>JAGPXD010000006.1:1452521-2905042 GCA_020746995.1 Plectosphaerella cucumerina
CATCGCATCATCCAGCCTTCACTTAAGTCATCACAACACTCATGCTCGCCTGAGCTTTTATCCGCATCAATCAATCCAAGTGTTCACCACCATAAACGTGGCATCGCCAAGACGCCTCCTCCCCCAAAGATCAAGGGTCATGTCAGGCTAGGCCAGACTAAGATCATGGACGCCCTCACCCCTCACCCCCATTTTATCAGATCCGACCCGGCCGACTGTGCCTGGAAATTCTCCTAGCGCAGCGCAGCCCCCGGGTCGTGTAACCCGAGGGAGCGGTGCTGGAGGGGGAGTGCGGGCAAGGGGACGAGCAAGCTCCAGGAACAAACGGACGGACGGAGCGAGGCTAGGGAAAACAGGTTAGGCGCCGGTTGAACCACCCCCTGGTTCCCTGGTGGGTAAAAACGTAGCCAGGAAATTGAACGAGTTGGTGGGTGGGTGGTGACACCCCTGGTCGGGCGGTTGGTGGTCTGGTCAGGTCAGGCTACGTGGTGATTGTGTTGTTGGTCACGTGTACAATCTGTGGCTAATGAGCAGATTGAATGTGGCGAGTGTGTGTGGCTGGTGTATGGTGACGATTCGGGACGAGCAACGGCTGGGTTTATTTCAACCTCCACCCTTCCTTGCCCAACGTCGTGGTCTATTTCGGGAACACGATATCGCAATGGTCTGGCCAACGTCGTGCGTCATGTGAACGTAGGAGAGCCTGGTCTGTCAGAGGAAGCAGACCGACCCGGACTCGCAGATACGAGGTCGTCTTCCCCGGCCTTGGTGCACCTTCCAGTACGAAGTCTTACACCCCTGCGTTCTGCTGCCTACTATTCCACCAAGTCTTCGATGCCTTCCAAGGCACGCAGCCACCTCAGAAACAGGCCCCCTTCGCGGTCTGATTCGACAAGGCCGGCAAATGGTGGGAGCCACGTCGTTTCAGCCCTCTGAATCGCTTGCTTTCGCCCTCCATCGCCAGCACCGGCCAGGTCTCCAACGATCCAGATGCCGTTCGCCCCCGTCCGTCCAATAATAGCCCCCACGTTATCCTGACAGGTCGATCTGCCGTCATCTCCCCGCGTTGGTGCTTGTTTCATCGCTGCACCCTGCCCTGAAAAACCATCGCTTGGCCACATGTCACGAGGCGCACCTCGATGCAGTCGCGGGGTTTGAGGACCCGGTGGCTGCTGCTTTGTCAGTACACATTTCTAGGTCGGCGCTGCGAGTTGTGGAAAGTCGGTGCTGCGGTAGGTCGGGTCGCGCCTCCCAACCGCCTCCCAACCGCCATGGCGAGTGCCTCGTGGGTCGCAACTGAGCTCGAAGACTAGAAAGAAACGCCTCGAAACGCCCGCTGTCCAACAATTCCTCAGATTCCGCTTATGCGTTGCGCATTTGGCGGTCCCCGGAAAATTCTGCTGTCGACACTCCTACAAACATCATCCCCCCCCCCCCCCCTCTCTCATCCTTCGACATCTTGCTAACGTCACCAGCATCCGTTGTCCATCCTGCTATACAGCTAATTACAGAGCATTCGCAACCTTGATACACTCTAGTCATGGACGACAAGGACCTTGGGGACTATATCCCTTACAAGGGGCAGCCCGAATCCTTCCCGTTCGAAGACCCCTCCGAGAACCCCTTCAAGCATGAGGCCGACGAGGAGGAGGTATCCTTGATCCAGCATGCTTCGGAAGGTAGTACGACCGAAAACGATGAGCCTGCAAGCATGTCCACCAAGAAAGCCTGTTCTTTCACCTCTGCCGAAGACCATGGGACTTGTGTCAGGCCTCGTCACCTCCGACATACTTCCAGCACGTCGTGTCGCTCGATCCGTCTCCTCGGGCTCGATCCCGCTGCACGCACACCCGTCAACATCCAAGTCAACGCAGACAACCTTATCATCATAGCCGACGTTCCCAAGGGCCACGCTGTCGGCTGCGACATCATGGCGCCTCGCTTTACTTTCGAGCAGGCCCCAGCCTTCGACCACCCCTTCCACGGCGTTCACTTCGCCTGGGTCGCGCGAGAGCCCACAGACGAGCGTCGTAGCGGCTTCTTCTTCTTCACCGAGCCATCTCCTCGCGCCGGCTCAACGCAAGTCCTCCAGTGGAATCAGTACGCCGAGACTCTCGGCGGTCACGGCGTCAAAGTCGTCGAGAAGGACATCGCTGCCTCAGCCCGCGCAAAGATGCACAAGCTGGCCAGGGAGCCGCTCTCCCCCGTGGAATGGGAGAGGGCTCGAGTCTGGGCCATAATGACGAGCCACATCACCCAACCCATGCTCAAGAAGATCACGCACAAATCAGCCGACAACTGGCGTGTTCAGAGCAACGATCCCATCTGGGACCCGGGCCATCCTGACTTCAAGTTTCACGACGCAAACGAGTTCTTTCGCTTCAGCAACAACGAGCTCTCCCTGCGCTTCGCCAAGCTGGCATGCATGGCCCACGACAGTGTCTCCGTTCCGGCCAGCGACACGACCCTGTTGATTGAGGCATTCTTCGACAGCCATCCCGAACTTGGCCCCGAAGACCTCGTAGCCGAGATACAGTTCCTCTTCGTTGCTGGCGCTATCGCAGACAATGCTCTGTGCTTCGAACTCTGGGCCAAAATGGCAAAGGCCATCATCCTGCACTCCTTCGGCCTCCCCGAAAAACGCCCCCGACTCGCACAGAGCCTCTTCGTCACTCTCGGCGCTCAGTTCACCTACCATGATCACGTCTCCGGAGAACGACTCGGTCGTCTCGACAGGATCAAGGAGAGTCTCCGCGAGGCCATCATCGTCTACAAGATGCGCCTCACAGAGACCTGCCTTATGGCTAAGTGCCAGTCGAAGACGCACGTCTCCCTCGGCGAGGCCTTCTCCGAGATGGAGAACTGGCTGGGCTCGAGATTCGGCGACGAGCTGCGCGGCCATTACATCAAGGTGCGGAACCTCGACGGAATGAACAGCGCTAAGCGCGCCGCTTCCCAAGGATACCTCTCTGCCGCCGCCGCGAGGGAGCCTGACGAAGAGATGGTGCCATTCCCCGTGCAGATGCCCACGTCTGATCGGAAGAAGCGCCGCTCCAGGTGGTTGCCCTCGAAGTGGTGGTAGGACCACCCTGAGGATACCTTGAGCGAGCTTGACCGGGAGCTGAAGAGGGCGAGTCGAATGGACTCGCTGGCGCCGTGGTCGTCGAGGGCGAGGCCGCCGTTTGTGCGGGCAAAGTCTGTCTCGGTTCTGGCTCCAAGGCAGAGCGTTGGGGATGTCTATACCGAGGAATTTGCCGTCTTGATGAAGACTTGGAAGATGGGTCCGCGCAGCGCGAGCATGCCGGAGCAGGGGAGTGAGTTGGAGGTTGACGGGCTGGGAGCAAACCCAGGTCTGCGGTCGAGTATTGAGGAGTCGGAGAAGGAGGCCCGTCGTGGTCGGCGCTTAACCACGGAGGGCAGTCCTGCGACGAAGCGGAAGGCGTGCTCTCATGCAGAAGCTCACCGACGGAGGCGTGTTTCCTGGCAGCCTCTCCAGCCCAAGTATTCCTTCGACAGCCACATCAGAGGACACAAGCAGGTCGCGTTTGCCAAGGCTATCGAGGCCTAGAGGCAAGCGCGGCCATCCATCGCAACAGAAATTTGTAGCATCCCTGGAATAGTCCTCAATAAACCCACGCATGATTCGAAATTTGTTTGGTGATTGCTTATACACGTCAACACCCCTCATGGTATGATACACAGAATACACGCCGACGCCAGCCGGCCCATCTTTCACCACAATCCCTCTCCTAACCTACACCCTCTTCATGCCATCCCTCCGGATCGCCTCAACAGCAGCTTCCCACCCCGTCTCACCGACCTTCGTCTCCCCGAACCTCAGAATATTCTGCTTATACGGGTGCGCCCCGCTCTCGAAAGCCTTGAGGCGCGCAAGCCTCTTATCGCGCAGCCTGTTCTTGGGCAGCATCCCGCTCACAGCGCGACGGAGGATCTCCGCGCCGCCATGCTTGGCCATGAGCGCGTCGGCGGTGATGGAGCGGAGGGAGCCGGGGCGGGTGTTGTGGCGGTAGTAGGTCTTTTGCCACTTCTTGCGGCCGGTCATGCGGAGGGCGGCGCAGTCGGTCACGACGACGTAGTCGCCGCAGTCGGTCGAAGGGTCCCAGGTCGGCTTGTGCTTGCCCATGAGGAGGGTGGCGATGCGGGAGGCGAGGCGGCCGAGGGAGGGGGGTGTTGCCGGGGTGGTGGTTGAGAGGACCTCGTGGGGGGTGGTGGCGGAGACGGAGTGCCAGACGCGCGAGTAGGCGAGGCGGGTCTGTGAAGGGGGGATGTTGTTAGAATCTTGGTTGCAAGAGAGGGAGGAAAGGGGATGATTCGTACCAGGCCGATGGTTTGGGACATGGCGGCGGAGGGAGGGAGGGGATGACCCCTCAGAGATGACCGGAAGGAATGGGAGGCGGTCCTGGGAGAGCGGAACGCTCAATTGACGTCGTGGGGAGTCGTTGGGTTGTGGTTTCGTTGGCGTGAGCTGGTGGTTCGGTGCGATAAAGCTCGCGATGCTGGAAGCAAAGTTTCGATGTCGAGATTGGCGCTTAGTCATTCTGCGATAAGATAAGAAGCATTGTGGACGCGATCGCGGTTCGAGACCGTCACCAGCTGCAGCCGGCTGAGCGCCCAGCTCCGATCAACGACCGACCGCCCGCCGGATTTCAAAGCACTGGATCCCCACGATGGAGACGGGATGACCGGACTGGCAATGGAGAAAAGGACTCATAACATCCGATTGGGTCCGGCATCAAACCAAGCTCTCATCCATCTGCTGTGATCCCATTCCCGGACGATCACACTCCTCAACTTCACCCGAAAATAAAACACCCATGGTCTACTGCCTCGCCGACTTTCTCCAAAACTATCGCTCCATCCTCAACCACCAACGCCCGGTCGTCATGGCTGTCCAAACCCCCTTCCAGGTCGGTTCTGCCCCTCACCTCATCGGATCCGAAGCAAATAGACAACTCGGTCGCGCAAAGTCGGCTACCGGGCCACGTCGTCCCTTTCACTTCGTCCCCCCCTTTTCGGCACTCAACTGCTTGCATTACTCGGGCGGCCCGCTGATGAAACACAGACCCTCTTCGCGGTGCCCATGACATGTGACGGCTGCGTCAAGGCCGTTTCAGAGTCGCTGTTCAAGCTGGGCGGTATCACAAAGGTCGACGCTGACCTCGCGGGCCAGCTGGTGTCTGTCGAGGGAACTGGTGCGTCCATGGCTCCTTGGTGGTCTTCTGCTAGAAGCCGTTATCTCGCCATGTCGAGAATCGCTGACCGAACATCCAGCTGCCCCCTCCGCCATCGTCGAGGCCATCGAGGCAACAGGGAGAGACGCGATCCTGCGAGGGTCTGGCGCGTCAAACAGTAAGTTCAGGGATCGCCTCTATCACCCAGCCAAGTCAGCCCGGGGAAGGGGCCCGGGGGCAACCTCGCCACAACCCGCCCCCCTTTGCCAGTTCATGCTCACGGACATGGCTCCCGGCCTGCCATCCCATCCAGACGTTGAAGCTAATGTACGCCCAGGCGCGGCCGTTAGCATCCTGGAGTCCTTCCACGACATCGACGAGACCGCCGGCGCCGCCAAGGAGACGCCCGATGACGGCGTGAAGCGGGAGGTCAGGGGCCTGGCGCGGATGGTTCAGACGTCGCCGCACACAACGCTCGTCGACTTGACGCTGCGTGGTGTCGCGCCTGGCGAGTACCGTGCCACCGTCCGACAGTCGGGAGATCTGAGCCGCGGCGCCTCGTCGACGGGAGGTGTGTGGACGGGCAACACGGGGGCAGCCGAGGACGGCGGCAAGGCGAACGGCGGCACGACGCAGCCCAAGGGGCTTCTTGGCACTTTCACGGTGGGCAAGGACGGCCGTGGTGCCGTCTACATCAACCACGCGTTCCAGATCTGGGAGATCATCGGCCACGGCATGGTTGTGACCAGGCAGAGCGATGAGGCTGGCGCCGAGCTGAGAAACGACAGGGACACAGTGGTGGGTGTCATCGCAAGAAGTGCCGGCATGTGGGACAACGATAAGACGGTGTGCTCGTGCACAGGCAAGACACTGTGGGAGGAGAGGAAGGACGAGGTCCAGAAGGGCATGCTGTGAGACCAGGGCTGATATCCCATGGGCCATGGCTGGACGACTGACGATGACGATGCATGACGACGGCGTGGGGGGTGGCAGGGCGTTCCGCAGGGGTAACAGGACAGGTTCCGTTAGGTTCCTCCGAGAAGGCTGAACTCCGTAGCATTGGGAAGAAATGTCTCCTGAAAACACCCCGAGCCCGTGAGCCTGGCGGTCCCTGGACAGCGTCGCACCGGTGCCTGTCGATGACGCACGGTTGGGGGACCTGAGAAAATGGGCCAGCCAGGCATCCCCAGGTAGGGCAGGGCAGAGTGGCCGGCCCCTTTGGACGGATGCGAGGCTGGATGCCAAGGTCGACTTTGGTGTTTTGTCACGTCTCATGTGCAAGCCAGACAAGAGATCGACGCTGCCGAGACCTCCCGCGGCAACCTTAGTTGGCAGCGCGATGCAGGGGGGAGAAGATCTGACAGCTCTGCAGCAGCCCCTAGCGCAGATCGACAGGGCGTGGAGTCCAGTGCGGCTCGTGGGTCGCCCCCGAGGGAGCCCCTAGCGCAAGATCTGAGCGACTGTCCAAACTCGTCGAGGTGACACGGCCGCGATGCTTGCTTTTGCGATAACCTGTACGCCGTGGGTGAAGGGTGGATGCTTGGAGCGAGCGCGGAGGCCAGCGAGCAAACAGGGCAGACATGGTTTGCCAGGGGCCTCGAGGCGCGCTGAGGTCGAGGTGCTCAGTTGGGAGACCGATGTATGTGCACCTGTAGTAAGAGTGGTGTTAGTATGAGAGAGGAGTTGCAAAGGAAGCTGGATAAAGTCCGCGATCGCTGGGAAACAACAGGACCATTGGCATCCCATGTTGCTGGACCGATCGCATGCCACAAGCGGCCTGCAGCCGCCTGTAAATTGTCCGGGAGCTTGGTGTTGAACGCAGATCTGACGACGGGACGAGATAAGCTTAGTTTCGACTGCTGCAGCACACAGGGGTGAGCAGTAGCGCAGCCGAGTCACCGTTGGGACTGAGCTGGACCGCCGTCGTCGTGGCAGGGATACCGCTGATGGGGATGCCGTTGCAAGGGCCGAGGGGGGAGTTGAGATGTCTTGGGCGAGCGACCGCCTGAACTGGGCGGCATGAGCGGCATGCCTGGTTAGAGTCAGATCCCTACATGTATTCAGGCACGTAACGACGGGCCTGAGGGACTTGGCGAAGACTCTGTATCGCCAAGGTGTTTGCGGCCGGCTTTTGGGGTGGCAGACCCCTGTTTCGGATCGGGAGGAGTATCGATGATGGGATCTGACCGGCCCGGGCAACGGACGGCGGGGGTCTCCTCAAACAAGCACCAGGGCCGATGTGGTTTCGGGGCTGGCCATGCAAGGCCGCATTGCCGTGCCGCGTCTTGGGCTGCCCGGTGTTCGTAGGCAGGCCGGTAGGTCTGGTCTTTGCCCTGATCCGCGTCGCCATGTCTCTGAATGTATGAGGCAATCGCGGTCGTGGAGTATCTGGTAAGTCCAACCGAGGCCGTGGTAGTTCTCTGGGACCCCAGGTACTGTAACAGGGCGTGCGGGGCAGTCTCGGGGCCTTGTTAGAGATCGCGGGAAACGAGTGTATCTGGTGCATCTGGTGCATCTGGAAGAAGTTTGACGAGAATAGATACCGATCGTGGAAGTCGACTCCAATCTCCGGTGCGTTTGACAGGCATGTCATGGATGTCGACGACGGGAAGGCACGATGGCCACTTCAGGCGACAGGAGGCGCAGTGCCTTCCCCGAACATTGGAAGGCGCCTTCCAGATTCCCGGGCACGGCACATCTAGAGGCGTTCTGGTGCCAGCAGAGGCAGGTGGGACTGGAGACCTGCCCGTTGGTCAAGTCGTGCTTTCCCTACCAACATGGGAAGTCGGCATCGGTCGACGAGTCAAAATTTCCCTTTTGCCCGTCCGGCGACCTCCAAGCTTGACTCGCCTTGCACTGCACTGCACTGCACTGCCTTGGACATGAATCATACCGAGCATCCCCTCTCCATCTACACTATGTGAGCACTCTTCGAGGTGATGCCCGCTAGGAAGCCGCGGATCCTTCAACACATCCGCATGTCACGCTGACCATAAGATGCGCGTACTCAGGGATCCCGTCACATCAGCACATCTGCAGCCAAGTACACGAGCACATCATGACACCCAAGACGGGACCCGTCAAGGAGACAAGCCAAAGCCAAGGCTGCCCACCTTAGTCTCCAAGGTCTGGGCCCAGGGTGGTCTTGCAGCGCAAGCGACCCGATACATGAATTGTTCCTTCGTCAGTGGGAGGGGCCGCCCTGGATTATGCCCGACACGGTGATCGCCAGACCCGAATGGGGGGCCGCAGGATCCCCTCCCGGTCTCCTCTCCTCCTCCCGACGGACGCATCGCGAATGCAGGCATATTTTTAGGTGTCACCTCGGCTGGCCCTCATATGCACGGGATCAATAAGTGTGCCGACAGCAGCACCGTCACCAAGGCTGTGGGACATCTCTCAGCTCGGCATGGCGTGGCTGTCGGGCGGTGAGCCACAACGTCCTGTCGCTGTCCTCTGCTGCGCAGGACGTCATCACGCGGGGCCCCCATGCCTGACGGGCGCTTATCGACAATGTCTCATTGACAGGTCTCGGGAGACTCGGACAGAGCATCCTTAGAACCCCCGGAGAGCCAGCCTCGATCGAGGGTACAGCTGGTCTTTGCCTTTCGTACCTACACGGCACACCTGTCACGTCTCGGCACCCACAGAAGCTCCACCATCCTCGATGGGGTGAACGACGAGCAGGAAACATGAGACGAAGCGTTGATCAAGAGCGTGAACGGCTCCCAGAGCACTACCGGCCAGAGACACAGTGGCTCTGAGCGGTCAAACCACTCTCCCGTGTGTGGCTGGCGAACAAGCTCGCCGTTAGCCTTGCACCTGAGAGCATGCGTGTGCCACCACTGACATTAGCCTCCCTTTTACGCGCCCTTGGCTCCTGAAGCAGTTGGTGTCCGAGCCTCCGGCCACGCACGGCCAATCAGTGGGGCCCGCGCTGCCGCTGCAACACTTGCTGCATGGGAAACGGCAGGGCCTGGTTCAGGGGGCGACCCTGGTTTGCCTGGCCCAGTTGCCAACTTGCCGCTCAGTTCGACTCTGATGCGTCCGGTCTTGGGCCCCTGTCCGACCGGCTGTCCGTGACACCGACCGCGATCTTGTCCTGCTTGACAGTTCAGTGGCCGGCGACAGCCGTCCGCCCCCTCTCGCCCGCGCCCCCGAAGTCAGATCGAAGTCCAGCTGCCGACTCTCAAGAGGAAAGTCCCAGGGGCCAGGTCCTAGGGGAACACGCACGGCACGGCACAGCACTGCGCAGCGCAGGGATTCAGGGGAGCGGCAAGGCAACCCCCTTGTTGGGACGATGCATGACCCGAACGTTCGATGGGTGCCGACTTCTCGTCTTTCCATCTGGCGACGGGGACCTTCGAATGGTTCGATAAACCTCGAAAAACATATGGCCGCATGCCACTGCATCGTTCACAAGGCTCCGTGGTCCCGGTCCTGCCATCTCCAGACGACCGGGAGCCCCCTCTTCTCCAGCCGGTAGCTGCGAAAGAGTATGGACGACCGAACAAGGTTGGCCGCATCGACGCCCGCCCTCGACCACATGGGAATCGGACTGCTTGATGCTGCAAGCCACTCGTCGGCCCAGCACATCCCAAGACAGGCTACTGACCCGCCCCCGCCCCCCCTTGCCCGCCCCTGTGTTGCGCGAGACCTCACAGGCACTGCGAACTGACTTCCCATCTCCATCTCCATCTCCATCTCCATCTCCATCTCGTCTTGTCTTGTCTTGTCTCCGAAGGGGGGTGGCCAACGCCCACGCCCACCCAGGTCAAAGATTCGAAAAGAAACCTCACGGCCGGGGCCCCTTGTCACCACGCGACTGGGAGGAGAACCAAAGCGCAGGGCAGGACGTTTCTGTGCCGGGCACGGCCGGTGGGAAGGTCAAGCCGAGCCAGGGGTATCTGCTTGTACCTCGCCCGCCTGTCGTTGCAGCAAAGCTTTGCATGATATACCTACAGGCTCCCGGCAACCAATCCCCTGGCCCTCGAGCCGCCCGACTCTTCCCCATTTCGAGACTGGCCGTACCCTCCTTTCCCTAGGCGCTGGCCCCTTCACAATTAACGACCACTCACCACCCTCTCTCTCCCCTCGCTCGCTGAGTCTAGCTGCAAGAGCTCCGTCTCTCATCACGTTGTCACGACCCCTTCGCCTCGGCCTCGAATCACTCCATCATCGTCCTCTTGACCTGATCAGATAGACGATAGTCGAACCACGATCCTCATCAACCTGCTTCGTCACAAGCCCCGCCAAGACGCCACTCTCCGTGACGACTCTGGATGCAGCTCGATCAAGCAGCTCGGCCTCATCTCGTCAACAGGGTGCTCTCCCGATAGCGTGGTCTTGGGACTCTGGACTCTTGGAATCTCGGAGCTGGACTCGGCTTTCGCAAGAAAACGTACTTATCATCCCCACCCCAGCGCATCCCTCCCCCTGTCGCCCTGTTGTCTGCTCTTTTTCGATCCATTTCTCCTGCACCTGCTCGCTGCCCGCCTGCAAGTTGCGGTACTTGATCCTACTACACCACCCATCCGTTGTTACTCAGCTCGCCAACACCCGTCTTACAGGCACCTCACGACATCCCTCCCATCCACGACGCGCCCGATCTCCTCGACCTAGGAACCACCACCCTTTCATCGCCATCACCACACCCGAGTCGAGTCTCTTCGGCAGCGATTCCCCCAATCGAAGGTGGGGAAACTCGCAGACCTCCACCTGTTTCTCAGCGGTCGACGGCGGCGCCGAGCGACAGACCAACCGGCGCGCACGGCCAAGAAACGGTAGCTGCGGCTTAGACCGACAGCCCACCCTAATAAAGTCGTGGCAGCCCCTCTCGCCGCCCGACATCCACCCTCGCACGTCTCGGGCTTCACTTCTTTTTCCTGCACCCCACGACGAAGCAGTTTCCGACCCTGCCATCAATTCCAGAGGTCCTGTTCGCAGGCGCGGCTTCAAGCCTGCATATTCGCCAACGAGCCGACCCCGACGCCCATATTCACACATAATCTCGGACTGGTGCCGACATGTCGCTGAAACAGGTACGACGCCCCGAGCCAACGGATGGCGCACTCGGCCGAGGTCGCGTGGGCGGACGCCTGCCGCTGACCGCCATACCTGCCTCGCCCTGCCGGCTGGGTCAGAACGAGCAGATGGGCTGACCGGTGTTCAATCATAGGAAATCGAGACGTGGGTCACGGCCCTGGGCCGCTACGACAACAATGAGTTCGACGAGGCTCTCGGGGAGTTCGACAAGATTGGCGACACGTCCAAGATCCTGTTCAACATGGGCGTCATTCACGCCACTCTGGGAGAACACGAGAAGGCTGTACGTCTGTTCCTGATCCGTCTGACGATTGACCGCCTTGACTGACTCGCCACCTCCAGGTCGAATGCTACCAGCGCGCCATCCGACTCGATCAATATCTCGCCGTCGCATACTTCCAGCAGGGTGTCTCGAACTTCCTTCTGGGTGACTTTGAGGAGGCACTGGCCAACTTCAACGATACCCTCCTCTACCTGAGAGGCAACACAATGATCGACTATGCACAGCTTGGCCTCCTCTTCAAGTTGTACTCGTGTGAGGTTCTCTTCAACCGCGGCCTCTGCTACATCTACCTCCAGCAGAAGGAGGCCGGTATGCAGGATCTGAGCTTTGCCGTTAAGGAGAAGGTCGTCGAGGACCACAACGTCATCGACGAGGCAATCAGGGAAGAGGCGGAGGTGAGTTTGGATACTGTTGCTTGCCAACAAACCGAAGCTGACGTTCACAGGGTTACACCGTCTTCTCCATCCCAGTCGGAGTCGTCTACAGGCCGAACGAGGCCAAGGTCCGCAACCTCAAGACGAAGGACTACCTCGGAAAGGCCCGCCTGGTCGCTGCTTCGGACCGTGCCAACGCCTTCACAGGCTTTGCAGGATCGGAGGTCAAGAGCGTACGTTTCACATATCCCAATCTTGGTTCGCCCCCGCTGACTCCGTATAGCAACAAAAGCAGGTGTCCAAGGACGACCGGCCGGCAGACAACATCTCCTTCGCCGCGACGAATCTCATCAAGCCCGGCCTGCAGTCACGGAATAAGCAGGAAGACAGTCGCAATGTCTTCCCTCCCACGCCGCCCCCTGACAACGACAAGCCTTCCAACGGTTCGGGTCAAATGTCCCGAGGCGCCTCCGTCCGCAACGGTCCCAAGCCACAGCTGGCCAAGCTCAACATTGACACATCTGGCGGTGGCAGCAGCAAGTACGAGAAGATGAGCGCCGTCTCTGATCGCCGTGCCCCCAGCAGCGGCATTCGCTCGAACAACTCGACACCGGCTCGGGGCTACTCCCGCCGCGACAACCAACGGCGGGGCGTTCGGTCAGACGAGGAGGGCGAGGACGCGTACCCAGATGAGCTCTACGACATGTACCAGAACAACGGCGGCGGCCAGGGCAGCGTTCGTGGCTCTTCTCGCAACACCCGGAGGCCCGGCCAGCAGCGGTACATCGAGGAGGAGGACGAGGGAGGCTCCGACTATGACGATGGCTCCTTCGACGAGGGTGACTTTGAGATGGTGTCCAACAACCCTCCCCGGCGGATGGGTACCAACTCTACGTCGTCGCGTGGCATGTCAAGGAGGCCGGAAATCCGCAAGATCAGGGTCAAGGTGCATGCCGAAGATGTGCGATACATCATGATCGGCACCGCCGTCGAGTTCACAGACTTTGTCGACCGCATCCGCGACAAGTTTGGTCTGAGGCGGCGCTTCAAGATCAAGGTGCGCGACGATGACATGCCCAATGGCGACATGATCACGCTGGGAGACCAGGACGACCTCGAGATGGTTGTCATGACGTGCAAGAGTGTGGCGAGGAAGACGCGGCAAGAGATTGGAAAGATGGAGGTAAGTCAACATTCCCACACCGCTGCAACCTGCGAACAGTCACTGACCCTCCGCAGATCTGGATCCAGGAGATTTAAGACAGAGGTTCAGGTTGGGTTCCCATTACCGGCACCCGGCCGCCAAAAAGGAAAGGGGAGAAAAAGGACGATACCCAAGTGGTCACCGCGCCACATCCTCACGGACGCGTGGCCCCAACAAATTCTTCTTTTACGACTTCATGAATAGCATCCGAGTGGGCGAAGCAAGCATCAGCGTGTGGAGGAGGGGCCAAGAAGCTCCATGCCTCCCAGAGGAAGAGAGGAGGAAACATACTCGCCGCTCGAGTGCCGAGGGAGGGTTTTATCTGTTTCAACGTTATACTTTGAGCAAGCTAGAGCATCGGGGCCCGGGCCTGCCAGGCAGGCCATACACCACATATCAGCATCAGTACGCGGGGGTATAATCATAGAAGAGGGTCTTGGATGTTCAGCCCGGCGACCAATTGAGCCTCGGTTTGTCTTTCGCGAGTGTTTTGAGTAGTGCTTGATGTTTTGATTTGATGATGTTGGCGGTACCTGCCCGAGGGTATCTTGCGTGGAGACGCGACGCGTTACACGAGAGACGGGCCATCCTCGACGAATCTTTAGTAGAGTAGTTTCCTAATTATACGTATTACCTAACTTGATCTGTGGAAGAGGTTCTGGTTTGATTTAATTTCGCGATCTCTGGGATGTCTACGTCACGACGTCGCGTGGTGGTTAGCAGGGAGATCGCCAGGCAGGTGCGCACGACATGCGGCGTCAGGGCAGTCTTCTTTGGACTGTTTCGAGAGCCAAGAGAGCTTGTAGAAGTCATGCCATGTAGTAAGGGACGGAGAGCACCTCTTGGAGTAGCTAGAACAGGAAGAAAAGAAACCCAGGAGGGGCGTTTAAATAGCTCCCAGACCCCTGGACCGGTGGCCCATATCAGAATTGCCCGCTAGCAGTCATCCGGACACGGCGGGGTCGCATCTGCTGGCTATATAAGGCCGAAAACCTCGCTCATCCGCTGAATGCGAGGGTCAGAGATCAGTTGTTACACAATCTTAGACCTACCTGCTGCGGGATGTACAGCGAATCGCTGGCCCAAGGCTGTCCACCTCTATCCTCAAGCAGTTGCTAAGTGTTAGGATTCCTCCACTCGGTTAGAAAGCCCGCACCCAAACAATACATCACGCAGGCGCCGCGGGGTTTGTTTCATTTCGTTCATTCATCTAGCAAAAGGATTCATGTCTCATCCGTAGCATCATGGCCCAGCCAGCCCCGTCACGTCCCAAGATAGGTATCCTCCACAAAGTGTCGAATATCGTCCCAGCTGTCCTAGCCGAACCTGATCGAGCGGACCGAGTAGCGCATGTCGGGCATGCGCTTCACGGCCTCGGACATCTGCGCCGCCTTTGTGTTGACGACGGCATACTCGTCGATGACCGAGGCCTTGCCCTCGGGGATCTTCCAGCCTCCGGCCGGCTTGAGGAGGTACAGGCGGATTTTGGCGAGGACCTCCTCGCGGGGAGTCATGTTGGTGGCGCGAACCCACTTGTACACGAACTCCGGGTCGAAGTTGTGGTGGACGTCGAGGATGACGTCCTTCACCTCGGGGAAGTAGGAGAGGAACTTCCAGAGGCCGATGGCCTGCTCGCTGGCGCTGGCCTTGATGTAGATCTTGCGCAGCGATCGGTTCTCAGCATGCGCCTTGCTGTCGAAGCTGCGGATGTATTCGGCGGTGGAGGTGACGCCCCTCCTGAGGGTGGCGCCGGTGCAAGGCCAGGGGAAGAAGAGAGGGCCGACGTAAAACTCCCTGTAGATGATCGAGACGTCTTTGATCTTCGGAAGCCTGACGATGGAGAGAGCCAGGGCGTGATTGGCCATCTGGGAGGCAGACTTGGTAGGGTGCCAAAGGCTGAGGTGCGGCTGGGGCTCGACCTCGACGTGGAGAGTCTCAAGGCTGATGAGATCCTCGATGCGGAGGAAGACCTCTGTGCGAGACAGACCGAGAACGACGTGGAGCTCCTCGAGACCTTTGAGGCCCTGGGGGCCGTCGCGATTCCAGAACTTAGAGATGCCGTGGCAGAGAACCTCGGCCCAGGTCCAGTTGCCACCGAGACCTCGGCACTGGCGGTCGTCGAGAGAGACCCAGCGGAGGAAGCGGATTTTCTTCAGACACTTGAGCCAGTTGACCAGGTCATCTTTGAAGAAGTTGGGCACGTAGTACCGGAGCTGATTGCCCCAGATCCTGTCGGGGAGGAAGATGTAGAGCTTCTCGAGAGACTCATAGAGGTTGTCGAGCAGAGGCAGGTCAATGTAGGCCTGGGGATCCATGCGCATAAGGCCGAGCGACTTGATGTTGGTATGACGAGCCAGGGCGCGGAGTAGCATACGGCTGGGCTCGTAGGCAAGACCGACCTCGCGGAGGTGGATGGGCTCGCGCTGGTAAGGGCTGCTGGGGACGGTATTGTTGTCCTCCTCATCGTCGTCGTCAATGATGCGGGGCAGGGGCACAGGGGACCAGATGCCCATCTCGAAGTTGGTAAGCCTGTCGGGAGGCAGGGCATTCAGGAAGTCCATAGCTCCGAGGAAGGGCAGGCCATTGTCGGTCGGACCAGCCCAAGGGGGCATGGGGACGGCGCGACGTGTGCCAATGGGGGTTCCGCAGGGGAAAGAGATGGCGAGGCTGACGAGCTTGGGGCAGTCACGAGTGACAGCTTCGCCGATGTGATAGTCAATGACATGAGCTTCGACACTGAGATGAACCAGGTTATCGAAGACGGTGGGCAGGGCGATGCCGCTGCCGATGGTGAAGATGCTGAGGTCCCTGACCTTGGGGAACATGGCCTCGCCGAGGCCCGCGAGGAACGTGTTGATACGATCAGCAAGGTGAACGCGAGGAACAGTGGTGACGGGGAGGAGAGTTCCTTTGAAACCAGGCTTGACGCCGAAGATGGTCTTGTACACCTCTGCGTTGCTGATGAGCTTCATGTAGATCGCGTTGCAGAGCGCCTGGGGGTTGATCTGGACCACGAGCTTGTGGTAGGCGAAGACGGTCGCGCCGGGGGTCAGAGAGTTGAAGATGGTGACCTCTCGCATCGCAAGGGCGTCGGCAGGGACATGATTGGCATCGAGCCTGGAGAGATGTCAGAAAACGAGACGTGGTGGGTTGAAGGTCAGAAGAGCTTACTTATAGAGTGCCTCGGCGGCAGTGCTGCCAACGGCCTTGTTGATGCTAAGGAGGCCGACGAGTAGGTGGGATAGACCCATCTCGATGAGCGTCTTGCAGATGAGGTGCCAGATGTCTCGAGGGAACTGCGGGATGTTGATGACGGCCCGAGCAGAGAGCCTGGGGCGCTTGCGTCGAGGTCCAGACTCGTGATCGCTGTCTTCTTCGATCTTGGTCTTGGTTTTGGTCTTTCTGCGAGACGTGCGAGTGTCAACGACCATGGCTTCGCCGGAAGAGGCCTCATCCATGGAATTGTCCTCAAGCTCGCTGTAGTTGACTTGTTTGCGAGCCCTGCGGCTGGTGCGAGTAGGAGGAGGCATCGTGAAGCATGTATGTGTCGAGATGGAGTTCTTGGGTGTAGAGGAGACTCGCTGATCTGAAGCGGTGGATGTCGAGAATGATATGGGCTGGGGGAAGCAGTCGAGGTAGGTTTCCGCTTCAGCAGGATGCTTGGGCTGAGGGTAGAGGCCAGCAGAGAAGATAACAGCCTGGGAAGAGGGTGTCCGAGAAGGAGGCGGCCTGAGAAGGAGGCGTCTCGAGAAGGTGGTGAATTGAGAAGTTGATGTCTCGCAAAGGTGATGCCTCGAGAAAGTAGTGCCTCGAGAAGGTGGCGTCTCTAGCAGATGGTCTCTCGAGAAGGAGCAGCAGTCCAGGTCCTCAAACAGGAGAAGATGCGTGTAGGAGAAGAACCTGGGAACTGAAGAAACCCTTGAAGAAGAGAAAGGCTCCTGCTGCGTAAGAAGCTTAAGGTGAGAGTACCAAGTCCAGACGGAAATCTAGAAGAAGGAAGAGGGATTCAGGGAAGACGGCCGAGAAGAAGAGGCAGTCCTTGGGAACGGTGGTGGTGATGGGGTGTTGGAATTTTTGGGGACGGCGCCAAATTTCGTGATTCTTTCACAGCTGGCTGGGTATATTGCACCGCTTAGTCGTCACCCTGCGCCTTCCTGTTGAAGTGATACCCAGTTCACACGAGGCAGGAGAGACCAGGCTCGATCATGTGAGATCACCTGATGTGACGGGGGTGGGAGTACCGGAATTTGGAGTCTTGTGGCTGATAGCACCCCGGGGTGGAGGACACTAGGACGTGGATCCGCTTCTGTTCCTTCTCGAGTTGAGAAAGATGCGCGGAAACCTGTGGATTCACCGGCAGAACCGTTGGCAAGAGAGGATAGTATACCGCTTGAATTTGGACTTGATGACGGGGGGAGGCGGAGGTACAGAGGGATGTGTAAGGATGCGTGGGGGGTGAGCGGCTGGGAATCACAAGCAGACAAGCAGGAATCTCTGTAGCTTCCCTCATGCGGATAGACTGTCTTTATATTCTTGTGCAACCGACAGTGAAAGATGTACGTTCACTTTGATCAGGAGGGGGAAGCTGGAGGCTTCCGGAAGAACGGGTGTTTAGATCAATCCACACACGTGATGACGGGATTGAGGGGCCACGGGAAGTCACTTGAAGCTATGATACTCCCCTCTGCAGCATTCAGAAGGTCAACAAGAGTCCTTGGACAATGGAGTCCCGAATAGAGGCTTGGAGAAGGGTGGCTGTTTGCAAGCTGCCGCGCAGGTACACCTGGTGAAGTATCTCAGGTATCTGAGTAGGCGGTGCAGTTTGACAAGAACCGCTTGTTACTTCTGACGGAATTTCACAGGTACAAAGAAACGTCATGCTTTGCGGATGTTACCTCCATGATAGGTCAAGAAGAAGTCTGAAAGCAGACTCGGGACATCGGGATGGTGCAGTCATATATCACTTCAGATAAGAGAGAGAGATGCGGAAAGAAAGCACAGGGGTTCAAAAGATGCGTCTAGAATTGATTACAATGGGAGTTTGATTGGAACTCAATCCATGTTTACACGGGCTGCGGCATCTTGGAAAGGGAGCAAAGCTTGGTGAACAGGCTGAAAGGGGGACATTGGGAATGGCCTCATTTTGGACCAAATGAGATACCCCCTTGCGAAAATGTGCGCCGCCAATGGCTGTAGGGATCTAGGTGTACACAACCCCACAAAATCATGTTCAACGTTTGGATGTCCAGATGGCGGCGGTCAGAGGGTTGGGATCTGGTGTTATCAAATCTCACCAAACCCCACAATCTCGGGCCTGGAGATCTCCAGAAGCGGAAAGAAGCGACGGGCCGGGCCGCAGACGATCACAACAAAGGTAGAAAGCCGGAAGGGACGAAAGGGCCCGACGTGTGGCCATTCTGCAGGGCCGATGCAGATTCTCTGACAAAGAGCCGGCCCTCTTTCATGAAGATAGACCCATGAAGTAGCGTAAAATACAACCAATAATGTCTGTAGCTAGAAGAGCTCGCTTAATTCTATCCCTGAGGTCGGCCAATGTCTGTCTCAAGCATCTCTCTGCCTCGCATTCGATGTTCAGCAGTCGCCATCTACATCAGGAATGTGGGAAGTTGCAGTGCCAACTTGCCCATCATCACCGCTAAAGTGGAAATGGACGAAAACAAAGTCCTTCTTTACCCGTATTGCCCATCCCAGACCCCCAAAGGTAAGTCTCCTGGACAGCACCTCTCAAAACACGCTGGACGTGAAGTCAGCTTGATGAGGGGTGTCGGACAACTCGGTGAAGCCCCACACTGTGCCCTCACCGAGACTGCCCCACCCCCTCACCTCGAATTGACCGAACCCAGCTGACCGTGTCAATCCTCCCTCGATCATTGACAACCACGGCAACAACATCAACCTCCTCCTGTCGTCTTCCAGACGGCCGAAACATGTCAATGCCCCGTAGATCGCCATCATGACACGAGGGGCCTCAGCCACGGCCCGGCCGTACCGCTCCCACTCCCGCCCGGCATGCGCGTCGTGCCGCCGGAGGAAGTCGCGATGCGCCATGGACACCGGCGCGCGCGTCTGCCTCATGTGCCGCGTCCACGGCACAGAATGCTCCTTCGAAGCCCAACCGGGGAATGAAGCCTCCAGTTCGAGTTCACGGAGGGCAAAGATGCCGCGCCGGACTCCTGCGGCTCATGAAGCTCCACCAGCCCCAGCCAGGACCACCACCACAGTCTCGCGCCCTTCTTTACGGGACACGACAGCGCCAGCAGCTTCTGGCCCTGCGGCGGAAGAACAGAGTCGCGACGGCATGCCAATATCCCTCCACCAGGCAGATGACGACGATAGCCCTCACATCCTTGGCCCGGCCGTCACGAGCGACAGCCATGTCCTCGCAGACTACCTGTCCAACGTGCGTGACGGCACGAGGGCCATGCCTATGATCCGTCCCATGCTAGGCGGCGACTCGGAGCCCGTCATGTTCACAAGGGTTCAAAAGCGGCCGCTCGGCATGGCTGTGGACCCTACGCCACCGTCGCTGCAGCTGCAGATGATCCAGAAGCTGGTTGAGCCCTGGGCCGATGAACTTGTCAGGACGTGAGTTGCCCCCCTTCTTCTTTTGCAGTCGAGTATTCCTGCTGACATTTCCAGGTTCATGTCGACTGTCACCCTGTGCTTCCCACTCGTCGACGAGGAGTCTTTCATGAACCAGTTCTCCGATGCCAGGGATCGCATCTCGCCTGCTCTCCTCGCTGCCATTTACGCCCACACCTTGACTTACTGGCCGTACGATCCCGATCTCTGCAAGGAGAGGTGCCCCGATGGCCGCTTTGCATGGAACCTCGCCAACCAGGTCCTCTTCTCGGAGCTGCGTCACTCGCCCGGCATAGCGACGCTTCCCGCTCTGCTTCTGAACGTCGGCGGCCGTCCGACCACCTCGATGATCGGCAATGGGTTGCTGCTGGGCTCTGCTGTGTCCTTGTCACATTCGCTTGGGTTGAACCGAAACCCGCTGTCCTGGAATATACCGCAGGCCGAAAAGTATCTCCGCATGAAGCTGTGGTGGTGTCTCTTGGTTCAGGATCGATGGTGAGTTGACTTCTCCTCATGCCTGCACCCAGTGTTTCTCTGACCCCCTTCCAGGTGCAGCGTCGCCCATGGCACACCTCCAAGACTGCGGAACAACCAGTACGACGTGCCTCAGCCCAAAGTCGAGTACCTGGTCCCGGAGAAGCACTCAGAGGAGCATGTCGCCGCTGCTTCTGTGTTCTGCGCGCTAGTAGGGCTTTCTGAGCTGCTGCAGGGTTTCCTGGAACACGTCTACAGTCTCGACCCCGTCGGGCCAACCGGAGACCTGGAGTTGGCTCTCGACCAGTGGGTAGACGGACTGCGGAACGACGTGCGCAAAGTTATAGCCCGAGGCTCCATGCTCGATCTGCCCGGTGCGGCCAACCTGCGACTGGCGTACCTCTCGACCAGGCTGCTCCTGAGACGCATCGAGCTCAACCAGACGAAGGAAGCACAGGATCCCGATCCCACAGCTCTGTCTGCCAGATACATGCAGGTCCGGCGGACTGCCGAGGATATCGTCAGTCTCGTGCAGGAGCTCGACCTCCCGCGGCTCGGCGGGTTCTGGATGCCCATGGCCGCATTCACCTTTTCCCACACGGCAACTTTCCTCATCCGGTGCGCCCTCGAAACGACCGATGGTCCCGGCGGGCTGAGCCAGAACCCTTCGCTGCAGCTGGCCAATGACCTCGTCACCGCCCTGCGGGCGCATCAGGAGCAACATGGCTGGGACCTCGCCGACATTTGCGTCGCGCAGCACTCGGATATCATCACGCGGTTGCTTGCCGAAGAGACGTCGGGCGACGACCTAGCCGATGCCTTCATGACGCTCCAAGATCCCTTCGCCATGGATTTCCCGTTCATGGACGACATGTTTTACTCCAATGCGGAGTTGTTCAACTTCTGAAAGGCTTCAAGGGAAGCCGGCGTTGCTTTGAAACGGCCTCGGCGCAGAAAGCTGCCGAGTCGATCATTGGTGTATCTTGTTGTAGGAAAAAAAAGTTGCGTCTTACCCGGAGTAGCCTTCCCGGCCAGTCTCAAACGCCCATGCTTTTCCGAAATGCAAAAACTCGGCAAAGGTATAATATACGCCCTCCAGTTGCCCTGCGCCTTGAACGCCGTCTTGTTGTGAAAGGAAACGGAAATCAAATGTCGACCTCGCTCATGAAGACCCCGGTGGCGTGGTCCAGTCTGGCTCCTCCTTGCCCGTCCATGGCTTGATGCCCTTGGGGTTCTCCTTGCGACTCTGCTCGGCGTATTGGAAGATGCTGGTTGACTTTGGATCTTTAATCAACTCGGTGAAGTCCTGCACCTCCTTATGGCTGGCTGCCACAGCCTGGGAGAAGTTATCGAAGAGGGCCTCGGCTGGAATCAGTCAGCGATTGTTCCCATGCATGTCCGGATACCGAAGTGCCTACGGGTCTGTTGCTTTGTACGGAGTGGTTCGAGCATTCGGGGGATGGTTGTTCGGAGCTCTCGAAGCTGATGAGGGGTTAGCGTTGTTCCAGTCGGTGATGGGACTGACACGAACCTGAATGTGGAGGATCTTGAGCTGATCAAGAGACTCCTTCAGCCGTTGCTCGTCCCAGACCTCCTCCTCGGGACTCGACTCCTTCTTGATGACCGGTGGCTTGTTCTTGTTCGACATGTTGAAATGGGTATTTGGAGGTTGATGGATTGAATCTGGGTCCAATGCTAGTGCTCGATCGGATTGGACACCTGCTGAGAGGATATCCGTATGTTTGGAGACTCGTGGCTTTCGTGCTGAGGTTGTTGGGAACTGCTTCTCGCTGCAGGGAGGCAAGGGAGGTTGTCGGACAAGGATTCCACAAGGAGGGGTCGAAACAAGAGGAGGTCAGGGCTGTTCAGGCCAAGATCAAGAATCTCAGTCCCTGAGTAAGAGGCCTTGCGAGGAGAGCATTGAGGGGGAGGGGCGTCACTGGAAAAGTGATTCAGTCAAGCGCCGGGCTGATCATGGTGGAGGGGAACAATGCGCCTTCAAGCCAGCCTCCAGGAAGGGGGCGTGACGCGCCATCACGTGAATCATGGCCTTATCGGCCTTATCACAGCCCGACGCACGGACCCAAAGCGGTGAATCACAGATCACTCTCTTGCAAGAGCGCTCTTGCCGTGGCTTCCCTGACGAAGGAGAGGACGATTAATTCTTCACGTCAGATTGAATCCATAGGTTCTTCTCTTCGATATCAACCCCAACAAGAGCACTCGTTCTTTCAACACCCACCCGCATCTCATCGAGAAGCATCGAGGGAACACACACTGGCCACTCATTTGTAAGTCGACAACTTGTCTTAGCGTTCCACTCCGAACGTCGAGTGGATTGACTGACCCTGGAAAAGACGGTGCGCCCAGACCCCATCGGCATCGGATCAACCTTTCAACCTTATCCAGGCCGTGCGGATTGCAATCTGGCGACTCCAACCTCGTCAAGTTCACCCACTGTCCTGCACAGGTCCATCAACACCAGAGTCCCGACGCGTCCAAGGTACGTCGCACCATCCACTGTTGATTGCGCCCATGCCATGGTTCATCCACTGACATTTGCAAAGCCTGCACCCCAGGCTCAATCGCCCCTTTGTCCCGCGACTCTCGAGTCTCCGACACACCCGACCCGACCGACGCGATGGATACCTCAATCGCGATGCCGAACCTCCCCACCTCGCCGCCTCCTCCGGCCCTCCTCCCCCCTCCCGAGGGCATCTTCCGCAACTTTGAGGATCTTCTCAGCTCCGTCCAGCGTGTCGCCAAGGACCAGGGCTATGGTGTCGTCAAGCTTCGCGCCTCCAACTACCGCGATGGCAAACCTACCAGGTACGACCTCGTCTGCGACCGCGGCGGCGTCAAGTACTCCAGCACCGCCAAGAAGCGCAACCCGTCCACCCGCAAGGTCGACTGCCCGTGGCGCGCCAAGGCGGTCTGCGAGGTCCAGCTGGGTAATCAGTGGCGCTTCGCCGTCCAGGAGTCCCGCCACAACCACGAGCCCCGCATTGCGACCGCGCCTCCCGGCCAGGAGAACACGCCTCTCGCTCAGTCGATGCGCAGTTTCACTAACAAGATTGACCGCCTCTCGCACGATATGAACCAGGGCTTTATGCGCATGGAGTCGCTCCTCGTCGAGATGAACAAGCGCATCGAGAACCTCGAAAACCGCCAGCTCACCTACGAGCCCCGTTTCCAAAACATGGAGTCGCGTCTGCAGGGCCTCGAGGCCCGCAACAATGCTATGGAGATGCCCATGGTCGACGATGTCGACACCAGGCTTCTTCAGGGATCTGTCATGTAGGACAACGGCGGCGCTGCTCGCAACAACGGTGGTGGCGACCACCAGCAGCAATATGGCAATCACGGCATGCACGAGCTTGCCCATGCTGCTGGTCTCAACATGCGCTTCTATGCTCCCAAGGCTGTCGACAACAGCGAGCATTATGAGGCTGCTGTTGCTTCCCACCCTGCCTTTATCGAGGCTACGAGTGACGCTGCAAGCGAAAACCAGATGGAGCCCTCCGAGGTCCTCCAGGGCTGAACGCCCCAACCGAAGACGTTCGATGGATATGGGGACGGGTATGGCATGGCGCCTGGCGCTTGGTGCCCACTGGCACACACACGGGAGATGGGAACTGGAAGGAATCTGGCTTGGTTTGTTTTTGTGGTTTGCTGTGCTCACTGCCGGCGTCATGCGAGCCCTGGCTGGCTGGTGTTGGGGGCGTTATGGGTTACCTTCTTTTTTGCCTGCGACCATTCACTTCCCCTTACACCCGTCATTTCATATCGACAGATGTGGGAGGAGGTTCTCGGTCTGTCAGGTCATGTGGTCTCTATTCGGAGGAGGGAGTCATGGTTCTCAACATCAGGTCTATCAACCATGATAGCTAGTTTTCACCATCACATAAGGCTAGCTGAAACTTGGACCATTGCCTCTCCCGGGATTCGCTCATTGCAACCTACAACCGTCTCGCCAATTCCTGTCCTTGACTGCTCACCAATTCGACTTACACGACACAGTACGAAACGTGATTGTGAACACGTCCGCCATCGCACACTGTGGCGGACAGTACGAGGTCCGTCCTGACGACGGTTTGTCCCTTTTTTTTTATTCTCCGGGGGGAACGTGGCATGGTTCCCACTTCTCGGGGATCGGCCCCCGGGCCCTGCCTGAATGCGGCGACTGTTGGGCATGTCCGACCTCATCTGACGATCTTGTTGCTTGGTGTTTCACGGTCATCACAACGTCATCCCGCGATGACAGGATGGAGGTATCACGGCGGGCAGGGCATTCAATTGAGGGTCATGTTCAGATCGCATCATCACCAAAGGCAATGAATCGGTGTCAAGGTTCGTTTGCCAACTGCGCTTTGTGTTGTCGTTACCCCGCTCACCCAACATTGAGAACGCCTCGATGCCCCAGAGAGCGCGACGTCGGCCAAGTTGAGAGGACCGTCGCCAGCGACTAAAGACTCGCAGGATCGTTGCTCGGGAGGGACTTGGACGAAGACGGCAATGCTGGCTCGACCCTTGGCGAAGTCGCCCTTGACCCTGGCGGCGTTGGGTCGCAACCCAATATCATGGCCAGCCTCCTCTCGCTGAAAAGGTCACAGAACGACCTGGAGTCCTTCGAAGCGCCGCAAAGCTCTTGTATCATGCCGAAAGGTATGAGGAAAACAGCACGTCCATGTCGATGGACCAAATTACCAACCGAACAGGGGGTGGTTTGATGTTGGGGTCGGCGCGTAATCACGGCTCGAGAGTGGCTGCGAAGGGTGCGTCCTCTGGCCGCCACCAAGAGAAGCCGACTATTTCAGGTTGACAGCCTCGGCCCAACGGGACGGATCTAATCGTTTCATGAGTTTGCTACGCGGCGCTTAAAGGCAATCGAGGCGATGCGAACGCACACTCGCTGACGCCGGCCAGTTGACTGAAAGGCCAAGTCCCAAGGGCGCTTCGGCGCTTGCTGAATGAACACCCCTGATCTGGGCCACGGCCATGGGCGGCTGGTGTTGCCACAGCCATGTCGACGTTCCAAAAAGGCCGTCGTTGATATTACCGAGGACTGTCCCTTGACTAGGGAGGTGCTGCCCGACTGGACTGCCCCGAAGAAAACATTACCTCACGATCCTCATGGAACTACGGACGCGGGTCGTCCTACAACTGGCGATGGCGATGACCGCCGTTGCTTCCACGGTGCAGATGCGATGGACGACAGACACAGGATCGTGTACCAGCGATGGGGGAGATTGCAGACTTCTCGGCCCAGACGGCCCATGGCAAGCTGTCATGATCACAACAGGCCAAGAAGACGCCGAGTCCGTCTCGCAAGTCGTCGAAATTCCAATGTGGCCGGCAGTAGGCAAGTGGAAACCCCGAGTCACCAGGTCTCAAAGCGTGCTAACCATCATATCATTGCAGGTTCCACGAGCGGCGTTCTGACGACATCTTCCGGCGGCGAATACGACCCCTTCTTGTCCCTGTCCGCCAGAAAGACCGGATCTCGACACGAAGCTTTCGGCCCCTGGTTGGCCAACGTCTTCATGAACATGACCGATGAGGGTATTGGGTATCGCGAAATCTTCCGCTTCAACACCTTGACCGACAAGACGGAGGAACTCAACGCAAGCATCATCGCTGCCGAGAAATGGGACATCAGGATGCCGAACGGAGCCAAGTTCGAGGCGGCCGCGGGGTTCTTGGGGCTTGGCCCATCAACGGATGGCGACAAGAAGTCCCCCGGCCATCTTGAACAACTCAAGAAAGCGGGCACTATCACATCCAACTCATTTGGTCTGCATATTGGCAGCGTAGCTCTCGGTCAAAAAGGGTCCCTCGTTCTCGGAGGATATGAGCAGAACAGGGCCCTGGGCGACGTGGGAGTTTTCGATCTCGTCGACGAGATGACCAAGGCCTTTCTCGTCGATGTGACACTCGGTGTCGAGACGGGAGACTCCCCTTTCAACAAGTCAGGAAGCATGTGGAAGGGAGTCGACGGAAGCGAGCATGGAGCCGACGTCACCAAGAACATCGGCGGCGCCGCTGGGTCAGCTGCCATTCTTCCGAACCCCGTCACCCCCTACATATATCTGCCCCCGGGCAACTGCGAGACCGTCGCCGAGCAGCTGCCTGTCACCTTTCGTCAAAGTCTTGGACTTTACACGTGGAACACCGAGGACCCGGCCTACACTCGCATCATCAGCTCTCCAGCTTACATGGGCTTCGTGCTTGCCGATCGCACCGCCAAGAACATCACCATCAAGATCCCTTTCAAGCTCCTCAACCTTACTCTCGAGGCACCACTCGTCGATGAACCAACCCCTTACTTTCCCTGCAAGTCGATCGATTCGAACTACGGGGTATGGCAGCTTGGTCGTGCTTTCCTGCAAGGAGCATTTCTTGGGTTCAACTACGAGAAGGATCTCATGTACATCGCTCAAGCACCGGGACCCGATATGGATCAGAGCGTGACGCGAACGCTCGAGGTAGACGACGATGCCATCTTGACTAACCCGGCAAAGTCTTTCGAGAAGACATGGCGCTCACAGTGGACGGTGCTCGGGGGTGATGAGACTGGCCCAGAGGAGGAGGGAAATGGGACTGCGGGGGAGAATGGCAGTGGAACAGTTCCTGCAGATGGGACTAATGGCCAGAATCCTGCCAACGAAGGTGGTGAGGCACAGCTGGCGAATGGCGGCGGAGAAACAAGGGAAGGTTTAGACCAGGCTGGAGGCCAGGGCAGTCTGTCAGTTGGAGCAATCGCCGGCATCGCCGTCGGTGCTGCCATGGTTTTGGCCTTGGTGGCGGCGGGGGTATTCATCTGGCGTCGGCGACGACGGCAGTCAGTCGAGGAGGAGTTGCCGGAGAAGGATTGGGAGGCAGATTCGGCGTCTTGGGCACAAGGGCTGGGAATCACACATGAGATGTACGCTCCGCGGGTAACGCATGAAGCCCCGGGGGTCGAGATACGGCACGAGATGGACGGCACAGGTGTCGGGCGCATATAACAGCCATCAGGTGTAATAGGTAATACACAAATCGTGAAGTAATGAATTTTGAGCTGCTATCTGATGCCCTCTCCGTCGCTCATTCTTCACAAGACCTTCCAGCTCTGATCGCCCAGCGTGCACAGCCTGTTGAACAGCTGATCCCGCCTCGGCACAGCCGTAATGACCCTCGACTTGCCATCCCTATCCACAATTTCAACTCCGTCCATGATCGCCTTGTCCAGCGCCCATCCCGCCATCATCTTGCTCTTTGTTCCGTAGCCTGAATACTTGTTCAGCTCGACGATATCTGCCACAGGCACCGCCCAGACTGGCTTCGCATCTTCGCCCTGCGGGCGCGTCGAGCCATCTGTCGCCGCCGCTTCGCTGAAGCAAAGCGCAGACGCTGCCGGGTCTGTCGTGAGGTAGACGAATCCAACCTTGCCATCGTAAGAGGCTTGGAACTCAAGAGGGCCGGAAAGCCGCTGTTCTTTGGGGTCCGCAGCTGCACCGAGGCGGGCCTTGGCCGTCGAGCTGCCTCTCTTGGCCCGCACCTTGTCCACGGTGATTGCTGTCTTGGCCGCACCGCGAGCGCTGCGCTTAAAGAGGTTGAAAAATTTCTTGCGCTTGCCGCCCCCATCGTCGTCCTTGTTGCCGTTGACCTCATCATCGCCGCCGCCGGCGTGCTCGAGGCGGTCTGGGTCGATGGCTGCTGCGGACTCTAGCTCTTCATCCGTGGCACCGAGGGGCCTGTCACTGCCTGTAGCGTTGAGGGCGTTTTCTCCGAGGTCGACGACATCCTTAGACGGGGACTTGTGAGGCATGGGCGGCGGGGGAAGGGGCGTGTTCTGAGACTCTCCGAGCCTGAGGAGAGTGACGACGACCTGTGCATCTGTGGGCACGCCGAGGAGGAGAGTGCTGAGAACGTTAGAATACATTGCAACCCATCGAACGCGCAGACTCACTTGTTCAAGTTGTATTTCTGGAGATCCAGTCTCTCAAAGGCCATGGCAATCATGGGCTGACCGAAGAATCCAAGACCGATGACCAGGCCAATGACCTTGGAGATCAAGTACCCAGGAGTGAGGACCAAAGCGACGATCAGAGGAGCCACTAGACCGACAAGTCGGAGACGGTGATTGCGCCCAGTGAAAGGAGGGATTGGGTCGAGCATGCTGCAAAAGGGTCAGCATGGCTAGGTCGAATCGGCGCGTTTGTTACTCACTTGGCGAAGCGCTCCCAAGTGTCAGACACAATACACAACGAGTGCATCATCGGCCTCATCTGGGACCACATGAGCTCCTCGACGGCCACCTTGGTCTTGTCCTGGGACGGCCTGTCCACGCCAGCCGCCTTGTCCTTGGCGACGGCGACCTTGGTGGCAATCTCGTTGGGCGAAGGCATCAGTTCCATCTTGCTGCCGCCCTTTTGCGAATTGGCGTGTTGCGGGTCCTCGTCGGAGAGGACGTTCATGGCGATGGCTGCGATGCCTGTGACGAAGTTACTGGCCTCATTTTCGACGGCCTCACCGCGCATGTTCTGCGGCGCGCCAGTTGCAGAGTCGGTTGACCCGAGGATGCCTGCGTGAGGAGCTGAGAGGCCGCCGGTCTGGTAGTTGACCATGCCCAGAGGCGCGGGAGGGAACATGATGGGGCGGAAGTCGGGGCGGAGGATGAGCGCAACGAGAGTTGTCAGGAGTGTGGGGATGAGGAGGCCCAGGGCCCATGAGACGAAGTAGACCTGTTGAGATCAGTATCGAGGGTAAGGGAGTGAGGGCCTTGATGAAGCTCACTGCGCAGAAGATACCGGTTCGACGAGGTTCCCTCCATGAGCGGAGTCGGGCGACATGCTGCACGCTGGCGAGCGATCCTAGCATCTGAAGGAGTCAGCACTAGAACAACTGGGTGCGTGAAGTACTTACAATACCCATGTAGAGCCTCTCAAATTGAGCACGCATCTTGTTCGGGGCGAAGTCCTCCTCGGCCGCCACTTCGAAGTCCAAGTCTCCCAGGGGCGGCGGTGATGTTTCCTTGACGTGGAAGATTTGCTGACACAAGTTAGCGAGGGTATCGCAAACATTGAAGCTCGCTCTACCTTGTTGAAACGCCTGACCAGAGTCCAGAAGTCCTCAGTGTCCAACCCATCGACTATGTCGACATCCTCAAAGGCCTCATCCTTGTCCCATCCGACGTCGAAGAGGACATTGTCCTGCTGGCCGCCATGAGTACTTGTCTTCTCGGCATCGTCGTCGGCGAAGACGATGGGGAGATGACCTCGAGTCGATTCTGGTTTGGAAGCCGCATGGATGATGGGAGTTCCTTCTTCGCCGCTGGCCGTGAGCGATGCCGAAAGCTCTCTGCCCTGGGGGCCAGGTTCGGACATTTCTGATGGTTGGCACGCTTGTCGTCTGGGCGAAAGTCAAGAGTTTCCCAAGGAAGCTTGACCGTGCAGTGCCATTCACACGGGGCCAACCCGGATACTTGGGGCTGGCTCATGTCGGGGACGTTGATCCGGAATACTTGGTTGCATGTTCCACAACTCATGTATGCATGTCAGTTTGGTCATCGAACTCTCCTGTGACGCGGCTTCGGGCGTTTTCATACGGTGGCAGCAACGTGGCGATATGTGGCTGTCCGGCACTCAACCCCCCAGCACCCGGAGCATTTGCACCTGAGACTCGGGGCCTTGTTTTGAGGCGGCACGAACAACAATGCGCTGGGGTAAAGCAAGCGTTTGGATGAGGTCATCTGCGGGTCATCGATGCGGGGGAATCGCCCGGAGCATGGAAGCCGGCGCTGAGAAAATCATTGGGTGACAGAGGCCTGCTGCGATACTGAATGTTGCAACTTCTCATGTCAACTGAGTGCATACATTCAGACCGAAAGTTAAGTAGCATGGAGTAAAAATGAGCCAAGTAACTACTGATTGAAAGTGCGCTGCGCTGCACTGACGGCATTCAGGGGCTGGTCGTGACCCCTGATCTCAGGGGTTCAGGGGTTCAGGGGCTCAGAGACCACCAAGCCTCACTGCCTTCTACGACCTTACATGTGACATGGACTACCAGAAGACAAGACATGGCCTAATGCTACTTACCTGGCTTAGTGACCAATTGAATTTCACTTCGAATTCGACCTGATTCTTGTGTCTAATGTTAATGATGCAAACTCCTCTCAAGTCTCCTCACTCGATGCGGCAACCCTGGCCGGTGGTTCTGACTCTCCCCATGAACCTCAAGCAAGATCCTGCAGATGAGAGAAAACATCTCCAACCGTGAGTTGGTCCTCACTAGCCGCCGCGCATGAAGTCCAGACTTGCTGCAGCGCAACCTGCCAGCGCTTCGCATCCTTCTCCACCTCGGCCTCGGGCACACACCGCTTGTCGCTACAGACGAGAAGCTCAATGGTGTTATCGTCCACCAGGGTGGCCATCACTCCGTAAGGAGCCTCGTTGTGGGAATTGGTCTTCTTGAGCTCCAGACCAAGGTCGCGGCCCGTCATGTCGGGGCTGGGCATCACATTCAGGAGGGGGGCACCGTGAAGGAGCTCGCGGAACTCGTCCATCTGCACCAGCTTCCACCAGCCCATATGCTCGTGCTCAGAGACGGTGTTCATGAAGTTCTGCATCTCGCTGAGGATGTTGCGCACAGGTGCATCAGCGTCGCGACCGATGTGGACACGAGTCGCCAGGCTGGTGAGCGTCGGACCAACAAGAACCTCAACGCCAGGGAGCGTGCCGGTGCGACCAGACAGGTGGTTGTCGAAGATGATGTCGGCGCAGTCGAGTCTGTGGGCAAGGAAAAGAGCCGCCGAAACCTGGAGAGTGATTGAACGGTTGGGAGCGCCGGCAGGAAGATCGCCATCGAGCTTGACAGTCGCCCGCTTAACCACGTTCTGGACCGTCTCTTCATCAAGCCGGGCGTGAGGAACGACGGGCTTGACGTCAGCACCCGCGAAGTGGTTGCGCCAGAAAGCCAAGGCCGCCTGCTTGTCACCGTCGCCCAGGTACTTCATGAAGTGTTTCATCTCGATGGCGGGCTTGGCTCCAGCAGCCTGGTCGTACTCCCGCTTGACCTCCTTGAAGATGAGGTCTAGTGAGAAACCATCATAGATGGCGTGGGAGATGGTCAGCACGACCCAGCGATGTTCTTGGCTGGCCGTTATACGGATCAATGGGGCGCCCAAGGTCATCTTGACCAGCCTGTTCCGCCGGAGGAAGTCTTCGCTCAGAGGGTCGCAGCTGTTCCAGATGTGGATTGGGTCATCGACCACGACCTGCAGAATCTGGCGAGTATCCTTCTCCTGAATGAAACGAGTTCGAAGGATGCTGTGGCGTTCATTAACAGCATGCCAAGCTTTGAAGAACCTGCGAATGTCAAGATCTCCTGTGATGTCGAAGATCATCTGGCGAGCAGAGTCATGCATGAAGCGGGCTACATACACCCAGACGCTGAGGGGACCGCCGAGGTAGGCGCCGTGGAAGAAGCGCTCCTGCATTTCAGTGATGGGAAAGACATCGAGGACTCGGTTGGCGTCAACTCGGCACACCTTGGCTGCGTGGAGTCGGATGGCGTTGCGCTCTTCCTCCGTATCGGCAACCTGGGAGAAAGGGGGCACATCGGCCACATCGGTCTTCTGCTTGAGCTGCTTAGCTTGCTCCTTGAGAACTGGGTTGCGAATAATGTCGGCCACGGTGAGGGCGAAGCCATGGTTCCTGAGGCAAGAGACGAGAATCATGGCCCTGGCACTATCTCCTCCGAGGTAGAAGAAGTTGTCATCAATACCGAAGTTTTCCACGGAGAGAGATTCCTTCCAGGCCTTATGAAGGACCTCCTCGTGATGAGTGGAGGGAGCAACCGTCTCGACGACCGTCTCGACTTGGCCCACAAAGTTGGCAAAGTCTCTGGCAGTGAGACCCTCAGCGAGGCTGCAAAGGTGCTTGCGCTCAACCTTGCCAGAAGCTGAGAGGGGAATCTTCTGGATCGGAATGTAAGCTGTCGGCAGCATGTAAGAAGGCAAGCTGTCCTTCAGCTGCTCCTTGGCAGTCTTGACAGCGTCATGGAACTTCTCAAGCTGATCTGAAGAAACGGCGAGAAGATCACTGTGATTCTCGTCCGCATCACTTCCATTCATGGCAATGAAGGCAGCGAGAATCTTGGCGCCTCCGTTTGGTGTGACGGCAGCAACGGCGATCTGGGCCGAGTCGCCAATCGCAACCCTCAGGTGGTGCTCAACTTCACCAATCTCGACTCTCTGGCCACGAAGCTTGACCTGAGAGTCGTTGCGACCGACGATATGAATGTCGCCGTTGGGCGCAAAATAGCCCAGGTCTCCAGTTTTGTAGAAGCGGCGGCCGCTTGTGATCTTCGTGAGCTGAACCCATTCCGGGTCGGTGATGAAGGACTTGTCAGTCAAAGCATCGTTGCCAAGATAGCCTCGGGCGACGATGGGGCGTTCAATGAGAAGTTCGCCCTCGGTGCCGATGGGAACAAGCTGGTTGTGGTCCTCTGGGTTGACAATCCAGATGCTGGAACCAATTGGCCTTCCCAGGTTGTTGGGTGAGTCCTCCTTCTTAACGCTCTGCCGGACTGTGCAGTCGACACCAGCCTCTGCAGGGCCATAGGCCTGAATGAGGTTGACGTGATCGGCCCAGATGTTCATAGCCTCTCGGGACAGAGCCTCTCCGCCCAGAGTCATCCACTTGACTTCAGGAAGAACATCCTCGGGCCTGATCATTGTTGCCACGGTCGGCGTGAAAGGGAGGTGGTTGGCCCGCAGGCGCTTGATGGCTCCTGAAAGATCGTTCATACGCTCATCATCCGACGGGATGCAGGTGCAGCCTCCATGAATGAGAGTCGTCAGGATGTCGCAGAGGCTGACGTCGAAAGTGTGGGCGGCGAATTGGAAGATTCGAGACTCTGCCTGAAGTGAAGACGACAAGGGCCGGGGTGTTGGTTTCTTGATCGGGGGTGCCAAATTTCTTGTTGAAGTAGGCAAAGTGCTCCTGGTCGAGCTCGTCAAAGAAGGTCTGGTCGATTCCCAAGAATTCAACCTCGTAGTCATTGATTATGCAGTTGAGGGCGCTCAGACGATGTCCAGCTGTCAAGCTGGATAGAACGACGTAAGAAAAGTCCGGACCCAGGAGTTCGAAGATTGTCTGCATCCGCTCCATCGGGTGCGCTGGGTCCATGGGAACACAGGCGCAACCAGACTTCAGGATGGCCAGCATGGAAACGACGTTCCACTTTGACTTCTCAAAGCAGAGCGGAACGAGAGTTCCGTTTCCGAGGTTGTAGGTCTCCTGCAGAAATCCAGCAAGAGCTGAAGAGAGCCAGTCAAGCTCGCTGTAGGTGAGAGAGCCATCCCAAGCGCAGACAGCCTCGCTGTCAGGCTGCTCCTCCACCTGCTTCTGGAATTGCTTGTGAATGAGAGCATCGATGACGGGAGGCACGTAGCTGGTGCCATTCCAGTTCCAGGCTGACATGATGTCAATGTCAGCCTGAGGCGCGCTTTCGCTAGTGGAAAACATCTTGTAGATGGAGGGATTCTGTGGATAATTTGAGGATGGTTTGCTGTAAAATATGCTCTAGTTGCTTTTGAAGAAAAGAGAGACGTGAGAGCAGAAATGTCAGAGGTTATTTACATGAAGAAGACTACGAATCCTGTGCGTAAACGTGATTCACTGTCACGTTCTTTCTGTATCAGTGATGGAGGGAAGTGAATGTGTCTGGTCCTTCCAGTGAAGTTGGGACGGTTTGTCCTTGCATTTCAGTAGTGCGCACTTCAATGCAGAGGATATCATAGGGAAAAAATCAGTAGGGTTTGACATTCGTGCTTCAATCGACACTGCCTTGTCCAGAATCTCACGATGTGGTTCTGTACGCCTTCATACACCCAACAGTTCGTGAACAGTACTTGGGATATTAACAAGGGGGTTCATATAACAAAAAGGTGTAGTAGCAAAAGAGCAATGCACGAATGTCTGGAGAGATTTGATAGGAGCAAAAGTCTACCGCTGCCAAAAAGTCAAAGGCTGGTCACTACCAGGATCGAACTGGCGACTTTCGCATTTCAGAACACCGGAGAACCGGCACATATTAGTACGACACTCTAACCAACTGAGTTAAGCGACCGAGGACGAAAGAATGACTTGAATATTGCATTACGAAGAAAATGTCTGGAACACGAGAGCGAGTATGTCGAGGCAGCTTCAAGCTCTTGTACATGGAAAGACGTGGTAATGTCAGCACTTCAGTGCAGCATCTTCTCAGTATGGCGCCTGGTAGTGCCGTTTGATCCGAGGCGGCGCACGATAAGCCTGATGCATGCAGGCGTCAAATGCCACTGGAGGTCACCTCACTAGAACGTGGCCAGGATCCATTGGCGGCAGCTACAGCTTACATGCATCCTCGGATCCACGAGTTCGAGATACCCCTCATCTCGCACCTGCGATCCCGAAACGCTTCTCTCTACGGCTGATTTGCTGCCGAAAACGAAGTCTGAAACCACATATACCGACCGCCGCCAGTTGACTACAATGACAACGCCTCATCACACCTCAACCTGGGGTTCCCCTCCCCATGATCGCAATGGCTTTGAAGTGGGCATCATATGTGCCCTTGGTCTTGAGTTCGACGCCGTCCGCGCCGTCTGCGACGAGATCTGGTCTGACAAGGGCATCGAGTACGGAGTCAAGCATGGAGACCGGAACAGGTACATCACTGGACGCATTGGGAAACATCCAGTTGTCTTGGTTCGCCTAACGGCCATGGGCAAGGAACCGGCGGCAAGGGCTTCGGCTTATCTTCAGATGAGCTATCCGAGACTTCGACTCGTGCTCTTGGTCGGCATCTGCGGAGGTGTGCCGATGAGCCAGGGCACGGAGATCAGTCTTGGCGACGTGGTTATCAGTCACAAGATCGTCGAGTATGACTTTGGCCGGCTCTATCCTGATGGGGTGGATGCGAAAGATGCGGACGGTCGCCACAAGGTCGACACGGACATCTCAGCATTTGTCGACAGCCTTCGCGACGGGGACTCGCGAAGAACTCTGGATAAAAAGTTCCTTGGGAGTCTCGAGGCTATCAATCAGAAGGACGATAGCCGCATCTACAAGTCGCCCGAGCCCTGGACGGATGTCCTTTTCCATTCCAAGTATCGACACAAGCACCAGCATCCACGTGCGGAAGATGCCCAATGCAGGGCGTGCAGTTCGCAGTGGGACCCTGTCTGCGAGGAAGCCAAAAAGCAGTCATGCGGGGACGTTGGGTGCGATGACAAGTGGCTCGTGAGAGGGTCACTCACATCGACGACAACAAGTGCTTCTACCCGAGTCCCAGCTTTGCACTTTGGTGCCATGGGCTGTGGCAACTTGGTGATCAAATGCGCCGAGAACAGAGACAGAATCGCCAAGCGGAAGAACGTCATTGCCTTCGAGATGGAGTCGGCCGGTGTCTTCCAAACTTTTGCTGGCGTGGTGGTCAAGGGGGTCTGTGACTACGCCGACTCGCACAAGAACAAGAATTGGCAGTTTCATGCTGCTGCAACAGCCGCTGCAGCTACCGCTGCCATGTTGGAACAGTTCACACCCTCTGACAGATTCCAGGTGGCAGAATCGTCAAGCAGTGAGTTGCATCATCGAGATCCTGAAGCGGCGGCACTGACGCAGTAACTCACCAGGAACCATCAGCAGTGGGCACAGCCAAGAGGCGTCCAATCTTCAGAGGCGGTTCTCTGTTCGTCATAAGTCCTGGGGCAACTTTATTGGCAGAGAACATTGCTTGGCTGCCGTAAAAGAGGGCCTGATCGACAGAGGTAGAGACGATCACAAGAACTGCTTCGTCATACATGGCATGGCCGGCTCTGGAAAGACCCAAGTTTGTCTGAAAGTTGCAAAGATACATCGAGAAAAGTGAATCAAACTCCCCAATATCATTGCTTGAGAGCTGCGGCCTGACTACTTCAAGGTTTTGGGGAGTCTTCGAAGTCGATGCCAGCAGCCGGGCAGCAGCCGAAAAGGATTTTGCTTCCATCGCGAAACAAGTCGGACTAGCTGCCACATTCAACAACGGTATCGAATTCTTGACAAACTGTCAGAGCGACTGGCTGCTTCTGCTTGACAACGCAGACAGCAGGAGAGTAGCCGTCAGCCAACTCATTCCCGAGAACACCAATGGTCGAATTCTCATCACGACAAGATCTCGTGAACTGGCCAATTTTGGCACCGCTGGAAGCTACGAACTCAAACAGATGAGCCCTGAGGAGAGCATCACGCTGTTCTTGAAGGAGGCAGGCAAGGACGTGGACGATGCCACTCACAGGCTCCAAGCATCTGGCATTGTCAGAGAATTGGACTATCTCCCGATGGCTCTGACCCAAGCCGCTGTTCCCATTCGACTGAAAGAGCGGCGACTTGATGGCTTCGAGAAGAGCTTCAAGAAAGAAAAGCTGAAGCTCATGACCGAACGCCGCAACGACAACATCAACACGACATATGAGTATGATTCAGTCTACACCAGCATCGAATGGTCCATGAAGGCCATGACAAGCTGGCCGAAGCCAAACGCCCTGGATCGAGCTCTCGAAGTTCTTCAAATGTGTGCATTCTTGCACCACAAAGACGTCCCGGAAGAGCTGTTCAACATGGCGCCAACCAAAAGAGGGCAGGGGTTTGCCTTGGGCGCAGTCGACTGGCTTCATTCACTGACCAACTTCAGGCGCTCGTGGGGCCACTGGGAGGCCCAGAACGGGAACGGCCAGAAGGCGGGTATCGAGAAGATGGAGTTGAGAAAGGCACTGTCCTCTATCCACTCTTTGCCTGAGATACCCATGTCCGATCAGGAAGACCCCGATGACAATGACAGTCTGAGAGCCCTAGGCCTCTTGGACACAAACGCCCTGGGTACCTACGGTGACAAGATTGGAGTATTCTCAATGACGCCAATGGTTCATGAGTGGAACAGAGCTCGTCTCGATGCTCGCAGTGGAAGATGGGCGAGATGGGCTGTGGGAGTTGCGTTGACCCGATACATCAACCTGCGACCGCTATCTGACGATCGTCGACGACTTCTGCCGCATGTCGACTTCTTTCTTGCGACTGCAGAGCAAACTTCCAGTCATTCAGGTCTCTTGTCTCTGGACCAATCTCGGGTAGCGTCCGCCTTCTCGCTTGTTTATCAAGACAATGGCATCTACTCATCTGCCCTGACCGTTTCAGAAGAGTCAATGGAAGGGCTGAAGGCAGCCCGTGGAGACGCCGACCCTGAGACACTGCGGGGTATGAACAGCACCGCCATTGTCCTTCAGAACTACAGGGAGCACTCCAGAGCGGCAGAACTCGCCCAAGAAGTTTGGAAGAAGCGACAAGAAGTGCTTGGCGAGAACGACGAGGACACGCTTGCCAGCTTGAGCACCTATGCCCTTGCTCTTCATAGCCTGGGCCAGTTCTCCGAGGCAGAAGATCTCAACCGCCACTGCCTGGCAGCGAGAGAAAGCACCGCAGAGCCAAACGAAGCCGCAATTATGGACAGCGCCAACAACCTTGCCGTCACTCTCCGTAGAAAGGGGAAGTACCCAGAGTCTTTGGAACTATTCAGGCGTGCGCTCGAATGGAGAGAGCTGAACCTCGGACCTGAGCACCCAAAGACCATCCAGACCTTGTCTGATCTATCCTCTGCGTTGAGAGACGCCGGCGAGGTGGAGAAGGCGACGGAACCGGCCCAAAAGGCCCTGGAGATCTTGCGGCGCGTGCTGGGCGACAATCACCCTTCGACACTCTCCAGCATGGTTGACTTGGCTACCATCTTACGAAAGCTCGGTCGCATAGATGAAGCAGAGGCTCTTAGCACGGAAGCTGAGGCTGGCATGAGAAAGCGAATGGGCTCGACCAATCCTGACACCCTTGACAGCATGGCAGAGCTGGCTGCCGCCTGCATGGATCGCGGCGCTTATGACAAGGCGGCGGAGCTGTACCAGAAGGCCATGGATGGCTACAAGTTGCACTTTGGGCAGGGTCACGCGGATCTGACCAGAATCAGGGCCAACCTCAGCTTCACGCTCAAGAAGCTTGGTCGCGCAGACAAGGCTGAGGCCACGTACCGGGACGCCCTGGCGAAGCTTCATCCCATGCATGACGATGCCATCAAGTACAAGCTCGGCCTGGCATACCTTTTGGTCGATCAGCAAGAGTACGAGGAAGCGACAGCCATCTACCAGGATATCGAGTCATGCCTTGAGAAGTCGCATCCCGGGCCTCACGACCTAAAAGCCGAGTGCTGGTATGGAATGGCCGTTTTACTGCGGAGTCGGCAGCAATACCTCGAGGCGGGCGAGAGTATGAGCCGCGCCGCAGACATGTTTGGGCAGACGCTTGGGCGGACCTCGACTCTGGCGTTGAACAGTCTCAGCATCTACGCATATCTTCTCGATCTCCAGGACCGATTCGAGGAGGCTTGGCCGGTGTACGAGAGATCAGTCTCTGGGTACGCAGCTGCTGGCAGTCCGCCGACAGCTTTCTCGATAGCATGCGAAGAGCGGTTTGAGGCCATGAAGAAGAGAATGGACGCGCTCGGTGTCTCGGCACCAGGGGGAGGCGCGGGAGCAAGTTCGGAGAGATCCTCACTGGCAGAAACCAAGGAAGGGGGGTTGAGCAAGGCCCTATCGACGGCAGCTGACGGTGATCCTTCTCCCACAGGAAAGCGAAGGGCCGGGCCATCCGACGAGCCCCGAAGAGAGACGGCGAACGTGAAGAGGCTGAGGACTGGTGCTACGTATCGTTTCTAGCTTTCATCGATTGATAGTCGACCCATCTTGTAAAGTTCATCCCTAATCTGGCTGGTGTCGCGCATGTTTTTGTTGTATATGGATCCTCTGTGTGATTTCCCGGCTTGAGCGAAGCATCCATCATCAAGTGATAAGGAGAACTGAAGACGTCAGCGCTGTGCCGAAAAGGGACAGAACCCCTCCTTCATGCAGGTGTCGTGACAGTTGGCGCAGCAACATGACCTTGGCATCAACAAGGCTGCATGTGCCCGGCGCATGTTGAACCTCGGTTGGGAGGGTCCTCATCCAAGTCACCGGAGAACAAAAGTTCATCCTTCCCCAATGAACCGTAGGCGCATTTTCTGGCCTTTTGGTGACTGGTTTTGGCGGATTCAATCACCCCGGTTTGTCCGGGACTGGAGAAAGTAAGGTAGACACCTACTTTGACGTAAGATGCAGAGGACTTTCATGATTTCGTGCGCTTACATTTTGCAGACACAAATACCTTGCACACATTGTCCGGCCCGAGAACGGGCAACGTTGAGAACAGACAGCGACACGTAGGCGCGTGCTTCAAGTCATCCTGGCCACTAAGCTGAGTACCCCCAGGGAAGATCACGATGGTCCAGCCTAATCATGTCATCGCGATAGTCCTCGCCGTCCAGTTTGTGCTAATTGCACTCGCTGTCTATCTCCTCAAACGATGCGTCTCAGTCTCCAGAGCATCTCTCCAAATCAAAGACGAGGAGTCATCCTCCGGCTCTTTCGATGTCTCTCGTAGACCACCTTCAAGGCCTGGCTGGCAGGGGGAGACTGTCCCACCCCCTCCAGGAGTTTATGTCGTCGACGCAGAACCACGACCAAAGAAAGCTCAGGGGAGTTTCGTGAAATGGATCTCTGGACCGGAATCATCTAAGCAAAAAAAGTCAGAACCTCAGGTCATCATACCGAGGGGTGGACCTTGAGGTTTGAGCCGAGCTCATGGATTGTCTCGACTCTCGACTTGACAAATGAATGACATAATCAAACGAAAGGAAGAAATTTGCCTCGATTTGCATTGCGTGTAGTACCCCGGTCCCGTTCATTAAGCATCTCACGAGCTCGTTTAGGATGACAGCGCCCATCCAGTGCCCTGCATACTCACCATGCCGAAGTTCTGTTACATATGTACGGCTGGCTAGGCCCACTTGCGTCAGCTTACGCTCTTGGCGCAGCGCCAACGGCCGTAGAGACGGACAGGTATAAACCCGTTGGCCTCCCAGCATTGTCGAAAGTTGTGCCAACTCTTCCACTATTATTCGGGTATTCCCCAGTCAAGAGCACTTGTGATTTCCTAGAAAATGACTTCGATTGAAGAACGACATCCGGAAGTCTTCCGCGAAGTCATCAATGAGTCCCCTCGGGGCAAACAGCGGACGGTGCCCATGGAAGTTCTGTGCCTGGGATTCCTGAGGACCGGGACAGCGAGTAAGTCATTCGAGGTCAGTTTGCTTGACTGATGCTGACATTGAACTTCAAGCAATGTCCACGGCGATGGAGACTCTCGGTATGCCTTGCTGGCACTCTCTTGTGCTCCTGTCCGACAACTTCGGCGACATCCCGATGTGGCAAGAGGCCTATGAGAGGAAGTATCGCGGCGCCGGCACCCCCTTCGGTCGAGATGAGTTTGATCAGCTTCTCCATTCCTTCGGCGCCGTTTCGTCCGACACTCCTGCTATTGCGTTCGCCGAGGACCTCATCGCGGCATACCCGGAAGCCAAGGTCGTCCTCGTCGAGCGCGACATCGAGTCATGGTACAACAGCTATATGAACACCATCGTCGAGCAAACTTTCAAGCCATGGTGGCACATCTCCCGTATCGTCTTCTTCATCGACCGATTTTACTTCCGGCCTATCGGGATGCTTCATCTCGCCGGCCAGGAACATTGGGCCGGCATCAAGAGCAGGAAGGACGCCGAGGAGAAGCTCAGGGACAAGTACAGGGAGCATTATGAACTCATCCGAAGAGTGACTCCTAAGGAGAGGCTGCTTGAATTCAAGTTGTCCGACGGATGGGGCCCGCTTTGCGAGTTTCTGGGAGAGCCTGTACCGGAAACGCCATTCCCACACCTCAATGAGACGAAGTGGTTTGAGGAGAGATCGGAGCTGATATTCAAGAGAAGCTTAGTGAAAGCTCTGAAAAAGGCTGTCTGGTGGCTTTCTCCTGCAGTGCTTCTCGGGGCCTGGTTTCAGGGCAGGAAGCAGAATGAAGTGTAGAAACACCACTTGGTCAGGCTGGAGAAGCAGTTGGCCACTACGACATCGGTAGGATCATACCAGTCAACTTTCTATACCTCCAAGGTCCAGCTTGAAGTCTGTAATTCTGTTTAAAGTGCCCCTAGTTTAAATCATCGAACTCACGGATCCCCGAATACCTTCAAGTATTCCACGTCTACCCTTCGCCGACTACCTGCTAAATTGCTTATACTTCGAGTCAAGGTAGTTTATGTCTTGACTCCAGCCACCATGAGGGTAGTAGACTGCCGTCCTGAATGTCAAGTCTGCTGACGCAGGGAAGACCTCAGCATCTGTCGCTACGAACGATGACGTTCCAGTTCGTCTTGTGAAAGCCTGTCCGCCAGTCTTGGGCTTGACAAGGAGGATGGCAACAGACTTGCACTTCCCCATGATGTACTGTGCACCATCCGCGATACTGCCGAACGAGTTGAGCGTCTTGGGCTTGTTGGACTGTGTTATTCGAAGTGTTAGCTCGTTGAAAGACTCGCATTGATCTTCTCATCAAGCACTCACGTCATTGCACCAGTAGATGGCCGAGTTGTACGAGCAGCTGACCCTGCCGCACTTGCTGGGCCCGGCGCCGGCGCGGGGCTTGCCCCTGACCCTCCTCAGGTAGTTGATCCCTGACTGGATGTGCTCACGACTGACGGCTCCCCATCGGCCCCAGCAGTTGTAGCTGGCGCCATTGAAATTGGCTCGCTTGTCGAGGCCGGCAGTGTCGTCAGCCCAGTCACCGAAATCGGCCTCACGCTTGTCAAGGTCATCGTCTTTGAAGTCGGTGTCCCAGTTTGGGTTCAGATCGAGTAGCTGCGCGTGCACCTCTTGGATTGTGCCGTTGAGAACGACTGTGTCGCCGCCGGGCTTGACCTCGACCTCCCACTCGGGCGTAAAGATGTCGCGGCCCTGCAGGGGGTCCTCAGCGTCGAACGGGACTGCGAGGGCCTGAAATACTGTTAATCCAGTGAAAGAGCAACGGTGGTGTGGGATCTTACTCGCGAGAAGAAGGCAGCAGCGCCGATCAGAGCAATGGTGAAGGTCTTCATCTTGAGTGTTGTGGTAGGAGATAATAGTGAAGTGAGAGCTGATAAGTCTTCAGTGAGCTTAGATGGATATGTTCTTGATGTGAGCAAGTGATGAACTGGCAGAATAATATTGAATGGAGAGAAAGAGGGACCCTTTTATGTACAATACTGCAGACGCCTGTCTTCTCTAGGCCCAGCGTGCGTGAAGGTGTCGTTCATCATGATTGTCGGTCTCTGGCTTGCCCTGCTCACTAGCCGCTCACTTCTAGGCTTGGGGGCACAGTCAAATGAGAGGTACACGGCTCCCAAAGCCACATGGCACAGCCAGCCTGGGCTAAATGCAGCAGGATCGTGTAACTTGGAGCGAGACTGAGGTCCAATCAGTCGAGACCAAGCCACAGACACACGAGGATTCCTGCTGTGTCACTTGGTAGTTCATTTCAAATGAACGCACTCGCAAGCATCAAGCATACCGTAACTTCTGACGATGAATAAGTTCACGTGCCTTCAGCTGATGCCAAGGTCACACTCGGGTCCTTCAAGAGAACGACAACATCCTTAGGGGGAGCTGAAGAGCGGTAGGTGGATGTGTATGTATAACTTCAAGACGATCGGGATCCTATGAAGACGCCATCGTCATCCAGATGTGTAACGATTGAGTATGTCTACCTAGCTTCGCTGCACCTGCCGAGGATCCTGATGGATTTCTCGGATAGCCTCATCCGTCTGGGCTCGTATTGTAACAGCCAGGTGAGGGCCCGTCAAGTAACTGGATGCTCATGATCATGACTGATTGGCCGTGCAGGAGTCAATGATACCCGAAATCAAGCCCATTAGCCCATTTGAAACTTGGCCATGGTGCAGGTTTGGCCAGCATGCCTTACCGGTACTACACCCAACGATGTCTCATCCTCAGCCGGGGGCCGAAGACCCAAAGAAGCGCCGGTGAGGCAATGCCCAGCACCAGTCCAGCAAAGGCAATAGTGGTGTTGCCCCATCCGTACCCCAGAGCAGAGTACATGCTTGGCGCGAATAGCGGGAAGAGAAATGCGGCAAGACTCCGAGGAAACTGAGATGCGGACAGGGCGCTGCTCGTGTGGTCAGGATACGCGTCCATGACATATGCTTGCATTGGCATGCCGGCAATCTGCAAGGCAAACATGAAGACGAAGATACCAGCGTCGACAGCCGCCCAGTGTACAAGTTTCTCAGCTGTCCAGCCATACGCGAAGAGGCCGAGAGGGGCAAGAGCTGCGGCGGGGATGACGAGCGGGAGGCGGAACTCAGGCTGGTGCTCGCCATCGAGGGAACGGGTGACCATTCGGCAGTAGAGAAGATCCATCAGGGGACCGCCAACCTGAGACCCGAGGATCTCGCCGAGGGCGCAGGCGATGTAGTGCAGGCCGCTGATCTCCACGGACTGGCCGTAGTGGATGCTGTAGAGTTCGGCAAAGCTCGAGAGAACGATATAAAGGATGCCATAATTGAAAGCCGAGATGAGAGATGACACCTGTATGACCGGGTTGCAGGCAAGGAGTCGCAGTGGGCGTGAGAGACTGATGCCAATCACAGCCATGGTTGAGCGCTGTTGGTGGCTGCGCTCATGCATTGTCTGGTAACTTCTTCCCGTCTCACGACGAAGCTTGGCAGCGCGGCGCTTGAGGATTGTCGGGGCGTAGGTCTCGTGGAAGGTGGTACAACAGAAGACTACCATGAGGGCCTGGAAGATGGAGGTCGACCAGAACATCCAGCGCCAGCTGGCTCGGCTAGTCATGAAGCCACCGACGATTGGACCGACGGCGACGGCGACGAGGGGAATAGCGAGGTAGGCTCCTAGGGATTTGCCTCGCTGGTCGGGGCGCCACACGTCGCTGAGCACACCGCCAGCGAGGGCGTAGATGGAGCTGGCCCCAAGGCCGGCGACTGGAGACTGTCAGCGGCGAAACACCTCTTTTCATCGCTGGTAGAATTTGAGATCAGAGGAAGGATAGTTTTGGGGACAGGACGTACGTAGACGCGCAGCGATGAGCGTGCCCTTGGTCGTTGCGAAGCCGCACGCGATGTTCCAGATGAGGAACCACACATTCGAGGCGTGCAGGACGACCTGTCGGCCGTAAAGTTCTGAGAGAGGTCCGATGAGGAGTGGCCCAAAGGCGGTGGCCAAGAGGTAGATGGACAGGGACATGGCGGCCTCCGTAGCATTCATGTCGAGGTCGGCGGCGATCAGGTGAAGCGCTGGAGCCATGATGGTCGAGACCATGATGCGGTTGAAGCCGGTGGCGGAAAGGACATTGGTGACAGCCCATTTGTTCCGGTCGGGCCATTGCATCGGGTTCTCAGCGTCGTGGGGTTCGGTGAAGGCGATGATGAGGGATGGGTGGGAGATATCATTGGACTTTGGTGTGGAGGGAAGGGGGCCCATCTCGATGTCGGTCTTGGGCGGGGAGGCCACTGGCGGCTCGGACGGCTGGATGTCCTGAGAGGTCATGATGATGTGAATGTGGTATTGAGTGTGAAGTAAGAGGAGCGAGAAAGCACAGCAGATGGACTCCTGCGGCCAAGCTGGGCCTTCATATATGGCTTGACCTGACCGGGAGGTGAAACCAGAGTGAGAGGACAGGTGAGAAGTTTAGCTTGACCGACGGACGGCGCGGATCTGATAAGATGCGCCTGCATTAGTGAGCACACCATTCTCAGGGGGTGGAGGGCTGGTCTAGGCAGCACTGCAGGGGTACGTACAGGGGCCGCATGGCTGAAGGTACCCGTATCGGTTGACCCTGAAGCGCAATGACGGCGGTTGCATGGTCGTCACGGTCAAACATGGACCCAGAATCCATCGCACCAATCACCATCATATGGCAGCCTTCACGCGGTGACTAGAACCTTGATTGAGCAGGTCATTGGGAGAGATCACGGCTGACCTCCCAAAGTTCCAAAGACGGTGCCGTTTTGCCGGTCAGCTCGGCCGAAGCTTGATGTGGCCGCCGGTCTCCGCGCTGGGCCGACGGAGAGTTCACCCCATGTTTGCGCCAAAACGGACATCAGACATTGTAGCGCCTATGTCTGAGAGCCCGAGCCGAGGAAAGGCATTTCAACTTGATTTCTTCAACTACCTATTCCGCACCATTCGGACCTCATCCAGCTTCCTCACTGCTTTCTCCAGCGGCTCAGCAACATTCCAGAAGAGCCACTCAGTCCATCTGACATCGCCCGTGCAATCGAGGCATTCCCGGATAGCATCCCGGAACTTTGGGTGAACCATGGCTGTTGCTTCCTTTCCCGTCTTGGCCGCCTCAACGCGAGCCAAGTGCGTCTCGCCAGCACAACTCTCCCACATGCCAATCTCGAACATGAGAATGCCGAGCTTTTGAATCATCACCCTCCCAGGCGTATCAGGCGAAGACGCACTCGACAAAGCCTCCGCGAAGACGGATGGTCGTACCGCCGATGCGAGGGGTGTCAGCTCAAGGAGCACGAACGGGTTGATGCGCGACTTGTCGAACTCGAGCTCCTGGCCTCCGCCGGTCTGTGCCGGGTAGTAATGCAAACTGTCGGCATCCAGATCTTTCGGGCCCTGGGCAACGAGGCAGTAGAGCAGGGAGGTGACAGCCACAAGGGATAACCGGGCTCTCGTTTTGGCGTGGATGGCGTTCCGGAAATACTCCCTCTCGGCGGCCTTTGAGAAAGACTCACGTAGCGTTGGGCCGTCAGAGTGCTCTGTCCCAGATGGAAGGACTTGGATGGTGGCATCGATGAAGCCCAGCAGGCCTACTTCGTTTGCAGACGCCCCCAGAAGCTCTTCGACTCTTCCAAATAATTGAGGAGTGTTTCTCTGGGCTGGTTGCTCTGCTGATACGTCGAAAATGCGATACTCGTCATGCTTCGCTGGAGGAACCTGGTTTGTCGGTTGTTCGGCGGCTTGAACCTCACCCTTGTTCTTCAGCCGCAAGTAGAACGCAGCACTATTATCCTGCATATTAACACCCCCTTTCCGAAGCGACGACGACAGCTCAAAAGGATCGCTGTGCATCATCAGCCATATGTCTTTCTGTCTGCTTCCCTGAAGCCTCTCCATGGACTTGAGAAGCCTCTTCAACCGCTGGCCAGCGTCTTCCTGCCTTGCGATGCGGGGTCGTAACTTCTCAGTCATGGCGGTGCGGACTGTCTCCTGGTGCGAGTGATCGATCTGAATCATCGAGGTGAAGAAGTTCCCGTGTCCCTCGAGCTTTTTGAGAAGACCGAGAAACTCTTCTCGCCGAGAGAGCCAGGAAATGCGACCACGGGCACTGATTTGAGATTGCACCTCCGAGGCGACTTGTTCGCGGTCCGACATGGCTCGGCGGTCTTCTGGGTCGAGGGAGATGGGCCTGCTTGGGATGATTTGACGTCGATCCATGGAGTCTCTTGACCTTCCTCTTCCTTTGCTGGAAGACCTTCGACTCATCTTGAGCGGCTTGAGGAATTGGCGAACCCTTGTGGATAGCGACTTTGGAGCAGGAGCTGTCCCACCGTTGGGGCTTTCAGCCGCTGCATCGTGCAAGTTCTGGTTTTCGGAATCTCCTGTCACCGAGACTGAAAGAGCTTTCTCTGACAGCTGACCTGGCGTAGATGCTCCAGATCCAGGCTGTGGGGTTTCGGGGGTAGTCGACACCGCAGAGCTGGACGCAGTTTGTACGTTGATCAATGTCGGGATGGGGGAAATGATATTTCCTGAAACTTAAAGTCAGCCAAAAGTACATCCAAAGGAGAGGATTGCTTTGGTACAACCTGTAGAGGCGTCGAGCGACTCGACATCAAACTGCCGGCTTCCAGGTCCCGACAGTCCGCTCTCACACTTGCGTATCAGATCCTCGCAGGCCTCCAGATGCCGCACCCACTGGAGAAATCTGTTTCGGAGTTGCGGCTTGAGCTTTCTCTTGTCGTCTTCAAGGGGGTCTTCGGTGAGCCCTGTGACGTTGTGATCTCTGATTTTCTCGAAACGAACAATTTCGGACTCGTATATGTCGGAGTACTCGACAAAATCGGCACCGAATGCCTCCGTTATCTTGTATTGGCCGTAAACCCAGATGACGCCCTGGAACATTCGGTCGACCAGGGCGATGGCGCCCATGGTGCCGGAGATGGGCTCGAAGCCGGCCATTGCGGAGGATGGGGTTGTCGTCAACGAGGAGGTGGATCTGGGCACTGCTGTGGCATGCTGGCCGCTATATACCGTCATGGAGCCTAAACTAGTTTCCGGGGGCTGAACCCGGCACTGATAGCAGATCCAGGCAGTGCATCCGCGGTGCAGGACGCTATCGATGCCATGCAGGTGTGGTGCCATAGCGGCCAATGATCAGCACCAAGAGTAGCATCGGCGCAGGCCGGCTTAGCACTCGACCAATCTACGAAGGACATGTTGCACACCATCTTAGGTGGGCAGCTGCCGTTGGCCCAAAGGTGTACGACAGGGCTGACTGTGGCTGTCAGGTGAATGGGCAAATCGAGGGTTCACTACTGAAATGCCGCAAATACCCCGAGCATTGCGATCAAAGTTCTGGCCCCTTTCTAGGATCGTCAAGCTCGACATCTGCTCACACTTCTTCTCCCTCTTCCCCGTTAACCTCGAATCGACGCTTCAGCATCCCGCCTTCGGACATCAACCCCCAAAATGGATCCAATAGCTGCAGTCGGAGTGGCCTCATCAGCAATCAACTTCATCTCAATGACCATGAAGATCGCTGGTGCACTCAGTGGAATCATCAAAAGCTCGGACAAAGACCCCGAAAGTACGGTGTTCCACACAAGGTGCTTCGCCGAAATGGCCAAGATGGAGACATCGATGCAGGTGCTCGCCTCATACAACGACACGCAAGAGGGGAAGGCTGCTGTTCAGGAGCTGCTGCAACGAGCAGCCCAGGCAACCATGCAAATGACCCAATACCTCCAGAGCGTTGGAGAAACATCACAACGGCGTTCGACGCAACGATCCTGGGATGAGCTCAACAAGCTACTCCTAGAGATTGTCGAGATCAACGACGAGCTCTTCAACCACGTGTCGGACTTGATAGAGACGGAGTCAAGGGTGTCGTCTAGGCAAGCTTCGAACCACTATCTCGACAGCGCCAGCTTGGAGGCTTTGAACGACGCTTCTTCTTCAAGTCCCCCCCAGTTCACCTCGAGCTACGGCCGGGGCCAGATTCTCCAGCGAATCATCATCTCGGTTGCAGGGTTGCTTGAGGATGCTTCTCAGCATCGAAGGGCCTTCGCTGAGGTCTCAAACGAGTTTCAGCTCTGGAGACACCATGTTGAATCCGAGGGCCTCTTTGAGGCTCTTACTCTGGCACTCCCTGAGAAGAAGAGCTTGGACTCGCCGCAGGCATCTATTGACCTGGGTCTTTGGCTGATGAAAGTCATCGCCCATCTGGGCCATAACCTAGGTACGCCGACGAGAGGATCACACTGGCAGTCTCGGAAAACCGATGCGTTGAAATGGAAAAGCTGACGAATATTGTTTGCAGCCTGGTGGCAGCATGCCAGCGGGTTTCAAGGGACGTCAACAGCTGCGAGAGACTTCCACTCGAGTCTGAGAGCTGCTGCTAATAGCCTTCAGCTGGCCTCAGCGGCAGCATCTGAACTAGTCGGATCCCCGAGACGCCCGCAGTCCCGCAGAACAGGCCCCAAACTCAGAGGCATAAACACTGGCAATCATCGAGAGGAAGAGGACACAGATCATGACGAAGTCAGCCTGCGACGGGCAAAGCTCACACTTCACTCACTGAAAAACACTCTGCCGACGCTCATTGACTTCTGCCGGCGGTGGCGGACGCAGCCTGACGATGTCGAAGCATCGGATGTCGTGGCACTCCTTGACATATCAGTGGATCTCATCGCTCCTGCCGCGGAGGTTCTCTCTCAGATTGATGTCGCCTCATCGTCAGACTCTGACGCGAAGCCACACCTCGACATTGAGTCGATCAATCGTGTGTTTGAAGAGCAAGCCTCCGTCCTGCGCAAGTGGAAGGACAAGAATCGTCACACGATCGAGACGAAGCTCGTCTCCCAGAGCCCGGCCAAGCTTGCCTCGGCTGCCAACGCGGTGGGAAACATTGCGAAGCTTCTCAGTGAGTTCCATACTCTCATCGACGTCAATTAATGGTGTTCATCTAACAAGCCGCCCCTCAGATGAGCTTCCTGACAATGTTCTGGCCCAGAAAGATGGAAAGAGAGCTGACTATGAGACACTGGAGTCGATGATGAAAACATTCGAGACGTCAGTTCAAGCACTGGTGGCTTTGGAGGGCCAACTTGACATCATCGAGGCGCCCCCTGCCTACGGGGAGATCTCCAGAGACAGACCCTTGCAGACGACTCATGCGTAAAGAGAATCCGAGCATTTACGGCCGTCATCTACGCTCTCATGCTGCTCCTGAAGTACTTGATCTGAAATGCTCTTTGTTGACGGCCATGCTGGGCATCTAATACATCCAGGACCCGCAAGTTTGACTCCCGAGCATCGATCCCAATTGGGATCGAAATACGCACGCCAGGGTACTGCTGCGGGACAGGGGCATCGCGATGCCGATCGAAAGGTGGGAGCTGTCGGAGAAACCGGCCTCGAATCACGAATGCTCTTCGGGGAAACACCATTTGCCGCTCCCCACCACGGATAACGGCCGCTTGCCCAAAGAAGGCGAACGACGCCGGGGTAGACAAGGGGCCCCTGATCGTCGTGATACTCGCGGCTCCTGTGACGGGAATAACATACCAGAATAGCACTCATCGGCATGCGATTTCAGGCTGCCTTAGCATGCGGCTACCACAGTCAACACCCCTGGTTCGGCTCCTCAATGCTACTCTTCAATACGAGATTCGTTCCCCACCGCCAAGGGGATGTTCGTCCGCGTCTCCCGACGTCGAGCGCTTGATGAAAAGGAGCGGGTGCTCCCGGCCTTCAATCTCAACTTCTCGAGGCGTCCGGTCTTCACCTCTTCTCTCCTGAAGCTGTCAGCATGATTCGGCCAGCCCTCCTACTCGCCCTGGCGGGCGCCATCGTGTCTGCCCGTCAGTCTACTCCCATTCAGGGGGTGTACATGGCCGAACTTCAGCAAGGCGCGACTCTTACACCGACACAGCTGGCCGACGAGCTGAGCCTCCACAATGTATCGATACAGATCCGGCAATCGTTAAACTCGAAGCTGTTCAATGGCATCTCATTCGAAGTACTCGGCGCAGCTGCCGTCAGCCGACAACCTGCTGCGGTTGACGGCGACACCGTTCTCGTTCCCGACAACACCCTCGCCATCGACGCTATTCTTGCTATCGACGCCGTCAAGCACGTCTGGCCCATTCATGGGGTGTCGGCTGCGCCCCCCAACGCAACAGGATCATTCGTCAGCCTCAGCGACAGCAATGTCAACGCCAGAGGTCGCCGGGCCACCGACGACTACTACCCTCACGTCATGTCGCAGGTCGACCTTCTGCACAAGGCTGGCTTCACTGGAAAGGGGATCCGAATCGGCGTCGTGGACACGGGGATTGACTACACTCACCCCATCCTGGGCGGCTGCCTGGGGCCCGACTGCATCGTCACACATGGCTGGGACGTGGTTGGCGTGGACGACCTGATCGGCAGCTCCATTCCCCAGCCAGACGACGACCCCATGGACTGCGCCGGGCATGGAACCCACGTTGCCGGCATCATCAGCGCCCTCCCCAACGAGTTCGGCTTCATCGGTGTGGCCCCCGATGCCCGGCTCGGCGCCTACCGAGCCCTCGATTGCTTCGGCTGGGGCACCGAAGAGACGATGACGGCCGGCATGCTGCGCGCTTTTGACGACGGGAACGACATCATCACCCTCTCGGTTGGCGTACCGGGAGGTATCCCGGACAGCTTGATATCCCTCGCTGCAACGAGGATCGTCGAGGCCGGCGTCCCTGTCTTCGTGGCTATTGCCAACACCGGAGAGTATGGATCCATGTTCGACCCAGTCGCGCCCGCCGACGCGCGCCTCGTCAACTCCATCTCGTCCTATGACCCTGTCGAGGAGCCAGCTGTGTTTTCCTTGGCGCAGTATGAGGTCGATGATAGCGAGCCGGAAGACTTCGGGTGGGCCCCCCTCCTCAATGGCCGATACGAGTTTGAGAACGGTGCCGACAATGCAACCTTCCCCCTCATCGACCTGAACGCCTTCGTCACTGGCAACACGACTGTCACGGCGTGCCAACGTCTCCCTGACAGCATCCCCGATCTGACCGCATACCTTGTTCTGGTTGAGCGGATCCCCGGAGATAATTGTCTGTTCAGGGCGCAGAGGGAAAACATCAAAGCCAAGGGCGGCACCAACATGATGTTCTGGGGACCTGATCCAGTGTAAGTGACCTGATCCAAGGGCATGTGCAGCAAGCTGACGGCACTTGCAGTATTCGCAGCATCATCAACGATGATCTTCAGTCCTTCATTGCCACGACTACGACCTCTCCCGCAACTCAGTGGCGTGAAGCCCTGGCCGCTGGGTCCAACATCACCGTGACCATGACCATGCCCTCAAAGTCGGCCTCTCAGGTGATATGGACGACCAACGACGAAACCGGTGGCCAAGTCTCTAGCTACAGCAGTTGGGGCCCAGCGTTCGATCTGCGAAGCGCTCCCACCTTTGGTGGTCCCGGCCGCAGCATCATGTCAACCTACCTCAACAAGAACGTTGCCACACTCGGCGGCACGTCCATGGCTGCCCCCTTCGTTGCTGGTGCCGCGGCACTTCTGGCTCAGGCTCGGGGCACCTTCGATCCCCACACCCTCCAGGTTCTCCTCGCCAGCACAGCCACCCAGCCCCGTGGTCCGCATTCGCCCACCCAGGCCGGCGCCGGGCTGATCCAGCTGTGGGATGCCGCGCAGGCTAAGGGCGTCTTGAGTCTTCCCAGCATCTCTTTCAACGACAGCGAGCACCATCTCAAAGAGGTCACCTTTACCCTGCGGAATCTCGGCGACGATGATGCGTCGTACGGGCTTGGACACACCTCTGTAGAGACCATCTATTCGATGGGGCCGGATGGCCGCCTTGCCAGGTTCCCCTTTGACAAGACAGGCGCCACTGCGCAAATCGATTTCATCACGGACAGTGTTTCTGTCCCTGCAGGCGGCGAGGTTGAGATCACAGTCCGATGCACCCCGCCAGAAGGCGTCCAGTCAGACCGCTGGCCAATCTACAGTGGATACATCACGCTCAACGGCACCAATGGAGATGCTCTTTCCATTCCGTATATCGGCAACGCAGGTTCCATGCACCAAGCCTCCATCATCACCGAAGACAACATTTTCATCTGGCCTCGAATCATTGCCGAAGAAGTCATTACGCTTCCATCGCAGGGAAACGCACCGAGTACACCATCTTTCGACGACATGTCAATCACCGTGTCGGCTTTCCTTCCTACACAGATACTGCGCTACGACATCATCATGCCGTCTCCGGCCTCTGGGAATGGCACAGCAGCACCTTCAAATCTCACCGTCACAGAATGGCTGGGCCGCAAGACCTACGGGCAGATCTGGGGCTCGCCAGTCTCAGTCTTCTCCGCTGGGAACACTGGAAGCTCCGTCACCTTTGCGGGCTTCTTGTCTAGTGGGCTCTTACTGCCTGAAGGTCGGTATGCTATCCTCATCAGCGCTCTGAGACTGTTTGCTGTAGCGGATAGTGAGGATGTTGACGACTGGCAGACAGTTGAGACGGCCCCATTTCACCTTCGGTACCGAGTGTAGTGGGGAATGTCTTCTTGAATCGATGATCTTGTAGCGCAAGATAACTCTGGAAATATACAGTCTGTGAGCAACTCCATTAGGTGATGTGGCTTATACGATCATCACTGCTCACGAGCTTGGATTTGATCAATCCGGACTTTCATGACCCTTCATCATTGAATCAATGGTGACCTATGTGAGATATGATCTATCTATTCTGTCCAAATGATGGGCGTCGTAACGATTCTCAGAGCCTCGTCTGGAGACGTTGAAAAATCCAACCTAACCGCACACAAACTCGGATCACATTGACCCCTCCTCGAAGGCATCGTGGCCCGGATCTGTTGACACCATTCAAGGAGGGCTGGGATTCTGAGGAAGTTGATCGCTCCAAAGCATTTAGACACAAGTGACAGTGCCGCCGTTGCCGGTGCAAGGGGGGTTGGGGGCGCTCCAAGCCCACTGGAGCTCATTAGTCTCATGTCGTTTGCGAAGAACCTATGTGAACGAGAAAAACTTACGTTGATGAAGCCTCCATCACCCTGGAGAGTGAAAGTGCCCTTCTGGAAGCGCAGGACCTCGAAGCTAGTGACGAGAACGTTAATGAACAACGCCTATTATGTGGTGCTGACATGCAGGCACTTACGTGACAGTGGCACCAATCTTGGCGTCGAAGCGGATCGTGTCCTGCTGGAGGATCTCGCCGTCTGTGAAGCTGAAACCGACGTTGGTCACGACAATGGCGTTTCCGGGGAACTCTCGGGCCAGGCGGCCAGACACTTCCTTGGTGAGCCGCTCGCGTTTCTGAAGGCACATGGTGAGTTCATGCGACCAGTGAAGAAGCATGAGAGTGTCTTACCTCGAGGTCCTCAGCGTTGAGAGCAATGATGAGATCCCTCACGCCGCCCAGGACCGTTCCAAACGCGTTTCTGCGCTGGAGAGACCGGCTTTTTTGGGGGGTTAGTCTCTTGCTGATCAGCGTGGAAGTGCAAGATGTGAACTCACGTGGTGGCGGCGGCAGGAAAGGGCGTGAAAGTGAAGGGAACGCTCTCGACGTCACTGTTCACAGTGACAGTGACAGGCTTGAGATGATGTTAGCGAGGTTCTGGTCAATTGGTCGGTGGCCACGAGGTCAATACTGACAGCATCCTGGCGAGCCTGGAGGGCGTGCTCGGGACCAGCGCCCTTAACCACGCTACCGGGGAGCGCGAAGGCGGCCGAAGCAGCGGCGAGAAGAGAGATGAAGGTCTTGGGGGCAAGCATGTTGAAAGTTTGGTGGAAGTAAAGCGTCAAGCTTAGGTGTAAAGATGTGGATGAGTTGAATGCAAAGAATAGAAATAAAGAGGAAGTCTGCTGAGAGGAATGAAGCTGATGATGGAGCGAGAGTTATTCGAATAGCAAAGAGAACACCGTTCATTTATACCTTTTCTCAACCTTCGTGGTGGCTCCCCTCGACATCCGCGAGTCGTGAGTTGTCCGGCATGCACTGCATTTTGGCACCTGACCTTGAGCCCATCCACGGCAGCATACTGCTGGCAGTCCCTCCCAGCGCAGGTTTCACTCACCCCCAAAGGGACGACCCAAACACTCAGAATATCCTCGACCCTCCATGTTGGGAGTCAGTTTGGTGACATCGCGACTTTCTTGGCGAATGTAGGCAAAACGCACCCTTGGCTTGCACCGCCCGCTGGTGGTACCGTGAAGAGGGGACTGGCCTAATTCGCCATATAAGTGTTCAAATATGCATGGCTTGGAGCATCGGGCAAGGTCACCCCCCTGATTTTCCTCAAGGTGTCATTGCGCATCAATCGTGTTCGGTTTGAGAACTGACTCGACAGCCCTGTAGGGCTACCTGACATCGGGTGACCCCGTGCCAAGCACTCAGAATGCGGCAGCTCGGCTGTCTTGGCGCCCTGCGGTTCAAGGCGGCCGTCTGTGTGTTTGACAGAGGCACTTCAAGGTTGCTGACCAAGATCCGCGGGAACCGGTGGTGCTTGGGCTTGCGGCGTCGAGTCAATTGACATCCAGAACATCGCGAGTCATTGATAGCATTGATTTTATTGCGCGGTTCCTCAAGCCCACTTTCGATGGACCTGTCGATTCGCTTTGTGTCTGGAATGAGCATGTCTTGCTTTGGGGAGAGCTCATGTTGTAGATGCAAGGCTGGCAGACATGTCCAGGCGACGACTTGGCCACCTGAGGGGTCACAAAGGTCGAGAACGTTGAGGACTGGCGGTCAATGCCCTGGGCGACATGCAACAAACAACTCTCTTGAATCTAGGTGTAGTGTTCAAATATTTGAGTGACCTCTTTGCCATTTCACATCTGTTGGCAGAGTCGGTGACCAGCTACCACATTCGCCGCCACTCTCAGCCCCTAGTGTTGCGAGACAGCTCCCGCTAGCTCGGCTCTGTAATGTTGGCGTCCATAAAAACGCCAGCCTGCCAGACTCAGGATAGTGCCGGCAGCAAGGAAAACAGGCGTCATGTTTGCGTTGCTGGCAGTGACGGGATACCCAGGAGGCAGGCAGTAGATGACCATTGTCCAAGCTTCGTAGACCACGGTGAAAATCGAGAAGGCCATGCCCACCGCGAAAGGGAGCTTGAAAGTTCCATTGCCGATGTACTTGCGCTTATTGGCGATGGACGGGATGAAGAAGAAGAGATAGCCGGCAGCTAGAGCGTGTCAATTGAAGGGCATCGAATCCATGAGTTCTCGGACTTACCGTAAAAGATGCCGGAGGAGCCCAGAATGATGCTGAATCCAGCCCTGCTAGCTAGGTAGACGAAGCCAAGCAGAAAGTTGACGAACGAAGAGGCGTAGAGCATGTTGATCGGGATGTTGCGACGAACATCCACCTTGGACAACCAATCTCTGTAGGGCACTAGAGAAGGTCAGTAGATGGACATGCCCTCAGCGTGCAACCAGGCAAGAACTTACTGGCACCGTCTCTCGCAAAGCCGTAGAGAAGCCGGATGTTTGCGAGGAAGTAACTGAAGCAGGCAAAGAAAGCCGGGGCAAGTACAATGATCATCAGCACCAAGGTGACGGCCTTGTTCTGGGTGGCCTGCAGATAGACTGCTCCGACAACGGAAGGGAAGCTGGATTCAAATAGGGCATTGTAGTCAACGACGGTGTAGTAGGCGGCGATGTAGAAGGCGAGAAGGCTGTTGCAGAATTAGCACATTGTGGGTTGCATGATTCAATTTCGTGATACTGACAGTATGGTGCTTCCAATCTGCTGAGCTGCAAGGCCAATGGGCATATTCCTCGATGGATTTTTAACGTCCTCTGCCATGTTGAGGAGGAAGTGAGGCGGTCCAAAGCCGTAGATGGGGCCGAGCAGTCCAAGCATGGTACAGATGATGGGGGACTCGAACCCTGTGAGGTTCTGGAAGTCGAACCAAACAATCCTGCAGATGATTAGCAAAAAGCCTTCTTCATAGGCACAGGCATGTGTACTCAGCCGGGGCTTTCGTGGGTGAAAATCCAACCAGAAGTCCAATGGTAAGGAAAAGTCCGCCGGCGAGGAAGACGACTATCAGAGAAAAGTCAGGACTTCTTCATTCACGAGACGAACATAGAACTTGGGGCCTTACAAGCAATGGTACTTAGAAGGGGAAGAATTCGGCTTCCGTAGAGGAGAACGATGATCGCCATCACATTCCAAAACTCGTACAGGAGGAAGACCTGCCAGCGTGTGGGGTGGTAGTTCTCATGAAAGATGGCCGCACAGGTCAGAATCAACTGCGAGAGAACGACCAAAAAGGCGGGAGGCGAGAAGAGTCCGCCGAGGCAGTGAAAGGCGCCCGTCATGTAACCCTGAGAACAGTGTGAGCGAGCACGTAGAACGACTGGTCTGGGAGACCTACACAGAACCGCCCCCATTCAGGCCCTGCAACCTTGTAGGCGATGTAGGTACATCCGGCTGCAGAAGGGTAGGCAGACCCGAACTCGGCGAGGCACGCGACAACCATGCAAAGACATACCGAGATGCAGATGGTGCCCCAGATGGCCACGGGAGCGCCGCCGCCGAAGATGGCAATCGTCAGGGCGGTGGCCGCAAAGGCCCATGACCCGGGCAACACGATGGCCTGAGCGCAGAGGGTCCAGGGGCCGAAGCTCTCTTTCAGCCCACCTCGCAAGTCGGAAACGACCTGGACGCCCCCGACACCGATCTCCACGTCGGACACGGAGTGACCGCTCCCCGCTTTCTTTTCCGATGTTTCGGCCATATGTGATCTGCTCGTTGGCGCTGGTCAGTTGTGGCGAGAGGCAGATGAGATGACGACGGTGATTCACTGTCTTGGGGAGGTTGTTGATGGTGGCGATGGGCCCTGAAAGTGGACACGCTTCCTGGGAGAGCATGCCCCCATGATGTTATACCCCGCGACCGGACACCCCAGTCTCCCGTCGTGGCTGTCGCGTGGTCGTGAGTGAAGCCATCGCGATAAGGACGACAAGCTAGCGCAACCTCGTTCGGTATGGTGAGCCAGGTCAAGGGGGATTCGAAAGTCCAGACCAATGATGGTGGACGGAGAGCTATCTGTATCTCTCGGCCAGGTCGTGATAGATACGGGAATAAGATACGGGCCTAATCGCACGCTGATGATTGGAGTTGTTGGGATCAATTGCGGATTCATCATGCCCCTGAGTCCCTGTCACTTCCGCTGCATCGGGATTTTGGGGGAACCTCACCCGACCCCTTATAGCGGCCCCCCCGACGGCCGCCGAGCAATGATACGAGCGAGGCCTGCTCAACTCTCTCCTCCCCAAGACTTGTGCGAACAGACCGTATCGATATCCCAGTCTACTTCGATTTCTGATACGTTTCTCGGCGATGAACGGCTTCGGCACATCTCAGTCGCTTCTTACTGCGGTATGCCCTAGGTACCCCTTGCGACCTAGGTCGCCCGAACTGTGGCAAACCCGAAGCATGCTGATACAGTACTGTGCGGCAGTGCGATCTGTGCCACATCAGGAAGGTATGTATGCCTGACGGCATCAATGGCCTAGCAGGTGGCTGACTTCGTGGTGCTTCAGGTCAGATGTGACCGACAGGACCCTTGCGATCGCTGCACAGGTACTGCTTCGAGATGTGTGCGCACGAGACAAATCTATCAGACCCGACGAAAACGCCGCGCATGGCTCAGCAAAGCGAGTGAGAACGAGGTGCAAAATTCATGTTCAAGTGCATCAGCTCCTGACGAAAGTATTCAAGTAAGACCGAGTCTGTCGAAGGGAGATAATGGGCCGAGGCATCAGGTCGAAGACTCTGGTCGTGAAAAAGAGTCAGCAAGCGCGGCTGACACGGTCAATGTGACGGCGGGGAGAGACGACTCGACTCATTGGACTGAGTTTGCACAAACTTCGCCAGAAGTTTCATCGTCGCCTCAGTCAACTTTTCCAGTACAGGATGCCTTTGGAAGCAACTCTTCGGGCAGCATCGCCTGTCAACTTGCTGCAGGCTTCGAGGCTCGGCCATATCTCGAGAATGAGCTGGTACAGAACGACCGGCTCAGCCGCTACCAGCGCGAAATAATTGAAATCGCCCTGGATTCCGTCGACCAAATGGAAACAGAGATGCAAAGCCCAACGTCGGAGGCACCGGCCAGGGATCTGGAGTTGGCCGACTTGCACGACTCGACGATGTACCCCTCTGCCGAGGTCATGTTCTTCCTGCTGGGCAGTACGCATGCCAACCTTGTTGAATTGCAGCTGGGGCAGTACTGATGACTCGTAGGTTCTCGAACCAGAGCAGGGGAGTTTCATTCGGAGCTAGCTTCAATCATCTCCAGCGACTCCTTCGAACGAATGGCTTTTGCCCTGATCGACGAGCAGATCCTGGGCCATGCGAGGGCAGAGTACATCGTATGCGTTAACTTCTTCAGCTTGACTCTGACCATCGGACTCGAGTCAGGAGACGTGAGCAGCTCTTTCAGACGGAGGCTGAAGCCACTTCAGAAGAAGTATCGGCGCAACGCATTTGCGGCACTCAACCACATCAGCATGCTGAGCACCCCGAGTTTGTCACTGTTGCAAGCGCTGCTGGCAGGAGTAAGTGATCATATCAGCCATGTGAACTTTCCTCGTGGACTCACTGACCACGATTCATCAGGCTATGCTTTTCCAGATGGCGGGGAATACGGGAAAATGCGCGCAGCTCAGTGCAGCAGCCTGCCTCATCTGCTCTCATCTCGGCGGCCGCTTCTTTGCCGAACTTGCAAAGGGAACATCTAAGCAAGAGTCTCTTGAAGCTCGTCAGTGTCTCGGACACTGCTACATCCTCGACAAGTCGCTGTCCATGTCTCTCGGACGCCGCTCTTTCCTGCCAGACATGGATGTCAACGCCTCGATGCTGATCCCGCCGACCCTTGAGATGCCCAGCACGCCCATCTTCAATGTTTACATTGAGTTTGCCAAGGTCCAAGACGGCGTTGCCCTGGAGGCCAGAGCATCATCGTCTCGTTCCCCTAGGAGACGAGTTCACGCCATCCAGTTGCTCTGCCACAGGCTAGAGCGAATTCGCGCCAAAATCGAAAGCGTTGGTCGAGTCCATAACAGTTTAAAGTGTCTGGTTCTCACTCGCTAACAATTGGAAAAAGTTCAGATCTCAGCCGCCTCACTCCACAGATCACCTCCTCCAAGGGGAGTGGATGGGCGTAGACTTTACATACTACAGCATCATGACGGCCATCATTCGCCTGCACCCCGACTTTTCAACGGACCAGAGTGTCCGAGAAAGCTGTCTTAACAATGCCAGAATTTCGCTTCATGCTCTTCGAAGAATGGAGCTCCACGGCCTTGAATCCCACGGAAACCATAATGCTTACTGCCATTCTGTCAGTTGGTAAGTCGCCATTCCAGGCACCCTAGGTTTCCCAAGAAGAACCTGCGCTCACTGCCACGCAGGATTGTTCTGTTGTATCCACTATGCTCGATCTTTGCTTTGTTTTGTCATGTTGTTGAAACTTCTGAAAAGCAAGATCTCCAGCTGCTGCACGATGTCACCCAAGGGCTGTCCATGTTCGCCGAGTTCAACAAGTCCATCGTCCGTGTAAGGGACTGGTGCAGCATTCTTGTACTCCTAGGGAAGTCTTGTACGGATGACTTCGAGAACGCTTGATTTTGAAGTCGAACCAACAAGTTAAGTTGGGAATGGGCACGTGGATGGTCGAGCAGATGAGCAGGATCAATGTTATCGTGATGCCCAAGCTGTACCAATCTCCTGGGGTCATCAGTGTTGCAGGATCAAGAGGGACTAGTATACAAGTAGCATTGAGAGGCAAGGCTTGAACTTCGACCGGGCACCCTGTAATGGAGCGTCTGACATGATGAGGTCTCCTGCTCTCGCTCCTACTCCGCTGCCTTCAAGTTTCTCTCGCGGGCCGCCAGAACAGCCTGGTCCCAAGGTGCAACGTAGATCAGAAACCCACCAACAATGATCGAGTTCCTGTTGATGATTAGTATAAGTTCAATGCATGGCCAACCTGGTACAAGAATTGACTCACAAGCTAAGGGCAACGGCGATGCCAGACCAAAGGCCGAGCAACTCCAACCCCAGCCCAAAAGCAGCGGTGAAACTGACGGGCATCGCGATGAAGTAATAACAGACAATGCTGATGATGCTTCCAATTGCCTGCTTTCCCAGACCGCGTAGTACCCCGTTCAAAGTTGTGGCGACCGAATCGAAAAGCTGGAAAGTGGCGATCATGGGCATGACTTTGACGACTTGCTCAATCACGGTCTCTTCGGGGGCCAAGAACTTCGCCGCCGAAACCCCGAGAGTCGTCATGAACACAAAGTTCAGGCTCCCCACCACGCAAGACCCGATCGCAGCAAGCTGTTCGACTTGTCAACCGAGAGTTCCAATTAGCGGAATATAGAATTCTGTCTACTTACCTGTGCGGACTGTCGTGCTTTTCGAGGCAGGCCTGCCCCAATCAGAGCTGCCACCCTCGTCGAGGAGGCAATGGCAAGCGCAAGAGGTGCCTGGAATGTGAGCGCAATCAAAGGGCTAAGAACGCTCTGAGCGGCTAGCTGGGTTCTCGAAATGTGTGAAGCGGCCAAAGTGAGAACTTCGAATGCGAGATATTCGGCCTCGAGCATGAGAAGACCCGGCACGGCTAGCCGTGTCATTACACCCCACTTCCGGAAAGCCTCGGTGGTGAATCCGTTCCAACATTGCTTTCCATCGACAAAGTAGACGTAGAGAAACAGGAACAGAGCCAGAAAGTTGTTGGATAGAGCTGCTGACATGGGTGCGCCGATGAACCCCAGCTCCATCCTCCAAACCAGCAGCCAGTTGATTGCGACATTCAAGGGGGCGACGATCAGCAGGACGTAAGTGGTGGCGTGGAAGATGCCTTGAGCTTGGACGAATCTCTTGCCTGATTCAAAGGCCGCAAGACCTGGTGTGCCGAACAGCAAGATCCTCAGATAGACGCCTGCTAGATCCGCGGTGTCTTTGTCGGGCACCATCCAACCAAGGATGCGACCGGCATTGAACCAGAAAATACCAATAGGAATGATGAGAAGCCAGAGAAGTACGAGCATCTTCTGAAAGTAAAGACCGACATGAAGCTTCATGTCTGACCCAAAGGCCTGAGGACAGAGCGTGTCGAGAGCCGTGGCCATTCCCTGAAACACAGCGTAGCCGGTCACGTTGGCGGTCATGATCGACAATGAGACTTCACGAAGTCAGTACATCTACGTTTGAAGATACGTTGGTGGTCGATTGGTAGAAAAACTTGCCTGCACCCAGCTCTGTTTTTCCCAAGTGGCCGACAGCGAAGATGTTGGTGAGGCCAATGGAGTGCTGCAGCAGCCCCGTGACCACCATTGGCGCTGCATTTCTGACCATGAGCCAGACCTCCTGGAACACATCATCCTCATGATCTAAGGAGCTGTCAGCTTGGGACGCCAATAAGTGGACTTTCATTTGCCATACCGCGAGGAACAAGTTCGGTCAGGTCATCATGACGCCCAGCAAGCAACGGTGTCGTCTCAGCCGCAATACCGGTGACTTCCTCGTCGGGATATGTTGTCACCATGTTTAAAAGTATGCAGAAAAGTGAAACTTGCGTTTATTCCGGAGTGGAATTGATGTCCGTTGAGGTAATGAGTGAATTGGAAGATCCAATGCCAGAGAGCCGCGATTACCAGGACAGCTGGAATCACCACCAGCCCTCCCATGTCCAACTCTTCTAATCCGTGTCGCGCTGAAGCCGAAGGATCGCTTATCGAGCTTGCATCCATTCAGACAGAAGCATGGGAGGACACCAGATGGACTCCGTATCAGCCCGGTAGGATAAGGCCGCTGGTTGAGGCGCCGCGCTGATGGGAAGATACGGCAATGATACGAGCACCCGGTCGTATCGTGACCCTTCGGATACCCGGCTTATCATCGCTTTCAGGGAGCACCTCCGAACAGCCTAGACCACCCATCATGAAATACCAGCAACAATTAGTGCTCAGTGATTCCCCTGCTCTTGTCCCATTTCCAACATACATTTCTTACATCATCACCATGCTCTACGTGAAGACCACCATCGCCGTCGCGGCGCTTGGCTGTCACCTCTCAGCTGCCTCGCTCATCCCCCAACGGAATGATGATCAGATCAGAGTATTCTACGAACCTCAAGAGAAACAAACCTTCAAAGAAAGTTCGGTTTACCGCCTGCCGAAAGATGGCGTCTCAGCTAGTCGCGAGCTCACGCCCCCCGACTTTCACCTTTACGACAACTTCGGCAAGGATTCACCCATGCCCGGCCTCTCCACCTTTTCCCACATCAATTGGACCAACTGCTTCTCTCCCGAGAGCAATGAGAAGTTTGACATTGGCATCGTGGGAATGCCTTTCGACCTAGGTGTCAGCTATCGCCCGGGGCAGCGCTTCGGTCCTGCAGCTGCTAGGGCAACCTCGCAGCGAATGGCTCCGTTCATCTCTTGGAGGTAAGTATGCACAGCTACTCTTTGAGATTGCGAATGCTGATCTACTGATTGATAGCATGGCACATGAGATGATGAATCCCTTCATGGACTGGGCGGCCGTCGTGGACTGCGGCGATATTCCAAACTCGGTTTTCGACAAGTATGAAGCCGTCCAGGAACTCGCAAGCGGACTGCATTCGATGGCCTCTCGAACACCAAAAGACGTGGATAAAGGCGATCATGTTCGTCTCATTACTCTGGGCGGCGATCACACAATCAGTATATGACCCCATGCTTTTGAAGGCCATGATGGCAAGCTAACCTGATCTCCAGCTCTGCCGTCGTTGCGGGCATTGTACCCAGTATGGGGAGAGATGGCAGTGATCCATTTTGACGCCCATCTCGACACTTGGAACCCGGCTCAGTGGGGTGGCGGTGTGAACAAGTACGACGAGATCACACATGGGACGCTTCTCCATTTCGCCCACGAAGAGGGTCTCCTCAAGAACGACAGCGGCATTCATGTGGGCACTCGTGCTCTTCTCTTTGACCAGACGGAGGATCTGCGCCACGATGCCGAATGTGGATTTCAGTGCATCATGGCGACTGATATCGACTCGCTAGGTGTGGAGGCTATCGTGGCCCGGATTGCGAACAGGGTCGGCGATGCCGCTGTCTACGTGACGATCGACATTGATGTTCTTGATTCTGGTGAGCCTGTTTGTGACTGGAATGCCCTGAAACTTCTCAGCCACTGACATGATTGCGTAGCATTTGCTCCTGCCACGGGAACTACTGAGATCGGGGGTTGGACGACACGCGAACTGGTGGCAGTTCTGAGAGGTCTCAGCGCCGCTGGCGTCCGCATCGTTGGGGCTGACATTGCTGAGCTGTCGCCTGTCTACGACAATGTTGCTCAGACAACAGCAACGGCAGTGTCGCAAATTGCATTTGAACTTCTGGCCTGGATGGTGAAGGTCCCTTTCGGTAAATAGTGTAGTATTATCTTAGGCAGCAATAAGATGGCGATTGGGGACAACAGATCTCTTCCCGGGTGATCCCTGCGTTCAGGTGGGTGTCAGGCCAAGTCTTGGGGTCTGCACCGCTGCATGGTCTATTTCCTTAAGGTATGGCTTTGAATACCAAGAAGACTCCCCAACTTACTATTACAGGGATCGCAACTTCCGCCATCGAGCAGGGCGTAGGGGGTGGAAGGTGACTTGCCAAATGGCTCGGAATCAGACTTGACTTCTAGGTAGCATGTGTGCAACTAGTACAAGCCCATGTGTTCTCAACGAGTGGCCTTTTCCCAGGATTTTTCCATCTTCTTCCTCCATTTGGTACTGTTCCGTTTCAGGATGAAAATGCCAGCATACCCTGAAAGCCACGCAACCAGACCAACCATGGTGAATAGCCAGCCATGGCCCATGACGTCCAGCAGAGGCTGGGTCGCGAAAGTGCCAACGCAGCTGAAGATGTTCCGGATCAGATTGTTGAGAGCAACTCCGGTGCTGCTGTTGCCTGGAATGAACTCTGCGGCCATGGTAGTCGTCGCGCTGAAGACCATCATCACACCACCGCCGAAGAAGAAGGATGCTATCGAAGGAGCCACCCAGTGCACCCCTTTCTGCACCATCCATCCGTAAGCGACGAGCGAGGCAGGGTAAAGCGCGAGGGAGATCCATGCGTTTGGCCCCAGACGATCTTCTGGGAGGTACGTGAGACGCCCGTTGTCGTCATATCTGGCCGCCTTTTCTGCAGCCTGGACCATGATGCGGTCGACCCACCGGCCTCCAAATACGGACACAATGATGCACCCGACCGAGTTGGGTATGAAGAGAAGACCGACGATGGTAGGGGAGTAGCTGTAGGAGGGCTGCGAAAAGGCTGCCTGCATTGATATGTTGAGAACGTAGCAAGACCCGAACGCCAAAGCGGCGCAAAAGATTGCTATCGCGATTGCCGGGAAGCGGAGGGCAGCTACCGAAGTAAAGGGCAGAATGAGGGGATGGTTTCTGAGCGAAGGAGACACTGAGCTGTCTTGAATCACTTCCACCGGTACAGGTAGCTGCATCGATCCGCTCTTCGGCGCTTGCTTGGTTTCTGGCAATGCAATCACAATCAGTAGCAGCACCAATACTCCCTGAGCGGTCAAGAACCAAATGATGCTGCGCCATCCGAAGCGCTGCGTCAAAGCACCTCCCACCAGAGGTAGAAACAGAGGCCCGGCTAAGGGTCCAAGGTAGAAGATGCTCATAGCAAACGCTCGCTCCTCGGGACGCCAAATGTCGGCGATCGTGCCTGCTCCGACAGCTTGGCCGGCCGAGCTCGCGCTCCCAGACAGCAGACGGAAAGCGATGAGGAAGGCGACGTTGGGGCCCATCCCGCACGCGAACGTCAGCGGGATGTTGAGGAAGAAGGCGCTGATGAAGATGGCGCGTCTCCCTAGCGTCTCGGAGAAAGAGGACCACCAGAGAGGGAAGATGGAGGAAGACAGGAGGAACAAGGCGACTGAGAGGTTGATGATGGTTTGCGAAACGTCAAAGTCTTGAGCCATGGAGGGGATGGCAGCTAGGGCGACGTCAGTCGGTCTGCTGTGGAAGGGACTCTCGCTGCGTTCTTACGGTAGAATATGGATGCGCTCATTGGCGCCGTGGCCGCGGCAAATGCTACAGTGCCTGTGATGATCCATTTGGTCCGCCGGTCGTACTCGTAGGGCTCGGAAACTGGGTGGATTAGAGACAGGTTCCAGAGGAGTCCAGCCCGAAGAATGCCGTCAGCGACGCTGTTGGCGTGCTCTTCCAGGGGGTTTTCTGCCTCTACAGGGACCCGATGTACCTGTGGCGCGCTCGGGCCCTGTTCGGACATGGGGGGACGGGATGTTGAGGGCACCATGCCAGTTGATCAGGTCGATGCAGTCCGTGCTGCCAGTCACCTCTCTTCCTGGGAGGAACAAACAGTTAACCATGACGCTGAGTGGACTACGGTCATGCCTTCTGTCAATCTCCAAGTCCAACGTGAAGCTTATCGACTGCTATCGTGGTCAACGAATGGATGAAATGATACGCCAATTCGGCTTCGGGGCTCCCGACGATCCGAATGATACGCCATCGCAGCGCGTGCATCCGGAAGGAAGCCCTCTTTTTTTGGCGTGCTTCTCGCCTGACGACAAGGATCTCGGCAGCGGAGATAAGCCCTGGATGAGCTCCGCCAGCGTCGCCGAGGCCCTGGGACAGCGGATAAATGGCATGCGAAAGCATGCGTCTTTCCATGAGGAGCAGCAACCTCGGAAAGAAAGCTTACGAACAACAGCAACATGTCACATCTTCAGTACTTCAGCTATGACGGCTTCGGCAAATTTGCCTTGGAGAACTTTGGGTACAACCAGGCTGTTCGCGTTGGTGACCGCATTGAACTCTCGGGCCAAGGTGCGTGGACATCATCTGACGAGGAGGCCCAGCTAACGGAGCCCAGGCGGATGGGATCCCCACTCAGTGCCGCCGAAATTCCCTGGGGACCTGGAGAGTCAGATCGACCAGGCATTCTCAAACATTGACACGGCGCTCAAGGATGCTGGCGGCAAGGGCATCTCGCAGGTCTATCGCATCACATCTTACCACCCAAAGTCCTGCGGCGACGCCATGCCTACGATGAAGGCGAATCTGCTCAAGTGGTTCCCAGATCACAAGCCCATATGGACGGCAGTTGGTGTGGAGAATCTGGGTCTCCCTGAGATGCTGGTCGAGATCGAAGCGATCGCGCACGACTCTGGGACGGCCAAATGACATGAGCCAACTCTGAGCCCAGGCTAGATGAGCAGTTATCCAAATATCACATCGTAACGCATAGCTCTGACCGTGGACTTTAGCCGAGATTCTCTTGATGCTGCACACATGAATCTCTACGGATCAATCTTTTGGTAACTGTAATGCTTACAACGCCCCGGCCAATACCAACAACTTCAGTCACGGCTTAGGCCATAACGCTCGACTTTCCGGCCACATCTGCATCTGAACGAGTGAGAGGTCATCCACAACCCTCTCCCACATCTGTGGAGATACAATTTCTCCATCCGAAACAAGATCATACATGCCTTGATTGACATGAGGCCCAATGATTTCCACGTGCTCAAAGGCCTGCCTGATGAGCTCTTCCATGTCCTAATGCGTGGTCAGTCGGATGCCTCAGATGGAACCTCGAAACTTGGTCTGTGAGTTGTGGAAAGGGGTGACTTACCACCCATCGGCGGCAGATATGACGAGGGAAACCAAATCTTCTGCCCACGGCATCCCTGAATTGTAACTTGGAGCTTGCGTGAGTCTCTGCTGAGGCCTCCTGTTGAGCCTTCAACTCGGCCTCAGCCTTGAGTCTCTCTTCAAACATCTCTCTGGCTTTGCCCTCGGCTTCCGCCCGGGCCTCATTTTCCGTCATTTCCGCATGCTGTTCGGCCTTTTCTGCCTTAACTCTCTGTTCCGCGGCCAGAATTCGGCGAGCTTGATCAGCTTCTTCGGTTTTGGCGGCGAGAAAAGCCTTTATGTCGACGGTCTCCCCTCGTGCTTTTGCTTGCATCTTATACTCCTCGATTTCTTTCTGTACGAGCAACGCGTCTTCCTCTGCACGTGCTCTTGCAGCGGCCTTGGCTCTCTCTTCAAGCTTGGTTCCCTCTTCAAGGTGCTTCCTGACCCTTTCCATTGTCGCATCTGACAAGTTGATTGAAGGCGCTTCTTCGTCTCCGGACTCGCTAATAGCTAAATCTTCCCCTTCTGATGCACCATTTGCATCCCTCACCTCCAATCCTTCGATTGAAAGAGGAAGTGACTCGAGCGCTAGCTGCTGCAAATGTCTGGCCAAGTGACGGCCGAACGCTTTGGCCGTGTTGTGAGGTGGGAGTGCCTCCCAGTCTGAGCAAAAGGGGCAGCTTGAAGGGCCATAAATGGTAATGGGACGTTCGCAAGCTTCGAGAATCAGGGGCATCTGGGCTTTAGTCACCTCCCCTGGGTGAGTTTTGGCGAAGTGCTGTTTCAACTCTTTCGCCCTGCTGAATGTCGCGCGTGGCCCTTGGCACCAGTTGCAAGCCCAATTCAGGCGATGAACGGTAAATTCATGCTGGAACCATTCGGCCCTCGTTGAGAATAGTCGATTGCTGGCCGAGCAGTCCTCCAACGTACAGACATACGGCTGGAGATCGAACATAACGTGCCTCCTTCGAAAGCCCGATGTCAGCTCTGTCAAGATGTCCCATCCCGGCGGTAAAGACGACTAGACTTACTTCCACTCGAGACGATTGTTCACCTCCTGAATTGTCCGACAGTACGGACATTCGAACCGTTCCCCATATTGAAGTTGTACCCCATCGAGACACATGTCTGGAAGATCCGGAATGTAACGGCCGGTGCTCGTGCTGTCTTCGTCGCTCAAGTACGACGTACCAGACGTGAACACAGATATGCCACTACTGGCCACTTCCTTCCCTTTTGCAATTGCTGTCCCCGAACTTTCAATCTCTTGGAAAGTTGTCGCGAGAGTGGCCGTATCATCACGACCGCTGCGCTTGTTGTCCTGATTATTGGCGAGGCCTTCGCGGTGATGCTGTCTGTATCGTATGATCTCGCGTCTTCGTGTGACTTGGTTACCCAACCGCTGTGCAAGCCAGAGTGTGTTTTTCATCTTCGGGAACTTGTCTGTGATGTGGCTAATATCTGGAGAACTTTCTGCCGGTGTGAATTTGTCGAGGACGGGCAGCCTCCCTCTGGGTCGCTGTCTGCGCACGAGCATCGACAGACCAAAAAGATGGTTGATCGCTGAATGAACACCGAGGACTAGCTCGTCCAGTTCCGTTGTCACTTGAGCTTCACTGGCGGATGTTGATCCAGAATCGATTGGCACCGGCGAGCCTGAGCGGTTGGGAGCGCTGCCATCTAGAATGTGGGAAGCTGGGCGTTTGAGAAGAGCAAAGATTAGCATCTGATGATTTCTCATATTGTCGACGCCTGTTTCAGGATTAAATTCAACCAACCTCTGGTAGCAGAGATCAGGACTCTCTGTAGCCCTGCATGGACGCTTTTCTTCATGATGGGTGCATCTCGCAGGCGCTGATCGAGTGATTTTGGGGACGATGCTGGTTGCAAAGCTCCAATATTTGACGCCCATACTCTGAGGCGTCCTCGCTCGTCCTCCAGTGTGGCTTTGGAACTGCCGTTTTCAAAAGTCTCGGCGTGAGACATCGCCTCCTCGATGGCATCGAAGCATCGAAGGACGACCGTTGAAATGGTGGGCGCAGAGGCGCCCTCTGCATGGGAAGCCTCCTGTTCCATTATGACATGGGCTCCCCGTTGATGCTCCTGGCAGTATGGCTCAGCTGAAGGCCTGCAGTGAAGGCCGAAAGGGAAGACAAAATGCCTCACCAGGCTTCCCGCTCGACTCGTCAGGTCTCGTGACCTTGGCATCTGACTTGCATGCAGGTGTCGCCAATCACTGAGGTGGCTGTACCATGGATGCTGCAATTGCGGCTGATAACCCCTCACGAGAACCCGAGCCTGATTTCGAATCCCTTTGCATCTCATGATCAACTACGTGTGACTTCCGGGTCATCAGATCGCCGTCATGTCGGGATTTGAGATCGCGGGGTTGGTCCTTGGAGCATTTCCAATCCTCTGCGAAGCCGCCGCAGGGCTGCGGGGTGTTTTCAAGGACGTTGGCTCCTGGTGGCGATTCGAAAGAGAGTTCGAGAGCTTCATTCTTGACCTGGAGAGAGAACACATCGATTTCTCGCAGACAATCGATCTTCTTCTGGACCCCATCGACAATCTCTCGCAAGATGAGAGGCAAGCTCTTCGTGACGACCCCGACTCCCCCTTTTGGTTCGACTTCCGCATTCAAAACGAGTTGGAGCAACGCGTTCAGCCAAAGTACCATGATTGGTTCATGAGACAGCTTCGAGGCATGAACGATGCCTTGAACGAGCTGCACCTCATGCTGCCCTTTGACAAGGTACAGACTTGCTACCCTTGCTCCACCAGGACCTGAACGCTGATCGAGGGAATAGGTACACCATCTGGACAGCAGCAGCCTGGAAAGCGAGATGTTTCGAATCAAGACAAGCTTCAGCCACAAGAAGGACAGAGTTCTCTCTAAAATCAGCAGCAGTAACGCCAGTCTTTACAAGTTCCTTGAGCGAGAGCAGTCAAGCCGTTTATCCAGAACCTCGGTCCGAGCGCCATCCAAAGACAATGATGGCATCATAGCTTCCCTCCTCGAGTTCCAGGAACAGGCGAAATCTGTTTTCAAAGGATTCCAGCGGCATTGGACATGCAGCTGCTGCGCAAGCAGGCACCCGTGTCGCATCTCAGCACGAGGGTCACATTTGAAAGTGCTTTTTGAAGACGGAAGTGGGACGACTCACATCAAAATCGAGGTGGAGAAGACTAATATGATGCCAAAGGCAAACACACGTCAACCAGCACCGGTATCAACGAAGCATGAAGATGTAACGGCTCTCAGGCACCATGTCTCCATGAAAAGCAGACTCTCCAACTTGAAGGAGAAAGGTCCAAGGAGCATTTTGAAGATGACAACCTCCACTTTGTCTGCTCTGTCGAATCCTGCTGGCGTGGGCACTCATGTGACCCAGGATTGTCTGGAGAAGAAGCCCGAGAAGCTCACGACGAGGTGTGAATACCAATGGGTCTCTTCAATGTCATCCAAACAGCAATAAACATCTGACTCGTGTGAACTAGGTCCAGGATAGGGGCCGGGGCACTCGCAATCAGGAGTTTGAAAGTCCAGTTCGACTCGGCTCCTGGGCCGTCCACCCAGGTTGTCAGCCCTACCACAGCTACAAGCCAAGCAATACACGCGCAGGAAAAGGCGATCGAAGACATGTGCTCCGCAATCCAGCAGCAAGAGCCCTATCTGGGGTTCCTTGAGATACAAGACGCAAGACTTCTCTTGCACCACGACGCCGACGCAGGCGCTCCACCACCAAAAGTTAAGACCCTTGAGGAGTTCATGAAGATGACACCGCGGCGAGATGCACGTCTCAAGCTGGGCCTTTCAATCGCTTCCAACATTCTGAAGCTCGGTCCGTCATGGGTCCCAGAGAGCTGGCACAAGTCGTCACTAGTCCTGCTGCAAACCTCGGAGCTCCTCCCGAACCCTTACATTTCCCATGAATCAATCCACACGGCATTGAAAATTCCATCTACGCCAGAGGCATCTAGAGCAAGAGCAAGCCTGCTCACGCTCGGAATCCTGCTGCTGGAGTTGCTCTTCCATGACACCCTCGAAAATCAGCCCTTCCGAGCAGACTATCTCAACGGCCAGGGCAAGCCCAACAACATGACAGACTTTTGCACGGCAATGGAGTGGCAGAAGAAGGTTGAAGCAGAGTTTGGCGACAGGCTCGCGGATGTCATCATGCGGTGTGTGAGGTGCGATTTCGGGCCTACGCCGGACTTGAGCAGCTCAGCCTTTGTTCGGGCGGTATGGCTCACGGTTGCGCAGCCGCTCGAGGAGTTTCTGAAGGTGTACAGCAACGAGATATGAGCTCTGGAGGGGGTTTTCAGCCTAGATTCCATCCCGCAAGCATCAGAATCCCTGAATTGGCCCTGCAAACCTTCGCAAGCTTCCTATCACAGGTCACTTGGGTCTAAGGCATCTGAAGCACAAGCTGGCTGCATTTGTTCATTGTAGAGTAGTTTCGATTGACAATGAGAAGAGATCGAACAATTAATGTACATCACTATCAGACTTGGGAGGTCTGCTACCAAGGAATTCCAACCTCGCCATGCTCAGACTCATGGCTTGTATCAATGTGGCTTGTCACTTCCCCGATGCTCCCGGATGATTCCCTCCACGACATCCAGTTTGGTCATCTTCTTCATCATCCCTTCAAACAGATTACCCGGGATCATGCTCCCAATCCGAGCCATGAGCGCACTCTCTCCCTTCCAGATGACCCTCGGCGGATTGTTGCTGAGGAGAAGAGCGGCAACCTCTGATGCCCATTGCTCCGGCGAGATTCCTCTGGATGCAAGCTCTTCCTGGCTCATGGCCTTCTCGACAACCTCACGGGCCGGATCGAAGATGGATTCCCGCGGAAGCGTGTCTGCCTTGGAGTTGACATTGTTATTGTTGATGATGTTCGTCTTGACTCCGGCTGTCTTGAGCTCGATCACGCAGATGTCGAAGGCTTCAAGCTCCATGCGCATCGTCTGGGTGAGCATCGCTAGAGCCGCCTTGGATGCGTTGTAAGTTCCCTGGAACGGCAGAGCCGTGACGGATCCGACGGAGGTGTGGTTGACGATCATGGGCTTGGTGACCCTGCTGTTCGAGGAAGCTGCCGCAAGCAGGAGTGGCAAAAATGTCTGGATCGTGGCTATCTGTGACCACACGTTGATGTCGAACAGATTCTTCGCCGCGGAGAGGGAGACATCGACGATGGGCATCGTGTAGCTGCCGGCAGCATTATTGATCAGGATGTCGAGTCCCTTTCCCTTGGGCAGAAGCGATGTCATTGCGACTTTGGCTTGTTCAAGAGACTCGTTTGAAGTGATGTCAAGTGCTAGCGTCTTGATGCCCCTTTCTTCCAGTGGCAGCATCTTGCCAACGTCGCGGCCACTCGCAAACACGAGGTGCCCTGCTTCGTGGAAGTTGACTGCCAGGGCTGCCCCCATTCCACCGGGTGTGCATCCCGTAATAAGGATGCTGAGTTGATTCGTCGCCATGGTGGTGTCGCTGAACCTGAAATTGGGGGAGAAGGAGAATTGAGGTCTTTTCAGTTCGTGGTGCAGATCAAGTTGTGAAGTCTGGTGGCTTCGAAGGCCACGAGAATGGCCCGATTCTTATATAGTATCTTACCTCCTTTATCTTCGGCCTCCAGAACAGCAGACAATCAGCCTTGCGGCATTCCTGGCGGGATTCGGACACCAGCGGATTTCGACGGTGAACTCGGAATAGGGGCAGGGGCTGCTGTTACGCCACTACTTCAACTTCCTTGAATGGAAGCCTGTCGCGCCATAAGGCGCTAACAGCAAGTTCAGGAAAGTGGACCCAAGCTGACAGCACTGATAAGCCACGTGATTTTCATCTGGTCCTTGGACTCTGATCACCGCTGATCACCGCTGAACTCCGCTGGCTTCCGCCGTTCCGGCAATGACCGACCACATGCCACACACATCCAGCCATGCACTCAACACGGCAGAAGAACTGCCACAACTGCATTCAGTCCAAGCGGAAGTGCGACAGGAGGAGCCCCAGATGCGCCCGATGCGTCGAGAAGAACGCCACATGCATCTACGGCAAACCTCAGCTCCGGGGGTTTCTCCCCAGCCCGCCGGCTCTGTCCCGTACCAGTGTCGGCGCTTCGCCTAGCTATCCAGCTCCATGGCTTGATCCGGCCTTTTCCATGGGGATGGATTTCCTTGGGGATGCAGGGTTCGGTTTGAATATCGACGCGATACCGTATGCGCAGCCCCATGAAACGGGTGCACCCACGGACCAGCCGCTGGAGATGTTCCATGCCAACGACACCTGGTCAACTCCTACGACATGTACAAGAGAGTTTCCGAAGACAGCTGACCCGGGAATACCGCGGGCGGGGTCTCCAGTAAGCGATGAAATACTGGAAAGCTACCGCAACATGGGCGATGCTTGCGTGAGTCCAAAATTCATAGCAGTTCTATCAGAGAAGCTGACAAATACAGGGAGACTACCAAGCATGGCACCTCTATGAGCCTCGCACGCCGTTACACTTCATCCTGGGCCGCGTCAAAGGCTTTGCAAAAGACATGGCCGACCACAACGCTACCATGTTCATGCATCGCAGCCTCTATCTCGAGAGCATGCCCAGTTGCATCTTCGAGTGCTTTTCAGCATGCCTCATGTACGCTAAGCGCTCGGAGAGCAACACGGGCATGGTCCTGCGGACGATCCAGACGAGCGCTCAGAGCCTCATAGACAAGGAAGCGTCGAATACGGCGCCAACACCAACGCAGCAGCTATCGCGGACGCAGGCTCTCTTCATGTACGAGGTCATTCGATTGTTCGACGGGGATGTGTTCCTGCGAGCGCAGGGTGAGAAGGACCTGCCGTTGTTGCAGCAGTGGATTCAGGATCTGTGCTCCATACGCGACAATCTGGGGGGCCAGGAAGGGCAGCCAGCCCAAACACCACCCGCCTGGAAGGTAATGCCATCAGTCCAACTCACCTCACACCAATATCTGACATTCATCGCAGCAATGGATCTTTGACGAGTCCCTCCGCAGGACCGTATTCGTGGCGTACTCTGTCATCTCTCTTTACGAAATGATGAAGAAACCTGGTGAAAAACTTCGTAAGGACTCGTGTCTGTCCTCTGACATCTTTCCTGATGGCTGACCTCTCCAGGTGACCCCGGTCCGTGGGCTTTCACTCACCGCTGGACACTCGGCGCCTCTCTCTGGGGGGCCAGCAACGCTACCGACTTCTGCCGCCAATGGAAGCAAGGGAAACATTTTGTCATTGGAAACTATGCCTTTGACAAGTTCCTGGCGGCGGGGCGGTGCGAGGAGATTGACGAGATGGCCGAGATGCTCCTGACAGGGTACGGCAGGCCCCTTTCTTCATTCGCTGCCTTGTGCTGACGGCTTTCGCAGATATATCGGCGTTGATGCAACCCAGGAGCTGATCGCCAGACAAGCAAAGTCGACATCTGCAGGATCGGGCTGAGGCGGTGACGGGCGATTCCGACACATGCATGGCGCCACTGCAGCCTGCGACAGCGTCCATCACCACCCGCGCCAATGATGATCAAACAAGAAATCTGGGCCACCAATTAGACGATGTTCTTCATTCAGATGATCAGTGCAGGCAGAGAAGGATGTTCAGGCGGCAGGCTGCCTGGTTTCGTGGCACCAATCCCAGGCCTCGAAGCTCCGCAATCCCGCCAAGTCCGCGCTGCGGCATCGCTGCGGCATTCAAGTCAGACAGCGCACGGGCAGATTGAGGCTGTCATTTCGGTAGCGGGCGGCATGAAGATGCGGCGGTGGAAAAGCAACGGTGTCATGCGAAATTCCTTCGAGTGGCTGCTCTGTCTCAGTCGACAGATATGAAGCGGAAACTGACAACGGGACTTGAAGATGCCAGACAGCTGCAGCCACACCGCCCGCACTCACCAGGCACCTCAAGCTCTCCAGATGACAATGCCAATACCAAGATGACACCCCATATGATTGCGAGCGAAGGTATAAAGTGTTCTTATTCTATTGGTATCTCATAGGTGAATACCCGAGTCCCGAGTCACGCGTCCCGACCACCAGGTCCGGCCCGCCGGAACCCCAAAGCTTCAATGTTTTCTTCACATGCCGGATCTCCATCAGCATCGCCAAAACTGCCGAAGACCCTCCAAAAAAAACGCCGCCGAGCAGACCCGCCCGTCCTTGGTATCCCGATGCAGAAAATCAAACCATGCCATGCAACACACACCGCCTCAGCCCATCACCAGACCCATTCCTCCCCCTTCCCCGTATGCATCGCCCTCATATCCCCTGACGCCGTCTTCCCCGACCCCTTGCTCTGTGCCTTCTGCTCCATTATCGGCCTCAGCTCCTCGATGATATCCTCGTCAAACGGTGAACCACTGTGCTGCTGCTGCTGCCGCCGCGTCGAGGATCCGGAGCTGTACATCCTCGAGTCGTAGGGGTGCTGGCTCGGCGTGTGCGGCGGCGGGGATGTGAAGTATTGAGTTCGGTAGCCGGGGTGCGTGGTGGTAGTTGGCCGTGTGTTTGCCGCTTCCTGTGGTGTGCTGTGGAAGTTGCGCTTCTGGCTGCTCTTTGAAGGGGAGGACATGGTTGGCGACATGATTCTTGAGGAGGATGTCCTTGGCGGGGCCGTGACGGTGCGTGTGAGGGAGGAGGGCTTGATGGCCTTCATTGTGTGCTTGGTCTGGAGATGTAGATTGAAGGTTGTAGGTGTGTGTTTGTCTCGCAATGATGGTTTGCAAATGGCTTGTGATGATGATCTGAGTCGTACTAGATCCCGTTGACACCTTCCAGAAGGGCCGGGTTATATATCGATCGGTGGTGCGATGCGTGTGGTCTGATGTCGATGGATGCCTTCAGGTTCGCCGCGGCCGAGAATGGCAACCCAGAAGTCAGATGAAAGCCGCACACCTCGGAACCGTCTCAACTCAGGCGACGGGAAGAAACTCGTAAATATAGCATGGAAAACGCCCGAGGGGACTTAACGGGCGGCGAGGGACATGGGACAAAACACATGAGAAGAGCCAGGACGCCAGACGACCATGGCTCGTTGCATGGGGTCTTTTTGGAACGACACTGAGGGGGACCTCGATTGATCTGCCTTTGCCCTGGCCGCGGCGTCCTGGGCTGTCGCCTGTCGGTTCCCGCGGCCCCTGAGTCACCCCCCGCCATTAGGTCGCGGCACGTTGCTGATTCTATTACACCATCTTTAGCCGGAACAGCGCCCGGTCATGCCACCCGCCGCGGCTGGATCGCCGGGCCACGGGATGTCCACGGGCATGGTTGGGGGTTCGTCTGCCAGACAAGGGGAGAGCGGGCCATCCGCTGCACGCCTCTCGTGGGGGCAAGGATAGACCGCCGGCAAAACTGCATTGCCTGCCGCGACTGCCACGGGCGCTGATCAAACAAGGACAAACCACAAAACCAGACGGGACATACACGGTGAGCTGTCACATGTCGAGTGCGGACGAAGAAACAAACGAAGGGTATCCTGTAACGCCTACAGTGCCGGATGATCTGGCTGGGTCCCCGGTGCCCTCAGGCTGGGGTCAGTGCTCAATGCTCAGTGCTCCCTGGCCCAGAAGGCCATCTGCCGCTCGTGTCGTTGCATCCAATTCTCGCCGGCATCTGTGCGGCCAGCAGCGCCCGCGCGCATGTCCTCGACGGCGGCGAGCACCTCGTAGTTCTTCTGGAGCTCCGCCGTGATGGGGTCAACGTCGACATCGAGCCAGTCACGGAGGAACTTGCCAATGTCCGTGTTCTCGACGTTACGGCGGATCTTGTCCGTGTCGCGCCCGCCAGAGCTGTACACGTTGACATCGACGGCCGTGTGGCCGTGCGTGCTCCATCCGACGTGCGCGCGCAGGCTGATGATGGCCGCGAAGACCTGAGTTGCGTCAGGTGGGCCAACGAGCGCGTCGAGCTCCTCGGGGAGCACGTCGGTGATGCCGATGTGCGGGACGATAAGCGTCTCGTTGATCCAGTGCTTCAGGTGTTTGGGGCTTTCAGCTGGGTTCTTGATGACGTGCTTGGCGAGCTCGACGGCAAGGAATTCGGCAGAAGCGTTGACCTTGGCAAGGTTCTGGGGGTACCAGTTGTAGACGGGGAGGTGGCCGGGTTCCTCTGGAGGGATAAAATTAGCTCTTGTTACAGGTTGTGCAGTTGAGATAACTTACGAAGAGCTGTGGCAAGGCCGCCCGTCTCGTGGTCGCTGGTCGCAACAAGGATCGTCTCCGTGTCGCTGTTCTCAACAAAGTCGAGAACCGCGCGGAAAGCCTTGTCGTACTCGATGACCTCGTGCACCTGCGCGGCAGGGTCGTTGATGTGTCCGGCGTGATCGATACGGCTACCCTCAATCATGAGGAAGAAGCCGTGGTCCTTGTCGCGGGTCTCCTTCTCGAGTGCACGCAGAGCCGTCCTGGCCATCTCGGACAGACTGGGGTAGACATGGTCCAGGTTACGGCGGTCAAGCTCGAAAGGAATGTTATAGTGGGCGAAGAGACCGAGGAAAGGAAGGTCGACCTTCTCACCGCCCTCGAGAGCGTTGAAGCCGCTGCGGTCGCTGGCGTAGGTGAAGTTGAACTTGTTCTGAGCCAGCTCGACAACGTTGGTGTCGTCGAGGCGGCAGCTGTCGTCCGTGCCATTGGGCAGGAAGTGGCAGCGACCACCGCCGAGCATCAGATCGACAACCCTGCCCAGAGGACCGTCGCCGACCTCCTGCAGGGCAATGTCGTCGTTCATGGAGCGAGTCAGGACGTGGCTGGCGAAGCATGCGGGGGTCGCATCGGTGATGTCGGTGGTCACAACCAGTCCAGTGGTGTAGCCATCCCTTTTGGCAGCCTCGAGCACCGTGCCGCAGGGCTTGTAGTCGGGCGTCATGGAGATGGCGCCATTGTAGCTCTTCTTTCCGCAGGAAAAGGCGGTGGCGCCGGCAGCGCTGTCGGTAACGAGGGAGTTGGAGGCGCGCGTGCGGCTGGTGCCCCAGAAGTGACGGTCGAGGGTCAGGGTGTCGTCGATGGGCAGGCCGTCAACGTGCTGTCGGAAGCTCCGGGTCAGGGAGAGCGATGCGGGGCCCATGCCATCGGAGACCATGAAGACAAGGTTGCGCTTGCCGGCGGGCTGCTCAAAGTGCGTCTGGCGGTTGTGCTGCATCCAGGCCGCCAGCACGATGACGGCGGCTGTGGCAAGGAGAGCCCAGACGAAGAGAAGAACCTCGCGGAGGCGGGAGGAGCCCGTTGTTCGCTCCGAGCTTGAGTCGGAAGCATCGTCGGCGCGCTCGCTGGGGCGGCGGTCAGCCTCGTCGAGGAGTGGTGTTCGTTCTGAGCGGGATGCCTGGGCATGATCATGTTAGCGGGATTGTCGTCGACATAACCGTCAATCAGCTTCTGTGACATCTCACCATGTTTGCTGCTGCTGCTCCCAAAGCAATGGTGGCAAGCGTCAGGCGGTGGGTGGTGTTTGTGGGAGAGTTCGAGTCGGACGGCGAAGCGAAGCTCCCTTCCCTGGACTGTTGAGTCGTGCCCGCCTCGCGTGCCGATGCGGAGCGTGACTCTGACGCAACGGCGCAGCTCGGCGGCACAGGCCTGGCCCGATAAGCCCCTGTGGAGGTCCTGCTGACATCTGTGAAACGTGACTGGCGGGGTTTCCAGAGGGGGTCCAAACTCGGTTTAGCGGTCAGAGAACCCCTGGTCACCCGTTGGATCTGAGCCACTCAGGTGCTTCGGAGGCGGTCAGATGAGATCCAGGGGCCTTTTTACGTCATGATGCTGATTGCCATATGTTTCCATCTTCTCCATCTTCTGTTTCAATCCGTCTGCACCCCCGACGACAAGCACGGCGAACGCAGCGAGCGATGGATACCTATCATCAGGACTATGTTGTTCTTGGCTCAAATCCAAGCTGAAGTTGAAGAATCGCTTCTCAGACCCCATTCGCGTCCTTCTCGTTGTCGACTTGACAAGTCACCCAACCCAGGGCGGTTGTCCCACGAAGCTCAAACATGACCGGAGGACAGCATGTGCCATGTTTTACGCCCAGGACCATGGAACGACCCCTTCGCCCATCGTATCTACCAACCAGGAACAAGCAACATGGCCTCACTTGAAATCTCTTTCATCCAGCGTAACCCGGCACGGCGGTGCCTTTGGGGCCATCACCGCTGACACCCATCATGATACATATCACCCAACTGTTGTGTCTCGAAACGCGAGTTCTTTGCCTCCCGATGGCAGTGGGATGCTCGGGACCCCTGACGATCTCTGGCATCTACGTTCTTTCATAAGATCAGGTTTAGCTCTTTTGCTCGTGGCTCCTCCAGACTACCTAGGTAGGTCCAGGTAGTCGCAGCACATCGCCAACATGTGCTCTTACGTCCTCCTCGTCCCGCGGTGCGGTCACGGCACCATGCTCCTCTCTTCGACAATAGACTGCCCACTGATCTTTCAACAACTCATGCGCATTTATGAGCCCGCGTCTTGGGCCATCGACTTCATCAATCACATCCCCTTCGAGGTCCCTGACGAGTGCTGCCCGCACCCTGGGAACATCCAACTCAAACACACCGACGGATGTGCCGGCAGCATCACCGATTGCGCCCAAGATATCCGTCGTCAATCATGAGCTTCCAGCTCTGGTATCATTTCAGGGCATCATAAACTGCTCCCCAGTGTCGTACATGAACATGTCAGCATCCATCATGTTCCACAACTCCTCAAACTCCAGGCCGTTGAACACCTCCATCCCCGGCTCGCCCATCATTCCCAGGTCTTCGACTGTTCTCGTGTTACCCATCGCCTGGCTGGTATCCGCAAGACCAGCAGAGAGGAGCAACGAGAGACCCGACAAGCCTTGCGGCTGGCCCACAACATCAATCGGGCCGGCATCCAGTTCGACATTCCGCGAGCGCCGCCTGTCACCATTCTCCAGGATGGGCGTCCCGCTGACGGCATGGCGGAACACAGCCGTAACCCGACTCCCCAGCTGCGGCAAGATGCCCACAAACGCCGGGTTGAAGCCACTCCCACGATAGCACGCCTCGACATGCTCCGTCGCTGACGCAAGCAGCTCGACGTCCGACCGCGCCAGCCTGCTCCCCGGTTGCCGAAGGATGCTGAGAGCCAGCACGACCGTGGCCAGGAAGGTCTGGTGCACGCCGACCAGGGTCGATCGGATCCCACCATCGGCGAGCTGCAAAGTCTGCATGATCAGAGACCGCGCGGCGTGAACGCAGACTGACGCAGCTCCGTAGAGACGGTTGATTCTGGGGTCCTCTTCGCTCCGATTCTTGACCTCGGTGGCGAAGCTCTTCTCGGGGAAGATGATGGATGCGCGAAGAACTGCAATTTGGGCCTGGAAAGGTGTCAGCTTGTCTACGGCAGCGAAAGGTGTAAAGACGGCATACGTGGTAGTACTGCTGGGCGAGGAAAACGCCTGGAACTTGACCATCCTCGCCATGGTTCGCCACCGTATTCCGCGGGCGGATATGGTCCGGCAGCGACGCCGTCCACTCGGACAGCACCTGGTCCAGTCGCGCCGTCTCGCCCAGCATATGGCCCGAACCGCAGAAGCGCTGCGAGTACAGCCGGTCGGATATTTGCCCCATGATACCCGCCAGGGACACCCAGGCGGCGAAGTAGATGAATGTCGACTCTGGCGTGGCATCATCATCGGAGAAGGCTCGGGCCGTCTCCAGGTACGACTCGGCCATGCGGTCGAACTCAGGGTCGATGCTCGAGGGCCGACCGCACTCGAGGGTCGTCAGCCTCTCGAGGCAGAAGATGGACCACCAGAGGCGGCTGCGGAGGCTTTCGGTATGTGGTGGGCTGGAGGGGGCTGTGGTGGTCGGCTGGCCTCTGGTCATGGCATGTCGCGCCTCAGGCTTGTGCAGGCCCAGGGACATGGCCATGCGGACGGCTTGACCGGTAATGTGCCACGACTGGCCGTCTTTGGAGTGAGCTCTCAGCGCCAAGGCGAGGAGGAAGAGGGCCTGGACGCTGGAGCAGTAGGGATTTGCCGTCAAGTGGCCGTGCAAGCTGTAGCAGGCAGTGAGGTATGCCTCCCTGGCCTCGAGCGAGTCGCACTCCGTCGTCTCGTTCATGCCGATGCAGATGATAGCGTAGACGGTAGCCAAACCGGGCACGTTGGTGCGCTGGATGCGGTCCTGCAACCTGGCCCGGGGGTCGGGGCCTTGGAGCTCGAGAAGCGTCTCGATGTCCGCGTCGACGGTGCGGCGGTCGATGGCGGGGAAGAGGGGCCAGACGCGGGCGAAGAAGGCGTCAACAAACGTCTTTAGTATCGGGCGCTCTGGCAGGTTGGGAAGGGAAGGGATGAGGGGCATGTGGAACTCCTCGCTATGGGACATGCCATGCTTGAAGAGGGGGGCGGTGAGATCGAAGCCGTAGCTGGCAAGAAATAGATCAACAAAGTTGAAGAGACATTGCAAGCTGCTGCCGCCGAGAACCTGTGCGTGTTAGTTGTCGAGCATGAAAACTCTGAGCTGGAGCAACTCACCTTCATCCGGTTCGGCGAGCCATCCGTGTTGACGACGACATCTGGAGTGACAACGGCGGCATCGTCTTCCTGTGGCCGCTGACCAGTCTGTTGAACGCGAACAGCCGTGCTCTCCTGGAAAGCCCTGAGGACCCAGGAAACATCGTTTGCGCCGAGACGCTCAATAGGACGCCGCGGCTCATGATGAGTGGTGCTGGCGGTAGCATGGGACCCTCTCCGAGCTGTATTGCTTGCGACAGAACGCAGTTCTCGTGGAGATTCTCCCAAGCCCCTCCCTCGCGATGACTGCGACTGGGCGCGGGTGCGCGCTGAACTCGCCGGGCTCGGGGCAAAGACTGGTGGTGCCGAAGAACTGGGAGGTGGCAGCAAGACAGGCGGCGGCGGTGGTGACGGTTGTTCCACAATGGCCCCCGGACTCAGCACAATGTGATCCGGCACCCCATCCTCCGGGGTCGAGCTCCTCCGTCCAGCGGCCCTCCTGCGGACAGCCGGGGCGGTACCGGGGCGCCGGGGGTCAGATGTCTCGCAGTGCTCATCCCGGAGTGTGCAATTCCGGCACTTTGGCTGGCGGGCGTCACAGCGTACCTTGCGCTTGCGACACTGATTGCAGGCGAGTGAGAGGCGGAGGGGTTTTCGGTGGGAGCCCACGGCCGAGGCCGAGCCGGTGACCGCCGCGTCGGCCATGCTGGTCTGCTCGGAGGCCGGGGGTGAGAGCATTGAGTGGGCGTCTGGATGGGAGTAGGTCGCGATCTCTCGGGCCGTTCGGCAGGCTCGGTCTACTCGGCGGTGATGGATTGGCTTGGGGAAGGGGGAAGCCCGAGAAGGGAGTGTCGTACGCGATGGACGCGTAGCAGCGAGGTGGTATGATGAAGTAGCCCTGCAGTTCTGATGATGTCTCCGGATCGCGGCAAGCGGGCGAGTCCTCCACGTTCCCGACTGTCGAAGGGGTCCGGGATGTGATGGATGGATGTGGTCGTGGTCTCGGAGGAGCACAGCACAGCTTTTGAGGTTTATGCACCCCACAGACCCGCCCCCCACCTTGACCGGGTGACGCTTGTGCGGGGAGCTGAGCTTGGGGGGCCGACGGTGGAAGTCCGGCCAGCCAGGCGCTGTCTTTTGGTCAGCAGGACCCCGGGAGGTCCCCTGGAAGGGGTAGCGTGAGCACTAAGATGCGCTGAGGCAGGGAAGACGCCGGGGTCGGAGTCTGGGGACGGAAGTATGGGGCAGGTGAACATGACTCTGCTTGTTGTGGACTTGGTTTGATCTGTTGTGTTGAATCTCTTGTTTTAGTGTGCAAGTCTTTTGGTCTTCTCTTCACAGCTATGAGCTGTCTAGGTCTCCTGTGCTGCTGGAAGTCCGCCCTGGCGCTTTCATGCCTCCATCGCGCTCAACTTTGCTCGCCGGGTGCCTCCTCCAACTTCGCCTTGGCACTTGGCCGATGACCAGGCCTCCGGAGTAAAATCCGTCGCATCGGCGAATCCAGCGAGCGGCATGGGGGTGCGGCAGATCTTACTGTGCCTAGCCCCAAGAGATGGCTGGGTAAGGGAGGGAACATCAGGTCAGGGGGTGGGAGGAGGAGCTGAGGATTGCCGTCGAAACCCGAACCGAACCGAACCGAACCGAACGAGACTCACCCCCCACCATCGACCCTGCGCGGGGAAATGGGATTGCTGTGAAGGTCGATTTGTTGGAATGATGGAGGGGTTGACGGTTACATGGCAGTTGAATTGCGATCAGACTTGCATGAAAGCCAACGGAGGTGGCACGAGTTGAGGTGAAGGGTTTTGCACCGACGTAGACATGGATCATAACATCAGCGAAAGCAAATGCTCATGTCAGACTTTGAAGTATTCAATTCGATCTACCGCCTCAAGCCCGGTGAATCAACGGGCCTTCTCCTCCGTCGTCTGCTAAACCTACACCGAGACAAACGGCAAAATGACCCTACTTGGGTACTCTCCTCCAAAGTGCACCACATGTTCGCCCTTGTTCTTCTCGCTATCCGGCCGCGGCTTGCTAAACGCCGCCACCTCTGTGAACCCAGGGTACTGCCCCAGGATATCGACCTGGATGCTCTCGCCCGCGTCATAATCGACGCCCATTGCCCAGATGCCAATCTCCAACTTGACCACCTCGCTGCGGGGCACCTTCTCCACCTCGTCGTGGGGGTGGAAGGGGAACTGCGGGTGCAGTGACTTGGAGGAGTCAATCTTCCTCTGCGATGCGCGCAGGATGCCCATGGACCCGTTGTGTAGCGTCAAGCTGACGCGGTCTTTCTCGGCCATGTCGGCGATGGACTTGACCGGAGTCCGATCCAGGGGGAATTGAAGTTGGCTGAGTTCCTTTCCGGAGCTGTCGAGCTTCCGCAGCTGGACAAAGACGATGAGGTCATCAAGCGCAGAGCAGCTCATGTACAACTCCGCCTTGGGGATTCCAATGAGACGCGACGTCGTGGGGAAAGTATAGCGGAACTTGGAGATGGACCATCGGTCCTCCGAGTTGTGCGTCGACGTTCCGGCCGTCGATGGTGCGGAATCGAGCAGCTTGCCCTCTGGCGCAAGATAGAGGCTGCGGTAGTCGGTGTTCGGGACGGGGAAGTCGGGGAGGACAATATCGTGCTTGACATCGCGGTCGCCAAAGGGAAGCGTTGCCCAACGGACGCGAGGGGTCTTCTCCCAGTCGTTATCAATGCCCTTGAGGTACTTGTCGAAGAAGACCTGGTCACATCAAGTCAGCCATGCACCACACCCGTCGGACTTGAGGCGGACTCACCTTGAGCTCGTCGTAGCTCTCCTGTACCGCGTACAGCTCGAACCACTCCTGATAGCCACTCCACTTGATCCATTTCTTCTCCGACGCCGCCTCCATCCATCCCCTGACGGCGCCCATCGTGTGGATCTGACTGAAGTCCGACCCCGTGATGAAGCACGGCACCTTGACCTTGCTAAAGTCGACTCGCTTGTCGTTCCAGTAGGCATTCGCTTGCGGGCTGCGACGGTACATCTCGGAGAAATCTTCGACACCCTGGTTTCCCTTGATGACGAGCGTCGTGATGAGGTCGTAATTGCTCATGTTGAACCAGCCACCCCGAGCAAACTGCTCGCGGAAGATATCGCCCGACCCCTCCCATGGCGCGATGGCCTTGAGAGAAGGCGGGTTCTGTGCCGCAGCGTGCCACTGCATGATGGCTAGGTATGAGTTGCCCGCCATACCGACGTTTCCATTGCACCAGTCGAGCTTGGCAAGGCCCTCAATGACATCGTGCGCGTCCTCGCCTTCCTGCTGACCCATACAGACCACATCGCCGTCGCTGTTGCCAGCGCCCCGGGCGTCGACGCTGGCGATGGCGTAGCCACGGGCCACCCACCACGCCGGGTCGAGGCCCTCGAACTTTTCCAGGCCGCTGACGTCTTCCTTCTTCAGGCAGCATGCCCAGACACAGACGTTGAAGATCATGTCCAATGCCGAGTATTTCTTGCCATATGGCGACCATGATATGATGATCGGGACCTTTTCGTCGCCCGTCGGTCGGTAAATGTCGGCATAAAGACGGCAGCCGTCACGCACTTGGATCTCGACGTCGTGGTCGATGCGCACGTCGGACTCGAGCTTCCGAGCTCCGAAGGGCGCGGAACCCTTGGTGAGCACCTCCGATTTGCCGGGCGTGGGCTCGACATAGCCATTGTCGCCAACCTGGGGCTTGTTCAGCGGTTTGAACGCGACCTGGTGTGCGAGGGGCATCTTGGTGGAGGGGGGAAGGATTGGTCGGAGGATGTCGGTCGGGAAAGGGGGCCTGATGTGGCTGATGCTGAGAATGGCAACTTCGGGCGTAAAGAGATGTAATGTGGATAATGGATATGTTCTTGTTTTCCTTTGATAGATTGTTTCGAGGAGGGATTCCTATTTGATGTATTGAAGTCTGGAGGATCAGTCGGCGGTGGTGTTGGTCGGGGACGTTCCGAAGTGCCCTCCACAACCCGACGAAAAGAACAGGTCAAAGCTCGGTGGTTTCTCCAAGCCGAGGCAGTCTGAAAATCGACTGTCGGCAACTCAATGGCAAAACATTGGAACAGCTGTGAAGCGCGCTGAGAGGGCGCGTCTGGCAGTCCAAATCCAAGTCGGGTGCATCGCGGGGTTGCTGTGCTGCCCCTCCCCGACCCGAACCGACAAAAGGGGGTCAGGGGAAAAGGGGGCGGGGAAGATCGCGGGGGAGTCCCCGGTCTACCCCCGCCTGGCCTCGACCATGTAGTCGGCCTTCATCTGTAAGATCGTATTGCCCACATGCCGCGACAGGCATCCAGTTTCAAGTGCAGTGGGTGTTCTTCGGCCCCGAACCGAGGACCCCTCGTTGCTGTTGTCAACCGCCTCATTGTTTGCTTCAACTTGATGAGTACAAATGAATTGCAAGCTCCCGCCGAACCGACATCATCAAATCCAACACCATCACCCCAAAACTTCATGGTTTATCTTTGAGACCGTTGAACACCTCTTTCCTTCATCATCATCATCCCAAGCACATCCCAGTCCACCGCAACAATGTCGACCACCACAACCACCACCACTAAGAACGAGGAGCAGCTCACCTTTGGCGCCCGCTTCGAGACCAAGAACTTGGTCGAGTTCGACGAGAACGCTGTCTACGGTGACTGGCGCGATGAGTTCCACAAGAACGGTTGCGTCCTCATCAAGGGCGTCATCTCCCCCGAGCGCGCTGCCTACTACGCCGAGAAGCAGATCCAGTGGCTCAAGAACTTCGAGCTCGGCTTCGACCCTGAGAACCCCGAGACCTGGACCGCCGATCACCTCCCCGTCAGCTTCAAGGGCGGCATGTACTTCGGCTATGCCTCGCCCCATGAGAAGATGGCCTGGGAGGCGCGCACCGAGCCCAAGGTCGTCGAGGTCTTTGAGAAGCTCTGGGGAACCAAGGAGCTCATCTGCTCTTTTGACGGAATGAACATCTCCATGCCGAACCGCAAGGACCTCAACTGGAGCCCGTGGCCACACTGCGACCAGAACCCCGAGCGCAAGGGGTAAGTCTAGTCCTGTGAACCCCTCAATAGTCCCCCGCTAATGCACCCCAGCATGCAAGCTGTCCAGGGCCTCCTCAACTACGCCCCCAACGGCCCCAAGGACGGCGGCCTCATGCTCATGCGCGGCTCCTCCAAGCTCTTCAACGAGTTCTTCGCTCACAAGCGCGACTCTGCCGACCACGAAGACGCCCCTCCCCCCGAGATCAAGTACATGGACCTCTTCCTCTTCAGCAAGAAGGACATCAAATGGTTCGAGGACCGCGGCTGCGTCATGTACAAGGTCGACATGGAGCCCGGCGACTTCGTTCTCTGGGACTCGCGCACCATGCACTACGCCTGCCTGCCCGAGGGCGAGCAGATCCGCCACGTCCAGTACATCTGCATGACGCCTCGCAAATTCGCCGACGAGGAGGCCCTCGAGGCAAAGAAGTTCTGCTTCGAGAACTATATTGGCACCACCCACTGGCCGCACTGCAACATTCGCCCGGCGCAGGAGAAGCCGATGAGGAATGGGGAGGTGTGCCCCAAGTACAGGACTGAGCCGTTTGAGAAGCCCGAGATGACGGATCAGCTTCTGCGTCTTGCGGGAGTCAAGGCCTACTAGGAGGGCTAGGCAATCAAATTATAGCAGAATAGCACATATCAATCAGTTCACAGTTTACGTCACTTCAACTCTCCTGCTGGGCGCGATGTTGGTGGTGATGCAGAGGCGAGACGGGCCAGACTTCGCGTCTGGGCGGTGCAAGGCGAGTCGATACCTGGATTTTTCAACTCAGCTGCCTCGAGCTTGCCAATAATTCTCATAAGTCATGCTTGGGCTCACTAGAGGCGTCTCCGTCTACCTCAAGTTGCTGGCAGCTCGACAGTTGAAGATTCCTTCAGAGCATGACAATAGCCACGAACCGGTACTGCCCAGCCCATCTCGCATAGCCATCTTGCTACATCACACGGCACACTTCCCCCAATTTCTTGCATAATGGGGTGCAGCCTGCAAGGCTCCCTGTCCGTGCCGTGCGTCGTATTCCTCCGGCGACCACCCCGCGCCGGATCCGAACCGGGATCGCCGCAATTCCAGCCCCGAGGTGAACCGAGAACACCACGCTTCCCCATGGGGTTTGGCCCAACACAACAGGCTAGTCCCTTGCTCGCAACCCGGGAGAGTGGACGACCATACCCGAGAGTGCGGGGAAGACACCTGGCGGCCCCAGAGCACGGGACTTCCACGAGGCATTGACGAGCCGCAGAGGCCTTGTAGAAACCCCTGAGGATGCAACCTCCACGCGTACACCATCCAGCCTCTTCCGCCGGTATATGAGGATGCTTGGCGCTCGGCCATCCTTCCATCGGCACAACCCATAACCTCCTCTAACAGTCGATCGTTACCATCATCCCATCTTCAACATCATTGTTGCGTTGACGCAACCTCTTTCCACTATGAACAAGATCCCAACTGAACACCTCGAGGACGTCGAGTCCATCCACGATGAACTCCGCGTGACGAAGTCTAAGGTCGGCGTCAGTGGCACCGTACAGCTTACCGCCGGATCGATCGTCTACATTCCCGCCCCTACTGCTGATCCCCAGGGTAGGATTTCCCTGACTGAGGCGCCTCGGCAGACTTGCACTTACATTTGGCGTGACAGATCCCCTGAACATGCCCATCTGGAAGAAGCTGATGGTCTTGGTCTGCATCTCTCTGTGTAAGTCAACTCGACAACACTCCTCCAAGGTTGAACTCGGACATCCGCTGACCCTTGTGCTCAGTCTCGACTATCGGTCTCGCTCTCGTCTCCGGTTTCGGCGGCCTTCTCGGCTTCTACATCCCCGACTATGTCGCCGCTGGCAAAGACTATGCCGACATCACGGCTCTTATGACCTTCCCTACCCTGACCATGTGAGACCAACATCTGGCTGCCTCTGAATATCTCGATCCATCGGCTGACTCCCAGAAGGGGCATCGGCAATCTCATCGGCATGCCCATCGCCATTGCCATCGGTCGACGACCAGTTCTTCTTGCCGCCACTGCTCTGATGCTGGCGAGTGCAGGTCTCTGTGCTGGGGCTACGAACTATGACTGGCACTTGGCCGCTCGCATGATCCTTGGTCTTGCCGCCGGTCAGAGTGAGGCCCTCGTCCCCATGATCACACAGGTATGAACAACGCTCAATCATCACATATAGCCACTAATATCCCCAGGAAATCTTCTTCCTCCACGAGCGAGCCCGCTTCCTGATGATCCAACAAACCATTCAAACCATCGCTACTGGTGTCTTCGTCCTCTTTGCCAGCCCTATCGCCGCCGCTATCACCCCCGCTTGGTGGTACGGACTCGGCTCCATCCTGTCCGGCGTTTCCTTCTTCATGGCGGTCCTCTTCGTCCCAGAGACAAAATATCACCGTCCCGCATCCTCTTACCAGGAGGGCAACCCAGACATAGGCTCCGAGGGTGATGCCGACGGCAAGCCCAGCAACGCCTTCGAAGTCTGCACCGAAAGGCCTCCCCTCGATTACGCCAACCATGAGGCTCGCACATTCCGGTCGGATCTCCGGCTTATCATCAGCAAGCCTGAATGGCGCAAGGGCCTTGATACACTCATCGTGAGTTTTGACCTCGGGTTACTCGATGATTGTCACATCACTAAACTCTGCCTAGCAATCTTTCCAGCTGCTCCTCTTCCCCAACGTCTTCTGGGCCATGTGCCTCAACGGCCTCACCCTCGGCGTCAACATCGCCATCGGAACTACCTATGGCACCGTCATGACGAGCGCTCCTTACAGTTGGCCCCAGTCGTCTGTCAGCTACGTCAACGTGGGACAGATCGTCACCTCCCTCATCGCCCTGCCTGTCTTCGGCTACGGCTCCGACATCCTCATCAAATGGTTCGCCGGCCGACGCAACGGCATTCACGAGCCAGAGGTTCGGATCATTCCCCTCTTCATGCCCGTCCTCATTGGCATCTTCACTGCCGTCCTCTACGGTCAGGGCGCTGCCCATCCGGAACACTACCATTGGTTCACGTTTGTCTGGGCCGTTGCTGCATACTACTTCACCTTCATCGCTGCAAACATCGTCGCGATCACCTATCTTCTCGACAGCTATCCTCAGAGAGCAAGCCCACTCCTCATCATCATCTGCGCCTTCCGTGGCATTATCTCCTTTGGTGTCAGCTACGGTATCCAGCCATTCATCGACGCGCGTGGCTATGACGGTGCTTTTGCTGTGTTTGGTGCCTTGACGGGAGTCTTTGGTTTGCTTGGTGTTGCTATCTTCGTCTGGGGCAAGAAGATTCGCCAGTTCACTGGGAGGTACGCATTTGATAAGGAGAAGGCGTCTTGAAGGGGAATACAGGGTAGATCTGGCTGCTTGCGGGCAGGTGATTTCAATTCCAGAACAAGGGGGATGGTCTGTGGCTCACTTTGAAACCTGGAGACTACGTGGTGATTGAATGTAGTTTGAGAATTTAGATGTAGATGTTCTGAATCCATAGGGATATATTGGTGGTGGTGGCAAAATCTTGCACTCTCATGAGGAGACTTCGATGTCTTCTACTTGGCCTGGTGCGATGCTAGCACATACGCATTCCGATTATGTTCAAACGCCAGAAAGACAAACATTGCAACTGACGAAGACGGAGATGTACAGTCTATCATTTCTAGAGTATGACGATCCTATGCTTCACATACACTCTTCTTTTAGGCTTTACTTCTCAGAGTCTTGCGGCTGACCGCTGTCAGACGAGCTTGCCACCGTCTCTTTCCTCGACAGGTTCTTCTGCTTGATGAATGACGAGGCAATCACCATCAGACCTGTGGCCGCAGTGTAGAAAGCCCACATGGTGTGCAAGCCTTCCATGTAGTCGTCCTCAGCTGTTTCGCTCGCGTCATCGCTGCCTCCACCATGCAGAGACGTCAAGCTTCCTGTGGTGAGGGACCTCTGGATGAGAACCGTGCCAATGACGATCGAGATGGATGTGAATAGGCTGCGCAGGAATGCATATGCAGACATGGCCGCGGCAATGTCCTTCTGGTGCAGGAAGTTCTGCAGCGCGATCATAGGGCTCTGGAACAGGAGTCCCGCTCCAATACCAGCGATCATTTGGAACGTGATGATCTTAGCTAGCTCGCGCTTGGTGCCAAAGCTGATGAAAAGACCGCTTCCCAGAGTCATCAGCGTGGTACCGACGTAAATCGTGATGACATAGTTGCCCGTCTTTCGGATAATCAGCCCTCCGATCATGGGCATGACTGACATGGGCACGATGAGTGCGAAGAGTGTGACGCCCGAGATGAGCGGGGTGAATCCCAGGATGACCTGGAAATAGAGCGGCAGGAAGAAGTCGTATGAGATGAAGGAGAATGAGTGGATGCAGGAGAGCGCAAAAGCGGCGATGTTGGTGGACTTGTTGAAGATTCTGAATGGAATGACGGGGTTTGCAGCGAACTTCGCCTCCCAGACGGCGAAAAGTGCCAGAGCTAGGAAACCGAAGACGATGAGGCAGATGACTTGGGGGGAGCTCCATGAGGCCATGCCACTTGAGCCCGACTCTAGTCCGTAAAGGAAGCAGAGCGTGCCACCAATGATGAGGGCAAAGCCAGTCCAGTCGAGGCTACGCAGTCCATCGATTATTGGTTCTTTCTTGATCTCCACCTTGAGGGCAAAGAAGAGAACAATGAGGGCAGCGCCGTCGAAGGGTAGGTTGATGTAGACTGGAAAGATAGATGTTAGCGTGGTAGAACAAGAGTGGATGCAGTGGGGGGAAGCATTGGACGTACAGCACCATCTCCAGCCAGCCGTCTGCGAGAACACGCCACCCAATACCGGGCCGACGGCACTCGCAACACCAAACACGATACCCGTGATTCCATAGTACTTGGCTCGGTCCGCCAGGCTGAACAGATCCCCGATGACGATCGTGACAAGCACCAAGGATCCACCAGCACCAAGACCTTGCAAGACTCTGCCTCCGATGAGCATATCGCCAGTATTCGAGAGGGCGCACACAAGGCTACCAGCCATGAAAGTTCCAGCAGCGACCATGATGACCGGTTTGCGACCGAAGATATCAGACATCTTGGCCCACACGGGCGTCGACGCTGTGCTGGCGAGGGTGAAGCCGCTTCCGATCCAGGCATACTGCTGTGCTGAGAGGTGGAGCTGCTGGGCGATGGTCGGTAGGGCGGTGGAAAGAATCGTAATGTCAAGGGCGCTAAGAAAGAGGGTCAGGCAGAGGGAGAGCATCACCAGACGGCGCTGCCAGGTGCCCATTGTCGGAGGAATGAAGTCGGTGCATGCTGTCTGGGTGGGCTCAAGGGGTGCCCCGGAAGGCTCTTCGATCTTGTGCTCATGGGTAGCAACAGGTTGCTTGTTGGCCTCTCCGTCATGGCGGTGTTCCGGGGTTGCCATGGTAGGGTGGGCGGGATGGTGCAAACGATGAAACTGTGTGGAGCTTGAAGGACTGCAAAAAGGCAGTGGGAGGAGGTAGCAACCTGGTGCAGAGTGTTCTTCGGTCATCCGAAGAGGAATCTGAAAAGTTCACTTATTGACGAGATGCGTGGCGTGTTCGGCTCGGTTCGGCCGAGGGGCGATCGGACCGGGGGCGAGATACAGCCCGGGAGCGCTCCCCTTCGGAACCACACTTTAAGTTTGAAGCTTGCGAGTGACGAGCTTCTGTCCAAGTTGAGAACATGAGTCTCCCTAAGTGCATCGTGATTGTGTGCGACGGCTGCATTGTGGTCGAAGTGTATGAGTGGACTGGGGTTGTGTCTGCCCTGGCGCAAAACCGCACAGCTGTCAGGAGTCGGTATATGGCGAGAAGCGGGAAAGACTGCGGAAGCGCCTAATATCCAAATAGGCCTGGAACAATAAGTTTGGATTGATTGAGCATCATAGGCATCTTTTTACTTCAATTGCACCAGCCTGTTGCTCTCGTCAACCTGGCTTGGCCCCTCGGGTGTGCCTCGGTTCGGTTCGGTTCAACATCCATCCTGGGGGTGGGGTCAAGACAGGCAGTGCTTTTGGGCGAGACTCCGGTGAGGGACTGTTTCTCAGAGGCTCCTTGTAGGTCGGGGCAAGTCTTGGCTGCCGTGGTTCACAGCATGGGTGCCACAACATCGACCACCTAGTGGCTGACTGGCGGCAAGTGCCTCGGTCGCATGAGACAAGCACATCGAGTCCAAGGCTTAATCTCAGAAGCCAAAACAAACATAAGAATCCATCACAATATTTAGCATTAATGTTCTTGTTTTGTTGGTAGAGGGAGTTGCTGGCTTCTATGCATGATTGTGATCTGTGGATGACGGCCCAATGCAAATCTTCCATTATGCTCACGGGCCAAGTCAGCGAGTGTATATGCACGAAGAGAATTTCGAACTAGGTCTTTATAACTGCAGTATGTTCTTCAGAAATGGATATGCCTGATCGTAAAGCTCTGCCCTGTAAAGGTAAAGCAAGCTCCACTCATGGGCCTCGTTGTGAGCCCTGGAGCGTTAATAATGTGTTGTCATCGAGACTAGAACATACAGCCAGTTCAGCATTGTCAGCCACTCCGGAATCACTGCACAAAGCACCTCTTCAAGTCACGTACATCACTTCAATCATCATTATTTCAGGCACGAATAGTCGGAGTTAGACACCCTGATGTTGCCTGAAGAAAAGAGTGAGCAACATTGCCGTCGTGGCTCCTGATGTTGATCACGATGTTGCAGACTATGATCGAGCAAAACCTCCCAGAGCGCCTCATAATTTACCATGAGGTAGCATGCTATCATATTTAATAACAAGACCATTGATGCCAGGTCTCTTTTCCGGCATCAAACCACCATCCAAACCCAAAGACTCAAGAAGTTTTACAACATACCATTCCCACCATCTCCCGATATCATATCCAACACCATCAATAGCAGACCATCTGCCAGTCAATCAACCACAACCTACACCCAGAAACACGTCAGAAGCAACTAAACAACAAAATGGCCGTGGGACTCTTCTCAGGCGAAGACTACTACTACTGGCGCTGCCCCAAGTGCAACATGAATCACCGCGCTGACAAGCACAACGAGTTCAATGCAGCAGTTTGCAACTATTGCCAGCATGTTCGAGGCGAGCTGTATGCTGGCGAGCAGGCCAAGGCCCTCTCCTCGGACAAGTCCATCGTCGTTGGCAGCTTCACGTCGTCTGGTTCCAACAGCGACATTCAATACATGCGCAGCGACTACAATCGCCAGAGGTACTACTACTACTGAGCTGGACATGTCTTCCGCCTAAGACAGGCCTCTCTGGGTCCTTTGGTAGCGAGGTTTCCAAGTTATTCTAGACACCAGCAGCATCAGCAAACACTCTTACTTCTCTAACCAGAGTTTCCGTCACAATTGTGCATGTCCCTCGCAAAAAGGGTTCATCTTGTTTTTTAAGTTGCAGTGATCTGTGTTCCCAGGCTCGGGGTCATTCGAATCAAGCCGCAGCCGAGATGCTGTCATCCAACATTCCACCACGACTGCTCAGCTGGGAAAAGGGGTTGTGGTGTGTGGTCCACTTTTTTTCCTTTTTCCCCTTTTCCTTGGCCCTGGCTCATACAACTTCAACATCCATCAGTTGTCGAGCTTCGTCAAGTCCAGACCAGCGTGAATGTTCAAAAGCATTGTATACTTTTATAGAACCGTGCAGTACCTACGTACCAAAAGCAACCGGTTTGTGCCTCTGGAATCACCTCCCGTGAACCTTTGGTGGTGTAGATTCTCCAAGCCACCCCGAAGATCTCGAACTTAGTGTTGGTATCTCCAAGTCTATCCTGGAAGTTACTTATTGGCCAGTGGCTGTGGCACTTGCTACCTAGGATCATTAAGACAGGAAGCCACATGCGACGACTTCAGCTGCGATCGGCAGGCAGAAACCCGGCCATTTCATCCGCCAGCCAAGCACCCGGCCTCCGGAATGAGGCTTTTCTCAGCTTTCTCCCCTATACAGAATAGAAGTAGATTCTCGGGCTTATCTCCGGCTTGCCTTCCCTCCCCAAGATCTTGCCTCATGTCTCACGTGACGAATAAGCTCCCCTGGCCTTGGTTTAAACTCGAACACTAATCATTGTCACTGTCTTTGGTTGTCATCGCTGGATCGGGGGGATCGGGGACGGGCTGGACGATGGGCTGGACCCTGTCATCCCAGCTTTTCGGCTGAGGTGCTGATAGCGTCGCGTGGGCGACAGAAGGGGGGGAAGCATGTTTCCCTTCCCATGATTAGCTAGCACAGGATCGTGCAGCGGCCGGCCGGTCCAGACAAGATAACCACGCCTCTTCGTCTACAAAGACAAACACCTTGACTAGGGCGAGACGCTCGGTTTGTCTGTCGGAGCCCCTCTCCGGGTATAGATGCCGGCGGCATGCTAAGTTGTCTTAGTTGTCGACGCTGTCTCAGCTCGGACTGCCAGGCCCAAGCTCGTGAACCAAACGATCGGCGCCGGAGCGGACCCCGAACTGATTTGACTTTGCTAGCAGCTAATGCCAGCCAAACGCAGGCTGATCCTCAAAGCGAAAGCAGCCACGTCTCGCTTGAAGACTCCCGCATGCGGCGCTTACAGATTGCTTTTCCGAGGGGCTGGGCTACCATCGGGGGATCTCCGAGGCACTCAGCCCGTCGCCGTGGCACGGGGATACATCACTCACTGCCAGTAGCAAATCTACCGACATGCCCGCCCGGCTGGGCCCTGTCTCAGCCTAACTCTGGCCTGGGCCCTTTCGCGATGTCATCCGAGACTGTGGTCGGGCCGCCTTAACTACCCATCGCCTCCTCCGTCCGCGGGTTCGGGCACGTCCCCTTTCATGCTGCTCCCACCGACAACCATCACGAGCATGTCTCCGTCCCTTGCTTGGAACCCGTCTGGCACCACCATTGGGGATTCTCGTCGCTTGACCGCTGCCTGTCATGGCAATGCCGACGCATGAAAAGGTTGAGGTGTGGATATGGTATTCGTTGGTTATCTGCATCGTGGGGATCCGGTTGTATGTCAACCCCCGGGCACGGATCGAGATACGGGTTGTCGCTGACCGCCCCAGTGCATCACAGTACATCACCCGACGACGCAAGTTTGTGGCCGAATTTCCAATCGACGACGCTCTGATGATTCTGTTGACGGTACGACCTCATCCGAAGCGCTCGAACGAGCCGAACATTGACGCATTTGTAGTGCATATACACGACCGGCACGGTTGCCCTCTACTTGTACTTCTCCATCGCGCCGACTGTCGACTTCGACAATCCGACACCCGAGGAGAACTTTGTCATCGGTCGAAAGCTTGGCATCTTGAACATCTTGACCGAGACATGCGTTCAGACGACACTTTGGGGAAACAAGTGCTGCCTTTTGCTCTTGTACAACCGCCTGACGTCAGTCGCCCTTTGGACCAGCCGTTTCCTCCTCAAACCAACTCACATTCACCAGGTTCTTCCATCAGCACTACAGACTCCTCATGGTCATTGCCGTATACACTGGCCTCGCGTACATTGCCGTTATCGTGGCCCTGTATGCTGGCTGGTGTCGGCCGTTTAGTGACTACCTGGTCCTTGTTCCGACCAACAGTAGGTACAATTCTTCCATGTCATGCGTTCTCGAGCTGACCTGTCAGTCCAATGCCTATCGTGGATGCACTACAACACACTACAGCTTACCATGAACCTTTCCACCGATCTTCTGATCATTCTTGTGCCAGTGGCGCTCTTTAGCAGGCTGAAGATCGAGTTCAGGAGGTGCGTACTGCTTCCCATCCCTTTCCAGACGCACGAACTAAGTGCTGTTGAAGAAAAATCCTTCTTATCGGGCTCTTCAGCATGGGAGTCTTTGTGGTATGTCGCCTATCATCTTTCCCTGCGGCATCCACTCACGCGATTCCAACACAGATCATCTCAGCAATCCTCCTCAAGGTTGCTGTCTTCACGAACCCCACAGACCCAGTCTGGTTCCTCTGGGTCATGCGCGAAATGAGCACCGCCATGCTGGTTGGTAACCTGGTGCTTTGCATGCCGGTATTCAGGACCTGGTTCAAGTGTCTTGTCCCTCGGGGACGTACGAAAAAGGGCACGGATGCATCCGGAGCAAGTTTGCAGAAGAAGAGCGTCGGAGCTTCCGATAGCGGGACGGACACGACTTTCACGCCAGAGCTCGGCCTTTCTTGGCCAGCCGGCCATGAGCCCATGAGGGTATGACCATATGCGATGAATTTGGGGTCTCCAAGAATGAGAACTCCCTGTAATAACATGAAATCAGAATTCTTATCATGACTCATCTGACATTCTGCCTATTCATGATGACCACATGCATTTATTACATCTGTGGCAGAGCGAGCCTAGCTGCCATTGTCATGGCTTGTCCGACGAGATATTTTTGAGATGATGAATTAGAACGAGTGCTAGTATTTGCTTTACTTTCACCTTTCGAAATTGAGATTATAGCTTGCATTTGACTATTTGCAGTCATACCAGTCTGGTCATGTATTGTACAAGATGATGAAGATAGTGAAAGCGTCCGGTGGAAATAGGCCTTCCAGCGGCCCGGGCTTCCCACGCCGCACCGTGTCGACGCAACCAGCTTTCGCTCTCGGAAACCCAATGTCTTGGCTCCTGCCATGCCACTCGAAGCGACAGGCTAATACTTAATCGGATGAAGTGTTTCAAAAAACGGACGCTTGACAGTGTTTGTGAGGTGAGACAAGCAAAAGATGAAAGCCCCTTGCCAAATTCGCCATGGTCGTCGACAGGTGGGACGAGTGAGCTTCTAGACCTACGCTGCAGTAGCAGGTGTTTTCTCACCTCAGGCATCGCCGAGGACGATTCATTGGTGTCGGACGGCACTGAACATGTCCGGACACGCTCTCTCTCAGCTCCGAAGCTGTTAGGTCGCAAACAACTTAGAGCATGTTGTGATTATATATCCAGCGACTTCCCATGTCTCGTTCCCCATCCCCTACACTTCGCTGAACTCTTCAGACCCAGCAACAACAGACGACTCAGTCAGGACTTCTCCTGATCTCTCTTGCATTTTGACATCCAACCCTCGTTGTGTTTTCCTGTTCAACATGAGGTTCACGGTCGGCACTGTCCTCGCCGTCCTCATTGGCACCGCCGCAACGGCTCCCGCCCCCATCGTTGCGTGCGACGCGGGACCCGAGCTCGACCCGCGTTACCTTATCGTCACAGACGTGGACTACAACAAGGCCCACCTCAAAGACTCCAAATCCCAGGGCATCGACTCCCGAGCTCCCCACGACGGTGAAAACTCTGAGAGCCCTCTCGGTGGTCTCTTCCAGCCCTCACGTATTCAGAATCGAGAGCCGAGGGCAGAGCCGGGACTTGGAGACAAGTTGGAGCCAGGCAGCGGCAGCACAATTGGCCTCAATCCCTTGAACGCATACACAGGCCCGACAACTATCCACGCTGGGACTCTACAGCTCGGCGAGTCGAATGGACTTCCAGATGTCGATGGGCTTTTGCAAATCGACGACATAATTGTCAAGTAATTCGGCAGAAACATCGACGACGAGGACGTACATGAATTCATTTGGTTCATGACATTGGGTCAACTGTCGACAGGTGATGAGTGACAATCAACGCTTCGGACACTGCGCGGCGAGACCACTGACGCGGGCATAACAACCGCCATAACCCAGTCTGTCTTCCATCTTGTTTCATCGCAGGTCTAGAGTATTTCCCAGGCACGGCCAGGAGAGCATCCGTGCAAGGGTCTGCGTGGCGAATGTACTTCTGAGTGCTGAAGACTTGATTTCATGCATGTATGTTCCCGAGCATGTCAACAGACAGATGCCATGCCAGGTGAGAATCATTGTTTTCCCTCGTGTAGTTCAATCTCAATCGCTTTGAAAGTGACTCGGGTAGGACGGCGCGTGTGAGATCGCTTCTACCTCGTTAATTATGAGGCAGGTTACCTACCTAAGGTAGTACATGTAACACAATCAGCCAGAATGGACAGCGAATGCACTGCTTTCCTCGAAGGGTTTAAGAGATTCAGTAGTCGGTTTCTCCGTATTTCATTTAACTGAAGTGATCCGAGCATGTTTCATTGATGACTTATCTCGGGTTTTCGACGCATGGATCCATTCTTCATCGATGAAGGATGGGACAGCTGGTACAGGCCGGCAGTATGGTCAAAGAAAACAAGGTCCTTTCCCTCTTAGCATTCGCCAGTATTGAGACTTCTGAGCCCATGACACATCATCTTTGTGCTATGCCCTCGCGTGCTTCTTTATGGTTTCTGCCCACCTTGGCAGACATTTGGTCTATTGGTTGAAAAGATGTCAAGGCTGGGACACGATCTTACAGCTTTGGTCCCAAGGGAACTGTGAGACGTGGTCCGAAAGTGTTCTTCGAACAATGGCAATCTTTCAAAGTGCCCTGAATAGCATAAGATCTTCGCTCTTCGGCGTCTTCGTGATGTTTCTGATGCTCACAGACTCGACACATCATCTTCCGCCACACTTATCTGGATCCAACACACCAATCTCCGAAGCCAAGTCCCACTGGTTTACAGTCAATCCCCTCTTTCTTATACCTTATCCGTTGGTCTGGCAACCATGTCTAGCGATGATGGGGCGTCAATGTGGGATGTGGAGGGTATCTCCTATCTCAGCATCTGCTTCCTTCAAGAGGATCTAGCCAACCCCGGTCCCAACTTGTATGTGGCCATGAACGCAACTCGAATTTATACGAAACCAGGAATCCCAGAGTTCGATACTGTAAGTAATTGGTCAGGACTCTGTCCTGTGGATACTTGTGCTAACTGGCAATAGATGTCGAAGGCGATTGGAGTGGGCCTCAAGATCCTGAGGACAGAGGATGGCAGGCGGGCACTGTGCGACCTTGGCAGGGCAGTCGTTCAGGGCTGGAAGCATGAAGGTCGCCACTCATTCGAGGGAGATCCAGATATGATGCCAGTCTACGTGGACCATTTCCTGGCCCGGATCAAGGCGGATTTTCCGGTCGTGGGGCTGTCCTCGCAGATGCTGCCAGGCACGTATGCGGTGACTCAACGTATGCCCGCTTGGGGCAACACTGCTGGGCACGGAGGGGGACACCTTCTGGATTTTAGACCCAAGAGCGCCTCTTTCATCTATTACAACTACTCGAGAACGGCAGCGATGGTCAAGACATATCAGGCCGGGGACAACGCCACATACAGCAAGTTTCTCGTCCAAATCGCCACAACAACATCCCACGAGCTGGCGCACACTTTCACGGGCTACCTTGCCAGGGGCTTGCTTGAGCCAAGGACTCACACACCGCTGGAGGTTCAATACTTCTCGATCGTGAACGAATTTGTGCATCGCGGCGAGGCTGGTCGCTGGCTCGAAAACCGCCTCTTTGGTGGTGCCTTGGCGTGGCTAACGAACCCGGAACGGCCTGATGATGAGGTAAGTGGAACCTGCAGTTATGTTCCTACCCAGTACCTATGTGTAAGATTGCTGACCTTTTCTCCTAGGCCGGACATGCGTACCTCTTCTGCGGGACTCGGCTGTACCGCATCAACCCAGCTGTCTTTGGTGAGATGGTCCTCAACCTTGAGAGTAAGTTTCCCTCCCCTGCAAAGAAGTTAGGCTGGATAGACGAAGTGACTGACGTATCACTAGACGCACTCATTCCCTTTCCCTTCAGGTGCATCGGCGAGGGCCAGACTATCGCCGAACTAGCGGCAGCGGGATCGGTCCAGTTCTCATAAAATCCTCCGAGGTTTCGTGAGTCTTATCTTTGAGAATGACTTCCCCGATCAAGTGATCGAAAGCCGACGTTGAGGGCCCTGGGCGAGCTGGTCTCGCCCTGCAAGTGCGCTGGGTGCCGACCGAGGACGGGACGACTGGAGGGGATGGAGCGGCCCAGGGATGAAGTTGCAAAGCCTAGTGTTGCATTGCCGTATGTTGATAGATAGGGTTCATAGCGATTGGAGTTTTTCAATAACTGGGCGGATTGCGCCTGGGTTCAGAAAGCATTGGGTGCCGGCCATGGCGTGGCGATGCGTCGAAATCCATGATCCAAGTTCAGTGGGTGCTGTGACATACGTGGGTCATGAGAGGTGATGTGGTCAATTGGCAGGCTTCCGGGCAGCGCATGTGGCACAATGAGGCATCTTGCCGTCTTATCTCGGATGATGGAGACTGGGCGGAACCGCAAGCCTATGACATAATGCTGAGTGAGGGCCGTTGCAACTCAGCCGTCGTGTCGTCGTTGTCGGTGTGCGCCATGGTACAACGGCAGGTTGACAAGATCATCGTCGAGTCGAGTCCTGCTGAGGTAATCACCCATGGCGCAGTCACGTGGGAGTGGCTGGTGTGGCTCGCCGATCCAGCCCACCCGCCCCGTTCCCCATCGCCCAATCAGCCGCGCTCGCTATTTTGCACTCCCACACAAAGAAATTTCGAGCATTTCGACGCTGTTCTCCTCTCACGACACCGACCAGATCCTTCCCCAACTAACCGCCCGACAACAGCAAAAAGGACGTCAAAATGGCCGGCCAACGCGTTACCTACCGCCGTCGCAACCCGTGAGTAGCTCTCCGACACGAGTCTGCTTTCTTCCTTCGGATCGCCGCATTGCTGCTGGCTCGCCGTCGTGCTCTGCATCGACTGACCCGAAATCCGCAGCTACAACACCACGTCGAACAAGACGCGGGTGATCAAGACCCCCGGCGGCCAGCACCGTGTTCTTCACATCAAGAAGCGCGGCACCGCTCCCAAGTGCGGCGACTGCGGCATCAAGCTGCCCGGCGTAAGTGACATCGAACACCCGGATTGGAGGGGCACGGCAATTGGAGGAAGGCTTTGGACAGAGGCGCACCGACACCACGAGCGACGGCAACAACAGCGATGGCGACGAACAAATTGACGGGATACGACTGGACGCATCGGGGGATCATCGAACGAACTCGAACACAACCGCTGTCGCTGCATCGCAGGTCGAATGCTGCCGCCCGTCGCCGAAGACCAAGCCCTTCCTTGCACCAAGCCGCCGCCATCACCATTTCTGCACGACTCCCACACTAACTCTCCCCCTCAGGTCCCCGCCCTCCGCCCCCGCGAGTACGCCCAGCTCTCGAAGCCCAAGAAGACCGTCCAGCGTGCCTACGGCGGTTCGCGATGCGGCAACTGCGTCCGTGACCGCGTCGTCCGCGCCTTCCTGATCGAGGAGCAGAAGATCGTCAAGAAGGTCCTGAAGGAGGCCGGCCAGGCCGAGAAGAAGAAATAGACAACTCATCGTACCACCCAACCACGAACAATAGCGACTCGTCGTATTTCTTCTTTCCATGGTCGTCGGTTCCCCGCCCCCTCGTCGTCTTTTTCCCACGGGTCATCCCCCACACACAACAAAAAACGGCACCCATCCACAACCACACGCTTTTACGGATACGGCAACGGAGGGGAGGGTTGGTTCATACTGCGTCTTCGGTGTTCACTAGGGCAAAAAGGGAAACTTTTGCATGATGTTGCGAAAGGAAGCGCATACCAGGGCTGGCCTGGCAATGGGGAGAGAGAAAGGCCGGTCTGGTCTACTGCTATTCTAGAAGGCAGGGCTTGATTCGGGAATGAACACGGATTTTGGTCCGCATCTTTTTTTGCGTGGGGCGGACACGTCCGTCCTAGGAATGACCGCGATTTGATTGATCCAGGTTGAAATGCGATGACAGGCGTGTTTGTGTGAACCGATGCGGTCTTGATGTTGTGATGGTCGAATGCGCCCGGCTGGTGTCCCTGGAGTGGTAATCATGACGCCGTCAAGGCGAACCTAGCCCGAGCTCCAAGCTCGACTTTTCCACAGCGCCCCGCAAACAACCCTCCGACCAACCTTCAACACCCAGCCGAGAGGATTTGATGCAGCGGATTGCAACATCCTAGACCATACCAATCCTCCTTCAGCCATGTCTCTCTCCAGTCCACTGCGCGTCATGCGCGCGATCCCGAGAAGCCGACAAGCCCTCCTTCCTACCACATCCCGCTCGATAGCCGTGCTGCCCGCAGCCTCCCGACGAGCCTTCCACGCTGCGCCAACGCTGCTGCGGTCGCGGTCGCAAAACAATAGCAAAGAGCACCGCCCGGCAGACCTGGCAAGTCTAGACGTGCTGGCCTCGGCACCGGTACCATCCACAAACATCGACGCCACTCTCCCGCGGGGCTTCATGTTCAACAGCGGCCTCAGCATCCTCGACGGAGCGGGCGCGCTGCTCGTGGGAGGCGAGGCCTTTGAGTGGAAGCCTTGGCTTCTCAACGGACCGGAAGACGACCCGAAGAACCTGCGCATCGTGAACAGCAAGGGCCAGATCGAGCTGCCGGCGGAAGCGTTCTCGCTGCTGAGTCTCGTGTGGCCGCGACCTGGTACGTACACTCCAGCAGGATCCCGGTTCTCTCTACCATGCCGATGGAGCACAGCTAATCTCTGCTTTTCCAGACCTCTTCGTCATCGGCGTTGGACGCCTCAACCGACCCCTCAGCCCGGAGACACGGCGACACATCTCTGCTCTGGGCATGAGGGTAGAGGTGCTCGACACAAGAAACGCATGCTCGCACTACAACCTTCTGACGACTGAGAGGGGAGTCGAGGAGGTTGGCGCAGCATTGATACCGATTGGATGGGTGGAGGGCAAGGGTGCCGTCGAGTAGACGGCAGCTCGAGGACGAGTTGGCTATGGAGAAGCAGCATGTAACATTTGTGTACTATATGGCGTGTCTTCGCTGCATGAAGCGGCATCACGGAGGGAATGGCGGCTGCGCCAACACGAGCGAGGAAACGAGAGCGCTTGAAGGATGGATAGCTCAAAACAAAATAAGCCCGCTTCAACCTCATCTCTGCTGAACAGTAGCCCGTCGGACAGCACGATTCCGATGGGCGTCAGATCATGTGCATGATCATTGTGCCTCCGAATATATGTGACCCAAGCACGGGTGCCCAGACACCCTGAGGCGTGACCTCGCCGCACTCATTGCACCAATGCTGACTCGACCTTAGATTCCAGTTGGAACGGCGCCATTGAGGACATTTCTGTCGTGGCAGGCTAGTAGAAGCGTGGATCTTGTGGTATTGATAGGCACCACACAAGCGTTTGGGCGGTCGGGTGTGGCCGAACCTGGACGAAGAGTGCTCGATCTGGGGCAAGAGTCGTCCGGCACTTCTGGACTAGGTACATCAGTATTGAGGAGCTGGCAGGAGGTGAGCAAGTTATCCCAAAATCTGGCCGGTAAGAAAAACAATCAACCAGTTCGTCAAGTCAAGCACGACCCCCAGTGGGCGTCATGTTGCTTGAAGCAGCTTTCTCGCTGACCTGGATCCGACATTGGTCCGCCGCCTAGGCACCTGAAAGACACCACTGGCAAATATTCGGCACCATCATTTGCATCTTCCTCGGGGTCAAATAAGACATGAATAGTATCAAATTGTTTCTCGGGAGAAGAGTACAAGATTTGAGTTTACATTGCCCCAATTATTTGGATGATAGGTATTGATTCTGTGGTTGTGGTTTCAAGCAATCATTTTCAAACAGATGCCTCGAACATTTCCTGGACGAACATCTCCTCGCACCACTACCACCATGCCTCAAAACAACCATTTGATAACTTGAATCACGAATTCAGCAAATTATATAAGCTGAGACCAACTAACAGTGGTTTCGACTCCTTGCCATTTGAAACCCTGAACTTCCTATCTCTCCAGCAGCACAAGCTCGGTGAGAGCCTCAAAACGCGGCGCACAGTCGACCTGTGATTGGCCAGTCCTCACCGATCCATTTGCACCAATTAAACACCCGCATCCGCTCCAGGTGGGGGATGGATGACGAACTGTTGGTCGAGCCAGGAATGGCAGGAAGACATAACATCGCCAAACTCGGGCACAATTGACGATGACTCCTCTCAAGTAAAACCGCGTCACCCGCACGAAAATCACCTGCAACCCCCCGAAAAGCACCCGCCAGAGGCAGTGGTGCCCCTGAGAAGACTGCGGCTCCGCCTCGTGGCCACAGACTGACTCGAGAGTCGAGATTGCTCCCGGACCACAGCATCTCACCGCACGTCCCGCTCATCGGGCAGCGACGGGCTCATAAAAGAGTCTGCGCATCCATCCCTTGGACTCTTCCAGGAAAGGGCGCTGGGCGCAAGCCCAGGCGCTGGACAACAACGATCGAGGAGCAGCTGCGGGCTCCTGCCTTGACGAGAAACGCGCCTTCCCGAGACAGCCAGTGTCACTGAGCTGTCGCCTGTCTTGGTCAATCCACTCCTTTTGGCACGACTCGACTTTTTTTTTGGAGCGAAATCACCGCATCATAGCGACACTCTCTCATCTTTTCCAACAGCCATACCACGCCTGAAAAGCACTCGCTCGCACGTTCCTGGCCATTGCTCACTCACCATGGCGGACCAGCAGAAATCAACCGAGATCGCGGGATGGATCGATGGCCCGGCATCTCGCCCGCACGACCCTGACGAGACTGACCCCAAGCTCTTGAGGGATCACTCGGAGATCAGGTCTTTCAAAACCAAGCGATTTACTTATCCTGGCGTGCGCGTCTTCTACCGGCGACATCCACAAGCCGATCAGCTACCACAGCCGTCGCTTCCGCTGCTCGTCTTCATCCACGGCCTCGGCGGTTCAATCGCACAGTTCCACCCCCTCATGACCAGCCTCGTCCATCTCTCATCGACACTCGCCATCGATCTTCCAGGCTGTGGCCGGTCAGAGCTCAATCCCACCGATTGGGACGCGTACTCGTACGATGCGCTCATTGAGCTTCTGGACGTCATCATTGAGGATTACCGCAAGCGCGATGTCGAGGGCACGGTCGTTTTAATCGGCCAGAGCATGGGCAGCAACCTCTGCGCCCGCCTCGCCAGTCGCACCAAGCCCGGCAGGGCGCGCATCTCAGAACATGTCGTCGGATACGTCGGCATCTGTCCGCTCAGCGGTCCTGTCCCCGAAGAGAAGGCCGTCTGGATGCGGAGGCTTCTCTACGTTCCCGAGTGGATTTTCAACCTCTGGCGGGCATGGGATCAATGGGGTGGTCCTTACAGCGCAAGTGTCACCAGGTTCGCCGGGACCGATGGTGACCTGCACTTCCGCAAAATGCAGGATCGCTTTAACAAGCAGAGCCGGTCACCAACATTTCGGCGCATGGCATGGGGTGCCGTCAACAAGAACGCCGATGGCACCGGAGGTCTCCAGGGCGAGGCCATGTACGCGGGAATCGAGGTTCCCGTGTATCTGGTTGGAGGCGAAGCCGACGACATCACCCCGCCCAGCAACATTGCAAAGATTGAGGGCTACCTCGCCGGCGCTGCGACCTCATCGCCAGCAGCCCCATCCGAAGACGATTTCGAGATAATTGGAGCCGGTGCAGCTCCCGTCAATCCCTCCACGGAGCCCTCAGACCACATGCCAACTCGCATTGACGACATTCGCGAGGAGGACTTCAGCAGAGACAAAAGGGTCCTCAACCGGGACGAAAGCAGCTTGGACGACCCGAGTACACCGCAAGAGTCGCTGGCGACCGTGCCGCCCCAGCTGCGGCACCCCTCCAAGGTCGTCAAGTCGATCGTCCTGCCGGCTCCCGCAAACCACGCCCTCATCTACCAAGGCTGCAATGTGCGCATCCTCGCCGGCCTCATCTCCGAATTCCTCCAGGATCACGTCACCAACCGTCTCTCCCTGGGATGGCAGCTCCAGTACCTCTCCCGCGAGGGCAAGTGGGACGTCAAGAACCTGGAGAAGTGGCGCAAGGTCGCCGCCGTCTCGGCGCCAATCGGCCCGCCAGGCGCCCCGGTGTTCCGCGCCATGAAGACCCTTCGAGAGGCCGATGAAGTGCACAGCCCGGCGGTCTTCGTCAAGCAATGGGGTGGCATCATCAAGGATGTCATCGACATCAGCCATGACCAGCCGGTCTACGACGCCCTCACCATGGAGCAGGCGGGCATCAAGTACCACAAGTTTGCGACAGTGTCCAAGATCCCCCCACGCGACGGCGAGGTCGAGACTTTTATTCGTCTCGTCGACCACATGAGGGAACAGCGCAAGGCAGACGAGGGCGAAAATGTCGAAGACCCCACGCTGCCCGACACCAGCAAGCGCGTCATCGGCGTGCACTGCCACTACGGCTTCAACAGAACGGGATACTTCCTGGTGTGTTACCTTGTCGAGCGCTGCGGGTTCAGCGTGCAGGAGGCCATTGATACGTTTGCGACGGCGCGGCCGAACGGCATCCGCCACTCGCACTTTTTGGATCAGTTATTTGTACGATACTCGGGGCTGAAGAAGGAGGATGCACCGGCTTGTTGAGGAGGAGAAGCTTTTAATTTTCTTCCAACGCAGCGAACTCGTGGGTCACTTGGTATCGTATTGGATCATAGACGGGCGGACAGGTATCGGCTCGAAGCGTCTTCACGATGAATTGACTTGGCGTTGAATTGGTGGGCGCATTTGCTCGAGCGACCGAATGGTCGGCACTGAAGGCCTGGCCCACATTCCCGATGCTGCCAGGGTGCCAACGTCACTCGAAGCTCCAAGATGAAATGCGCGCAGCGGTATTAATTGATTATCTATCTAGAGGTGTCTTAAGTCGCATGAGAAGTCATCAAGGGTATGTACAATCGAAATCTAAAACCACACAGCCTCGGCGTCTTCGCCTACAGGCGGTACCAGTTCGCCGGGTCGTCGCCCAGGCACTCGCCGACCGTAACGGTCCTGAACCCCCTGGCGCGCAACGTCTCGATCATGTGCGGCGTGAGCAAAGAGACAGTAGTCTCGTGCACATCGTGAGCGAGGACAATGGGCCCGGCACTGTCAGGAGACCCAAGTTCCGCATCAAACTTTGCCTGAGACGCGCCGTTCGTATCCGGAGTCTGGTTCTCGTAGTCCTTCGTGTCGATGCTGGCATCGATGACGTGGTAGCCCAGGCCGCTGATCTCTGCGAGACAATCGCCGGCGCAGGAGAGGTATGGGGCGCGCATGTATGTGGGAGCGACGCCGATGATGCTGCGGAAGAGGGCGTCGTTGCCCTCCATCTGGGCGGCGCGGTCGGCGGAGGAGAGGCCGTTGAGGTCGGCGTGGGTGAGGGTGTGGCTTGCGAGATGGTGGCCGGCTTCGTACATGCGGCGGACAGCCGAGGCGTAGGGCTCCTGGTCCATTATGCGGCCGAAGTTTTGGCCGTTGAGGAAGAAGGTGGCTTTGGCATCGTAACTGGCGAGGATGTCGAGGAGCTGGTTGGTGAAGGTGTAGGGGCCGTCGTCGAAGGTGAGGGCGACTTGGCCGGGAGTGATGCAGTTGTAGTAGATCTGGCCGAAGGCGGGGCCGCCTGTTGAGGTGGTGGTGGTGGTAGTGGAGGAGGATGAGTTTCTAGGTAGAACGTTAGAAGCTATGCGGTGAAGGGATGAGGAAGGAGTACGTACGTTGTGGCCCGGGGGTGAGAGCGGGTGGGCGCGGCGGAGGAGGTGGCGGCGAGGGCGGCAACGAGGCCGAAGATGCGTGCAGAATACATCGTGAAAGTGTGGATGTGGATGCTGGAGCAGAGAGAGACACACGCTGCTGAGGTGAGGCTTGATGATGGAATTCCGAAATGCAGTCACTTGGCGAACATGAGGGGATATTTATGAACGGAATATCAGGGGGCGCGGGTGCCGCTAAGATGCAGAGCAGGAGGCTGGAGGAGAAGCTAAGATCGTGGAGGCCATCACGTCTTTAAGAGAAGGCTGTGGTGGAAGCTAGCCGAGGAGCACGAAGCTAGCGAGAAGCACCCGAGGCAAGACATCAAGAGAAGAGATGTCCTCTCCCGCCGCGGGAGAGGCATGGCCCGGGAATCGGTCCCGAGACGAAAAGGACTGCAGGGTGATGGGTGTTTGACGTCAAGGCAAGGCGTGGCGGCCAATGCAGCAGCTCGATATGCAGCATGATCGCGGGGTACTGAACACGATGATGGTGCTCGGATGTGCTTGACCCGGCGGCTTACTCAACAGCCCTGCCCAGCCACACGGATCCAGGCGAGGTGTTCGTGGGGGAAAAGCAGATGGCGGAGGCCCAGGAGACTGGCCCTGGCGGTTGGCAGAGTAGCAGATCGGCTGAGTTTGGGGCTAAAGCCGTGGGATCGGTGGTTCAAGGCGGGAGTTCCTGGGCGAGGTCTCGCCAAGACGAGTTAGCAGCATCGTTGGAGGTAGGGGTTGGGAGGTGCTCGGCCAAGATCGAGCCGGAAGTTGGCGTGGTTTGTGGTCCGACAAGCTTGATGGATAGACCTCAGAGTCTGTACGAGATGTCTGGCGAGCAACGTCATGTCTTGAACAACCTCTCAGGCTGCGCCGTCGGCTCGTATCGAGGCATCGAGGCGGGTCGGGGGCAGAGGCTCTGGGCGATGGAGGTGGTGGTTGGGACAGGGCTGGGACCTGATTCGCAGGAGGCAGGGAGACGGCGGCGGTTCGGCATCGACGGCGCGGGGTGCTAGTGTCGTGGGACTCTGGGCCATCAGCCGCAACAATGAGCCCTGTTGCTAGCCCTGTGGTCGCAGGCGTTGACGAAGAGTGGTGGTTCCTGGCGGGAGAAGGTGTGTTGGTTGTCTTGGCCAAGCCAAGGAGGCTCCCAGGAACTGGCCCATTAACCACGACTACCCAGCCAGATACGAGGGAGGTTGGAGATGGCTGTCCGGACGTCCGCTCGCTGACTGCACGCGGCGGGGTCGGAAAGCTTATTTCCGCCGTCGTGTCTTGTCGCCCAGCATCGAGCGGGCTGCCTTTGTGCTAGGTATGTCTTGCCCCAGCGACGTCGATCCCGGAAGCGGGAGATGCAAGGTGACATGGCAGATTGCCGTTCGGATGGATTCCTGGGATGGAGGTTGCACCAGTGCAGTGCGGTCAGGCCAAAGGAACGGCTGGGCGGCCAAAAAGTCGAGGTGCGGGGTAGGAAAAACCGGGGTACGGACCACAAAGCACGGGGCACCCCCACGTGACCTCGCCAACAACACCGCTGAACGCAGCAAAACACCGCTACCAACATCACGGCTTCAGCGCCCTCACAGGCACCATCACGTGCCCTTCGCGTGCATCGCTCCAACCACTGCCTCTATAAGGCCATCGCCGTTGTTTTACCTTCGCAGAGCTTGGCGCAGCTGGCAGATTCTCGGATTTGCTCTTCTGGCAGTCTTGCTCCGTGCTAATTCACGATTAGATGGTTGACCTTTCAAAGCCAAATGAATGCCCTAGGTGACCCCATGAAAATGGGTGGACGATCCTAGCCCGGGCAGGATGGCGGGCCTCCTCTGGAGCACACCGGACATTCAGCTGTTTTTGCCATTTTGATTTGGCAAGATACCTTTTGCCTGCGCCCTCTTCTGCAATTTTCCCATGCATCGCAGGCTTGGTGGTTGATTGCAAGGCAAATCCTGGTGGTGATGAAGCTGGTGGAGGCATCGCCGACCGTGTGTTTTGGCTGTGTGGAAACATCGAGCGAGGATGGTGCACAGTGTGAGGGCGACACCTCCTTTGATGTTCGAATCGCCGCCACGGAAGCCTTTTTGACCCTTTGTTTGACTTTGGGAACACGTCAAATGGATACATGACTTTGCCAAAGAGCATCTGAATGAAAAGATGGACATGGGAAGCTCGTAGGAGCATGCACCGAGTTGGAGTCCAAATGTGGTTCGAATCGCCGTCTCGGCACCCATTTTATTACCGTTTTGTGGTCTCGGAAAGCCCGAGCACCGGCTCAAGACAATGAAAAAGGGTGTCGCAAGCTTCCACAGGCATGGCGAATGCCCTCAGATGGGTTTGCGATGCGTATGGTTGAGGGAGTATCACATTTTTGACTGGGTTGACCGGGGCCCGGCATGCTGCCCGTGAGATTTGACGAGGCCGTCTGGAAACAACAGCCTTGCTGTCTGCACCTCTCGCTTCCGAAAGGCATGGCCAGACTGGTGAAAGAAATAAGACACATCGAAAGCTGTTGAATTTGTGAGCAACTGGGGCGACCGCATCACTTTCGGCTGGCTGCTGTTGGGTGCCTTTGATTGCGACGGACGCGACATCATTGCAACAAGACCTCCCCCAACGATGGTCTTCAGATGGCCTTACTTTGGCCAACAGACAAAGAATTGAATAAGTGACATCCAAGATGTGCCTCGAGTGAGCCTTCGTACTGTGCACTTCGACACAAGCGTGAGCTAAGCCAACGAATGCCATGATGTCGGATGCTCCGACCCCTGGCCAATCCCCCCCTTTTCCGAGTGAGACATCGGATCCTCGCCCCAGCCACCCAGACCGCCCTCAGTACAAGTACCCCAAATCTTTGCTCCGATTCTGCTGGTCCGGCTTTCTAGCTGAGCGGTCTGGTGCTGCATTCGATGTGAAAGGTCGTTGCTTAGAGTCTCGGCTTGAACCTTCGACCCCGCGCCCACGCAGCAGGGCTTCTGATCGGGACAGAGGACAATTTCCGTGGCTGTGGAGAACCACTTCCACGACGTTTGCGTCGACACTTAGCATCTAAACGGGTCTTCTCTCGACTCCATCAGTTGTCACACCACGGGGCGGGAACATATTCCGCGGCAGCAATGTCGTGATGCATGTCTCGTTGGGATCCGTCGGTTTCCTTATAGGAACAACGGAGCGACTAAGAATTCCCACTACGGTTGTTGATGCGACTCGCTGTGCCTCGCAGCACCCACCACCGGCAGGTTGGCGGGGCCCGCACCTTTTGGTGTTTTGCATGTGACTTTTTTTTGGAGGGAGAGAGGGAGGCTGTAGGGGAAGACAAGAGACGGATGCATCGAGTTGTTTGTTGTGTTGTGTTGTGTTGCGTGGAGTGAGGGTGTTCTTTCTTGCCTGCCTACTTACTTGTTGATGGGGGGTGAGCTGAGCTAGCTGCGTCTGACTGACTGTTTGTCATGTCTGTCCCCCGACCGGCGGATAGGTACGTACAGCATGTCTTCTGGATGGATATCCGAATGAAAGCAGGGAGGGAAGCAAGCCTTTGTCACTCACGATTGAATCAAAATCAAATCGAGAGATTAATCAGTTGAATCATTCGCTTGCGCCATTTCGCGGGCTGGGCTGGCCGCTGGTATCTTGATGCCCCTGGATGCGGTCGCAATGCACTGCCACCACCACCACCAATCGTCGTCCCCATCAGTGGACCGAGATGCCGAACATCCATCATCAGGCTCCCAATATCATCGTCGGGCGAGGAAAGTCGCTGCACCTTGCTGGCGTCAACGTGATGAAGACCTAGCAGCCTCCACCACCACCACCATCGCCACCTCCTCCTCCTCCCCAGCCGCCGCCTCCCCAGTCTCCTCCTCCCCACCCCCCCCAAATGTCTTCCGGAGCAAAGTCCATAGGCTCCCTGTGATGTCTGTTGCCCCGCCATCTCCTGGGCCCCTGATGCTGCATGGCCACAGCAATCCTGGCCTTGGCCAAGCGCTTCTGGAATATGGGATCATTCTCCAAGATGTAGGTCTCCTTCACGATGGGTGACTGTGGCGGTGTAGTGCCCTTGGCAGAGGAAGATTTTTCGCTCTTGGAGGAGGAAGAGATGGTTGATGAGCTTGTGTTCTTTGTGAGATAGACGGGTCGCGCGCCAGGGGTGACAGGCTCTGTGACCCCTGATCGCTTGCGGCGGCATGTGAAGAGTCCCAGGCACATTTTGGCTACTGAGGACGAGATTGGGGGATGGAGATGATTGTGGCGAGGGAAAGGCAAAGTCGAAAAACCCAAGACGAGGGAATATCCTCAGTAAATCCCCCCAGCCTCCTTCCCCCTGGCTTCCATCATCCCTACACCGAACAGCCCTAGAAGGTCCAGATGACCTCCCCCGCAGACAGCTGTCGGCCGCTAATGTCACCCACCCTCCATGCACACAGCCCCCACGACCGCCCGGCCGAAGTGTCCTAGACCCCTGCTCCGATCAGGCGGTAAGATGCGCCAGCACCCCCTCACAAGGCTCCGCCCGCCGCCAGTCCATCAACGGGAAAGCTCGCTCCTACACAATCAACACCATCATGGAAGCGGCTGGCTTCGCGGTAGGCATAGCTGGACTCGCTGGCCTGTTCAGCGCTTGTCTAGAGGCCGTCAACCGCGCGCAGAGCTATCGGTCATTCGAGAGCGACGCAAAAGCCCTCGATCTCCAATTTGCCGCGACCAAGGTCAGGCTCGAGAGCTGGGGACGTGCGGTCGGCATCCTTGACCTGGAGCTGGCGGATGATAGCCACGACGATACCCCGCGACACCACCCGGCGTTGGACGATGCGCAGACTCAGAAGGCGAAGCTTGAGATATTTGGGTTCGTCAAAGAGATATGCGAGTCTGCCGGTGGAGGAAAGCTGCGCCTAGGCGTGGTTGACCTGTTACAGGTGTCTGACCTCCCGAAAGAGCATGGCGGCTCGAGCCGGCGAAAGTTGGCTTGGGCCATGGGAGGCAAGCTGAGGCGCACGGAACAGGTCGAACTGTTCAAAGAGCTTATACAGACGCTATACAACCTCGTGCCGCCAGATGACTACGAGGCAGGTGCTCCCATTGTGGACGCTTGGTCGGCCGAATTCAGCCAGATCGTGTCTCGTCTCGAAGGTGGGTGAACCGTGTCTGGTGCCTCTCATTCCATACTAATGAGGCGCGTAGCGCAAGCAAAACGAGATGTCCACGCCTGGGTCAACCACACCCCCCAGGAGCGATACCAAGACTCGCTCCAGAGACGCCTTGAGGGCACCTGCCTCTGGATTCTCTAAGAGCCTCGTTTCCTGTAGTGGGCATCGCGTGATTTCCCCTCTAGCGCGAAAATCTTCTGGGTTTATAGGCCTGCTGGATTCGGCAAGACTATCCTCTACGCCAACATGGTCCAGTATCTGACAGGGAAGCTCGATACGCCGATTGCATATTTCTTCTTCGCTGACTCCCAGGGCCGTGAGGACCCTTTCCTGGCTGTGCGCTCGTGGGTTTCCCAGGTGATTTCTGGTCATGAAGGAGCTTTTCGCCTCGCTCTGCAACGCCAGGAGATCGACCCCGACCCCTTAGCGACACGCTATACTATTATATCCCTCTTTAAGGATCTCATACGACTTGTACCTGGTTGCACCTTTGTGCTTGATAGCCTGGATAAGTATACTTATATCGACGGCGGATCCCCGAGCTCTGTCGTGTCCTTCCTCGACACTGTCACGACAGCCATCACGGGAACCGAGACACGATTGCTGGTTATCAGCCGCTTCCTTACCGACATTCAGTATACGCTCGAGGGAGAAGATCCTTCTAGACTTTCGGAGCTTAAGCTGCAGCCCGAAATCATTCAGGGAGACATTATGGCATACTCCCGGGACATCGTCGATAAAAAGCTGTAGACTAAGAGCGTATCTCTCCGATCATCCCTTTCCGACACAATAGCAGAAAGATACGAGGGCTAGTTCCTTTAGCTCAGGCTGCAAGGCGAGTCGCTCCGTAGGGGCATGTCCAAAAAACAGTTGGAAGAGACAGTCAAGGATACGCCGACCAACCTCGACATTGTCTACGAACACAACTGGAAGATGATTACAAAGCTTAAGGATACGGATAAGAACCGAGCTTTTGCCCTACTTCGCTGGGCTGTATTCGCAGTACGGCCCGTGGAGGTCCACAAGGTCGTCGAGGCAATCCTTATCGAAGAGACCCACGAGTGCGACGTCGATGATTTATTTGACGATATTAACAAAGCTTACGTCGATACAGAGATAGTCGGGTTATACGGCTCCCTCTTAGAAGTTAAGAACGATCTAGACCCGTCTTCACCCGGCCGTTAGACATTGCATCTACCTTACTTTACCGTGAGATAATACCTCGCCGGCAGGCTCCCGACACCAGGATGGATCAAGTCTAGTAGCCTACAGCCATCGCACGAGATGCTTCACCATGCTCTTCTGGCGGAGGTGTGTCTTCGATATTAACTTGCCTGAAGTCTGGGCGCCGCCACTGACCCCCGAAAGCCACGTCATGGGAATATCATTCCGAAGATATGCAGCAGAGTTCTGGAACATCCACGTGCAATTTGCTGTTGTCGACAGCCAAACAACGATGGAGCTTGCCCTGCAATTTTTTGATACGGATAACCCTTCCTGGGCCTGCTGGAGGACACTCAAGGAAAAGATAAGGAGCTTCCGGGAGGAGTCAGAATCGTCAGAAGACAGCGCCGCCCTCAAGCGTCCCATCCGCTACGCCCTGGAACTCGGTCTGCCTCAGCTTGCACTCTTGTTGTTACGGTCGCGCCGCTTCTTGGCCGAGGATCTGAATGTCACTGCCGTCTCGGCATTCAGATTTGCTTGTCTGTACGGCCCAACCTCAGTCACAAACTTCATGATAGAACAAGGTGCGGATGTGACCTGTTCTGACGGCAGTGGGTTTACTCCATTACACCTGGCTTCGTGTGGAGGCCAAGTTGATACTGTGCGGACTTTGCTACAGATCGACGCTCAGAGCCAGGTCGTGACCAGCGCAGGAAGCCCGCTTCACCAAGCTTCGCAGATAGGTTCGGTGGAGATTGTCAAACTTCTCCTCGATAGCCGTGTTGGGGCCACTGTCAATTCCGTCGTGGGAGGTGATGGTGTCACACCACTTCACGCAGCCTCTAAGAACGGCCATGTGGATGTAGCCCGACTGCTGCTGGAGCAGGGGGCTGATCTGTTCATGACAACTAGATCTGGTTACTCTGCCATCAACTTTGCAGCGCATGCAGGCCATCCAGATGTCGTGGAGCTCTTTCTGCACCACGATTCTCAATCGGCAGTAGCCCAGGAGGGTAACAAGTTTTCTCCACTGGGAGAAGCTGCAGCTGGTGGAAGTCTGGCTGTGGTCACAATGCTGCTTGACCATGGGGTGGATGTATCTGCCGTTGGCTCCAAGAAGTTCCAGGCGATCCATGCAGCGGCATACGCTGGTCATATCCACGTATTGGAAGCACTTCTGATGAGAGGCGCCAACATCAATGCTGAAAGCAGCAGTGGCAATACTGCACTGATGAAGGCGGCGCTTCAGGGTCGTTTGGAGGCTGTCCAGCTTCTTCTCGAGAGCGGCGCCAATGTCAACACAGCGAACGAAGCTGGCGACAAGGCCATTCATATGGCGGTTTTGTCCGGTGACTCGAATGTGCTGGAATTGCTGCTCAATTATGGCGCAGCTGTGAGCGAGACAACTGCCAGTGGATGCACGCCGCTTCAACTGGCCGCTGACGAAGGCCACATTGCAGTCATGGCACTTCTGCTTAGCCAAGGAGCAGATGTTACAGATACCAGTAAAATCGGAGTTGAACCAATTCATATGGCTGTCAACAGGGGCCATGTCGAGGCTACTAGGCTGCTTCTCGACTCTGGGGCTAAAGCTGTCACTTCCAGCGACAGAACCGTTTCACTACTGTGTTTGGCAGCCATGCTGGGTCATCTTGAGATTTTCAAGTTGCTTCTTGAGCACAGCTCTACTGTTGGTGCCACTGCGGGAGTGAATGAAATGTTCCTACTGGGCGGAGGGATCAGCTCCGTTCCAGGTCCCGCTGGCAAGACACTTCCATGTCTCCATGGGGCAGATCATGCGGCCACTGGTATTGGTGGAAGCACCCCCGTTGCTCTGGCAGCTAGGTACGGACATCTTGAAATCCTCAAGCTACTGCTTGAACATGATGCCGACTTGGCAGCTGTTGATGGGGGTGGGTTCACTCCGCTCAGCCGTGCGGCATGGAAAGGCTACGATGTTATAGATCAGCTGCTGCTTCAACATGGGGCCGACTGCATGGCTGCGAACGCCGACGGAAGCAGACCCCTTCACTTAGCTGTCAAGCTTGGGCATCTCGAAGTTATGAAGCTGCTGCTTCATCACAATGCTGATCCATCAGTCCTTGATGGTGACGGTTTTACCCCACTGAGCCACGCGGCAAGGAAGGGTAAATATGCTGCAGTCCAGCTGCTGCTCCATCACGGAGCCGACTACGCGACTGCCAATGCTGATGGAAGCAAACCTTTGGGTTTGGCTATCAGGCATCGCCAACAGAGCATTCTCGGGTTGTTACTCGAGCACGATATGGAAGTCTCCAAAGACGACGAGAACAGAATGTCATTCCGTCTAGCAGCAGATATTCTGCATGCATCTGCAATGAACGGATACACATCTGTTGTCCAGCTCTTACTCGACAAGGCTGCTTTGCCGTCAGTCTTGGCCAACCAGTGCGACCCGCTGAATCGCTCGCCGCTCTTCTTTGCCTCGAGAGCCGGACGCATATCAGTCGTGCAAGTTCTGCTGGCAGCAGGGGCGGAGCAGGATACTGCGGACTGGAAGGGGTGGACACCACTGTCGGCCGCAGTGCAGTGCGGTTACCCAGGCGTGGCATCTCTTCTCCGGGGAGCCAAAGCCAGCACGGATGGCGGGACCATCCAGGCCCAGGACAAGGATGGCTTTCGGCTGTTTGCAGAGACCGGGACCGAGCCAAGACCGGGTAATGCATTCTGCGATGCTTGTTTGAAGGATGGTAACGATGGTCAAAGTTGTCTCGCGTGCGCTGATCTTGGGTTCTTCTTGTGCACCGAATGCTACGAAGCAGCAATCGGATGCCCGGATTCGACTCACGAATTTTGGCTGAACGACAGAGCGGAGGTTGTTTGAGGGGTGGGCGAATTCCCAATCAAGCACATCTAAAGGAACCTTGAGTACCTTACATATTATTACCTACCCAGTCAGACGGGACAGAGCATCTACCTAAGGCAGGTAAGGTAAGGTAGTTTGTGAACAAATCGCCCCAAATGGGACAGACACCCAATATCCGCCTCATGAAGAAAGATGTGCATTCGTGTTGACATTCATCTCTAGAAAGTAGATTCGGATCCTCCCTAGAAGTAGAATCGGCCCGTCCCTACCTACGAAAGCTATGTTGCTGGTATAGTAGCTGTTCTTGGCCTCCTCGTCGTCCCGATTTGCGGAACAAGGCACGCCCGACGTGCTTGGGCGTTCCAACGCAGAATAGGCGGTCAAGCCAGAGAACGCAAGGTGGGTCGCGTTGATCCAAAAAGCAGCGTTGAGATTGGCTCTCGTTGCGGACCCTCGAGGTGCCTGCCGGGACGAAATGAAAGCCTGTCGAACGCGCCATACTGGACAAGTTCGTCTGGTGATTCGGCCGGTGCAGCGGCCCAGATACGCCAAATGCCCAATTAAGGTCCCTAGGTACTTACTACTTGCCGGCATTCCCATTCTAGCAAGTCCGATGTGATCCAGTCCTCGTTTGCAGCTGCGGCACAAAACAAAAGGTTGGAAATCTCCAAGCTATTCTTCCTTCGCGTCAGGAATATATCTAGGGAGATGAAAGAGTGTCGATATTTGTTGCGAAAGCTGACAACGTCCGAACCCGTTGCCAAAATCATCGATCCAGGGACCCAGATAGCATACCCGCAATTGCGCTCAACAATTCCCGGGTTTGAGGAAACAATCGGGCGCTGCTCAAACCTGTGAAAGCGACCCGGGCCAAGGTGGACATGATTCAACTCTCCCGAAATTTGATATGATTCACGAAGGACGTTAAAATGTCTCGGAGTTCCGGACTACAAACACGCTCCTTGTGATTGAACCTCACGTTGGATCCCCACTTACCTACCACCGCGAAATGTTGGCTTCAAGTTTGCAGCCTGACCCACAGGCCATCAATTAGCAGGCCCTGTCAAAGTCCACTTCCTCTTGCCCAGGCCAAATTCCATTTTGTCTTAGATGGTCCTGAATTTATCCCGTAAAGGAGCCGTATATGTCCAGCTGTCAACGGTTGGGGTGAATGTCGGGCCTCCCCCCAACTAAGACCAAGCCGATACCTCTCAGCCTGACATGTAATGTGGGCACGGATTCTACCCTTGCCAGAGCTTTGCCCCCTGCGACACACATGGACGAGGAAATGCCCGAGTAGGCATGCTAGCAATAACAAAAAACATGTCCGCCGAGTATAAAACCAAGGGAAGGTCAAACCGGTTGATAGCCAAACTCCTCCACCACCAGCCTGGTAGATTGTAAAGCATCATCGTTACCAAGACTATCATCCGTCATGGTCCACGCAAAGCTATTCGCCTTGGCAGCCTTGCTCCTCTCACAAGCCCAACTTCTTCTCGCAGAGACTCCATGCGGCTGCGATACGGAAAAACCTGCGCTCACCACGGTGACCTGGACCATTGTTGCGACTGTCGAGCCGACTATCACTGGCTGGGAACAGATGATCGATCGCATCTGTCCGACACCATGGCCGCAGGGATTTAACAACAAGCCATATCAGGACGACGGTCGTCCCGCGAAGCAACCCGTAGGGGACATACATCGCCACCAGGACCACGCTAGTCATCATGACGGTCACGGAAGGCTTCCTAGTGAAGATGCTATCCCAGAAGGAAGCCGCCACAAGCAGTTCCACCATGGCCACAGCTCCAAAGGCCATCAAAACAGCATCGGAGAATCCCAAAGATGTGACCTCGGCGGCTGTTTCATCCGATACGTTGATCCCTTCCTTGGACCACCTTTCCACTCAGGTTCTGGTTCCGGCGACTTTCGTCGACCCCCTCACTGGGTTCCCTGGTTCCCGATCCCGCCAGGCCATCCCGAAGCCACGGGCACAATGGACCCAGGATCCGGACTGCCTGTCACCAGAACACTCACAGACACGATTGCCCAGTCAACAGGTGAGTTGCTCATGAACCTGGAGCAAGGTACTAGATTAGACGACGCAGTGAACTAACAAACTTTCAGACATCGGCACAAGCACAACTAGAGGTGGCCGAACATTTACCTTGACTTCAACCGGTGCCAATGGGCCTACAACAATTACTGTTACAACCAGCGAGAATGCCGTTTCAACCAGAACTCTCTCAACTTCGTCTGATAGCCCTTCTCTCTCCACGTCTCCGACAACAAACCAGCAGACCACGGTCACCCTAACTTCTATCGGTCCCGATGGCACTACGACGCTGACTACCACAAGCGGCCTTGTGCCCCAGTCGTCGAATACAGTGCTTACCCTGACAACCTTGACAACTCAGATTTCACCGTCTTCAGCAGTATCTCCATCCACATCTGTCTCGACGACTGCAGTTACATCTGTATCCACCTCTGAATCCGCATCCCCGACACTTGTAACGACCACAGTCACCTCCGACACCACAACGGCGACGCCATCCCCTACCACTGCCATCACTTGTCCAGACATCTCTAGCGGCTCTTTCCAGAACAATGACCTCGGCGCTTGGTACATATCGGAAGAAGTCACGGCAGACTCTAGGATTGTCGAGACAGATCCCGGGGAGTACGCATTTGCCCTGATCCCTTCGCAGGTGCAGTTTGCCCAGGTCTTCCTGAATCAACGTCTTGATCCGTGCGGAAACCCTCCGCCACAAGTCGAATTCCGGATGACCTTCCGTTACAGATTCACAGGGACATCGAATGGTTGCAGGATCTCAGGCAACGTCAACCGGGAGCCGACTGACTTTTTCACCGTCGTGGACGATGGGCTATCGCCTGGTGTGTGGCAGGTCTACCAGGGCCCGGTCACGCCTGTTCAATTAACATACGACTCCCTTTTCACACTGAAGCTAGTTTGCGAGGAGGACACTGCAAGGACGCCCGCAATTGAGGTCACTGATATTTCGGTATACGGCCTGCCATGAGGAGTCAGCGCTGTAAAGCGAGTATAAGTACATATTTTACTACGAATGGACTATAATACCTTCCTTGGAATGAGAAGCCGGGGTCATCTGAGAACAGAGAGTTTAAGCACGTCCCAAGTTGCCGTAACCTGGATCGTCACGGGCGCATTCGGAGAATCATGGCGCAAGCCGGGGAAGCTAGGGGTCCCAACGGGGAGACACGGATCGAAGCCGATGCGCCCATCCAAAGGTGAGCCAAGTCGCCCCAGCTTGTGCTGCAGCCCCTCAACGCTACTCCGTTCTCCGGAGCAGAGGTGCCGGAATAGTGTATGTGAGTCTAGGAGTTGCCGGCCGTCACTGTGCCGCTGCGCTGAGGTCCTGGTGGTTACATGTTGCAGCCCAGCAACATTTGGCAATGGGAGCCATTCATTTCCACTTCCAGAACGTCATTGCTGCGCTTTATTAAGCTTCTTGTATTATTGTTGTTAAATCACTTGCACAGGCCGGAAACTCCTGAATCTATACTCTCCCCCTACGCATCATCCTTCAGCAATTCATTTCACATCATGACCGATCAAGCTCGCCTCCGTCGTTATGGCGACAAGCCAAGAGTGGTCATCGCGACAGACATCAGAAATAAGCCCGACGATGCCGAGTCTCTAGTCCGTTACGTGCTCTACTCCAACGTGTTTAACACCAGGGGCTTGATCGCCTACACTTCGGTACACATAAGGCAAGTTGTCCATCCGGAGGACATCGAGACCATCCTCACGGCATACTCAACCGTCATTAAGAACCTCAACGTCCATCCTGATAATCCCTACACGCCGGCCGAGGAGTTTTTCTCCTTGATCAAAACCGGGCCGACGCTTTACGGCAAAGAAGCCCTGGACCCCGAAGTCCCACTAAGCGACGGCGCCGCCCTCATCGTGGAGCGAGTGGATGAATCGGAGGAGTCTCTCTGGGTGCTGTGCTGGGGAGGCCCCAACGTTCTCGCGTAGGCGTTGCAACACGCCGAGCAGAGTCGCTCCGAGGCCGACTTCGCCCGGTTTCGTTCCAAGATCAGGGTGTATACCATCTCAGATCAAGACGATACCGGGCCTTAGATCCGCCGCCGATTCCCAGACATTTTCTACATCTACTCCGTGCACGGCTGGAAGGAGTACGGCAATACGGCGTGGTTCGGCATATCTGGAGATCATCTCGGCGACTTCGACTCGGGAGGCCCCGACAAGACAAAGGTAACTCGCGAGTGGCTCAGGGACAACATCCAGGTCGGCCCTCTCGGTGCCGTGTATCCCACATGCCCCTTTCTCATAGAAGGCGACACGCCTACCTTTCTATATCTAATTCAAAATAGCCTCGGGTCTCCTAAACACCCCGAATAGGGCAGTTAGGGTGGTCGGTACGTCCTGACCGAACTCAGCGGCGAGTCGAGACACTTCGCAGACGCCCGAGACATGGTAACGGGGAAGGACGGTCGACTCCATCACAGTAATCATGCCACCGTCTGGAGGTGGCGAGACCATTTCCAAGACAGTTTCGCAGCCCGCATGCGCTGGACCCTGTCCCCGGACCGAAGCAAGGCGAATCATGCCCCTGTCGTGTCCATCAATGGAAGTTCCGGGCCCGAGGCTCTGATTCTCGAGGCTGAGGCCGGCACGGAAGCACTTACTTTTGACGCCAGCGAGACGTACGACCCGGACGGAGACGCCTTGACATTTCACTGGTTCCACTACAAGGAGGTCAGCAGCGCTCATGAGCATCCACACTGGCACGTCCGGGATATTGAGATCCGGACGGTTGACGGCAGCGATGACAGGGTCGTCACGGTCACGCTTCTCCCGGCTGAGTGGTCTGCTGTCGACAGGGTCTCGGGAAGGGCTCTTCTCAAGGGGATGCAGCACCATTTTGTGCTCCAGGTGACCGACAACGGCTCGCCGCCGTTGACGACGTACAAGCGAGTGGTGGTGCAGACGACAAACAAGAGCCTTGTCGGCGGCCGCGGGAGATGGTTTGAATCTGTTACTGAGTCGATGGGTAGTCTAAGGCAGGAAGACAGGTGAGGGCTGCGACGTCCTTAGCCTCACGTTTTCCGTCTCCAAGTAAACTGGTAAGGTAGGTAGGAATCGCGTGACTGTCTGGTCAATCGAATTGTTAAATCCAAAAACATTTATTCTTTTCAAACATGACCACGTTTGCATGTCGTTTAGAAACTGATGACACGACTGGAGGAGACTCTTTAGGCAGTTTCTGGAGTCTCGTCCCATACCTCGGCCCTCTTGGTCTCGTAAGCGCCAATGATGCCCAACTGAATGGCACATTCCTTCTTGTACTCCTCGACTGACATATTGTACAAGGCCGCTTTCGCCTCCAAGTTATCAGCATCACCTTAGTTCCCGAGATTGACTGCTCAGCGAAGACCTGGACTTCCTCGACGATGACGTGGGTTTCTTCAGCGACGACCTGGTGTTCCTCAGCCAGGATTGCCGCCTTTGCCGGCTTGGCGGCGCGGGCTCGTGTAGCCGTCGCTGTCTTGGACGAGGGGATCACCTTGGTCGGCTTTCGCTTGAGTGCAGGAGGCTTCTCCAATGTTGGAGGCTTGGCCGGAAGCTTCTGGATGGGTGCTTTGTCGGCATTCATGAGGCAGACAGGCGTGCCGTGGAGACGTCGCCCTCATCTGGTGCAACCCGGGGACCGGCCCGGCAGTTTTTGCAGCGAAGGGAAAGGGTCTCGAGCTCGAGAACTGTGACTAGATTCCACTCTGCAGGACCGCAGTAGAGGGGAAGACCATTGGGGTGGTCGACGTCGTCGCAGCTCTCCACGGTTGAGAGCACGCAGAGATGGCTGCACGCCGCGAAGAGGAAGGGGGTTTGTGTGATCCTGCACATTTTGAGGTTGCTTTTGAATGAAGGAAGAGTTGATCTAGAAGCTGATTGCTGAGACTCTTGGATGATGATGCTGGTGATAGCTGGGTAGGTAAGTGATTGCTATGCTTTGTAGCCACAGGGCCCCCCTCGAAGGGTCACGGCAGCTCCGCGATAATATATAGGCTGCTAGGATACCGCCTCTTTGTTGGAAAGAGTGTGTCTTCAGCGGGTGTTTTGGTCTGATCTAATGACAGTGGAAGTCATAATGAAGGGTCTCTGCATGCCAAAGATAAAGAATCCCATCGTTGTCCAGTCTGCTCCTGAAACATCACAGCATCTGATGGATACAGAGCCTGTGAAGTACCAGAACAGAGGCAGATGAACTCCCTGCTGGCAATCAGGTTTTAGATCAAAGGGAAATGTATTTGGGACAAGTTTATAGTGTGCTGTCATCCTGTCAACACGACACGAAGCACACTGGGCTGGTCCTTCCCCCTGTGCGAGCGGATCATTGTCTAAGCACCTCACTGTTCCTGAAGTCACAGGCATCAATCAGCCTGCAGATGACACATGTCTTGCCGCTGATCCTACCAGGAAAGACGTCACCCTTTTTGTCTGGTCGCTGAGTCTGCCGAGTGCCAAATCACATATCGTGAACGGCTTCTCGGCGTTCAGCTGTAGGCTGACCATCTCACTCTTCACCCATGGCGTCCGTTTGCGCCACCGAACTCGCCAAATGAACCGAAATGCATTGCTGTCTATCCCATCGCAAATCATCATGCCTTCTAGAAATCGACCATCCTGCCGCGATGAACCCTAGCATCCGCCGCCGCCTCCGTCACCACCACCGCCGCCACCACCACCTCCGTCTCCGCCGCCGCAGCTCGACGATCCCCCGCCCGAGTAAGAGTAGCCTCCGCCGCCGGAGTAGTGGTTGTTGCTGCTGGTGTAGTTGCGTCGCGGGGGCGGGCTGTACGAGCGGTACGCCGGGGTCGGCGTGGTCGTGGACGTGTCGCTGGCCGCAGGGAGCTTGGGTGTGTTGCTGTGCGCGACGGGCTTGGTGACCTGGCGCATGGGGCGCGACTCTTCGTCTTCCTCTTGGGTGGGCCAGAAGCGAACGGGCTCCGGCTTGGAGACGGGCTGCTGGGGCTTCTTCTTGCGGAAGATGTTGTCCTTCTTGCGGAAGATGAAGGTGAGGCACATTTTGGTAGCTTGATGTGCGAGGAGAAGTGTCTGTGGTAGAAGTGCTTGGGATGACTGTGTGTGAGATTGTAGTGATGGGATGGAGCAACTGGGGGACTACGGCTGGTCAAGATTTATACACATTGCGATGTCGTAGGCGACGACGATATCGCTCATGTTCTGAAGGGCGCGGTCACGTCAAGTCAGCCTTGGGGAAGCGTGGTGTTCGGCCGAGTTGACGGGCGGTGTCTCTCAGCGGGTAAGACGGCAGCCCCGTGGGCCATCTGAACTGCCCTGGGGAACCGAGAAAGGCAGTCTTCGGCGATGACAGAGGTGCGGCAATTGTCGGCACTGGCTCATTTGGGGGAATTTCGGTGACGAGAAGGAGTCGCTGGCGGGGGTGTTGGGCGTTTTCAGCGCACGGGGAGGATGAAGAAGGTTAGTTTGATCGTCGGGCTTCTGGAAGGGGGCAGGGCGGCTCGAGTGGTGGTCAGCCGGTGCTTCTGGTGAGTGGATGCTGAAGGGCAGGGCTTCGGGGGCTGTGTTGGGAAGGTCAAGGTCAGGCAGCAGGGCAGGGCGACGTCGGGGTTTTGAAGAGTCCGCTTGCTGATAACGATAGGGGACTGGCTTGGCGCATGTTTGAGAGCATTAGGCGAGCAGGCGAGTCACGGATGAGAGATATTCGTGCTTGTGTCCGATGGTGGTGGCGGTGCCTGGCATGGTGTTGTTGTCTGCATCTGCCTGCACTGGTGAAGCTGTGGCCGCCGGACTTGGCCGATTGAAAGCCACCGACACCGGCGCATGTCGCAGCTCGCCTAACTTTTGGTCCTTGGCAAGCGCCATCCTCATGCGGCCATGCTCGGGCCATATTGCTTTGCGAGAGCTCCGACCCGAACCAAACTTGGCGACGCGAGGAAGCAACACGGCGATGAGGACATCGACAAACGAGCCATCGTCAAGGCCTCAACGACAGGGAAAGGCCTCACTTCGGACCCTTTGGCGATAAACTCACCATTCATGCTTGTTTCCACCCCGGCAGCCCGGCCACATCCCACGGATGGGATCGTCACTGTGGCGTCGCTCTGCCTGATCAGCAACATGATCTGAGCATTTCGTCTCGCGAGAAAGCGACGAGCGGTGAGGATCATAACCCCGAACAGGTCTTTCTCCGGAGTATCCTCCTGCGGACCGACACCGAGCGAAGAAGTTTGATAGGTTCCCCCAAACGTCACGCCCGCCAAGACAGCCTGGACCCCCAAAATCATCAGATCATGCCACGGCGGCTCCCGGAGGCTCTGCGGGCGGCCTGACGCCATGGAGGTTCAGGGCCTAACCTGGCCTGGCGTGGTAACGGATGCCCGCCGGGTGTCGCCCCCTGTCGCTTGTCACATTCCAGGTGCTGCTCCCAGCGCCCGCGGGATGACGGTCCGCGAGAAAAGCGCCGCCGACCACTGGGACGACAGCGCCCAGGCCCGTGTTCGGCGCCGTTCTGGTGCTCCCACTGGCTGTCCGAAAAGTACCGTGATCGGCCCCTGCCGGGAGCGTGACGCCAGGTGGCACTGCAATGCAACGGCGTCGCCAGCGCCGCAAATAGGTCTCATCTCGATTCTTCTGGCCTTGTCCCAAGTCACCGGCGTGGTGTGATAATTTTGTAGGTTGGGAGAGAGGCTTGGGATAAAAGAATGTCATAGGGATGGCTTTTTCTTTGTTCTGATGTCTCTCTCCCATCATCACAACACCATCATCACCAACATCATCGTTGATTGATTGACTCTCAAGTCAAGCATCCCATCCATCCACATCCTACAGCTGAACACCATGTCTGGCTCAGCAACACCAGTCCCCTCGGCGCCATCGGCTACCCACTACTTTATCCACCAGCAAACAGCCCAGCAGTCCGAGTCCCCCGCAGAGTCCTCCCACGACCTGCACCTGGGCCAGAAGAACAGCAGCCTCTTCTTCCGCACTGACAGCGCCCACACCCTCACCCCTCTGCGGTCGGCCTCCACTGCCCACCCAGATCACCACCACCATGATAACCTCCACGACCTCGAGTTCGAGCATGAGCACGAGCTTGACGTCCTCGCCGCCGCCCGCCACTACCTTCAAGCCCGCGAAGCAGGCTACCGCCCCATCTCCCAGCGCCGCTTAGATCTTGAGCGCCGCCGCCCTACCTGGCTGCGGGAATGCGTCGCCGAGGCCACAGGCGTTTTCATCTTCGTCATCTGCGGCATCTCCTCCATCGCTTCATTCGTCCTGCATCATGACCATCCCCAAGGCCTCGCCGCATTCGGGTCGGTCTTCCAAATTGGTTGGGCCTTTGGCGTCGGCGTCGCCATTGCGGTCATAACATGCGCCCCAGTCTCCGGCGGGCACTTCAACCCTGCAATCACCCTCGCCATGGCGTTCTGGCAGGATTTCCCATGGCGCAAGGTCCCCTACTACATCTTCAGCCAGATCCTCGGCGCCTTCACAGCCGGCCTCGTCCTAATGGCCTGCTACTGGACAAAGGTGCAGGAGGTCAACGCCACGCTCATTGCAGCTGGCCGTCCACTCATCGGCGGAGGTGCCCCGGCGTCGATGCTCTGCCCCATGCCTAACGAGGGGCAAAGCATCGGATACCTCTTCGCGGTCGAGTTCTTCGCCGACGCATTCATCGGACTCGCAGTCTGGGCCGCCCTCGACCCCGCCAACCCATTCATGTCCCCAGGCGCCGTTCCCTTCGTCATCGGCCTGGCGTATTCGAACATGATCTGGGGTTTCGGAAGCCAGACCCTCAGCACGAATCTCGCCAGGGACCTGGGCACGCGCATGGTCGCCGCCATCTTCTTCGGTCGCGATGTCTGGACTCATGCGGGATACGCGCCGATTGGCATGCTCGTCAATATCCCTGCCACACTTCTCGCCACGGCGTTCTACGAAGTCTGGATCCGCGACAGTTTTGCGATTATCGGCCGCGGTCACGCACGACACCAGGAAGGCGAGGCGGGTCTCTACCGCCACATGAGCAAGTCGGGCATGCTTGACGAGGAGTCGGGCGTGCGCATGCCTCTGGCTGAGAAGCAGCATTAAGGGAAGCTGGGGAGGAAGAGGAGGAAGTAATGAGAGGAACACGGCACGAGTCACGACATTTTGTACAACCAGTATTTCAATCAGCGTTTGAGCGGGCATTTGGTTCGAGATTTATCGATCTCAGGGACACAAACATTCAGATTAGAAAGACTGTAGACCGTTAGACAAAAGATGAAGAGGTTACAACACCACAACATTCATCGTTTGTATCCGCACCTGCTACATCACGAACTTCATTTGTGCCTGCCCGCCTGCTTGACTTCGCACCTTTTGCTTCGCCTGTTTTCTGCCAAGCAACTGCGGTGACACGCCCATCGCCACGCCAATCCCAGCCCGCCACACATTGCGAGCTTGCGCGGCGCCCAGACACTGCCCCCATATTCACCCCTCATTCGCGGCCCTGAGCCCCCTGATTCACTCCAGCTCCTTCAGGGTCGATCCATCCTGCGGCCCTACCCGCCGGGAGCTTCGGGTCTATTTTCAGAGAGCCTCAACCCCGACATCACCGTCCTTCACACATCACACATCACCCCTTCGCCATGTCCCGATTCGCAAACGCCGTTTATTACCCTCAGTGGAAAATCTATGATGGCATCCCTCCATCGGCATTGAATATCGGCCAGACGAGCCACGTCCTCTATGCCTTTGTCGGGTGCGTCTCTGCTCATGACTTCATCTCATGTCCTCGGCTAACATCTCACAGCGTCAACCAAGATGGCACCTTGAAGGTATGCCCCTCCTCCCCAGGCACTCACCTGAATGCCTTCATTGCCATCTCTCCCGCCACCCACTGACATCCGCCAGCCCACGGACGACTGGGCCGACAACAACGTCGACGCCGACGGCGTCAAAGGCTGCCTCGCAGCCCTCGCCCAGCTCAAAGCCGCCAACCCCCATCTCCGCCTCCTCCTCTCCCTCGGCGGCGCCACCGCATCGGCCGAGTTCCCCGCCCTCGCCGCCTCCCCCGACGCCCGCGAAACCCTCGCCCGAGAATGCCGGGCCTTTGTCGATCGCCATGGCCTAGACGGCATCGACATCGACTGGGAGCATCCCAAGGATCCCACTGAAGGCCACAATTTTCTCCACCTGCTCTACACCCTGCGCACCACCCTCCCCGGCCCCCGCTACCTCCTCACCACCGCTCTGCCCCCCGGCGAGTGGGTGCTCCGCAACATCAACCTCGCCCAGGCTGCTGTCTACCTCGACTTCCTCAACCTCATGGCCTACGATCTCTCCGGATCCTGGGGCGAGGTCGCAGGCCACCAAGCTCAGCTTTACCCTCCCTCGGGAGGAGACTGCCATCCTGCCTGCCGTGGAGGTTGCGCCGATGGCATCGACTACGCCCTCCGAATGGGTTTCCCGCCGCATAAGATCCTGCTCGGCATCCCAGCCTATGCTCGCTACTTCCCCGGCGCCGGCTGCCCGGGCGAGCCGTTTTCCAATGCAGGAGAGATGGATTACGACAAGTTCCCTGATGAGTGGGTGTCGGCCGCGTCGATCGACGAGCGGGCCGCCGCAGCGTACTATGTCGATGGCGAGAAGGGCTTCGCAAGCTACGACGTTCCCGAGACAGTGCGCATCAAGGCTCGATACGTCCGTGACCGCGGCCTCGGCGGTCTGATGTACTGGACCGGCACCGCGGACCGTAAGGGGTCGGAGAGCCTGGTCGCGGCGGGGTACAGGGAGATGCACGGATATCCGCCATTGTAGACAGCGATCGGTCTTCAAGGTCATTTGTTTCATTACAGGCTTCTAAAAGTACAGCCATTCCATCTAGCACCCGATCGTTGTCGTCAGGTTCAGTCCGAAGGTCGCGTTGCCGAGGACAGAGGTCGTCAGCCAGTTGCCGATGAAGCCGTTGACGGTCTCGACCTCCTCCCACATGATCCAGTGATCACCCTGGGCCAGACCCCTCGACAGGCTGTCGAAGTATGTCTCCATGCCCGTAGACAGGTACGGCGGCAGGGCCGTGTCGTCCTCGCCGCCGATGTACAGCGCCGGCTGGTGGAACTTGTCGTCAAAGGCCACGCCGTCGGGCACGAAAGCCCGCTCATCGGCAAAGTTCATCTGACCGGTACGATACCAGTTGAGCGTCCGGTTGAAAGGCTTGTTCATGTAGTTCTCGACGTAGAAGTCAATCTCCTCAGTCGTCATGAGAGGGGTGTCCTCCGTGACGCCGTCCAGGAGGTCGAGGGAGAAGCCTTCGCCGGTTGAGTTGAAGGCAGACTCGCCGTTGGGGAGGCGAACGCTGTAGATGGTGTTGAGGATCTGGCGGATGCGCGTGGCGTTCTGGTTGTCAACCGGGCCGATGTAGTTCTGGATCGCATCGGTGCGGAACTGGAGCTGGTAGTGCAGTGTCGGGAAGGCGTCGGGCTGGTCGACAAAGGTGAGGGAGGGGGGCGCGAAGGGGGTGCTGATGACGAAGAAGGCCGAGATGAGCTCGGGGTGCCAGAGGGCGGTGCGGTAGACGACGGCACCGCCCCAGTCGTGGCCGCCCAGGACGATGCGGGAGAGGCCGAGGTGCTTGGCGAGGCCAGCAATGTCGTCGCCCGCACGCTTCAGGGTGCTTAGAAGGTCAGTGATGGCTTGGAAGATGGTGTTGGGCTGGTGAACTCACTAGTAGCTGACCTCTTCAGGAGCAGCGGTGCCTCCGTATCCCATCATGTCCATGGCGATGACACGAAGACCAAGGGAGTTGAGGAAGGGAATCTGGTTGCGCCAGCCCAGGGCCATGTCGGGCCATCCGTGGACGAGGAAGATCGTGCCGACGGCATCGCCCCCGGGCTCAGAGCGGATGTACCTGTACTTGACGCCATTGACGTTGGCGGTACGGTACTCGAAGCCGAACTTGGTGACTGGTGCGACTGCCATCTTGAAGACTGCCGAGGACTGATCGTGGTGATGAAGGGGATGATGTCAGGGAGGTGGAAAGGAACGGTCGACTTTATAGTCTGCTTGAACAACAGTGGGTATGGATGAAGCCGTCTCCATCCCAGCAGTACCTGGTCAATTGACTTTCCTCGTATCTCGTCATTGTGGACTTTGAGTGCCGGTGAGGTAGGGATCATGACACGGGAGATAGTCCGCGGCACTTTTCGTTCATCTGCAGGTACCGAGTCAGGGGGCAGGGGACCCGGAAAGTCTGGAGATCTCGGCCGGGCAACTTCGGGGGATGTCCCCGAGCACTTCGGTCGACGCGAAGAGAAGAGAAGCAGACGCGAAATGAGAGTAGGGCTGCTCTAGGTAGTGATGACAAGTGCAGATAGCATGTACGATCTCGTCTTGTTCCAACACCATGCCGTTTCAATTGTCACCAGATCTCAAACCCATGGCTACAGAACCTCCCTCAACTCCAGGCCTCGGTCCCCGGAACCGCGAGCGCGAGATCAACCCGTTACAACAGTCCGCAACTAGTACGGCAAGCGCCGGGGCAACCGACGCCGCATCCTAGCAAGAAAGGGTCCGGAATTGCCGGCGCGAATTGCACATCATGCCTTGTTATATTGCATCAGCAACCGCCAGACGCTCCCCCACGAAAAGCTCGCACAGGCCCCATGAGGCATGACGTCGTGTCTCCATCTCACAGAGCCCAGGACCGAGGCACCGAGGCACCGCGGTAACATCGCGCCCTACAGGGCCCAGGGGACTGAGTCGCGCTATGGAGGACCCCGCTGGGAGAAGCCGACAAGCTTTTTTCAGGGCCGCCGCCATCCGGCGGGAAGCGGTTCGATGTTCTGGAAGCAGCCCTGTCGTCCCAACAAACCGGATGAGATGTGAAGCCAGCCGGTGGCGGGAAGGGGCCACGATCTACGAGGAGCCCCGATTTGCTACCTGTTCACGCGGGAATAGACTGCCGCGCTCTCCTCGCCGTTCGCCCTCTCGCCCGGCTTGCCTCGACAGCTGCCCCGCGCCTAGGCCTCAACAGCCGCCTAAGAAAGAAGCTTGAGCTCCTACGCCCCGCCGCCTTTTCACGGATGGAGTTGCATCTCCGGGTTCGAGACCATCGGGGTGGGTCATCCCATGAAGGGAAGGAAGTACTTGATCGTTCAAGTCTTTACCTACCCTTCCCAACAGCCCGCGGAGGCGGAGAAGAATCCGCAGACGTTCACGGACTTCCCCCAGGGCCAACGACTGGGCGGTTCGGTATAACGGCGAGGGACCTCATCCACTGACTGCGCCCCTGCTGGTGATTCAAGGCTCCACTGACTTCCTCGTGCCGGCCGTTCTTAACGCAGGGGGGTTTGAGAATACCTGCGCGGCCTACCCCGAGAGTCGGGCCACTTGCATGGTGTATCCGAACATGGGCCACTGTCAGGTTCTCTTTGCCGTCCGTTCGGATGTTGTCAAGTGGTTGGACGATAGTTTCCACGGGGCTTCCGTCGAGGAGCGCTGTACCACTGAGGAAGTACAGCCTCTGACTGGACTGCACTCTCAGGGCGAGCATTTCTGGCAGGTCAACCTCATTCCCTTCAACTAGAGAGTCACCACTTCCTTCGGGGGAGTCTTGAGTGAAAGAATCTTGCTCTTCAACAGTTGACTTTGGCACAAGACGCATCTGATTAATACACTTATGTTGAATCCTCTCCCCTAAAGCCTACACTCCCAGAACGACATGTCTGACACTCCTCGGGTATTACTGTCGAACCCGAATTGTGTGAGTAATCTGCGCCCTCGAGCTCCTTCTCATTGGAGGACCAGCCAGTGTCGTAAACCGTGGTTGAGGACCCTGTCGATGAGGTCTCGGCACCGCTGTCGTAAACAAACGTGACCTGGGAATCGACGGTGGGGATGATGTCAGGCTCGGCCGTCTCTGCGTTCCCATACTTCTCGGCATCGTCCGATGCCACTGACTCTTCCGTCATAACCTTGCCGCCCTGCACCTGTGCATTTGTCCGAGGACCGGTGTAGTATTTCTTGCCGCCAGCAAACCAGTAAATGAAGGAGAAGATGAATGTCGCCACCAGTACCACGACAGCGTAGTTCATGTTGTTGACTGTGACGGGCAGATGCGTTGGCAGCAGGAATATGACTGAGAGAAAGGCATTCCAAGCGATGGCAACAACGTTGATGGTGACGCTCGCCCGGCCCAAACTCCAAGGACCTTTGTCGAAACGCCCAGGAAATAGCAGCTTGCAGATAATGGGGATGCAGTAGCTCCAGTTGAGAGCGACGGCACAGACGTTGAAGATTGCGGTGATGAGGACATGGGAGCCGAGACCGATGAGATTGACGCAGACGCAGAGAGAAGCGTACGCCCAGACGGCGGCCAGTGGCGTGCCGGTGCGGCTGTCGAGGCGAAGCCAAACGCGGGACAATGGGAGCATCTCGTCGCGGGCGAAGGCCCAGACGGTGCGGGAGCCGGCGTGGATGGAGGGAATGCAGGCAAAGTTCATGATGACGAAGCCGGCAATGGAGAAGAGGGCGGCGGGACCGGGGCCCATGACGTTGTAGAAGACTTGGGAGACGGGCATGCCGGTCGGAGTTTGGAGGAGTTCTGCGGGGTTGCCCAGGGAGAAGGCGAGTACGAGATTGTAGAGGAAGCCGGCGATGTAAGTGAAGAGGGCGGCTGTGGTAATGGCCCAGGGGACGACAGTTGAGGGGTTCTTCGTTTCTTCAGCGATGCTAGACATGAGATCAGCACTTTGAAAGCATTTCGCACGTAGATCAGAAAAACTTACTGTCCGACGCCATCGCAGTTGGCAATGGTCCAGGCGACGCTGAGACACCCAAACCAGAAGCTAAAGGCTGGAGGCTCCCAGCCAGACTGAGGCTCGAGGTGGGTGAAGACGTATTCAGGGGTGTGTTTGTTCCTGTCCATGGCCAGGAGGGTGACGGCTGCGCCGAGAAGTACGGAGATGTGAATGAGGGCGTAGGTGCCAGATATCTTGTTGAGCCAGCGAGTGGACATGCTATTGATGCAGGCGTGGGTGAGGCAGAGGGCAGCCATGGTGGCGGTGATGTGCAGTTGGGTGGGGTGATACCGAAAGCCGGTGGTGATGGAGATGGCAGAGAGCAGCATTTGGGCGGCAGCATACTCGGCCGAGGCAGTCCCGGCGATGGTGCCGATGAGATTGAGCCATCCTAGGGGTGTCAGACGATGGGTGGAAAGGGGGGTTAAAGTGCCTACCAGCAATCCAGGCAACAACGGGGACATTTTTGGGAGGGCAGAGATACTTGAGGGTAAAGTACATACCGCCTGATAGGGAGTTAGTGATGCACTGATCTTGGGAAACCTGTACGTACCTGATGTAGGGTATGAAGATGAGATCTCGGCAATGGACAAGGCGAGGGCCAGGGCGCCGGCACCGCCAATTAGCCAGCACCAGACGACGGAGGCTGCGCCACCGGCGACGAGGGGGTAGTTAAAGGTGGCCATGATGGTGGCATACAGGCCGGAGATGCTGAGGGCGAAGCTAAAGCATGCCCAGGAGGAGAACTCGCGTGTGAAGACCTGGGACAAGGGTTAGATGGTGCCAGGACAACCGTATCAAAAGAACATACTGGGGTGCATCCTAGTTCTGCGAGACGCTTGTCTGCGTCGTCCATGTCGTCTGTGGAGTTGACGACTTTGGTAGTTTGACGGCAGGGTGGAGGGTCAGGCTCGGCTTCGCTGGCGGGCTGACTTCGTGCAAACATCTTGGTTGAATGAAAGCTGGCGAGGATGAGTTCCAGTGAAGATGGATTAGTGAGACCTTCTTGGCACAGAGGACGATAATAGATGAGATGCGCGGGATAGTTTTATGAAGAATCCAGCATGTTGATATATGCTGGCAACAATGCCACCAAAAGTGCTGATGATGGAAGAGAATAGACCATGACATCAGTAAAGATCTCGATTTGGGGTTGGGAGGAGGTTGCCGGAGGTTTTGCACCTGAGATGGAGGAATTCTGGAGTCGATGAAGACATCGTGGGTCGGGAGGGGGCCGGCCTCATGGCCGGTGTCGCCATCGTCGCGGCGTTGGTACTCAACACAGTATGGACCACACGGAGACATCCTGGCTGGCGCATCGATGCTCCTCCCACCATCACGGAAATGGGATGAAGGATGAGAGGCGTCTCTGATACGGGAAGGGAGGCGAGGAGCAAGGCCGGGAATGTCACGGGATGGGTCGTTGCCAGTTGGATTCGCTTCCCCAACATGGCTAGTGAAGTCGAGTCACAACCAAAGAGAAGAGGAAACAGTGCTACAGTAGGTGTGTATGTCCCACGGCATCGATCAATTTTCGCTGTCATCTTCTAAGCCTGACAGGAGGCGGAAGCGAGATAAGGTCGCGGTTTGGATGGCAGCAGTGATGTACTCATTGAGAAGGCGAGGGGATTGGCGATGAGGTGAAGACCCCGCGTTGACAGGCACAGGTACGTGGTCGGTGAGGTGTGCTGCGCATGGACTAGGGCAGATGAAATAAGTTTCGAATGGTGTCGCTACGCTGTGAGATGATCTGCATAATGTAGCTGGGTTTGGCAAGTTAGCTTGGACTTCCATGAGGATAGAAATTCTTGTGATGGCGAGTCTTGCCTGCTGGTGCAGTGGGAATGCGCCCGAGGCCAAATACAGCGCGATCCTGCTATGGCCCGCTGTGTCAGCACTGTCCCGCCTGCGGCGTGGCGCCCAGGTTCGCGACCGCCCGGGTTCTTGATCCTGGCAGGGACAGGACTCGGAAGGTTTGTTCCTTCCTCACCAGGCAACTTGAACCAACCACCCACCGCCCCTCCCACCATCACAAAATCTTCACTTTTCGAACTTTGCCACAAATCGCAACAACAGTCGCCGATTTGACATGCGACAAACCCAATAACTCAACGCAGAAGCCGCGATGCAGATGATCGGTCGCCATCGAGCTTGCGACCGACCCACGTGTTGACGTGCCTCGTTGGCAATTCCTCGTGTCAGCATGTTCGAGACCGCCTCCCCAGCCCCAGCAATGCGAGGCGGCGTGATGGGCCGTGTGAACTAATCAGGGAAGACATCCATCTCTTGCCGCGGGCGGCATGTGACCAGAGGCAAAGACGGTTGCTTGACATCCATTTCTCCAACGGCGGCTCCTTCGGCTGGAGCTTGCAACCGACTGGCGATGGCTTCACTTCACCAACGTCGATCCGCCGACCGAACGGGTCTGGCTGCAATGCGATGGAAGCTGTCCCAAACAGCCCAGTCGATGACGAGTCGGCCAATTGAACTCGCATCAGTTTGACTCACGAGAATCTCCGAGCCCAACATCTCCAACCCGAGTACCGCTACAGTGTCGACTGCTGACGGCACCGTCGTCTCATGTCGGCCGTCACCGCGCCGGGCTGGAGGCTTCTCACATCGACCTGAAATGTCCAAGCCCAGGCGCCGATCCTCAGACGGCGGACGCCGCTTTGGCGATCTTCCCCGCCGATGATGCCTCGCCAGCCGCCTCCCGCCTCAAGCTTTCCCGACACGAGCGACCGATTGGCCATCTTGCCACTTCCATCACCCGTTCCTGGACCATCGCGATGCGTCAGGAACAGAATCTCCGTGCTGGCTGGCCTCCACATGGGACGACACGTCGGTCAGCACCAGGAAGGCCAGCAAGTCAGCAAACCAGGCATCCATCATTGCCCCCGACCGGAGCGTGCCGAGCACTTTATTCAAAGCTCCGTTCAAGCATGTTTGCTCAAAGCCGTTTGGCCCGTCGCAGCGACCACCTTCAGTCAACACCCCGATTCGTCCCGCTCACGGGCAGCGCATGAAGACCATCTGCAAGGATGGGCCATTGGGGACGGGATGAACGAAACGACCGCCCGCAGTTTCGGACAATAGATGGCAGCCCTCTCACGTCGAAGCGAGGCAGCAACTCCAGCATTTGCTCCCTCGTCTGCCGCCCCCTGCTCGACTCCTGTCTCATGCTTCCCCAAGCGACGTGCCTGGTTTCGAACCGCCAGCCAAGATGCTGTCAGCCAAGCGCCGAACAGCCGCGAACCCGACGTCGCACATGGCGGCAGCTGCAGCCAGAGAAGAGCAGACACGGCTGGGCTGAAAAGCAGCCAATTGGAGCCGGCGGACGAACCCATGATCACCCGCCAGGAGCCGGCCCCAAGCCTAGGGGTGCGGCTCGTGCGGCCCCCGTTGTCGTCTCAAGTTCTCTCCGCCATCCCTTCACCAACCCTCCGATGCGACGAGAGCCGTTTCACACGACCTGGCCTCACCCTGCGCGGCCCAGCACCTCGGCCAATTGCTACCACCATGATAGCCCTGCACGGCCTTCTTCGGTGCTGACCTGATGCCTAGGACGGCACGCGCAGCGCAACAATGCACCGCAGCAGCTCAGCTCGACAGCTCCATCGAAGGCCGTCCCTTGAGGCCAGGCACTCCTCGGATCCCTGCGTCGCTCGAGCGATCAAGCGGGAGATTGGCCTGCTGATGCGCTCCCCCGCCCCAGAAGCTCGTGCCGTCTGCAGACGACCTGCCAAACAGAACACCTCAGGGGCCTAGGGGCAAGCGCTTGGTAGGAGCCATCGTGAAACGAAAGCCCCCTCTCCCTTGGGTTTTCCTCGCCTTTTGATTAGGGGGGTGCTCAAGGGGCGAGGTTCCTCGGGCCACGGCGAGTCTCATGCGACCCTAGGCCCGCGGTTCCTCCAGCCCAGTCAGTGCCAAGGGAACAATGCCAAGGGACCATGCAGAGCGGAGGTGGTCTTGCTGATGGCATGTCACCTCGGGGGATATACAAAGGCAACGTCCGGCCCCCCTCCGCAAGGCTGATTCTCTCTCGACGGAGACTCCACGACGGCCTCACTCGTGAACAGTCCCGTCTTGTTACTTTCGTTCCTTTCCCTCTCCTTCGCTTCACTTCGCCTACAGCTGCTGTGCAGACATTTTACCTTCTTTTCTGACAGTCTCTTCCAGCTCGTCGCTCAGACGCAACATCGGCTTCCTATCCCAACCATTTTATCCCATCTTTTCATCTCTACTTCAACGACATCCACCACTTCCCAACATGGTCGCCACAAGCTCTCTCCTCCTGGCCCTCACCGCCTCGCTGGCGACGGCCAAGGCCACCCAGCAACACCTCAGGGCCGTCGACGAACTCAACCAAGAAGCCACCGCCGAGGCCCACCAGCGCGATGACACCGCCACCCGCGAGTTCTCCAACATTCCCATCATGACCTCCGATGGCCGCTGCCTCTTCGTCGACCCCCTCTCCGGCGATTTCCGCGCCAACCTTACTCCCGTTCAGGTCGCCGACTGCCGCGCCACCGACGGCCAGAACTGGGACGTCATCACATCCGGCAAGCATAACGACCAGGACGGCGCCATGCTCGTCGTCAGCACCCTCACACAGGCCTGCCTCAACTTTGACGCCCGCAACGGCAACGTCAACCTCTTCTCCTGCGGCGGACGCGCCGACGGCGGCGGCGACGTCTCCATCTCCCAGCTGTTCCAGCACACCGGCGGCTGGGGCCCACACGCCTTTGTCCCTCGCAACGTCGAGGGCCAGTGTCTTGCCGTGCAGGGCGATGCCGTCGTTGCCGCGCCTTGCGATGACGCCGACCTCGCCCAGGCTTTCACCTTTGGCGGCATGAAGATCATCAAGAGCCGCCACCACCGTGGAAAGGCTACTCGTGGTGGTGCCCAGGGGACCCGTGCCAGCCAGGGCGGCCTGCGTGGTGCCCTCGGGCGTCTGCTCGGCGGTAGCGCGGGTGCTGGTGGTGATGGCAACGGACGCAACGGGGGAGGAAACCGGAACGGCGGCGGCAATGGCAACGGCGGCGGCAACGGCAACAACGGAGGCAACCGAGGAGGCAATGGAAATGGCAATGGCAATGGAGGCAACAGGGGCGGCAATGGCAACGGAAACGGAGGTGGTGTCGTCGCTCCCCCTGGCGCTCCTGCTCCCATCTTCTCGACCATTGTGCCCGACGGCCAGGATGGTCAGTCTACTGCCACATCTGCCGCATCTGCTGTCCCTGAACCCACCAACGACAACGGCAACGGCAACAACAACAACGGAGGCGGAAATGGAGGCAACATTGTCGCCCCCCCTGGTGCTCCCGCCCCTATTTTCTCGACTGTTGTGCCTGACGGTCAGGAGAGCCAGCCCGCTGCCTCTTCTGCTGTCGCCCAGCCCACGAATGACTACGGCAACAATGGCAACCAGGGCGGAAACCGGGGAGGCAACGGCAACGGAGGTGGCGCTGTCCCCGGCGCTCCCGCTCCCATCTTCTCAACTGTCGTCCCCGACGAGCAGCCTGCCGCCTCCTCCGGTGCCGCGCAGCCCTCGTGCAAGAACGGCGGCGGCAATGTTGTGTCACCTCCGGAGAATGACGCCCCTAGGCCGACGAGGTCCGCCGCCCCTCCGGCTGAGACATCGACTTCCATTGTCGCACCACCGGCTGAGACCGCCGCGCCTACTCCCGTGAACCCTCCCGGCGCTCCGGCGCCCATCTTCTCCACCATTGCCGGCGACGCCAAGATCAAGGCTCGTGGCGGCTATCGGGGTCTTCACCGTGAAGGAAACCACGGAGGCAACATGGGTGGTGGTCAAGCCGCTCCTGCTCCCGCTCCTGAGCCCGCTGCCCCGAGTGCCGAGGATGCGGCACCCGCGGAGACTGAGATCCCGGCGATTGGTGAGCCTGTCAGGACTCCTGTTGAGGCTCCCATTGAGGCTCCTATCGAGACGCCGGTCGAAGCTCCCATTGAAACTCCTGTTGAAGCCCCTGTCGAGGAGCCCGCCGACGAGCCTGCCACTCCCCCTGCCAACCCTGGCGCTGAGGAGCCTGCTCCTGTCCTTTCGACCATCGCCGACGAGGAGACTGCCGCGCCTACCCCTTCCGACCCTGCTGTAAACGAGCCTGTCCCGGCTCTGTCGACCGTTGTTGACGAGCCTGCCACAAGCGCCGTCGGCGATGACCTTGCTGCCACCAGTGCTGTTGCTCAGCCTACTGCGACTGCCACTGCTGGTGCCGGCGCTGGAATGGGTGCAGGCAATGGCAGGGGTGGACGTGGCGGACGTGGTCGCGGTGGCAGAGGCCGCGGCCGCAAGACTCGCACTGCATCCAACACCGCCATCGGCGGAGGAGCTGAAGTCCCCGCGGCCACACCCGCCCCAGAGATCTCTCCTGTTGATGGCGCTGCCTCGTCCTCAGCCATCGGCGAGACTGCCGCCGTGGACACCGCCTCGTCCGCCGCTCCCGCTGCCACATCCGTCGCTCCCATCGATGAGGGCAATGTTCCCGGCAACCCAACCAACGCTGTCCCCGTCTCTCGCGCCGGCGGCACCCTCAACCCCACCGCCGCAGCCGAGGCGCACCGCTTCGACACTGGCGCCACTCGCCCTGTCCAGTACATCTCCCTGCGCACCTCCTCCGGCCAATGCGCGACCGTCGACCCCACGGCCGGCGATTTCCGCCAGAACCTGATCCCCATCGCCCTCGCTCGCTGCGACGGCTCTCCCAACCAAAAGTTCGACTTCATCACTGCGGGGCGCAACAACGATGGTTCCATCGCGGGAGGCGTTCTCATCACGAGCGTCCTGACCAATGGATGTGTCAGCACTGACGCGCGACGCGCCGCTGATGACAATGTCACTATCTTCTCGTGCGGTGGGCGCGCTGGCGGTGAGGGAGGCACGGACTCGGGGCAGATTGTCAAGATGGACTTTGAGGCGCAGCAGTTTGAGTGGCAGGTGGCCAACGGGAACGGGCAGAGGTGCGTGGTGCCGGGTAATGGGAAGTTGGTGCTGGGGGCCTGTGGAGGGGAGGAGGCGACCTTCACGGTCATTTCTGTTGGGCCTGATGCCAAGTAGGGGATTTGATGTGGTGGATGATGGCGTGTATTATTCTCTGTAGACTTCTTATTTTCTCATACCGTTTGATGACCCTTTCGTTTGCCCTGCTGTCTTTCCCAGCCAAGATGCCGAGCTGATGCTTCGCCTTCTAGTCGCGCCCAGAGATCTGGGCTGTTCGAATCAACACGCGCCGAGGCCCGGCCCTTCACCGACACCCGTTGCTGATCCAGGCACAAGCGCCCAGGACACGTGCCGGGTTCTCGGGTCGCGTGGATGTCAACAAGGCGAGGGCGAGACAAGCGTGGGATCTGGGACGGGTGACACGCTGCATCTCGTCAAGCTTTCCAGCTCGTGGGCTAGCGGTCTTGGCAAACGGGAAGTGATGCCGGCCGTGTGTGTGTGTGTAATGGACTAGCCTGGCCCCTCTCCTTTGGGGGGCTTCTCGCAAAGCAAGACATTGTGAGGTGTTTTTTGTGGTTGTTTTTCCTCAGCCGTGTGGCGGCCTCTCCGGGAGGGGGCGAAGTGCATCCAGAACGCTAGGGTCGATGAATGGGATTGTTTGATATTTGCCCTTGACACCAGGAGAGACCGTGCCCGCTCGGGGTCTCTTGCTGGACCTGGATGGACTCCGGACCGGATGTGATATCATTGCAATCTGTCAACTGAATTTGGGTGCGTTTATCAGATGAGATGCCGATGTTGTCATCCGTTCAACACGTTTAACCACAGTAGCTTGTCCTAAATAACACCGGACCAAAATTAAAGTCCCATGACTGCTGTCTGTCAACCTACTGTCCTCGCTCTGACCTCTCCCCCCCGGTGTGGCGCCAAGGCTGGGGGACTATCGAAGCAGCCCTCCATGCCGAGTCATGGAGCAGGACCCAGACTATTGGAACCAGCTTTGCCTCGGGAGGCCTGGCGCAGAACATCCCGATTGGACCGGGTCCGCGCCGTCGGTCACCTGGCAGCGACCCCTGTCAGGGACAAGCTTTGGGATCCCGGGGAAGATCTCAGGGGTAATGTGCCAGGCCGCTGGGCCGAGGGTCCTTTCTGAGGGAAAGGGGGGACGGTCTGGACCTGTCGTCTGTCTTGGAGGTGCAGCATGGCCCTGCTCCCCTTGCCGTGACTCTCAGCTTGCCCCTTGTTCTCGTGGACGCCATGAGGATGATTTGCGCAGCGGTGCCTGGTGCCTGGTACCTTGCATGAGTGGGTTCCCCTGCATTGATCAGCCTCCCTTGGGGGGTTGCTTTTCCTCAGACCAACGCGGCGCGGCTGGTGCATGGTTGCTTCTTCCCCTCGCTTCAAGTGTCTGACAACACACACAGACACACGGCCTGGCCGCATGGGGAAATTTCAAGCCGCGGGAATAGACTACGCGCTACATTGAGGCCAGACCACGGACAACACCCCTTTCTGGTAGCCGACAACCCCCGTGCGCGACGCCTCTCACGATGGTTGCAAGCTGAGCTCTCGCGGGAGGACGACAAGGGGATGCACCCTGAGTACCCTGACGAGGACTAGCTTGCGGCTGGACTCATGCCGCCTGTCTTCAGCCCGAGGCAGGGCGGGAGAGGCGAGCAGACGGGAAGAGGTAACCCTTGCGTCGATGTTGTCAACTCTCGCAACATATAGCCAAGGCATCTGGCCGCACTCAACACCGGTTTTCCCTTCTCTCTCCTCACCCACAGTCTCACAGTCTCTCTTTTCCTGGTGTTCGACACCACTCCCATTCCTGGGACTTATTCCGCTCTCTTAATACCTCCCCTCTCTCCTAATACCCTAATCCCTGACCGTCACCATGAGGACCACCACCTTCCTCGTCGCCGCCCTGGCAGCCCTCGGCTCCGTCACGGCCTCGCCCAAGCATCACGCCAAGGACCTCTCCGGTCCGGGAAGCCGCAGCTACAACTCCGGCCCCCGCTACGTCAACGCCGGAGAGCTCAACCGCCGCCAAGGCTGCTCCCCCGGCTCCGGCCCCAGCGGCAACTCCTGCAAGCCATGCACCAATAACCAGGTCAGCCCTGGCGGAACCAAGGCATGCTTCACCTGCCCTACCGGCTCCATCCCGAAGAACGACAAGAGCGGCTGCGACGCCTGTCCCGCCGGCAACATCGCCGCCTCGGGAGCAACCAAGTGCACTCCCTGCACCGCCGGCAAGGCTCCCAACAGCGCCCTCTCCTCCTGCACCAACTGTCCCATCGGCTCCTTCTCCGCCTCCGACGCCTCGGCCTCCTGCACCCCCTGTGCTCCCGGCTCCTTCCAGGGCACCGCCGGCAAGACCTCCTGCTCCCCCTGCGCCGGCGGCACCTACTCGGGCGAGGGCTCCTCGGCCTGCAAAAAGTGCGCTTCCAACACCTTCTCCGGCGAGGGCGCCGCCTCCTGCACCGATTGTCCGGCCGGCACTGACGGCACCACCGACAGGCTGACCTGCGACGGCTGTCCCGCGGGCTACACCTCGCAGCCCGGCAAGACGTGCGCCAAGTGCTCCGCCGGCACCTTTGCTGCGGCTAAGGGCTCCGACAAGTGCGAGAAGTGTCCCGCCCACCAGATCTCGGCCTCCGGCGCCACGGCGTGCAAGGACTGCACCGCCGGCAAGCAGCCCAACGCCGGCCAGACGGGATGCGTCAACTGCCCCCCAGGCCAGTTCGGCACCGGCATCGCTCTTTGCCAGAACTGTCCTGCTGGAAGCATCGCCCCTGGAGGCACTGGCTCTTGCACCGCTTGTCCTGCCAACACCTACGCTGCCCCTGGAGCCACCACTTGCGGCACGTGCCGTCCGGGGGAGAAGCTCAAGGAGGACAAGAGCGGTTGCGACAAATGCCCTGCCGGTACCATTGGCGATGGCAAGACTTGCACCCCTTGCGCGGCGGGAAGCTCTTCGGTTGAGGGCTCTTCGTCCTGCACCGTCTGCCCTGCCGGTTCCTTCTCCGCCGCTGGCTCGGGATCTTGCCTGCCCTGCGCTGCTGGTGAGGTCTCCCAGGCCGGTGCCACTGCTTGCACCAAGTGCACTGCTGGCACTTTCGCCAAGGACAACGCTTGTGTTCTCTGCGAGGCCGGAAACTTCGCCGAGGCCGGTGCTGGATCTTGCTCCCCGTGCGCCGCCGGAAAGTTGTCCGCCGCCGGAGCCGGTTCGTGCACCGACTGCCCCGGAGGTCAGTTCTCCGCCGAGGGCGCCGCGACCTGCTCCAACTGCGAGAACGACCGCTTCTCCGCCCCCGGCTCTAGTGCTTGCTCTGCTTGCCAGCCTGGCGAGCAGGTGAACCCCAGCAAGAGCGGCTGCGTCCCTTGCCCTGCCGGCTCCGCTGGTGATGGCAACGCTGCCTGCACCGCCTGCTCTGCCAACAAGTTCGCCGCCGGAGGTGCCACGACCTGCTCCGAGTGTCCCACTGGCTCTGTCCCCAACGCCGACAAGAGCGATTGCATCGCCTGCGCCGCTGGCTTTGTCTCCCCCGCCGGCTCCGAGTCCTGCACCCCATGCGAGAGCGGCAAGGCTCCCGATGAGGCCAAGGGCACCTGTGTCGACTGCCCTGCTGGAAAGTACTCTCCCGGCGGTCTCGCTTCTTGCATCGAGTGCCCTGCTGGATACGCTTCCGCCGGTGCCGCTGGCTCCTGCTCCATCTGCCTTGCTGGCACCAAGCCCAAGGACGACAAGTCCAGCTGCGAGGAGTGCGAAGCCGGCCTCATCTCTGCCATCGGCGCAACCACCTGCACATCCTGCTCCGCCGGCCAGAAGCCCGCCGACGACCGCGGGTCCTGCGTCTCCTGCGAGGGCAACCAGGTCAGCACCGGTACCGAGTGCCGCTCCTGCGGCGCCAACGAGGAGCCCAAGGGCGACCGCAGCGGCTGCGACACCTGCCCGGCCGACCACGTCAGCGATGGCTCCAAGTCCTGCGCCGTCTGCCCCGTCGGCAACGAGCCCAAGGGTGACAAGAGCGGCTGCAACCCCTGCGAAGGCTCCAAGGTCAGCAACGGCATCAGCCTGTGCACCGCCTGCCCCATCAACCATCAGCCCAAGGACGACAAGAGCGGTTGCACCCCCTGCGGCGCCGGCGAGGTCAGCGATGGCTCCAAGGCTTGCGAGGTTTGCCCTACCGGCTTCGAGGCCCGTGCCGGCGAGAGCACCTGCTCCCCCTGCGCCGCAGGCCTGGTCAGCACCAAGGGAGCCCTCTGCACGCCCTGCCCTGCCGGAAAGTTCCCCATCAACAGCCAGGGCGAGTGCGGCGCCTGTCCTGCCGGCGAGTACTCCACCGGCGGTGTCGAGAAGTGCTCCAAGTGCCCTGCTGGTCTGTTCTCCGCTGCCGAGGGTGCTGAGGCCTGTGTCGCTTGCAAGGCCGGCGAGTTCTCCGCCGAGGGTGCCACTGGATGCACTGCCTGCGAGGAGGGCAAGTACTCCAACACCGATGGTGCCGCGTCCTGCGAGCAGTGCCCTGCCGGCTTCGCTCCCAACGCCGAGAAGAACAACTGCGACGCTTGTGCCCCTGGCTCCGTGTCTGCTCTCGGCGCTGCCTCCTGCACTGCCTGTGGCGATGGCAAGGCCCCTGACGCGACCAAGACTGAGTGCCTGACCTGCGGCGCTGGTCTGTTCGCTGCCGCTGGTGCTGATGCCTGCTCTCCCTGTGAGGCGGGCAAGTTCTCCGCCGAGGGATCCAAGTCTTGCGGCACCTGCGAGGCCGGCAACGTCCCCAACCTTCTGAAGACTGCCTGCGAGCCCTGCACCGCCGGCCAGGTCGCCGCCCCCGGAAGCCCGACCTGCATCACCTGCGGCGCTGGCCAGAAGCCCAAGGGCGACCGCACCGAGTGTGAAGCCTGCCCTACTGGTCAGATCTCAGTCGGTGGCCTGGACGAGTGCACCCTCTGCGCTGCCGGCACAACTCCCAACAAGGACGGCAACGGCTGCGACACCTGCGCCAAGGGCAGCGTCGCCGCCTCCGGTGATGCCACCTGCACCGTCTGCAAGCCCGGTGAGGCCCCCAACGCCGAGAGGACAGCCTGTGTTGCCTGCGAGGGCGCCCTGTACTCTGCCGGTGGCCAAGACTCTTGCCTCGCCTGCGACGCTGGCTCGATCCCCAACGCTGAGAAGACCGGTTGCTCCCCCTGCGGCGTCGGCGAGACCGCTGGCCCTGGCAGCACCACCTGTGTCAAGTGCACTGCCGGCAACATCCCCAGCGAGGACAAGACCACCTGCAAGCCCTGCCAGGCTGGCGAGATTGCCGCCGAGGGTTCCGACAAGTGCACCGCCTGCACCGCTGGCCAGAAGCCCAACGACGCCCGCAACGAGTGTGTCAGCTGCGGTGCTGGCGAGATCTCAGCTGATGGCGCCACCTGCACTCCCTGCCAGGCCGGCTCTGTTCCCGACGCCGAGAAGAAGACCTGCGTCCCCTGTGGCACTGGCGAGGTCGCTGCCCTGGGCGACAACTCCTGCAAGCGCTGCGAGGCCGGACAGGCTCCCAACAACGAGAAGTCTGCTTGTTCTCTCTGCCCCGCTGGCCAGTTCGCTGCCGCTGGCGCTGAGAAGTGCTCCGAGTGCCCTGCCAACCAGTTCTCCGCCGAGGGTGCTGCCGCCTGCACGGGCTGTGCGCCGGGTGAGACTCTCAACCCCGAGAAGACCGCCTGTGCTGCTTGCAACGCTGGCACCTACAGCGACGGCACGACTTGCCAGCCCTGCGGCCCCGGACAGACTTCTGGCAAGGGCGCCGACAAGTGCAACGCCTGTGAGCCCGGCAAGGTTCCCAACGGTGACAGCAGCGCCTGTGAGGCCTGCACTGGTGGAAAGATCCCCAAGGCCGACGGCACTGGCTGCGAGTCCTGCAAGCCCAACGAGTTCATCAAGGCCGACGGACTCTCCTGCGAAGCCTGCACTCTTCCCCAGGTTCCCAAGGCCGATGGCTCTGGTTGCGAGGCCTGCAAGCCCAACCAGTTCGTCAAGGCTGACGGTTCCGGCTGCGAGACCTGCACCAATGGCCAGCTCCCCAAGGCCGATGGCACTGGCTGCGAGAACTGCCCTGCTGGAAAGTTCCTCAACGAGGCCGGCACCGTCTGCGAGGGCTGCAAGGCCGGCACGATCCTGAAGCAGGACGGATCTGCTTGCGAGCCTTGCCCTCAGGGCCAGACCGGTGACGGCTCTGCCTGCGCTGCTTGCAAGGCCGGCGAGATCATCAAGGCTGGCTCGACCACCTGCGAGGCCTGCCCTGCCGGTGAGATCCCCAAGGCCGACGGCGCCACTTGCGAAGCCTGCCCCAACGGAGAGGTTCCCAAGGCCGACTTCACCGGCTGCATCCGCGCCATCGTCGACTGCGGTCCCAACGCCCTCGACGACGGCACCGGCCAGTGCAAGTGCAACGCTGCTGGAGCAACCTACAACGGCGACAAGACTTGCTCGTGCACCGGCGGCAAGCTCAGCGACGACGGCAAGTCCTGCGAGTGCACTGCTCCCACCGAGTCCGTCTGGACCAAGGCCGAGAACGGTGACACCTACTCCTGCGCCTGCCCCTCCGACAAGCCCCTGACCACCAACGGCGCCTGCACCGCCCCCGTCGTCGTCGACTGCGGCGCCAACGCCACCAAGGACGACAAGGACGTCTGCGTCTGCAACGCCCCCGGCGCGACCTTCAACACCGACAAGTCCTGCTCGTGCGGCACCGGCGCCAAGCTCAGCGACGACGGCAAGTCCTGCGAGTGCACCGCGCCCGCCAAGTCGACCTGGACCAAGGGCACCGACAACAAGTTCTCCTGCGCGTGCCCCGAAGGCCAGACAGACCAGAACGGCTCTTGCGCCGGTCCTCCCGTCAACTGCGGCGACAAGGCCTCCCTCGACGCCGCCACCAACGCCTGTGTCTGCAAGGCCCCCGGAGCCACCTTCACCACCACCGACAAGTCCTGCTCTTGCGGTGACGGCGCCTCCCTCAGCGCGGACTTCAAGTCCTGCACCTGCGCCACCAAGGGCGCGACCTGGACCAAGGGCGCCGACGACAAGTTCTCCTGCGCCTGTCCCGCCGGCCAGAGCATCAAGAACGGCGCCTGTGCCGTTGTGCCCCTCGACTGCGGCAACAACGCCAAGGCCTCCAACGGCGTCTGCGTCTGCAAGGCCGCCGGAGCGACTTTCAAGCCCGCCGACAAGTCGTGCTTCTGCGGCGAGGGCGCTGCTCTCAACAGCGACGCCAAGTCGTGCCAGTGCACCGCCCCCGGCTCCTCGTGGAAGCAGAACAAGGCCACCGGCGCCTGGGCCTGCACCTGCCCCTCGGGCCAGATGCTGCAGAACAACGCCTGCGTTCTCGACTGCGGTGCCAACGCCTCCCTCGACACCGCTTCCAACACCTGCGTCTGCAAGGCTCCCGGTGCCACCTTCAACAAGTCCGACAAGTCGTGCCGCTGCGCCAGCGGTGCCACCCTCGCGACCGACGGCAACTCATGCGTCTGCAGCAAGCCCACGGGCGCGCTGTACACCAAGGGCGACGGCGACAAGTACACCTGCGTCTGCCCCGCGGGCCAGAAGGCCAAGAACGGCGCCTGCGAGGTCCCTCCCCCTGACTGCGGCACTAAGGCCAAGGCCGAGAACGGGTACTGCGTGTGCAAGGCCCGCGGCGCGACCTTCATCGAGAGCACGCGCAGCTGCGACTGCGGCACCGACGCGACCCTCTCGGGCGAGACGTGCAAGTGCAAGGTCTCCGGCGCCGTCTGGGCCGCCGGCACCGATGGCAAGTACGGCTGCGGTTGCCCAGCCGGCCAGAAGGAGGAGAGCAACAAGTGCATCCCCGACTGCGGCGTCGACGCCAAGTACAAGGCCACCTCGAAGAGCTGCGTGTGCAACAACACGGTGCTGGCGTACAACTCTGCCACGGGCCTGTGTGACTGCACGGCCGAGGCGACGATTGACAGCAAGGGCAAGAACTGTGTTTGCAACAAGTCGGGCATGCTCTGGGGTGCGGTCAGCCACACATGTCGCTGCCCGCAGGGTATGGACTTCATTGAGGAGAAGTGCCAGAAGGCCCGTCGTGTGTAGAGGCGAGGGGATGAAGGTCAGTTCATGCCTGGGAAGTCGATTTGAACAGCATCACTGACTTTTCTTCAGAACCTGTACAAACTTTTGACTTCCTTCGAGGGGAGTCGGGGTGGGATGTTCATACATGGAGATACGGTGGTGGTTGGTAATGGGGATATGGCGTCCCGGTGATCACAACATGGAGCTCTCGGAGCTACCTTTCCACCGTTCTCTGTACATACTTATTTCCCTATGTTCATGAAGCTGGTACAGTCAATGAGAGAGGATATGATCTCATGTATGAGGATTCCACGATGAAGATTGACACCGCCATGAATGGTGACCAGTCCTGCAGCCTGGCGCCAGTGCTATCCAGCTTCAAGGGCCAAGGGACGAGTCCAGTGCTTTTCGTGTTCCGGTACGATTGTCACGAAGTGGAGTGAGAACTTAGCTGCGGCACCTTTGGCATCAATTGATAACACTACATGCCAGGGTTCATGTTGAAATCCATCTCGGCGCCAGGCTCTCTGCCAGGCTCCCAGGTTTGTTGAACAGGCAACATAACCCATCATGTAACCAGTACCAGTCCGGCAAGCTTCGCCTCACTTCCAATTCTGCCTTACGGTGTCAGGCTGTGTCCGCCCATGCCACGCAAGCCAGCAGCGCCACCAGACTTCACTGGTACATCTGCTGCGAAATTGAACTTCCGCCATTCCGTTGTTCCTTTGATTGGCTGAAATCATCTGGAGGCTGTGCTTGAACGTGATGTAGGCACGTGGCGATTTGTCTGGGCAACACACATATGCAGCTTGCCAGTCACCTGAGCAACTTGGCATCAGGCTGACGAATCGCCCCATTATCATGCACACACAGTCACACACCCATATGCAGGCAGGCGTAACGGTGTGTCTGCATTGATGCCCAATGAGTCGAGCACTAAAAGGTAGCTTTGTGTGACCTCTGTGATGTCTGCGTGACGTTGCCCTTCCGTCTCCATCTGTGAAGACGCAGTCGGTATTATGACAGGGCAGTGAATGGCAATGTATTTTCAGTAAGATCAAGGGAGAACATTGCCACATAGTCCTGATGGACGACTCTTTCACTTCTTGACACCGGCCAAGTCACCATCCTGTCGACTCCTTCACCATTGGCAATGTCAAAATCATCTCAACCCACATACCGGGCTTTACTCATCGGTGTCAGCTTTCATGCTGACCCTAAGTTTCGGCTTAGGGGCGCCGCTGCAGATGTCGAGGCCGTGGCAGAGTTTCTCGAAACGTTTCATCCAGAAGAACCTGGCCGCGTAAAAACATCTTCGTTCACTGCAACAACCGCAACGGACCTTGAGGCCCAGTCACCAATCGAATCAAACTCTTCACTCCCTACAGATGGCAACGTGAATCATGCCCTGGAGCAGCTCACGGTCCAGTGTACTCACGGCGATTTCGCTTATATCCACTTCTCTGGACATGGGACCCGAGACAACGGACAATTTGGACTCGTGCTGTACAGCCCCGACGAACCAGGCCACACTGTTCTCCCAGAACCTTGTCTTGCGGAGTACATGCGGGTTTTGGTTGAGAAGGGTGTCAAGGTCACAATGGTACTCGATTGTTGTTTCTCCGGGAGCGTTGACCGGGACTCGGATCGTGGAGGATCGGCGATACGATCAATGCCAACCAACAAATCGTCTTGGCGCTGGACCACGCCTAACAACCCCGCAAACACCAACATCGAGAGCTTATTAGCCCAATCGCATCGCGAAAGAGGTGGCTTGTCTCTTTACGAGGATTGGATCATCAAGCCTGATGGATACACCATTTTGGCAGCATGTGGGCCTCACGAAATCAGCCGCGAACTTGAGTTTGTGGACACTATGGAGCCGGGAGAGACGGGAAAGCCAAGAGAGCGCCGTGGTGCCTTGTCTTACTTTCTGCTCGAATCCCTCGGAGATCTCACCAAAAAGGGCTTGAAGGTCACACACCAAGCGCTTTTCCAGCACGTTTCTATCCTGTTCCACGTACACCGCCCTTCGCAGACCCCGATGCGATACGGAAACGAGAACCTCTGCTTCTTTGGAGACCTGTGCATTCCGGATCCTGAACCTGGTCACCTGGTGTATGTGAGGAACAGACGACTGTTTCTCCGCGCAGGTATGGCCCACGGCGTCCACAAAGGGGATACATTCGCTCTCCAGCCGTCCAACCAGTCACTTGCGGCAGCCGGTTCCAGTCCCTACAACTGTCGCGCAATAGTGTCTGAAGTGTCAAGCCTAACTTCTGTCCTGGAAGGAGACCAAGGGTCAACTCTGGAACAGGTCAACACTGGATGGAAGGCCACACCTATCTCAACTCTCTGTCGCTGGGAGCTTCTTGTGCGGATGTCGATGCCACGGCCGAGAGGGGGAGAGACGTCTCCAAATGGACAGTATTTACGACTTTGCTATGATGAAGACTGTCGAGACAACCACACATTCAACGTCGTCATCAACAAGGCCCAGGAGTACGAAGTGCTTGACGAGAACTCCTCATCAATCAAAAGCATACCAAAGGTGGCAGCCCTTCGTCTGGATGCTGAAGGCCAAATCGCACGCATCTTGAAGCATCTTTCCACATTCAAGTACCTGCAGTCAATCGAAAACTCGACTCCGGATCCTCAGTTCGAGCAGTCATTCTCCGTTAACACATTCGCAAACGGAGAGAATGGAGGCGATCTGCGCCCTCTTTACCTCACCCATGGCACACAATGGACACTGCATCTCCAAAACAACAGTGAAGAAACACGTTACTTTTCGATTTTCCAGTTCACACCATCATGGGACGTTTCGAATCTGCTTTCAACACAGGGCGGAGTCATAGTTCTTGGTCCATCTGCGACAGACAGCCTTCAAATCATGGCGCAGATCCCCGACGAGTCCAATGAAGAAGATGAAAAGATCCGAACAGACTTGCTCAAGGTTTTTGTCACAAGTACCTACTCTTATTTTCCGGCCATGATACTGCCAGAGCTTATACACAGCACAAAAAAGCCCTCGCCAACTCGAGGGCCGGATTTGCACGTGCAGGACCAGAATCTACATCTGTTCCTTGTCGCCCTGTCTGGAATGAGGAGCGTGAGTGGGAATTCTCGCGAGAGTTGGGCAACTCGAAGCATACTTGTTGAGACTTCACTCTCATGACGAGAATATCAGGAATCTATAAGCCGAGACTCGGAATTTTCACTCATTCAGCATACGGTTATCGTGTGTCAGACTACCTTCACATTTTTTCCAGATCTTGAGCCTCGAAGAATCTACCATCGTGGACCACAGTGCCGTTTTCGTCACAGAGCTGGTATGTCTGCAATGCACTGTCCACCTTGCCAACAAGATACGGTCCTCCTGCGTTCCCAGAAACTGATTTGATCCTCACTCGATCAGCCAGATGGAATGGAATTGGCTGCAGTTGTGGTCAGGACTGGTAGAGGAAGCCAAGTGATGATGTGTGGACGCACCTGACTTTCGACGATCGGCCTTCCGCCATCATCTGGAAAAGTGAACTCGCGCATGATGAAGTGTACCCGCCAATCAGGTACTTGTCGACTCGTAGCGTATGACCCAGATATTGTTGAACTGATGCCCAAAGTGAGATTCTTTCAAAGACTTCCGTCCCGTATGGATCAAGCGCCTGGTTAGTGGTGGGCGATATCGATACCTAGGACAGTATTCTTGTTTGTAATTTGGTACGGGAAGATCTGGACCTGTCGAAATTGTGTGCGCTGAGGTGAAGTGTTTATACCACCTACCTATAGAATGCTGGAGCGGCTGACGTTGTACCATTGTACCCAACGTGAGGTGCCTCGGGCTGCCATAATTTACCCCGCAGTTGGGCGGAATCGGTGCTGCAGAGTGCCATGAGCAAAACGCCGCGTCCAGGCAGCAGCGCAAAATCTGCAAGCTTGTGGCTTGCATGAGGGGTGTACCATGACAGCCTGAAAGGCCGAGGAAAGTCGCTGGCCTCCACTCCCTAGCAGAACCCAGGCTTGACAGCATGGTGCTTCTCTCTTCATCCATGGATAAGTACCCCTCTGGATTGACACCTATATCCAAGAATACTGTGACCACTTTGCAAATCATTCGTCCTGGAAATAACATGCGCGCAACGCAACCAACTGACCTCGAGAGTGGGAATTCGAACAGCAACCAGGCGGTTCAAAGGGATAATTCGTTTAAGACAATACTCTCATCATTTGTCAACTGGCCAGCAGGTCAACAGCAGAACAGCTACTGCCCGCAAAGTTTGCATTTCTCATCCAACTTCTTCTTCAGGCTCCAAACACTGACGAAGTAACCTGAATAGTCGAGGACCACCCAGAGGGATACCCGCAGTTTACAGCCCTTGTAGCTGCACACCCATCGTTCCATATTTGCAGAAGATTCTTAAGTCTCCGTGCGCGACTCCTACTTTCCAAGCAGGACAAGTTAGTTTTGCTGGAACAGGAGCTTGAGGATATCGACCGCAATGAAGCTTCACCCCTGTTTCTTGGCTGTCAGCGCAGAGACACAAATCAATCACGCCATTCTGTGCTTGAAAGCATTGACACAGCAATGGCTGACTATGGTGCGACTATTTCTGCTCGGGCCGGCGGAGCCATGGAAAAGATAATTTTACTGATTGCCGCAAGTCAGACTCATTCCTCACACGATACCAGCAAATACTTCGATTTGAATCTCCACCACAAAAGACTGTTTCGAACCTGAGAAACTGGGTGGAGTCGACAGGCTGTCTCTCAAGACGCGAAACAGAGTTTCTTCTACAGAGAGATGATCTTCTAAGCATCGGCATGGTTCAGGACGACATCGTCTTGGCGCTCCAGTACGCAGTTGAACATGCCCGTGTTCTCTTGGAGCGCCCCATCTTTAAAAACACGGACATCAGAACGCATGGAAGAGTGTCTCGGAATCCCATCGTGCACATTTTCCGGCCATCATTTGTGACGAAGACAGCGGGATTACTTGGCATAATGCTGGCGGCAGTTCTTCTTCTGACGCCGGTCATTGTGTGCAATTTTGTCCACGATCTAACCTCAAGGCTGGCTGTTGTTGTTTTCGCCACATCAGGGTTCATCGCATCTATCTCGACATTCATGAAAGCAAGGCCCGTCGAGATTGTCGTTGCCGGTGCAACGTAAGTTTGATCCTCTATCATTCAATGGAATCCAGCTCATTTTGTTTCGTGTTACAGCTATTCCACAGTACTCGTCGTGTTCATTTCAAGTGCTGGTACAGCATAACATCGATGCCATAATGATAAGATGCCGTATACAATGTATATTTGACCTTTCAACAGTAGTTCGCCCTAAACGAGATAGAATTGGGAAGGTAGCCTCGGCACAAGGCCAAGTGGTGAACTACACTGCGTTGCATATACTCACGTCAGGCCGCGAGTCAACGAGCATTCATGACAGTCGTCTCCCTACGTATGGTGGTTAATGTGGAAGCTATCAAAACGAATGTCTCGTATCACTATCAGCCTCTCCAGTTAAGACAATGTATTGTAGTCACGTAGGCGGCGTCGTGGTACCATGACGTGCTGTGCTGGGGTTAGTAGCTGTCCAGGTTTACGATTTCTCATTCAGAGAAATTGGAAGCCGATTTCGTCCATAAGAATTCACCAGGCCATCAGTGTCTGTCTCCCTCATCAGTCGCAACATTGATGGGGCAGTTAGGGAAACTTCTCTCGCGCAGCCGTGCTTCTATGCGGCTCATACGAGAACATTGTGTTTTACTGATCTTGGTCTTGACAGACATACATCTGTTCAACCAGGCTGCGCCAACGCAAGCCACCTTGTGATGTTACTACCATGCTCATAGGGCCCTCATCCAAAAACGCGGGCAACTAATTCGAAGGTACCTAAGGTACCTAGGTACTTAAGCAGCATCCGCTCGGGACCGACCCTTGTGTGTTCATTGTGGCTGGTCCACGACTTGTACCTAGTTATCATAGGCGCAGAACTAGACAATCAGCGAGACGAGGACCTCGGTTGTTTAATGTAACGCAAAAGGTATTACATGCACATTCACTGGGCGGCTACAGGCAGTCGGGTAGGACTGGAGCGATGGCGGGTGGCTGCCTCGCTCAGCAACGCCACACAATTGGGCACCCACCACACCATCACCATCATTGCCACCACGCTGACACCTTGTCAGAATTTGTGCCGCATTGTAGAGGTGCAAGGCAGACAGTCGCTTGCAGATCTTTGACATGGATGTCGAACACATTACAAATCTGTACCCCTGTCTGATTTCTGCCATAAAGCATAGGATCCGGAATCCTCTCCCACGACCCCGCCGAAGATGCCACTGCAGTCAGTAGTGAGCGCCAGCCGCCAGCTTCCAATCCCTGACCTGGAATCTTGTAGGGGATCTCTGATTGGTGGAGAGACAACAACACCTTTTTCAAGGTTTCCCGCGACCACCCGACCCACCTGTACCTACCTAGGTATCGCTTTCGGCCCGGCACCAAAACCGCACGGGACCATTGGTGCTCCGATTCTACTCTCAAGCAGCAAAAGATGACATCTCTAGCTTTGGCCAAAATCTCCATATCGACCATTTGCCAAGCCGCCATCCTCGACGAGGAGGGATACAATGCCTTCGTAGAGGCGCGATCGGGCGCTACTACCGATGAAGAGGTTGAGGAATATCTTGGTCTTCTACACGCCTCTTTTGTGCGATCTGGAGACATCGAAAAGTTGAAGAAAGCAATCAAGAGGAGTCATGAATGGGCTTCGGCAACACCGGACGGCCACGATCATCGCAGCAATAAACAACAAATCGTCGACAATCTTTCTCACTGCCTCAACTTCTATATTCGAGAACGAATTGAGTACAAGGAGGGGTTCATAGTGTCAGTCTCTGTCCCTTTTTTTCAAGGATGCATAGTTTCCCAAGCTAACCATCCGTCTTGGCCACTTGTAGGTTCGTACCCGACAGCAAATCCATGCAGACAGCACGAGAGGCTCAAGCGATGATGTACAGTGCGGACGTCGAATTGCAGAAGTACGATGACAACGGGGATCTCGACCACCTTCAACGGGCACTAGGTCATGCTTTGGCCTCCATCGGGATCATGGGTGTCATTTTCAACCCAATGCTGGCCCTGAAGGTCGCTGACGTTTGCGACAAGGCCTTCAATGCGACGAACAATCCAATGCACCTCGGCATGGCCGTCGCATATGCCAGCATGGGGGCTCTTTTCATGCATGAGAAATTCCTCGACAGAGCCTCAAGACTGATGTCATTGTGCGATTATCTTCTCACCTGGTCCTCCCAAGAAGGCGAAGACCTCGAGGGAGACCTGGCTAACGAGGTCATCCGAATACTACACCACCTTGTTCAAAACGCCAATGCGCTCCAAGTCGGAGGCCCGCATGCAATTTCCCCATCAGAGCACACCGGGGCTCTTGGGAGACTCGGGCGGGCATATGGCCAACGATCTGTGCGTCTTGGTTCATCTGATGACCTCCGAAACTCGATCAAGTTCCTTGAACAGGCTTTGAGCTTGGCAGGCTCTGAAAACCCTCGAAGAGAGCTATGGCTCTCACATCTCGCGTCCAGCTATCTACAACAATATGCTCGACATAACTTGGAAGACGACCTCGACCTCGCTATCAAGTACTACGAAGAATCGAGTGCTCTACCATTCAATGCGGGCACTCAACTCGTTAATGACAACCGAAACATTCAGTCAACACACTTATCCGAAGCCTTGCGTAGTCGCTATGTCCTCAAAGAAAACCCAGACGACATGACTCGGGGCATCGCAGCAGCTCGCCAAGGTGCCGAGAATTTCACTGGAGAGCATCCGGATCGAGCTTGGTCTTTCACTGTGTATTCAAAGTGGATGACTCACAAGTACAAGGTCACGAATTCCATTGGAGATCTGAACATCGGATTGGAATATGCACACAAGGCCGTATCTGCAGTACCTCGACAGCATGCCCACAGCGCACACTGGCAAATTCGCCTCGGAGAACTTTACAGGTTGAGATTCAAACACACTGGGGCCACCGAAGACGGCGATGCCGAGCTGGCGACATTACTACAGGCTTGGGACACTGCCAAACAAACAAAGTGTGGACCCTCTGTCTTCATCAAAGCTGCTACCCACCTTGGATCCATTCTAGGAAGTAAAGGTGCGCGTCAAAACTGGGAGCTGGCAAGCACAGTTCTGGCGGAAGCGGTCGCCAGGATGCATGACGTTGCAATTCTTTCTTTGCAACAGTCTGACAAAGAGTGGGCTCTCAAGAGATATGCAGGTCTTGCATCTGAAGCTGCAGCGTTCTCCTTGAATGCCGGGAAACCTGCTTTAGAAGCTCTCAAGCTGCTTGACCAGGGTCGAGAACTCATCAACAACAGCCTCATGTCTCTGAGAGGAGATGTCGACGTCCTCGCCCAGAAGCGGCCCGACCTCAGTACAAAGCTTTTGGCCGCATGGGAGATGAAGAATCATTCATTGTCTTCAGCTCAGGTCAAGTCCCTTCGATCAACGCATGAAATCACTGCGCTGACCGGTCCCAGCTCCTACGTCAGACCCTTATGGAGATCCGGGCAGTAGAAGGGTTTGAATCGTTCCAAGAACCTCTCGGAGAAAAGGAGTTCCTCTCCTTGGCCCAAAAAGGCCCTGTTGTTGTCATAAGCATCAGCTCGGTTCGTGGTTGCGATGCGTTTCTGATCACCGAGGCCGGCATTCAGCTCAAACCACTCCCGGAAGTGAGGCGTGCAACGGTTCAGGGCCACATACCTCATTTGACCGACCCGTTAAAGCTTCCTGGTATCCTGGAATGGCTCTGGTACTCCATATGCGAGCCTTGCTTGAACGATCTTGGCTTCATTTCCCCGGTCACAGATGGCAAGTGGCCACATGTGTGGTGGATTCCAACCGGGGGCCTCACCCTCTTCCCATTTCATGCCGCCGGGCTACATCACCGAACACCCTCAGACTCGGTCATCGACAGAGTCGTCTCTTCATATGGGACGTCTCTAAAGGCTCTCCATTACCAACGTGGGTTGAAGCCCAAGAAGAGTGAGTCGAAACACGCCTTACTAGTCGCCATGCCTATCACCCACGGCTGCCTCGATCTTCCCTACGTCTCTGACGAGGTTCATACTCTGGGACCTATTTGCGAGTCTATGGGTCTTAATCCTCTCATGGATTCTCAAAGTAGAGCGAAGATTCTGAGCGACCTCTGCAAATCGACAATCTTCCACTTTGCAGGGCATGGAAATGTCAGGACCACAGAACCATCGCTAAGCTCACTCCGTCTAAACATCTTAGACGACTGCCAGTTGACGGTGGGCGACATCCAGGACTTGAGGCTCCACGAAGATCCGCCTTTCATGGCCTATCTTTCAGCTTGCTCTACGGGTGTGGTGCGGAGAGGTGATCTTGCAGATGAAGGTATCCACTTGGCTGGTGCCTTTCAACTTGCTGGGTTCCGTCACGTCATTTGCACTCTATGGAACGTCAACGACCACTGTTGTGTTGAAGTAGCCAAGATTGTCTACGAGACTTTGCGGGCTGGAGGGACCCCTCTTTCTGACAAAGCGGCTCGAGAGGGCCTCCACTTTGCTCTCAGATCCCTCCGGAGCAAATCTGCGAATGAGCTGGGATCTCAGAAAACAGTCTCCGAAATGCATATTGGGAAGCCTTCAGAGACTGCTCAGCAGATCATCTGTGAGCCGACACCAGCACAGCTCGACAGCACGGACAGGATACAGGTGTTGGTGGTCAATTCTGTCAGCTCTGTGAAGCCGCCCGGAAACTTTCTTTGGGTTCCCTTTGTTCATTTTGGTTCTTAGGTTGCCATGCCAGGAAACTGTGCTGCTGTTGCTGTTTTGGATTTTGTTTTTCACGTTTTCTAATATCGCATAATAATCACCACCTGTGGAGGACATGTTGCCGGAGGAAGATCAATTCACACAATACACACAACCATGGGACAGCACCATGACTGCTCAGTGCTCGCATGTGTCTTCATGAAATTCCGAACGCATCAGATACCACACTGCAGATGACCCTGAATCTCCCTTGACATCTTCGCTTCTAGATGGTAGCACACATCGCACCAGGCCTCCTTGAAACAATCAGTCTCCTTGGCTGGTGGGATAACAGACCAAGTACAGCTTTCACATTCTCGTCAATCATACCGCTTTACAAATAGAGTGCAGTCGATTCCTTTCTCATGATCCTCCCCTGCGGATCCGGCAGAACCCAGAACTCAGCAATATGTCGATATGGTGCACCAGTGCCACAGGCGCGTTGGGACCATGATCATGAAGCTCTTTTATGGTGTGAACATTCTAGATAGTGACCTATACTTGATTTTGAGCCGATATGGAGCTACCGCGCAGGACGTACATCTCACCACCGCGTGAATCTTACCGTGTAGTATGTACTCGGACACCGGGCCGTCAGAAGTGCCTGATAGACTATAGATATGGGCAGTTTCCATCAATCAGCAAACCCAAGGTATGGAAAGTAGTGTCTAAACAACTCGAGATGCCACTGGCTTCTTACAGGGAGAATCGTTCTTCGGTTGGGAGGACCGAGGCGCGGTCACAACATGGAAATATCCAAAAACACCAAGCACATTATCATTGGATGCCACAAAACGGGTTGTAAATTTCAAAAACTTCAATTATTATTACGTTGTAATGCTTTCGCTGTGAGCGTGACGCCATCTATCTTAACACATGAGGAATACATGGGAAGGAAAAGGAGATCAAAGAAGCATGAAGGCAGCGATAGCAGCCAGCATCGAGGCACCTGCACCGGTGAGGCGGGTTGCACTGCTCGGTGCGTGTGTTTGCGAGGGAACAGCGCCAGAAGGAGAAGCAGTGCTGTTGGACGAAATTATGGAGGTGATGATACGTGTCGAGGACGCAGTGGAGGATGCGGTGGCGTTGGCGGAGGCAGTGGTGGAGGGAGAAACCCTCGTCAGGGTCGTCTCAACAGCGGCAGAGGTGTGCTTCGTCGACGACTCTGTCGTCTTGGAGGCAGGCTCGGAGGTCTTTGTGCTCGCGCTGGAGGTTATCGACGAGACCACGGTGCTCGTGGCCGAAGAAGCAGCAGCAGCCGAAGAAGTCTCGGCACTCTCATCTCCCTTGGTGTTGCCGGAGGCACCGTCGATCTTGATGCTCGTGTACGAACCGGACTTGTCGCCGTAGGTGTAGCTTGAGCTGGGGTTGTAGTTCTGAACCTCAATCTTCTGGAGGTACATCTTGTACGGTCCAGCAGCGTAGTCGGTCTCGCCGCCGGCCCAGTCGATGGTGCCCTGGGAGTTGCCGCTGTCGCCGCCAGCCCAGATGCCGACGCGAATGTTCATCGGTGTCTGGGGGTAGTTTGCGCCGCCAACAGCATCGGCAAAGTTGAGAGTACGGACAAGAACATCGTCAATGAGCCACTTTGTCGTCGATTCGGTCCACTCGATCGTGTACTTGTGGAAGGTGCCCTGGGAATCGGCCACAGCGGCGTGGCCGCCGCGATCGTACGAGGTGGTGTTGCCCTTGCCGAAGTAGTTTGTCTGGACGTCGCCGGGGACGCCGCCGAGCCACTCCCAGTCGACTTCGTCGAGGTCATCGGACTGCAGGATGGCGCTGCTGACGATGCCGGTGCCGGGGGCGGCACGGAGGTAGAAGGAGACGGAGCCGAAGAAGATGTACCACTTTGACTCGATGGTCGGGGAGTCTCCTTTCTTGGCAAGCGAGAAGACGGCGCCGAGGGAGTCGTCGTACTCGAGGGAGCCGGCGGTGATCTTCCAGTCGTCGCTGGCGCCCTTTGTGAAGTCGACGGTGTATGAGCTAGAGGCAAGGCCGGCGTCGGAGGGGCAAGTCTTCTCTGAGAGGGTGTCAGTGGTGATGGTGGAGAAGGCAGGTGATGAGGACGGCTTACCCATTGGGTTGCAGCTGGTGTAGGTCTGAGCCGCTGCGCCTACGGCGAGGGCAAGGATGCTGATGTCTCGGAACTGCATGTTTGAGCGAATGTCGGTGTTGACGCTGAAGCGAGTGATGCGTCAAGGGAAGTTGAGACGACGGAAAACAAACAAAAAGTCGCTGGCTGTAAACGCTTGGAAGAACTCGTGTGGTGAGTGAGGTGTTCCCAGTCATTCTGCCTCGAGGGCCCGACCCCCTTTTCAACGACTCATGATGTCGTCGTCAGTCATCAGTGGGCCAGTTGCGAGCACCACGCGATGGTCGTGTGCCGGTAAAGCCGCTAGTCGCCTCCGCCACATGCGGTCGGGCAGGCGACCACGAGACATCAACACGGATACGCCGCCGTAAAAATAGGGGTGGCCGGTGTAGGGTCGGCGGCGATTGGCGGCAGTCCGGCCTGGCGATGCCGAGTCTACGTACGTCCCTGACGTGGTGTGGTGGGCCCCTGGAGCCGTCTGTCTTTGTCGGTCGCGCGACGACTGAAGGGGCAGAGGGGGGCTGACAGATCGGATCCCGTAACGTTGCAAAGCGACCGCAGTGGTAAGCTAAGGGCCCCAGCCACGTGCTGGAAGCATCGCTGGTTTTGTTGCTATTCTTGGCGATTGGCCTCCAGCTCGGGAATGCTACGCTAGGAGGCCTCGTTTGGCGTCTGGTGTCAGCCGCAACCACCATGACCAACCTCGCATTTTTATCACGAGATTCTAGGGGTTTACGATGGCCTGCATTTATCATGTGTCGTAGAAGATTCTGCAAGCTATTAGAAGAATGAGATGCAGGCGCTGATGTGGCGACGATGCCGCTTCGCTGCTTGAGTTCCCATCCTCTTCCCAGTCAGGAGATGGTATTCCGCACTGTCCCCTGAGGAGGCTTATGTAATAAAAAAAGGGGGTCGATTTCAACGGTTCAAGGACGCCTATGGTGCTATTGCGTTCTAAAATACATGGCCTTGGGCTAACCGTGCTCCAAACTGGGTCGCGACTCATCAAAAGTGATGCTGCTCATCCAAGCGTCTTGTTCAGCCAGGCAAACTGGTACCTGCTCCACTCCTGCCCAGCTCCAACTTGAACATGATATCCAGCTGTTCCATTGAAGAACTTGTAAGTGGCCTTGTCGCCGAGCGCGTCCTTGACAACCTTCGGCTGACCAGCGAAGAATCCCTCGAGCTCAGAATCGATGACCAGGACGGGTACGTTGATATTGTCAGCAACGCCCTCGAGAGTGTACTGCTGGAGCGATTTGAGCCAGAGGTACGGAGAAGGCTGTTTGAAGCACCACAGTCCGTGTGCTAGACCCCAGCGCACGCCTGCAGGCACTTCTGGGCTATCCAAGAGCGGCAAGGCAGCCTCGTCGAATTCCTCTTGCTTGCCGGCGGCGAGAAGTTCCATCAAGTCTGGGGTCAGCTGAGCGGAGTATCCCTCGTAGACATCCCATACGCCGCCATTGAGAACAAGAGCCTTGATCCGAGGCTCAAACGCAGCGGCACGAGCGGCAAGATACCCGCCCATTGAAATGCCGACAAGGACGAGTCGGTCTCGATCGACGAAGCAGCCTTTGCGAATTAGCAGCTCGTCGATGACTGGCGTGAGAACCTTCTCCCAGTCAGGGATGAAACCAATGTCGTCGTTGCGGCGGACCGTGGGCTGCCCTGGCCCTTCGTAGGTGATGACATTCCAGCCACGGGCCAAGGCTGGTACGACAAAAGCGTGGTAGGAATCTTCCTGGCTGGCATCGTATCCGTTGCCGATGATCAAGGTTGGCCGTTTGACCCTGTCGGCGGCGGCAGAGTACCAGATGGCTTCAATGGTGAAGTTGTCGGTCGGGATCTGGATGCGTTCGCCAGGAATGGGCAGTGCAGCAAGCGCCTTGTCGAAGGCAGCGCGTTGCTCCAGCCAGAAGCCGTTGATGCGAGGGTCCGTCCAGTCCGCACGGTTGTAGAAGTCGGCCTGACGGTAGTAGTTGGCAGCGGCGAACCAGGCTTCTCGGACGTTCACTGGGTCGTACGCATTGTCCGCATCCTCAGCCTGCTTCTTGGTCTGTTCGGCCAAGGCGTAGAAGGTCTCAAGCCAGCTGGTGAAGTTGCCGGCCTCGATGTGTTTCGCTGCGGCCAAGACGTCATTGACATCGCCAGCTCCGAATACGGTGTTTCCGAGGGTGAAGAGCAGCTCGAAATGGAAGCTCCCGTCCTCGCTCAAAAGGATCACGGGTTCCTCCGGCTCGTTGGACGAAGTTGGTGGCTCAGGGTCGCGGGAGAGAACGGAGCTTGAGGCCACCGTTGTCCCGAGCAGAAACGCACTGAACAGGGAAGTTGTCTTCATCTTGATAGACGCTCAAAGATAAGTGTATGGTAGAGAAGATTGGGATGAGTTGGTGATGACGGTATTGGTGAGCTCAAGTTGCAATGTTGTCGGCGACGCACTGCTTTTTATCTGTGTTTGCATGCTCGCATGAGTTCAAGCGAGAGCAACTCATAGCCAACCCACGCTTACACTTAGCATCAGCTTTTGATGGGGCCTGTTTTTGCGATTGGTGTTCTCCTGGTTGTGATCTTCCGGGAACCGGGCATGGGGCTGTGGTGAATCATGCTACCTGGCGACACTCGGACGGATAGCGCAATGATTTCTTTGCGATTGGCTGGCTTGGAATGCTTCGCCCCTGATAATCCTGCCCAGGCTTTCGAAATACCGTATTGCGTCTGCAATTTGCACCACCAGCCATGGATGGAGCTTATTATTGCGATTGATGATTTCCTGGTTGCGAATGCGAACTCCCGACAATCATGGGGCTAAGCATCGTGAATAATCCATAGAATACTACGACGCTAGGACGGAGAAGGCAACTTCTTTGCGATTGGCCGCCTCGGGATCCTTCGCCCCTCTCCGTCCAGCCGAGCCACCTCCTCACGGCTCCCATCGCAGCCCTGCATTCTACGTCACCACCTGTCAGACTGCTACCGAACGTGACTGGGTGGAATTATGGATAATTCTTTCGCAACTGTCTTTTACCTACCTTCCACACGTCGTGATCTGACGGCCAATCGCAAAAAAAGGCCGGCCGCCTGGCAACTCTCAACCCAAGCGACATCGGTCCTCGTCATCCTTGCGCAGCAGACATGGTCAACTACGGCCCCTCGAAGGGCTGCTCGACATGTCGCAAACGACGCGTCAAGTGCGACGAAACCAGGCCAAGCTGCCGTGAATGCCTACGGCTGCGACGGGTATGTGGAGGGTACGATTCGGAGAAAAAGACAGGCCGGATTCGGTTCAAGGACCAGGGCACCGGCGCAAAGCTCCCTTCGTCGGCATCACGGTCCAGGGGCACCTGCATGTCGACAACGCCAAAACGGACGAAGGAGGCGATCATACCAGCAACGATCACTCCCAGCGATGAATCCACCGCTGTTTGCTTCTTCCTCACCTCCATCGCGGGCTTGGGACGCAGCCTTCGCTCGACCCAGGGATTCCTGGAGCCTCTCTCCCTGGTCATAGCCAAGGAGCGCCCAGATTCCGTCCTTTCGACTGTCCTGACCGCCGTTTCAACGAAGCTCTGGAGTTTGTGGAGAACCCCTACAAACAACTATCGAACGCCTCATTCTCCGTTTACCAAGGTGCTGGGTCGCCTGCAAGCAGCGCTCAATGATCCCCTCGAGCGGTCAAAGGACAGCACCATTCTCGGCGCTATCTTGCTGCATTTCTACGAGAGCATCGCTGCTCGATCGACGCATCAACGCACCATGCGCGCCCACCAGGACGGGGCTCGTGCATTGCTCGAACAAGGCGCTGGGAGCGTCGCGAACTCGGATTACCGCGCATACTTGCGGAGTTACCTTCGGCACTGCGACGTGTCGACATTCATGGAAGAGCAACCGGACGATACCTCGGCCCTGGATGTTTGGTTCGATGCGGTACGGGACGATTCCTCGCCAGGTACCCCAAATGCAGTCTTGGACCTGATCGGGCTCTCGATTGCCGATTTGCAGAAGAGACTATCCGCCTTCATGGCTCGGCCGGCCAACAACAACCTAGATGATCTGGCCCTTGCGACGTGGTGGCAGGACGCTTCGTCCGTTGACGCACAGCTCTTGGATTGGGTTCAGTTGGTGCCCGACTCATGGCATCCTTGCACAAAACCCGAGGAAGACAGCTTTGCTTACTTCGGGTTCTGCGACATATACCCGACCGTCCAGATTGCCACGATCTGGAATGTATGGCGTGTTTGCCAGCTCATGGTCCTGCGGATGCGGCTTTGTCTGCTTTCGAAAGCGCCCCCAAAGGCGCTGCAGCAATGCATCTCAATTGCTACCAAGGAAAACAGTCTTCCGGATCCCAGTCGCTGCAGGGAGTTGATGGAATCCATCTGCCGGTCCATCCCGTTTTATTTGGGCAACCGCCAGACTCACGGAGGCATGCACGACTTGGCGGACCTTACGATCAAGATCCCCAACTACTACGACCAACACTTGGATGACGACGTCCGTACACAGTATCTCCGAGGGGATCAGGCGATGAGCCTCTTCGATTACAGGCGGCATATACTGGTCCAAGGTCCTTCGCATGCACTGCTCCACTTGAATAGCCTGATCAAAGTGCTGTCAAAGGAGGGCGGAGAGCTCATCTGCTGTGAGCTGCGTGGGGATCAGGTCGTCTGGATACGAGAACAATTTGTTAGGGTCTGCAAGCTTACTGATCCGGCTCGTCGGTTCAACTGGTAGTGAAATACATGCATGCGTTGCCAGGAGGCTAAGCAAACTGCCATGTGCATCGACCCGCGATGTGCTTGACCACGCCTTGCCCAAGTCTCTCTCTCTCTCTCTCCCGAATCCGCTCGAAGGTACCGGCATCGCCCCTCAATCAAACATAATCACACATGTGTCGCGGGTCCGGCTTTCTAGTTGAGTGGCCATGGTGTTGCATTCATAATCACACATGTATTCACGCTTGGTGGCAGCATGGCGTGTCAAGTTGCTCACATCTCAGATGATCGACAGTCCTCCTCGTTACACTTTTCCCTAGCTATCTTTGTGCAGTCGGATCGGAATGCCTTGGCAAGTCTTGAGGTATTCGTACGTTGACACAAACCAGCCCTTGACAAATCAGAATCATTTTCAGGACTGACAGCTGATTGAGCTTAACGCCACGAGGCTAACGTGAACTGCATGCCGAGAACAATGTCTCTGCAGATCTTCGGCGGTGTCCCCGCCATTTGCACGACCCTGCTGCGTCCAAGCCGGGGAAGGTATGAAGGGACGGCCCGTCGGGAGGTTGTCAACGACCGGGCAGCCCCTCGCCCGTTCCGCGACTGCGACATTGTCTCAGGGGCTGTGAATTGAGATGCTTTACTGTCACGAACTGGCACTGTGATTCGATGGCTACGCCCTGTGGCAGCGGAGAATGTTCAGCTCCCAGTCTTGGAAGAGGTCATGAGCGGGCTGGCGCTGGACAAGAGGGCCTCATTGCGTCAGTGTGCCCTCTGAGGCGGCTGCATGTCTCTGGGGACGTGCTCTTGCAACACCATCGCGACATTTGTGCTGTGGAAAAACAGGGAAGGATACGAAGGTTGGAATGGAAGCTGTTGAGGGGTCGGCATGATGCACCGCGGAAGATACATGGACGAGGCACATGATGGTAACGACTGCAGATGAACAGTGCTCCAGCCTGTGTATAAATTGGTGGCCATCTGCATCTTCCCAAAGAACCGGAGCATCGCAGCACAAACATCATCTGCCAGTCCATCAGACATCTGAACTTCCTCACCCCAAAGACACATTCTTCCGAGTCCCCCATCATGCAGTTTAACTACCTCTTCCCCCTGGCCCTCCTGGCCACCTTCGTCAGCCACGCCAATGCCCAAGTCGCCGCCATCGAGGCCGCCTTCCTAGTCATCGCCGGCGAGCTCGACGACTTTGGCGCCGCCTTCGCCACCGGCACCAGCAGCACCGACATCCTCAACACCGGTGCCGACCTCGTCACTGCTATCGACGCTGCCACCCCAATCGTCCAGGGCAGCCCCAACATCGGCTTCTTCCAGGCCATCGACCTCGCCGAGTCCCTCGGATCTGTGGGCGACTCCGCAGAGGCTGCCTTCGACACTGTTGTTGCCCAGCGTGCTGCGGCTGATACCCTGGGCATCACTCCCCAGGTCCGTGTGCTGATCGAGGACGTCCGCGACAGCATTGCGGCGCTGGGTGCTGCGCTCGTGCCCAAGGTTCCGTTCCTGCTCCGCTCGCAGGTGCAGGAGGCTGTTGCCGATGTTGATGCCAGGCTGGCCGATGCCATTGCCGTTTACTCCTGAATGGAACGGGGGCAGCTGGTAGTGCTTTTCAAAAAGCCTCTCGCCCAGTGGACGGAAACCTTGCCAGGACCTCGAGGTTGTCGGCTCCTGTTGGGGCCTGAAAACAGGGTCGGTTGATGTATTCCTTGGTAGAATCAGGGAACTCTTCGGCAGTAGTCTTGAGAACATTTGGGAGAAGTTTCCTTGACCTGGTGGAAATGTGATATTTGTTCAGCCGTTGATTCCATTCACGATATCCCTTGCCACCTTGATGGCTTTCCCGATGATTTGATGTGCCAGTTCTGTCAAATGGAGACCGCCTCCAGACGCGAAATTGGGACATGTGTCGTCGAGGTACCTTTGGTAGCTTGGCGGCTTTCGGTCGGATTCAGATGTGGACTCCGAGATGCGGCGGATGGCCGAGGGTGATGATCACCCGCGATCCTTTGGGGGATAGCGGGCGATTTTGCGCGGAGCAAGTCCGCCCGCGAAGGATCAAGGGAGGAGGCCAGAGTCCTTTGGCTGGGGAAGGAATCCGGGAATGCTACGATGGACGGAGGCATTTGCCTGGAGTTGGTGTAGGATTGGGCGGGGTTGCTATGGTATAAGAAGAGACGGAGGAAGAGCTGGTGTTGGGAGTCTCGCCAGTCACATCTTCCCCGCAAGAATTCACCCGAAAACATCACCATGGCTTTCCTCTGTGTTGCTGCAACCATCCTGAGCGGACTGTCGTTTGTCATGGGAAGTCCTGCCGACTTGGCTTCGGTGGCAGTCCCCCGTTACTTCGTCACTTTGTGAGTCCATCCAGTCGAGACACCCCGATGAGACTAACATGGTCAGTGGGAGTTCCACGACCCAGACGGGCTTCAGGAGCAATGGCACCTTGCCATCGGCAGGAAACATCCTCGGGAACCCCTCACTGCCTGGCTGGACAACAAGCGGCGGGTTGAACTGGCTCGGGTACGCCCTCACCGAGTTCAACAGGACCCTGACACTCTCGTACAACCTCGCCGTGGGCGGAGCAACCACCGACCAGGTGCTGATCCCACCCTACTCCCCGACGGTGAAGACCTTTGTGGATCAGGTAGATGACTTCGAGACGAACATGTGGGTGCAGGTAATGCACCGTGGACGCCAGAGACATTCCTCGTGGGCATCTGGATCGCGAACAACGACGTCGGGGAGTCGTGGAACAAACCCGGGCTGCCGGAGCTGTACGAGAAGGTGTCGAAGCGGTACTTCGAGCAAGTACAGAGGTTGCACGACCTCGGCGCTCGGAACTTTGTCATCATCAACTCTGCCCGTAGGTGTTTTCTACCCCGCGGTGTGAACAAGCTGACCCGCCCCAGCCCAACAGGAGACGCCGCTGATGAGGACCAACGGGGCGGATCTAGTGAAGCTGAAGGCCGCGGTGGACCTGTACAACGATATCATGGCGAGGAATGTTCGCGCTTTCAGGAAGAGCCACTGCGGTGCGAGAACGTGGCTGGTGGACGCAGGCGCGGCGTATTACGAGGCACTGGACGATCCGGCCAGGTTTGGCGCGCTCGATGACATGTGCGAGAACCTGGACGGTAAGAGCTGTCTGTGGTGGAACAATTACCATCCGGGCCTGGCGATCCATCGACTTCTTGGGGCCGAGGTCGCTCGGGTCGTCGGTGCTCCATGGTTCAAGGCGTGAGGTTGTGAAGTGGAGGGGAAGATGGAGGAGGAATGGGGAGGAATGGCGGGGTCGAGTCAATTGACGGACTTTTGCCGAGGACACTCACTGCAGTTGCTGCTGGTGTGCGGCAAGAAAGCTTGATTTGCTAAGCTTCAACGTCATTTCCACTATAACGGGGCGTGTCAGGGGTCGTGAACCGCGACAAACCCGCTAAGCTTTTAGTCCTCAACCTTGGCACTGAACTTCCTTCCCGTTTCACCTCCTCGGTCGTCTCCTCGGTCGTCTTCCGTGATCGACTCGAGTCCTGTCACTCGACCATATCAACCCCTCGACCCTCGACTCCGACTGAACATCAACATCCCCAAATGTACACATCTCTAACACCAAAATGCACGACGACGCCGAGCGAGACCCGCGGGCGCCGCCCAAGCTCCGAACCGTGAGGACGGCCGAAGATCCTCCCGTATCCCCCCGAACCCGTGCCGCCGCAGGCGACGGCGCCTCTCTCGCCCGCAGCTCGACAACGCGATCCGACCCGCAGAGCCAGTTCTCGCCCGTCTACCGCCGCCGTGCCGACTCGCGCGCGAACACCTTCCGCGCTGTCGACGACTACAACGAGATCGCCTTCGACTTCGAGTCCTCCCGCCCCGGCTGGCAGCCAGGTTCCGAGCCAGGCTTCGATCCCTCCAAGCCCGACGGAGGCCACGCCTCTGTCCCCGTGCTCGAGGCCGACTGCGACATCACCATCTTCGATTTCAGCGAGATACGCGTCGAGCAGAGAACATATGGAAACGCCGACTTCATACGCTTCCTCGACGAGCCACAGCCGGCGTGGTCAAAATGTCGATGGATCAACGTCAACGGCCTCAGTTGGGACGTCATCCAGGCCTTGGGCCAGAAGAAGGGCTTGCACACACTGGCGATTGAGGACGTCATGAATACGCGGAACAGAACAAAGGCGGATTGGTATACGGACCAGGCCTTTATCCTGCTGACGCTGCAGAAGCTCGTTCGCCTCGTGGACCCGGACACGAGCGACTCCGAGTCTGACTCAGATTCGGACTCCGAGGACGGTTGGTGTGCCGGCGGCGGGGAGAAGGGGATCGCTGGGGCTTTTGGTCGAGTCTTCCGCCCGAAGAGCAGTCGTGGCGGGGACGTAAAGAGCGGCTCCTCTGGGAGAACCGACGCGGAGAATGCGAACCCTAAGCAGTCGCCACTCCGGAGAACCACGACGAGGCCGGTCCTGTCGAAACGAGATCGCCTCCGAACGCGCCTTGGCCTTCGACCCAAAGACCCCATCAAACTCCCCGACGACGCCCTACTCGTACGTACCCTGCAGCGGTACCACGCGTCGCCCAACGAGGCCCGCACCGAGTACATGGAGCGGAATTCATCTCTCAACTCCCGTAACCTCGCAGTGTCGGCCGAGCAGGTTTCCATCTTCCTCACCTCGGACAACACTGTCATCTCCTTCTTTGAGCTCTCCGCCTCGGATATCGAACGCCCCATCGCCCTCCGCCTCTCCACCCCAGGCACCATCCTGCGCCAGTCGTGCGACGCCTCCCTCCTCGTCCAGGCCATCATCGACGCTATCATCGATCTTGCGTTGCCGCTCACAGCCGTCTACTCCGACGTCATTGGCGACCTCGAGCTCGACGTCCTCCTGGACCCCAGCATCAAGCAGTCGCGCTCCCTCTACATCTGCATCTCCGAGATCAACAAGATGCTCACCTTCCTCAACCCCATAGACAACATCGTCAATGTCCTCCGCGACCACGTCACGGACATGCACCCCGAAGTCGCCGTCAGCCAGCTCCGCAACCCAGCTTCGGGCGTCATCGTCACGCCCCTGACGCACACCTACCTCGGCGACGTGCTCGATCACTGCGTAATCATCACCGAGACGATGCAGCAGATCAAGCGCAGCGCCGATAACCTCATCGACCTCATCTTCAACACGATATCCGCCAACCAGAATGAGAGCATGAAGACGTTGACTGTCATCACCATTGTCTTCCTGCCGTTGACGTTCCTGACTGGGTACTTTGGCCAGAACTTTGAGCCATTCGACGACCTCAACAAGGGCATCTTGTTCTTCTGGAAGATCGCCGGGCCCTTGATCTTCTTGACGATTACCATCATGCTGCATCGTAAGATCATCCGCTGGGTCTCCAGCTTTTTCCAGAGGAGGCACGTCGTCGCCATTAGGAAGCGCAAGCCCCGGCGGAGGAAGCAAGCCTGAGGAGAGGCAGTGGAGGGTCTTCAACCGGATGTCGCAACTTGATCGGCTTGAGGTCGACTGCTCCCAGCGTATTGTTTCTTCTGTATCATCTGCTCTGCTGCATTTTCTAGGATCGATACCCCCATTCAAGCATAGCGTTTCTTGCCCGTCGCCTCCCTCCCCAACGTTGACGCCCACCGCCGCGCCGCCATCGGACGGATCCCGCCCGCTTACGTGATGCCGCCACTTTTTAACCTCACCTCCTGAATTTTCATCCCCAACAACAACTCATCTGACAATCCTCTCATCAATCCCTGCAGTATCTACATCCATCCTTCAGGAGCATACAGCCAGCAAGCACAACTCTTCCACTTCAAAATATTCTCCTCACCATGACTGCCGACGCCACAAAGCCAGACCCCGCCCCCGCAAAGACCGACCCCGCGGCCACGGCACACCTTACCACCTTCCCCGGCCCCACCCCTATTGACTCAGACCCCTCCATCGCCGCCCACGTCCACACCTACCACACCTCCCGCTGCCTCGCCTCGCCCCTCTACGCCTTCCTCCTCTCTCCCGAGTCCCACGGCCTGCGCCTGACCCACGCCTCCAAGGGCCTCGTCGTTTTCCGCCTCCCCTTGGCCGCGTGCCACCTCAACACCGCCGGCAGCCTGCACGGCTCCGTCTCCGCTACCATCGTCGACTGGGCTGGCGGTCTGGCTATCGCTGCGTGGGACCTACGCGCACAGACGGGTGTGAGCGTCGATATCCATGTCACGTATGTGAGCGGCGCCAAGTTGGGGCAGGAAGTTGAGATCGAGGGACGCGTGGACAGGGTTGGGGGCAGCTTGGCGTTTACGAATGTTGGTGTTTACAAGGTGAAGGATGGGGAGAGGGGGGAGGCTGTGGCGCTGGGGAGGCATACCAAGTTTGTGAGGACGAAGTGAGGGGAGGGGCTCTGGTCGCTCCGAGGCCTGCGGATACCGTCAGCTTGTTGAGCCAAACTTTTGTGTCCGAAGTACGTGCGAAATTTGGCCCCATGCAAGCCCTTTTTGCCTCCCATTGGCTTGACGTGTGTTTGTCAGAGGCATTTTGATGAGCTCACCGATCTTGTCATGGCCTTTTCGGGCTGCCACAGACTGTGCTGTGGACCCGTCGTCGTCCGCCAGGTCCAGACCCATGATGACTTCTTTTACTCCCAGGAGAAATTCGACTGTTGCCTGTTGCCCATTGAAGGCTGCATGTGCCAGCGGAGTATGCCCTGTGTTGTCTTTCTCGTTGGCGTTGATCTCAGTGGTGTCAAGAAGAAGTTGCAGTATCTCCGTGTGGCCATTCTCCGCTGCTTTGGCAAACGATGTTGATCCGTCAGAGTTCTTCGCATTCACTTCTATGCCATCAACACCTAGGAGCATTCGAGCAACGGATTCGTGGCCCTGAGAAGCTGCCTCGTGGAGTGGCGTCCGTCCCCACCTGTCTCTCGCGTTGACGTCGATGCCATCGGCATTCAGAAGCATTCGAGCGACAGACCCGTGACCAATACGAGCCGCAAAATGGAGCGGCGTCTCTTGCCAGAAGCTTCCCGCGTTGATTTGGATGCCTTCACAGTCAAGAAGTGTCCTGACCACGGCCTCGTGACCCTCGAGTGCTGCGCAGTGAAGAGCTGTTTCCCCGCCCCAGTCCCAGGCTTCGATCATACTGCTGTCAAAACGCAGGAGCATCCGAACCATGTCTTCCAGACCATGTGTCGAAGCCGCGTGCAGGAGTGTCATCTGATGATCATTCGAAGCATTCAGACCAATGTGTTTCGTATCCAGAAGCACATTGATGACGGAGCTGGAACCCGACGCGAACGCAACGTGAAGTAGCGTGTCTCCGTACTTATCTCTTCCATTGACTTCAATCCCATCCCAATCAAGAAGCATCTTGACAATGTCCGTGTGGCCTTTCGCCACAGCAGAGAAGAGCGGTGTGTTCCCATGTCGCCCCGTAACATTTGGCCGTGCGCCTCTTTGGAGCAGATACCGCACTTGATCAGTGTTGCCCTCATAGGCAGCAGCGGGAAGCTCGTTTTTCCCCACTTCCGTAAAGACCGTATCGACTAAGGCAAATCTGGGTTTAGAAAGGAGCTTGGGAGCTTTGGGGCTGAGATAGTTGCCCGAAAACCTCAGCAGAAAGAACTTTGAGACTAGCTGGTTGCACGACTCGCTCTCGGGCAAGCTGGCGTGATTGACCCAGAATTCGAAAGGGTAACGAAAGATTCTGTCGAATCGCACCTCCTCGTGCCAGCTATCTTCAGCCAAGGATCCTGGGGGTTTGCTGAACATCTCGAGTGAAACGTAGGTAATGCAAGTTTCCGCGATGTGGCGATGGGCATTTGGGAACCATCGATCAGAGTTTCTCGGAAAGTATTCCTGCGTTGTGTAATGCACCAATCGGATGATGTTGCTCTTCTCATCCACGGTGACTAGTCCGGCGCAGGCGGAGACGATGTCTTCGACTTCGGGGACGTTGTCGGGATCGATCTTCGTCTCACCGAGCTCAACGGCAAGTGCCTCTTGAAGTTCGAAGGTCTCCAAAGGTCTCATGGCACAGGCGATCCACATCAAGGCCTGCTTGGCCAAATCCTCCTGGTCATCTAGCTGGCCGGCGATCCGCTCCATGACATCGTCGTACGCCTTGTCGTATGCACCGGAACCGGTGTGCAGGGCTTCGAGTGCCTTTCTGATGGCTTTGGCCGACCTTTTACCCTTCAAAGAATCGAAGTGCAGCTGCGCCAGCAGAAACTGAGACGTTGTTTAGCTGTTTTCCAGCCCCCAACAGCTACGAGGGACGCACATGCCATCTACGGCTTCGACGATCTTCCTTATAATATGCCCCTGCAGCTCGAAGCTTTTGGCAACACAAGCGGGCAAATGGGAAATACTGCCCTCGAGGTATCGTCGAACGTCTTCCTCGTGAGCTCGGATCTCAAGAGACGTCGCACCATTGAACATATCAGTGATATCGGTGATGAACCTCGAGGTGTCGAAGATGTTGACCTTGCATGTCGATTGCAGGTTGAACATTGTGTCTCAGAAATCGTGCTCGGCTGCCGTCCGACAGCTGACACTCATCAAGGGCATCAACAACGATGTAGACTCTGGGAATCGAGCCCATCAGAACTTGCAGGGTTGTGAACAGCTGCTCCAGCGACGGCTTGGTATTTTTCTTGTGTTTGCGACGAATATTTCGCAAAAACTCCGGCAGGGATGGTTGGTCTTGGGCCAGCTGATGGAGGATGCTGGAAAGAAGATGTTCGACCGTCTGTTCTTGCTGTCTTCGAAAGTTGCAGTAGAGGTACGCCATACTGGCATGTTCGTCATTAGTAAGTCGGCTCTGCAAGTCGTCCACCACGATAGATGTAAGCAATGTCTTTCCAGCACCTGGGATCCCGGGACAGAATAGTGTCGTCTGAGGCCACGCCACCCAATGCTGGTACTCGGTTGAGTCTAGCAGCCACTGCCCGGTGCCCGCTTGTCGACGACGAAGGAGATCGCTCTGCTGGGCCCCGTAGTCGTCATCCGAGAGCCAATCGAGTATCTCCTTGCTCCTCTGCTCATTCTGCCAATCGTTCTGTTCCTGTCGGGCATGCTTGACTTCCTTGAACGTTTGGACACCAAGAGAGAGCGTGTCAAGGCTGATCAAGCTATTGAGGGATAGACAACGACGTTGCAGATCCTCGACTGTTTCTCTCGTCTTCTTGATGGTGAAAGCGCCCTTCAGTCGCTCCCAGCCGAGTCGGTGCCCTTGTGTGCGTTTCTTGAGATCGAAAAGGACGTCCTCGAGCTGTAGTCTGCACGCATCGATCAAGGAGGAGGTGCTTGTCGATTGTGTCGGATCACCAAATTCTGCGAGAAGGGCGGACCGTCGTCCTTCGAATGCTGACTTGAAGTCTTCATCAACGAGAATGTTGCTGTGTGTCTCCGAAAGAACCGTTCTCAAGGATTGGAGCTCCTTGAGAAACGATTTCGCATCCCCTGGCGCGTCTTTCCAGTCCAGTCCGAACTTGACGGTGAGCTGGAGGATCTGGCCGGCGACGCCGATGACGCCGATGATCCCGAGTGCGTCGGCCATCGCGGTTCCGGATGGGCTACCAAATTGAGTGTACCAACGCCGGTCAACGGACTGCCCGGTGTTTGCTGGAGGAATTGAAGCGTATGGCTCTGCCCGCAGAACGGGAGAATATGGAGGGCGAAAAGCGCGCAACTCGAGACTCGAGCGGGGTTTGGGTCGCCCAGCTTTACGATCAGGCTGCCAATCTGACCTGCCGCTGTGAGTTGGCACACGAATCACACCGTGAGGGATGTGTGTGATGGCACAGCAATTTCAGTCGACCATCGGGGCCAACGGACACGCGAAGGTGCTGACTCATCCATCGCTGATCTGGAAGCTTGCGCCCGAAATTCCGTCGCCGACATCTTGGGCTTGAAGCGAACCCGTGGACGGAGCCAAACCGCCGACCGCGAAGTCGCGAGGCCGCGAAAATGTGGGACACACGGATCGGACACCGGCGGTTCTCGTCGGTCTCTGTACCCCTTACAGGTACACTGAGGATCTGCCGGAGAATTGACACGGGCCGCTGCGGTAGCGCCGAAGTGTACTGAGATGATGACGTTCGTAAACTGCAACGGTATCTTCGCGCCGGCGATGGAGAAAGAATCTACCCAAGGTTTCAAGGTTGGAAGGCAGCTATAAAGAGCCAAGAGAGCAGAAGCTTTCTGGCAGAAGTCACTTCAACAGCAGACACATCAGCATCGACATTCAACCAACTTTGAATTATCATCTTCATCAGACTCCTCGACTTCCTGACACCGCTTGGGCATCTCAATACCCTTCCCCATTTACGAAAATGAGCGCCACTACTGCCAAGACTCTCAGCGGCAAGGTCGCTCTCGGTAAGTCCTGTCTCCTCCTCTATCTGTCACCCGTGAGCAACACCAACACATCTCAGTGACCGGCTCCAGCCGCGGCATCGGTGCCGCCATCGCCCTCCGCCTGGCCTCCCACGGTGCCAACCTGGTGATCAACTATGTCGCCTCAGCCGCCGCCGCCGAGGCCGTCGTGGCCAAGATTCGCGCCCTGGGTGTCGAGGCCATCGCCGTCCAGGCCGACGTCTCCAAGCCCGCCGAGATCAAGCGCATGTTCGCCGAGGCCATCTCCAAGTTCGGCCGCCTCGACGTGGTCATGAGCAACTCGGGCATCGAGCACTTTGGCGACCTGACCAGCGTCACCGAGGAGGAAATCGACCGCGTCCTGGCGGTGAACGTCAAGGCGCAGTACGTCATGGCCCAGCAGGCATTTGAGCACCTGACGGACAGCGGGCGCCTCATTCTGATCTCGTCCACGTCCGCCGTCTGCGTAAGTGTCCCTCTCCTTTTGCGATTGAGATGAAGCGAGGCTGACATGATGGCCACAGGGCTTCCCCCGTCACGCTCTTTACGGAGCCTCCAAGGCCGCCATCCAGGGCATGGTCCGCAGTCTGGCGTGGGATTTTGGCGCCCGCAAGATCACCGTCAACTGCATCGCGCCGGGCGGCGTCAAGACGGACATGTATGCCGAGGCGGCGGCCAAGTACCTCAAGGGCGGCGAGGGCATGAGCGTGGAGGAGATTGACGCCAGGATCTCCGACTGGAGCCCCATGTCGAGGCCTGGCATGCCGGAGGACATTGCGGGCATTGTGTCGCTGCTGGCGAGCCCTGAGGCGCAGTGGATCACGGGGCAGACGATGCATGCCAACGGAGGGTCGTACATGATTTAGGGATAGAATCGGGGAAGTCAGGCTTTGAATAAGGGATGAGAAGAGGGTTGTTATGAAAGAACTTGATCTGCTAGCTTCAGAAGTCGAGGGTAATGCTCGGGATACGAGCGGGCAACTTGAGTAGTCTTGGCAAAGCGGCACAGCAGGCGGAGATGCTGCAGTTGCCTGCTCCCTGCCAAGGTCATTGCAACTGTCCCTGCTTTCTCCGGATGCTAGTTGGGACTTTTGTGGCAATGGATGAGGGTATTGGGCGGCTGGGGGCGGCATGGTTGATACAAGCCTATGGGTATAACACCAACCGCCATCCCCAGACGCCCCCCCCGCCATTCCTCTCTTCACCACCACCTCCAACCTCCCAAGCACTCACCAACCTGAACCACCCACCATGGCTGCCTCCGCCCCGACCGAGAAGAAATACCTCTCCAAAGAAGAATACCTCGACATTCTCGACCGGCAACACGAAAAGCTCCGCTCCACAAACCCCGAATGGGCATCCTTTCCCGCTTTCGAGCCAGCCAACTACGCGCCGGGCTACGAATACATCCTCGAGTGCCGGGCACACCTCGATGCCAGTGGCAACGAGCGCTTTGACAAGGCCATGGGGCGCTACATGGAGCCAGGCCAGGATGCGGCGGTATTCGACGAAGCCAGGGCCGAGTGCATGGCGCTGCTGGAGGGGAGGCCGGACCTGCAGAAGAAGTGGGATGAGCAGTATGGAGGGGAGATGTGGAAGAAGGTCCAGGAGGCGTTCAAGGAGGCTGGAAAGCTGAACCTGAAGGCGTGAGACGGGAGGTTGGAAGGTGCGATGACCTATGAGTGGCGATGTCATCTCATGTGAAGGATCAATTGAATGACCAGTACTCACATGAACTCACAAAGTGCTGACTGTATTCGCGATGCAAAATGAGAGGCAGCCCTGCAATTCCTGACCTTGTGATCTTTCGTCCTGCAGTAAGCGACAGCTCACCTCCCATCCCAATCCAATCGACCTTTTCACCCGGAAACTTGAACAAACCCATTATCTTCCGCCTCCCGATAGCGTTCTTCCCCCGTCCCACAAACTCACCCAATCGCCCGACCCGGCGCCACCGGCAGCCCTGCCCCGGATCGCACAGCGTGATTGCGCAGCACAACCATGCGGTCTTGAACCGCTGGGAGGTCGTGGAATTTAGGCACCCCATCCGCCGATGAGTCACCCCCCGGTCCGTGAGCCTCACCGTCGGGGTCGACTCGCGGATTTACGGCCGCGGCCCATTCCAGCTTAGCCCAAAGGCCCCCAAGAACAGTGACGTCTCCCGTCCGATTCAGCGTCGGTCAGAATCACCCGCAGCTCACTTGCATGCGCTGAACAGGAGACGAACCCGCTTCTCTCCCCCCGCTAGCCAATCTCTTCCGGCCGTCAAGGTTGCGGAAGGCAGGCAGCCGTACCCGAGGTCTGCCTCGTTCGACCGCAGACGTGAGGCAAGTGAGAAAAAAAAAAAAAAAGGCAACGAAAAAAGACCAGGCCAGACTGGTTCGAGTGCGACTACATTATCCCCTGTGACGCCCAGTGGCATCGATCTGACGACCCTGCGTGACAATCGCTCCCACGCCCCGAGCCCTCCGCCATGCCGCCCCCCGACGCCAGGGCCATCACGGGCCTTCACTACACCACCGCCCTCCTTACGCCCCTCGCCCTCGCCCTCTCGGCCCTCCTCACCCGTCGCCCGTCATCCCCGAAACGCGCCCGCCAACGCGCTCAAGCCCGCGTCCGCCCTATCCTCTTGACGGCTTGTTACGCTGTCATCTCGCTCCTGTACTTCGCCGAGTCCGCCCTCCTCGTCGCCCGCCGCCATGACGCCATCACAACTCAACAGGACCGGCTCGTTCACCTCGTCGTCTGCGGCCTGACCTGGCTCCTTACTTCGACTACCCATCATGCCTACGCCGCCTGGGCGCCTCCCGCCATTGCTTCTGTCGACTTCGCGCTCGAGGTGCCTCTCGTCGTGCTCCTGCCCCGGAGCCCTGCGGTGCTGGATGTCCTCCTCACCGCCGCCCTGACCGTTCGCGTCTTTGTCTTGGCAGGTGTCGTGTTCGTCGCTGCAATTTACTACGTCCGAGATATCGCAGCCCGCCTCACCTCGCCCAAGGCCCTGCCCGAGGAATCCCAGCCCATCCTCGGCGCCGCCGCCACAGAGTCCACCGCCAACGGCTACGGCGCCGTCCCCGCTTCCCCTTCAGGCTCCAGCACCGACTGCGACAGCGACGCCTCCGACGACGCCTCCGACGACGAAGACAGCCCCCGCGACGACGAGGCCGCCAAGCTCAAGAAGCGCCGCGCCAAACGCATCAAAGAAGCCGGCGGCTGGATCGCTTACCTCCGCGAATTCCGCGTCTTCCTCCCCTACCTCATCCCCCGCAACGATGTCAAAGTCCAGCTCTGCTACCTCGTCTGTCTCCTCTGCCTCGCCGCCGGCCGCGCCCTCAACTTCCTCATCCCCAACCAGCTCGGCAAGGCCACTGACCAGCTTCTCAGCGGCCAGGCCCCCTACGGCACCCTCCTCATCTGGCTCCTGCTCTCCCTCCTCCGCGATGAAGCCGGCATTGACCTCATCGAGAGTCTCGCCAAGATCCCCATCGAGCAATTCTCCTACCGCCAGGTCACCACCGGTGCTTTCAACCATGTCATGAGCTTGCCCATGGAGTTCCACGCCGAGCGCGATTCAGCCGAGCTCATGCGCGCCGTCGAGCAGGGCCACTCTCTCACTCGTTTGCTTCGCTCCCTCGTCCTCGACATCATGCCTACGGTAGTCGACCAGGTCCTTGCCCTCGCCATCCTCTACAAGCGCTTCAACATCTTCGCGTCCATCGTCCTCCTGACCGCCGGCGTCTGCTTCTTCATCCTCCAGGCCGTCTCCACCAGCTGGAATCTCGACCACCGCCGCGCCATGACCAAAGCCAGTCGTGAGGAAGCCCGCGTCATGCATCAGGCCGTCCAGGGCTGGCAGACCGTCACCTACTTCAACATGTTCCGCTTCGAGAGCAAACGCTTTGGCGCCGCCGTTGAGGACCAGCTCACCGCCAACCGTCGCTGGCAGGTTCGCAGCTCCTTCATCGAGGCTTTTGTCGAGACCATCCGCCCCCTCACCTTTTTCACCCTGGCCTGCCTCGTCGCGTACGAGATCACCGCCGGCAATGCCACTCCTGGCGATTTTGTCTTCCTGCTGCAGTACTGGAGCTACCTCGTCTGGCCCATGGTCTATCTCTCACATAGCTGCCGCTACATGATGTCTGACCTCGTCGACGCTGAACGCCTGCTGGCGCTATTGCAGACCAAACCGAGCATCGCAGACCGTGACGGCGCCGTGTCCCTGCCTCACGTCGAGGGTCGCGTGGCTTTCGAGTCCGTCGGCTTCTCCTACGACCCGCGCAAGCCCACCGTGCGCGACCTCAACATCACCACGGCGCCCGGCCAGACCATCGCCCTCGTCGGCGAGACGGGCGCTGGCAAGTCCACCATCATGAAGCTCCTCCTGCGCTTCTACGACGTCACCTCGGGCCGCATCACCATCGACGGCCATGACATTCGCGACATCACCCTCGACTCGCTGCGCAACGCCCTCGGCGTCGTCCCACAGGACCCCCTGCTTTTCAACGCCTCGGTCATCGAGAACCTGCGTTATGCCCGCCCCGAGGCCACCGAGGAAGAGATCCACGAGGCCTGCCGCGCCGCCGCAATCCATGAGAAGATCCTGACCTTTGTCGACGGCTACAACACGGTCGTCGGCGAGCAGGGTGTCAAGCTGTCGGGTGGCGAGATCCAGCGTCTCGCCATTGCGCGCGTCTTCCTGAAGGACCCACCCATCCTCATCCTGGATGAGGCCACGAGCGCCGTCGACACCCACACCGAGTCAAGCATCCAGAGGGCCCTCGAGGTGCTCAAGAAGGGGCGGACCACCTTTGTCATCGCCCATCGGTTGTCGACAATCATTCGCGCCGACAGGATCCTGGTCATCCACGACGGTCAGGTCGTCGAGAGCGGGCCGCATGACGAGCTGATGAAGCTCGAGGGGCGCTACCACGGACTGTGGACAGCACAGACGGGGGGCGCGCGGGGAGAGGAGGAGAAAGCAGCAGAGGAGGCCGAGGTCGGCACCGCCACTGAGCCCGAGTCGCTGATATGAGGCGAGCGCTGTCCCCAAAAGTTTGCATAGCGATAGATTGACCGATTTCGTCAAATTTTCTCCACTTCATATTTCCACAGGCACGATCCAGGTCTTGTGCTCGTCGTCTAGCAGCGCATACGTCTGTTGAGTGAGACGTGTGGCCCAGCCATTGAGCCACCACTGGGGTGTGAGCTGCTCGAGGACCATGGTGTAGTAGCAGAAGATGACCAGCGCCTCCTGTGGCGGCGAAGGGCGGCGGAGGACTGGGATGAAATCCGGAAGGGTCATATGCAGCCAGGCGATGCCGTGCGTCAGATCGCGAGTATCGGGGCGCTCGTGGAGGGTGGATATGACACCTTCGAGTTCACCGACGGCCGAAGCCCAGACCGTATGCAGCTCCGGCGCCTGGGTGTTGTCGAGCGCATCGAGCTTGGCGTGGAGGAGAGAGAGGCGGGCGGGGTGGTCGAGGGTCTTACGGAGCTCTAAAAGGTCCATGGAGTACCTGACGATGGGGTACATCGGACTTGTGTGGTTCTCGATGGATGGCGATGTGAGGGCAAGATGAGACGAACCAAAGAATAGGCTGAGCCAGTCTGGCGAGTCCCGGGGAACGGTGTGGCCGAGAAGCAGCTCGTTCGTCCTCTCCGAGCTGGCGATGACTGACAAGCGTTAGGTGCTTCTTCGCACGGCATAGGACGACTCACCATGAAATATCGTCAAAGACGAGAAAATGAAGAGGTTCTCGATCAGCTCCTCGCTGCCGGGCCCCTCGGGAATAGGGAGCAGGTCAATGGCCTTGCGCGATGCGATGCTCTGGTAGTGGAGAGCACGGTCTGTGAGCTCCGCGGCGCGCGCTGGCGTCTCGTGGGCGAGGTGCAAGGCTGCCAGGGAGAGCAGCGAGAGGGCGACGAATTCGCAGCGCAGGGCCATGGAGACAACGTTGCGGCGGAAGAAGTGCTGCATGGCCGGGTTGGGCGAGAGCGTGGCATGGGTGGACGAGTCCCAGTGGAACATGAGCTCGAGATCGTGCATGCCCAGAGCTGCTGGCGCGCCGGAATCGAGATGGACAGCTCGCCAGCCGGGGCCGAGCATGGTCTGAGAGGCGTGGGCATGCTGGGCTTCGATGATGTCGCACTCGGCGCCATACTTTTTGCACCGGCCGCACTGGGGTTTTTGCTCATCGCACTGTGGCAACTCAGCGCTGTGGTCGTCCCAGAGAGGGGACAGACTGACCTTGATCTTGCGTGATTTGCAGATGGAGCAGCCGGTGCGAACCTTTCGGTGGGCTTTCCGCGTCAGCTTGACGGTGTTGCGGCCGAGGTTGATGTCCATCGCAGCACTGGTGATGGGACTTGTGGTGTTGAAGGGAGGAAGTATGGTGTCTCAGATCGACAGCATTGGCAAGCACAACCCACGGGCAGGGAGTCCGGGCAGTCACAGCGGTTCAGAGAGCTAGGTCGGTCGGTGGGGAGTCGGTGCAGGTACTCCACGTCCAGATGTGTCTTAGCGCAGATGGCAGTGCAGCAGGCACCCGGCAAGCGGCAAGCTAGAGCAGGGGCAGTCGGGTCTGGGTTCATTCCTGCCATCCCCTGCTGTTCGTCTTGGGTGACTGCGCGGCCCCAGACGGATGCGATGCCTGTCCCCGGTGACGGACATGTTCCTTCCCCGGTACATTGACGACAAGGGACAGATTGACTGGACCCCGGAGCACGTCGACAATGTGCTTTCGCGCAGCCTTGCTCGTGAAGCGGAGACGCCAAAGCCAAAGAGTCCGAAGTACAAGAAAGCCGTCGATGGTGGCCATCTCCCACCCGACGAGCTCATCAAGAAGCTTGCTCTTGCCCTGGACGCCGAAACCGAAGCGACGTCATTCCCCTTCCTCTACATGCACGTCACCTGCTGGAATTTCATCAATCATCTGTACAACACCTGCCACCTGACACTCGTCAAGATGCACGGCGAATACATCTCGACCCCTCAGGAGTACCCAACGGTCATTGAGCTCATCCTCCTGAGCTACTCGGGCATCCACACCCAACCGGGCGAGGACGGCTTGCTCCACAAGGCGGCTGACGCTGTAGACGCCATGCTTACTAGGGGCTGGGGATCCATCGTGACTAAAGACTGGCAGGCGAGGCTGCATCCAAGCCCGGACGCTGATGTCAACGCTTGGCCGAAGGATTCCACCTGGCGGGTGTCGAGCCTGCCTGGGGCCAGGGAGGTGACGGCCGAGTCGGCCTTGGGGGCAATCTTTGGTGCCTTTGGCGGCAGGTAGAGATGAGCTGGGCACGATGCATCATGAGGTGAGGACGCATTTCTTGGATAGTACAAGTCTCATTACATTTCAGCAGTCAACCACTCGTCCAGAAACAGACGCGCTGTTCGATGCCCAGTACAGCCCCGTCTCCATCACCGTCCCGACTCAAACACATCCATTCGATAGCTAGTACAGCTCCGGCTGCATCACCGTCCCGAACGCGGAGGCGCTTGTGCTCTTGATACCGTCGACCAGGTCATATGCTTGGCACTCGGTCCGCACAAAGATGGCCGGATTCCGTGACACAGGTCGCAGCGCCACCTGCACGGCCTTGAGATTCCCTGCGGCATCTTCCTCCCAACAGTTGAGAGCCAGGTTCGTGGAAGCCGACTTCGTGCGGCTCGAGAACATTTTAGTGACGAGGGCGTCCCGCCTGGCAATGTACCCGCTGATACCTTGCGGGGTCAGCCCTAAGCCGCCTTCTGGTCGGATGATGCCACGGCCGCCACGAGAGGTCATCCTGCCACAATCGGCAAACCAGGCTGGGGAGGCTGCGAGAAGACCCCATTCGCGAGGGCCCAGCCCCACAGACGGTATCGGCACCCGGTGATCGTGATCGCCAGGCAACCCTGCCACCGGCATCTTCCATGCAAAGAGCGACTCGTCGTTTTTGGCGAGAAGGGCGCGCTGGAGCCTCATGAAGGCATTGCGGCCCTCGCCGTACTGAGCATCCAGGCTGACGTTGAAGATACCTGCCATGCTGTACGCCATGTCCTCCTCGCGCGTCGTCGTCCGTCCAGCCATCCAGCTCATCTTTGTCGCGATGCAGGCGTCTCGAAAATGCCGCTCGCCAGTGAGATACGGCCTAGCGATCCCTGTGATCCGAGCAAGAGCCACGGCCAGCTGTGTCCTTGAGCCGAAGAAGCGCCAATTGGCGTCGTAGAAGTACATCTTTGTCGGCGCCAGGAGCTCCTGCAGTGTCCAGCCTCGGGTGAACCATACCGACGGCTTCCCCGTGCGTTCATCGTGGAAGACGGCAGGGCTGTCAGGCGACGCGCTGGTGGGGCCACGGCTGATCACGTCGCCCAGGAAGGTGATGCAGACGACGGCGTCCTTGTACCAATTGAACATTGAGTTAAGGGCCTCGAGAAGCTCAGCGCTGTACGTCTTGTTGATGCAGCAACTGTCAATCCACATCCACTCGATCGATAGTTGTCGGGCGGTGATGCAAGCACCGAGGATCTTATCCATCCCGGCGTTGGCATGCCGGCCGGTGGTGCGTCTCAGGTCGTTGGCGCATCGCGTGGCCTGGTCGAAGAGGACTTCGGACTGTTGCCAGCGGTGGGAGAGGATGGCGTAGCCATGGTGTTTGAACCAGGCCTGGTCGGCTTCTCTGATCTCAAAAGTGGTTGTGTTGAGGCAGCGCATGATGCAAATGTCTTTGTGTTCTGTTGATCTGAATTCTTCTGAAGCAAACATTTATGCCAATCTATCGTGGTTCTTATAATCTCAATTGATCCCCCGTTGCATCTTCGTGGCAGTTGGTGCTCGACAGCTGCCCCTGAAGATCACCAACCGCCCCCTCGGAGTTGTGGAGTCGCGACCGCCCAGCCATCCACACACTGCTGATAGCCGCCAAACATGTCCTCCTTCCGGCGGCCCGACACAACTGAAACGCCATAGACGCCGCCCAGATCTAGATGATACCACCTTCCGCTAACCGCCCAATAAAAATAGGAAAAAGCCTAATCAAGGAAAGAATCAATCCAACCCTACACCATCTCCCTCACATTAACTGCATCTCCCTGGCGCTGCACACCCCCGTCCGTCGCCAGACTCGCGCGGCTCATGGTTCCAAGCGCGTACATGTCGGACTTCCCCTTCTCCAAGTCGCCAATGTAGTAATAGGCGAAGATGGCCATGACGCCGGCCATGAGCACGGCGTCAAAGATGTAGAGGAACACCTCGTGCGAGATGAGGTAGCCGTCGTTGCCTTGGATGTACTCGATGACGCGGAAGACGCTGCGGATCAGGATGAGAAGGCTCGTCGCGTACATAACCCAGAGGTGCTTCCGCCATGGGACGCTCCCCCGTTCGGCTGCTTGGGTAGGGGTGGCGATGATGCGTCGGTGCACCGTCACGGCCGTGGTCATGAAGACGCTGAAGATGGCGATTTGTACGAACAGACCGACGATGATGACCTTTTCGCCGACCTCGTGGAGGTCCAGGGTTCCTCCGGCTTGAATACCCCCGCCGCCTGCTTGGAGCAGGAGCGCGACTACGTCACCGGCAACGAATGTTTTCGTGAGCCATTTGACGGGGATGACGGAGAGGCGTTCAGCGTGGAGGGCTCGGATCAAGCGGCCGAGTATCATGTAGATGGAGGCGGCGTAGAGAGCCGGGGCAACGAGGATCAAGACGGATTGGATCACGAATCCGCCGAGGGCTTCTTTGTCGTAGTGACCCCAGATTCGTCCGCTGTAGCCAATTGTCTGGACTTGAAGAGGTTAGCAAAGCCGCGCAGAGGACGCTTGCTCTGGAACGCGGGACTTACGGACGCCGCCGACGGTGAAGGCGGTGAAGTAGAAGGCTCGCGAGCGGAGCATGCGCCACAAGTGGGTGGCTGTAAGTGCTGCAAAAACGATGGTGGTGATGATGGCGGCTACGAGAGAAGGGTTGTAGCGGTAATACTGGAAGTCGAACTCTTCTTCTTCGTGGTCAGCCATGTTCGGTTGCCGGGAGCTGGGTTTGGATTCCGGTGTGAATATCCTGCTTGAGAAGTGATGTTCAATTGTATGTCTGCTTCGTCTTCGTCTTCTTGGCCGTCATGATCCACAAGAGAACGCTTCCCATTTATATATTGTCTTGACAGCCTCTTCGTTTCGGCCACCGGGTTCATCGGTCATCATCTTTCTCTCTGGCCTGCTGTTTCGGCCGTCGCGTCGGGCTCGGGCCTCGGGGAGACAAACAGCACCGGAAGCGCGGGACCGCTAGTATAGCTTACCACGTTTTTTCTGTACTTTGTGGACATTTTTATTGCTTCCTGAGTCGTGGACTACGATTTAAGGTAGCAGGGAACGTGTTTGGTGTCCTCGGATCTCGGATTTCGCAGCGAGTACGACGAGCGAGATGCCATCGCGACTGTACAGCCACAGCCACGCTCACGCCTGCCCGGAATTTGTCTGAAAACTGTGGGACTTCTTGGGGTTGCTAGGCTGCTGTATTAACAACCCGGATAGCGCTAGGAGATCGCCTTCACAGCCTCAACAGGGTTGTTCCCAGGGAGATCCGGAATGTGGGTGGACGACGGGACGGGTGTTGACAGCGGTTGAGGTGTTCCAGCGCATGATGATGGCGCTCATTCGATTGTTTGCTCCCCTGTTGATGAACCACCGTAGATACCTTGGTAGCCATCGTGAATATCTCATGGTGGCATATAGGACACATGAAGGACGTGGGTGCACATTTCATGTTGAGGACACCTCGGTCATGGAACCAAGGTCTGTTTACAAAAGACAATGTCTACTATCTATATTCCAATCATGGTCTCAAACATCCCAATAACCCTCTCATTGCCCGGCATCCCCTTCGCAACCTGACCCAGTGAGTCAGTTCTCCCCTTTTCCACCGCCTTGGCCACCGGGTCCTTCTTCGAACCTTTGACGCTCTTGTACACCCCCTGCGCCGGGTACGCCACCAGCCCAAACATCGCTATCATCAGTCAGCTCCGTCTCAGCACTCCCATGGGTAGGTAGTCAAACTTACCACTCCCCGGCTTCGCAATCAACCCTATCGATCCCTGTCCCACGCCCTTCAAGAACCCCATGGTGCCGCCCTGCTTCGCCCCCTCCATCGGGCGCGTCACAAGCCCCGTGATGCCGTCATACATACCATACCCAAAGTTCTACTTTCGTGTCAGTCAACTGCCGGAAACATCCTGAGAAAAAACAAACCTTGGCTGCCACGACACCCCCGCTCTTTGCGTCCGTCACTCTGCCGTTATCCCGGACCTCGTCACCCATCAGCTTCGGCGTGTTTCTCAATCCTTCGGCCATGGCGAGGGGAAAGTCGACCAGCGCCCCCTTGGCAACTACGCCCGTTACGCCCGCGAAACCCTTCCCCACAGCCATGGCGGCGGCTGCGCTGGCGGACTCGCCAGTTTCATTGTCCCTCCTGATGCGCTTGACTTCCTTGAAGGGGTCGATGAATATACCACCCAGCGCAGAGGTGAAGTCGGTTGATATCCCTAGTGTAGCTGACGCGCCAGCGGTGAGGGGATCCCATCGCTTGTTCTCGACGTGGTACTCCTTGGAGCGGAGTCTGGTGTTGTCAGCAGAGGTCGGCTAACTGTCGGTTTCATCATGCTCAAGTTACTTACGGCTGAACATCCGACATCTTGAGCTTCTTCGCGTCGATGAGAACCGACAGCGCCTCGTCGGACAGCCGAACTGTGGGCTGCTGTGACTTCTTCGACTTTGCGTGGTGGGCCCATCGCGCTACAAACTCGGGGAGTAGATGGCAGCGGAGTTCTTCCACGGGCAGGTGTCGGTGCAAAGACTGAACGGCGGTTTGGACGCCGTTCTCCTGACGCATCTGCGCCGCGATCCCCTGGGCGGCTTCTCTCGCCGAGGGGCTTAGACAGAACTCGATGGCCTCTGTCAGTGCATCGGCGGACAGCTTCGCATATGGCAGGGGCATGGGTCCAGCGCCGTTGGACGCCACCACTTTGGCCCAGAATGGCTGGCTAAGGACGGTGAGATGGGAGAAACACGATGAGGGTATGTTCAACTTACTCTCCGAAGAAAGGAACAATCGTTGTCGGGCGTCCGTTGATGAGGCCGCAGGCCGTGGTGCCAGCACCGCCATGATGGACCACAGCTGCCACCCGCTTGAACAGCCATTCTGAAAATGTCAGCCCGAATCAAACCCCAACAAAGGGCTGTACATACCATGAGGACAGTCTCCAAGATAGAAGAGGTCATTTGTGCTGGGGTCTGTGCCACCCAGCTTGCTCCATCCTCGGGAGACGATGGCCCTGACTCCAAGACGCCGGCAGGTCTCCTTGATGACCTCGGTTACCCTGGCCGGGTCGTCGAGAACGATGCTGCCGAACCCGATGTACACCGGCTCCGGACCGTTCTCAAGGAATGCTTGAAGATCTGCTGGTGGAGTGTACGCCGGCTCGTCGCGCATGAAGAACCCGCAGATGTCTGTCCAAGTCGTCAGCTTTGTCTTCGCCGCCACAGATCTGACAACCCACCTATCGTCTCGCCCCAGTCGGCAGGCTTCGGCACCAGCGCCGGTGACCAGCAGTAGGTATGCGGAATTTTCAAGATGCTCACGACATCGGGTCCAACCGCCGCCGCCAGGGGCTCGAGCTTCAAATCCTTGACCCTCCACCCATTGATCACGTCCCCGAGACTAACACCGTCAGCACGCAATCACCTCAAGGTCTTCCCGAACACATACCCCTGCCATGTCATGAGGTCCACGACACCATAGCTCAGATAGTTCGACGTCCTCGGATCCATCTTATCGCCATTGACGTTCGCCAAGGGGTGCGGGAAGGCTCTCGTCGCCGACCACGGCATCGTGAACATGATGTGCAGTGGCACACCCAAGGCTTCGGCGCAGTGAACGTGAGCGAAACTCGGCGGGTTAGCGATGATAGCGTCAGCAACAAACGGTCGTCGCGACAGCGTGTCAGGTTCGACACAAGATCGCCAGCACCCCCGGAGCATATCGCGCATCATACGCCTCTTGCGCCCGATGTCGCCGCCGCGGAGACTCTCCATGGACGGGATGAGGCCCGGGTTCTTGACCATGTAGGCCATCAGGTCCTCGGGGTCGCCGCCGATGGGGTAAAACTCAAGCCCGGAGGAGCGGACGAAGTCTGCGAAGTTGTCGTGGGTTGCGAGGCGGACGCGGTGACCATAGCGCTTGAGAGCTGTGCCGAGGGCGATGAATGGCTGGACGTCGCCTGTAAGAGGGGTTAGTCAGGGGGGCCTGAAAGGGGCCGAGGGTGGTGGCTTACCGCGACTCCCGACGACTTGGATGACGATGTTGAGGGCAGGACATCTCCTGTTGGCGTCAGGGGGGACTTGCTGTCCCAGCTGCTTAGGAGAAGGGAAAGGCGGGAGAAGGCATTTGAGTTCCTCGGGTCGAGATGACGAGAAGTCAATGTCAATGCCGCCATGGACTGTTCATTGTCAGCACATTCTTGTGGGATGCGTGGTGTTTCGAACGAACTGTTCACAGCAGCCGAGCTCGCCAGCACATCTCCAGAGGAGTGCACCTCGTAAGGAATCGGCTTATCCCAGCTGATCCCCTCATCGGACTTTCCGTCTTGAAGCTGGTCGGGTTCAGGCTTGGTCATCGTGATGTTTGTTCGTCGATGTGCTCTCCTCAGCAGCCAAGAGTCTCAGCACTGCAATTAAGAAGTATTTGGTCAATTGATCGTTTGAATGGTGCCTGGCCCTCACCGCGCGTCAGTTTCATCATCGGGGCTGTGTCGCCGACCGCCAAGCTTCCTCCAGCAAAAGTTCCCTTCAGCCTCCCCCGGCCAGGCTTCAGCCGTAGATCTCGTACCGCTCTCGTGCTCGCGAGATGTACGATGACCCGCACGCTACGGGGCTAGTGGGGAAGCCTATTTTTCGCCTAGACTGCACTGCTTCCCCCCCTTTTCCTGTCACGAACAACCCCGAAACTCCAGAATGTCGTTGGCAATGCCCGTCGATGCATCGGCAATCCACACGCGTCATGCATGTCCAGCGTTGCTTGCCGATGCCCCAGTGCCGAGTGAAGGATATCGCGGGCATCGCATCTCGGGCGTTGTACGAAGGAGCATCATGGCTGGGGTCATTGCTCCCTACACCTGTCCAGTTCGCGATCATCGCACACGCGTCAACCCGACGGCGCGCCTGATGCCGGGTCACAGACTGTGAACGAAGTCTGGGCTACAAAGCCAGTTTGTATAAAGTCGAGAGTTTTTTGTCTGATTCGCAGGCTTTGGAACATCGCTGCGCAATCTTCACTCACTCACTCGTCTCGCATTTACTGTCGCGATGAAGCCTCCCAGTCTCTCATTCTCAGTCCTCCTGCTCCATGCAGCTGCCCTCTCGCAGGCTCTGTCGACCTCTCCCCAGAACGATGCCATTCTCTACGCCACAGACGGCCCAGTCACTCTTTCAAGTGACGGCCAGACCCCCGACACCATGGTCCTCGACTTTGGCCAAAGCTACGAGGGTCACCCGACCTTCGAGGTACTCTCTGCCTCCGGGGACACCTCCCGCTTCGAGGTATCTTTCGGAGAGTCGTCCGCCGCTTTGGGAGGTTACATGGTCTGTCACCCTTCATAATGAAGTCCGTTCTCTCACTGACAAAATCTCAGAACGATGGCCCACTCCCTTGGCTTGTCCTAAGTTTGAGGCAAGCAGTGGGAAAGAGCTGTCCACATAGAACCCCAGCTGGAGCTTTGGCAGCGCTTGGCCAGACGTGATCTTTCGGCCGTGACTGTTTTCAGTACCCTGCTGAACGTCACATACGATTTAGTTCTGGTCGTAATTCTGCATTTACCCTGACGACGCTCAGGAAAATAAATTTTGGCCTAAGACAGCCTTCTTGGGGAATCATCTCCATACTGGTTGGAATCAGAGCTCCTGTCGCTGCCGCGGACGAGTCGTGTCATCCTCCGACACATTCGAGTCCGCATCGCCGCGCTTCGCCTCCTCATACTGCACCTGGAAGTTGGTCGACTTCAAAATCCCATTGTACGTCATAATCTGCTCCTCCGACCCCGTGGGTGAGGTGCCCCGGATCTCTGTCAGGTTGTTCTTCCTTCCGCCCAGATCCCGCAGTGCGTACGCCGAGGACCGGGGCGCCGTGTTCCGGGACGAGGTCGGCTTGGTCCCGCCAAAGGTCATGTTGCCGTACGACCCTCCCTGCGGCGTCGTGGCCTGGTCGGACGAGCCGCCAAAGAGCTTGGGGAACCATCGGCTCAGCAGCGGACGGAGGGCGGGCATGGAGCAGCAGATCAGGGCGAGGTTGACCTCGACGGCCGTCCAGACGTAGGCGATGTTGTGGTGTCGGACGCGCTCGCCGAGGAAGAGGAGGCGGTACATGTTTACTAGTCGAACTATGGCAACGATGGGTACTCTGAAGTGGTGGTGTCAGCTAGGTAGATCCAAGAGATTGTTTCTTGCGTATGTCAACTCACGCGATGCCAATGGCAAAGACGCCGAGGACGGCCACCTTGGTCGCGTTGGGCATGCGGAGCTGCAGGAAGATCCAAAACGGCACAGCAAGGACGAGGAAGTCGGTCAGGATGTTGATGGCGCTCTGGATTATGTGGAATGACGTGTTGATGCACTTTGTGTCGGGGTCGGCGCGTAGGGACGGAGTCCAGTTGGTCCGGATCGGGACGCACTGGAAGAGGGCTGCGAAGAAAACGGCGACGGCGTGGCCGATAACGATGCCGATGATGCTCCAGATGACGATGAAGATGCTCTTTTGATGGCCGCCAAGGCGGAGGAGGAAGACGAGGATGGAGCATTTGACTAGGGCTTGAAGATGTCAGCAGGTTTTTGACAGTCCAGATTGCTAGAGTCATGAGTGACATACCTAGGATGGGATTGTACATCATTTGGTACAGGAAGTTAAACCAGAGGCCTGCGTTGGGAGTCCAGTCTTCCGGCACGTCCTGGAAGGGAAGACTTAGTTTGGATTCATCACCAGGTTTGATGCAGTTTCTTCTTACCTCGTCATGCCAACCGTAATAGTTGAGCTTGAAGAACATGTAGATGCATGTTGTGAGAAGTAATGTCGTAACCTAGAGCTGTTTCTTAGCACCTGGCTGCTGTATTCTGGTGCTGCTGGTGCTAGGCACATACCAGTGCAAGACCACAGAGCAAATCATCCACACCAAGCATCCGCATCGTGACGCGGGTGTAGATGCGCAGCGAAAAGATGATGAGGGCAATCGATGGAAGCGTGAAGATGATGGTAACGGCGGCCGCTTGCAGCGGAGGCGTGGGGATCTTGGTGACGTCCGGGTACGGCCCTGGGCCGCTCCCGGTGTCTCTCTGGATGAGCATGGCAAAGTCCATCGCGATGGCCACCTTGGCGTTGGTGGATGAGGAATGATGGCTGGCAGAATCTGATCTACGATGCGACCCGTCGAAAATCAGAGACCCGAAAAAAGGGCAGATCGAAGGGAACGAAAGATGGTGGGTACGGGGTGAACGGGAGGAGTAGGCGGAGGCCCTCTTAATGTGGCTGGGCTGGAGTATCCCTTCTTACTTTGGGTGGTCGTCTCTTGAGTCGATGGCAAATAGAGTTGGTGGGAATTGCGGCCCAAGAGCTGTCACGGAAAGGGGCTGCGAGCAAGGTGTCGACTGGGGTCATTTCTTGCAGAATTTCTCGTCGAGTCCTTCATCTTTACCAATAACTAACTGCATGGCAAGTGCCGGGGTCGTTGAAACAGGCCCTCGGAGAGGATCGAGAGAGGCAATGATGCACGATGCCACCCGCACCCCGGCATACGGTATTGCCCGCGAGGGACGTGGACATTGCTGAAGACGATGGGGCTCAGTCCGCTCAGAGGGTCTTCCAGGGTCTCGATCTCGTCTCTTTCCTTTGCACCGGATGCTGGTCGTCCTGAATGATGTTCATTTTTACAAGTCAAGGTCCAGCTGCGAGCACAACAACTCTGCCAACCGCAGCCTCAGAGGCAGGGAACTGCAGAGTCCCCGAGCCAACGCCTTGTTCCCTGTCGGCTGGTGATCTATGCCATTCTGATACGACTATTGCGCCTGCGCCGCCTACGCCGTAAGCAAAAGAGGGGTTCAGGCTGCCACTCCGCCGTTGGCGACAGGGGACGAAGCCATCTTCTGCCCCTGAGGTGTCCAGGCCATGCCCGGAACGACCAAGATCATCACAGAGCACTCATCCGTTGGCGTCAGAAATTTTGCAGGGCTTGTGTTAGTCTCAGCTTCGGTTCAAAGTTCCTCAATACCCTGGTCCGCCTATCATGACCTCTCGGGTCTCCGAGTTAATTCCTACCGATGGTGCAGCGACAGCTTGGCCCCTTATCATTCATGCCATGTTCTTCTCTCGTCAGCCGCGGAGATTATTCTGTCACGTCTTGGCCGCATGACGAGACGCAAGCGCCACGCGAGCAAGATGCAAGATGCAGGAGGGCGATGCCACGGGTCGACTGCAGGGGAGGAAGAAGCCCGGAATAAGACAAAAGTCCCCCTCGGAGTCGGTCACTCACGCAACGGCAGTCTGCTGCAGAGGGGGGAAACTGCCGGGCCCTGCATTCTGCAATCTACGTGACCCAATTTACCCTCTGATTTTTTCGATCTCCGCACGATTACCCCCCAGTAAACGTCGGAACAAGGTTAAGGTTCGCCGGACCGGACCTTCAAGTTTCTCCGGCCACTGGTAGACAACGGGACGCCGGAACGCGCCGTTGCGGTGTGGTACTCCCTCGGTTTATCAATCTCAGACACCTGTCTTGCCGGCCCATCGCTTGCCGTCTGATGAGTTTAATTCCTTCGCGGAAGAAGCTAGCAGACAGACAGACATTCAACATCCACGATGCAACCTCTCGCTATGTGTTGGCTAAGCGAGACCGACTGTCCGTCGATCACTTCTACTCTTCGCCCACGGCCGTCGCTCACACCAAGGAACTTAGGGGTCTTTCCACGCAATGCCCAGGGGCCGGCTTCTGCATCCATCGCCTCTTGTCCAGGGTCTGCCCCCAACTGCCGCCTGTCGACCCCGGTCTGCCGCGAGTCAGTGCCCTTTTTTGCCTCCGCTATCAGCACGCTGATTCCACAGAGTCATCACCCACAGGACCATAAGCAAGGGATCGTCATCAGCAACCCAATGGCAACCCTCCAACACCCTCAAGGATACCGCGCGGATCCTCATCTCAGCACGAGGCGGTCGGAACTTGCGTGCGAGGGCTCCACGTGCGCCGCTGCCAATCTTTGCCGTGACCGGCAATCGAGTTGCATAAGTAGTCATGATGCCGGATGCTTCATGTTCGAAAAGAAGCCTGTCTCGGCACGGCCTCTTCACATTCTTTCACCATCCCCCCTGAACAAGACAGGGAAGCCCAGCCGTCTTTTGCAAACAATGCTTTCCCAGCGGTGGGCCTCTCTCCTGGCCGCGGCATCTGCCGTCCTCGCCCAGACCATCGTGGTCGACAACCACACTGTCGGTGAGTGCCATGTCTTTGAACACTGTCTCGATCTGTGTCTCGGATGCTGACTCGCCGTAGAGGCCGACAGCGCCAACGTCGCCCCCGCCATCGCCTATGTCGCCGGTGACCTCCCCGACTACCTCGGTGCCCAGCTCACCGAAGACGTCCTCGCCAACCTGACCGATCTCGAGCTGAGCCACATTGAGCTCTTTGGCTTCGATGACGAGTTCACCGAGAAGCGGTGGGCCCCCAAGTGCAAGACCGCCCCCGGCGACGCCCTCTGGCCCTCCGGCCTCGTCTGGAAGGTCTTCGATCTTCTGACTGGTGGCGCTCTCATCAAGACCGTCCCCTACGGCAGCGCCTGCTACCCGGGCGAGCACTATGACGCCGACCTCTGCCGCTTCCTTCTCGACAACTGGAACCAGTCGACCACGCACGTCGTCGACCCTACCTCGGTCATGTCCCCCCTCTTCCAGGGCGCCACCTGCCAGCCCGGCGATGCCGCCCTCGGCAAGGAATGCACCCTCGGCGGCTTCCCCTCCTACTCGGTTAACATCACCAACGTGGCCCAGGTCCAGCTCGCCGTCAACTTTGCGCGCTCCCTGCACCTGCGTCTCGTGGTGCGTAATACGGGCCACGACTTTCTTGGCAAGTCCACCGGCGCCGGCAGCCTGTCCCTCTGGACGCACCACCTCCGCTCCATCGAGCTCCTCGAGGAGTACCAGGCCGACGGCGGCCGCTACACCGGCCCGGCCCTCAAGATGGGCGCCGGCGTGCTCGTCCAGGAGGCCTACGCGTTTGGCGAAGAGGCTGGCCTGACCATCGTCGCCGGCGAGTGCCGCACTGTGGGCGTGACCGGAGGCTACCTTCAGGGCGGCGGTCACTCTCCTGTCACCAGCCTCTACGGTCTTGGGAGCGACCAGATCCTGAGCGTCGATATCGTGACCCCCGACGGCCGCTTTGTGACCGTTTCTGAAACCCATAACCCGGACCTCTTCTGGGCTATCCGCGGCGGCGGCGCGGCTACTTGGGGCGTTGTTATGTCGATGACCGTGAAGGCGCACCCGAAGCTCATCGTCAGCGGCATGGAGTGGGATACTACCACCGTGGCTATGAACATTACCGACGACACCTTCTGGAAGGCTATCGAGGCCTATTGGACTAGGTACCCCACCTTCTCCGAGGCCAAGTCGTACGGCTATTGCCGTATGTCCGGCCTCCCCGGCGGCGGTTACGCCTGGCGCGCCAAGCCTTTTATGGTGCCCGGTATGAAGCTCGACGACTTCAAGGCCCTCGTTCAGCCCCTCCTCGACGACTGGGACGCTCTCGGCGCCCGCCCTAACATCAAGTTCTTCGAGTACGAGAGCCTCCACGGCGCCTGGAGGAACCACTTCCCCCGTGAGCGCGTCGGTAGCGCCTACGCCCGTACCGCCTCGCGCCTCCTGCCCCGGAAGAACTGGGAGGACGCCGCCCTGTTGAACACCACCATCCAGACGGTCCGCGGCATCGTCGAGGAGGGCGCCTTCCTCGTGCACTACAACATCAACGCCGACGAGCCAGCCAATACGGCCGCGAGCTCTGCTAACCCGGCCTGGCGCGACGTCATGATGTTCAATATCATCGGGTTGATCTGGGATGAGACCACCCCCGAGGCCGAGGTCGCCGCCAAGCACCACAAGCTGACCCATGATCTGGCCCAGCGCCTCAAGGACATCAGCCCCGGCGCCGGCGGCTACGGCAACGAGGGCGACCTGATGGATCCCGAGTGGCAGCAGTCGTTCTTCGGGGCGCACTACGAGAAGCTGCTCAGGATCAAGAAGCAGGTCGACCCCCGGGACGTCTTCTGGGCGCCCACTGCTGTTGGTAGTGAGGACTGGTATGTTACGGGCCAGAAGGATTATGTCACCACCCAGAACGGGCGTCTGTGCCGGAGGGACTAGGGAGTATAATACATGAGGAAGCATGTAGTTGTGCCGACTGTTGACAATCTTGAAGAGAACTCAGGTCTTATATTCACCTCTAAGAGGCTTAACAGCACGACTTTTATGCTAGAGGAACATAACAGATAGCATTTTAACAGAGCAAAATTACATTCAGCACTCCTAAAACTCTTCCTCGGTACTACTACTCTGAGGGTTATCCGGAGGAAGACATAAGTGAGCATAGGTGAGTGTGGGTAAGCGCGGGTGAGTGTGGGTTTCTTGAGCTCTGCCTCCTCCTGCTGTCAAGAAGCAGTTTTCTGACGGGCATAATGCAGGCTCGGCAACCCGCTTCAACCACCTTCATGCTGGTACCAAGAAACACGGGCAGATCATGACTCTCCAAAGACGCTGCGCACATCATGGCCAGCCTTGAGGTGGCTCAAAATTCCCTGGAGGCTGGAGTGTAAGGTAGGCCCCCGTAGTGCCCAGACCTGTGACCGACCTTACCTGACTTGAGTGCGTATCTAGATTCTGTTCCATCTTCAGACGCATGGGCGCAGAGGCCATTGCCGCTGTTGCAAGGCCGCTAGGAACTCAACGTCCGGTGGCGCCATCGGATATGCTCCCGGGGCAACTACAGCGGTCCTTCCGCGCAACATGAGTTCTAGGTACGTTGAAAGGCATCCACCAGTTACTAGCGAGTGAACCAAGGTATGCAACAGAAGACATCAGAGAACTTTTCTAAAGAGCAAGGACCCCGAATGCCGGTGATAGTTTATAAGTTCTACTCAACCTTAGTTCGGCCCTTCGTGTCGGGCCGAACTACAAACGCCAGCCCGCACGAAACACCCGAGTCCGTCAGCTCGGGCCGGAGTGAAGGCCGGACTCCCGATAAAAAGGAGTTATTATCTATTTTGCGCTCTTTGCATGTGATTGGGAGTATGTGCTTATGATCATTGATGCCAATTTCAGAGACTCACTCAATTCCACCTTCGGCTACATTTGTTCGGCTCAGCTATCATGGTGTCGTTTCCCTTTCCTATCCCGGCTGCCTCCCCATTCCCAGTATCCAATATTCCTTTTGGGATATTCAGCACCAGGAACAACGTACGCAATCTCATGTTTCTTGACATGGCCTTCTTTCTCTTCGAGAATTGCGCGGCCTAGCGGCTAACCTATTCCTCATAGCCCCGGCCCCGGCCAGGCGTCGCCCTGGGTGACTTCATTCTAGATATTCAGGCCTTGTTCCAGCATGGACTACAGGCTGATGAGTCAGTCAAATACGCACTTTCGAGTGTAAGGCTTTTACAACGCGCCCCCGCTGGACTGCCGCGACTTAATGACGCTGCTGGGACAGTCCACCCTCAATGATTTTGCAGCGCTCCCGCATGATTTGCGTCGCCAGTTCCGCAAGGAAATTCAACTCTTGATTCGGAATGATACTTCCTTGCTCTATGCCGCGCCCGGAGATGTCGCCGACGTGTGGGCAGTGCCGAGAGATGATGCGGAAATGCACTTGCCGATGAAGATCGGCAACTTCACCGACTTCATGTGCGCTCTCGAACATGTCCAAACTGTAAGTTTGAGATACCCAGATCGTCATTTTTTCTCTGACGGTTGCCGGCATCTAACTTTTATCATCTCAGACCGGCAGGCTGGCGGGCTACGGACAAGTTCCTGCCAACTTCTTCAGCATGCCGCTGGCATACAACGGAAGAGCATCATCCGTCATTGTCAGCGGCGTCGACGTCTCCCGGCCCAATGGCATTTTGAACGTCGATCAAGGCGGGTGCCAATACGCTGCAAGCAAGAAACTTGACTACGAGGTAGAGATGGGCATGTTCGTATCCCAGCCTGTTTCGCACGGCAATGCGGTCGCCGCATCGGTCGCACGGAATCACATCTTCGGATTTGTGCTTCTGAACGACTGGAGCGCGCGCGATGTCCAGTTCAATGAGATGATGCCCCTGGGCCCGTTCAACGGCAAGGCTTTCGCCACGAGCATCTCGCCTTGGGTCGTCACGTTGGACGCACTCGAAGACACCGGTGCTCTGGTCCCGTCGGCCCCTGGTGGCGATGTGACTGGGGGAAGTAACACAAACAACAAGTTTTTGGAATGTTCGGACGATCTGTCAGTGCGAGTTACCTCGTACATTTCTCGTAAGTACTGGCCCCAGGCACAGCCGATGGAATTGCGCAATGAAGCAATGCCAAGTTGCTAAAGCACCACCTTTTTTGCAGGAAATGACGGCAAGTCCAGAGAGCTCCTCGCACAATCCGATCTGAAGCACCTGTACTGGTCTCCTTTTCAGATGCTTGCGCATCATAGCAGCTCTGGATGTGGACTGCTCACGGGCGACTTGCTGGGCACGGGAACCCTGTCGTCGACGGCGGAGCAGGCTGCCGAGCTTGGACAGGGCTTCGAAGGCAAAAGATCTGGGTGCTTGCATGAGTTGGTCCTCGCGGGTACGCGACCTCTGAAATTGGGGGACGGATCCGTCTTGACCTGGTTGGAAGACGGCGACACAGTCATCTTGGAGGGCTGGGCTGGATCGGCTGATAAGGCCATTGGGTTTGGTGAGCTCGTGAACCAGATCACACCGGTCAAGGAGTTGCCGCAGTAGGTCGGAGATGTCAAGCATGCTTTGAGGGATCGAGATGTTCAGCTTGGACTACCTAGCAGAGACCAGGTACCAGACAATGCAGTGTACACTTGTTACATGTGCCGCAAGTGGCAGCCAGATGGGATGATGAATGCAAGTATGAGATCTATATTATTCGATTTCCATACTCTCATCACCATTCAATAAAATCTGTGCATGTTCTCCTAGTGAGATGCAGGAACTCCCATGCCGCCCTTCTCCTCTGCAAGTGGTAGCCCGCCGATGAGCAAGGGCTCTGCGTGGTACAAGACAAAAACAATTCGGGCCCAAACGTCTGTGTTATTCAGCCACTGGTGCGACGTGCCTCGCTGGATCACAAGGTCGCCGGGGCGAACGATGCGGGACTCGCCCGAGTCCAAAAGACACTCGAGCTCCCCGGCGATGACGATGCCGTAATCCAAGCTGACGGTTCGGTGCATCGGGGACCTGGACTTTGGTGGGATGTCGCAGTATCGAAGGACGGTGCCACCGTGCCTGACGAGGCCCGTCTTTTGTTTGTTTGCGTACGTCTCCTTAAAGGCGGCGAGGTCCTTCTCGTCCGTCATGTTGATGGGGAGTCCCTCGGTCGTGTATCCCAGTTCAAAGTGTCCGGAGTGACCCTCAGCCGTATTGATAGTCCACCACTGCATGGCCTCAGGGAGGCCCCTGCTGTAGACAGAGTTCCCCGAGGCATCGTGGGTGGTGACGTGTCTCTTTATCTCCGGGAGAGGGTTTGCCTCGAGACTGTTGCTTGTGGTGGCCATGATCAATGGTTGTGGAAGATTTAGCCTGTGGTGAAGGAGTGAAGCGAGAGCTCGATGTTGTTGGTTGAGAGACCAAGGCAAGTGACTACGGCCTAATCTTGCTCCCTGGAAGATGACTGCATTTTAAGACGCATCCTTAAGTGGTCCCCGGGCACTCGCACACGCGCAATGCGATGCGGCGTACCGAATCAGACCGAATCGGAGTTCTTCTGGAGGAAGGGCGACTAACTCGCCACTCGGACCGAAGGCGAGCTCACAGAATCGGTTTGAGCCTTTCCTAGCTGGGATGGTGCGAGCCAGACCCCGCGCGCCATCAAATCGAGGTAAACTGAGGCCCTGTGCGGGGCGACCGGAATCTTCGGAAGTCCGGGGGATTCATCGATTTGTCCTCACAACTGGTCGGACCGAACCACCGCCCAGGCCCTCGGCGTCCCCGACCCGACACAACGCATAACACTGGCGATGGATCTGTCACCAGCGGTGGACGATTCCCGTCGCCTATCGCGGACGGCGTGCGAAAGGTGCCGCGGGCAGAAGGTACTGGTTGCCGCACTGATACCGTGACCTCACGGCTAAGGGTCACGGCTGTCGCTCCCTGCTGACTTCGCTGTCCCAGCTGCGGTGCAGCCGAGAACACCCTACATGCACGAGATGCCGACGCCTAGCCACCGCTTGTCACTATCCACGGCCTGCGAACCGCAAACAGCTCGCCGCACAACGCCAGGCTGCCAGTGCGCAAGCAGTGTCATGTGGCGAGCCCGTGAGGTCATCAGGTACGGGAGACAGCAACCGTGGCCAGCTCGAGGATGCCCCGCGAAGCTCCCTCGTCAGTCCTAGGCCCAATCACTACGCAGCCAGTACATCAGGCGCGGCTGCAGTAGACGTGGTCGGTGCTGAAAACGTTCTGGATGACCAGTTGCCTCAAGGCAGCATTGGTCCTCAAGTAAGCATGATGCCCCGTGTGTGCACGTCGTGAGCACTTGAGTTGACAAGACACCACCCTCGTCTTTGACAGGGATTGGATCAAGCCGCCGGCTCGACAGTCCTCCCGCCTCGAGCAATCGGCTTAGCTCTTCTCGACATTTACTTTGAAAGACTCTACAACAGCCATCTTCTTTTCCGCAAGTCTGCCATTTTCACTGCCTATCTAGAAGGCAAGCTACCACACTTTCTTGCAAGGGCCTTGTTTGCTGTGGCCTCGATGTAAGTCTGGAGCGGCATCATATTGAGTAGACTTGATCACTTTTTCTTTTCAAATACCGTACTTTCCAATCACCACACTCACTCTTCTCAGATTCCTGCGAAAGCCTAAAGGGCAGGGTCAAACTACCCGACGGCACGCGCTGCCCTCTGAGCTGCAAGCTCTTGAGTCCTACACTGCATCGGGAGACGCATGGGCCGGCGCAGCGGCCGATGAGGTTCTCCGGCTGGCAGACCGCCCGACTGTCCACTCTATCCAGACAATGTCGTGCCTAAGCATGTATTGGTTCGCCGGATCCAACATGGATCGTGCCCGGATACATATTGGTCAGAGAAGTCCCGACGAGCCGTCCCCCATCTGAAACATGAAGGCAACTGACCGAAATATAGTCATCGCCTACTCCGGGTGCGCGAGCTTCCGGCCACTGTCATTCCGACACGATGAATACGCCGGCCGCGAGGACATAGTCGAACTCGAAACCCGGCGAGGCTGCTTCTGGGCGTGCTGGGCATCGGTATGCACCGCAGCCATTCCCAACGCATACGCGCGTAACGGATGGGAGGAAGCTTGCGGCGTGCCCCTGCCGGTGCTCGTCGAAGGCCTCGATACTCTCGACACCTCTCCGGTCCGCGAGTACATGGACAGTGAATGGCAATGTCACATTATCAGTGCTTCGCCTCTGGCGGAACCCCAGCTACCAAGAGCTGCGGTGACGATCGGGGGAGAGTTTTTGAAGCTCACAGGCCTTTGGTACGCATAAATCTCCGCCATATTCATCACCTGTGTTGACACTGATACCTACACTAGGGCTCGCGCGCAGGTATTGGCCAAGACGGCGCCCTCTGCCGCCGAGGTCTCGCAGATAGAGTTGCTCTCGTCTCGGGCGCGACAGCTCTACGACTCGGCGACGTTCCCCACTCTCGATGTAAGAGGTAACATGAACTCACAGGAGCCGGGATGGGACCATGCCAGGCTGGTGGGTCTGCACTCCCTCTATCACCTCGTGCAGATGGTGTTGTTGTGTCCACTCGTCTCGGTGTTCTCGGGGCGGCAGCAGCAGAGCGGCGACATGAGCGATGCAGATGCAGGCCGGCACAAGGCCGGCACCGTTATAGAACACGCCGGGGCCCACCGCAGGCTGATCCAGGATTTTCTCAGAGAGTCAAGGGACGTCACGAGGATCACTCCGCTGATGGGATTTGCGTGTTTTGTCGCCGCCTCGATATTTTTGACGGCGGTAAAGTCCAAGCTGCGAAGGGGTGAGCCAGTCGGCCGCCGTCACAGCGATCTCGATGCAAGCATCTTGCAAGTTTCGATCGTTCTCAGAGACACGTTGGACATCCTGGAGACGCTTCAGACATTTTGGGAGCCTCTGAAGGCCATGGTTCGTGGATTAAACACCACTGATGAAGTCGGCAAGCTGACGTCAAAGTGCGCAACGACAGACAAGTGCGCTGCGCTGTAGAGCCGCCACCCTGCCGTCTCCAAAGGACTCTTCCGCCGAAATGATACCAGCAGCCGAGTCCTTTGAGCACCTCAGACTTCCCTTGACAGGCGCCAACAGTCCTATCGAGGACGAGAACCCCATCGCGGTGTCCTACATTGGCTCACAGTACCACGACTTGGAAGATGCGACGCAGCCGCGCTGCGCAACAGAAGGCACGGCTCTGGCAGGCCTGCCCGGCGTTGAAGCCCCTGCTGCCATGGAGGTCGACTTTGGGGGCATATTTGACGCCGAACCAATCTTTGATTGGGACCTAGACTTTCTGTCGTTCTACCCAGCAACCATCGCCTGATATCTTTCCGTCGTAGCGTTACCTGGCCTTACCTTAGGGATACTTGGGCCTGAATGTATTATCGCGCAGCGCCTTGACAACGTCTGCCTGGATGCCCAGCAAATCAAAGACCCATCGCCACACCACGATCATGCCTTCTTGACCACCCAGGTGATGTTCTCCAGGAATGAGCCTGGCATGTGACCCGTCAGTCCAGCCCGATCCTTGGCTTTTGAAGAGGTGAAGGGATGGACCAGAGGAAGAGAACGAAATGATCTGGCTCGAGCGATGGATGGGTGCTTACCTGGCTTCCTTTGGAGAGCCGCGCGTCAGGCACAAATAGTAGTCGTCAATGGGGAATACTGAGTCCTCAGTTCCCTGGGGTTTGTAAGCAGGCGTAAGAGCGCGGTCTGGTCTCACAGAATTGACGTGAGAGTCACGTCTTTGGGGCCACTCACATTGACCAGCAGCAGCCTCGTGCAGGGTTTGTCCAGGGTACCGTCCTTTAGCAGCGAAAACCTATCGCCAGCCTCGCGCTTGAATCTCTCAAAGTCTCCCTGGAACCCAAACTTGTGGGACAGGGGCTCTGATATCCTGTGCCATGGATGTCAGCGAAAGACCTGAAGGAGGCACGGCTCACAAAGTCGATTTTCCCATTCGTTCAGCTCTCACCTATGCGGGTACTCGCGCTTGTCCACGCTCTCCAGCCATCGCTCGTCAAACATGTGGTGGCAACCACCTCCGTGGCTCACGACGCCAAGCAGCCGGGACGCGTGTGTGTGCGCGACTCGCATGGCGTAGTAGCCACCGGTCGAGATGCCCCAGGCGACGACCTTGCGGCTGTCGATGGCCTCGTGCTCGTCCAGCCAGTCCAGCACGCTCGACCACTGCCTGTCGGGGCTCTCTGGATCGCCAGGCAGGGCGGGCGAGTCTCCCGTGCCGGGGACCTCGACAACGACCATGGCAACGCCCTGCCGGCGGAGCATCCCTGCAAGGGCCACCAGCTCGGTGCGCCAGGCGTCTAGCCCGCAGATGCCGACGACGACAGGTACCGGCCGCGCCTTGGATGCACCGTCCGGCACAGAGAAAAAGGCGGGTATGGTGGTGTCCTCGCCGGCGACGGCAGTCTTGTGAGGGATGTTGACTTCTTCGACGGGTAGGCCGCCGAGCCGGATGCCCTTGATGCAGGCTTCCTTCTGCTTCTTCCACGCATATGCCTGGCTCTCGCAGAGCGGTCTGGGAAAGCGGGCGATGAACCAGACGGTGCACGAGCGCAGGTAGTATTCCGAGGCCTCGTCGAGGTGGCCAGCTTCTTCGGCAGCACGCGCCTTCTCGAAGAGCCCGTCTCCGACCGGCCGGAACACTTGCGAGTACTGTTCCCAATCGTACGGCTCCCTCAAGCCCAGCTACCATGATCAGCACGGGAACAGCAAGTCTTAGAGGGGGACCCTGCATGTGGTCTCTGGCAGCTAAGCTGACGTCTGACTTACCCGCCTTATCTCCTCCACGATCGGCTCAAAGTCTCCTGTAGTACCGAAAAAGAAAGGGTAACCCGCGTGTTGTGCCTGCGGGGCCTGGTCAGAGTGCATTGTCGCGGTATTCACGTGCGCTTGGATGCATGTTCTCTTACGAGGGGTCTCCATTTAGTCTCCCAGAGGTCCACGAATGATTCGTGGTGTCGCTCAACTCTATCCAGGGGAGTCTGGAGGAGGTAATTGCCGTTAGGAGCTGCCATTGAGACCGAGGGTGTGTGTGTGAATGTTGTGATGGGTGCTCGTGTAGCAGTGTTTATGTCAGATGCCTAGATTATCCAGGAAAGATGCGCTCAGCTTATGTACCGGTATCACCGTCGCTGCCGCGAGTAAGTGCTTGACCGAATGTTCGGCCCGAATCATGTCGGTCAGCTCAACTTCACTAATCCCGATCGAGCGTGACAGGAGGGATTTCACTGAGGAGAGCGGCTTCCGGGTCTCAATACAACAGAGCACAGCCCTTTTACTTGCACATGGCATGGTCCCCACCGGGAGTATTCATTGAGATTGGTCATTCATTTCTCATGTTCATATATCCAGTCCTCATAGCCGCTCTCGGCTCAAACCCAACCCCAACCGTCGCGTGACGGCAACCTCTTCCCCCCCAGTGGAACTGAATTTCGATATGGGTAGAGACCTTTCCTCCATGATAGCCGCCGGAGGAGTCCCCTTGTACACCCACACGTCCGGCTTCTTGTCGGGCACTTCAGTACTGTCACACTGGCGATAGCTATGACGCGACTTCTGTGAGCTTCGATGGGCTTCAATACCACGCTGTCCTGCGCTTCGCCACCCATGCTCGGGAGTGAGCGAAACGTGGACGTGTCCGAATTGCCGCCTAGGACTACAGTCCATTTTTTTTCGGGCGAAAAAGCTCCCCATGTACTTCAAAAATAGTAGGGTTATACCGAAAACCAGGAACAGCAGTTGGGCCGCCGTGACGCCGGACATGAAGAGGAGAAAGTCGGTCGTGGCCCTCTCTGCCGACAGGTCAGGGGCGTCCCCGATAAGGTCAGCCGCTAATTTGCTCTCGGCGTTCATCGAGAACAAGACAATAGTCACCTCGAAGACGCTTTCATCATAGCCAGTCAGCATCCAATAGTCACTAGGTACAGCAGGCTGGGGACGTACGTGAGGATGACAAAGGCAATAGTGAACCTTGTCATGAGCCAGCGGTCGTAGATGCTCTTCTTGGCAGTCATTCCAGCACTTAAAGACGCTATTAACGATTTGCCGTGCGAAACCTGGAGCTTTTAAAGCTTTCGCCGGGAGTGGATATATCGTATGAGAATAGATAGCACGGCGAGTGTGCCGAGTCCGATACTCCAGAAGACTGTCTTGTCGGGCCTGACGCTCGGAGAGACGCTTGCTGTAAGGGGCTACTTACGTGGCTGGCCAGCGAGGAGCAGGAACCCGGCTAAATTCTGCCGCATCATATATCGAGAATCGTCATAGAGAGACTTCATATCATAGGGACTCGGTGTATAAGCTAGTTCAGTGTTGCTATGTACTTTTTAGACCAGTCCAGTACCGCGTTATTTACGTGCTCAGGACAGACCGCCGTGACGGCGGACAGCTTGCTGAGTTCCAGTACAATGTGTACATCCTGCGAACCCTCTGACCGGGAGACGGGCGACGCGAGGGCCACGGGGGCCAGGGTGAAGAGGAGTTGGATGATCTTCATGGTAGAAGAGGTAGAGTAGGAGGCAAAAGAAAGGTGGCGGAGAATCCTTTGTGACTGTTGAGGTGGTAGATGGATGTTGGAGAGTGAATGGGATATCTGACAATAAGAGGATGCTCGCATTTATACTTCAAGCCTGTCCATCAGATCGTGTGTAGATGACCAACGGCAGGCTCTTTTTTTGCCAAGGACTCTGCTACAAGGCTCTTGAGGCTCAAGGCAGCCCGCCAACATCGTCAGCCTGTTGTGGTGATAAATTTGACCAGTCACGAAGCATGAGGGGATCGTGAGGCGGTGCCAAGTCCAACCACGCCCAGTTGAGGTTATTCACGAGCCAGAAGTCAAGGTAGGGCACCCTAGGGTGGCAAGATGACCTGCAGCTGTGTTCGCATTCCGGCCTATCCTCGACATCGAAGCTAGGCAGAATCGCATACGCAGGCAATCGAATAGTTCTCGACCCACGGTAAAACCCATATTCGGTTCGGTTCATTGCTTGATGGGTCTACCTACCCAGCAAAGTGTATGGTCGCTAAGGCTCGTGATATCGTATTCTCGCTGTAACAAATCAGATGCTCCTGTCTGGCTGCCGGAGTTCGCCGCAAACAAGGGGCAAATGAGTGGCTGGGGATGTCAGGTACGAAAGGGGACATTTCACTCAGGGGATACTCGGAAGATGGGCTACCCAAGAACCTCGCGCCCAAGGAAACGCACGAGTTATGGGTTTTGCTCAAAAATCGCGCTGAGTGATGACCATGGTGCATCAGCAAGCTCGCAGTTCAGCAGCCAGCTACGCAGGGATTGCAGCCTGCAGGTAGATCTCACCTAGTACTTGGTCAGCCCTGCATAACCAGAAACGGTCCTAAACCAAGGTAGGCTAGAATCTGTCTGATTGGGCAGCCGAAATTATATGTGCCCTACCACACCTTGCAACTGGCTTAGAGCAGTATTCGTTCGTCTACTGGACCTGGGAGCCTTTGCTTCCATTTCTTGACCTTTATCATGCGATAATGGAACCCTCAGGTCGTATATATAATACTACTGAGGGCTGGACTAGTAGTTGGGTCGGTGACGACCAGCGAATACGCGGTGTTGTATGTTTTTGACTTTTTTGCCTCCGTTCCAAGGACGTGATTTCGTGGGCAGAGGCTGGCTGACTGGGGGTTGCCTGTACCTCTGTTTTGAGGGAACGGCTTAGGGGCCTTCTACGGGCTTCCACCTTGAAGGCCTTGCTTCCGGGGGTTTCATTGGTTCTGGGGCATTGCCGGGTGCCGGGCCAGCAAGCTCCCCTTCCAGGCTGGTAATATGCAACTCCAAATATTATCCGGTTATTGAGATGAACACGATGGAGCCAATGCTACCATTTGTGTGGGTTCTTTGCGTATGTTCTCTCAAGATTCGTCATAACTGCAACGTCCGAGGTCCAGAGAGAAGTCCCGAGTGCACCTCGTGTCCAGCCAGACGGCCACCAACAGCATCAGGTTCAACACGATTGCCACTCGGGCTGCTCCCTTCTTCGGACCCCTTCGTCTCCATTCAAACCCCGCAAGAACAAACCTGCACCGTCCGCTGAGGGTTGCCTCCCCCGGCGCACAGCATTCTGCCGAGGTGCTGCAGCTGCACCTGTCACCCGATCATCAGGGGCCGCCAGAGGCTTTCCCCACGGCACCTAGCAAACAACCCGGACTCGCGCACCAATAACATCGCCCCTCGTAACGTTTCTGCGGGCCATGATGCAACTACGGAGCATAGTGTGGTCCCTTGAGCCGAGCAGGGCGGGCAGCTGTGCTCAGGGCGGATCGTACCGACGACGATCGGGGTCCGTCGTCTTCCTTGGACTCGTCGGCCACGCCGCCAATGCCGGTTGGGCACACTGAAATAGATTTCCGGGGAATTCTCACTGCCACAGCACGGACTGGCGCTGGGAAGTTAGCGGGCCACTTGCCCTGCCATGCTAGGCAGCTGTTCGCAGGGCGACCATTAGGTCAGTCATGCTATGGAACTGACTCGCAGTGGATCGGGAGCCGTGGGAGGCCGCTCCGCCGGTTGACAGGCGGCTCGCCGCTCCCTGGGAACAAAACATTTCCGACGAGTAAGTTCGATGGGCCGTTTGTGTTCCAAGTTGATGAGAACTCATTGCCTGCCCCGGGTCAACCTGGATGGCGGTGGATCGCGAGGGAGCCCATCTGCCGGCAGTCCCGTCATGGCCAAGGATCATGCCGCTTCTCCGTTGCCACGTCCGGGCCGGGATGATCGGCGGGCCAAGCGAAGCGGAGCCGGCAGTCGTCCCTCGCCTTCAATGCTCTCTCTCGTATTGCTAGCGCTTTCGCCTGGGGATGATGTCAGGCGATGCTCAACTCTGGCGTTTACGAGAAGATCAGCCGTGGAGAAGTGGCCATCGGCAGCTCGCGGCTTCTGCTGTTGACAGTGCGGTCAGGGTAATCAGAGGCTCCAGGAGGCCGTTGATGTATAAAGGACCTCGACCACTCGTCTCTTCAAATACTTTTGGTTCATCATCACAACACACTCCCACACTCTCACAACACTACAACGCACTTACACTCAACATCACCTTTCACAAACACAAACACTTTTCTCCAACCACCACCATAATGCAGTTCACCGCCCTCTCCCTCTCCGTCTTCGCCGCCGCGGCCGCCGCCTCGCCCTGCTACCCCGAGACTCCTGAGCCCTCGGCCTCGTCGGGTGCCACCGCCGGCAGCGGCAAGTTCACTATTCAGGCCCTGCGCTCCGCCAGCGACATCCACTTCGCGCCCTTCAGCGCCGCCCAGAACAGCCTCTTCCTCCGCCTGCCGGACCAGAAGGCCTCGTGCGACAAGGAGACCAACAGCGCCACCTTCTACATCCAGGATGGCGGCCTGTACCTCTACGCCGCCTCGGCGACTCCCCAGCAGATCTACGTCGACCGCTCCGGCATGGGTAAGTCCATCTTTCAGCAGCAAAACTTGATTCACAGCAGCTAACATCATTCCAGGCCAAGGAAAGGTCGGCTACACCACCGGTGCTGAGCCTGCTCCCCGCAACGGCGAGAGGACCGGCTGGGTCATCGATGACGCTGGCAACCTGACTCTCGACGGTGCTGGATTCCTGGCTTGCCCCGGCAGCATCGACGATGCCTGGAGCATCTGGGTCTCCGCTGGCGTCGAGAAGCCTGCCGGCCAGGAGGGCTGCCTTGGCTTCTCTGCCAGGACTGTCGAGGCTGATGAGCCCATCAGCTGCCTGTACACCCAGCAGGGTCAGGAGTAAAGTTGCGACTTGTCGATTGAATGTACAGTAATTGTAATGGTCTGGGACGATAAGGATAGACTGGAGAGCAATGGCACTCTTATAAGATTGAACTTTTACCAACTGATGGCACTTCGTGACAATTTTTCATGAACACTTTGCCATTTGACGGTTCCCTCGTAACAAGCCTGACAAGATGAATCACGTCGCCTGATTCCTCCCTCGCCATCCTCGGCCATCGAATAGACTGCCCAGTCCAAGGGTTGTTGTAGTCCAACCACTGTCTGAGTCGGACTTCTCAACGCCATGTGACGGCATCCTCTTTTGTCTCCTCCAGTGGGAAGGCAATTCAACATAACGCAGAAGACTGCGGACTTTGCCTATGTTGAGCGGGTTCTCCGGCCCCCGTCTGGGCCTGAGAAGATACCGCAGAGGCAGCACCAGGAACGGTGAGCTCTAAGATGTTTCGCCAGTTACAGCCACAGCCCTCAACAACCGATTTTCGGCCCATTCGCTAAGTCGCCAAGAGCCGATGACGTAGGTGGGCTCCATGGCTTTTCGAGTCATGCAAAAAAAGTAACATCCCTGAATATCTCCACGGAGCTTCAAGGCAACCCTGCATGGGGCTCGAACCCACAACCTTCCGCTGAAAACCTCGCTATAGGAGGCGGATGCTCTACCATTGAGCCAACAGGGCGATTAATGTTGAAAAGTCGGGTTGGGAAATTGAGTCAAGGCGTCATGTTGCAAACCATTGAGAGTCTGCTCCTGAGAAGAGGCAACCTGGTGTTAAGAAATTACCAACGTCCACAAACCAGAGGAATCAGAGATTGACGTGTCTTCGGTAATCTTCTACGAAATGAGGGATAACGTCGTTGTGTTGTTGGTTGTCCTTGGGTGAGCGGAACGCCACGAATTACCAGCAGTATACCTACCTAAACCGCTGAAGTTTTGGACGAGATCAATGCCTCTCATGTTCCTTCTCTGCCAACCTGAGAAATGAAACATCAGCATGCATCGCACACTCTTCATGACTCAATGGTTCAGTTCTGGTTCCGGCGTCTTGCAACCCACCAACTCAACCTGTAATGGTGTGGCGAGGAACGGCCCGAGCCCCTGTTCGGCAGAGAGTGCATGGTGGTGTATTGCCAGCATGCGTGGAGCCACCTTGGAATTGACACCTAACCCACGAGAGAACGAATCACGTACAACTTATGGGGTAGTGTGCCTATAAGATTGAAGAAGTTTCACTGCTCGAGGTCCATCATTTGATTCATTGACTGAGGCTACAGAAGCGAAATGAACCCCGCATCATGACAAGATCCATCCTGATCTGAGCCTTATCCTGACCACCTTCAGATCATCACAGTTTCGATTCCAGATTGTCCTTGTTCTTGACCTAAGCGTAGGCGGCGATGGCAGCGGCGATGGTGGCATCGATTTCGTCGACGAAGCCCTGAGCGGTGGCGCGGACAAGAGCGGGAACCTTGGAGACGAGAGCGGCGCCGAGAGTGGCGACGGTGGCGCGCTGGGCGATGAAGGCAGCCTGAGTGGCAGCCTTGAGGCCGAGGGCATCGACAACGGCGACCTGGGAAACGGCGGTGCCGTAGGTGTCCTCGACGGAGACCTGAAGGGATTCAATGGTGGTGCGGAGCTGGATGGCCTCGATGAGGCCGATGGCAGTGGCACCCTGGACGATGGGAATGCCGGCCTGGGCGGTGGCGAGGAGCTCGTTGCCAGAGGCAGTGATGTCAGGGCCGCTGCCGGCGGTGAAGGCGTCGCCGTAGACCTCGACGTCGGCCTGGATGTCGGTGAGAACACCGCGGAGGACGGTGAGCTGGCCAACCACGGAGGTGGCGAGAAGGGTGAAGGGAAGAATGGCGGAAGCGAAGCGCATATTGGCGGTTTGGTGCTTGGCACTGGGTTATCGTGGGAGTGAGGGTTGTTAATGGTCTTGACTGAGTCTGATGGAGTGAGGAGCCTGGACCACCTTTGAGACGACGGTTCATCTGGGGCTTTATAGAAAGAAGACCTCTACGTTGAAGCCATTTCTTCCCCAAAGCTCGCCATCGAGCACATGAAGCCGAGGCCGCAAGTCAGACATGCGCAAGGCTCTGGAGGTCACACTCCCACCGCGCTTACTACATGTCCAAAGCCCCGTCCAGCAATCAAACGCACCAAAGAGGCTCATCGCGCCTCGCAAATCCAAGGAAACCCGCCGCCACCGCGGCGGAGTGTCCAAGAGTGGCACGCATCATCTGACGAGACTGTGCAATCCCCCGTGCACGAATCCTACGTCCTGTCGCATCGTCCCTGTTGAGATGCTCGTGCATGCGGGACTCGTCCTCGTTGAAGTAATAGGTCCGAGTTGCGCCTGCGACGATGTTGCATCCGGCACCCAGACGAGAAGGGGGGCGAATATGGGGAAGACGGATCGGGGAAAAGGGGGGTTGCCCCAGATCAACCCCCAGCCGCTACCCCGCGTTTTCCCTCTGGGCGCCCGGGGTTCTGATGGCACCTGCCTGCCTGTCTCTGGTCGAGAGACTGGCTCGTGTTGAGTGAGAGAAACTCGTCTGACGGATAGACAGCTTCCATTGGAGGATCAAAGCTGTGGCAACTGGAGATCCTCGTGGTGTTGGCATCTCCGGATGAACGCGGACTTCCTCGGGCAGAATCACAGGCCGTAAGGAGTGCCCGACATGATCCTTCTGAGTCGTCTGCAGATGTGCTCTTTGCCCCCGTCCAATAGCGTCTTACGCCCAGTCAGTCACTCGCACGTCGAGTCGGGACGACGGCGTGGGACGCCAAGCTGACTGCGTCGCCCGCGCTGGTGATCACGGTTACAGTCGTATTTTGCTCAGGGGAGCGGGGAATGGTGTGCCCTTGATTTCGGTAACATGTGAAAGTCTCGTCTCGGCTTGAGGCATTGCTTCTGCGGGGAGACAGGAAAGGCCACTGGCGGGTAGTGGTGAACTCGGGTACTGCCCTGGCTACGACATTGGGTGTATGATCGACGGAGGGGTCGGTTGCAATGGCCACCATCAGAGTGCTTTCTTGACGTTTGTAGGTACACATTGTTGGGTTGGATCTCGGGCATAGACCCTCCGAGTTCTAGACTTTCTTTTGCTGAGAGGATGCGTGGCCTTGGGCCAAAGAGTTGACAAGCTGGAGACGTTCCTCCAGCTTGGCTAGCCCCAGGTCCTGAGTACATCGTGGCCTCATCTTCCGTGTAAGACTTCCAAGTAGATTTGCATTGGATGGATGTACCTCCTTCTAATCCCTGGACCTCCACGTCCTGCAAACACAAAGATCTCGCCGAACATCAGAGCCGCTCACTCATTTCATACGGGCTCCAGAAGACACCATCCCCATCCCAAGTCTTCTTGGCCGCCCTGATATTCTCAGCTGTTTCCTTCGAGAACAACTCCTCCAACTTCGCGCCACTCGACATGAAGCTCGGCGGCTGCCAGATCTTGGTCTCCTGCTGGGCCTTCAAGTTCAGCTCGACGACCTCCTTACCGTGCCCAGCGAGCTTTGTGGCCGTCTCCGGACTGAAGCACCACACCATGGACATGATCATGCAGCCGCGCTCTCTGAGACCTTGCTCGACAAGATGATGCACCCCCGGAGTCTCTTTGCCGATCTGCTGCGACTTCAGACTGCTGTGAGCCGAGAAGAGCACGTTCGAACCTTGAGCGTCGGGGTACTGGTCCGTGGCAGCAAGCCACTTGTAAAAGCTGGCAGTGATGCCTTCAATCGTGTGCCCCAGCACCCTGGAGACCATCATGAGCTTGTGGCCGGCGTGGCTGTTAAGAGGGTCCAGTTTGTCGTTGATAGCCTCAAGCGGTACCAGCGTAGTCTTGGCCAGGATTGCTTTGGCCGAAAGGTCGTCGTCGAGCAGAATGGCGGCTGCAGCTTCCGCCTCGCTAGAAGAGCCGAAGTAGGACGTGGAAAGAATGACGACGGGTGACCTGGCGTTCGGCGTGCCCGGCGGGCTGCGGACGAAAAGCAGCTGAGCAATCTGAGTTGCTTGAACCTGGAGCTTCAGGAATGCCTCTGCGGCTGGCTTCAGTCCCGAGGGAGGGAAGATCAGCTGACGAGTCCAGACCTTGTTCTCGGTCAGGTGCAGCTCCTCCACGGGGTAGATCCGCAGTGTTGCCGAGACGACAGCCCCAAGACCATAGCCAGCACCGCAGAGAGTGTGGAACAGAGCCCGCTCTTCCGGGGGCGAAGATGGACCGATCGTGCGGGCCTCGGCCGCGTTTTTGCCAGCTGTGACGACGCGAAGACTCTCCACGCTATCGACCGTCAGACCCTTGAGGCCCATGAAGTATGAAGTTCCGCCACCAAGAAGGGCCCCGATAACGCCGACGGTGTTCGAATCTGGGAGTGGGGCATAGAACCCAGCTGCAGTGAGCGCCTTGAGAAGCTTGCCAGCCGTGACGCCGCCGCCGAAGGTGACAGTCTGTCTGGTCTTGTCGACCTCAATGGCATCCAGTGCTGACATGTCCAGGTAGAGCGTGCTGGGTGTGACAGACACGAATGATCCGTGAGTTCCGCCGACGGGAAGTACCTTGAGGTGATTCAGACGTGCTACTTCGACGGCAGCTAGGACGTCATCTTCTGTGGCAGGATTGACGATGAGAGCGGGGTGCTCCATGGAGGCTGAGCCCCATCTACTCAAGGTGTCATGGATGGGGCTCGAAGGGGAGGGAATCGAGTAGCGACAAGTCAAGGTGTTGATGCCTTTGAAAGTCATGATGAATGGATTATTAGAAAGAAAGCTCTAGAGTAACGGAGTCTGGGAGAGGCGGACAACGTTCAGAAACCTGGAGATAGTGGTAGGTATATCTTTGTGGGTGACTGAAGATTTCCGGGTGATTCAAAATCAAACATCCAGAGATCTCATTTATACTTCTGTGGGCAAGATCTTGAACGAGGCCAGCCGGCCCGCATCCTGCGGAACCCGAGATCCCAGCCTCCGTTCTGCATCGGAACAGCCACGGATGCTGTGAAAATTCGCCTCTACCCACGACTGAAGCGACCATCTTGAAGTTCCCGATCCACTGACCTTTCAGCTTCACACACTCATTGGTCAAGCTGTGTGGCACGGGAAACCATGCATCATGGGTGAGTAAGACATCTCGGATCGGCCCCCTCTGACGCCTGGACGGGCAAGAGACGAGCCCCCTGGACGGTAAGAACTAGAGAATCCAAAACGAATAACTTGTGGCGACATTCTTGGCGAGCGTTCCCGGGTCAGACGGAGAGATTCCATACGAGTATGGGTGAGGGCCGCGCCGACCAATCTCTTCATGATCCCCTACGCCTTTACAATTTCCATCTGTCAGAGACAGCAATGCTTCGAAATCCATCCGATCCACAGGCTTCGAGGTCATTCCGAAACCGTCTGAAGCAGTTCTTCTCGAAATATCAGCTATTTGCCATTTCGAGGGAGCTCATTTCGAGGTGACAATGAAGTTCTAATATTACAGTGTTCCGACAATATTCCGACACAGTCTATTGTGGACACTGCTTCATAGCATGCAGTTGCCAGCCGCTGACTCTACGAGCAATTTCGCATACTGACGGTGCAGAAGACCCGGGAATCCTCCAAAGGGGTCCTCCCTCGCTGTCAAGTCAGTGCCGTCAAACGTGATGCACTTCAGCCGGAACTCAACCACCTTCTTTCCTTCGTCCACAGTAGCCGAGAGTTCAAACAGGTTGTCCAGCTCTTGGGGTGTCATGGTTGTCTGTTTCGGGCCGAAGCAGCCCCTGAAAGTGAGGGCGGACGGCGTCTTCTCCAGAACAAGGAAGTGATTCGTAACAACAGTCCCTTCTCAGTATTAGTTTAGATACCAGAACTTCCGCCGTCCTTCGTCAATTCAAACATACTTGGCTCGAATGTGTTGTTCAGTATTTCTTTCTTTTCCCATAAGTCACTGCTGTTTGACTCGTCCTTGGTCAAATGCATGAGATTCCGCTGGATCTCGTAGCCTGGCACTCATGTTAGCTTCATCTTTCGCCAAACAAACTGCGATTGACGAACCGTAACCTCCCCACATCCCGCCGGAGAAGGCTTCAATCAATCTGCTGCCTCCTCGGCGGGCATCGTCCAGCAGCTCCGGCTTGATCTCGGAAAACGGGACAGGCCGAACGCAGCAGTCATCCGAGCTGGGGTTGTTCCTAGGATTGATGATCTTGAGCACCGGGTGCTGGTAGAGTGGTGATAAAGTTGGTCCGAAGGGCTCGAAGCTGCAGCGTCTCGTCCAGAGGTATAAGCCGCCGAAGCCCACGACTGGAACACCAACTGCGAGCTGGGAGGCGCGAAGAAGATTCCGGCGAAAGGTCGCCGAGAACCACTTGGTACTTTGTGAAGCCATTTTTCGTTCGATATGAATTTGCAGGTGAGTAGGTAGAAAAAAAGGATGTTCCAAGTCAAGAGAAGGAATAAGCTGGGTCGGACAACAATAATCGGGTCCGAATCTACGCTCCGAGAGCCGTCGGAGGCTGCTTGGTGATAGTGGATGTGTCTCGGTGAGCACAGACCGATGTCATTTATCAGCTTATCTGATCAACGCCAAAGCACTTACTAATCGTCAGCCCCGGTTTGCCCCTTTTCCCGCCAAAGGGCGATCGTCTCGTCATCGCGCCCGCCGTCATCGCGCCCGAAATCAGACGTAGAACCTCGGCGAAGACGCCGAAGCTCTGTTCAGTAATTCGACTTCGACTTGTTGCGGAAGAAAGCCGAATGGATTTCTGGAGGACCCGGAACCACACCCAGCTTGCTGCTCCTTGACTCCTGCAGGGAGGTTTCGAGTGTTACCAGGCCCAAGGTGACAAGATGCAGCAGGCCGGGCTTGATCTTCGCAGACGCCTGCCGCCCAAGGAGGCCACGGCGCCGATTTTACAAGTCTTCTTCCGTGATTTTAGGAAGGGGCGTGGGTCCATCATGACGACACCCGATTGTGGCTGTCTAGAGCAGAGTCTTTTCAAAAGCTCCCAGGCTGATGATGTGCCCATACATTGCTGCACGAACATCGTGGCGATGCAAGGCATCAAGTCCCACTCCTTACTACTAGTAACTACGGTAATTAGATGATATAGACATGCCAATGATAGTGTAGAAAACGACGAGTACTGTAGTGCTTTTCGTTCTTAGGAATCAAGAGGAGCACCAATGTCATGACATCTGTGGTTGCTCGCGGCGACGGGATCTCTCGACCTGCCGACTGGGCATATCAGTGGCTCTCTCGTGAGCTCGACCAACACAAAGCGCCTTGAGTATATCGAGAAAGAATTCATCAATTCTCAGCGGAGGCTCCTACAGTAATCGACCATGGCACCAGCATTGCTGCTGATTCGTGACGGAGCTGCGTCCCAACGGGACGCGTCGTCTTGGTCTGTCGTGTCTTCATCCATGACCCAGCCATGCGACAGGCAGGTGAGTAGGCTTGAACATAGTTTCAAGGTGTGGTGATATCTACTGTCTCTACGCCGTTGACTCTCCGATGGATTTCATGGGTGTTCTAATCGAGAACCAAGAAACCAAGTCTCGGGACGACCGCCTTCTTGTTCGCGGTCTCACGGGTCATCAGGGACAGTAAGTACAGCTATCAGGCAAAAGGAGTCCGTTCAGGGCAGATATCAGTTGTGGTACAAGAACGACGAGTCTCTGGACTTTCCGCGAGATTACTCATAGAATGAGGATGTTGTTCGGGCATTGGTGGCACTTTGATGTGCCCTCTTGACACGTCGATGGCAGACCTATAGTAAGACAGAAACTGGGAAGCAGGGTTCTACGTCCCTTCAGTTAAAGGCCTCAGTCAATCTGAGGCAGGTTTGTGTCACAATGAGGTTCGTGATACAGAGCTGTCAGTGCCACCATCAGAGTCCAGAGCCTCAACCTTGTCAACTGTAATTGGACGTCGGTCACTTCAGCAACGGCGACAGGCTTAATATCGTCAGGTGGACAATGCTCCATCGTCAGCAAATTGAATACACAGACTCTCTGCGGCTGTATGTGCCGTGACAGGCTCTCGAGCTTTCCGAGATGCGTCGCGTTGTGGTCGCGATGCGCGACATGATCCCAGGACCCGTCGTCGCGGCTCGCTCACATGACCGCGACTCGCACCGACCGAGCTTCCTCGCAGCGGACGATCTGTGGATCGGGATCAGCATTTTGAGCTGTCACTGATATTGATCAACCTGTTCCTACGACGGCGGGCCTGGTCGAGGTTCTCGGGGCGGGGGGCATGTCCACCCAGCAGCCCTAGGAGAAATGACAATCAATGAGGAGGATCGCCCTGTAAAAAGTCGGCCGCCAATGCCCCGAAATCGGCCACCATCCATCCCGCCGTTCGCGAGTGCGAGGGTTGGGTCGCCCGGTGGAGACGGGGCGGGATTGCAGGCACCTCAACCTCCAGGGCAATCTGTGGTCTGTGATCCTACTACCGCTCGGGCATCATCATCAGCAGAGAAGAGATTTTCCAGAGCCCACCATCGACCGATGCGGCGGACGCTCGGGTTATGAAAGAACCGCATAATCAATATCATTACACCAGTGATGGAGCTACGTTGCGGTCGGCCAAAAGGGAGGGCAGCGTACCATGGTTCACTGGCGTTCGAGGATCCGGCAGAGGGCCGGTCGGGGAGAAAACAGCGCCCAGCGCAGCACACACAGACCCTACTGGCGCCAACCACCAGCCTCACAGGTGCCTGAGCGCTCCGCTCCCGCACGGGATGTACCGAAGTCGGGGGTGTCTCGTTGCGGACTGGCGCCGGCAGGGGTCCATGGTGCTAACCTGGTTAGAGCGCGCCCGCATGTATTAAAACCGGGGCTGTGGGACTGAAAGCTCCACCGTGTTATTTGGTTGTTCCTGAAGTCCCTTCTGGCTGCATCCACGCAGGGGATGTGACATGGCCCGTTGCTGGGGTTGAAGGGGTGGGTTGGTGGGCAACCTGCATCGCATCGCTGCAGGGCGCACACTCTTGGCGGAAGGCGGCATGCGGCACCTGGGCCTGCCTCCGTGTCCCATTGTCGAATCGAAAGGGGGAGCGAAGTCGAAGGGTTCGGCCTCCTGCTGGTGGTCGGACCGGCTTCCCATCCGCTCGATGGAACCGGGAAAAGATCGCCATCTCCGAGAAGCCTGGCCACGGACCGGCAGCACGACGCCTCCTTGCGCCTCAATCGCAAGCCCGCCCCTGTCCGGCAAAGCGTCCGCCTTCACACCGTCCGGCACACCAACCTCCAATTCCAATCTTCACCGGTATCCTGCCTCTGGCGCCGGCAGAGAGGGACAGGGTCGCATCAGCCCCAGGCGCCCCCTTTCGGTGAGCGTAGGAAATGAGAACCCGTACCGAACAGGCTTTGCTGACGGGCATGGAGACATCTGGATGCAGTCGCATGGGAGGAGATATTGGCAGTATTTGCCTGCGCTGTGATTGCTTATCCCACTGCAGGTAAGCTGCCCGGCACAGTCATCGATAGTCCAGGCTAAGGCCCTTGGCGCCGCTTTCGTGATCTCGGCATATCTGCCATCAATGGCGGCCGGGGGGCACTTACAAGCTGCCGCGGCAGAAGCCCCTGAAGGAGAAGGCCGTTGGTCGTTGCCGTCGTCCGTTGCCCGTTGGCGTCAGGAGTGCCGATACCCCGTGTTTTGGGTGGTGTTTGCCTGCTTGCCTGCCGACGCAAGGGAGACGGACATTTGACAAGAGGCTTGTCATTGGCGCGGCTTGCTGCCCTCATGTAACCCCGGGTGGCATGACACGGGTTTGCTTTCTTTCTTTGTTCCTGTCTGCCCCGGCGACCTCGTCCGTCTCCGTCGGGGAGAAAACAAGAAAACCAGAAAGCAAGTATGGCATGTCGGTCTGCTTCTACCACGCGAGGTGGCAGCGCGCACGTCCGCTAGACACGAGGGAATGGCATGCAAAAACATGCCACCGCCACCGAGCCATCGCCTCGGCGCCGGTCGGGCGGCCTGGACTTGGCCCCCGGCCGGAAAAGCAGCCCGGTGAACCCTAAGGCAGATGGTTCCAGCAGGGTGCTACAGGGGTCGCGAACTACTGGATGGACTGTAGCATTCTGGCCCGGAGGCCGATGGCCATTGAAGTTTGTTGGGTCCCGGATGGGCATGCAGGCGGCAGGTCTTCCTTGGAAGTGGAAGACGAGTTTGGAGACATGCCCGTCGCGGCATGCACATCAGACAGGGAGTCGATGCAGCACCGTTGGCCGTTGGTGGCGACTGCTTCTGTGGCCGTGGCGAAGCTGGCAGGGAACCCCATCCATGAAACATTCACATGCATGGCCAAACAGCCTGAGTTGCTGCCTCGCATTTCCAGACAGCAGGACGAGGGTGCAGGTCACTGGGGTCGGACATTGCCCACGCTCCATCTCAGCCACATCACATCCCATCACAAACGCGCAGGAAATCAAAGACGCTCATGTATCGTAAATTGCCTGCAACCTATGGTATCTCCAGACATCACGCGATCAAGTGCAAATAGAAGATCGCGGGCCCGGAAACAACGGCGCTACATGGGGCGAACGTTTGGGCCAGGGCGGGAAAACCGAGAAACGAGGACGAACTCCGTTTTCTATCGTACATTAAGACCCGGAAAATAGACTTTGTAAGAGACTCGGATAGATAGGTGGGGTATGTGCGAGGTAAAAGGGCATATCATGCATGAGGGACCGTTTACTCCTTGCTGCCGGCGGAGCGGATCTCGGTCCTGACGTAGGGCAGGGCCTCGCCGGGCTTGGCCCAGGTCTGGTGCTGGCCGATGCTGTTGAGCTCGTGGTCGTTGACCGACTGGTTGTCGGCCTCGTCCTCGGGCCAGGGGCGCCAGAAGTCCTTCTTGCCCTTGCAGAGGCGGGTGAGCCAGCCGGGGAGCAGGCCACCGGGGATGCGCCAGGTCCAGGGGTCCTTGAGGTCCTTGTTGGAGGGCTTGAGGCGGCCGCCCGAGGCGGTCTCGACGGCCCAGACGAGGGTGTTGATGATGATGTAGCTGCAGACACCGGCGATCATGCCGTCGGCGATGGAGTAGGTGAAGGGCATGATGGTGATGGTCAGGAAGGCGGGGACGGCGTCACCCATGTAGCGCCAGTTGATCTCGACGACGGCGCTCATCATCATGGATCCGACAAGGATCAACACGCAGCCCGTGGCCCACGAGGGGATGGAGGCGAAGATGGGGGCGAAGAAGATGGAGATGAAGAAGCACACGCCGGCGGACATGGCGGTCAGACCAGTCTTACCGCCCTCGGAGATGCCGGCACCGCTCTCGATGAAGGCAGTGACGGGCGAGGTGCCGAACAGGGCGCCGATGGAGATGGAGATGGAGTCGACGAGGTAGGCGGTGGCGGAGCCCTCGAAATCCTGGGTGTGCTCGTCGATCAGGTTGGCGAAGCGGGCCATGGAGTAGAGCGTGCCAGTGCAGTCGAGGATATCGACGTAGAGGAAGGTGATGAGAGCGCGGCCAAACTGGGCGCCGTACTCGCCAATGTCCCAGCGCTGAACAGCGAGGATCTTGGTGATGGGGTGGAACCAGACGACGCGCTTGAAGAAGTCGAAGTCGTCGTCACCGACGGGGGTGTTGGGGAACACAGTCACGGAAGTGCCGCGGGGCCAGGAGATGATGGAGACGATGAGAATACCTGACAAGTTAGCGAGGAGAAAATGGACCAGAAGAGTGGCTTGACTCACCAGCAATGATAGCGCCCTTGAAGCGGAACATGGTCAGGATGACGGTGAAGATACCACCGGCGAAGATGCCCAGCCAGAGGGTGGGGTTGCGCATCTTGTGCGAGCCGGGGCACACGCCGTCAATCATGGCGCTCTCGGGGCAACCGGCGAGGACGAGAGGAGTGGCGACGGCGCCCTGGACCAGGCCGATACCCTGGCTGTAGGTGAGACCGATCAGGGTGAGGAAAAGACCAATGCCGGCGCCGGTGGCGAGCTTGATAGACTTGGGGATGGCGCGAGCGAGCCACTGGCGGAGACCGAAGATGGTGAGGCCGAAGAAGATGAGACCCTCGACGAAGATGGCGGTCATGGCCACCTCGTAGGGGACGGGGCCGGTGCCGTGGAAGCCAACGACCTGGAGGGCAAGTCAGTGGACTGTGAGGAATGTGTAAAGAGGCGAGATGCTCACATCGTAGGCAAGGTAGGCGTTCAGGCCCATACCCGTGCTGATGCCGACGGGCATGTTGGCGAGGAGACCGAGGAAGAAGGTGGCCAGGGAAGAGATGGCGGCGGTTCCGGTGACGAGGTCACGGCGGACCTCGTTCTTGCAGAGGAGGTAGTCGGTGTCGATGGCGCAGATGGGATCCTCGGGGTTGGTCGAGTTGCAGACGCAGGTGCCGCCAGAGTCGGAGACGATGCTGGCGTTGACGGCGAGGATGTAGGCCATGGCGAAGAAGGTGATGATGCCGGCGCGCATCTCGGTGAGGAACTTGGAGCCGTGGCGGGAGCGCGGGTGGCCGGAGCCGTCGAGGCGGAACCAGTAGCCCACGGGGCTGGCGGCCACGCCGTTGTTGATGCTTGTGAGCCAGGACATGTTGGCGTTTTGTCGAGGCGGCAGGGAAGAAGGGGAAAGGAGAAAGAAAACGACGTTCTCTTGAGGAGAGAGAGGCCGGGCTGCTACACTACACTAAGGGTCAAGGAGGGTGGGTGTCCCGAGGGAGCGAAAATGGGGGCTCTGGTATAAGAGCACAACGAAGGTGGCGAAAGGAGGGACGGGAAGGTCGTGATGGAGGGGGGGAGGAGGGGAGAAAGTCGGGATCAAGAGAAGATCGACCTTGAAGAGGAGGAGACGTCGCGAGAGCAATGGTGCGGTCCAAGACGCGACACCGGGTTCTAGAATGCTTCCTGGCAGAAGGTGTGTGTGCGTGCTGCTTGCATCCTCTTGGCGTGCCTTTGGTCCTGACCCCTGTCGAGCCATGTCCTGATGGTGGTTAGTGCCGAGGAAAGCAGATGGCATGCAGGCCTAGGGGGGGAGGGGGGGGGACATGGTCCGGGGATGCTCCGAGATGATAGCCGGGGGGTGGGTCGTGGTGGGCAGGGGTCCTGGGGGAGGACTCTATGAGACGGGCGACATGGCCGTTACATCGTGAAACTCGCGGATGCAGGCAGACGCAGCCGGGGGGGTCAGAACCCTGGGAGGTATGCCCTAGGGGGGGAGAAGGGGGGAGGGGAAGCGAACTTCCGCTTCGGGGGATATGTCCGGGCTTGGCTCCCTTGTTATCACGCATGGATGTGGCTTGAGCCTAATGAACGGGCAGACAACGGCCTTGTCTTTTTTGCACGAGCGAGTGTGGTTTTTTGATTTGGCACGAGGTGATAGGGGCGAGGCGAGTGCGTTAGGGGGAAAGGGTAAGGGTAAAGGGGCTGGTGCGTGCCGGGGGGAGATGAAGAGATGAAGAGAAACAGCAGAAGCAAGCCACTGACAGGTTATCTCCCCTATCGATGCGAGGACCCGCTGTCACGGTCCGTCGAGACACTAAAATCGTGCACCACTGCAGCCACTTGACGTCCGTCTGCGGCCATCCTCGCAACGGCCGCTGGTTTGACAAGCGGCCTTCACTAATGACAACACCGGTGGTTGATAGTGCGGCGGAGACGGACCAGTCTGACAGCCCTTTTCCAGCCCGCTGGAGCGTATCCGCTACCCGCTACTCGTACGGCTAATAAAGCGGCCCTCCCGTTGCCCAGTCCGAGTCCCAGTTAGCGGTGCCCTGTCGGTCTCGGCTGGCCGAACTTGAGCTTCGCCCCGTAAAAAGACCAGAGGACCGTCTGATTTTATTTCTCGCCCAAGACGCCCAGGGACCCCTGACCTTGACCAGTATTGTATGATTTGGAGGGCCCCCAATCATCCTCGACGGATTTTGATCCTGGCCGCCCAAGAAACATGTTGGAACTAGCGAATTCCAGTGTGGGTGGTTCCTCTTCCTCCTCCTCTCTCTGCCCTGTGCTTCCTACTGCCCAGACTCAAGTCCGACAAACGAAGCAAACCTTCTTTTTTCCCAAGCCCCTGCTTTTGGGGGGAACCCATTTCCTTCGTAGCATCGACGCCGGCTTGCTTCATGCACCGCCATCCCATCTGCTTGTCCTTGCTACCCCCCTTCGCTTCTGACCCCGTGTTGGGAGGAAATGTAGGTACGCGGCAGCAAGGCACGAGGTGACAGGGCAGGGTCGGAAGGAAGAAGAAAGGCAAGGTACCATGTCAGGGGCCGAAATGTGGCTTGGACGGACCCCGGCACCCAGCAACTCTCGAGTGCGAAGTGTGCCTGCACCTGGACCGCCACCACCACCACCATGACCACCACACCTCGAGCCTCTCTCCTTTTGGTGCCGGTGCCGGTAACTGCCAGACTGTCGGGCCGCGGTCCATCTGTGCGCTGCATTGTCTGTTCTTAACATCGTGTCTGTGTGTGTGCCGTTGTGTGACATCCATCACTCTATCAGAAAAGTCCGTCCGTCTTCCTCGGGGTTTCTCTTTCCAATATTCATCCCACCACGGCCCGACAAAAGCTCACCTCGCCAGGCACCGCCAGCTCACCCATCGCCCAAGGCCAGGTCCCTGCTCCCCTGCCCGGGCCCCCTATCAGTTAAAGATCGACCCCCTCCCCTCTGCGGGCCCCCCTCCCCAGGCCCAGCATCGCTCTGACCCGACGACCCGAACGAAAGAACGACGTCTGTGCATCCCCATTCCAGTTCGGGGAACAGCTACAGCACATCACCTTCAATCGCATCGCCAATCCACGACTACAGCTTGACAAAAGCCACAGTACGACGAATCGCAATGGCAACGCAGGCCAACACGGCGCTGCTGCGCCCCTTCAGGGAGGTCATGAAGTGGGCGAGCCTCGCCGCCGTCCACGCCCAGGATAGCGCCAACGACGCCCAGCTCGGCGCGCAGCTCCAGCGCTCCAGCAGCGCCCTGCTGAGGGACGCAGAGCGCGCCGTCAAGCGCCTGACGCCCTACATCGAGTCGCCCACGCCCGAGCTGAGCGCATTCCTGACCGACCTGGTGCTGCGGAATGGTGAGTCTGGTAGATGCCTCGAGCTTCCAGACAGCTTCTAACTTTTCTTCTAGCCGACGTCATTGCAGAGTACAGGGCCGTCGACATCCTCCTCTACGACTTTGAGGACTACATCGAGGCCGCCAGCTACGATGCGGACAAGTTCTCCGCCCTCCAGTCCGCCATCAAGACACTCGCTCTTCTCCTGCTCGAGCGCATCCAGCGCTTCACCACCGAGACAGCCCTCGACGGCGCGCCTCCTTCCCTGCGCCCTCTGCCTCCTCTGCCCGCCCTCCCCGTCCGCGCCAACATCTCAAAGACCGTCACAGCCCAGTCCACAGCGCCCCGGTCGCAACCACCCCCCTCCGTTCCTGAGGAGGCCCCAGCTCCCGTCGTCGTCGTGGCCCCTTCGGATAGGAAGCCCTCGCTGCCTCGCCAGGCCCTTCCCGCCAGCAAGTTCGCCCAGGCCCAGACTGCCGTCCATGTCACAGAGATTCGCTCGGAGAGAGAACGCCCTGAGCGCCCGGCGAGGCCAGACAGGCCCGAGGACCTGCCTGACATGCAGTCCGATTATGGTTTCAGCAGGCCCGACTACCGTCCAAGGTATGGGTCGCAAGCCACCTCGCCCGACGGCACATTCGTCGGCCTCGACCGCGTCGACCTCGGCTCCCCCATCTCAATGGGTTCGCTCGCCTCGCTGGGCCGCCCTGGCAGTGCCGCCAGCGTGCGCACCTCGCAGACGTCCGAGACGTCCCTTTCCTCATCGCGTCGTGATTACCCATACCTCCGCCCGCGCATGACCTCTCTCTCCCGCCATGACCAGATTCACGAGGAGGAGATTTCGTCATTCGACAACGACCAGCTGGACAGCTACCCGCCCGATATCAAGCCCTACAACCCTACGTCACCTCCAATGTCAGAGCGCTCCAACTCATACGCTGGCCGGCATCAGCAGCAGCAACGCGAACAGCAGCGCGAGCCGCAGCAGCAACATCACCAAGACCAGAGCCAACAGGGCCACCAGCGCACCTCCTCCTCCGTCAGCCGCTGGCCCCAAGCCGACGACTTTGACGCCTCCCAATCCGTCGTCACCTCCTCCCAGTTCTCCACCTCCAGCGTCCTCAGCCCCGGCGCCCTGACCTCCCGCGACTCAACCTTCGACAAGAAGACCTCCATCTCCTCCGGCGTCACGTCCCACTCCTCCGGTCGCGGCTCCCTCGCCTTCCCCCCTCCTCCAGCCGGCCGCGCCATCGGCCCCGACAGCTCCCTCGGCCTCCTCGGCGGCATCTGCAAGGGCGCCCGTGCCTTCGCCGCCGGCGGTCCCGGCCAGGCGATCAAGAAGGTCGGCGGCTCTGGCGGCTCCCAGCAGAAGCAGGCCGAGTTCTCCCAGGACATGATGTTCGGCTCCATGCTCGCCGTCGACACGAGCAACTACTCCGAGGCCATGTCCCAGTGTCTTCACTGCGAGTACAAGACGATATACTCTCAGCTCCTCCAGGATATGGACAGCGACCCCCTCGCCAAGCAGCAGTGCCGTGGCATGACGTACCGTTCTCGCTTCCTTTACAAGTCGCACGTTGTCGTCAAGGACTTTGAACGCGTCTACTTTGCTTGTGTGTTCTGCGATCGCGCCCGCGCGACGTGCCATGAGGGCGACGCCACCGTCTTCCAGTCCGTCGACCACCTCTTCCGTCACCTGGCCAGGCATCCCCTCCCCCTCCCCCCGACCCCAGGCGTCACCGTCCTGTACGAAGCCGATGGTCCCCCAGCGAACGCCCAGGACTTCGACCTCATCATCCCCGACGGCCCCGCCGCCCCGCCCCCTGGTCCTCCCGTCGACGCCCTCGACTACATCGCCGGGCTCCCCTCCGGCCGCGCCATCAAGGATCACGTCCGGCGGCGCAACGAGCGGCCCCAAGCCCGCCCGGATAACGTTTCCGAAGTTCTTCAGTTCCTCAACGGCGCTCGCATCCTGGGCGTCGAGTATCCCGACAAGTGGGACGGCAAGTGGTGCCAGGGCTGGCACGACGGCGTCCTCGGCGTCTTCCCCAGCAAGATTATCTCGCTCGAGGCGCCCGACAAGGTGGCGCAGATCATCAAGAGCGTGCCGCGGTCGCTGCGGACGGGCGTCGCCAAGTGGGAGTGGGATCCCAAGGCACGAGCTGGGCCTGTTTCCCAGTGGCTTACTTTCTCCAAGGGTCATAAGATCTCCAACCTTGCTTGTAAGTTCCTCCTCTTCTGCTGCCTTCTGGACTTTTGCTAACTGACACTCCCAGGGGACGACCCGCACGCATGGTACTGGATCGGTACAAACTCCAAGGGCATGATCGGCATCTTCCCCAAGAGCCACATCCGCATCGAGACTATCCAGGATGGTTCACTGGAGGACACCCAGAGCGCTGCCGCAAGGTCGACAGGGCGGTCAAGGCTGGGTTCACTCTTCGGACGCAAGTAGTAGGCAAGACGGAAAAGCAGTCTTCTCTTCATGTTGGGGGATATACTACAGGGTTTATTGTTTTGCTGGCCGGGCAGCAGCACCGCCCGGGTGCACTTTGGACAGGAATTTCTTTCCATCAGGCGGGCAGAAGCGCACGATGCGAGCCTCGCCGCTGTATCTTTTCATGTGTCCGTCCTAGGAGCGGCACAGGTCAATTGGGTCAATCACAGAATACCTCTTTGCCTCCATCTTCCTTAGCTTGCATCTATCTTCCATGTCAATGTGTCCCCATCCCTGATATCATCATGCGCACCTATGCATCCCATCTCGGGCCATGTCGTCCCGGTGATGGATGGTATATGTGAGCCCTCGATCGGCCACAATCATCACCTGGCAGCTGTCTAAATCTGGCCCAACCCCCAGCCGGTTTGATCACCCTGTCTGAGATCGGGTCGTCCTCGAGAGATCCATGTCTTTACTTCGTGTCCCCAAAGTCCCTCTCCTCCCTGCGTCGATCAGGCTCTGGGCCCGTTTGACCCCCCCATGGCTGTTTGATCCTCCGAACGACGGCGAGCAAACATCATCACGCAAACAATCACGAGCACCGCCCTCCGCCGGGACATGCTGGCCGGCACACATCCCAACCGTGACCATCACACATCCATTGCCCCTCCATCGACCCCGCCGCCGCTGGAAAGCTCATCCATGCAAGCTCTCTCCCTCGACCCCAGCCGCTCCCACGCGCTGGTGGGACATGAGGCCACCCGACCGGCGTTTCACCCCTTTGCCTCAGCCCATTCAACGCGACCGTCCCATCGAATAAGCTCGGAAACATCCCGCTTGGGGAGCTAAGGCAGCGAAGTTGCGCACAGTCTGCCGAGCGCCCCGGCGGACGTGAGAGGTCGTCCCGTCTGTTCTCGCGGAGGCTACCCCGACGGTGACGCCGCACCCTCCCTCGCGACAAGCTTCGGATCGGGCGCAACTCGCACGTTCCGCATAGAGTGCCACTCCACCCTCTTCTTCCCCCGAGAAACCGCCCGGCGGGCCTCGAGCGCCGCTGCTAGCTACGGCCCGGATGTGGTCTCTGGGGGGACCCTTTCTTCGACCGCGGGAACCGGGGGCGCGGGTCCCGCCTGCCCACACGCCTAGTACACGATACAACGCTGGCTCCGCGTGCATGGCTACCAGGGTCGGTGGCTGGGATGAGTGGCTTGGTTGAAAAGCTCGTGATAAGGACTCGGGGTTTTTGGAGATGAAGGCATGATTTTTTGCTGTTTTCGGAGCGCGAATAGTGGCATTGTGATTGCGAAGGTGAAGGCGGTTCAGTACCGGCTACGAGAAAGCAGCCGGGGGCCGGGTCTCCGGGGCCCGGCGCTCGACCGCAACTGAACAGCAGGACACGGCCGGCCACGCGACTCTCTGCCGTACAAGCGCGATAGCATGCCCGAGGGGTTCATAGCGTCGCAACCATATCATGCGGAAGCTTTCCCTCCCCTCGAGCCTGGATGTTCCTGGTGTTCTGGTGTGCTCGAGGGAAACCTGCAGTGGCACGACACCTCGCTGGGGCCGTGAATCATGTCATTGATGTTTGAAGATAGCAATTCCCCAGGCTTGGTGCAACATTTCCATCTTGGTGTCTCTTCGCATATCCTGTGGGGTAGCATGTCGACAATGCCATGTCCTTGTGTCTATGGTTTTATCACGTTGCATCTTCGCTTCAACGCCCTGATCGGGGGTTAGCCTTTCGAAGTCAGAAATGCCGCTCGTCAAATGTTCAAAGAGCATCATCGACATCCGCTCTGCGTCCGCGATGACTCGGCGCCGGGAACCCATCTCCAATGCTCCGAGACCCCGGGCGCCCCTCTCATGCCACTAACGGAGCTGAAGGGCGGCTCCTTTCTTCCCGGCTGGAACGCCATGATGATACGGGCCCTGGAATTGTGGACAACCTCGCACCATCCTTCGGGTCCTGAATCAAAGCGGAGGAGGTAAAGTGGTCCGTGGATCCGCGGGGTCGCAAGGGGCCCCGAACTGGCGGTAGCTGTTGAGGGACGTTTTCAAGGGGCGCAAGCCCACCACATCATGGGCAAATTCCAGCTCCTTTCCAGGTAACTTTTCATCTTCTATCACCACTAGAACCTTGCTAGATCCTTCTGCCCACCTGATTATTCGATCACGAGCCAAGGTGATGCAATGAACGTCGGAAGCACATCAAGTTATCCCCATCCAAAATCCCACACTCATCACTCAGGGCTCAAGCCGCCTTGTTTCTCATACTCTCGAGCACCGTTGTCCGTACTTCCTTACTCACATCCTACACGCGTGCCTAGCTTGCTCTTCATTATTTTCACCCCGAAGAAGTCAAGACATAAAACAGCAACATGTCACCACACCATCATCCCATGCGACTCGTGAACCATACAAGAATGAACCATTGGCGGCGGCGACGCTTAGACGCCTCTGGACTGTGATTCAACGCATCGAGTCGCTACCTCTCCGGACCAAGTTCGCCACCAGTCGGTCTTCTTTTTCCTCGGGGACCAGTGACCTTGGTTTCATGTCGCTTGTCCGCACAGATGAGCCAGGCAACCCCGTCCTCTCGCCAGCTCTTCGGATCGCATTTCCGATCATCACAGGCGTGTTTTGTTTGCAGAGCAAGACAAGTAAAAGACAAGAAACTCGGATGGGGAGCAGGGGGCAGTATCCGCGGTGAATCAACAACTCTCGGACGCTTCAAATCCTCCGCGCATTGCCATAACGCCAGTACCCTCTGAGAATCTATCTTTGGCCTCTTGGTCGAAGGCTGGTGATGGTGAGAATTTTGCTTCAAGCGATTCAGGAGACCTCATGAGCCAGTCAGTCCCTGGGCAGATATCACCCTCTACAGCGACCGGAGAAGAATGATGCCGAGGCCACGACCACACCAGTCACATATCAGATCAGATGGCCTGCTTGTCTTCATGTTTCCTGCCCGCATGAACCATTCGCAAGAAGTCGTTGATCAAAAACGCAGCCACGCTCGAAGCTGACTATGAGATACTCGATGTTCTGGCCCCTTGCGAGGTTCGTGTGGTAGGGTCAACATTGACACGTTCCCTGGCACTCGTCCAGGGTCCACGCCTAACCCCGCGCCAACATTTCGCCCGTCGTGCGCTATGACGCCAAACAAGGCTGAGGAGGCTCGGCTGGTGTTGCCGAGAGCATTGTTCCTTCTCAGCACAAATGTTTCTCGAATTAAGTCGGTCGTAAATGGGTTGGGCATTCTCTTTGTGTTTTTACAGTCGAAGTGGAAAGGAAGAGCTAGGCCAAGTTCACCAGCGTCTGGTTCGAAGCCTACCTAAGGTAGATGCGAGACACATGCGAGTGTTGAGGAACTCTGAACGACTACATATGATTGTACGCTGTCTTGAGTAGCTCGTGGTACATGGAAAGAGTCTAGAGAGTCCGGCGAGTCGGGCTCCATATCGTGAATCATGTTCGCGATGTTCCGGAACAGATACCCAATACGGTCAGCTCCCAAGCTCCCATCACGGCGCATCGAGGCTTTTCGAGACTCGCCGCTTTGACTTTATCTCCATGTCAGTGAACAGCTTCTCATCGAGAGCCTACATGTAGGCATGTCATGACTAGGCATCGCAAGAAGACTGAAACCTTCCCGGACAGAGCCGAGAACGCTCATTCCGAATATCGACGAAAATGAAAGAATACTCTGCAGAATGAATGGATTCAAATGTATAATAAGGGCCTTCTCCCATCTCATCATCCATCAGCATCTTCTTCTATCCATCTCGCCTTTCCAAGCCATCAACTCAGCAACATCAAAATCCACAACAACAGATCCTCTTCACTTTAGACCCATTACTTTCTTCATCCCCTCCAAAATCAGTCAACATGAGAATCTCCGATATCTGCACCCTCCTCGCAGCCACTCAGATGTTGGCTGTTGATGCAGCTATCATCCCGGCCGCTGTCGGCCAGATTCAGGCCCGTGACCCGGCTCGGGACGTTACCAACTCTGCCACGGCTACCCCTTACATGGGAGATGTGGCCTTCGCCGAAGATCCCATTGAGGTCTGCGACCCAAAGAAGGCCAGCAAGAGCAGCGGCGCCAGCAAGGACAGCAACTCTGCCAAGTCTGGACCTTTTGGCGGTGACCCAACCGTCGGAAAGAGGGATCCCAAGAAGGCCAGCAAGAGCGGCGGCGCCAGCAAGGACAGCAACTCTGCCAAGTCTGGACCTTTTGGCGGTGACCCAACCGTCGGAAAACGGGATCCCAAAGAAGGCTAGTAAGAGCGGCGGCGCCAGTAAGGACAGTAACTCTGCTAAATCTGGACCTTTCGGCGGCGACCCAACCGTCGGACAGCGCGTCCGGGCCCGCGCCTCCAAGAAGGCAGCCAAGGGTGGTGCCAAGGGCAGCGCCAGTAAGGACAGTAACAACGCCAAGGCTGGTCCCTTTGGAGGTGACCCGACGATCGGCCAGCGCGACAGCCGTGGACGTGTCCGCCGTGATTTCTAGATCCTCCAGGCCCAGAAGGACTCATTATTAGTACTACATCCCTCTTGCACCCATCCATCTTCATGGTCAGACAACTAACAAGACCCAAGGAAAGACGAGTTGGCTCCACCGCCGACAGTTGCAACATTGTCTACATGTCACCATGGGCAGACGCATCATGAGTATGCCTCTCGAGAGCGCAGGATACCGCCAGAATTCTGTATTAGAGCGATTCGAAGCGTTGTACTCCTCCATTCAAACGACTTTCACTCAAGCGACCTTTCGGCATGGATTTCATCAATATCAACGCACAGGCAGCGAGGACCTCACGTTCACTGAATCAACTCATACCTAGAATCTCTTTCGTTCACAATAGAGCATTTCATTTGATCAAACACAATCAATTTAGTCTTGCCTGATAAGTTTGTAAGCTTTAGTTCTGGATTTCACCCGCTGGAAGTATACTTGGTCACGACGCCACCATAGAAGCTTGAATCCGCGACGGAGCCAACGGTTCGTGCAGGATGTCACCGAATAAACCGGTTCACTGACTCGACAACGCCCGTAAGACGGGTTCGAGCCACCCGCACCACCGTCTTAGTCGATAAGGCCAAACAAAAGTTCGGGCGGTTTTAGTCGGCGCTCCCGCGAGGTTGGTGCTATCGGACGACATCTACGGTTTCACTCGAGTCAGCTGTCAGTTTTTGACAATGAACGGGGAGGGCTGCAATTGACTGGCTCCCTTTTAAGCACGAAAGGGGGAGAGGGAAGATGCAGTTTAAAAAAGAATACTTGATCGTCTCGGAGCTTGTACACTGAGTACATATTTTCTTTGCAGGATCTCCGGATGACAGAAATCGTGTGTCTTGAGCTTGTGTTTCGGTTGATTCCTGTCTCATAGAAGTAAGATGGGATCAAAACAAGACAAGCTCCTGTTCCTTCCATTCAATACAAAAATGGAGCACCGTCCGCAGCAACGGCCAATGCGTCTTGCTGCCTACAATATTCCCTGCCATAGTCATGGAGTTTAGTCAGGACTCGCGTGTCAGCCATCAACACCGCGACGGATTTCCAGACTGGGCACGAGCAGTAGAGACCTGAAACCAACATACCGCGCACCTTCCACCTCCGCCTCAGCATCATAGCAGGCAGCAAACATCTGGAACCTTCAGGACAATCAGCCCTATAAGAAGGGCTGCCCTTGGCAGAACCACCCACTTCCCTTCAGCTCAGCACTCCAAAGCATCAACCCACAATCATCATCTCACTAACAGTACCAGCCTCTCTAATCTTTACATATTCCCCTGAAAACTTTCACCATGAGAATCGCCGCTCTTTACACCCTCATTGCTGCCACCCAGCTGGTGGCTGCCGGCACAACTCTCGCCCCGGCCGCAGGCGGCCACATTCGGGCCCGCGACGTCAGAAACTCCGCCCGGGTTGGTCCTTATACGGGGGACGTCTCGTTCCCAGGCGATCGCGTCCGGAGGAGGGATCGTTCTGGAGACAACTCTGCCAGAGCCGATCCGTTCACGGGAGATGTGGCGTTCCCTGGCGATCGCCGGGTCCGGGCCCGCGACGGCTCTGACGACAACTCAGCTAGGGCGGACCCCTTCACAGGAGATATTGCGTTCCCAGGTGACCGACGCGTTCGCGCTCGGGACCCGGCCCGAGATGGTGGCAACTCTGCCCGAGTCGGTCCCTACACGGGAGATGTGGCGTTCCCAGGCGACCGGCGTGTCCGTGTCCGAGACCCGGCTCGTGATGTCGGCAACTCTGTCACAGTCGGCCCCTACACAGGAGACGTGGCTTTCCCTGGTGACCGGCGTGTGCGGGCTCGCGATGGTTCCGGCCGTGGGAGCAGACTTCCCGACCAGGAGGATGAGACTCGCTTCCGCGACAACGGCAGGCGAGTCCGTCGCGATTTCTAGTCGGCCTATTCGCATCTATTGTCAGTATTTCCTACTCATGCTCATCTTCTTTTTGACCAGGCGACTGACAGCATTGCAGAGACGGCCTCTTGGCCTCAAGATGACACTGGGGATATGTGTAGCGAAAGAGAGATAGAGAGAAAAGGGGTCTATTTCGGTTGCAAATATGTGGTGCAGCAATGCATAGTTTCTGTTTTTTTTAAGGAAACAACATTCCTTGAAGCGGGCTTTGGCAACAACTTAGATGCATCATTAGGTACAACAAGCAAGCAGGCAGTGTTACTTTTGGCAAGTTTGGCTAGGGTGCTCGGTTTCTTTTGTTTCCCAGAGGAAGTAAGAAGGACATCTCCGTCGTGGGGACAATGGACCTCAGAGGCGGCGTTGTTTCGCCACCTCCGAATGAGAAACAAACGAATGAAACTTCCTTGTCCTCATCAATAGTAGCCTATCTAGCCAGTGACAATCACATTGAAGTGACTGGAAGAGGCAGTTCGCTTCGGTCTTGGCCGATGGCGCAGTCTTGCCACAGGCAAAGATCATCTCTCGTACGGCGAAAAATACCCAAACGGGCTCTCGCACCGGAGGATAGAGGCGCAGTTTGAATTAAATGGATGGCTTGTCAAATTTGTCAGCCAAGGTCTTTCGTGTCGTCAAAGTCCTGATTAGTCGCCTGGCTGGCTTAGGGCCTCTGAATGGTGTCAGGTCGTGAACAGGGCCTGAGTCAACCCCCGGACAGGACCCCGTCGAGATCGCCAAATGGACGGCGGATGGAGTGACCCCGGCACCTTATTGCAACATCGGGACATGAGTTGCCCCGATCGCCAGGAGACACACCAAGGTCTCGACAAGACAGAGGCTATTTAGGTCATCTGGGTTTCCCTCGGGATCATCAGCAACACACTCATCCACACTCGAATGCCACTCGACAAGATGAAGACGACTACCATCCTTGCCACTGCCTGCTCTTTTCTGGGCCTCGCCATGACGGCCAGCGCCTATAAGGATCCCATCCCAAGACAGGGAGCTGACTGCTGCTATGGCTTCGGGGTATGTATTGCCTATCATTCAACGAGGAGCTTTACTCATCCATGACAGGGCCAAACCAGATTGGTGATACCCACTAAAGAATCTGGTCAATTCATGAGTGAGGGAAAATGGTGCCACGTGGACGTCAACGTGTAAGAGATCAATATTCCCCCCTGGCTGGGGAACTAAGCTGACCTGCCTATGTACAGTGATCAGCAGTTCCCCGATGACTGCTCCAAGGCCACGTTCAGTAACCTTGGTGGATACTGCGAGAGGTCCCCCGGCAGTGAGACTTTCCCGTCCGTTCCTTGCTGAGCCTAAAGATCTTCGAAGATCTTTCATCAGGGCCAATGTTGTGGTCCAATGTTGTGGTCCAATGACAGAACTTGGTACTTCGTAACACATCAACTCGGAAGTTTGAATCCTGGCGGAGTCTGCATTTGATGAGGAAGAATCGTGTACGCGTATCTGGAATCCTCTTTGTACCACGATGCATGTGGCGCAATAGGATTTGGCACGGCACGACAGGGCGGAACGGCATGCGGTCGCCAAAGCCCACCGAGTTCCGACCTGCATGTTACTAGCACTCATGCACTTCCATCCTATCTATGTCTCAGAAGTAAGCTATGTTGTGAAGATCACGCCGCCTAACCATCCAACCAGGCCATTTTGTTTCGTTCGATGATCTATCCTGGCTTCCGCTGTTGACGGCATCGGAAATCCTACCAATGACCACTGGCGTTCAGGACTTGACACGGTCGGTGGGGTCGCTGGCTCTGGATTTGCCCGCCCCGTTGAAAGCTCAGTGTAACCAACGTTTCCCTGCAGCTCTAGCTCCCGATACTGAGATGCACTGATGGCCACGGAGATGGTAGGCGTATGATCCTGCGCACTACCTATCTGCGCGCCGAAGACATCCAGTGATAGACTCGAAGCGCTGGAGGGGAGCATCTCAGTCGCCATTCATCCTCTCGTGCCCCTGTGACCCTGCAACACCCGCAGCCAGGGTGAGCAGATCCTGGTTGCACGATGGATTGTTATCGACAGATTCTCCTGCTTCCGGCAATACGAAAGACAGAAGGAGCGAGAAGAGAGGTACAGAAGATACCTACTCGACGCGCATCCGAACTCGAGTATAAGATGCCAGGTCATCTCCCTTTCTACCAGACCTCCAACTACCGACCTCATCAAGCTCCGAGTCTTCATCTTCACATCTCTCAAACCTCAATCTCCGTTTCCACCTTGAAAATGCAGCCCTCTACCCTCCTCTTCGCTCTGGTTGCCTCCGAGGGCCTCGTCTCCGCGGCATCCATCCCCGCCTTCAACGTCAATGAGCGATCTATTCTCGACAACGAAGGGACCGCCCTCGAGAAGCGTGCATGCTTCAAAACGGGCCAAAAGTACGGCGACTACAAAGGCGAGGCGCAGAGCTACTCCCGCGCCGCTTGCAAGAACGTCTTCTCGGGCTACCACCGCAAGGGCCAGAAGTTCACGCAGTGCTACAATCTACCCAACGGCAACAGCGTCAACTTCAGCGTCGGCCTCCTCGGCGAGGACGAGTGCTATGATGGTCTTTCCAAGGAGGTCAAGAACTGTGCTCGGGGCGGGCAGACGACCTATGACAACTGGATGTACAGGTGGGTGACAATTATCAGCCGCGTGAGAGCATGGCTGACCTCTACAGGACCGATCCCAACACTGGAAGGTGCGGCAAGTGAGTGACGGGTAAACCCACATGCTCAGCCCGAAGCTGCTTGCCATTGGACGGGGGCAGGAAGGTTTGAGGATGAGCAAGCACAGCTACCATCACGGCATATGTCGCGAACCCATGCATGAGACCGGTTCCTGTTCAATTCTAGGTAGGCTCGGGGTTGATCAGTCAAGAACCGAGTGGATTTACTTCCATGTATCGAAAGATGACAGACTAGCTCATCGCTGCTTACCCAACTGCATCAACCCCATTAGTGTCCATGCCGTGCCCTTGAACGTCTCCGATACTTTCTCTCAGGAATCATATCTGCGCTCACGAGGAGGCCAGAGCTCCAATAACCTTCTTCAGAGCCAAGGGGTCAGCTCCGCGAATGCGCTCGACGAGCCCCTCACCAGACAGCACGAGGGTCTGGGCGGCGGGGATGCCAGGCACAGCAACGCCCTTGGGCGCGCCATCGCGGAAGAAGACAAAGGTGGGCATGGCGGTGATAGTGTAGCGGCTGGCAACGTCCTTGACGTGGTCGGTGTTGACCTTGACAAACGCCACCTTGCCCTCGGCGGCGTGCTTCTCAGCGAGCTCGGAGAAGACGGGCGCGATGGCGCGGCAGGGCGGGCACCAATCGGCGTAGAAGTCGACGGCTACCCGTTTGTTCGATGACAGGATGGCGTCGAGCTCGGCGGCGCTGGTGACCTTGATGACCTTGGCGGAGGTCTCAGGGATGGGCTTGCCATCGTTCATCCAGACCTGGGGGTGTCAGCGGGTACGGTAGCGCGGCAGGATGATGTCGCGTACATAGATGAAGTAGAAGAAGGCGAAAGTCGCAAAGGCGTAGCCGAGGATGCCCGCAGCCATGGTGGTATTTAGCCGGTGGCGGTGATGAGGCTTGGTGGTGGTTGACGAAGGAGGTGAGTGAGGTGAGGTTTTGCCGGACACGTGGAACCAACCGGTGGATCATTGACGGCGGCGGATGAAAGCTGACTAAGATGTCTTGGCAGCTGGCAGGTGCAAGGTGATTTTGAGTGAGTGAGTGAGAGGCCAAGGGCGCATCATCGCCATCTCTCGCCAAGCACATTAGTGCTGACGGACCTCCAAAAGGGAGCACAACAAGAGGTCAGAAAACTATCTGCGAATGGACCTCATGAGGCTGCAAGGCTGCGAAGTCATCGTGATGCTCTACGGAGGCGAGATTTTGCAGTGAGCCAAGTCATTCACTACCTCGAACTCACTTACTACGTTTGACACGATCAGCCTAGAATCCATGCAATGGTTGGGCTGCAGAATGACGTCCACGAGCGATGCCTGGAGCGAATGCGAACACACACTGCAGAGTCTGTCTTTGCGACCTCCTTTCGGCCTCCCAAAGTTCTACCAGCGCCATCACTAACAGTACCACAATGCCCTCTCCGGCTTCATCTGCATCTCCTCGCCGATTAGACGCATTCAGTTAGCGCGGCAATGTCCGATGCGGCGATAAGCGCCCTCGCCTCTTTACGAGCTCTGGCGTCATCGACCCTCTTCGGCCTCCCCGCAAAGGGTCGTCGGCCGGGCACCATGCAAACTTTCCTCGGCCCCAGTTTACTACCGCGACAAGCTTCGACTACCGAGGCCCTGATATCATCATCGTGACCGCGCGCCCAAACTCCAACTTCAACCTCCCTTGACCATCACCACTGCTTCGCCCTCACCCTGAAACAGATCCTCACAACCACAATGGCATCAGCTACTACACCCGCCCAGATCCGCGCCTGGCAGGTCTCGGGTCCCGGCAAGATCACGGACACCATCAAGCTCAACTCCATCGCTCGTCCCACGGAATCGTCCCTCGGGCCCCGCGATGTTCTCATCGAAGTTGTCGCCGCCGGCGTCAACCCTGCAGACTACAAGCTCATCGGCCTCGGCCAGGTCTCTCGCTTCGTCCTCTCCTACCCCACCATCCCCGGCATGGACCTGAGCGGTCGCGTCATCGCCGTCGGCGCCCAGGTGCCCTCCGACGTCAAGGTCGGCGACAGCGTCATCGCCCGCATGGACCCCCTGAAGCCCGCCGGCTCCCTCGCCGAGGTCGTCGTCGCCGACTACGACGGTGTCGCCGCCCTCCCCTCCAGCGTCACTCCTCACCAGGCCGGCGCCGCGGCCACCACCGCACTCACAGCCTACCAGACCATTGCGCCCTACGTCAAGGCCGGCGACAAGGTCTTCATCAACGGCGGCTCTGGCGGCACAGGAACCTTCGGCATCCAGATCGCAAAGGCCCTCGGCTGCCATGTTACCGTCTCGTGCTCGACCGCCAAGATCCCCCTGTGCAAGGAGCTCGGCGCCGACGAGATCATCGACTACAAGACGACCGACGTTGTCGCCAAGCTGCGTGAGCTTGGAAAGATCTTCGCCGTTGTCGTCGACAACGTCGGCAACTCCCCCGCCAACCTGTACGCTTCTTCCGACGCCTTCCTCCTGTCCGATGGACACTTCAAGTTCGTCGGCGGCGCCATCAACTTCGCCACCGCGCGGAGCCTGGTGCCGAGCTCCCTGCTGCCATCCTTCCTGGGTGGAGCCCAGCACAAGCTTGAGACCTTCCTGACCAAGAACTCGCATGACGACCTGGCTGCTATTGCAAAGTGGATGGGCGAGGGGAAGGTCAAGACCATCGTCGACTCGGTCTATGGCTTTGAGGAGGTGCCGGCTGCCTACACGAAGCTCAAAGAGGGCTCCGCGGCGGGCAAGATTGTCATTCACGTTCAGAAGGAGTAAATCATGTCTCGAGTATTAATAATTTGTAGGTAATGAATGTATTTGGCACTGAGGACGGCATCTGTTGAGAAGACCGCCCTCGCACGGGGGGCAATATGTACGTGAAGTTTAAGTGAAGACCAGAGCGAGACCATATCCCGCCCCAGGTCACATGGCGTCCTTGTCTCGCGCAGCAGACGAGACAACTGGAGGAGATGGTACTCAAAGGCACTGGGAGTACCATTGGTTCTGCCTCTGGCAGGTACCCGCCGAGCAGCAGGTCGCGCCAGACCAGCCCTGGCCACCGCACTGGCCCCAGCGAGCAGCGCACTACGCAACAAGTCAGCACTGTTCTCGACACTTGCCATCAAAAGACTCACGTTGCCGCCAGAAGGGGGAGGAGCAGTAGTAGGCGGAGGGGGGCTCGGGGTTGTAGGAGGAGGAGTAGTCGGGGGCGAGGGAGTGGTGCTGCCGCCGCCAACGGTGACGCGAGAGTTGCCGGCGCTGCGGTAAGCCTCGGTGGCGACGATCATGTAGTAGTGGTTTCCGAGGGGCATGCCCTGCGCGGCCCAGGCGTTGAAGAAGACACCGGTATCGACGGTGCCGCTCTGGCGGTGCGTCTGGCGGATGGCCCAGTACTGCTGGAAGGTGCGGGTTCCGTCGATGGAGGGCTGGTTGGTGCGAGTGCTCTCGTAGAGGCGGTAGACGGAGCCGGCGTGGGTGATTTGGCCGCGAGCCTGGGCCGAGGAGCCGGGGTTGTACTCGCCGCTGGCAAGGTCAGAGGGTGCTTGGTTCAGGTGACATCTTGGTCACTCACTGGGCCTCAACGATGTAGTACTCGACGAGGGGGCTACGGGTCCAGCCGTAGATGGTCAGGTACTAAAATCGTCAGTCCATGATTCTTCACTCATGGAAGCCAAGGGCTTTCTTACGCTGTTGCCGTTGTTGGTCGGGTTCCATTGCGCGCTGTACGTGATGGACCTGGCGCCGCCCGGGTTCCAGCCTTTGCCGCCGACGAGGTTGCCTCCCGACTGCCAAGTGACGCTGTAACCGCCGCCGGCAAGGTTGGTGTACGTTGCGGGCGAGGCGCCGTCGGACCACCACGAGTAGAAGTAGCCATCGTGCGTGCCCTCGCCGTTGGGGGTGTTCTGGCGCGGCTCGAGCGAGGGCGCGCCCATGACGCCGACCACGGCGGCAGCCGCGGCGAGGAGCGCTGTGAAAGAGACCATTCTGGTGATTTCGGAGACTAGAGTTTTCGGTAGTTGCTGATGATCTGCGGCAGGCGTTCAGGATGACCGCTGCTCCGGTCCTCTTATACCCCTGAATCCCGGACACTTGGTCTGGCCCGAGGCTTACGAGCGGCGCGGAATCCGTACCGGAGCCTCAACCTCCGGCGCAAGCGCCCGAGACGCTTTCTGTATCCGGGCATTCTCCCGCCCATATTAAGACCCGGCGCCCGAACGAGTCCATGTTTCATTCTCTCGGAGGTCACGAGAGTCCAGGGACCTTAAAAGGGCTAGACCACCGGCGCGGTACCAGACTTGACAGCCAGCGGTGGCGGGTCTGGAGCCTTGGTAATGGGTGACAGGCCGGGAGAAATGCCCTGGCGCAATCAAAAACTCCGAAACAGCCGGCTACTTGCAGTGAAATCCAGGCGTCTTGGCTGTGTGTACCCCGCGGGGAGTCATGCGGGCCCGTTTTAGCCTGAATGCCGGGTGTGCCCTAAACCTCCGGCATTTGAGGACTCCTCGTGGCGTCCTGATGTAACTCTCCCGGGGCTGGTGAGGAGGTGCTAACCGTTCGGGGAACGGAGTCGGGACTGGGTAGTCGAGGTGTAAGCTGGATGGTTGAGGCTGATACCGGCTGTTTGCGAGTTTAATATGTGGACGGGCCCTTGGCCACTTGGATAAACGTCCTCCCGCCTGGATGTTCTGGTTCTTGAGATGATCTACGGGAGGGGCTCTGCGGCTGAGCAACAAAACCCTTCATGGATGTCTGTATTCTCGATGTATTGGCATCAGGCTACTCGGGTTTTCCTTGCTTGGTGTTGCACCCGGAAAACGACGGCACACTGGCTCGGCCTTGGCTCCGACAGATCTGAGGTAGCAATGCGCTCGCTGAAGACCGCATAGGTCATGTTACTGGACTTGTAGGACTGTGGGTTGTGAATAAAGCCATAGAGGCCGTCATCGACGCAACGTGCCAGCAAGGATTGGACTGAAAATTGGCGTCACAGCCATTCTTCAATGGATGCATAGTGACGGGCTGAGAGCCCTGGTCTAGGCAGATGGCGTCTTTGTCTTGCCAGGTGACTTCAGTACATACTTTGTTTCGTGGAGGTTGGAACAATGCCATATACCTCAAGTGCTGTTCTTTTGACAATGCATCCGCTTCTTCATCCGAATTCAGTTAGGCCATTGATTGTCTGCGGTACCTGACAATGCCAACACAGTTGCGGGCATGTTCCGCTGTTCCGCTTTGTGCCTCAGCATCTCAGCACAGCTGCTCCCTGCGTGCCCATGATCCTCTTGCTGCGGACAACCACTTTGGTGATTGTGATAAGATCAGCCTCATCCACCAAGGCAAACACACTTACTCAGTGCTCTGTCCGCCATAGCCCCGTTGCTCTGATCCGCGGTATCAAGCACGTTCACATAGGGTCTTCGCAGACTTAAGCACAATCACATTGATCCACTGCTGCGGACATGCCGATGTGCACACAGTCGTCCCAGTTCTCCGCCAATTGTTTTGATCAATTGAAACCGCTGAGAAATGCCCATTGAGGTGAAACGTCCGCTCATTCGACCTGACGCACTTAGACCATCTGAATTACTTGTTGTTCATGGAATCAAAGGCTGAATCATGATGAACCCAACCTGATTCTCCGCAGGGAAGCCATTCACATGTGTTGACCTCTCATATGAACTTGATCGCATTGATCCTGTTCAACAAAAGTGGTCAAGATATGGTCCATCGCTGTGATCAGATTACTCCGACTCGTCAAGCGAACAGGCTGGTTGATCAGAAAAGCATGTCTTCGCCGAAAACATCTACAAATATGCCATGATCCAACTCGGATCTTTTCATCAGTCTCATCCATCATCACTCACAACAACAACAATAACAGCAACAGCTTTTCGGCTCATCAGCATACACTAACACCCGCTTGATAATCCAGTCAAGCAACCCAGCTCAACCACAACCATGTCCAGCATGCCCAGCTCCTCCATCATCGGCCGGTCCGCGTCGGGAACCCTCAGCGACAACACCATCGCCTCATCTACCTCGTCCAATTCCAAAGCCTTCGACCTCCCCCAACGCGTCGCCACATCTGGACAAAGCGGCAGCATTGCCGCTATCCGCCGCCAACGTGCCCGCTACCTCACTCCGTTTTTCGACGAGTACTCCACCGACTTCGACAAGAATTTCCAGGACTGGGAATTCGAATGGAACTTTGACACTATACTGGTCTCCAAGCTTCTTGCCTTCATCCGCACCGAGTACCATCTTCCCATCCCCAACAACACACCCGTCTGGACCATCGGCGAAGGATGCTACAACAAGGTCTTCGCCTTTCGGACCGAGGCGATGGATGGTGAGGCCGGCCCCAGCGCCCTCCCGCAGATTCTTGTCTTAAGAATCGGCTGGCCGCTGGCACCGAAGTACAAGTTGGAGTCTGACGTGGCGACGATGACTTTTGCTCGTAGGGAAGCCGGCCTCCCTGTACCTAGATGTTTCTGGTATGATTCCAGCGGCCAAAATCCGTGGGATCTCTGCTGGTCGATTTGTGAGTTTGTTGACGGCCCTGCTTTCGAGCTCGTCGACGCGCTCTGGGACAACCCCCAGTGCGAGGCCATGAAGAACTTGGCCGAGATCATCAACGGTCACTGCGAGAGCCTAACAAAGTGCCACAACTTCGACAAGATTGGCTCGCTCTACTTTGCCGATCACGAGTGGAACACCTGTGGCCCGATGGGGGTGGAGGGCTATGTCGTTGGTCCCAGGGCCGAATTCAAGTTCTGGATGGGCCCCCGAGCCTACTACGTCGACCTCCCTCGTGGTCCCTTCAACTCTGTGGAGGATTACATCTCTGCTCATGTCGAGCTGCACATCCGCGACCTGAACAACGCGGACATTCCCGACTCCGCCTTTACCTTCGATTCGTCCTGCCGCTGTCCCACCAAGTATGAGGCTCCCCACACGTGCCCTCACGACAAGGAAATGCGCCAGCAACTCCTCAAGCTTGCTCAAGAGGTCCAGTCCAAGCTTATCCCTGCCGCCGTCCGCAAGGCCGAGCTCGCTGCCCGTGCCGATGGTTACACCGGCCCCCTCGGCGGCTGCGGCGCGACTCTGTGGCACCATGACTTGCACATGGGTAATATTCACTTGTTACCCGTGGCCACCGAGACAAGGTACGACCCAGATTTTGACGGCCCAGGGATCGCGGCCATTTTGGACTGGGAAATGATCAGTGTCAAGCCTCGCTTCTTGCACAACCCGGTGCCCAAGGTTGCCCGAAGCTTCAACTTCCTCGAAGAAGACCGCGGCAACTTCCCTGCCGGTGACCAATACAAGGGCCCTTCGCTGCAAGATCTCTTCGAGGGCCGCGCCGCTCGCACGACTATGTTTCCAAAGGTCTTCGACCCGCCTCCCGAGTCTATGGCTCCGTGGGGTGTTGCTCTGCTCAACATCATCACCATGATCGGCACCATGGGCGCGATGGACACGGACGAAATCGAGTGGTGGATGGACGCGCTCCAGTATCTAGGCTTCCCCCAGAACGGTTCGGACTACGGTCTTGACGACAACGATGATGACAACGATCAAGGTCCGGATGGCGGCAAGAAGGGCGACGATGACGCTGGTGGCAGCTTCAATGGATCCGACACCCCTGTACACTGGGGCGGTCCTCCCCGCCATAAGCACAATCGTGAAGGCGGCAAAGGTCATCAGGACGCCAACCTCGATAGGGTTGACAGGTTCAGCGGGGCCTTCAAACGAGCTCGTCACATGATGGTTCGTGCTGCTCCTCGGAACTGCTTCCCTCCCAGGCCGTTCAACCGCGAGGAGTTTCTGAAGCTGCCCATCTATCCTCAGGAACCCTCCTCCCCAAAGGCCGATGCCTCCCAGTCAAAGGTGAGGAAGCCAGACTTGACGCTTCCGCCTCTCGCCCCTGCTTCAGAACAGTTGGAGATGACCTCCATTCCACTGACACCAGGCCCGAGCAGCCCGGTTCATATACAATACCATGCCCTTAACATGACCATGCAAGTCCCTCTTCAGGATTTGATCCGCGGTATTGAGACTAATGAGCATCTCTACACCATGAACCAGCCTCACGATGTCGTCTCCGCCACACCTCGGGCTCAGGACATTGCTCACGCTCCCCCTGTCGCTCCCATATCCTGGGTGCCGGCATTCCTTTCCACTTTCATTTGTTGCTATTGATTCGAGGTTTTGGACTAACGCATGGCAGTGTTTGTACTCTGAAGACTGGATGAGCGAGTTTGTGCTGGCACAATCATAGACGAGGAGCTTGGTTTGTGGCAGTTAAGTTTCTTAATTTCAGTTTACTTCAGTAGTTCCGAACTTTTACTCTGTGTGATGACGTGACTACCTAGGTAGTTGGCCCTTGGCCCTTTTACAGCAGTTGCCCTTAACGGAGTCGTCATTTTCGGCTCAAGTCACACAAAACCTCGGGCTGGCACATGAACTTGACTGATTAGATTCGAGACTTGGACCCTTTTAGCTGGGGCCTGTCTACAAAGGCAGTAATTCATGCTGCAGAAGCAGTAAAGTGCTAGATGTAGGGTACTAGACTCACACCTACTAGGCACTGTATGAGTCCATCTACTGTCGCAACTTATCCACCGGCGCAGCCCATCCACCGGCGCAGCCCATCCACCGGCGCAGCCCATCCACCGGCGCAGCCCATCCACCGGCGCAGCTCATCTACTGGCGCAGCTCATCCATCGTCGCAGTTCATCCACCATCGCAACTATTCTGTACAAGTCCAGGCACTCAAGCATAAAGCTAGTTTTCTACAGGGCTGACAGTTTTATCATTGCTGCCTCTTTCGCCATAATCACTGCCTCTATAGACAGGCCTTTTGGCCGCCATGAATGACGACAAGCCAGTGGCCAAAATGAGGGTGCCCCCGACTCCGGGCAGAACTCTAGCAGGGTTGGGCAGGTTCGATGATTACAAAGCCTCGTTGACAGTCGACTCCGTGTGTCCTGGGGAGATACCACCCGTAACTGATTCAAGCTCATACAGTTTCCATTCGGTTCATCCCAAAAGCCACGACAGCAAGACACCGGCCTGTGGACCTCTTCCAGTGCCTCTAATCTGTCAGGGACAAAGGCTCGAGCTGGCAATGACAACAAAAATGTGCAGACCGACGATGACAGGACGGGCAAGAGAGAACCACGGAATGTGAGGCCGGTGTCACGTTGGATTAGATGTGTGTGACATCAACCTAATACACCATCACGCCTCGCGGGTTCGGTTCCCGGGAGGCCCGAGCTCCGGCTAGATTACGTGCAAGTCCAAGGAGAGAGAAGCGCCATGGTCCACCAATCGAGCAGGCCAAGCCTCAATCCCCATCCCCGAGGTCGGTGTCGGCAAAGACTTGGGCAGGACTGCAGGTCTTCAACCAGCCTTGGCGGATAACAGAGCTAACCGCCCAAGCAGGTAATGGCGGAGTGGGCCGGGAGTATCACACGGATCCATGTGACGTGATCTTCCCGGCAAGGAAGGAGAGTGGGTAGATGGCGTCAAGAGCATCGTTGGCACAATGGACCGTTGATTAGAGACGACGTTCGTTCCAGCTTCCGAGTCCTTCTTCATATTCTTCGAAGATCCTGGTAGATGTTGAAGGAGGAGGCTGAGTCTAGACAGTCATCATGATGGTGGTGTGTCAAAGGTATCGTACTGTAGACAGACAACGTCCCTGTTCATCGGCTTTGTCCGGGCTCGACGAGAACCTGACTCACCGGTGACAAACAAAACAGGTGGATCTACACAAAGAACTTCGTACCCGATCTTTCCGGGGACTTAAAGGATCGGTTCGCGAGAGGCCCATAGCTCTTCCTCTGCAGTCGAGGCCCAGATAGGGCTGGCAAAAAAACATCACCGGTGAATGACAAAAGACTCGAGTGACGTCCTCGGCAAGTCAAGGCTTCAAATCAGCTTTACAAGTTTACCTTATCTGATTCATAGACGAACGCCACACCTGTCTCTTGATCTCCTTTGAAAGAAGACCCGTACCCAACCCTTCCGCCGATTTCCGCTCCCATCCGCAACCTTCATCCCAACCCCCGGAGATGCCCAGGAGAAACCCACAAAGACCAACACGAACATCCCACGGCCCCTGCTCTGCCGAACAACGAGGCGATCCAAGGTCAGCGGAAGGAATAGTGGCCACACTCACACCACCCGATCCGAGCTGGGCTGCCAGGAAAGCTACTGAAAGCATCATTGCGCTGGGCATGCCATGCCATCTCGGAGACCCGTCGGCGTGCGCTTCGCACACGGTGCGCGATTTTATCAGATCCTCCGGGGGGCACTGACACGATCAGATAAAACTGGCGGCCCCAGAGATTACACGGTACGAGTAGCTGCCACCCTGGCTGACGGGGGCCAGGGTGGTGTCTGGGGCCAGGGGGGGAGGGCCGATGGGGCGACCGCATGTCGTATGAGCTGTTGCCAGCCTTCTCGGCGGTAACTGGCAAGACCGGGAAGAAAGAGTCTCAACATGATCATATACAGTGTTTCTGGTTGGGTGGTGTATCCTCATGGTCTCCGCGAGCCCTTGGTATGCGCCGCCAGACTGCATGCTGTGCCATCTTCTGCATCGGCACGGAGGCAGGGAGGCAAGCCAAGCTGGCACATGTGGGCGCCATGGCGAGCTTGAACTGGAGTCACGCGCGCGCCGGGCTGGGAACCGTTTTGAATCACTCTTCTGGAACCCGTTCGGCACAGCACAGTGGCTTGGATCCACGGGGAGGTTCGAGCAGAGGCTCGGCTGCCGTTCTTCTCATTTCCCAAATTCCCGGAAACCCGTCTTCATCATGCACGAAAGCGATCATGGCAGATCTACCGCACGTCCGTGCCGTAATCTTACATCTAGGTGTTTCTGGAGCATCTATCAACAGACTACAGTGAAACAAAAGGTAGGACATCTCAGAACAGAACGGCAACAGCAGCAAAGATACCAGCGGCAAAGAACGACCCGCTTACTCGGGCACCAGCGGCCGGTGCGCCCGTCTCCTCAGTCTCGGCCTGTGGGATCACGTCAACTGAGGGGAAACTCGAACTCAGGAGGTTGTTATTGGCTACTCACGTCACTGGCGGAGGCGGAAGGAGCGGTCTCGGTTGGTGAGGAGGTGACTGTAGGCGAGGAGGACGCCTCCTGCTCATCGCCACTGGCGGTCCCCGTGGCGGTGGGGGCCCCGGTGGACGTCGAGACAACCTCGGTCTCGACAGCCACGGCTGTGGGAGTGGCCTCTAGCCCGCAGGCGTCCGCTGCGGCCTGCACAGGGGCCGAGTAGTGCTGCCAGATGGGGAACTCGCCGACACACTCGAGGCAGGACTCGAGGAGACCTTGCCAGGCCTCATCCTCGCAGCCGCTCGCCTCGGCATCGAGGATGAAGGTACCGCAGTCCGAGTGGCACTGGAATTTCTCGGGGCTGATGTCCTGACGGCTCTCGAGGGGGATGGTGTCGGGGATCTGGTAGTCACGAGCGCGCAGGGCGCGGTACTCTGCGCCAGAAGAGGCCAGGGCAGAGGGGAGGACCAGAGCCAGGGCGGCGCCCAGTGTGACAATTCTAGCTGCAGCCATTGTGACTTTGGGTTCTGGAGGATGGTCTGGAAAAAAGAGGTGTGGATGGTGGGAGGAGCAGTTGGTGTGGATCGGGGCGGGAACCGGTCGAGTGAGGAGGTTCGGCAGCGTGATGACTTGTTGGCCGTCTTATAACAGTATCGCGCTTCCCCTCTCCTTGGGCGCGCGGCGCGTTGATAAGAAAAAGGGCAGAATTGCCCTGGGCAGCACACACTTGGGTCGGGACAACCTGGCCAGCTCTGGCAGGGAGCGGTGATCGGCAGTGGACGCCACAGGAGGCCGCGCAGGTTCCAAGAGGCTAAGCCACTGGGTTGTTGCGGCTAGTTGTCTTGGCTGCCAACGGAGGTGACCATGAACGGTGAAGGTTCGGGAGGGAGATGATGGAGGTGGTCGGGGATTGGGGCGGCTTTGGGTCCTCTGCTTTGTCAGATATGAGTGGACGAGCGAGTCAGACCATGCCATCCGGAAGATGCCAGGAACCGGCGGGGCCCAGAAAACATGGTTAAAGATTAAAGTAGTCGGCCGGCCGCAGGGCAGACAGGGCCAGCCAACATGATGTGACGGTCTGGGTGGGTGGGAGGAGTGGAAGGGGGGGCTGGCTGGCTGGGCAACCTTCAAGTTGGCTGGCCTGCCCTGACAGACAAAAGGGCTGGGAAAGGCCTGCGACGAGAACGGTTCCAGAACTGGCCCGACTGGCCAGGAAAACCACCGTTCAATCTCCGAGCTCGCTCGCAGGTTCGCCTCTCGGCCTGGGCGCGCGTGATGGTGAAATCGGCGGAACTGCGCGGGGCGGCGGCGTTGGTCGGCCGATGTCGCCGAGTTAATGGGACAGAGGATCAGGTTACGAGCGAGGCCAAGACGGTCACTGTTCAGGAACAGGAATGGGCCGAGCGGGGGTGCCCCATCTCGTGCTGGTGTTTGGACGGGGGATGTGCGGTGGGAGGCGAAGGTGGGTGGATGGCCGGACTAATTGGGATTCTGGGTGTCAGTGAGTAAGAAGTACTTCTGCAGCGTAGACAAGAAGAAAGAAACCAGCGCATGCCGATGCCCAGGATGGATGCATACACCCAGGTCCCTGCTTCCACCTGTGCCGAAACTGGGCAGACGACTTCGGAGAACCGTTGGCCCCGTCTGAATACGAAGTTTGCCAGGCAGAGAGGGAGTCAAGAACGGAAAAGCCGCAAAGGGCAGGCGCGCGCGAGGGAGGCGGGATGGAGCCAGAGGAGCCCCAGAGGAGCCATGACAGGGGATGCGAGTCGGACGAGAGTTATCTGATGGTGGCCAGCGGCCTTGGCGGCCGACGCCCAGACGTGCTAGAGATGTGGCTGATTGATTTGGACCAATGGCAACCCTGGAGATCATCTAATCAGATGATCAGATATGGCACCATTGGACACTGGGTGGAGAACCTCAGTGGAGACTCCTCCGGTCCTGGCGCGCCATCATTGGGCCGAGGCTGCATCTGATAAACTCTGGCCGGTGGGGGCGCGGAAGCAGCACATGGGCGTTCGGGCGAATGGGGGCGAGGAGGGCAAGGATAAGGTGAGGCGCTAGGGGTCTTGGCCCGTCAAAGTCTGCTTCTGGCTCTGGGTCTTGGTCTCTTGGACGACAAGCTGCTCCGCGGGGACAAGGGGGGTGAGGTTGCACCGTCGCACTGGCCGTTGGTTGTTCGGACGTCCTACCACGGTTCCAGTCGGTTCGGAACAGTGCGGAAGGACGGAGCCCACCGCTCGTGGGGACAGACGGACTCGCTGCAGGCGGGCAGCAGGAGTCAGAACTACGATCAAAGGATGGGCGGGAGGCCAGGGCAGACGGGCAGGGCAGACGAACCGGCTACTCCTGCTGTTTCTCCTGCAATGGTGCGGTGTGGGTGAAGCAGTTCGGCCCAGCCCAGACAGCTCATCCCAGCACATCCTGTCCCATCCCATCCCGAACATGCCCAGCGTCTGTTGCGGGAACAGGCCGGCCGCATCGCGCGATGCCGTGCCGACCCCTTGGCTCACACTTGCACTCCCACTTCGTCTCCCACTTCTCCTCCCCCGACGCCCCCACCGCCAGAAAGCATATATGCCTCCTCTCCCATCCTCCCACCTCCCGCTTCCCTCTCCTCCTCCCCACGGCTCACCTCAACCTCCAAGTGCACCCTCTCAAGCCCCAAAGCACCAGCCCAGCCCACCATCAAACGCAGATCTCCCATCTTGAGCTCAGTCTCTGGCATCTCGCACAAAATGGTCTCCGCCAAGGTCTCCGCCCTCGTGGGCGCCTCCCTCGTCTCCGCCGCCTCGGCCGCCGCCGGCGTCAAGAGCAGCACCATGGGCCCTGCCGCCATGATGTGGCCCGCCGACCGTGTCTGGTCCGACGCCGCCGACAACACCGCTCCCTGCGGCTCCACCGCCGGTGTTGGCAACCGCACCCCCTTCCCCCTGAGTGAGTGCTAGTCCGAGGACATCGACATCAACACTCGGTTCGCTGACAAGATCCCCAGAGAACGGCAAGATCTCCCTGGTCACCCAGGACACCGTCAGCGCCCTTCACATCGCCGTCTCGTACGAGAACAGTATGCTCATCTCACCACCCACACTCCCTCCGTCCCTCGCTGACCCCTCCTCCAGACCCCACCGACGCCGATGACTTCCAGACCTTCTTCTCCCCCAACGAGGTCGGCACCCTGGGCGTTGGCCACACCTGCCTGACCATCCCCGACGCCGACTCTAGCGTCAAGGCCGGCGACGTCGGCACCCTCCAGATCATGTACTCGTACCAACCCGAGGGCGCCGAGAAGACGTTCCACTACGCCTGCTCCGACGTCACCTTCGTCGAGGTTGCCAACTTCAACGAGGATACCCGCTGCTTCAACTCCACCCTGGAGAACCCCGAGCTGACCGTCGATGAGGACCACCGCGTCACCACCACCGACTCGGACGGCAACACCCCCCACACCGCCGAGACCATCGCCTCGGCCAAGTCCGGCCTCGGCGCCGGCCCCATCGCCGGTGCCGTTGTCGGTGCCGTCGCCGGCCTCGGCCTCATCGGCGCTGCCGTCTTCTTCTTCCGCCGCCGCAACGCCCAGAAGAAGAAGGAGCAGGAGCAGATGCAGGAGGTCAACGAGAAGGCTCACTCCGACACCCTCTCCACCCGCTCTTAGATCGTCAACCATCCCGTCCGGTGTGAGGGGCTCGTCGTTTGAGTCAGACGTCTAGGAATGGTGCCTCGTAGCACATTTTAGGACGGCAGACGACGACGATCTCCTCTCCCCGGCGCTCCTGGGACTGAGATGCGGCCTGCACCTCACCAACCTCCTCCTCCTCCTCCTCCTCCTACCATACCCCCCCATACCCCCTTACATAGTGAAAGCGTCATGAGCGAATGAACGAGACCATGGTCGATGATGATGGCAGTAGTTTCTAGGCATATGGCAGCGATCGAGTTGAGACAATTGATTCGGCGTTGTCGCATGGCGAGACAAACATGTGTGGAGCAGCGTTTGATTTTTGGGCACGAGTGCTGGGCAATGAATACCAACGCAAGTACCAGTCTATCCGATATGTTCCTGTGCAATGTGATGCCTTAAACCAGGAGGGTGAGAGGGATGCCCGGATTGGTGCATGTGGGGGATCTTGCCTGGAGTTGTGACCCACAGGAGCTCAAGGCAACAACACTGCCAATTGCAGCAATCACCCGTCACATCGACAAGTCAAGAAGAGGTGCGCCGCCGGCATGTGGCGCGTTTGCCTCAAACAAAGTCGAAGCGCGGTCGAGGATACGCCAGCTTGAAATCTTTCCTCCTGCATCTCGACCGTTTCTTGCTTCCAAGCCGCCCAATTGAACCGTCGCCACGATGAGCCAAAGATGGCGCCGGCCCCGCGATGCCGCGGCAGACGACGAAAGTCAGAATGTCGCCGGGGAGACAACAATGGAGGCCAATGACGAAAAGTACGCACCCTCTCATCAACTTTTCTTCGTTTCAGTTTGCTGACTCGGTCAGCTTCCCAGAGCCCCCTCAGAATCACTCCGAGACGCTCGTCTTCTCGGAGCTCATCGTCGGCCTCTTCAACCCGCTCAGCGAGAACAGAAAGCAGGGCGGAAAGCCGCCCGTCAGTCGCGCGAAGCTTGGCCCTCACGGCCCCAAGATTCTCTCGCCGCATGAGCAGAGACGCCACATCATCGACAAGTTCATCTCGAAATGGAGGCGCGACGTCGGCAACGACATCTACCCCGCCCTGCGCCTCATCATCCCAGACAAGGACCGCGACCGTGGCGTCTACGGTCTGAAGGAGAGCGCCATCGGAAAGCTCCTCGTCAAGCTCATGAAGATTGACAAAAAGTCTGAGGACGGCTACAACCTCCTGCATTGGAAGCTGCCCGGCCAAACGACGGCCTCCCGCATGGCCGGCGACTTTGCAGGGCGCTGCTTCGAGATGCTGTCCAAGCGACCGATGCGAATGGATTACGGCAACATGCGCATCTCGGAGGTCAATGAGCTCCTCGATAAGCTAGCCGCGTCCAGCGGCGAGCTCGAGAACCTGGAAATCTTCGAGACATTCTACGAGCGCATGAATGCGGAGGAGCTACTCTGGTTGATCCGCATCGTACTCAAGCAGATGAAGGTCGGCGCCACGGAGAAGACGTTCCTCGACCTGTGGCATCCCGACGCCGAAGCCCTCTTTAACGTCTCCTCCAGCCTGCGCCGCGTGTGTTGGGAACTCCACGATCCCCAGAAGCGTCTCGAGTCGGAGGAGACGGGCGTCACCCTGATGCAGTGCTTCCAGCCGCAGCTGGCCCAGTTCCAGGTCTCGGCCACCTTTGAAAAGATGGCCGCGTACCTGCGTCCGACCGAGGACGACCCGGAGTTCTGGATCGAGGAGAAGCTCGACGGCGAGCGGATGCAGATGCACATGAAGGAGGATCCCGAAATACCCGGCGGCAAACGCTTCAAGTTCTGGTCCCGCAAAGCCAAGGACTACACCCCAATGTACGGCGAAGGTTTCAACGATGACCAAGGCGCACTGACGCGGCACATCTCCAAGGCCTTTGCGGATGGCGTGAAGAACCTCATCCTCGACGGCGAGATGATCACTTGGGACCCGGAGACGGACAAGATGGTGGGGTTCGGCACACTCAAAACGGCCGCCAACGCCGAGAAGAAGAACTACAACAACACCGGGCAGAGGCCGCTGTTCCGCGTCTTTGACATCTTGTACCTCAACGACCGGCCTCTCACACGGTACACCCTCCGAGACCGCCACGAGGCGCTGGAAAAGGCTGTCAAAGGCGTGCACCGGCGGCTCGAGGTCCACGCCTACGAAGCCGTCAAGAGCTACACGGCCATTGAGCCGATGCTCCGCAAGGTGGTTGCCGAAGCCTCGGAGGGCCTAGTGCTGAAGAACCCTCGCTCCGCTTACCGACTCAACAGTCGCAACGACGACTGGCTCAAGGTCAAGCCCGAGTACATGTCCGAATTCGGCGAGGCTCTTGACTGCATCGTCATCGGGGGCTACTACGGCTCTGGCCGCCGCGGCGGCGGCCTGTCGAGCTTCATGTGCGGACTCCGCGCCAGCCCCAACCACATCAAGGGGGGCGCCCTCCCCGAAAAGTGCTTCAGCTTTTTCAAGGTCGGCGGCGGCTTCAGCGCGGAAGACTACGCCGCCATCAGACACCGAACCGAAGGCAAATGGATAGAGTGGGACTCTAATAAGCCCCCTACGAAGTACATTGAGCTGGCGAGGGGCCAGGCTGAGAAGCCGGACGTGTGGATCCGGCCGAGCGACTCGTTCGTCCTCGAGGCCAAGGCGGCAAGCATCGGCGGGTCGGAGCAGTTCGCCCTGGGGATGACGGTGCGGTTCCCACGGCTGAGGAAGCTGCGCTTCGACAAAGCGTGGGACCAGGGTCTCAGCGTGCAGGACTTTTACGATCTCAAGACGAAGGTTGAGGCGGAGACGGAGGAGAAGACGATGGAGATGGAGGCGAGGCGGCGGCGGCCGGCCAAGAGGGCGAAGCGTGAGGTCGTCATCATCGGCACGGACCCCAAGGTCGCTGCGGCAGTGAAAGAGGAGGGCGTCAAGACGCATCTCTTCGGCGGCCTTGAGTTCTGCGTGCTCACCGAGTCGCCCAAGCCGTTCCGCAAGACAAAGGCGCAGCTCGAGGCGGTGATCCGGGAGAACGGCGGAACGGTGTCGCAGCGTGCCGTGCCACGGTCGGAGATGATCATCGTCGCGGACAAGAACGTCGTCAAGGTGGCGAGTCTCGTCAAGGAGGGGCAGAGCAAGGGGCAAGGCGTGGATATTGTGCGACCCGTGTGGATTCGAGACTGTCTCGCGCAGGGAGAGGGAGGGGGAGAGCCGACGCTACTGCCGTATGAGGAGAGACATCTGCTTCATGCGACGGAGGAGCTGCGGCAAATGGCGAAAGAGAACACGGACAAAAACGGGGATGCGTATTCCCGGGCTGTTACTGTTGACGAGCTGGGGGAGCTGTTGGCGGTGATGTCTCCGCGGGAGGGCGGAGACAGTGCTGCCGAGGAGCTGGGGGAGGAAGGCCTCGTGTTGGAAGGGTTGAGGGGGCATATCTTCGAGCGGTGCGTGGCGTATGTTCACGACCAGAGTGGGGATGGTGTTGAGGCTAGACGTCTCCGGCGCTACATCGCCTTTGGCGGTGGGAGGGTCGTGGAGGATCTGGAGGATGGAGGCCTCACGCATGTCGTGGTGCTGGGGAAGACGGAGGATGAGAGGAAAGATGCGACGGATGAGGTGAGGAAGAAGCTGGGGGCGGCGAGGCCAGGGCCGCGGATGGTTAGTGGTCGATGGGTGGAGGAGTGTTGGAAGGAGAGGACCATGTTGGACGAGGAGAGGTTTGGGGGTGTATAGGGGTTGGTGGCTCCAGCCAGCCAGCGACTGTCCACTTGCTCAGATGTAGGAAGCGATGAGTTACAAATCCAGCGACAAATTAACACACCATGATACCGACTGCGGTGAACTTACTAGCCGGAGTCTCAACATGCTACTCTGGGGTCGGTCACTGCCTCGACCCAGAACTACAAGCACAGGGACCAATTGACTTGAAACAATCATGAATTACTCCGAGGGATATCTCTCCATCTATGGCCCACCCTTCTAATGCTTTTGATATGCTAAATGTTATACAACATGACGACAAACATTACTCATGCAACTTCCCCATCCATCTACGCCTTCTCGTCGGCGGGCGCGTGGTAGCGGCCCTTGTTGAGGTCGACCTCGGACAGCTTGACAGGCTTGCTGCGGTAGATGGCCTTGTGGCCGACGAACATGACGACGAACAGAATCAGGCTGACGTAGCTGGCGAAGAAGTCGCTTGTGTTCCAGTCGATGAAGACGGTGAAGCCGTTGGTCAGGACGATGAGGGCGATGAAGAACAGGCCGTACCACGACAGGTAGGGCTGCAGGGGCGCGCGGTAGGGCAGGGTGGCGCGTTCGATGCCCTGCACGCGCAGGGCGGCCATGAAGCGCAGGTGGCACACGGCGATGCCGCCCCAGCACACGAAGCCGGCGATGCCGACGATGTTGAGGAGCCAGTCGAAGACGACGCCGCCGCCGGCGCTGAGGTTCAGGAAGGCCAGGAGACCCATGGCGGCGGTGACGGCGACGGCGAAGTAGGGGGTGCCGTGGCGGTTGGTGCGGGCGAGGAGGCGGGGGGCGCAGCCCTCGTTGGCGAGGGCGACGAGGATGCGGGAGCCCGAGTAGACGTTGGAGTTGGCGGCGGTCAGGACGGCGGTGAGGAGGACGGCGTTGATGATGTCGGGGAGGACGGCGACGCCGGCGCGCTGGGCGGCGATGACGAGGGGCGAGGCGCTGGCGTCCTTGGAGCCGCTCGACAGGCGGGGCTCGTCTGAGGGGACGAGCAGGCCGAGGAAGAAGACGGTGCCGATGAAGAGGGAGAAGATGCCCCAGAAGGTGGTGCGGATGGCGCGGGGCACGGTGCGGGCGGGATCAGCGGCCTCACCGGCGCCGATGCCGACGAGCTCGGAGCCCTGGAAGGAGAAGCCCGCGATGATCAGGACGGACCAGAAGCCGACGAACTTGCCCGTGGCGCCAGAGACGATGTACTCGACAAAGGGGCCGGGGGTCTTCCAGTACCGGAAGCCGATGTATCCCTCATCACCAACGCCGGCATTGACGCAGATGGCGAAGATGATCCAGCCGACAATGGTGACGACCTTGATCATGGAGAACCACATCTCAATCTCACCAAAGATCTTGACGGGGAGGTAGTTGATGGCGGTGAAGACGACCCAGAAGACGGAGATGAAGATGGCGACGCTCAGGCTTTCGTTCCAGTATTGGATGATGAGGCCGGCGGCGACGAGCTCGAGGGCGAAGGTGACGGACCAGGAGAACCAGTAGGTCCAGCCCATGGCGAAGCCGAAGGAGGAGTCGCCGAAGCGGGAGGCGTAGGCGGTGAAGGAGCCGGCGACGGGCATGTAGGCGGCCATCTCGCCGAGGGCGGTCATGACCGAGTAGACGACTGTGCCGATGAAGGCGAAGGCGATGAGGGCGCCGACGGGGCCGGCGGAGGAGAGGGCGGAGGATGTTCCGAGGAAGAGGCCGGTGCCGATCGTGCCGCCTGGGGAGGAATGTGAGTTCTCTGTTCCGCATCAGGTCAGGATGTTGCTGTCTGCCTACCGATGGCGATGAACTGCAGGTGCCGGGCCTGGAGGGTCCTGTTGAGGCCCGAGTCGGAGGCGGCATCGGACTCGGCTTTGACCACATCGGCGGGCGGGCCGCTGAGCTCGCCGGAGCTCTCCCTGGGCGTCACAGCCTTTTCGTTGAACATGTTGGGCGACGTCTGACTGATGGTGTGCGAGTGACAGACAGGAGGGAGGAGGAGAGACGACGGAGATGGAGGTGGCCCCTGGGGATGATGAGGAAAACTGTGGTCAGCTCGTCCGTGTTATTATGCCCCTCTTCAAAGCCGGTCCGATGTTCAAACGGGGCCGCGGGAGCTAATAAACAAGTTCAGCCCCTCCCCACGGTGGAAGAAGTGACTCCTCGAGCGCGATCTGCCCACAACTTTGTCGAGGCGCAACCGCGGGCTGGGTTCAAGTTTCCATCTCGTAAACTGGCCCCATCCAGCGCCGCGCCGAGACCCGCGACCAATATCGACGGGGAGGCCGAGCTCAGCCCGGAGAGAGAATGGTTTCTCCGAGTATTGCCACGCAGCAGGCCGGGGTGTGTAAAAACTCGACCTTGCCGCACATCAATCTGTCTTCCAATCGATGAAACCCTTTTCTTCCCCTTCCGGTCATCTTTCGCAGGTCCTGCAGCAAACGAAAGAGGTGAGGTCAGTGGCGGATAACGACGGCATTCATCACCCCTGGAGAGGGGGCCCATTACAGGCCGCCACCCCTGAAAATTCTCCCCCTAGGCGCGAGCGGGTGGGTACGAAAAACGCCCTTCCCGCTGTTTTTCGTCCAATCACCGCCTCGGGGTGCCTCGACCGGGCATGGCCCGGGTATGGTCCGGGACCAAAGAATTTTTCTCGAACAATTTTTCCCTCCTTGGCACCTCCGTTGCCTCGATCCGATCAACCATCCCATTGAGCCTCATCGCGCTACTCGTACTCTTCCCGCATGACGGCGAGGCCGGCTGGATTCCCGGCTTATACCTGCCGGGAGATGTTTCTTTCTTGCACTGCAGATGACCCCCAAGCTGCAGCCTCCGGACCGGAGCTCGCCCGTCTCCAACTGAACCCAAGACTTCTCGTTCTCGCCCTTTGCTGACCTTTGCCCTCAGCTGGCTTCGCCCTCTGCTGACTTCCGCCCTTGGGTGAGTCGGAGCGGGCCGTCCTGGGAATCGGATGGCATGGTGCGGGCCCCCCATGCGCGGCAGGCAGGCTCGGTAGCCGAGCCCCGTCGGCCGTGAGCCGACGTCCATCGTCCGTGGCATGACTCCTGCTGCCGCGCGCGGTCGAGGCTCCACGAGTCGGGCCGCCGGCAAGGGCCTTGGAGAATCCGCCGTCGGAGATGATGGCGGGCAGGCGAGTGTGAGTCTTGGTCCTCGCGTCCAGTCGAGGGTGTTGCACGTCCCCTCAAAGTCAACATCCATCACTCCACCGCGGCACAAGTCATCGCCTTCTTCGGCCAAACGACTGGATGAAATATCGAGCCATTACGTCTCGGAACACACTCTCGATGTTACGCTTCCCGCGCCAGTCACGTCCCCCGCAGAGGCGCCGCTGTCTATCTGCATGGTTCATCCGGGGGAGCTCCATCGTTGACTAACAGTTTGACCTCGCAGCCGTTTCTCTAGATCTTCGTTACACTTCTGACACATCTCGTCCTTGATAAGCTTTCATCCAACCACGCCAAAGAAACATCGCTCGCTCGTTCATTACAGTCATATCGATCATACACTCAACCCTCACCACCTCCGAGATATCACCGCATCCCCTTGGCCGCATCAAACCCAGGCCTCACATGAACCCCAGGCGGCGCCCTCGGCTCTTCCACCGACGAGTCCCTCTCCATCTTCTTCGACGCCCTCATCACCGGCGCCACCCTCCTCCTCCTCTTCCTCACCAGCCACACGTAGACCGCCGCCCCGATCGCCGCCACACCCGCCATCACCCCGAGAGCGATGCCCACCCTCGCCGCAATGCTCAGACCGCTGTCATCGTTCCCGGACCCGCCGCCGATGGTTGTGATCCCGCCCAAACTTGTCCCCGTCTTGCGCGGGATGAGGGAGAGGTGTTCGGCCAGGGGTGCCATGATGTGCGTGTGTGTGTGTTGTGAAGCTTGATGCTCGCAGATGTGGATGTAGAGTTTGTTTGATGCACCGGCCGGTGATGTGCTTGCTCGGCTTTGAGGTAGTATTCGGCCGATGATGTGCCAGGAACGTGTGATGCGTGTCTCAATATGCTTAAATCAACTAAGCTTCAGCCAAGGGTCCTACCCTTCTTATAACCCCTCTCGCCATCCATCACCACCATCTCGACCTCCAGGCCTCCCTTGCGCCACATCATTTCCGCGGATTCACCTCCCCACGACGTCATTCGCAGGCAGCTCAACCGTCTGACCCCGGCGCCATTCCCCCAACGCCATTGGACACAGCACCACCACACCGCCCTCTGATTCGCCAGAGGTCGATCCGCTCCCGAATCTGATTGCGCCCGCCCTGCCTGATGATATCAACGCCTTCCGTTTCCTTGGTACAACTGCTGCATGTAAGGGCTGGGCGCGCCCGAAACGGCGACGCGCCCGACGCGCTTTATCGTACATTTCCCATTTGTGGGTGCCGTATAGAGTTCCCCTATGCCTGGTAGGCAAGGATCTTGGCGACAGCTGCCTCGGCGGCGACCATGACGATGGCTTGAGTGTTACCCGTGGGGAGGTCGGGGTGAATGCTGGCGTCGGTGATGAACTGGGATGCGTTAGCCCACATCCATCAAGGTAATGGTGCTTAGGGAAGAAACTCACCAGGTTGTCCATGCCGTAGACCTTGGTGTCAGTATCGACAACCGATGTGCCGTTAGCACGACCGTCGTCGGTGCCCATCTTCGCAGAGCCGGTCCAGTGGTTGCCGACACGGTAAGATTCGATGATAGCGTCAATGTCAGCGCCGTCGGGCAGGGAGAAGCCCGTGCCGGGAGCGGTGATGTCGGCGATAAGAGTCTCGAAGAACTGCCTCGCGGCCGCGCGATCAGCCTCGGTGGCCAGGTGGACGTCCTCCTCATACGTGATAGTGCCGTTAGGCTGCAGGCCGAAGGCGCCGACGGAAGTGAGACCGTGGGTCAGGTAGGCAGTGAGAGAGATGATACCATTGCCAGCGGGAGAGCAAGAGGCCTGGAAGTAGCGCGTCACGCCGTCGGTGCCCTCAACGGAAGTGAAGTACAGCAGACAGTGGCTGCCCTGGGCGAGGATGCCGGAGCCCTTGGTCTCGTAGAGGTCGATGTTGGCGACGTCGGATCCGTTGGCGGCGCCGGGGAGGTCGGGCTGGGTGAAGCTGCCGTTGGTCTGGACGTTGATCTCCCACTGCGGGTGGTCCTTGAGGTTACGACCCACGGGGAGGTCGATCCACTGGTCCCTGGCGGGGACCTCGACACCGGAGGCCTGGGCTGCCTCGATCTGCTTGGCAGGGCCGATGCCCGAGTTGAACAGGAGACGGGGGGTGGAGAAGGCACCGGCCGAGAGGACGACGCGGCCGCCTTCCGCCAGCTTGATGGTCTCGACCTGACCGTCGGCATTCTGGACTTTGACGCCCGTCGCACGGCTGCCCTCGCGGAGGACGCGGGTAACCTTTGTGCCGGTGCGGAGGGTGAAGTTCTCGGCGTCCGCGACGAGGGGCAGGTATGTCCTGACGGGACCGGCGCGGGGCGCGGAAAGAGTCCTGGATGTTCCATGCAGGGTAGCTGTAGATGTTGTGCTTCTCATCCGGCTGCTCGATCATATCGACAGACGTGTAGCCGAGGTTGTCGAGGAAGGACGACAGCGTGTCGTAGAGACCCTGATCGTACCGCTCACCGTCGAGAGAGGGCAGGGTAGAGCCGGGGTTGCGCTCGTACAGCCTTTCGGCCGCAGGGGCGATGTCGGCCCAGTTCCAGCCGGCGGGCCAGTTCTCAAAGTCGCGGGCGGGAGGGTGGACGAAGACGAGGTAGTTGATGGAGACACCGCCACCAAGGATGCAGGCGGCCGCGAAGGCAGGCGTGTCGTCGCACAGCCACTCCTCGCTGGGGATGACGGGGGCGAAGGCCGGGACGTCGTTCAGGGTGAGGGTGTCGTTCCAGGAGACGGTGTCATCGGATCCCGTCGCGACGGTGGGAGGCTGTCCCCTCTCGAGGACGAGAACCTTCTTGTTGGCCTCGACGAGGCGCTGGGCGGTGATGATGCCGGAAGGACCGCCGCCGACGACGATGTAGTCGTAGGTCTCGGTCTGGTTGGCCTTAATGCAAGCGGCCTTGCTCACGGCCGCAAGGCCGAGGCCAAGGACGATGGATGAGAAGTGCATGGCGTGAGAGCTTGAGGAGAAAAAGGAGCGTGTGAACCTGCAGTCTCAAGAGGCAAGGCAAGGTGTTGGATATCCTAGCGGTAGGGAACGCACGCTGGCTTTGGGACCGGCAAGAGCTTATATCAAGCTTGACAGCGCCCCTCGGACATCTCGGACGACTCGACTCAGGACCCTCCCCCAAAACGTCATCTTTGGTCGTGGCAGATCCGACCAAGGGTTCATCTCGGGGTTCATGCCATCTGCAATACTCCGCGTGGCTGTAAGGTCCCCGCTGTGCGCGCGCGGCAATGCACGCACACCCCTTGACAGGCCCAGAAAACCGGGTGCCGCGTGGTGAGAAGCTTGATTTGTCTCTTGTCGGCCGGGATGTGCCCTTCGGCATTCGTGTGGGGGCCGGCTGGATTCAGTACTCCGCGCCGTCTTGCTGTGTTTTTAAGTGGTGACGGACCCGCGGTAAGGGGCTCCGGTTTTCCCTGGCGAAAAGCTTCGGTGGGATCATCTTCGGGCTTGGGTGGGATGCAACAAAAGATGGGCGGACGAGATGACAGAGCTTGGAGGAGCAGAGGACATCTCGGACTTGTATCCGACGGAGAAATCCAAACCCCACATGGCGTGTCCCAGTTTGATGGGTGGCTTGGTTGCCCTGCCGATGTAAGAGCCGAGGGAAGTACGGAGTTTACCCGGGGAATACATCTAGCATTACATAAGCACCATGGCCGAGGAATTTGTCTGAGCCTGGCTCTGGCAAACACTTGAAGACTGAGGTGCTGAGCGAACCTTTCCGCCTACTCACTGGCTCATCACACTTTGCAGAGAACAACTTGGCCACAATCATAAACATTAAGTGTGTATATGCTACACGCCCGCAGGCACGGGCACTTCCCCTTGTATAATGCCCAAAAATGAAAGGCCCAATGCCCGATGCATCCAAAGGCCGATATCCAGGCCGCACTGAAAACTCCTCCAAACTCCGTGGACCATCGTGGCCGCGCCATCATGCCGCGTGTCCGGGTATGCAACGTATTTCCGTCCTTTTCGTTTCATTCATACAAATATCATCTGAGGGGCGCTGCCTCAAATGGCTGCGGTAGATCGGTTGGGCGGCAGCGCGTCCATACGCAGCTGCATAGGGGGCCGCTGGATCTCCATGCTCCTGCTAGGAGCCCGGGGCGCACCAGGCGTGCGCGGATGCGCCACGTTGACCCGGCCGCCCCGTTCCATGATGGTCTCGGGGCCCTCATCGGGCGAGTCTTCGTCCTCTCCGCGCTCCAGACCGTACTCGCTCAGACGCGCGAAGTAGTCCGCGAGACCGTCCACGCTAGGCGTGCCAACAATGACGTCGTACTGCGGCGGAGGCGTCTGGGCTACCTCGTTCGATGCGGGCGGCGGGGCGTCCTCGGCATCGAATGCCGGCGGGTTGTACGACGGCGCGCGGAGCATGTGGATCGGCCGTGCGTGAGAGTCCGATACCTGCGATGTAGGCGGCGAGCTCCTACCCCCAGAGAGACCAGTGTTGGTAGGGCTGAGAAGGTTGCCCGCCGTGAGATGCGCCGGCTGCGGTGCGGCTGGCATGTCGGTCTCAATGCTCGGTAGTGTACCGGTGGACGAACTTGGCGAGGCGTCGATCGGCCCGGAGATGGTGGCCGCGTCGGGGCATCCGCACGCCGTCTGGCGACTGTGCGAGTCGGGCGTGGCACCGATGTACTCAGGCAGCGCCGTGTTGGCCTGCGTGGCACGGCAGTTCAGGACGGTGAAGGGTGAGTCGATGCTGATCTCAAAGTGGCGACGGCGCTGGCCCGTGGGGTCGTCGGGGTCGGCACGCGAGATTCTCATGACAATCTACATTACCAATGGTCAGCTTGGCTTCACCAATTGTCGTTAAAGTAGGAGGCTTACCTTGATCCAATGGTAAACGTTGACGTTCTTCCAGCTGCAGTCGGGCGTGAGGCGCAGGTCCCGGCTCTTGGCCATCTGCTCGCATGTCGGCAGCTGGACGTTCATCTCAATCTCCGTCGAACCCCAGTAGCTCTCCAGGCCGAGATCAAGATCGCCAAGGAGGTTGTCCGACGCGTCGGGAAGGGGCTCAGGGGCGGTCCCGCGCCGTGAGGCATCGACGGACCGCCTGATGGCCGCGGCCTCCCTGGCCTCGCGACGCTCCTGCGGGCTCAGCTCGCCACCGCAGAGCACGCGCACCTCGGAAGAGGCGTACTGCGGGTCGAGCGGCTTGCCGGCGACCTTTTCCAGGAGCAGGATCTTCCGGCCAGGGTCCTTACGCGTGACGCGGCGATCATTGGTCCAGTACTCAATTGTCTCCGTGCAGAAGACCTTGAGCTTGTGCACCTGCACCTTGGCCAGGGGCGTAAGCTTGAAGGCGACGGGAATCTTGGTGCCGATGGGGAACGATTTGCCGGAAATGATGATATCATAGTGCAGCTGATCTTCCCACTGCCTGCTGATGGAGATAGGCTCGGTCGTCTCGAGCGAAAGCTGGTCGGGGACGCGGACGATGGTCACTTCCTTCTGGCCGTGGAGGTTGGGCTTGAAGGCTCCGGCCCTCTCAACCTGGGCGTGCAGCTCCCACTTGACGGAGCCGTACTGGAGCTTGATGGACTCGAGCTGGTGATGGTCGATGGGGAGCTCGAACGAGTAGTCGTAGGTGCCAGGGTAGAAGACCTTGTAGCCCTTGGCCTGAGCGCCGTTCGGCGCATCGCCCTTGCCAAAGCTGCGGGACTGGTTCGACTGGAGCGACAGGCGCTTGATCTCGCGCGCAGTGAGGCTGTTGCGGGCAGACTGGATGGCCATATTCGAGTTGGCGGGTGACAGGGATGCCCTCGTGGACGGCGTCGAGGTCGCGCTGCCAGAAGTATTCGACTTGAGCCTGTAGGTGCACTGGTTTCCAAACTCGGTCTCCCAGCCGTCATTCATGGCGTTGAAGAAGGTGAGAACCTGGGTGCGGAGGGACTCTTCCTCAAAAATGTCGACCTTCAGCGGCGGGATGCCCTCAGGCCACTCGGTGCGGGCCCTGCCCATGAGTTTCAGGCTGACGCCCTTGATCTTAACGTTCTTGGTGACGGCCATCTGCAGGCGGCCACGGAGGAGGGCGGTGCCGCCAGGGGCTTCTGGCCGGTGACCCTCGTGCTCGAAGCCGGAGAGGAAGACGGTAGGCTCGGCCAGCAGGATGGAGCATGTGACTCCGCTGCCTGCGGCGACGGGCTTTGGCACCTCGGAAACGAACGAGGACATGGCGTTCTTTGCTGTGCGAACAGACGAGAGGCTGTTCCTGTGGATCGGTGCCGCGTAGGGGCTGGAGTAGGGTCGCATGGTGTCGACGTGTGCTGGTGCTCTCAGAGCCATGTCTTCTTCTGTGTATTCTGGGGAGGGGTCGGAGTCTGGTGTGGGCTCCTGCGCAAGTCCCTGGGTGGGATCCTGGGTGGTATCGGGCGCGGTGACGAAAACGTCGTCGTCAGGCCTGTAGATGGAGAGGCGCTGGAAAAAGCTGCCTCCAGAGGTGGACTGGCGGCGTGTAGGTGGTGCTGTTGGTGAGCCGTCTGGTGAAGGGGCTGGTAGTGAGCGGGAGGTGATGAAGAAGGGCGAGAAGATCTTCTCAAATGTCGACTTCTTGGAGACGGACTCGCGAGAGGCAACGCTGATCCTCTTCTTGGCAGCGGCCTCCTTCTTCTTGGCGGCGGCTTCTTCCTTCTTGGCAGCCTCCTTTGCCTTTTTCTTCTCTTCCTTCTTCTTCTGTCTCGCTGAGGGCTCGGGTTGCGGCCTCAGTTCCGGGGGGATGAAGCCGGGAGGGTACGAGACGATGTGAATGGAGCGGCCGCGATGTTGGCGGGCGCGAATCGGGGGCGTTGGCAGAGCCGCAACTGGGGGCTGCGGGGGCTCGAGGCGGTAGCGTGGGCGATAGTATACTCTGTTGCTGCCGGCAATGTTTTCCCAACGATCGGCTCGGCTTTGCTGCTGAACGTCTGTCATGGCGGAAAGGTCAGGGACAGGTGCGCAAAGGCGGGTGATGTGTGTATAAGCGTGGCAGTGTGAGTTGGGGAAGGGGGGGTGGTCCGCCTGAGGTTCAAGTAGAAGCAACGTCTCGGCTGGCAGCGGTACCGAGCCGGGTGCAGAAGTGAGGCATGAACAACAAAACAAAAGGAGGCTATCGAGTGGGTTGGGTGCCAACGACAAGCGGCATTAGGTCGATCTATGCGCTGGCAACAGGGGCGAGTGAGGGTATCCACAGAGTCTGTCGGGCACGTCCTGCTATGTGGGACATGCGCAACGGCTCGAGTTATGACCTTGGATGGAAGGACGAGGGATCTAGGGGCGGGACAGGGAAGGCAGCGGTAGAGCGGTAGCAGGTGGCCGCATGCAGGGTTGAGGGGTTGAAGATATGCACATCAACTTGAAGCCTCGCTCAGGGTCCAGGGATGGTGGGTCGAGAAAGCATCGAAGGGGGGTGCCAAGGGAAGGGCTGAACCGAAGGAGGGGAAGGGAATGGGGGAATATGGATCGCAATGACAGGTGAAAGTAACAAAGAAGATCAGACGCCACGTACCGGATGGGAGGTGGAGGGGTGTGATGTAGAAAAAGCGAAAGTCAGGAGATGGATGTCTCCAGGAATCAAGTCGATTCGAGTCGGGGGAGTCGGGGTCACGTCAAGTCAGGGCGGGCGAGCATTAAGCACATTCCACGCGGTGTGTCCGGGCGACGACGACGACGGAAACGACAGCCGAGTCTGGGATGCTAGCCAGGAGCTGAGAGCTGACGGACGACGACGGAACGGCTGAGGAAGAATGGGTTCTTCGTAAGAGATGATGTCGGTACTCGTGGGGTCGGTCGAGTTGGTAAGGGCTGGTCCAGTCCAGGGCAAGCAAGGCGGGAGGTGAAATGTCGGTCGTTGCGCGGAGAAGTGGGGAGGAGGGGGACAAAGCTCGGGGGGGTGAGGCGATTCGATCGGTATGTCCGGCAAGCGATTGACTGGCCAGCGGCGGGATGGAGAGCAACAGGAAGAGTCGGGAGCGGCGCGTGCTGGACTGTCTCAGACTCTGGGTTCGTCACCGCTAGAGAGCCACGAAAGCCTGACTGATGGCCAGGGAAAAGACGGGAGTCACGGCTGTTCGGAGCGCAGCCCTCGTGGGTCCTCGACTAAGGCGGCTGACAGAGAGCGCGGGACCGGAGGCGGAGGGGGCTTTCTGGTGTGGTCTGGCCTGATGCTCTCTTTTTTTCGCAAACCGCACACGGCGTTTCTGTGCGCGGGAGTCGCGAGTTGGGCGATGATGGTTGGGCGCCCCGTGGGTTCGAAGGGCCGCGTTAGAGCACGACTCGGGTCGCGACCGGCGTGCGGGCGTGGGTAGCGAGCAGGGAAGGGGCCGGGACAGATGTGAAGCGGTGATGCTGGGAGGGCGGACGATTCGATGATTCGTGCTTGCAGTTCCCGGTCGACGTCGTGAGGGGCGGCCAGCGTCTCGAAAGTCTGGGGGAGGGTGGGAGAGGGAGAGGAAGCGGAAGCGGATGTGGCAGGGAGGGCGAGGTAAGGTGAGGAAGATGGCAGGCCACGTTCACTGTAGTATCGATGCCTCTTCTTTCTTCCTCTTGTGACATGAGAAAACCACAAAAAAAGTTGCAGCAGATCGACCTGCCAGAGGCGGGGAATATTGGGTGAAGGGGTATCAAGGTCCTTGGTGAATGAGGAGGCCCCGGCGGACGGAACACAGGCCGGGCGATCGACTTTCTCCTTCCCTCTCTCCCCAGTACCTTCCCAGAGTGACGGTGCCATGGCTCGGCTCCACTATGATGTAGTTGGGCCTTGTTTGGCAGTGGCTACCCCTGCTAGTGGCACCTTAGTCATGTCAATTGCCGGGCATCACTGGCCAGTGGCAGGTCAGTTTTTGGGCTGGTTCCCTGCAAATGCACCTGCACCTGCCCTGCCCTGCCCGGCCGGGAACGCGTGTAGGCGGGCGGGCGGCTCGTCGTGGTGTGGCAGTCATCTCCAGTGTGCTCTCGCCCTGTACGGATTCTGTCGTGGGGTTGACCTTTCCTCGGCGGGGTTGGCGCTGTGGATCTCCCACCGCCGTGTTTGATGCCGCGGAAGTCGCTGGGCAGCAGTTTGCAGTCAGGCAAGCACCTTCGCAGAAGGCACGACTGACCGCTAAATGCAGGCGCCCACATGGCCTGTGGCCCACGGCGGCAGAAGTTCCAGCCTCCAGCGTGCGACTCGACGGCAAACGTTCGCCTCGAAACGCCTCACTACTTGGTCTCCTCACCGCATCCAGCCAGGCTGAGCCAGCCCATTCAGGGTGACACACCAATACTTTCCATGCCTCCTCCATCGCTGCCCGACCGACACACAATTTGGACTTGCTACCGGCTCCTTCGGCCTCTCGCCGACAAGACGGCGCTATTCACAGCAGACTTTTCCTCCGCCCCAGGCCGGATCTCGACATCAGCACCCTCGATCTCCGCACGAGAGCCCCGCGAACCAATTACTCGCGACAGTGAGCATGACACAGAGGGCTCGATAGACCTTGGGTCGTCACCGGCCACGTCCTAGCCCCAACCCTATGGAAGGCTTGGAAGCCCTGGTCGCGATTCGTTGACCAAATCCGTGTGATGACCCGGACACCGGATTCTGTGCTGGGGTACATCGAATTGGACAAATTCCTCAGGCAGCCGCAGGCCTTTTCCATGTCGCCGTCTACGAGTCTCCACCGTCCGTCCGAGCCTTGTCGCCGCATGCTTGCATCCTCATTACATGCTTCGGCTCTGGCCGATGGCCCTCTGACGTGAACCCTTTCGACGGGTCGTTCGTATCAGTCAATGGACGTCAACCGTCCATCCGTCTCCTCGGGAAGCTGTATCAGATGCCGGACGAGTAACGGAATGGCACACCAGATCCAGGCCCCCGGCATGCAACGCTTGGCATGCTCTCTTCTCCGCATCTGCCAGACGAATCAGCACAACGGCGCCATGGACCTAGCAAGCAACTTTGGTCGAAAGTCTGATTCTCCAGCCTGCTTTTGTTCACATTGCAAGCAGACGCCCGCACGCAGAACACCCCTCTCGCACTCGCTGGTGGCGTGGGATGTACAGGGCATCGAAGGGCCTGGACCGCGAAGGATCGCCGCATTCGTAACCACCTCGGTGATCCTCCTGACCAGGCATCCCGATTGTCGACACCATCTTGGACACTCACACGCCCCCAGCTTTACGACCCAGCGCCGTTGACCACGATACCAAGGCCACGCGCCAGCAGACCATGCCCACCCAGCTCAGGCCCTGAAGCCAAGATGTGCCAGTGGCTGCGGCCCATGCCTTCTCCGTCAATCGCATGAAGCCAATCACCTGCCGTCTGATGTCTGCTTGCGTCCTGGCATGGTGGACAGGGTTAGCCAGCCTTTGGAGCTGCCAGCTCACGCAGATTGTCCACAGCTTCAGGGGCCACAGGTGCACCACGTCGAAGTCGAGACGACCCTCCGGCCTTGGTCTGCAATATCTTGTCAGGGTCCAGGGACCACCCTGCCGTCTCGGACAAAAATCCTGAGCTTTGGCCTGACAGGCTCCCTGGAGATCGCTGATGGCGTTCTCTGAACACGATCCCGGGCAACAACTCGATGTTGGTGGCAACAGCTCGATACCGGTCCCGAGATTCCCAATACAGACCCCTGTTTCGAATATCGGTCTAGGTGAAGGTACGTCCTCGATTGAGCATCCGCTTGACAGCATTCACGACAACGTATGTATTGTACGGCGGCCACTGACGCGACACCTTGACAGACAACCCCGATTGACGCGCGAGACGAGGCGAAACCCTGGCCAGCCAGTTCTTGGCTCTTCCATCATCGAGACACGGCTGGCTCCCTGAACGAGCTGACCACGAGACCAAATACGTGTGCGCATCGTGCCGCCCGTCGTGTGCGAGCACACAGCAAACTTCTGGCACATGCCCAGGCGCGCCCAGCGAAGCAGGATCGCATGGTGACGCGGTCAAGCCTGCAACACCGAGCGCGAGAGACAGAGAGACAGAGAAGGTGGCTGCATCGATATCACACAGCCCCGGCCTGTTTCGATCTTGTCCGCGACATCAAGATTTGCCCCAAACAAGGCGGTGCATCGCATGAGCAAGGTCGGCACGACCCCCCTCATGCGTCGAGACAGGCAGGCACAAGCACGAGTACCGCGACCATGAAACGGCCGTGCCGCAACAAAACGGCGCGCGGGTCGCCGCGTGCGCAACCTCTTCCTTCTCTCTTTCCTTGCTCCCACCGATGCGCCGGGGCCAGCGAGGGGCCCCTCTCTGCAAATCCGGGAGGGATATTTCTTGAAATTGAAGCAATATCCGGGGTGTGCTGCACGCTGAGGTCATTCCTGCCTCTCCAGACCTAGCGCCAATCTGTGCGCTGCTCCAGAAGCTTGGCCTCGCGGCCCCCGGCATTGCGCACCACCTGTGTTTGGGGTTGCCCGGCTCGCTCCAGCGAAACGTCTCGAGGAGCCTCCCGGGGATGTCCCAGACGGGCGGCTAGGCAGTCGAGCATGAAGGAACACAGCTTTTTAGGGGCTCACGGACAGCGATGACCACATTGGACGGCCGACCAGCGGTCATCTGGTGATGGGGAAATTATGCCCTGGGGAAACCGGGAGGAAGGGCGGCCCCGTCGTTCAAGGAAGATCAGACCCCCCGGGGCCTGCCTTCTCTCCCCTCAATCAATCCGACGAAGCCTGGAAGCCCACTAGAAGCCGAGTAGAAGCCTGGCATTGAAGCCCGCGATCGGCGCAAGGGACGACGGCAACGGTGGCGTTGATGATGAGGAGACTGAACAAACATTTTCGGTCAGGCCGGGCGGAGCATTTTCGCTGCGCGGGCCGGGTGGACGGCCGCGCGGTGATCTGCGGGCATCGGATTGCTCTTTCGGGCCTGGCAGATGTCGATGACTGTGAGTATATGTCCGCGGAGGATGCCGCTGGCGATCCCGAGCGACGCCGCCCGACGGAAGTGGTACCCTGAACATCACGCCGGCGATCGATCCCCCAGTTGGATCCATATCTCCGATTTGACGTGGGATGCCGAGAGACAGGTCGTCTGCCTGCGATTTGTGGTTGCCCAAACCGCCGCTCGCCTCCGACGCCGGCACGGCTAGGACGGCATTGCGGGACGGTCGGGATGGACGCGCTCTGGACCGTTGGGAATGGAGTCATTGGATGATGTTGTGCAAAATCCCGCAGCGGCGGGCCGCGATGTCAAACTTTGCGCATGCACGAGGCCGACAGAGGTTGATGGTCCCCTTCGTCACGCCTCGTGGTGGTGACGTTGCTTGGCGTAGAACTTCTCCCAGGCTGCTCAGTGACTCACCCGGGCAAGGGTTTGTGTTGGAGTTTGCGCTGGAGCAGCAAAGAGAAAGCTCCTACGAATAGATTCTTCTGAGCGGCGACTGATTTCAGGCCACCTTGATGCAGGCACCCATGATGGATGTTGCCATACGTCGGTCGCGAACCCTGTTCAGGGAGGCTTGCGGTAGGCAGATGGCGTTTCCTTTCCCTGCCAACACCATCTCCAACCCAAACCAGCCTGAGCCTGCGGTCCAAACGCCTAGGAACGCTTCGGAGTGATCTCACGTCGACAGAGCAGAGCCCCTCCTGAACTCCAGGGAGCTGGTCGACGATAAACATCGCGATTCTATGGCGATGACGTCATCGCAGCTTCAGCCCATAAGCTCTAGACTTGTCAGCACCAATTGTGCTGCTATTCTAGGCAGTCAGCGGCTTCAGATGCTCAGGCTGCGGCTGGCAATTGGCAGCCGAGAATGGACGATGCGATGCTATTCGGTAAAGTCCGCGTGAGCGGGCGCTGAGATGACATGTGGGAGGAGGGGAAGACAGCCTCACATTGAGCTGGCCTGTGCCACGTCAAAGTCTCGCAATCGAAGGAGCTGTTTGGAAGAGGAAATAAGTTCATGCTGTGCTTGCTGTTGAATCGAATCATCGAGAAGACTCCCCGCCTAGATATCGACATGTCGGCTTTTGGTGTTCTGGTGCGAAACTCGATCGAGGCGGTTGTTGGCGAGGGATGCGAGACGTACGGCTCCTGCTCTGGATGGTGAACAGAATGCTGATGCTGAACAGGACCAAGAAAAGCCTCGAGGTGGCCGTCTGGCTCCTCATCATTCTTGCAACGCTGTATCTCGCCCATAGCCGTCGCATCAACTCCGAGGATCAACCCGAGATGCCTCAGACCGAGAAGCTCCAGACAGCCGCCTGAACGCCTACACCTCGACCGCAGCCTCCTTCACTGCCCATCCCGTCGCCTCCTCCAACGGCTCCTCCCTCCTCCTCCGAAAAGCGTCCAGCAAGATCTCCTTCGTCCCTCCAAACGTCAAACCGATCCCGCTCTCATTCAACCCCACAACCGCATCCCTCACCTCCTCCTCCGTCGCCCACACGAACTTGTCATGCTCATTCGGATCAATCTCAACCTCTTCCCCCGGCGCGACTTCAACCTCAAACCCGAACTTGACCCACTTCACCGTCCCCGTCCGGTTCGTGATGGGGCTCCCCGGCGCCATCCCAGCCCCCTCGCTCACGACACGCCGCACCCGCGAGGCGACGAGCCCCGCCTCTTCCCAGAGCTCTCTGGCCACGGCGACGAGGAGAGACCCGTCTTCTTCGTCGGCCGCGCCGCCGGGAGGCTCCCATTGCCCGGGCATGCTGTCGTGGGCGGCGCGGCGGAGGAGGAGGACGCGGTTGGAGGGGTCGAAGACGAGGGCGGACGTTGCGGCGCCGGTGTAGGGGCCGGAGGGGTGGTGGGTGGAGATGTATGTGCTTAGGGGGACGTGGAAGGGGGCGAGGGAGGGGGGGTAAGCGATGCGGAAGGCTGGGCTTGCGCGGGGTGGTGCTGGTGCGGATGTCATTTTGATGGTTGAGGTTGTAGATGTAGATGCTGTTGATGATGAGGGGTGAAGCTGAGCTGCTGCCTGTGAGGGATGGGATTTGACAGAAATCGCACGTGGAAGTGTATTGGTACTTTAGACAGTGAGTGTCCGGTATGTAGCGTCACGTACCTGTACAGTCACCAGAATCTCCTAGGGGATGGCAGGTCCGGGTCATCACCAGCTCGCGACACAGCAAGTCAATCAGTCAATCTGGTCTATCGATCAATCAACTAGCAGGTCAATCAGTCAATCAGATCAATTGGACAAGCAACGCAGCAGGTCAATCAAGCAATCAACGTCGCAAGTCACTCAGTCAATCGGACGGTCTACAATCATGTGTGTTATGTAAGCAAATGCGCACCACCTCGAGACTGTCGTGGCGCTGATGCTGCTCTGTCGCGATGTCTTCTATCTCTTTAAAGAGACATCGAAGAGAGGATATTCCCATACAATGTCTCTTCCTATTGGTTTTTTGTTAAACGATAATGTCTTTCTTGAAACGGATCTCCGGGCAGCAGGCTGCGCCATCGCAAGCCATCTTGCTCCGAGGCCCAATGCTCTGAATGGTGGCGTTACTCCTGGGTGGAGGGACATCCTTCTCACTTCGCCCGAGTGTACAGTGTCTCTTGCATGATGACCGCTGGGCTTAAGGTAGCCCATAGTCTGGCATCTGAAACGTCCTCCATCTGCTAAAGGGACTTTCCCCTGGGCCAGCGTGCAACTCGATTGAAAAGTCCCAACATTTTCTCACCCGACCCGTCGTTCAAATCTAACTCAAGTGCCGCCGTCTTTTCTATTCAATCTTCTGGTTCTGGCAACTTCATCCCCTCCTCTAACCCATTGCCACCGGTCCATTGGTCAGTAGCCGTCTCGCAGACCTGATCTCCTGTCGTTCACGCTTTCCTGTCAATCCTCCCACGATGCCCACCACGGGCCCCAACCTCCCCAAGCTCTATGGTATAGGTGTTGAATTGCCTATCACAAGTCATCGTCCCCCTGAGCCGTTCGGTAAAGCAGTGTACAAGCATGTCAAGACGCCCGGCGTTCCCGACATCTCTCCGGAGACCATCAACCAACTCGGCGACAACGAGTTGACCTTCGCCCGTCATCCCCGCGAGCGAGACAGGCATGCGCCTGCCATGTTTCCCATGCCTGACTGGTTCATGGAGGACCAAAAGGCTACTTTGAAGATTGGCTGCCCAATCTCCCACGGCAAATGGGGTCCTCAAGTCGTTCTATGTGAGGTGGTCAAGCCTCCTGGCAATCTCTGGAAGAAGATGGGTCATGAGATACCCGAGATAGTAGTCGCCAAGATCTTCGATCCCCTTCACTACTACGACTGTGAAGACAGGGTGGCCGAAGCCGACCGTGAGTATGCGGCCGAAGCCGCTGCATACATGCACCTCCATGACCAACGCCACACTAAGGCGTACAAGTCGGGTTTCGTCCCTCAATACTTCGGCTCCTGGACTACCGACATCACTCTCAATCATCTTCGTAAGCCTTTCATGAGCGAAGATGACAAGAAGGCTACCGCAAGGACGGAGGCTCAAGCACGGGCGGCCTTCGATGCCGCTGTCAAGGCTGCCGACTCCCAGGCTGAGACTGCCGGCGCCGAAGCTTCTGGCGACCCTCTCAGGGCGACCGAGCTCAAGGTTCACGACTTCCGACCCGTCCGCCTTATTCTGCTGGAGTACATCAGAGGAACAGCCTTATCCCGTCATCTCACCCGCAGAGTCGTTGGGAACGACAGCATCACCATTGAGCCCAAGCCAGACTTCCTCGAAGAACGGATACGTACTGAGATCTTTGGCGAAATTATGGATTCTGTGACGAGAATTGAGCATCTCGGCATCAATACATCGCGCCTTACACCTTCCATGTTCCTCGTCATCCACAAGAAGGAGAAAGAGGAGAGGCAGAAGAACACACCAAACACCAGGCCCTGCGCTGTTGTCATGACTGATTTCACGCAGACCGACGTCACCCACTACACGCGCATGGGCTACAACATCCATCAAAAGCTACCTCTTCCTATGCATCCGCTGAGCTGGGGTACCCCTGGTCGTAAGTGGTACTCGTTCCGCGGATGGATTCCGGCGGTGTGGTTCGACGACGTCAAGAAGTACGACGAATGGGGTGAGGCTCACTTTGAGAGTGACAACTATTCCACTCCCAAGGTCGTCAACGACATCTGCGAATCAGTGGGCTGGCTCAACGACATGATCAAGTATGGCAACATAAGACCTCGTCCCGAAGACGATCCCGAGTGGCAGGCGCTCATGGCAAAGAACTACGCCAATGTTCCGGAGTGGGGCCTGCCATACCGCAATGAACATGGATTCAAGACGAAGGAGGAATACGACAGGCATCGAGAACAGACGGCAGTCGCAATGAGGGCTGCTCGCGCTGAGGACAAGGAGCGAATTCGCAAGAAAAGGGCCGCTGTTCGGGACAAGATCAAGGCTCAAGAGCAGGCAAGAGAGAAGGCAGACCGCAACAAACAGAGATTCAAGACGAAGGAGGAATACGACAAGGATCGAGAACAGAGGGCAATCGCAGTGAGGGCTGCTCACGCTCAGGACATAGAGCAAATGAACAAGGAGTTGGACGATCTTTGGGACAAGGTTGAGGCTCAGGAGCAAGCCAAAGAGGAGGCAGCGGCGAAGAAAGCGGCCGTTGATCAGTTGGAACGGGAGATGCAAGTGGTTGCCATCGCTGCCGCCTCAACGAACGATCCTGCCGACAGCCGAACCCCACGTCAGTCCCCGTCTATGTAGCAGGTCAATCGACGTAGCAGGTCAATCGACGTAGCAGGTCAATCGACGTAGCAGGTCAATCGACGTAGCAGGTCAATCGACGTAGCAGGTCAATCGACGTAGCAGGTCAATCGACGTAGTAGATCAATCGATACAGCAGATCAATCAGTACAGCAGATCAATCGACGTAGTAGATCAATCGACAGAGCAGGTCGGCCGGCTCTTTGGCCTACTTCAGGAGATGACGGCCGGCGAGAGAGTCAGACGCGTGCGTCTTGTTCAACGCCTCGTTTTCTCTGTGTTGTCTGGCATCAGCTTCGTCCATGGACATGATTCTCCGCCGGAGGTTTTCGTTCGCACCGCTCGATCGGATTCGCTGCTCGTAGGTGTTTGATCGGCTGCTGCTTGTTTAAAGGGTTAGCCGACGCGGGTGGAAAGGAGAGCATGTCGCATACCGAACGCCTATGGCTGATTTTCCATCTGCTGATCAGGCGTTGACGTCAGGTTTCCGGGGCGGTAGGTGTTCTGTCCGGCCATGGCGGCACATTGGCTGCCGTCTTCGTTCACCTTGTCAGCTGGTCTCGACTCGACCTCGACATCGAGTCCAGACCAGCTGTCTCGATGGCTGAATTGTCGGTCGGCGCCACCAAACACACACGGAGTCGGCATTGAACCAGGTCGCGTTGTGGTAACAACGACAAGCATGGGGTTTGGAGACCCTTGCCGGCTTGCCGGGGAGCCTTAACATGTCTCTACAAGGAAGGTGAGGCTACCTACCTGTACGGGGGGGATTTAAGAAATGGGGGATTTCTTTCCGGGGTGACGGAGGCGCGCAAGCTGAGCGGGTTGGCGGGGTAACCAGCTTCCCCACCTTTTGGGTTTGTGTTCCCAGACCGACCCCGGACCTCGGACTCGAACAGGTCCAAATGAGGGCCAAGAAGGCCTGTTCGTGGTTTGGCGAGCAGAGTCCCACGGCACGTGCCATCCATAGGTACTTATGGTAGATGCCGATGAGTCCATTTTAAACAGCATTCGACCTGTTGCGCCCTTTGATTATCACTAGTCTTGACTGCATCATGCTTGCAAGGAGTCCGAACCCTGAGCTCTGTTTCTCAGCCATCTGCACGACCGTGTATGTGTCCAGATCGATGCGTCCCATGCTGTTCTACTAGTAGTAAGATCACGCCTGTTTGAATAAATTAGTGATTGAAAATATTTATTCGTGTATCCATAGGAAAAGCCCACATGCAAAGTCGAGTTTCCCCCGTATGTCGCCATCCCTTCGGTGTCATCATGGAATTTCCGTGACGTCCTCGCCGTTCTTCACCCAGGCATACTCGCTGTCGAAATCTGGCTGTATGAATCTAGGACCTCTCTCATTGAGCCATCCATCAAACTCATCTCCGTGCCCTGGGGGGGTTGGCATATCGTAAAAGGGGCCGCTGCTCCAGTCGTAGAAACCCAAGGGCGAATGTGTGTTTAAGCCCCAGTCTGGCTCTTCGCCGCCCTGCTGTAGAGAGGAAGACTGTTCTCGGCTTGAGAACCCTCGGGCTTCGTGTGTCGAGGACTCTGGGGCTTCGCGTGTCTCGAAACCAGTCGCGTCATCAGAAGTGATGGGTGACTCTGTCGAGGCAGCCTCCCTTCCAGCTCTTCTGGACAGTTCACTGTCCACTTCTTTTCTGATCCTTGGTCTTTTGACAAGAAACCCGTCGCGAGTGTGGGACTTGACAATGGCTAAGATTTCGTTGTCTTCGGCTCCCCAGCTGCCATATTCTTTCAGTCGAGCCTCGGCCTGGGAACATATCCCACGCTGAGCTATGTAAACAGCCAAGATGTAGTCGAGTCGGTAGTCACCGTCAATCCTAACAGACTTAGAGAGCAACATCTCCAGTATGTCGTACCGGTCTACTGCCATTTGGAGGCAGGTAAGAGACCGATACGATTCGGCCGGAGGTGCATTGACGTCCGCGCCACGGTCGAGTAGTAATTCTACCATTCCAGCAGAACCACTTCGTCCAATTGCGTGGTAAAGAGGCGTGGGCCATTGGTTCCCGAAGAAAACACATCTGGCGTTGACTTCGGCCCCTTGATCGATCAAGAACCTGGCAAGGTCCAGGCATTCACCTGATCCCGCCGCGTCCCAAAGAGGTGTTTTGCCGTCGTTGATGAGATTGATGTCTGCGCCAGCAGACAAGAGCTGACTTACTAAGGAAAAATCGGGGTTCCCTCCCTTGTGCCGAAATGATTCAACTGCAGAACGGAGCGGCGAAATACGGCCTTGTGGCGTCCACGCTCGCAAGGGCGGCTGTCCATGCAGTAGAATGCTGAGAGCTCTCCGGGATTGAGCCTCAACAGCCATGTCGCAGGCGTGGAGGCTAGGTTGAAGGCCATACTCTAGCAAAGCTCTTGCAGAGTCAGCTCGACCATATATGGCGACCAGTCCCAGAAGTGGACATCGCCCTCCGTATTGCCAGAACATCTTCTGCAACCGAGTGATGCAGTTATAGATCTTGGCTTGAACATCCCTCAAAGGTTTGGCAACCGATAAGAAAGGATTTCTGAGGTTTCCCATGCTGCAAGATGGATTTGGACTCGGAATAACAGTCAGAAGCCTTCTGAAAAGTTCTGCATCATTTTGCAATGCGGCAAGAAAGATGGCAGTCGACTCGGTCTTCGAACCCAAGTCGCTGGCAGCGCGTTGAGAGATCAGATCAAGTGCAATATCCATCATGCTAGCACTGTTGCCCGAAAATGCCACTGAAGCACAGAGAGCACCGGCGTGGTAGATACTGCCCGCCATTTGGCGGATGCCACTGATGCAGTCCAGGTCTTGGCCACAGATTGCAGCCTCGAGGAGATCCCCAACTCGATCACATGAAGACCTATGGTTCAGAAGAATCTGAGTCATGTACCAGTCGCCCGCGAGTAGAGAAGCCATGATGTCGCTTTGACTTGGCTCGCCGTTGTGGCAGATCAATAGCTCAGCACACTTGATCCTGTCACATACCGAACCTGACCTACCAGACCGGAATGAGCCACGGTAGCTTCCGATGCATCGTTCAGAAGTGATTTGTGTAGTGTATTTCGACTTGTTTAGTGCGTTTTCGGGGAACAGCGCCGAACGTAGCGGAATCCTCGCACCGTGGTCAAGGTAGTACTGGAGTGAATCGACATCGCCCACAAAGGAGGCCCGGTAAGCTGCTGCGCAAAGGATACAGCCTGGTGGTTGCCGGATTTTCAAATCGATGTGTCCAACCCTGAATGTCAAGCGATCGTGTGATTTGCCATTCTTGGAGAGCTTGCAGGTGCAAAGCAACGCACGCCATTCGGCAGATGAAAATTGTCGCTGGTGGTGGAAAGCCAGAAACTGCTCTTCGAGAAATTGACCAGCCCTATAATGCCCCTGCCCGAGTGTCACAAAGAATGTGACGAATATGGAATCGGCGTCGTGCTGAGGCTCGGGTGACTGTTGCAGAATCCACTTGCATGCTTCCAGGTGGCCGAAGTCAGCGGCCACATGGATAGCCGAGAATCCGTATTTGTCTCTTTCAGCTAGGTTCTGATTGATCCTGGAAAGGGCCAGAAGAAGACGTACAGACCCATGTCGTGCAGCAGTCATCAGGGTAGCCGGGGTAACATGAGACGGTTCGAGTGTTTCGATTCTGCTAATGAGAAACTCGAACTTCTCAATAGCGGCGTCTTCCGGCTCTGCGCCGACACAGCCCTCTATGAGGCGTCGAATAAGTGAAGCTGACCAGAAGTCGGGAACATCAATCTGTTGTCCGAGTCTGGGGCTTGAGATAACTGAAGCACACAACTTTCTGAAATTGTCTGTCGTGGCATACTGTGCCGAGCTTTGTAGAAGAAGTTGGATCCATCCAATAGAGCCGGAGTCCAGGAGCTTTTGTATGAAGAGATCATTTGCCTTGGTTTGGAGAACTGCAAGGGGCCGGATTTCTTTCCATGTCAAGGTGTCGTGAGAGCTCTGAATGGCTTCCAAGAGCGGCCAAAGCAGGAGAGCAACCCGAACATTGCCAGACTTTATCGCCCTTTGGAAACACTTTGTGACTGATGGGTAGTGAATAGTCCGAATAGTCCTGTTTGTCAAGATGGACATGATCCAATGGACCACGAGGTGAAATCGTTCGTCATCGTTGTCACCCCGCCTTTCGAATGTCTCGGATTGGTAGATGTTATTAAACACGTACTTCCAGAGCCTGGAGATTGCCGACATGAACATCCTGGTGCTTTTTTCCAATGGTTGCAGTCCCAGGGAAGTGGTCTTGGCGAGCTTAACCACGCCGGTGATTTCAAGGATGAAACTGTCTGACTTATACCAGTTCGTTCGAGAGTCGTTGTAATCAATGATTTTGTTGATGATCTTTGACAGAAGATGGACCCTTTCAGTGCTTTTGAGTAGGCCGAAGGCAGCTACACGGTGCTCGTTGCTATCACCAATCATGATCGTTTTGTAGTCTCGGTATTCAGAAGTGTCGGGGCATGCCACTGCTCTGGTCGCTGCTGATGAAGTGCTGGGAGCTGACTGTGCTGATTTGGCTGTTGGTTGAACCAAAAGAAGGGGAGTGGAGATGCCTGAGAAAAGTCCATTAGATCGCTGCAATGTAGAATCGAAAATGTCACACAGAAATGGTACCTTCATGGTAGAGTTTGCGGCGCTTGAGCTCCTTCGCAATCTTTCTTGGTCCCAGTTGCTGTCCCCTGACGAAGATTTGACTCCCCTCCCCGTCTTGGTTTGCCCTCAGAGAGCTGATGTCTTGCCATGTAGTCTTGTTGAGATACTTGGCGAAGCCCCATTTCTTGCACCTGGTCTCGAGCTGGGAGGATCTGTTGGCGTAATATTAGTTGAAGTCATCAACAGCTACAAGGGGGTACCTGCGTGACCGAAAATCCCTTTTCAGCGAGCTCATCGCGGACATCTCTGAGTGTTCTCTTGTCGGTCAGGTACCTTAACCTGATGAATTCACGATGTTGGTACCATGTCGCTTCGCTGATCCTCGCTGCATATGGCATAGTGATGAGTTGCCGTCCGAACGCAAGGTGCTGGCTCGAAGTTCCAGGTCGTTGGAACTTGGAACTTGGAAGAGAAGATGTGGTGGTCCAGGGCGGGGGCCGCGCCCAATGTATCTCGGAAAACTCTGCCCCCTCAGGCTTGATCTTTTGATTCCTATTGGAAGAGAAGACTTCTGGTAATAGGATGTGTTGTGCGACGTTGCCGAAATCTGAAATGTCCTGACTGGTCGAGGGGCGCCTAACCTGCAGCCAGCCACCGTCCCTCAGCTTGGGCGCTGATGCAGCACGGTGACATTACGACCAACGAGGTGAGTCCTTGGCATTGAAAATCTGAAATGGCAATAAGTAGGTGGCCAATGGATGAGGGTGCCGAAATCTGAATTCCCCAGTGTGAGAAACTTCTGGATCATCTGCAGGGTGCTGGAGGCCTGGCCATCATCCATGCATTGTACGACCCGGTGACGCTGAGGAGGTTCCCAAATCTGAAATCGTCATACCCAATGGATAAGGGTGCCGAAATCTGAAATCCCCAACGTGACGTATCTGCATGGTTCTGGAGGCATGTCGGACGAGGATGTTCCCAAATCTGAAAGGTTCTGATAGGTCGTTGACAAGCCAAGCTGTGATAATATGCTGCTGGTGGTAGGCGAATTCAGGAGGCAGCATGGGGCTGTCACTTCGATTGAAGCTTCCTCGCAAACATCGTCGCAGCCCCATGCAAAATGGCATTCTTGATGGCAGTGCTCACCCAGCCATATAAACAACTACAAAGTCTCTCCAGCTGAAGTCTTATTCTTCAGACCGGTGTCATCAGTCCAATCCCACATGCTACTTCTCTCAACTAGGTATCTCTTCTTCAGAGCCTCTTCTTCCCTAGGCACCTAGTAGGCTTCACCCGGAGACATTTCCCATGCTCAGCCCTGAGGCAATCATTGGCATAGTGGCCGCCATAGTCACCCTGCCGCCCACCTTGTTTTTGATTTACAGATACTTCTTTACGGCACGACGGTGTAAGTACCTCTACAACCAAGCTAGAGCATGACCCTGAACTTGTATACCAGCCAGCATCAGGACTCAGTACCACCATCCTCATCACTGTCTCGGCTGCAGACAGGGTCTCCTCGTAAGGGAATCCGGCACTTCTTTCACACCCTGGTATCTCGGGCCTCGGACAGCGGTTGTGCCACGCGGCTCCCACTGGCGCGAATACACGGCTTGGGAAGGGCCTTATATAACGCTGGCATCGTCGCACTCCTCGTTAAATGCACCCGAGCCGCTGTTATCGACGGGCTTCGACAGCTTGGAGAGGTGAACTCGGGGGAGAGGCGGATCTTCTCACCTTTCGGGCTGGAGAGATGAGTATTGGGGATTTGTCCCTAGCATTGTAAGCCTGCGTAGAGAGACAGCAAGTGTACAGACACAACAAAAGACAAGTTGAGATATCTTTGAGTAGATAGCCTGGAACTAAGCAGTATGAACACCAAAAAAGTGCAACACCGGGCATTCGTTGATCGTCACCAACCCAACTACTACTCCGGCCCTCAGAAGAGTTGCCATCGGATAGCGAGGCTTCCAATTTATGCATCATGAGGTTCTGAAATTGGAAGAAATCGACAGACGCCTTTGTTGCTGCTTCAACACGTCCGCCTTGAATCGGAGCGGTGACCCATTCCACTACCTGGAAGCTCCGTGGCACCCAATCAAGGGCCTCTCAACACACCAGAAGCTCGCTCAGTGAGCGCTTTTGGGTTCATCCTGTTACACTGCCCCGTCCAAGAAGCGTTAGACCACTCTATTCAGATGCATGCATGGTGGGCGCTGATCTCAGCAACACTATGATCCGCGTATTCAGGTTCGGGCCCGAATACATAAGGACTGAGGCTTCTACCCAGCCATCGAACTGACAAAGAGCAGCCTCGCCACAAGAGTCACTACACGACTCTCCATCCAAGATGCTGCGCGAGATCACCTACACCGTCCTGGGCATCATCGTCCTCGGCTTCACCTCAGAATGGGCAATCAGCGCCTTTGACGATCCTCGGGAGCCCCCACGTCTACAATCACGAGTGCCCCTGATCGGGCACTTGATGGGCCTGCTGCAAAATGGCGTGAGATACTACGGAGTGACGAGGTAAGAGAAAAAGTTGTGGAGTACTCACTGGAAAATCCTCTGACGGCGTATGCGACCTCATAGCCGCCGGACGGACGCGGAGCTCTATACCATCGGCATTGGGCCTGTGAAGATCTACATCTGCAACGGGCTACATCTCGTTCCCCTCATCCAGAAAGCCTCGAAAACGCTTTCCTTCCGGCCTTTCCTCCAGATCTCGGCCAAGAGATTCGGCGGTGCGTCCGCCGTCACGCAAGAGCTTTACACAGAGGCCTTTGCGGACGGCTTCGGTGAGGTCATGAAGACCACCCTTGCTCCCGGTCCGCACCTGGACGAGCAAAACCTCAGAATGGGGGCGGAGGTGATCAATCAGTTGAACAAACTTACTGAGATGAAGGAGGTATGTATGTTGGAATGGACCAGACACACCATCGTCCATGCCAGTAGCTTTGCCGTCTATGGGGATGGACATCCCTATCGCAGCCCCGAATTGAAAGACGCTTTCTGGTATGTTTTCCCAATGGAATGGCTGGGGACTAGCCGTCGCACTTCCCCAAGCCTAACTTCCAGCTTCCAGCCTGGCTGCCTGACAGTCCAACGGGGGAACTGACAATGCGACAGGGAATGGACCGAATACCTGCCGATGCACCTGATGGGGATTGACCCGCTCGGCAAGGGCTATGCCGCCAGACGAAGGGTTTTCAACGCTCTCTTCGAATATGGGAAAAAGGTGCCCGACAACGTCGCCAAAATCGTCATCGAGAAATCCCGGTTCATGGAGGATGCCGGACTTTCATTCGAGGAGACGTGGAAGCAGGAAGCCGCATTTGCAACCGCCCTGTTTGGGAACAGCACCCCAACTGCCTTCTGGACATTCTACGAGATCTACTCGCGCCCGGACATCCTCGAAGAGATCCGCCACGAGATTGCCACCAAGGCCGTCAAGGGGCACGATGGCGTGTTCCGCCTCGACGTGGCGGCAGTCAAGACGCGCTGCCACCTCCTTCTGTCTATATACCAGGAAACACAGAGAACCAGACATCAGCACGCGCCCATCCGCAAGGTCTTGGAGGACACACTCCTGGATGGACGCTATCTTTTGAAGAAGGGCAACTACCTCCAGATACCCGGCGAACCTACCCATATGAGCCGTGAGCTCTGGGGTGCGTCCGCTCCGGAGTTCGACCCATACCGATTCGTACCGAAGGAGCAGAAGGAAAAGGTCGCGTTCGAGAAAACCAGGTTCACGGCATGGGGCGCGGCGCCGCATCTCTGCCCGGCCAGGCAGTTTGCTTCGACTGAGATTTTGATTCTCGTGGCCCTGGTGGTGATGAGGGTCGATTTGCTCCCTGTGAATGAGACGGGACGATGGGAGAGAGACATGCCGTCTCGGAACGAGCTCACCACATTACCGAGCCCGGCGAAGGAACTGAAGGTACGGGTGAAGACACGTGAGGCGTGGTCCGGGACTTGGGAGCTTGAGATGGGCACAAGTATGACGAGGCTATCCCTCGCTTCCGGGTAACTATATTTACTTGGGTAGTTTCTTCCTACCTGAGCCGAGTATTTCAAGTAAGTACTTAATAAAAGGATAGTAAAAATTAGTAAAAGAATATTATTCTCCTAGGAACTAGACTAGATTAGCCCTAATTGGCTTGACGATGGGAGAGCGAACGGGATCCCGTATTCTCCAATGGGTGTGGTCGTGTGTGCTGGAACGATGGATCGGCAGGGCCCTTGGACAATCGTCGAAGTTCGAGGTTGAGTCTTGATCCAAACAGTCGAGCTCCAGCTGCCTTCGGCGGGCTCTCGGCGCTTGTCAGATAGGCGAGCGGCGGCCTCGAGTCAAAAAGCGAAGCGCGACGGGACAACCGTTCCGCGCCATCCGAGGTGACACCCACTTCAAAGCGCTAAGACGTGGAGCTCCAGGAGCTCCAGCAAGCTTGCAGTGGAAAGATGGCAGCTATCGGCTTCTGTCATGACAACATCATGCATCCGCGGGAGTCCACCGAAAAAGCTCAACCTGAGTAACCGCAGAAACTAGGCCGGAGCATCACCTCATCTCGTCGTCATTCCAGCCCGCCCGACCGCCCACAATTCGCCGGCGCCGGCGCTACGTCGCCCGTTGGCGGCAACATTGTGGCATGCTTCTTGGCCATCCGGACTCGGTGTTCCCGCTGGACTGAACTGAACCGCACGCGGCAAGCCTGCCATGCCCTGAACGACACCGGGAGTGCCGGCCACGCGTGGCCTGACGGCTTCGTCCCGGTCGATGTGGCGCGAGCTTGAATCTTCCCGTCCACACCTTTTGAAGCTTAAGACGCTCATTGCTCCTCAGCACACGCCTGGAGCACCTTCGTCCCTGGCACATCCCATCACGCACGCCTCATCACCAGCTTCAACCACCATCATGGGCGACATCCGAGAGCAAGGGCTGCGCAAGCCCGTCGACGTCGCCGAGTACCTCTTCACCCGCCTCAAGCAGGTCGGCGTCGAGTCCGTCCACGGCCTCCCCGGTGACTACAACCTCGTCGCCCTCGACTACCTCCCCAACGCCGGCCTCCGGTGGGTAGGCAGCGTCAACGAGCTCAATGCCGGTTCGTCCCCTCCCCCTCTCCCCTAATGCTATACCCCCTGACACCCCCAGGCTACGCGGCCGACGGCTACGCCCGCGTCAAGGGCATCTCAGCCATCATCACCACCTTCGGCGTCGGCGAGCTCTCCGCCATCAACGCCCTCGCCGGCGCCTTCGCCGAGCACGTCCCCGTCGTCCACATCGTCGGCTGTCCCTCCACCCGATCCCAGCGCAACGGCATGCTCCTCCACCACACCCTCGGCAACGGCGACTTCAACGTCTTCGCCAACATGAACGCCGACATCTCCTGCGACGTGGCCAAGCTCAACAACCCCGCCGAGATTGCCGTCCAGATCGACCATGCCATCAGGGAGTGCTGGCTCAAGAGCCGCCCCGTTTACGTCATGCTGCCCACCGACATGGTGGAGCGAAAAGTCGAGGGCGCGAGGCTCGAGACGCCGATTGAGCTGGACGAGGCGGCGAATGATCCAGCAAAGGAGGATTACGTCGTTGACGTCATTCTGAAGTATCTTCATGCTGCTGAGAAGCCAGTGGTTCTCGTCGATGCGTGCGCTATCCGTCATCGTGCCCTGGCTGAGACGCATGCACTGCTGGAGAAGGCCAAGATTCCGGTGTTTGTCACGCCCATGGGTAAGGGCGCCATCAACGAGACGCACCCGAACTATGGGGGCGTCTACGCCGGCGAGGCGTCCGAGCCGACCGTCCGGGAGCAGGTCGAGGCTTCGGATCTGATTCTCTCCATTGGCGCGCTGAAGGTAAGCCAACATTGGGCCTGGAAGACTTGCATTTGCTGACTTTTACCAGAGCGACTTCAACACGGCCGGCTTCTCCTATCGTACCTCCCAGCTCAACACCATTGACCTCCACAGCACGCACACCGTCGTCCGATACTCCGAGTACCCCGGCGTCAGCATGAAGGGCGTCCTCCGCAAGATCACCGAGAAGCTGGACCTCTCCAAGCTTTCCGTGACGCCCGTCCAGAAGCACGCTGCTCCAGGAAAGCCGGGTGACGATTTCGGCGCCATCACGCAGTCGTGGCTGTGGCCCCGCGTCGGCAGCTTCCTGCGGGAGAAGGACATCATCGTCACCGAGACGGGCACGTCCAACTTTGGCGTCATCGGGACGAGGTTCCCTGCTGGAGTTACGGCGCTGAGCCAGGTGCTCTGGGGAAGCATTGGCTGGTCCGTCGGCGCGTGTCAAGGTGCTGCGCTGGCGGCGAAGGATGCGGGTGACGACAGGCGAACGATCCTCTTCGTTGGTGATGGGTCCTTCCAGCTCACGGCGCAGGAGCTGACGACCATGATCCGGCACAAGCTGCGGGTGACAATGTGAGCGATATCCCCAAAACCCTCCTGGAACCATGACTGACCTTCCCAGCTTCTGCATCTGCAACGACGGCTACACCGTCGAGCGCTTCATCCACGGCATGGAGGCCGGGTACAACGACATTGTCCAGTGGAAGTACAAGGACCTCGTCACGGTGTTTGGCGGCAACGAAGAGACGACGAAGAAGTACCAGGTCCGCACGCAGAAGGAGATGGACGATCTGCTCAAGGATAAGAAGTTCAATGATGACAGGGGCGTGCAGTTTGTCGAGCTGTACATGGGCAAGGAGGATGCGCCACGGGCGCTAGTGTTGACGGCCGAGGCGAGTTCAAAGCTGAATGCTGAAAAGGAGTAAGATTGGGGGGGTGGATAGATGATGATAATGACCTTGGGTCTGTAATGAAGATTGGCGTTGGAAGTAATCAAGGACACATCCGTTGAGATGACGAGGAATCATTATCTGTGGGAAAACAGATGGTAAGGGGGTTGAGAAGCAGCAGCAAGAAAAGACCAGATGATCAAGACATCAAACAATGTCACCAACAGCGAACCGACAACCATGTTTTGAGCATCTCCAAAGAGTCTCTTGCATTAAGGGGCCATCTGCAGGCTAAGAGCCAGCACCGGCCACCACATTATCTACTTTTACAAGCCTTCACAGGCCCGACTTCGCCTCACCAACACCAACAACATTGCCACCCTCGTCAACAGCGACAGTAGAGCGCTTAGTCGACTCCTTGCGGGGGTTCTTGGCCTCAAAGACAACCTTGAGCTGCTCAAGCGTCTTTCCAGCCGTCTCGACGAAGAAGAAGTAGATGACGGCCATCTCGACGCAGATCCAGCCAATGTACACGAGGTACAGCTTCCAGCCGATGGCCTCCATGCCGACCGAGATGCCGTACGTGTTGACGATGATGGCGATGTTGAGGAAGAGGAAGGACAGGGCGGAACCGCGGGCGCGGGTGCGGTTCTCGAGACACTCGACGGAGTAGAGAGTCTGGAGGGGGGTGAAACCCCAGGCGAAGAAGATGCCGAAGAGGTAGATGGACACGATGACGCCGTAGGACAGGTTGGGCGTCTTGGCAGTCTCGGCCGTGAAGGCGGTGAGCATGCAGTAGCAGGCCAGGGAGCCGGTCAGACCAGCCAGCATCATCTTGCGACGTCCGAGGCGGTCGAGGAGGGAGGCACCGAAGATGGCGGCGAGCATGGAGAATATGGGGTTGATGGCGTTGAGGAGGAGCTGGGTGTCAGGGTTATCGATGCCAGCCTCCTTGATCATGACGGGCATAAAGTAGGAAACTACATTGTTGCCAGACCACTGGCCGATGAAGGCCATGGCGACGACCATGAAGAGACGGTAGCGGGCGGCGCGGGTGTTGAAGAGCTCGCGGTAGTCCCACCACGGGTTCTCGTCGCGGCTGAGGGCGTTGTCCTCGACAATCTCGCGGTACTGGAGCTGGACGACGGGGGCGTTGGCGTCGCCCTCGCCGTGGTACTTGGCCATGATGGCGAGGGCCTCCTCGGCGCGGTCGTGGGAGATGAGCCAGCGGGGGGACTCGGGGAAGAAGAGGATCAGGCACATGACGATGCCAGGGATGCCGGCCTGGATGACGGTGGGGAGACGCCAGGCCCAGGAGGACTTGAGGTGGAGGCTGGAGCCGTAGGTCGACCATCCGGCCAGGATGTTTCCGAGCCACCAGAAGTTGTTGTCTGCGCGTGTTAGTGGTGGTGTCTTGGTGTTGGAGAGAGGTATCTACTTACACATGCCGGCCATGAAGCCACGGTAGGCGGGGTGGGCAAGCTCGACGGTGTAGGCAGGGCCAGCGGCGGAGGCGACTGAAGAGTGCAAGTTAGCAGGTGGTTACCATGGGAGAAGAGGAGGAGGACATACTGGAAGCGCCGAAGCCGAGAACGAAACGTCCACCGATGAACTGGCCGAGGCTGTTCGCCGGAGTCTGAATGGCAGTACCAACAAGGACGATGAAGCATCCGATGAAGATGCACCAGCGACGTCCGTATCCATCGGCAATGTACCCAGTGAAGGGGAAGGCGACGACCTGACCAACGTTGTAGATCATGAAGACGATACCGGTAGTCGAGCCGGCGCCGCTAAGGCCAAAGGTCTCCTGGTAGAAGGGCATGGCGTTGATGGCACCCATCAGAGAGCTGTCGAAGCCGTTCATGGTCGAGACGAGGTAACCGATTCCCATGATGCACCAGAGGCGAAGCATGTTGGGGCTGAAGTGGCTGGGCTTCTGCTCGGCGACAGCGGCGGCGAGGGCGACGGACGCGGCCTGCACCTCGGTGACGCGACCCTCGACCTTGCCGTCGAGGGGGTCGTTGTCGTGCTCGACGCCCACCTTGGGGTCATCGTAGGAGGTGTGGTGCGTAGCCATGGTGGAAGACTGTGGTGATGGGGATGCGACGCAGCAGTGCCTGTCTCTCCTCTTCTCTTTTCTCTCCAGGTGGGCGCCGATCCCCTCTTATAGTGACAGGCTGCACGACACGATGTGCCCTCCCCGTGGGCGCGCGCCGATCTCCGCTCTCTCCCCCTCGTGCCTCGTGCCTCGGTGGTATCGTCCCATGGAGCCCCACGGGTCCCACGGGTCCCACGGGTCAGGCGCGATGCAGAGTCAGATGGAGACACACTCAAGAGAGGATGTCAGGGGAAGTGTGTGTGTGTGTGTGCACTGCTCGGTGGGTGTCGGGGGAGTCGGAGCCGTGCAGTTCAGACCGCAGACCGGCACGTCCTTGCCATCCTTTCGGTGGGCCAAGTCCTCGAAACACCGGCTCTGGACGTTGCCCTTGTTGGGTTCGGGCTGCACGCCAGTCCCGAAATGTGCGCCAGGCCCGGCCGTCGCCGCGCGAGTGCCGAGATCGCCCCCCGGAGCACGATCGAATGCAGTAACGGCATGGCATTGCTACAGTAGCAGTGGCCTGGCGGAGCTTGAAGGTTACCTGTACTCCGCCCATTTCCCGCCTCGGCGCGCTGTTGGTGCCGGGATGGGCGCTGCTGGCCGGTGTAATGAGCCGGGATGTTGTCACCTGTGCCGTTCTCCGCTGTCTGCGGGGGCGTTTTGGGTCGGGGGAGAGCCCGCTGAACAGGGTAAAGTGGTGCATCCCACGGGGAGATGGCCTGGATTTGGAGGACGCTGCAGCAGAAGCGGCAGTGATCGGCTTAGGGGGAAGCGCTCATGTCGGTGGCATGTGGTGGTTGTGCTTGAGCCGGTGAACCACGTCCGATGTGGTGACGTCGTTGGACGTCTTTTGGGCTTCACATGATGGGTAATGACGGCAATCGAACGCATATGGAAGCTTTCGGTGCAATCACCGACATGCGTCTTGTCGTCGCGTGGACGTGGCTTGGGCGTAATGGGCGAGTCAGGACCGGAGATGCTTGGCTTCCCACCGACCACGGACGGCCCGCTGCGAACACCTCCCGCCCAGGTCCAGGGTTCGGCCCCGAGCGCCACGTTTTCTACCGTCGGCTTGTTTTTTTTTCTGCTCTCCGCTGCCAACGGCAAACTTCAACTGCCGCGCTTGGGTCTCGCTGAGTCGTGCTTGTGCTCTCTCGATTCTCGATGTGGGCATGGTAGCCTCGGCCATCTCCCCGCTGCTACGGGCATCCATCCAGCGCAAGCACCCTACTGTCCAGAACCTGGGGAGCACCCCTCGGGGAGCTGGACCCTTTCCGGGCATGGATGGCTGCCGTTAGGTAAAAGAAGGGGGCACAGCAAAGTAAGGTTCTGGCCTTGGGCCCGCCGCCCGGTCAACCGGTGTACCTGTACGAGTTCGCCGGGTCGGTCCACGTTGGTCCACGTCGGTGGGGAGAAAATTTCGGAGTTGCGCCCGCCCGCCGGCGCGGGCACGGGCAGTCGGCATGATTCGGGTTGCGAAAATGTTCATCCCAATACCCAGCTGAGAACAAGGAATGGCCTCCTTCGACTCGTCGAGTTGTGCTTGGAATGTTCATTTGCCGGCCGGGTAACGAAAAGTTGCAAGTGAAGGAACCGGCCCGCGGCCAGTCCAGTCTGGCCTGGCCAGGAATTCTCCACACATCGCCGAAAAATAATGCAACATCTCCGAAGCTACTCGTGCAGTAGCCCCCTTGCCCGAGTCAGCGAGCCGTCTGTGCCGTCTGTTGCCCAGTCATGCGCAGACTGGAGCTGCAAATCCCTGGCCCCATCGAAGCCCGCCCATCACTGCAACCAGAACGGCATAGGCCGCGACCACACTCGCGGAGCCGTATATGTAGGCGCGCCTCACGTCTCCAAACCCCGCCAACTCGGCGACCCATGTCGAGACCGTGGTGAGGCACCCGCAGAAACCGTCCTCGACGCCCATCAGGACCTGGCATGCCACGAGGCCGCCGACAGGCGCGTGGGCCAGGTCCCATGCCATTCCCAGCACCGCGGTTCCGCCCACGTTGGCGGCAAAGGTCCCCAGGGGGAACGAGGCCAGGCGCGGGTTGAGGACGAGGCCTAGATGGTGGCGGAGGAGACAGCCCAGCGGTGCGAACACGAGGGCGAAGAGGGCCTCGCCACGCCAGGCGTCGCGAGGGGGCACGGCTGCGAGAATGACTGCGGCCAGCCAGCCGCCCCATCCCAGGAGCGCGGCGAGCCGGTCGATGTAGCGACGCGTGAAAGACCGGGGCAGCGTGGGTGTATACGGGTGCAGGACTTGGGCGAGGTGACCTCCGGCAGCGAGGGCGCCAAGCGACAGGGCGACGGTAGAGATCAGCACGGCCAGGAGGGCGAGGAACGAGTAGCCACCGTTGCGAAGAGTCACCACGGCGCCTGGCATGGGAGATATGTCGTTTGTCGTGGCGAGGAACATGTCCCTGATGAAGCTCGAAAAGGAGGTGAAGGAGCCGCAGAAGCCTGTAGCGAGGCCAACGTAGAGAGGTACCGTCTTCTTGCGGGCGAGATGAGCGGCGCGGGCGGCGGGCGTAAAGGTCGGCTCGGGGATGTCGCCGTGGGCGTCGTCGGCAGATATGAAGAGCCGGCGGTCCTCGATGAGGAAGCCCATGATGAAAGAGCCGCCGACATTGGCCCAGAGAACGGGGAAGGAGATGGGTGCCGAAGGGTAGCGGTTCAATGCCTGGACGCCTAGTCGTGCGAGAGTGCCGAGGAGGGCGAAGAGGATGAGGTGGGAGTGGGTGTAGAAATGGGTGAGGCTGGCCGTGGTCGTCATGGTGGGCGTGGAGGTCGTGATGGCAAAATCATCGCGGTTGTGATTACTAGTTCGGAGGAAGATATTCCCAGCGCTTGGCGTGGTCGCTTAGCCCATATTGACAGGTCGCTGAGGGGATTTGGCGGGTGATGTGGAAAATATGAAGGTGTGGTTTTGGAACTTGCGGCTAACACGGCAGGCACGACGGGAAATGACACTTGACTCACCTCGGTGTTGCTGACGAACGCACTTACACCGAGGTTCACCGAAGCCCAGCCTCACCGCTCACCGAGCGATCTTCAACTTCATTTCCACTCCTTCCCTCGACCATCTTTCAACAGAGCTTTAGATCGTATGGACTGCTTATTAGAAGGCCATTATTGAGATGGTCCTTGTAAAAATAGATGCAAGCACATGGATCAGCGCCACCCAAAAATCCCTATCATCAGAGGGGATCTCATCCTGGAGTCATGGTTCTTGTCGAGCTCACTCGAGGTACTTGTTGAATCAATGCGTCAGCCGTCCCATACCCGCTGTGAAGCAATCATTATGAGCCTGAATCCACGCAAATGTTCCCGAATCCCAATTTCTGCCACTTCACCCCTCACCTACCACACAAGCGCAAACACGCCAAGAGCCCCAGCGATGCCCATCGGAACGACTCGGCCCAGGTTATACACTCCCCACTGATCAACAAGCCACTTTGCGCTCCTCTCCTCCTGCGCCGTAAACACTGCACCCTCCTCATCTTTGGCCACGGCAGCCCCCTCGACCCGGTCGGCGAGCGCCAGGATCTTCTCGTTGAGCCGCTTGGTCATGAACAGCCTCGTCCACGGGATGACGGCGAAACACAGCGCGGCAGCGGCGCCGAGGAGGCGGGCTCGCGTCGCCAGGCCCACGGACGAGAGACGAACTGCAAGGGCGATGTAGCTGATGCCGCATGCGATAACGGTAAGGGGGGAGGCGAGCGAGAGTCGGCGGTAGGTTGCGGCCCATTGGCGCAGCATGAGAGGCGTTGGGAGGAGGAGGAGGCCTGGGGTCAGGATGATGGAGAGGGAGAGATTGAGAGAGGCAACGGACGTGGCTGCCACGGCTGTCGTGGCCAGCCAGACCTCGGTAGGTTTGGGAGGCATATTTGGTCAGGGTTTAATGAGAAGGGTGGTCTTCACGAGCAGGGAGATTTGGACTTGAACATGAGTCCAACGATGATGTTGATGGAGCTGAAGCGCGGGGAAGACAGCGGGGGACCTCTCAAGCCCTGCGCTTGCAGCTGGCACCCCCCGCCGCCCCGCTTCCAGTACCGGGGCCCGGAGTGGTGTAGTTGGGTGGCGACCGCTTGAGGATCAAATTACTAAGCCTGACGAGGCGATAACGGAAACGGGAGAGAGGCTCGCCATTCGATACACCCTCCGGTAACCCTGGTGCTTCATTTTTTTTTCCGGCAATGAATCCGAAGCGTGTATTTTCTCCGACGGCGTCTTACGCGATCATCAATTGAACATCCACCTCAACGCGTCAAACCCATGCCCCAAGCATCACTTGTGGCCACCCCCTTCCTAGGCATCTACCTCGACCGCGGCCATGCCTCCTTCGCACCCGGCGACATCATCTCCGGCCATGTCGTCCGTAGCGAGCACATGATGGTTGACGATGCCACGGTCACCATCTCCCTTACCGGCAGGGTCAAGACCAAAATCGTCGTTAGCTGGTTCAAGAAGAAGATCTCCTCGAACGCCAAGATGTACCGTGGCTAGACACCTCTCATCGACGAGCGGCAGAGTCCCTGGGTCCTCTTCCGGGGGCCGGTGTTCATCCCGCCCGGCGGCGCGGGGCATGCCGCATGGCCGTTTGCCATCACCATGCCCACGCATTATCTCGAGACCGAAGGTTAACCCTTGCGAACACTCCCGGAATCTTTCACCATGGAGAATGGAGGCCTGCCAGGCTTCAGTCTCTGGGACGAGGGGTTCGTCGAGTACACGCTCCGAGCAGAGATACGGTCTACCTTGGGGAACAACGGCGCCATCCTACCCATCACCCTCAGGACTACAAACCCCGGCCTTCCCATCGCAGAAAACCCCCTCCTCCCACGGCAGCTCTTCGGCGTTGCCTCTTGGCCCGATCTCCGTCCCTTCCGCCCTCGGGGTCGCGGGTCCCGCCCCATCCCAGACGTCCACCACAACCGCGTCTTCGGCGGCCACGTGATAATAGAAACTCCCACCATCATCCAGCTCGAACATCCCGATCCCATCTCGGTGCGCCTCAGCTTCTCTCCGGAACCCATTACTAGGCGCAGTTGACGATGACGCCCCACCGCTCAAAATCACGCTCCTCTCTCTCACGATGGAGATCATCCCCACGCCCGAGATCGTCGCCGACGGCTTCTCCGGTCCACGATCCGTCATCAAACCCGCCGGCGTCATCGTCACTGTCTGGCCGCCTGCCACACTCAGCCCCAACGCGCCACCGCTATACATCCCATATCCTAAGGACGGCCCGCCCGTCAACGTCGGCAAAATCGCTAGGCTGCGCATCGGCAGAGGCAGTGCCATGAGCGAGGCTGTGGCCCAGGGGACGAGTTACCCCTCGTTTTCTACCCGGAACTTGAGGTACAGCCACAGCGTCACTTACAGGATCAAGGCGACGGTCAACGGAGAAGACCTGGAGATTACGCGCAGCTGTGAGGTGGCTGTGACTGTTCTTCCGCCGGCCAGAGAATGCAGGCCGGGAGCTGCTGTTCCCGCTGCTCGTGCTACTCCTGCTGTCGAGCTCCAAGTCTTGCCTCCTCCCAAGCTCCAGGCGTCGCCTTCCCTTGTGGTCCAAGCATCGACGCCTCACCTCGAGCTCCAAGCATCCACGCGGACCCTTGAGCTCCAGGCGCCGCCTCCTCCCGAGCTCCCAAAAACGTCGCTCCCCGAGCTACAAGCAACCTCACTCTCCAGCATCCAAGCTCCGCCTTCCCAGGGGCTCCAAGCATTGCCTCACCCCGTGCTTCAGGCATCCGCGCCCGCCCTCGAGCTCCAAGCGCCGCCTCCGCCCGAGTCCCAAGCGTCCCCTCCTCCCGACATCCAAGCCTCTGCGCCTCCAAGTCCCCTCGATCTCCCAGCGTCGTCTTCGAGTCCCCTCGGGCTCCAAAAAACGTCGCTGCCCAAGCTCCAAGGATCTCCTACCGAGGTCCAAGCAACGCCTCCCGAGCTCCAAGCATCTCCTCAACAACTCCCAGCAACGCCTCCCCCTTTAGTTCGAAAGAAACGTCGATCCATCCCTCGCCCGAGGGCGATGCACCGCCCGCTGGTGCGGCATAGCTCGGCGCGATTCTCGGCACCAGTGACGGTTGCAACGACCAGTACGGAATCATGACAACGATACCCCGATTAGTTTATGGCTTCCAGCACATGTCATATGATCCACCTCGCGTAATCCACGTTCTTCGTGCCTGTCAGTAAACTCTTTTGGCACCTGACCACACCCAATGTCCCAGCCATGCTCACGGCCAATACGGTCGATAGGATAGTGGGAAGAACTGCCACGACGGAGCTCCGGACGACAGCGTGCGGTTCAGATGAACTGTTGTTAAGTCTTCTTCACAGACAGCATAGCTACTTACAACCTAGGTTCCAACATCCTTGTGTTCACCAAATCCCCTCAGCCTTCCCACGAGACAGGGATATCAAACTCCAGCAAGTTTCTCTCCAGTTTTCCTCCATGTTCCTGGCCACAGGAACGTAGAGCTATGCTCAGGTGAAGCAATCATGTCGTTGCAAGCCAAGAGGGGTCAAGGTTGATCACCGGCAATGGATGTCCACCATCAGTCATCACCTCTGCGCTGGCCTTGTCGATGGTTCGCCAGCCAAGCCCGGCATTGTCAGAATGCTGCTCGACCATGATGTTTTCTTCGGGCTGTTGGCTGGCCGGGCGAATTCGTCGACCACGGAATCCCAGACTTATTCCTTGATGGTGTTGCCCTTGCAGGAGGCGCCGCTGTTGAGTCTGCGGTTCTGGGTGGCTTGCTGACTCTGAATGAGCATCTCGCGAGCCCGCTTGATCTCCCTGTCGTTTCGGCTGAGTCTCTCCTTGAGAGCGGCGACTTCATCCTTCAGAACGCCAATGGCCGTGTTCTGCGAGACAAAAGTCTCATGAACAGCTGCGACAGTCCTCTCGATACGTTGGAATGTCTCCTCGATGCGCCTGATGGTCTCCATCTGGACCTGGCTGTCTATGCGCACCTTCTCGTCGGCAGAGGCACTGTCGCTCTCTGACTCCTGACCGTCTGCCATCGTCCTCTGGGCATCGACGACTGAGGAGTTGCAGTCGGGGGTTTCATCGCCCGCCCCGTCCATTGACTTGCTGAGGGTATCACTCTCCTTTGAGGTGTTGTTGGTGCTCTGGCCAGATACATGCTCTTCCTCATCCTCAACGTGGGGAGCTCGGTAGTTCGAAGCAGGACCAGGCTGCAAGACGTCAGCAGCTGCACGAGCGGATCATACAAGCACAGAACTTACCTCTTGGGAAGGTGGGGATGTCACTGATGGCTTGTTGCTGTACATCGATGGACCCAGGTAGGCCTGGCTGGCAGGCTCGTGCATGGCGGTCGAGTGCACCGCCGCAGGACCGCAGCCACTGTTGGAGGGCTTCTGTTGGTTATCGGCGACAGTGGCTCTATGATAGGCTGTCTCGACCGTGCCGCTCATGTTGCGACCCGGGGCTGGCTGGCTGGCGGGGACGAATCCCTCATCTTCACCGCGAGAACGGGATCCGCTGTACGGGATGGTGTAAGGACGGCTGTTATCGGCCATGGTGATGATAGGTATGGGAGGCCTGGATGTTGAAGAGTGTTTGTAGGTATTGCTCGATGATCGATGGTCGCGGAGTTGTTTGGCAGACTGAAGGCAGGAGATCTACAAGGAAAAGCTCCTGGGGCGGGTGTGGAAGAATGGGAGGGTCCAGGTTGAGGAAGAATATAGGCGAGGATTCTCTCGGAAAGGGAAGAGCATGATGGTCGCCTAAGGCGATGAGGCGAAAACTGAGGCGGTGATGATTTATGAACGCCCTAGCCCTTGCGCTCCTGCCGCCGAACGCTGCCAGAGCCTCTACGGAAGGAGCGTGACGTCACGTGCTCCCATTGTAGCTTCGTGCGGGATGTACTAGGACACAATGCACTTGAGTTCAGATAGAAAGAGAACAGGATGTGGCTTCAGAAAAAGACTAATGATCTTTTGTGGTCCCGATCAAGGAGAGACTGTCCCGTAGTTGCAGGAGGTGTTTGCTGGAGGTGCATCTTCTGACGTTGTCTTGAAATCTATCCAGACCTAGTTGAAGATCGGGCAGCCGCCATTTGACTGAAAGATACTGAGCATTGTTGGGAAGATCATCAGCTTAAAGGTTCCCTCAACCAACATCTGATGCTTGTGGTGGCCTGCATCCGAGCACCATCATGATGGTTTGGTCCACAGTGTTTTGCTGTCTGCCCCTGAAGTCAGGGGACGAGCTTATCTAATAGATGCAGAAATGCACGGACCACCACAAGACCCTGAGACGTCGACCCCACTCCGGCTCTTCGCCCCCCCAGTCGCGGGTCCGTCCCTCATCTGCGCTCGCAAAGCCGAAAAGTCGCCCGCCGCAGAGTCCGCGTCGTCGACAACCACCACTCCAAAAGCTCCCGCCCGCAAGCGTCCTAGTAATGACGGCACCATAGACATCCCGCCATTCTCCCAACCTGCCATCAATCCGACAAACACCTCCCCATCGGCGCACCTGTCGCACACCCACCATGACCCCTTGCGACCGGTAGTACGATGCTTCAGATCGCCCACGGCCCCTTCACCAGGGGTTCGACGGCCACCTACGCCCGACTTGCGAGGCATCACCATGCCGCCCTCCGCCAGCGCTGGTCGTACGCGACCCCTCGCTGGGTATCCGGCGTTACCTCAACAACAAATGCATCAGATACAGAGACCTCCAGGACGGCGGAGAGCCTGGCGCGTGAGTCTTATTCGATCAATCCCCTGACCGTGGCCCAGCTGACCTCGCAGTCCCGTCGCATCCGCGATTCAACGAGATAGGCGTCCAACAGCTCAGCTCGCACATGTACAAACAGATATTCCCCAACGGAGGTACCCCTCCCCCGAAAGAGCTCGTCGATCTCGCAAAGGACCACCTCCGACGCCACGATCTACTCGGCAAGAACACCGATAACTCAGACCCCGTCGCCTTCGACCTGCCGCCGCTGCAGGGCTCGACCCTCGACGAACACTTTCACAAACTCGGCGTCGACTGCGCAGAGCCATTCCTCGGCTATTCTAAGGAGTTCGCCCGCGCCACAACGCCGCCGAAACCGAGAAAATGGGTGCGGAGGAGCGGATGGACGAAATACTACCCGGACGGCACCACCGAGGCCGTCGCCGCGCCCGACGAAACAATGCTCTGCTTCGACACAGAGGTCATGTGGAAGGAGAGCTCCTTCGCCGTCATGGCCTGCGCATCGAGTCCGACCGCATGGTACGCCTGGCTATCGCCCTGGCTGCTCGGCGAGACGGAGAATGACCGCCAGCTGATCCCGCTGGGCGACCCGACCAAGGAACGAATCATCGTCGGCCATAACATCGGCTACGACCGCGCTCGCGTGCTGGAAGAGTATAGCCTCGAGCAGAGCCGCAACGCCTTTCTCGACACAATGTCACTGCACGTTGCCGTCAACGGCATGTGTTCCCAACAGCGGCCCACGTGGATGAAGCACAAGAAGAATAGGGAGCTGCGCGAGCGCATCGCTACCGACACTGAGGACGCTCAGCTGGCCCAGATGCTCAGTGCTGGGCGCCAAGAGGAGGAGGAGCTCTGGGTTGAGAGAAGTTCCATCAACTCCCTGCGCGACGTCGCAAAGTTCCACCTCGACGTCACCATCGACAAGGCTATCCGCGACGACTTGGGCACCCTCGACCGCGCCGGCATTCTCGGAAAGCTCGATGAGCTGCTCGACTACTGCGCCGCCGACGTCGCCATCACCCACCGCGTTTACCGCATCGTCTTCCCAAACTTCCTCGAGACCTGTCCCCATCCCGTCAGCTTCGCCGCCTTGCGTCACCTATCGTCCGTCATCCTGCCCGTCGACCGGTCCTGGGACGAGTACATCGCCAACGCCGAAGGCAAGTACCACGAGCTCTCCGACGCCGTCCTGGCGCGCCTCATCGGCCTCACGGAAAAGGCTCTCGAGATCAAGGACCAGCCTGAAGTCTGGAGCGCTGACCCCTGGCTCCGCCAGCTCGACTGGTCTGGCCAGGAGATCAAGATGGTCAAGGGCAAGAAGAAGAACGACCCCCCGCGGCCAGCTGCCCGCCAGAAGAAGCCCGGCATGCCGCAGTGGTACAAGGACCTCTTCACCAAGAGCGATGGCCCCATCAACATCTCCGTACGCACCCGCATCGCCCCTCTTCTCCTCAAGCTGGCTTGGGACGGCAACCCGCTGGTGTGGTCCGACAAGTACGGGTGGTCATTCCGCGTCGAACGTGCCGACGCAGAAAAGTACTTCAACAGGCAGATGATCCAGTGCGACCTGACGGACGAGAAGATCGACGCCCTGCGCCACGACCGCACAGGCGTCTACTTCAAGCTGCCGCATAAGGACGGGCCCACGGCGCGGTGCGCCAATCCCATGGCCAAGGGGTACCTATCATACTTTGAAAAGGGCACGCTATCGTCGGCATACCCATACGCCAAGGAGGCGCTCGAGATGAATGCATCGTGCTCGTATTGGATCAGCGCTCGCGACCGCATCATGTCGCAGATGGTCGTCTTCCAAGAGGACGTCAACGGCGACAAGCCAAACGCCAGCAACAAGTCATCACAAGGCTTCATTCTGCCGCAGGTGATCCCCATGGGTACCATCACGCGGCGCGCCGTTGAGAACACTTGGCTCACGGCCAGCAACGCCAAGAAGAACCGCGTCGGGTCGGAGCTCAAGGCCATGGTCAAGGCGCCCCCGGGCTACTCGTTCGTCGGTGCCGACGTCGACTCGGAGGAGCTCTGGATCGCCAGCCTCGTGGGCGACGCCACGTTCAAGCTTCACGGCGGCAACGCCATCGGCTTCATGACGCTCGAGGGCACAAAGGCCGCCGGCACGGACCTGCACTCACGCACTGCGAATATTCTGGGCATCACGCGCAACGACGCAAAGGTCTTCAACTACGGCCGTATCTACGGTGCCGGGCTCAAGTTCGCCGCCCAGCTGCTCCGGCAGTTCAACCCGGGCCTGTCGGAGCGCGAGACGCTCGCCACCGCGTCGCGCCTCTACGTCGACACCAAGGGGACCAAGACGAACCGCAAGGCGCTATACAAGCGCCCCTTCTGGCGCGGTGGCACAGAGTCCTTCGTCTTCAACAAGCTCGAAGAATTCGCTGAGCAGGAGCGGCCACGCACCCCCGTCCTCGGCGCAGGCATTACGGAAGCCCTCATGGGCCGCTTCGTCAGCAAGGGCGGCTACCTCACCTCCCGCATCAACTGGGCCATCCAGTCTTCCGGCGTCGACTACCTCCACCTTCTCGTCGTGGCCATGGACTACCTCTGTCGCCGTTTCGGTGTCGACGCCCGTGTCGCCATGACGGTGCACGACGAGATCCGCTACCTAGTCCGCGACGACGACCGGTATCGCGCCGCCATGGCTCTGCAGGTCGCCAACCTCTGGACTCGCGCCATGTTTGCGCAACAAGTCGGCATCGACGACCTGCCCCAGTCGTGCGCGTACTTCTCCGCCGTCGACATCGATCGCGTCCTGCGCAAGGAGGTCGACATGGACTGCGTCACGCCTAGTCAGGCCGTCCCCATCCCTCACGGAGAGAGCCTCGATATCCTCGCCCTACTGGCCAAGGGCCAAGCCGCACGCCTCGATGACCCGGCCGCCACCCCGGAACCCGCGCGCGCACCGCGCCTCGATGGCATCCCTTACGAGCCCCGTGTTCCCGTCATGGCCTCCCTGATCGACGAGGCCGCAGCAGACTCGACCTTCCTCAAAGCGCAGATCTGCTCGACCGACGAGGAGCTGCGCGACATCCTGAAGCAGAAGAAGCCGCCTGTGCCTGCCAAGGTGGCGCCGCGCAAGCCCACTCGCAGCGTGCTGCCATACAGTTCGCACCCGGTGCTCGTGCCGGCCGACGAGCCCATGACCGTCTCGGACGCCATTGGCAACCGATTCACGAAATACAGGGGCGAAGCCAGTGGTAATTGGGCTTGGAAGACAACAAAGGTCGTGGGGCGGCCGGGGCCGACCTCGCGGGTGTAGGATGTGTATGATCATTGATGTATGCCCGACTGGGTGGTTTTCTTTTGTTACTCTGGGGTGTTTTTGGGTTACCGACGTTGTATGATATCGGCCGTGTTCGGCGTTTGGGGTGGTGGAACTGGGGACATGGCGAAAGCGGCTTTCGTGTGGAAGGGTGTTTTTGGTATATCCTAGATGTTGTAATCCAGCACAGTTGTGCGTCCGTTTGAACCATGACGACTCAGACGGTTGAATGGGCGAGGTGTTCAAGTCGCGATATCGAGGTCGAACAGTCGGAGTGGCATCGAGGTCATCTGGCCCAATTTCAGACGACGAGACTTCATCACCATGACAGCGCCCAGGCGCCTGCTCCCCTATACATCGCAATTTGTCCAGGAGACATTGAAAATGGTAGACTAGCATAGCCGTCCAACCCCAAGAATGGGAGGCACTGAACGCTGAGAAGCAGCCCCTGAGAAGCCGGTCATCTTGACGACAAGACGGCCAACACAGACAGCAGAGACCGTCAAAGATAGCCAACCTGCGTGACACGCCGATGCCATCGGCACTTTCATCGAACTCATCCCAGTCGGCTGCCATATCCCGTAGCCATGCCTTGATAACTACGCCCTGAGCTCCGGCCAGACCTTTCACTGCGTGGAACGGAAGCTCCAGAGAATGGCATAAACGTGTCTGCCCTTGAATCGAGTGGTCTTTTTCCAGGCAACGGGACGAAAGTATAGGCTTTCTCTTGCAAAACGACCTGGAGCAAGTTTCTGAAATCGAATGCGGCGCAAATGGTGTCAACCTTGAACTCGACAGGCCCGGGACCAGAGACTCAATGTCCTTCGACTGTCGGATGTCGCAGCCTGGAAGGGGATGGGTGCGGGACAAGCACAGCATGGCAGCATGAGCAGACAGATCACAGGTTCTGCAGCTTCACAGTGATATGGTAACGAATTGCCAGGTTATGGAATGTATTTAGTGAGCTCCTCTAGCTGGATTTGCTCTGTCAAGGCTCCTGGTACCATAATCTAGAACTACCCCGTTAGTATGCATGTTGACTGGTGAGTTGGATTTGAGAAGAAAGCTTACAGCGATGGACATGGCAGCCTCCTTCGTGGGGGACCGCCCATCTTCCGCTTGAACGAATAATGTGGCCACTGTTGTATAGTCTGTTAGTGAATGATGTCGAGTGATGTTTGTGAGACGTGAGGCTAAGTCTGATGTCTACGTAAGACACGGGGCCCGGAAGTTCGATTGTTATAAACAGACGTAAGGTCTTGTAAGACGACGAAAGAGTCACTCGATCTTTTCCGGGCGTTGAGGATGCATGTTTGTTGGTAGCTTGGTAGTGCAGACGGATAGTCAACGAAGAAAAAAATTGACGAAACCAGGCAAGGCGGCGTGGACGATCCGTTGTTGAAGAGCTCTTGGTTGCTTGGGAGGGAAGTGGGTAGGTAAGGTCCGGTAGGTGAGTGAATGTAGGCTGATAAGATGATAGGTAAGGGGGGGCGAGAATGATGAAAAACAGTGTAAGGGAAATGAAGTAGGTTTACTTACAAAACCAAGCTTAAAACTCAGAGGCAGCCCGGCGGTGGCCGGCCGACTGGCCATCCGGCGTCTCCCGACCCGGCATCTGCATGCTGCCGCCGCGACGGCGTACCCAGGCCGTGAACGCCAGGCCAAAGTGGCGCATCTCGGCGTCCTGCCACTCACTGTCGAAGCCGACCCCGAGGCTGACGGGGCCGCCGGGGACGTCGACAGTGGCATTGTTGCCCGGGTTGCCAACGCCAACGCCAACGAGACCAGGGCCCGCGCCGCCCGCGCCGCTCAGGAAGCCGCGGATGGACAAGCGGCTTTCGTTGTTGTCACGAGCCATTCTGTCCGAGAGCTGCAGGTGATGGGGCCGGATGACCGCCAGCTCGATCGGTCGGTATGGGCCGATGGGCGAGCGCGGCAGGGCGACGAGGGATGGGTTGCGGTTGCGCCACCACGTCGAGATGCCGACGCGGTGCGCGTGGATCCGGTGGATGACGAAGGCGATGGCGAGGACGAAGGCGACGACGGCGAGGATGACGGGGCCGATGAGGTTGCCCGGACGGCGGGGTCGAAGCGGTTGATGGAGCTGGCGGCGGCGGGGATGGCGAGGATGGAGAGGGCGGGCAGGGCGAGGACGAAGCGGGTGGTGACGCGGAGGAGCATGACGAGCATGATGAGGAAGAGAGAGGCGGCCATTTTGAGCTTGGGATGGCTGCGATGCATGTTAGCGATGTCAGGAGAGAGGGCGAGGGCGGCATACATGAGAAGGACCAGAAAGGACGGGGGAGACGTTTGACTGGTGTCGAAGATGAGCTGGTGTCGGAGACGAGCTTGAGTAGAAGACGAGCTTGTGTCGAAGAGGAGCTGTTGAGGAGGGGGAGTGTGTGAAGAAGACAAGCTTCTGTAGGTAGAAGACAAGCTTGTGTCGAAGGCGAGCTGGTGTAGAATACAAGCTTGTGAAGGAGACGAGCTGGTGTAGAAGGTGAGCTTCTGCTGTGATGATGGGTCGAAGAAGTCGGGCAGGTTGAGGAGGGGAGTGGGAAAACTCCAAGGTGCGCAGGCAGGAATTTGGTGCAAACTCTGCAGCCCGTGGGCTCGACGACTAATCGCATCGTGGTCTTGCCCTAGCACCGACGGCCTGAGGGCATCGAGGGGCTTGGCTGCGGCTGGAGCACAGGGCGCGGCTGGTGTTCCGCCAAGAAGGGTAGAAGCTGCGGCCGCGTGCGGAGGGTAGCAGATGTGCCCTGACAAGAGATAGTCTTTCAAGACTACACCATGCACGCTGCGAGTTCTGGATTTAGATCAGCTGATGAAACAGAGTAGCCAAGGTTTCAGGCCAGTACGGGACCGGGCGAGATTTGAACGTAAGAGGTGAGAAGGAAACTTGTGAAAGGAGACCTGCAGGAACATGTACCTTCAGTCACGTGCCCGAATGCAGGGGATGATGATACCATTGACGGTCTTTGATCAGGATGACATGCGTTGTAACCACCTATGGGAGTAAGAAATGAAGTCAATGGGGAGGTAGATACTCTGATATACGTCTTTGACATTCGACGACACCCCTGGAATATAGGACCGGACAATCTCATGTCCAGCATCAGACTTCATCAGCTTGGCGTGGCCGAGAAGAGTTACTGACTACACAATGACCACAGCTCTTTCACCCTCGAGTCCACCGTGGGCCTCACAGGGAACATCACGGACTCGATGTGGCATCGGCTGGACGGCTACACGCACACATTTGTTGGCCTCGATAGTGTCAGCGGTGTCAAATGCAGTCGAAAGACAGGCCAACGAGATCAGGGCCCTAGAAGGAGGATGTGGACATTTGCCCAGTACCCCTTTTTGGTTTCGATGAGTTGAGCGAGTGGTCCAGGTGTCCGGGTGTAGATGCGACGGAGCACCAGGTAGCATATCACCAAGATGCACACCAAAACACCGTCCCAAACATGATAATCTCAAATTAAATCTGATGCACCTTCCATCAGTCCGAAATCCGCATCTAATCTGGCTTGCAGAGATGCAGGCACCTGCGCATTGGCCAGGCGTGGAGGCCCTCGCTGCCATACCCCGCGGTGCACCACCACCATGCCACCAGGCAGCGCACCTACCTACTTACACCATTTTTTCTCCTTTTCCAGGCAGAGTTGGGCGGTGGCATATAAAGTACAACGCCTTTGCGCACCGTACACGGAGAAAATGCTGGATGATACGCCAGGATAATAACCCGAGCACCCCGGGTTCGATCCCCCGGCTCCGCTCAACTCGCTCTTCTTTTTTCGCCCGCCAAACCATGCCAAGGTGCAAGATAAATGTAAGCATCTGGTTATTTGCTTCGTAGGCACACATCGTAAGAAGCGGTAGCAGTCATTTGGTCTGGCGCTGCGCGACCTGGCCGACATGAAGAACCATGCCCTCATCACCACGCTGCTGCAGCAAGGGGCAAGTGAACCACAAGTAAAAGCCAATGGGTATTCGTGTACTCAACTCAGCGGCTCCTCGCGTGCAAACCATCTCATGCCGCTCCTTATGATAACCAGAGCCAAGCAATGATCCCTTCGGGAAGCCATCCCATCCGCATCCATGAGCCACATGCCGGGGTATATACCATCTATTCCCACGCCCAGACGCCGTCCCGCGTAGCTGCAACCACAGCCACGCGAGCAGAAAGCAAATCATCCCAATCCCACCACCCTTCTCGCCCTTCACTTGGCCGCTTGCTTCCCCTTCTTCGTTGCCGTCATGGGCTTCAGCTCCAGATGCCAGAACCCCTTCGTCTTGGCATTATACGTATCTCTCTCGCGCGTCTCGACTTTCTGTCTGCATATCGGGCACTTATTCCGCGTCGTCTCGGTCGTCAGCGCCGACTGGAGGCATTCGCTGCAGAAGAGGTGGCCTGCGCGCGTCAAACGTCAGTCTCGTCTCTTGTCTTGAGTACCGGGGAGGTAGACAAACCGCAATGCGTCACGGCCAAAGCCGTCGCGTTATCCATGCAAATCGCACACTGGAACGCCGCAAACTCCACGCGGCCGGGATGTTTCGCTGGAGCTGCTGCCGCCGGCGGCGCAGGGTCCGCTAGGTCGATGACATCGTCGTCCTCGGGTGCTTGTTCCGATTTCCGTCTGTCCTCGTTCGAGTCGGCAGTGTCGAACTTGAGCTTCTTTGGCTGCGTGACAAAGAGCTCTTCCTCCGAGTCCTCCGAGTCGAGGATGATCTGTGGTCGCGGGGCGGCTTGGATGCGGGCGCTACGGCGGCTGCCTGGTGTGGATGCCGTTGAGGCGCGGCGACGCTTATTGCCCTGCACGGGTTGGACGTGTTGAATCTCGACCGAGGGCGATCGCGTACTGCGCTGGCGAGGCATGGCGGCGTTGGGCGGTTGTGCGTTCGGGGAGGTTTGTCAGGGTCGTCGTTGGTGGAGATGTCACGGGCGGGATGGCATTTGTGGTTTGGGCATAAGCGCGGATGGAGGTGGGGCTTTCCATCGGCCTGGGCCGGCAGCCTTGGCAGGTCGCACCGGCACCTCAGAGCGAGCTACCTGCCCAGCTTCAGTAGTAGCGGACGTTCAGAACTCTCCCGCAGAGATTCAGGCAAACTGCTTCATCTTCTTGATTTCTCCTAAGGTATCTCTATCGCAGCCACATACGCCAAACCGTCGCTTCTGCCCTAACTCGCCGACAAGATCTGCGCAGCATCAGGAGACGAGCTATGATCCTTCTTCCCATCCGCCTCCCTCAGCATCCGCGCTTGCTTCTCCTCCATCTCCGCCTCCTTCTTCTTCGTATGGCTCACATACGTCCCATACCGCAGCGTACCAAGCGTCAGCACCGCCATGAACAGGATGCCAATGACCGAGCGCCGGATCAGCACCCATCGCAGCCCCTCAATCTCCGACTTGGCGTCGCTGCTCAGCATGATGCTGATCTTGTAGTTGATCTGCTGGATCTGTTGAAGAGGTCAGCATCACTGCATGGAAGTAATACGATATGAACTGGACATACGATGCTCTCGACACCCTTTTGCTCCTCGCGCACCGCAATTTTGCGATCGTTGAACATGCCCCGCACATTGTCGTTGAGCGTCAGCACCTCCTGACTGAGCGACTGCGAGAGGATATCGACCTCGTGCTGCAACAGCGTCCTCTTCTGGCGGAGCTCCTCGTCTGCGATGCGGTTGTTGTTCTTGACCTCGGTGCTGAGCTCGGAGCACGCGGCGCTGAAGAGGTAGGTTTCCTGGAGGACACTCATGTCAGATATGGTCTGCGCGAAGCCGTTCTGATGGAAGTACTCACATTCTCCACGTCGCTCTTGCTCACAAGACTCTCCTGCGCAACGTCCAGGTTCTGCGCCAGACTCGTTCGGATCGCCTTCATCGACGTTATGGCCTGTTCCGATGTGAACCCTGCGTCCTCGAGCTGTCGCACAAGCGAGTAGCTGTCAAAGTGATGCACGTAAGGCGACGGCGAGAGATGCGGCATCTTGTGCTGGGCCTCTTCCGGCGGCGGTCCCATATGCAGTATCGACTCCAGGGGGCCAGCTTTCTTCGCCTCGGCGCGCGTCGCCTCGGGTGGTCCCTTGGCCGCCGGCTCAGACGACGCAGCAGCAGCGGCATCCTGCGCCGCGCCCGTTGCTTCCAGCGGTGCACCCTCTGCCTTGTTTTCCTTCTCTTTCAAGGCCGGTTCCGCCACCGTCTCAGCCTGCGACGACGCCTGCTGCGTCGGCGTCTGTTCGAGGATCTCCTGCGCAGGCAGCGGCGGCGTCTTCGGCACCGCCGACTCCTCTATCAGCGGTAGCGGCTCAACGGCACTGCCATGTCTCCTGGCGACCTGCCGCCGGGGCGCGGTCGCGCGGAAAGGGGTGCCGGCGACGCCTCTTCTCGGCACGTCGAGGCCGGGTGGCTTTCGGGCTCGTCTGGCCGTCTGCGTGGCGGCGTCGCCAAGGCGCATCGAGCGCGCCAAGTGCGGATAGAGAAAGGAGAGTCGCGGGGTCGTCATGGTGTACGATGTCGGAGGGAGGCCATGGGTGGTCGTGATGCAGGTCGGGGGATTGAGATGGATGAGAGGGATAATTCAAGCTTCTCGCTGCGTCCGATTGCCGCTGCGTCCCGTCCTGCGGAAGCCACGACCGCGTCACAGACCGCAGCGGGGCCGTGGCGTCACACTTGCCAGGGGCCCGCGAGGGATCTAACCGGCTCTGGATTAGTGCCACACATGTTGCTTCCGTGACATCGGCACATGATTCCGACCCGACATCTCACCGACGTAGTTGGAGTGGTGGCTCCAGCCAGCAGATACATATCATCTCAACAAGTTAATCCATAACTGCTCTTGGAAGCACAGGGCCTTGGAACGAAGACAGAGAGGCCTTTTACACTTCACTTAAGGCGGATGGATGCTGCTCAAGGTCAACAGTCAACTCAAATACCTTCTGCCTGGAAAATTTCCCACCATCGAATACCAGGTCAAGGGAACAGACTTCCTTCAGACTCAGAAGAGTACATCTTGTTTCGCGTGAGACAGAATGATGAAGCTGGTAGCTGTTGTGAGGAGAATCGCCTCGGCGCGTCACGACACGGAGGAATCGACGCCAAGCCACACCGTCGCCAGACCACACCATTCAGATAGCTTATGCGTCTATTACACACAATGCCAATCTACGACTGTCATCTATCGATAACCAATGCCGAATGACAAGGTGCCCAAATCTGCATACAACTGGGTACTGTATGAACACTGCGGTCTCGGGCCGGGTTCATCAGCGCAGCCCCCGCGCCCCCGGCACCGAAAGAAACCCAAAGACATGTACTGAGAAGTGAAGGAGGCACTAAGAGAAGGAACGCCCTGACGCCGCCCGGCATGGACCCATCCGTGTCCGTCGTGCCGCCATTCTCGGCGCCTCCCGGACCGCCGGATTGTTGGTGTAGCCGTCATGATATGATTATCGTAATTAATACAGTTGAGCATCTGGGAGGGTAAGTCAGCCGAGTCCCTTCCCGCTGGGGTGTGCTGAACCAACCTGCATGTTTGACGCGCAATCAGTAGCGGTCTGCGACCAGGTTGTCGGCTCCGACGTCCTCTTCGTTGTCCTGCAACGAGAGGCCGCGCAGGGCTCGCATGAAACCCTTGTTGCCATCCGCCGACACGCCAGCGACGCCAGAGTCGCCGAGAGCGCTCGAGTTTGTGCTCGGGGGGCTGCTGCTCTGTGGGCTGTTCTGCTCCGTCGTAAGCACCGGAGTCGGCGTCGACGAGTTGACGTCGACCCGAAGTTCAGACGACCGGCGACTGGTGTTCTTGGCCCGACCGGAGCGGGAGCGGGAGCGACGGGGGCTCTTGGTGCCCTCGGTAGCGGCGATGAGCCTCTCGAGGGACGAAGCCTGGCGGCCGGTCAGGCTGGCCTTGAGCGCAGGGAAGTGGACCCTCATGTCGTCAATGAGCTTCTGCCTCTCGGGGCCCATGTCCAACTCTTCCAGCATCTTCTGAAGAACATAGTTCGCGTATTGATCCTTCATCAGGGTGAGAAGGGGGTTGGGGTCATGGGCCGGGTCTGTCAGCTGCTTCAAGATGGCCGTCCTGTCCGCTGCAGTGCCGTTGATGATGCACTCCTCGACAATGTTCGACGCGTTCTTGTGCCTGGAGAGGGCGAAAACGTTGCCACGGAGGACGATGCGGATCATCTCGGCGCGGTAGTGGTCATTGGCGTGCTTGATGACATGCTGGGCGACGTAGTTGCCGAAGATGTCGGTCATGATGCTGTTCGCTGCGGGCATAATCTCCTTCAGGACTCCTTCCTTCTGCTCCGCGTTGCCGAACTCGAGCATGCGCTGGATAACACGGCAGCCAAAGGTCTGGTTCGAGAGCTTGACGACGTGTCCCGAGACGGCCTCGTAGAGGAAGCCGGTGAGGCTTGGGTCCACCGACTCGAGTACCTTCTGAATAACATGGTTGCCGTTCGGATCCTGGATGGTTTGCAAGGCGTTGGGCGCCAGCTCACGGACCAGAATCTCCTGCTGCTCGACGAGAACGTGCTGGAAGGCCTGTGGACGGATTAGCGTGGCAGGTCTAATGAAAGCACGGGATACTCAAAATTGACCTTCTGAACGACGCGGCAGGCGTACATCTGGTTGGAGAGATCGGCCACCTTGCCCTGCATCTGAGAGGCGAGGACCCTCTTCTGTGCCATGTTGCCATGCTCGAAGAGCTTCTGGATGACGTAGTTCCCGAAGAGGTCCTTCATCATCTGGACAGCATTGGGAAGAACCTCCTTGAAGACGATCTCCTTCTCCTCGCTGTTAGCCGTCTCGAGGGCCTTCTGGATGTGCCTGGATCCCTGCTGGTCTCCACTGAACTCGACGATGTGGCCGTAAATGCTCTTCAGGTCCCACCGCGGGCCACCCTTGCTGTTGCGGAAGTCGAGCAGAACCTGGCTCATGGAGCCCCTGTCCATATCCTGGGCATGCGCCGGCTGTTGGTGGTAACGCTGCTGTTGGTGCTGCTGCGGCTGGTAGGGGTTGTTCAGATGCCCATTCTGCTGATACGCATATGCCCAGGTAGCAGCGTCCATCAGCCCTTCCAAACCCGGACCCGTCGGGAGCCCACCCGGAAGAGGCATCGGGGTTTGCATGTTGTAGTACATGTACTGCTGAATGGCAGCCAGGTTAGGCATGAAGCTTGGTTGAGGGGCGTAAGATGCGTTCCCGACGTCGGTGTACATCCTGGTGTTGTTGGAAGAGGGGTTTGCGTTGGGGATGTGCGCCATCAAATTGACAAGCGGGCCGCGGTCTGAACGAGGGAAGGGGTTGACAGGCGCGGCAACGTGGCTGGTCATATCGAAGCTGGGTTGGGGCCGGTGGCGCTCAGAGGCCGAAGGGTTGAGAGGGTCGGGGCGTCTGGTCGCATAGGTCGTGCTGGGCATGGTGTAGGCGGCAGAGATGCCAGGCGGCGAGGAGTGGTGGGAGGAGCCGTCGGACTGCCTCGACGGAGGGACGCTGCCGTCCCTGGAAGGCGGCGCGCCAACAGCGCCCAGGCCAGAGAAGCTCTGCAGGTTCTGGGCGTGCGACGATCGTCGCTCATGCCCAATATACGTTCCTCCCACGTTCTGGCTGAAGCTAGCGGGGGCGAAGCCGCTGTTCTCCTTCTCCTCGTCGTGGTAGTCCTTGCTGGAGAAGGAGGGAAAGGCGCGACCCCGCGCGCCCATGCTGGCGCCTTCCAAGAAGGAGGACGAGGCTGTGTGGCCATGACGAGGCTTGTTGGGCAAGACGTTGTCCGAGGTAGTACGGGCGGGCACCTGGCCCCAGGGACTGCTGCTCGCCTGAGCAGCAAAGCGACCAGAAGCGTCAGCTCCCGGTGCAGCGCTCGACAGCGTGGGTTGCCGAGAGGAGGCGGGCGTCTGTCGGGCAGAGGTCTGGAAAGGCGGCGAGCCTCTGTTGGCGGAGAAGTTGGACCAGATGTTATCCTGGGTGTAGGTCGGCATGGGCTGCGAGGCCTCTCGTCCGGTTGCGTTTGACATGTTGTTGAAATTGCCGAGCCCTCTGGGTCGGTTCTGTAGTGAGGTGCGATGTCAGTGACAAATGCGCTCAAGGTGGCAGAAGCAGGCAAAGGCCAAATGAAAGTGCAGAGGTGTGCGCAGCCTCGATGTGGCGATGTGTGCAGAGGCGCCCTGCGAAGTCGAGACCAGCTCGGGGTAGTCGAGGCAGCTGATGACGAGACACACGACCAGCGTCGCAAGCACACCAGAGGCAAAGAATGGGCAAACGGGGGGTGAAGAGGTTAAGGAGAAGACGTACCGAGGTATTGGACATTATTTCCAAGATCAAGTCGTGCCAGCGACGGGGAATATGATCGGGAGGGGGCGAAATAAAAGTGTTGTTTCAGGGTCGCGACAGACGGCGAGCGAGAGAGCGGCGTCGACGACGGCTCGGCAGCGGAATGGCTGGGGTGTCTGGTCTAGTCTTGGGCCTTGGGGCTCCTGGCAGCAGGGGGTGGATTCCGGCTCAAGTCAGGTCCGTGGACAGGGCGGGACAGGGCAGTGTGGGCGGGCGGGCCTGGGGCTCGAGGCTGCGGCGAGCCGGTGAGAGGGCGAGCGAGCGGGCCGGGTGGTGAGAGACGAGGGGTGGACAAGGTCGAAGCGAGCGGGCCTTGTCGTATACGGGACGGGACACTGCCTGTATGTGTTTGCTGGTGATTAAGTGCGACGGTCGGTCGAGTGAGTTGTCTGGTTCGATGGGTACAAGTATTTGCTTGCTGTAAGTTGCGGTCAACGACTGGCTTCCTGGATGGACGAGCGAGCAGACGATGTTCGTGCAGAGGGATAGATGGCGAGGGATGGTATGTGAGGGGCCGAAAGGGATGGCTTTATAGTCGCTGGTATGTACGATGAGAAGCACCTCTGAGGCCGGGAAAGCCGTCGAAGATTAATTAAAAGATTTGAGGGGGCTTGTGGGAGAAGAGGTCGTTGTAAAGGAAGGGGAGAGATTCAAGGCGAGGGACTCGACAGGAGAGAAGAAGGTTGGAGGAGGCACCGAAAGCAATGAGGTGGTGCTGCACTGGCAGCCACCATAGAAGGCACCTCAAGGCGCAGCACCACCAGAGGCAGGCGGGCACGAGAGGGAGGGATGCGCCTTCCTCCCACCACAGCGAGTGTGTGTTTGGAAGTGCCGGCTGACGTGCCTCATCCACCTCAAACCATCGGCGGCGGGATAAATGGGTACGGCGCAGAGGTAGCACCCACAAGTACCGCAGTGGCGTGACAGCGACCAAGGTTCATGCACCTCGATACCTCTGGAGGCGTCTCACATGCGGTACCGAGCTAGCCTTCGCCCAAGAGTAAGGCAGGTGCAACCGTGGTAGGAATGAGCGACGGGGGGGCTAGTGCAGGGAAGTCCACACCCAAAACACACTGCAAGGCTGGCTGGGCCGTCGAGTCCGCCATCAGATGGGTCTAGGCATGGGCCAGGGGCCTTCAGGCGAGTGGAATATGGGGAAAGAAGAAACGGGCTCAGTGGAGGAATGGCGGCCCCAACGACAAGGGCAAGCAGCACCCAGCAGGGGGCGCGATGGGAAGACCAGACGACGTGCAGAGGGCCGCAACGTCCAAACTCTCCGTCTCGGTGGTCGCCACGAAAGAGTCATGCCAATGGCATTTGGGTGGTAACGCCACTTGTAGAAGAGGTGGCGAAGGGGGGGCAACTTGAAAAAGAGGACGAGACTTACAGTTGCTGCGGAGTGCGAACCTCAAAATCGTGATACAAGCAGGGACGAAAATGCGGTTGACTGCTCTCACTTGCCACGAGGCGAGTGAGCAGGGCAGGGAAAGGGGAGTTTTCTTCCTCTCTCTCCTAATCTCGTCTGAACGACGGAACACCCCTTTGATGCTGAGAGGCGGTTGGGTGGTGTTTTGCTGGCTTACCCCCCGATCTGCAGTCCGAGAACGGATGGGAGCGGTTCCGCTAAGGTTAGGGGTTGTATATGTCGCGAGGGTCCTTCAATGCGGGCAGACGCAACGAAACAGGAACAAACGTCCGACTCGTGTCGAGCGCGAGCGCGAGCGTAACCTAAATGCTGTCGTTGTCGGAGATTTGGGATGGGAGGAGAGATGATGGTCGGTCAATACCTGGTCAGGTTGAAGGACAAGATTATGTGCGTGCCGAGGTGTCCTGGTCCTCGAGGCGAAGAATGTCGATGAAGCGATAGGGAGGGGATAAGGTGCTCTGGCAGCTGGAATGCGGGCTGATGATGTTTCGCGGATGGGCCGGTTGAACAGGGGGCTTCCCCTGGAAACGATCGCCTTTTTCTTCTGCAGACGCCGTCGACGATGTTCGAGTCGTCGATTCTTCCTTCCTGCGGGGGGAGGAGACAACGGATGGGGGGTCAGGTTTCTGCGCATCACAGGTCAGCCCCGGCGTCCTTCAAGATGCGTGCAGTCCCGGCCGGCGGTGACGCAACGGAGCGTAGCCCGTGCAACAACAGCCGTTGCGGCGCGGGTGCACTGCAGACAAACTTGAGGTCGGTCCCGTCGGAGAGATCACCCTTCCATGGACGCCACATACCTGGCGGCAGAGTCTGTTTGCTCGGTGTTTTACGACGGGCGATCAAGCTCCCCTGGGGGTGTTCTGACACGCAGCCGGGCCCAGCGTGGTCGGGGCTCGACGGGGCGGTTCTGTCAGGGGCCACACACGGTAACGGTGTGAGTGGGCTGCTGCAGTGCTGCTCAAAGATGGTGCAGCGCAGCTGGGCGCAGGGTGAAGGGCGACAGGGGTTATCCGGCGATGATCAGCCCGACTTGGGTCGTTGCGGCGGGGGGGCCTTGGACTGGGAACTCGGAATTAATTTAAGCTGCCTTTTAGTGCCCTCGATGGGGCCCCGTAGCCAAGAGATGCGACGGATGGGTGCCGCCCAGCCCGCTGTCTGCTAAGCTGGATGGGGCCGGCGTGCAGCTGAGGGGGGTGTCGTGCAGTTCACTCACCAGTGGGATGGGTGGCCTGGCAGCTGGGCAGCGAGGCTTGCTGCAGGTCGGATGTTTCGATCGACTGAGCGGTGAGGATCTGGGAGATCTGACGGAGATGGGTTCTGGGTGATGCTGGTCTTGGGTGATGGTGTTGATGGTCAATGTCAGAGATCCGGGGAATGAACACTTGGTGAAGTTGATGTGTGCGTCAGGGCTGCTGCTCCTTAGTATGTCTGTGTACGTGGTCCGTCTATGTACCCCGACGGTTGACGTTGGTGATGTCAAGGTATCCAGACAGGCAAGTAGGCGAATAGATACAGAACAGCGTTTGGTCAACTTGAAGACCAGATGGCGAGTTCGAATGGCAAGAGGGCGTGCTTTTGTACGCGTGCCCGGTAAATGTGCGTTTCTGGCAGGTGGACTGTGTCGCCTGTCTTGTGTCTGGCTGTCTGGAAGATGGCAGGTTGATGTCAATGGCGGAGACGGCTGGTGATATGAACAGGAGAGCTGCCTCAGTGTTGTGCTGCCTCTGGTGTCACCTCGTCGGGCGGAGCGGCCGTACTCATTATGTACCTCCTCATCATTACAGGAGACGAGCCGCGTGCGACGACGAACTTGAAGGGGCTGCCCCCTTTGGGAGAGACAGCCCGCCCTGCTAGTTGGCGCTTTGCAGGGAAATCGGACCAGAGGAGCGCCGGTTTCCTGCAAAGGGGGCCGCCTTGGGAGCACCGCGAGGCTCGAAATGGGCGAGCATCAACCCTTTCGTCCCAGGGTCGCTTGGTCGCCCATCGCCAGTGCCCACAGAAAGGCGACACTATCGCCCATATCAGGGAGCTGTCCTGGCAACCAAGCTCCAATGCCACCGTATAGAGATCCACCCGCTGGCACGCAGTGGGAGCGCGCTGGAACTTGGGCGACGGGATCCCTAGAGGGCGGGCGGGCAGACAGGCATGGCATCCCTGGCGGATGTCTGCCCCTCTCAGTTCTCAAGAAACGCTGTCACTGCTCTTTCTCGTTTTCTGGCGACGACTTCGGACCAAGGCGACGGCACTCGGCCTTGTCGTCTGATGCGGCCCTGTCAATTCTGACAAGTCCGCTCGGCGCTCGACAAAAAGGTTGCGACCCCTGCGCGGGAGGGCAAACTCTCGACAAAAAGCCTCGTCACTGGCAGTTTTCCCCCCTCCGTGCAGGACCCTCGGCGCACGTCGGCCACGCGATGACACCTCAGCAATCCCGTGTGGCAGTCGCACCGGTGCAACGGCGACCATGCCGCGTCCGGTGCGAGGGGGTTGCAGGAGACTCCAGCGACCCCGTCCCAGACAGCAGCAGAGTCTGGCGTTTCGAAACGTGCATGCAGCATGCCGCGGCGGAGACGGCCGTTTCCCAAGTTTGGTCCAGGGGCACCCCGAATTCCTTTTTTTCTCCCGCGGCCTTTTTGGTGTTGTTTGTCAAAGGGGGCCGGCCGGCTCTCTCGAGAATTCGAAGTGTGGTGGCATGGTTGTGGCTGGTACGAGATGTGATGTGGCTTCGATTGCCAGCGCTCCAACGTCCGGTCCAGGCCTTGCCCTCACGTGCTTGGGCGGGGAGATGGCATCACGATCGCCGTCCTTATTGGCCGGAGGGTGATCTCGCTAGCCCGTGGCAACAGGGAGCTCTCGTCAATGCTGGTGGCCCAACAGGGAAGCCAGGTCGACCACCTTCATCTCCAGGCTTTCTGCCAGTGCCTCCTGGTTGATCGTGCGCAGATGGAAAGCGCCCGAGCGGCCATGCCCGTTGAAAGAAAACTCGTCGGTCCAAGTGGGAGCTAGCACGATCCGTGACCGGCCCATCGCAAGTCCGTCTCGCTGGTGATACAGCTGGCAGCGCGCCCGGCCGACTGCCTGCAGCACCAACAGCGCACACGCTGCACCGGCCTCCACCCTTCCTCGTGGATCAACTTGCGTGGCTCGGCCGCAAGAGAAAGGGGGGCCACGGACTCGATGATGATTGACATGTTCCTTCGCGCCGCTGGAGGCGTTCCTCAGACCGCCCGCTCGCACGGGCCACGCGCCAGACCTGTTTGGTGAGCTTATCTCTTCACAGCCAATAACAAGTCGGCGTTTCGACATGGAGCCCCCACTTTTACTCACCCGCCGATGCGCCCATTGGCCAGGGGGCCGAAATTGCAAACGCTCAAGCACCCCCGGTCCTGCCCTGCTTTTTGCCTGCCATCCGCAGCGACGCTGGCGCCAGGAACCCGAGAAAGCAGCGCAGACTTGCCAAAGAACAGACCTGGCAAGCCTGGCCAGGGCCAATCAGGCGGCCCCGCGCAACCGCACCGGCGCTGTGCGCGAGCCGCCCCCTGCGTCGACCGTCCCAATCTTGGCCGTCATTTCCCCTGGGGGAGGAGCCACCAGGAAAGTGGGTGCACATCACCACACCCCGGGCGGCCTGGCGCCCAGCGGCAGGAGCGACCGGCCGGCCCTTCAATTGAGGGCCTTTTCCCTCCATCGACGGGGGACCGCCTCCTCTTCTCCTCTCCCTTCTGCATCGTCGTCGCCGCCGTCGTCGTCGTTCCAGCTCAGGGCCAGATCATTCAGTGTATTGGGATTACCCGTCACTTCCCTCGACTCACCTCTCCTCCCCCTTGGATCATCAACTTCACTCTTTTAGTTGATTTTCCGTCCCTTCTTTGGCCGCCACTCCACCACCACCAACATCAACACACTCCCTTTACTCCCCTCCCAGCCTCCCGCACCACGCAGGACGAGAAACAAGCGCATTCTTGGACCCTCGCCTCGTCGACTAATACCCGTCCCCGCCTCTCTCCGACGTAAACACAGGAGCGCTCCTTACGTATGTTGCCCTGCCCACTATTGGCAATTCCCATTCGGCTTGTTGTGGACCGGCACGGCCGTGTCTGTCACCCGGGGAGACACTGTTGGCTGGCTGGGGCGCTCGGGCTCGAGCTGTCTGTTGTTGAGGCCGGTCTCTCGGAACGGGCACTCGTGATATCGAGTTCCAGCCTGCGACGAGACCGCCTTCCCGACGTCAGCTCGTAAGAGACCGCACCGGACAACGAAGCCGTCTGCCGCTACCGCAGTTGCTCCAAGCCGCTGTTCCAGCCTCGTTCGACACGACAAGAACAGATCGGGAACTGGCACTGACATGACGTCTCTTTCACGTTGCTGACACTGCCTTTGCTCTTCTAGACATCACCAGCCCCCCAGCCATCCTTTAGTTTTTAAAACTTAATACCGCCTCCCTCGGCAATCTCCAGCTCCCTGTCCCGCTTGTCCGCAAGAAGGGATATCGATAGCTCGCAAACCAACCTCCTCTTCGAGTCGCTCCTTGAACACAACACAGACACAACGCACGCACCGCCAACGCGATGCCTTCGATTCAGAACCCCGTCTCCGCAAGGAGTTTCCTCGTCACCCGCGACTCCGACGATGATGGCAACGTCCTCGACTACATGATTGTCATCCTGGGCCTTCTCTTCTTCGCACTGGTGCTCGCCTCCATGCTGCTGCTCCTCAAGCGCCGCCGCCGCCAGCAAGCCCTTGACTCCGAGTCCCTGCCTTCCTACGAGGCCAAGGGCCTCCGCAACCACAACAACCTCACCATTCACACAACCCAGAACGGCCGCTCGTCAGTTCTGGTCATCAACAGGGACGGTCAGCCCATGCTGTCCAACCCCAACTCACCTCCCTACTCTCCCGACAACGTGCCGGAAATCCACATCACCTTCCCCGACGAGCACGACGAGGCCGGTCGCACCCAGAGCGGCCGCGTCCTGGTCGTCCGCGTCGGTGACGGCGGCGTCGTCGGCCTCGAGCCCGTCCGTGAGGAGCAGCTCCCCGCCTACGAGAAGGACACCAAGACCCAGTTCTACTCGATCGACATGAACCAGATCGGTGGCCTCAAGGAGAAGGAGTACCGGTAAACCCCGGGCCTCCGAACATCCCTCCTTTCTCCCACTCCTCCTCCTCCTCCTCCTCCTCCTCCTCCCCATCGTGACAGGCACGACGAGGCGCCGAACACAAACAAACGGCTTGCAGCATTCCAATCCAACATGGCACGGCGTTCAACGATACATACAGCATCTCTGGCACATATACCCTCACGACCACATAACCGCTTCTCTCATCACGACGACAAATGGACGACGTAGCCGGGCTTGGCTTTGGCGCAGGCGCGGTCGTGCATTGGACATGGCAATAGGACGATGCCTCTGGATCGGCCACAGCCAACGACCCGAAGCAGACCACCTAGGCGTCCAAGGGGCGCCCCCCCTGCGGACCCAGCACGGAGTGATATAAACATATCTAGGGGCGGCGCCCAGCAAGTTGGGATTGTAGAATTATCTCTGTATATTCCTGTGCTGTATCTCATAAACCACACCGATTGATGGAGGTGACAGATCTTGCCGCAATTGCCCGCCCCCGTGACCGACCAGCCTGTCGGATCCGGCGCCCAGCCCCCCTTACACGTGTCGCCCTCGCCGCTGCCTCCCTTGCGTCGAGTCGCCGGGGGCCACCATGCCTGCCCAGGCGGTGCCGCCAGGCGGAAGCCAATCAAGGCGGCATACCCTGCCAAGGCGTGAGCAGTCGGTGAGGCGGGCAGTGGGCAGAACTGCACTTACCTATCCAAGATGATTACATTGCACGGCGCGGGCGGCAAGCGTACCAGCTCCCTGTGCGCAAGTAGGATAGGCGAACATGTAGGACAACGGCAACGGCAAGCGCCCGCGGTCCCTCATCCCATCCTCGTCTCATGACGCGAGGAGGGCTCCTCTCTCGGGAGAGGTTCACCCCGGATCCGCGACCGCGGCTCACATCCGACGGTTCCTAGGCCGTGTGCTTCCTTGATGGCCTTGTCCGAGGGCTATGCCGCCCTGATCCGCGGCGCACAAGGTTGTAATTGGATGGAGGTCCCGGATCTTCGCCTCGATGCACATGCATGCGGGCTAGGCCTCGAGGGTATACCCGTCGCCGGACTTGCCCCTCGAGGAAACGACGCTTGGGGTTCGACCGGTGAGCGGCGCACGTGCATCCCTCCCACCCCCCCAGCGGCGCGACCCGATTGCTCTGCCTTCCTTGATGTTGTGCGGGAGGTCATGGGATCCCCATGCTTAAACCGGGAAGCTTGTTCGGCTTCCCCGCCGGGGCCGAGGAGGCGAGCTCACCGATAGATAGTAGCTCCTTGGAATGATCCCTTAGCCCGCCAGGGGGTGAGCTGGGAGACTATCACCAAATCATCTTGGTGTCTCCTGGGGTCATACCGCTTCTTGTGTAAGTGCTATAAGTTTGGGCCATCCCATCATGAGTGGTTTGCACTTTCTTCCACCTGGGCCATCCTCTGTGCAACGACAAGATGGCGTCTTCGAGCAAGCCTCATGAGCTTCCGCCCCAGCCTAGCGGGCTGGCGGTCGAGAAACCGAACTACATCATCTTCATGCCTGATCAGCTACGATACGACTGTTTGGGCTGCAACGGGAACAAGGTCAGAACTTCGTTTCGTCCATCTTCTGCTTGAGCTGACATGTCTGCAGATCATCAAGACGCCCAATATTGACGCCTTCGCGGCCGAGGGCACAAGGTTCACAAACTGCTTCGTGCAGGCGTCTGTGTGCGCCCAGTCGCGATGCAGCATGTTCACGGCCAACTACCCTCACGTGGCGGGCCATCGGTCGCTCGAGAGCCTGATCAAGCCGTGGGAGCCGAACCTGTTCCGGTCGCTGCGGGAGCGTGGGGGTTACCACATCGCGTGCCTGGCCCCGCGGGGGGACATGTTCGCGCCAACGGTGACGGAGATGAGTGTGGACGAGTATGGGTTTCTGGAACCGCCGGACACGAATCTGCGGTATGAGGGGTTCAGTGCTGATGATCCGAGGAGGGAGGATATTTTCAAGAGGCTGTTTTATCGCGGGGTTAGAGGGGAGGAGGAGGTGAGGGATTATGATGATGCGGTGGTGAGGTCAGCGCTGAAGTGGTTGGAGAACCCGCCGAAGGAGCCGTGGGTGCTGTTTATGCCGCTCATCTTTCCGCATCTGCCGTTTCAGGTCGAGGAGCCGTATTTTTCGATGTATGATCGGGGGAGCATGCCGCTGCCGAGCGACCCGGGAGAGAAGGTGAGAGAGTAGACCCTTGAGATGAGCGTAGCTGACATGAGCTGGGCAGACGGGACACGAGCCGCGGTACATGTCTCTCATACGAGAGAGATATGGAACGCATCGCGCGACACAAGAGACTTGGGCGGAGATCACGGCGACGTATTATGGCATGATCACACGGCTGGATGATCAGTTCGGCAGGCTGGTAGAGAAGGTCAAGGCCCTTGGGCTTTGGGATCGGACGGTGACGTTCTTCTTTACGGATCACGGGGAGTATCTCGGCGACCATGGGCTCATCGAGAAATGGCCTTCGGGGGTGTCGGAGTGCCTGACACACGAGCCGCTCATCGTCGCCGGGGCGGGCCTTCCCCGCGGCGCCGTGTTCGAGGGCATGGCCGAGATGGTGGACTTGGCGCCGACCATATTCCAGCTCAGCGGCGTGGGGGAGCACTTCCCTCACTGTGGGCGGTCTTTGGCGGGGATCCTCACAGGTCAAGGGGGCGAAGGGCCGCACCGGGAGTATGCTTTTTCGGAGGGCGGGTTCCTGAAGTCAGAGGAGCCGCTGCTGGAGAGGGCGGGATATCCGTATGATGTCAAAGCCGGGCTGCAGCACGAGGACACGGAGGCGGTGGGGAGGGCGGTGGCGTGTCGGGATGAGAGGTGGACGTATGTGTATCGGCTTTATGAGCCGGCGGAGCTTTATGATCGGAGGGAAGATGAGGGGGAGACGAGGAACTTGGCGGGGGAGAAGGGGTATGATGGGGTAAGGGGACGGATGGAGGCGGCGGTGCTGAGGTGGATGGTGGAGAGTAGTGATTTTGTGCCGTGGGTGAGGGATCCGAGGTTCCCGCCGGTGGTGCCTGATAAGGATCCGAGGGTGATGTGGGAGAAGAGAAGGGCTGAAGGGGGTGGTGGTGACGGTGAGGGAGGTGGTCACGATGTCTAAGGGGAAGATTGCGATGGAGTTTTGTTGATAGACGGCGCTGGCACTTGCTACAATTTACTTACCCTATTTCCAACTTTCTGAATTGACGAGTGAGTTGGCAGCCAGCTACTTGCTTGAATCATTACGATCAACCTGCAAAATGGCATAAAGACCCCCTCCGGGCATCCTGTTATTACAGGAATCCGGAGGGGTAGAAATCTGGAGTGAAGATCTACTCGGTGCGTGTGGGAATCGAACCGTCAAAGCCCCCGCCGTGCCAATATTGTCTGACAATATTACCGCTAAGCTACGGTCGCGTTGGGACACTGACAGGGGATTGATGGAAGGAGTGCCAGTGCGGATTCGAGGGTGTATACAGGAAGTGAAGGTGCGAGGTGTGAACAATGGTCGGTGAGAGCAATGTGAACTGGCAGGCGCTTATATAAGCAGAAGTGCATATGCGTGCTGCAGGTGCTCAACCTCGGCACTATTCCCAATCCAACCCCTGCCCTGATGTCACCTCACCCTCGCATCATATCATCGACGGCTTCCTACTTAACCGCAAACCACGGCCTCGGCTACAATCTTTCATCATCAACATCGCCAATCGACAGACCTCATTGAAAAAACAGCCATGCTTCTCATCGGCCTCACCGGGTCCATCGCGACCGGCAAGTCCAGCGTATCCTCCCTACTCTCAAAACCACCCCACAACCTCCCCATCGTCGACGCCGACGTCCTCGCGCGCAAGGTCGTCGAGCCCGGCACGGCAGGCTACAAGGCCATCGTGGACCACTTCCTCCCCACAACGCCCGATCTCCTCGTCCCCGCGTCTGACTCGATGCCCGAGGACGGTCCCGACGGCCAAGGCCGACCCCTCGACCGCCCGGCCCTGGGCCGCCGCGTCTTCGGTACTACCCCGGACCGCGCCGCCGACCGCGCCCGCCTCAACTCCATCGTTCACCCGGCCGTGCGCACGGAGATGTACCGCGCCATCTTCAACCACCACCTCCGCGGCCACTGGGCCGTTGTTCTCGACGTGCCGCTTCTCTTCGAAGCGGGTCTTGACCGTATCTGCGGTGTTGTCATGGTCGTGGGCGTTCACGATCCGGAAGTGCAGATGGCACGGCTGAGGGCGAGGGATCCGCATCTCTCGGAGGAGGACGCGAGGAACCGCGTGGCGAGCCAGGGTGATGTGAGGGAGAAGGCGAGGCGGTGCGAGGCCAGGGGCGAGGGGAGGGGGGTGGTGGTGTGGAATGACGGGACGAAGGAGGAGCTGGAGAAGGGGCTGGAGGAGGTAATGGGACGGATCAGGGCTGGGTCGCCAACGTGGTGGAATTGGGCGTTGTTGGGGGTGCCGCCGCTGGCTTTGGCTGTTGGGTTGTGGCAGTTTTGGGAGAATACCCGGATCAACGCGAAGTGGAAGGCTGATGAGGTTGAGAGGCGGGCGCGACTGTAGGGGGACCATGGGACGGCAGCGGTGTTTTCAGAGCCAGGGTGAGAACGTGGTTCATGGGTGGTGGAGGACGAGGGACTATCAAAGCAGGCCAGTCAGAGTCTGCAGAGGACAACAGAACCAAACACGAAGAATGCCATTGAAGCCATGAAGAAGGCTATGAGGCTTCAGCACCAAACTTGTTCTCCATGATCCTCTTCTCAAAGCCACGATAACTTCGTGGTGATGCTTCAGCATCCACACAAGGCATCTGTCCAAAATCTCCCTCTACCGAGTCAGTGCCCAAAGAAACACACAAAAGAAACAGTTCGATCCTGCCAGCTGCCCCACCCGATCGCCCGGTCCTCGCCCCGACCCCGTCCCGGCCCCGGGTCCCGGCCCCGTTGAAACGGACCAGGGGCTCCCCATCGGAGCTCGGGCCTCAGCCCCCGCACCCCCGACGCACCACCACCACCTCTGGTGGAACACATCTGACACGCCTCCTGGACCCTTGGGCCCGTGAGCTGAGAGCTGAGGCACACAAGCCCAGCTTCCCGCGATTCGAGCTCCGGACCTTCGCCTAGCCTCACAGCCTCATTGGCCAGTCCGTTGCTAAATCGAGGGAAACACCCGCCGACTCAGGATGGGCCCCCTCGCTCCCCTCGTGGCGATCCGGTCGTTGCCTGGGCCGATCTATCCCAAGCTTGTCTATACTCGGGGGAGCTTCTAAACCTCTTATTCCCTTCTTCCATCTTCACTTTGTTCCAACTTTATTCCTCTAGATACGTTGACCGTATTACACACTACACACATCCAAAATGAAGACGACCACAATACTCGGCCTGCCGCTGCTGGCAACGGTGTCGCTCGCCCTCAAGGAGTCCATCTCCAACCGTCCCGGCGTCTCGGGCGAGGTGTGCCTCTCCTCTCTGCTGCTCGCCGCGAGCAAGCCGCCGCTGTGCTCGCTGAGTCACGACCACCCCGTCGTCAAGCAGTCTTCGCCGAGCGAAAAGGTCCTCCTCGACGACACCGTCTCGCCATGGACCCAGTCCACGACGTGCTACCAGAACAGCACTGTGCATCTCGAGTTCTGCGTCTACATCTCCGCCCCCTTCGCCAATGGCAGGGGCATGGCCGTCATCACCGACAAGACGCGCGCGGCACATATTGCGCGCTCCGTGGCGAACTTCATGCCTGACAGCGGTGCGCAGACGGCGGGGCCCCTGGTGCACAAGGTCACGCAGAAGCCCGTCAACGTTGTCAACCCAAAGTACAAGGTTGTGCCCATGGAGGGCAAGGGCTTTGGCGTCATCGCTACGGGGCCCATCATGAGGGGCGAGCTAATCCTACAGGAGACGGTGTCCATGCTCATCGACTACGCTGCCTTCACGCAGGTGCCAAAGGACAAGCTGCGCAAGCTGCAGCGCGTGGCTATCGATGGCCTTCCTAAGGCCCATAGGAAGCGGTTCCTCGAGATGTCGCCGGGCTCGGCGGGCTGGGATGCCGATGTTGAGGAGCTTGTTGAGCGCGTGCTGGTGACCAACTCTTTCGACGTCGAGATGGAGGACGGCGTGAGGGACGATGAGTTTTACGCAGCCTTTGTTGAGAGTGAGTTCCCTGCGCTCATGATCCTGTCAGAGTATGTTAACTGACCGAATACAGCCGCGAGGATGAACCACGACTGCCGGCCGAACATCGACTACCGCTTCGACCCTAAGACGCTCACGCAGCGCACCGCCGCCATCCGCGACATCGCTGAGGGCGAGGAGCTCACCCTGTCATACATCAAGTGAGTCGATACCCGCATCCCTGTGTAACAATCACACACTAACACCTGCCAGCACGATCCAGACGCACGAGGCCCGGCGGGAGCGCCTCAAGAAGACCTGGCACTTTGACTGCACCTGCCCGAGCTGCATGCAGCCGGCACCGCAGATAGCCGCCTCGGACCACCGCATCAAGCAGATCAAGGACCTGCGCGCCGAGCTGGCCGACTACAAGCCATCGTCACGCGCAGACCCCGGCATGTCCGAGCTGTTGGTGAGCCTGTACGAGCAGGAGAAGGCCTGGGGCACGCTAGCCGAGGGCTACACCCTCGCGGCCATTGAGTGGAATGGTGTTGGAGAGGCGTGGAGGGCGACGAAGTACGCGAGGCTGGCTATCGAGCACGGTCTTGCTACGGGTTGGGCGGACTCGGGGGATGTGATGCAGATGAGGAAGTTGGCGGCCGATCCGTGGAATCACTGGAGCTGGATGCTAAGGACGAGGAAGAGGATGGGGTGGGCGGACAGGGCGGATAGTGAGGAGGTTGAGGATGGAGAGGAGGAAGACTAGAGGGTGTCTGCTGGTAGAAGGCGTTATACAGGACGGGCTAAGGGTAAAATTGACTGGAGACTCTCAAAACAACAGCAGGTCGGGGCGCTCGTGATGTTTGTCGGGATGCCCATTTCTGCCACCTGGCGGAGCGACAACCTCCGCGTCGCTGACTCATCACGAACAAGCTGCGATAAGATAAAAGCTAGTGCGGGGCATTCATCGCGGGCGGCACGATGACGAAACGGCGCCCTGTTCACCTGCTCCCAGCTCGTCTCATCTGCCGCAACACATTCCCTGTCCGACACGCGTGCCAAGGCAAGCTCTGTGTACCATTCCCTCGCTCATCTCGACCTCGCGTCCCTCCAGATCGCTCTCGCAGATGCCCTGAACCACCAACAGAAAAGCCGTCACCATGGCCACCACCAAAGTCGACCCCGTCCAGGCGCTACTGGAGTCCAAGCCGCCGGCAACGGACCCCCTCACCTACCTCACCATCGTCGGCGAGTTCATGTCACCGGAGATCCTGCCGACGCTTCACGAGCTCCTTCAGGATGTCCAGCTCACCCAGGATATCGGATGGAACCTCGTCGCCATGCTGATCCCCGTCAAGGGCAGCGAGAAGTGCCTCCAGACCGTGGCCCAGCTCGGCAACCCGCGGGAGGTCATCCTCACCGTGCACGAGGCCCTGGAGAACAGCGCCAACGATGAGGCCGACGAAGAAGGCGACGACAAGGAGAAGGCCGAGGAAAGCGGCCGGACCGAGCGCTTCGTCACCCTCCTCGGGATGCTGGGCATCCTACACAAGCGGCTGCGCTTCAAGCGCGCCTCTCGCTTCGTCCACGCCACCCTAGAGGCCGTCTACAATGCATACGAGCCCGGAAACCCCGAGATGACGGCCGCCATCATCTCCCTCGTCCGCTCCCTCTCGGGTGGTACGAGGCCGCCGCTGCCGACGCGCCAGTCCAGCACCCCGCTCGACACGGCTTTCAAGAACAGCGACCCCGGCAAGAACGCCCCGGACCCGGAGGGTCTCGAGACGGATCAGCCTGCCCCGTCTGAGGAGGCTCTCACCAAGCGTCTGCTGCAGTCGTTCATCACATGCATCATCGAGGCGTATGCCAACACGGCCGGTCTCCAGTGGAGCGCGAGGCTACTTGAGTTCTATAACCCGGAGCGCATCGTGGCGAGGAACAGCGTCATGCGGGCTTTCAAGGAGCAGGAGGAGCTGGCCCAGCGCGACGCTCTCATCGGGCAGCTTGCCGTAAGCCTCTATCCGGTTCATCTTCGTGTCAAGTAAGCTAACGTATGCAGGCACTCGCCCGTGATCTCGGTCTTTCGAGCATCAAGGAGCTTACTCTTGAAGAGATTTTCGAAGGCCCTCTGGTTGAGGAGCCGCTCAAGGCCGAGCTGGATGTTGAGGAGCCCGCTGCCGTCAAGCTGTCGACAGGCGGCATCTGGTGTCTCATCGGGTACTGGCTGTTTTCGTCGGAAATATTCGATGCCGGCCACGATATGATCCAGATGACGATGCTTCCTGATCATGTTCGCCTTCTCAAGCGGTTCCTGAACGACGATGTCGACCCCCAGGCCCAGATCACAGGCAATGGCGGCACCGCCGAGGCGCTGCTGGTCATGGGCCTGTGGCTCGACAACGCCAAGCGGGTGCTCAGCGACGACACGGTGGCGAGTGACTTTATGGAGTACCACCACCTGTTGACCCTGATCTCCGTCTTCCACCCGTCTCTCCCCGCGCGTAACGCCGCCAACACCCTGGCTGGCCTCGTTCTGCACGCCGACCCCGACGACCGCGGCCGCCTCAAGATCCTCGAAGATCTGCTCGAGAACTGCATCTTCTCCGCGCTGCAGGCGTCAGCCGTCACCTGGTTGCGTGAAGAGCTCATCATCGCCCAGAAGACCAAGTCGGACAGCCTCTTCGCCAGCACAGAGGCCGTCGAGAGCCTGCAGTACCTCCTGTTCCCCGACCTCAGCGGCCTGCGGGACAAAGACGCGGCGGCATTGTGGGACTTTTGGGCGCAGAACCACCCGTACCACCTCCAGGTGGCTAACTTTGCCCTCTTCCTATTCAAGGGTGCCGACTACAGACATCTGGTGCCCGAAGGCACCGGCGCCGCCATCGAGAGCCGGTACGCCGAGCCCTTGCTCGAGGCGGCCAAGACGCTCAAGGCCGCTGTCGAGGCGAAGGAGATAGACGTCGCGGGCCTGGAGCCCGAGGCGCTGATGCAGCTCAATGTGCTGGAGCTAACTCTGGGCGACGTCTTATTTTCGTGAGAGTCAGGGCGGTAGCGAGAGAAGGGGGGGCGATCTGGCGAAAGGTTTTGCAAGGGTTCTCGGTTGGCGGACAGCGGGCGGTGTCACTTTTCACGACAGCATCTCGTGCTCAATGGTAAAACACAGACTCATACCTCGTGGTTCCACGGACACGTCGACGGTAGTGGATCGATTTTGCCTTGTGCTACCCGACCCGACGAACCCAGCGGTTGCGCCCGATGGGATTGGGTGACGGCGTTCCTTGGCTTGCGTACTCCACGTCGTTGACGCGGTGCTTGTCCGCCCCCCGTCGTCCGTGGTGCGCGGTCCCATCATCGAGATGCCAAGGGAGGGTCGCAACGGCTTTCTCGGCCTGGGCCCCGTCTGATTACAGGTGCGGCGAGAAGCCCGGTGAATAGCCTGTATATGAGGTGACCCGTCTTGTCTGTTCAAGTTGCCCTGGCCTGTAGTGAAGAAGGCCGCGATCCCTGTTTTGTCGCCCTGTGACCGTAGGGGTGTGGCGTCCGCCCGGGGCATTGGCTCCGGCTAGCGGTCGCAGTGGCTTCTCCAGGGGCGCAGGTCCGAACGGCGTGCCCAATGACAGCGGCCCGCGGCGACCGCGACAGGGGCTCCGGCAAATAAGATGGCGCTAGCGCGGGGCGGGTAGTGATGTCATCCGCGCCGGTCGCCCCTGCCCTGCCCGATTCCAGCGCCGGACCTTCCCTCCCAAGCTTGCTTTCGGCCGTCCTCCCAGGGCTAGGGACAGGTCCGGCAACTTTATTGTTGAGAGGGCACGCCTCCGAAACTCTCCAGATCATACTACGGTCATTTCTGTACCACGTGCGTTTGCTTGGGATTGTTGACTCGCGTTTCTTCGGGCAGGCAAACGGAAGCCCACTCCTTGCAACATCCATCACCGAACTGACTGCACTGCGTGTCGACCATGCCTCGATGACAGTTGAGGACTACGACTACGCCGCAGTAATATCAATCGCGAACGCGAAATAACAGCATAATATCGACCATCCGAACATCAACAACCCCATCGTCCCCGAAAAAGATACCCATCGCTGCACGAGCAGCCACCGAGCACATCATGTCGGAGCAAACCCCGCGGTCGCCCTCGCCGGGCCCCGAGCTCGCACCCCCCCCTCCTGACAACGACCATGACGAGTTTCTTCGGGTAGAGCAGATACTTCACGGCGGACATCCTGTCAATGTTATCAAAGATACCTCAGACCACATCGCCTTCCCTGGGCCCGTCCCCCAGGAGGTCCAGTCGCCTGTCTCCATGTCGAACTCGACGGGCTCACCAACGGACCCGATGGCAACCAAGAGCGACCCCTTCATCAAGGAGGTCTCGAATGAAACACCCACCGCGAGCCCCGAGCCCACCGACGGCTCAACAATGTCCCGGTCATTCACCGCGCCGCAGCGCCCTCCTGTCGAGAAGAAATGGGCCACCGAGCTGGCTCCCCGAGCAGGCCTGACCGTGGAGCGCGAGCCTCGTCCTCGCGCGGTAGCTGGAAGAGCAAGAACATCGTACGCCGGTCGACAGGCCCCCGAGGGGTCCTTCACCAACTGGGAACAGGAGGGGTACTACTCGAGCTCGTCCAGCTCTTCGGACGATGAAGAAGAGACGCAGCGACAGGCCGAAGCGAAGGGAGCACGTGCGAGGAGAGAAAAGCGGCAAAACGAGATCGACGACTACCGCCGGTTCAAGGTCGGAAACGAGAACTACAGTACGAGCGGAAAGGTCAAGAAGGATGGCCGCCTCCGTATCACTGTCAACGAGACCGCGAACAAGGGGTACCTGGCCAAGGCACTGGGCTCGGCCATGAAGAAGGTTGTCAACGGGGATAAGAAGGAGGAGAAAGATGGTGCCGACGTGACGAACGTGTCACACCGATCTTCTTCCTCAAGTCTATCCGACAACGACACTACCAAACCCCGACTCAACATTGTCATCATGGTCATCGGCTCGAGGGGCGATGCCCAGCCCTTTCTCAAGATCGGCAAGGTGCTCAAGGAGGAGTATGGGCACCGTGTCCGCATCGCGACGCACCCCGCGTTCCGGGACTTTGTTGAGAAGGACTCGGGCCTCGAGTTCTTCTCGGTGGGAGGCGACCCGTCCGAGCTCATGGCCTTCATGGTCAAGAACCCCGGCATGATTCCCACCCTTGAGGCCGTCAAGGCCGGCGACATTGGCAAGCGGCGTGCCGCCATGGCCGAAATGTTCGAGGGCTTCTGGCGGGCCTGCATCAACGCCACCGACGACGAGCACGACGTCCACAACCTCAAGATGATGGGCCAGATGGATCCCTTCGTGGCCGACGCCATCATCGCTAACCCCCCTAGCTTTGCCCACATCCACTGCGCCGAGGCACTGGGCATTCCGCTTCATCTCATGTTCACCTTCCCGTACACGCCCACCCAGGCCTTCCCGCACCCGCTGGCCAGTATCAAAAAGTCCAACGTTGATCCTGGATACACAAACTTCATCTCGTACCCGCTGGTGGACCTGATGGTCTGGCAGGGCTTGGGCGATCTGGTCAACGACTTCCGCACCAACACGCTCAGCCTGGACCCTGTGTCGACTTTGTGGGCGCCAGGCCAGTCGTACCGTCTGCATGTGCCCTTTTCATACCTGTGGAGCCCAGGCCTCGTGCCCAAGCCCGAGGACTGGGGTGATGAGATCGATGTATCTGGTTTTGTGTTCCTCGACCTCGCCTCGACCTTCACTCCTCCTGACGACCTGGTAAAGTTCCTGGAAGCGGGAGAAAAGCCCATCTACATTGGCTTCGGCTCCATCGTGGTCGACGACCCTGACAAGTTCACTGAGATGATCTTTGAGGCAGTCAAGCTGGCTGGCGTTCGCGTTCTGCTGTCCAAAGGATGGGGAGGGCTGGGAGGCGAGGACGTTCCCGACAACGTCTTCATGCTCGAAAACACGCCGCATGACTGGCTGTTCCCCCGAGTCCGCGCCACCGTCATCCACGGAGGTGCGGGCACTACCGCCATCGCCCTCAAGTGCGGCAAGCCGACTATGGTCGTCCCCTTTTTTGGAGACCAGCACTTCTGGGGCAGCATGCTGGCAAGCGCGGGCGCAGGACCCGAACCTGTGCCTTACAAGAGCCTGAGCGCCGAGAAGCTGGCAGATGGCATCAAGTACTTGCTCACGGAGGAGGCGCAGAAGGCGTCTGACGAGATCGCCAAGGACGTCGAGCTTGAGGGCGACGGTGCCGTCAACGCCGTGCGGTCTTTCCACCACCACCTGAACCTGACTGGAATCAACTCGATGAGGTGTACTATTCTCCGGGAGAGGGTGGCGTGCTGGAAACTGAAAAAGTCAACAGTCAAGCTCAGTGCGCTGGCGGCCGACATTGCCGTGGAAAAGGGCTTCATCTCCTGGAAGAGGCTGGAGCTGATCCGGCACCGCGAGTGGAACGACTTTGAGGGTCCTGGTGAGCCTGTTACGGGTGTGGCCAGCTCCCTGGTGACGTCCGTTGGCAATGCTTTCGGCGGTGTCGGCAGCGTGCCGTACAAGATGGCCAAGACGTCTCACAAGAGGAAGGAGAAGAAGAAGAAGCGGAGAAAGCTCAAGGAGATGAGGGCCCATCGGAGACACGTCAAGACGACAGAAGCTGCAGCCGACGGGGGTGACGACAACCTTCACCAGCATGTCGAGACCAAGGATGTCATACCGCCCGAGACGCCCAGCGACGACAAGACGACCCAACAGAGCGCGGAGAAGCACAACCTGCAAAATGGAGCCGCCAAGGATGGTACTGCTGAGAAGGAGACCAAGGAATCCCATGGACAGCCTCAACAGAACGGGGTCGCCAATAACAAAGGATCTAGTGGCAGACCTGACTTGGAGAGCCGGGCTACCACAGGCACCATGTCTTCTGCCGAGACAGCCTCGACCCTGGGTGACCCTGTCGAGGAGTACGCAGAGGACGTCAACTCAGGCCTCGGCAAGACGGCCAAGGCCGTTGCTCGCGCCCCAGTCGACCTTTCCATGGCGGTGGCCCAGGGCTTCCACAACGCCCCTCGACTTTATGGCGACGACACAGTCAGGCGCCCGCCTCGCGTGACAGGCATCCGATCTGGTCTCAAGGCGGCGCAGCACGAGTTTGCCTATGGCGTCTACGACGCCTTCACAGGTGTCGTCCGGCTTCCGTACAGGGGTGCCAAGAAGGAAGGTGTTGCAGGCTTCGTCAAGGGCACTGGCATGGGCCTGGGCGGCTTCGTGATCAAGCATCTCGCTGCATTTGCCGCGCCTGTGGCCTACACCCTGCGGGGCGTGGCCAAGCAGGCTGATCGCGCGAATCAGCCCGACCGGCTGGTCCGGCGGGCGCGCATCATCGAGGGGCAGCGCGAGGCGCAGCACCTGAGCGCGGCGGAGCGGAAGGACGTCGAGCAGACTGTGGAAGAGGGCTGGGCCACCCTGAAGGACCTCTGGCAGGCGCTCGAGGCGGCGGAGAAGCGCAAGGGCTTCAAGGCGCATCTACAGGCGAAGCGGAAGAGAGGCCTCAACGCGGCTTTCGAGAGCGTACAGATCGCCGAGGAGGCGCTTGCGGCGGTCAACAGAGGCGACACAGTCAGTACGGTGGTGGGTACGGAGAAGGAGCTGAAGAAGCTGGACGAGAATCAGACGCTGCCGCACCGAAGGACAAGCGCCGACACCGGGCGGACGAGCACGGAGACCCGGGGCGGACCGGGGAAGAGGTCTTCAGGTGAGAGGTCGCGGTCGAGAGACAGCAAGGGTGGAGCGCAGACGAACGGTGGCGCGCCGGAGAAGCAGAAGAAGCCGAGGACGACGGATGACATACCCGAGGACACAGAGGGGGAGGAGAGGCAGGAGGCGGTGCCGGACCGGCAGGCGATGGCGAGGGTCAGGTCGGTGGGTTAGTGCACCGACTGTCTGGCCATATTTGTGTAATGGAGATGGAGTTTGATGGGGAGGTCACGGTGAGATGCGGCGGAGAGCCGAGATACCCTTATACCCCTTTTGTAATTCAGTCTACAGGAAATGCGTAGCGATGAAGCACATGTCATTTGCAATACTAAGTAATGTGATGTGGTATCTTGATGAGAACAAAACAGGGCCAGTCAGAACGTAAGTACGCTCAGGTGATAAACCAAGCCTGGGCATAGGGATTCCTCGACCCCCAGGGTCTGCTTTCGGTACGGACGAGAGCCTTTGGAGCCTCGACGGCTGAGGTTGGGGTTGGCGGAGTCTCACCCGGCGGCTCGCTGTCCATGACGAAGTACCAGCTGTCGGGCTTCTTAGCCTCGTCGTTTACCGTGCTTTGAGCGACGGCAACGTATGAACGCCAGCCTTCTGCATCAAGGGCCTCGAGGATGCCGAGGATGAGCATGCGCGGACGGGCCCAGCCGGTGTCGCCGTGGGCGTTCCATGGCTTATCGCGCAGACGGAACTCATACGCATCGCAGGTCCAGTCCCCTGCGAGGAAATATCCTGTTCGGTCGACGAGGGCGCGAAGAGCAGTGACGGCACGGGTCTGCAGCCGGGGATCCGCGCTGTCGATGCGTAAACGGTCTGATTTGATGATGGAGAGGGCGAGCCAGCGGGAGGGAAGGGGCGAGGAAGGGGTTGTTGGTGTCGTGGGGGGCGAAGGGGCGTGGCGGAAGATGAGGGAGTCCTTGGAGCCGATACGGATGCTGTGGCCTAGAGAAGCGACGACGAACCAGCCGTGAGCGTGGAGGTGGGCGAGGATGTCCCTCACGAGACGGCGGGACGCGACGGAGGAGGCATCGGCGGTGGAGGTCCAGGGCTTGCTTCGGAGCTTGTAGGTGTGGGAGCCCGGGGCGGGGGAGTCTTTCTGGATGCCGGGGGACCAGGCGGAGGCGATGATGGGTTCGGCGGCGCGGGTTAGGGGGGAGGGGAAGTTGAGGAAGCGGATGAGGTCGTCTTTGTGGAAGGAGAGGGAGGCGTAGGAGGGGTGGCACCAGTCCATGTTGGAGATTTGAGGAGAGATGTGATGGTGATGGGGAGAGGGGGCGTAGGGCTGGGTTTGGGGAGTGTTTAAATCGATGGTGATAGGGGTGTGGCGGGGGGGTGTCGTATTTCGTATCGTTTCTGAAAGGGGTAAACGATGAAGAATGCGGGTGAGATGGGGCTGAGCGGGACGTGTGTCGGTGAGGCATGGCGGGTGTTCATTTTCGTCTTGGGGTTGACGGGAAGGGTAAACAGCCCGGGCAAATGAGGGGTCAGGATTCTGTACTTATATTGATACCTACTGGTGCTTGTTGGTTACACAGGTGCAACCCTCCCCCCTAGGCCACACCATGTCGACCGCTATGGTTCCGGATCATTCGTTACCCTTTCACGGAGGGCTCTCTCGTCGAAGAGAAGAATTCAATCTCATTGCCTGCTATTTACGCCGGGAGGACCTGCTCGTGCCGGTGACGTAGATCGAGACGGAGAAGTTCAGCACTGCCAAAAGCTTGGACAAATGGCCGGCGAACCAGTCGATGGAGTCTGTATATCAAGTCAACAACTTGGGTTTGTCGAATTAGGTGAGCAGGTCGACTAATTTGGTCGGGAAGGGCTGTTGGAGCTGGTGATGGTGTCGAGAAGAATTCTGATGTAGTTATGGTGCAACTATACCCAGGCCGAACCATTTTGAGATGTGATGCTGGTGAAGAGATACTGGACAAGATGTCGAAAAGAGTTGCAGTTAAAGGATAGGAGAATACTCGTGTGGCGATGTATGAGATGGAAAATGAGAGGGATGCAAATGGTGGATCTGTCGAGTGAGGGGAGAGTTGTTGTGCTGGTTCGAAACATCACCAAGTTGAGAGACGGAAGGACGTTGAACAGCATGTTTGCAACTTGAAACAAAAGCAGGCCAAGCTCCAAATAAGATCATATCATCTCCTCGACTCTCCAGGCACCATTTGTGTTGACGGGATGTGACTGTCTTGCCGCGATGAGGTTGGAGCTTTGAGGCTTGTCAAACCACGCGTCCATAGCATCATGATTCATTGCGTGTTTCCAAGTATCTGATGAGACCAATGAAGCATGTCTGTATTATAAATCAATGGACTGAATGCGAAGATGAGGTGATTTGATCGTCCAAACGCCATCGACTCAGTGTTCATGTCTCACGCATACATCTCCCCTCACATATTCAACCCGCAACAGGCATACGGCATTCCGGGTCCAATGAGCACCCCCGTGAGACGTTGCGGTTTCTTCGGATCTGGGTGAAGCCTTGGAGTACTAGGCTTCGTCCGCGGTATCATGCCGGGCGATTTGGTTGACATGCCGGAACGCAGGGGTTTCGTGAAGATCATCACACCCCGGGCGGCCTGACCCCCGGGTGAGTACCGACGCCGAGGGACTGGCACAGCCCGCCGGTCCGGCGCCGGTCCGGAATGCACCCACCGGACTGATAGATCACTGGGTGGTGGGTAGCACGCCGTCATCGTCGTCGTCGTCGTCCTTGTGGATAAGACTGCCCCTCCGCGGACTGGATGACTCGATGCTGCTGCTGTCTCTGCTGCTCGCCATGCAGTCCGAGTTCATGGTCTGGGTTCAATGCTCGGTCATGGGCGGGTAAGTGGCACCCGTCGTCATTGTACAGCATCGGGGTAAAGGTGCGTCGTCAACCTCTGGATCGACAACTTTGAGGACTGGGGGCAAACCCCGCTCTCTGCGCCAAGCATCCGGGGCCCCCCGCCAGTGCCCCATGGGGATGGATGCACGGACGGTCTGGAGGAGGCCATTCTGAGGGGACGCGCAGCCTGTATTTCTCAAGTATCTCCAACCCATGCACATCATTCAACGAACTCCGACCAGACCGCATTAGGGAACTCGAGTCCAAACGACAAGCCACAAGATGCCCCCCCACTTTCCAAACGAATCACACAGGCGCAATATATGCCAAGACGAGTCCGCCAGCTTGGCCCTTCGTCCACCATTTCGTCGACCATGTTCCAAAAGAGAAAGTTCACTCCCGTCGGGTTCTGACCGGTCCGGCCGGTCCGATCAGGACCGGCCGGTACGGATCAGGACCCACTGACCGACCCGAGACACCACTGTGCTGGAGAGTGTGATGAGCTGTAAACATCCAACGACCAACGGCCAAGGTTGACAGACATCCTGCTCAGACAGAAGACGCCGCCCCTCCTCATGTATATCTTACCCCGGATTTCCTTCCCTTCCCCCGCTTCCCCGGACTCCATCTTGACCCATCTTATTCTCTCTCTCTGTCTCTCTCTCTTCTCCTCCCTCTCCCTCATAAGTAACCCCCGAGATCAAGATTTAATCGTTCGCTCTCCCCGGCCACCATGGAGAAGGACACCGGCCCAGACACTTCCCGAGACACCATGGCCGAACACGTAGAAAAAGGGAACGACTCGATCGAAAACCTCGAGGCCTCCCTTCCCCCCGGCGGCGAGGACAGCCTCGTCGTCAAGAAGCTCATCCGCCGCCTAGACTGGACCCTACTCCCCTTCCTCGCCCTACTCTACCTCCTCTCCTTTCTCGACCGAACCAATATCGGCAACGCCCGCCTCGACACCTTTGAGGCCGACCTCGGTATGACGGGCCTCGCCTACAACAACGCCCTAGCCATCTTCTTTCCCTTTTACGTCATCGCCGAGGTCCCCGTCAATATCCTCATGAAGAGGTTTTCCCCATACATGGTCATCGGTGCTATGATGATCGCATGGGGCATCGTCTGTACACTCATGGGCATTGTTCAGAACTACCATGGCCTCCTCGCCGCCCGCGCCGTCCTGGGCCTCACCGAAGGCGGTTTGTTCCCGGCAGTATCATACTATATCACAATGTGGTACAGGCGCCACGAGTGCGGTCTGCGCCTCGCTATTTTCTTTTCCGCCGCCACTATCGCTGGCGCTTTCGGGGGTCTCCTGGCCCGTGGCGTCCTCGAGATGCGCGGCGTCGCTGGTCTCGAGGGCTGGCGCTGGCTCTTCATTCTCGAGGGTATAGTGACAGTCCTCGTGGGTAAGTTGAAAGTCCCTGCTTTGCTTTTATATCATCCGCTTGCTAAGCTCACCAACCCCCAGCCATCCTTGCCTTCAGGTTCGTCCAGGACTACCCCGAAAAGGCCAGGTGCTTAAACGAAGAAGAGCGTGAAATCATCGTCACACGGCTCCAGCTCGACCGCTCTTCGCTCGCGAACGACTTTAACATCCGCTATGTCAAGGATGCCTTTCTCGACTGGAAGATTTGGACTCACTGCGTTATCACGATCTGCGTCTACACCGGCGTCTACTCCTACTCCCTCTTCCTTCCCACTATCATCCGCGACCTCGGCTACACCGCCGCCCAGGCCAATCTCATGACCGTCCCACCCTTTGTCCTCGCCTGTACCGTCTGCGTCGCTGGCGGCTGGTATGCAGACCGCCTACAGCAGCGCGGTATCTTCATGATTGTGTTCCTTGTCACCGCGTAATGTCTCCCCGACTTCCTGCTACCTATTCTTTAAGAGAGGCCTTGCTAACTAACACATGCCCACAGCCTCATAGGCCTCATTATGCTCATCTCCACATCCACCGTCGGCGTCCGCTACGCTGGCTGCTTCATCGCCGCGGCAGGCATTTACCCAGCAGTTCCCCAGGGCGTCGCCTGGAACGGTAATAATATCGGCGGCTCTCTTAAACGCGGTGTCGGCATCGCTATGCATGTCGGCTTCGGTAACATCAGCGGCATCGTCTCGTCTTACATCTTTCTCACGAGGGACAGCCCCCGTTTCTTCCGTGGGCTGGGTACCTTGTGCGGGCTGTACGTCTTTGCCCTGGTGCTGTGTGTCGTCATGACGGCCTACCTGCGCTACGAGAACCGCAGGCGCGACAGGACACACCCGGCGCCTGATTCGTATACCGACGAGCAAAAAGCACTCGAAAGGGAAAAGGGGGACAATGCCACGTTTTTCCGATTTACGATTTAGGAGTACCCTATCAAAGTTGGGAGAAACTTGCTGGAGACGGAAATAAGAGCAAGCGGTGCAAGGACAGCGCACGTTAGCCTAGGCAGCTTCACCAATTACCTATAGTTTTCAAATAAAGCTTCTAGCTCCTTGAAGAAAAAAAAAAAAGGAAAAAAAAAAAACCCGCCTCCGGGCTCCATGACATGCAGGAACCCGGAGGCGGTAGAAAACAGGCCAGCTATTTTGCTCCAGAGGGGAATTGAACTCCCAGCCCCCCTGCCGAGATTTGTGAATATGGGAAACAACGAATTGTAACCGCTTCACCACCCGGCGGGAGGGTTTTTGGAAGGGGTGGGATGGGATGGACCTAAGAACTGTACTCGGCAGCCGATGTGGCCAATGATTTGGCACTCTTAGGAGACATGTCCAAGTGGGTGCGCCGAGGTGCTCACTCGCATGCCGACGTCAGAAAAGAGTGCAGGTACTTGGGACTCCTGACATGCCAGGCAGGCATCTAAAGGCAGGACAGCCTTTTCGAACGTCACAGAGAAATGCATCTCGTGAAGGACGATAAGAGGCTGGCATATCCCGAACCATCGACTTGTCGTTTGTTGATGCTCGCCCAGGAAAGCCGCGTCTAACGTCAACTTCGCCAGACAGCGGGACATGTTTACATTCAAGTCAATTAGCGAAGCCCGGTCATTGCTACAGCGGATCATTCGACGAATGAATCACAAACTTGGCAGCCTATTGTGGACTGCATATTTGCCGTGCTACACACGCGCCGGCGAGCCGCAGGCTAAAGCAGCAAGTCTTCGGGACGTTCAGATGAGGTGTCGTCGGTCTCGTGTAACGGCGGGAACAGATTGATCGGGGAATGCAGCATTTGCGGGGGCCTCGGGGCATTTAGGGGGATCGAGATTCTCAGTGGAGAATATTGCAGGGTTGAAATCTTGAGGGGGAGCAGACAGAAAATGATGTTGATGAATTGAGGTGTTGGTCGTCGCCAAATGGAAGCTGGACCAGGTGAGCTGCAGAATGTCTGCCGTGTGGGTCCAGATAAGAGCTCCGACCAGTAGATAAGCTGGCGCAACACGCTTCCCGACTGGCTGGAGCGGTGTGCAGGGGCTCGTCACCCCGCGCAACGGCGCATCCTGGACAAGTGGATGACACCGCCAACTCACGCTGCACCTTCCGTCAGTTTGCCCAGCCCAGCCAGTCCTTCCTGCCAGGATCGACCAAGACAGAGCAGACACCGCCCAGCTTTTTCTCACGCCCCATTCTCCCGTCGTCCTCCGTCTTGCCCTCTTCGTCACGATGCAACGTCTCTAACAGCCCTTCCACGACCCAAGACCGACGACCGCAGCACACACATCGAGCGTCCCTCACAGCTTCACCTTACCGCTGTGCCCCCCATTCCACAACCAACGGCGGCCTCCAAACACAAGACATCGCCACCACCCACACCCATACCACACCCGCAAACAAAACGGCGCTCCGCCGCCATAAAACACGACACCCAACCGCCAGTCCCGCATTCCTCTGCCCCTCTGACGGCCTCTCCCCGCTGTCGCCGCCGCCATGGCGCCGGCAGACCGATACTCGGCCCCGGGCGCCGCCCGCTACGACTCGGACACCATGCAAGTCGGCGACGGCACCTGGGACTTTGAGAAGAATACCTTTCTGCTGCCCAACCTGGCTGGTCTGAACTTTGATACCATGCGATATAATGGTGAGCAGCCCAAGAAAATCACTACTTTTGAAGAGAGACACTGACCTTGACCTCCGCAGGCATGGGAAACCGCTTCTCCACCGTCGGCGAATACCACAACCTCATCCGAGCCCACGCAGTCATCGGCGCCATCGTCTTCCTTGGCCTCGTCCCCGCCGCAGTCTTCCTCGCCCGCTTCTACACACGCGCCCCTGGCTACGCTCGCCACTACCACGGCATCCTCAACGGCTTCGTCGTCCTTCTCCTCACACCAGTCTTCATCCTTGGCTGGTTTGCTGTCGGCCCCAACCGCAGCTGGACGAACCCCCACCATGTCATCGGCCTCGCCGTATACATCATGTTCCTCCTGCAGCTCATCGGCGGCCGCATCGTCCGCAACATCTCGGCCATCCGACCCTCGCTACGCCTCACTATCCACCAGTGGAGTGGCCGCCTCATCGCTCTCCTCGGCATCATCCAGGTGCCCCTGGGCCTGACCCTCTACGGCTCGCCAAAGTTTACCTTCATCCTCTTCGCCGTCTGGATGGCCGTCCTGTTGCTGGCCTACTTCATCCTCGACTTCAGGGCCAAGAGCTACCGTGACGATCGCGGCGGTGGCGTCTACGCGAGCGGCGCCCGCTCTGAGGGTCCCCTCACAGAGTCAGAGTTCCGCACCGAACACACCGAGATCAGGGACGAAAAGTCCGGCGGCAAACGCTGGCTACCCGCCCTCCTCGCTGCCGGTGGTCTCTTCGCCTTTATGAACCGCCGCAAGAAGAACCAGGACGGCCGCAGCCGCAGCCGCTCCCGCTCTCCCAGCCGCCGTGGCCCCGAGGTCATCCCGTCGCGGCGAGGCTCGTCAAGCTACGTCGATGAGTCAAAGTACACAGATATCGACTCGCGCCGCGGCGATAATGCACCGAAAAAGAGTGGCGGTGGTGGGTTTATGAAGGGACTCTTCGCAGGGAAGCTCTTATCAGGCGTTATGAACCGCCAGAAGGAGCCCCAGTACGCCGACGGCTACTCGGCCGTGTCGACAGAGACCCCGCCCCGGAGGGACAAGTACGGACGCCGCCCTGGTGCCGTCAGCGAGTACAGCGACTACACCGTCGAGACGCGCCGCAACGCCGGCACCGAGTCCCTGCTGCCGCCTCCAGGTGGCAACCCCGTCAGGGTAGCCCACGCCATGAGCGCCGCCGACGAGCGGTATGCCCGCCCCAGGACGCCTACCCGCCCGACTCACGTCAGGACCCAGTCCGGGTATGGAGAGCCGTCCGACTACTCGTCCTACGTCAGCCCGTCTAGAAGACCTAGGGACCAGCAGGGCGGCGGTGGTCGTGTCGCGGCTGCAGGTGGCGGCATCCTCGCGACGTTGGGCATGGGTTGGCTTGCTAAGAAGTTTGCTGACCGCAAGGCGCGTCGCGAGGAGGAGAGGAGGCTTCGGGAAGAGGAAGATCTGCGCTCTGGCGTCATGAGCTCCAGGTACACCGGCGACGGCTACTCGTCGCCATCTCGGGTGGGCACCAGGAAGCCATCTGGCCGCCGACCGCCAATGGCATCCACAATCGGCACGTCCGTCACGGGGTACACAGAAGACTCGTCGTCCCGTCTCGAGGACCGCCCGGGCAACACAAGATTCGGCGGGCCACCGATGCCTCCGCTGCAAGCAGGCAGCGCTCCGCCGCCGCAGCACGTGGACATGCCGCCTATGCCTCCCGACCCTCAAGGGGTCCTTCACACACGCTCCTACTCGAGCGACGCATACTCATCCCCCAGCCGACGCCCAGATCGTCGTGGATCTTCTCGGCGGAGGCGCGCAGGAGAGCGTGCCGCCGCCGCCGCGGCAGCCTCAGCGGCCAGCACCGCGGCCGAGGCGGAGGAGTATCGCAGGAGCGAGGCCATCCGACGCGGTGAGCCGGTGGCCGTCAAGGTGCACGTGCACGATGACAAGGACAGGAACGTGACGCTGCGGCGGCTGACGGAGGAGGAGGCGGCCGCCTCGCGCCGCGACCAGGCGAGGAGACGCAACGACTCCCTCGGCAGCATGTCGGGCACCGACTCACCCGGACGTAGGAGGTACCGGCGCGACTCGAGCCAGCGACGCGCAGAGCAGACGGCCGAAAGCGCCGTTTCGAGCGTGCCCCTGTCGAGCGTGCCCCCGTCGCTAGCACCTCCGATGGTACCTCCGCCGGGACCACCTCCGCCGCCGCTCGGAGCCGGCCTGCCTCCATCCGCGGGCCTGCCTCCGGGAAGCGATCTGCCACCGCTCTCGCCTCCTCACCCCGCGTTCGCTGGCGGTCGCAGACCTAAGGACTCGGCGTACTACTCGGGCCAGCCGCCGCCGGCCACGCCTTCGGGCCCGCCGCTCGAGGCGTCCAGCGTGGGCAGCCCGGAGAGCCACGGGACGTGGAGCGGGATGAGCCCGTCACCGAGCGGGCCTACAAACCCGGCTGCAGGGTCGGCTGCTGCTGACAACAGGCGGAGGAGGAGGCTGGAGCGAAGGAGAAGCACGAGCCGCCGGCCTACGGGGGCTGATATGTTCGAGTAGGTGATTGGGGAAGTTGGAGGAAACAATGTCGAGGGCAGCTACCTAGGCTGGGTATGCTACCGGTAGGCCGTGTGAGGGCCGTGATCTGCATCAGGAAAAGGCGTTTGGTAGGTCTGTCTGGTTACTGCGGCGGTGCCCTTCTTCGGGAGGGCGGGCCGTGATGATGTACGAAGCATGTTGCGATCCATGGTGGTTATCTAGAAAACTTGAGTGAGTCTGAATACTAGAGATGCCCGATGATTGAACCGCGCACCTGCCTTTGAAACTTGCGGGAGGAGGTGAGGTGAAGTCGGGAAGGAGCTACGGGCACCGTCACGTGGGTCAGGGGCTCCTTCCTTCCTTCTGTCGCCCACCCCTTCAAAGTCGACTTCGACTGACTGACGATGGCATCACATTTTTTCGTCCCCTGCACAATGCAAGCCTCCCGCCTCTAAAGCACCAACAAGCGCTACCCCTCGACTGTACAACGTCGACATTGCTCACCGCCAGCCACATGCACACGACACTGCATTATGCACCACACCAAGACGGGAGCAGGGCATCGGATCGCCGCCCGAGGAACCCTACGCCCATGCCCCGCTGCACGTCTTCGTTGGCTTCCACGTCTCCTGGATGATTCCTCCTCCTCCACCCTCGAAGCGACACATCGCAACACCCTCCTGCCGCCGTCCCGGAAACACATGTGATTATTACTAACAAGTCCCAACCGGCGCGAAACCCAACGGCAAGCCACTCGATCTCATCGTACTCGGAACCACCCACGGGGCAGCCGTCCGTCCGTCCATCCGTCCCATGTCCACAGTCCCAACCCAACCCACCCAGAAACGGCGCGCGCGCGCCAACTGCCGCCTTGGGAGGGGGCTTCGGCTCGGGTCTCGTGCAATCAATCTCAATTGCTGCAAGCAAAGGGGGGGCAGGCAGGCAGGATGGGATGAGGAGGGGCAGCAAGATGGATGCGTGCGGCCAATCTCGTGGCAGCGTCCACTCGTACAATACAGCCACGGCCTCATCCCCCGAGGCTCCGGCCGCGCACCCCGTTGTCTGCATCCGGCTCCCGAGGGGCGGCTGTCTCATGTCCTGCATGTCCTGCAGTAGTCGACCAACAAACACGAGCACACCACACACACACACACACACACACACACACACACACACACACACACACACACACACATTTGACAGAAAGATGCGATTTTTTCTCCTTGCTTGGCGGAGGGCCAAGTCCGCTCTTTTGTTGGATGGGGGGAGCCACGGCGGGGCGTCGCTTCGAGCAGCATGATGCATCTCGGGCTGCTGCCCACCTCACCCCCTGTCCCCTGAGAGACAGGAGGGGGGGAGCTGCCGGGGAGCTCGGCTCGTCCGTTGGCCCAGGCCTGGTCTGACACTGGCGTCGCGCTTGTCGCCGCCCCCCATCTGCACCTGGCGTGGCGTGGTGGTCGCCGGGCTCCGGCAAGGTGCCAGCACGCGGACTGGGCTGGGGGAAGGGGCCTGAAGGGAAACGAGACAAGACACGATGAGCTCTATCTCGCGTGGCCTGGCCTGACTCTCCCTCCCAAACATCCACCTGGCATATCATCGCGCCTCCGAGTCTCGACCCCCAAGACCAAGACCCCCGTCTCACCCGTAGGGCTGGGAAGCAAGCAAGCAAGCTTCCATCGGCGAACATCAGGCCCGGCCTGGCCTCCGACTCCGACGACCGCCACGGCCAAGCATCTCCCTCCTCCACTACGGGGCCCAGCCTGCACGCACTGCAGTCCACTCTCCATCGCATCATCCCGCGGCGCAGAAGACACACACAAGACGCACTGGCACTGGCACTGGCGCGCAGCAAGCGCACACGGCACACACCCCGCCCTCTTCCCTCTGGCAGCTCACGGATTGCCAATCGCTCTCCCGCTGTCGGGGAAACTACCCGTCTTTAGACCAAGCCCCGGCGTCAGACAGGCCACCAAGACCACCCGGCAGTTGGGCCCGCCGCCGCGTGTAATAAACAGCAAACAGACGCAGGCTCAACACGGCAGGAGAACATCTAGCCGAGCTTCTTCGCTCTCGGCCCTCCCTCCCACTCTTCGGTCTGCCCGCCTGCCCGCCCCTTGTTGTCAACCACCAACGACGCGCATTCACTCACTCACTCGTACAGACAGTACACACAAACAAGGTCCTCGGCGGCTCCAGCTGCAGCTCGCATCCTTCCTGCGAAAACCCCCCTGGTGTATCGTTCTGGGTGGGATCGACCTCGTCCCCCCCCCTTCGCCCCTCTGCCGTGTGTCCAGTCCGCCTTGCCATCACCCTGCCACGCGAGCCGAGGAGGGGCCCCGGCATACAGGCCCTTGCACATCACAGATCTCAATTTTACAGGGGGGGGTTATACCTGGGGACCGCCTCCCGTCCGTCTCTGCCCCTGCTCCGACCTCTTGCTCTTGCTCTGTTCTGTTTTCTGGTTCTGTTGGCCACAACTCTGCCACTTCATCGTCGACAAGCTCACTCATCCGCCATTTCCGCCTTCGAAGACAGAGTCTCTCTTTTGCTACCCGCGACCATCGAACAGGTCCCCGCCGCCAGCTCACGCCCACCTCGCCGTCCTGCCGGATCCCTGCCACCCCTCGATCAATCGCTCCTTCGGGGACCACGGGGGCCACTCTACCTCGACAGTGATCCCCGACATCACCGCCGTCGCCGCCAATGGAGCCCATCATGATGATCCCCGAGGTCCCACCTCTCGCCGACAGCTCGGCGACTCCCCCGTCCCTGATGGCCGACAGGTCGCCGTCCGACTCGCGCAACTCGCCCACAAACACCGTCTCATCGGCGAACAGCGATCCCCGGCAGCAGGCTCAGCCGCCCGCCGTCCCGGCCGCGTGCCTCGGATGCGTACGTCCGATGTCCATTCCCCTGGCGCTCTCTCTGCCCTACGCTCTGCCCTGCCCCTAAGCCTTACCTGCCCTACGCCCTGCCTGCACTCTACCCCTCCTCGCCGTTCCCCAGCCTTGGCGTGCGCCTCTACTGACACCCCGACCTTCGTAGCGCGGCAAGCATCTCAAATGCGATGGTCAAAACCCCTGCAGCCGTTGTAGGGCATCCGACGCCGAGTGCGTCTACATCGCCTCGAGGCGCGGCTACAAGGGCCCACGCCGCGGCACCGCGGCCAACCCCAACAAGAGAGCCCGCTCGAGCTCGCCCACGTCCCTCGGCAGCGGTGGCGGCGGAGGCGACAGTTGTCCCATGCTGCTGGGCGCCGGAGTGCCTGCCCACCACATGCCCGTGTCCATAGCCGGCTTCCAGACCGGCCACGTGCTGCCCGCCACGCCGAGCGCCGTCTTCCCGCCCACGCCTCAGGGGCAGGTCGTCTACGGCGGCGGCGGCGGCGGCGGACTGGGCGGGCCCGGCGTCCAGGTCTACCGGCCCTACGGCAACACCAATGGCTACCAGTCGGACCAGCTCATCGTCAACCAGCACGGCCTGATCCCGACTCAGGTGCCGACCCAGTCGCCCGCCGAGAAGAGCCTCGACTCTTTCTACCGCAACTTCCACGCCGGTCACCCGTTCGTGCTGCCCCGCGAGTGGTTCTTCCGCGTCTTGGCCGACACGAACGTGGAGCCGCTGCTGGCGGCCATGCGATGGGTGGGCTCGCTCTTCGTCGACGTGGGGCCTGCGCGTGCCACTTTTCTCGATGAGGCCCTGCGCCTCGTCTCGGACCCGGAGACCAAGCAGGATGGCTTCCTCGTTCAGGCCCTCATTCTGCTCATCGTCGGCACCGATGGCGGCTGCCAGCAGGAGAAGGCGCGGCAGCTCCTGGCCGAGGCCGAGAGGATTGCTCTAGACATTGGCCTGAACCGCCGCGACTTTGCCGCTGTGCACGGCCGTGGCATCCCCATACTGGAGGAGGCGTGGCGCCGTACCTGGTGGGACCTCTACATCGTCGACGGCATGGTCGCCGGCGTCCACCGCGCCACGAACTTTTTCCTCTTCGACGTGCCCGCCGACGTGGGCCTGCCTTGCGAGGAGCACCAGTTTCTGTCCGGCAACATCCCCGCGCCCATGTCCCTCGAGGACCTTGAGGACCGCGAGTTCTCGGGCGAGCAGCGCGAGTTCTCGTCCTTTGCTTACAGGATCGCCGCGGGTCGGAACCTGGGCAAGTTCATGCGCGTGCCGCCCATCTACGGGCCCGAGGACGAGAACCTCGCCCGTATCGAGGCCCTGCTTACCAACTGGCGACTGCACCTGCCGCCGGACAAGAAGGATGCCCTCAGCCAGAAGCTGCAGCCTGACGAGATGATTTTCCAGGCCAGCATGATGACCCATGCGTGAGTTCTGCCCCCTTCTCATTGTACAAACCCCCCGCTGACCCGTCCAGCACGTCCATCATGCTCCACCAGCCGCACTCGCAGCTCGACTCCTCCCCAGCGCGATCCGTCACATCCTGCGCGCCGCACCGTCCCGTGCCCAGCGGCGACTACTTCAACGCCCACACGCAGCACACCGTCACATCAGCAGCCGAGATCAGCAAGATGGTGACGCACCGCGTGCCCCTGACGTCGCACACGCACTTCTTCACCTGCGTCCTGACGCTCTCGTCCATCGTCCACCTGAGCAAGTGGGCGCTGTACTACATCGCCCACGACGACGACGAGCTGCGCCAGCAGCTCCGCCTCAACATTGGCGCCCTCGCCGAGCTGTCGGCCGTGTGGCGCGCCGCGGGCACGGCGAGCGGACAGGTGCGTGGCGTGGCGCAGGAGATTTACCGCGCCAAGAAGACGTCGCAGATTAGTCCGGCGTACTGGGCGGGATACACGGCTGAGGAGGTCATGACGAGCATTGCGGCGGATGAGAATATTATGCATGAGATTGAGGTTAGCTTGCAGGGGGAGCTGCCGATGCCGAGTTTGATGCCATAGGGAGGGGGATATACCATTGATATGCGGTAATATGACTGATTGAATGATGGTTTTCGATGAAGAGGGTCCTGAAGAGGTGAACCGATAGACGTCTCGGGGGGCCACATTGTGTGGAGGAAGCGGTCGAGCCATGACTGGATGGAGAGGTAAGGTCTTCAACTCTTAATCAACAAAGAGATTTTGTTTTAGCTGCTGGCAAAAGGTATAGCGGGTGGAAGGGGAAAATGCAAAAAAGAATCGTCAGGATCCTGTTGCCAGGAAACGTCAGGAATTGAGCCCGACGTGGGGGTCGAACCCACAACCTTGAGATGTGATCTCTGTTTTAAGAGTCTCACGCTCTACCGATTGAGCTAGCCGGGCGTCCGGCTATTGGATATCGAGAGAAGTGAAAACGGGGGTTAAGTACGCTTTCACTAGCATAAAGACACAGATGTCCCTACTTACAGACAGGATGTTTGACATTGTCTTCTGGCTCTTTCTAAGGAGGGGAACACATAATAAGTTTGATGGTCAATTAAGGTGTCAGTAGATCAGACCAGATCGCTCAGCAAAGTCATGCTCGTCAATAGGCGTACATAGTCAAGACATCCTCGAGAACACCAAGGTCGACTCCATGCCTCTTCACGTTCAGCGGCGTCCTCAAACATCGTTAGGCCAAGAACAAGTCACAGAAAGGTGATCGAAGACATGAGTATCCCCTCAGATCCTCGATGCCCCCTCGATGCCGAAACCTACATCACCCCCTCAAATCATACAGACCAAAGTCTCAATTCGTCCATTACCTACAAACAGACACTCAAGACGGTGAAGCACACTTTTCGCCTCCCGCCACAAACATGGCCTGGCCCTATGTACCCCCGAAACGCCTGCTATTTCCCACAACATCCTCTTCCCCTCCCTCACGTAAAGTACCCCCTCGGCCCGCTGTGCGTCGGCTCCGGCATCAGGCTGTTCTCGTGCTGTGACCCGTTAGCTTCTCGTCATCATCTTCACGCTCCCCTGAAACTTACCTCAAGGAAACCCGTCGCAGCAATGAGCACCATGAACCCCTCCGCCAACTCATCCACCCACCGCTCCAGCCCGCCACCGGTCGATTCCACCGCCCCGATACCAGCGCTGCGCTTGAGCGTGTGCGTCACCAGCATGCGGTGCTCCGTCAGGAACCTCTGGCCCTGGCCCACGTGGCTCGCGCCCCGCGACACGACCGCCGCGCCCACGACGCGCGTCACCTTTGCCAGCAGCTCGTAGTGGCGCTCCAGCGCCCTCGGCCGCGCTGTGTCCGCCCGCAGCTCCGGGTCCGCCGCGAAGAGCCCTGACAGCTCGATGGCGCGCAGCAGGCCCGCGTGTAGCACGTACTTTGCCCCTGCGCGTGACTGTGCCAGTTGCAGCAGCAGTGCCAGCTTGGCTGATAAGTATGTTTCGTCGGCGTCGCCTGCCGCCGTCCAATCGTCCAGCACGGAGCGGAGGGAGTCGACAACAAGTCCGATGAAGTTGAGCCTATTGAGCACCTCGACAACGTGCGTGTCGGCCTCCTCGCGGCTGAAGGTCAACAACGCGTTGAGCAGCACCACGGCCGCTGTGCGTGCTCCAGCGTCGCCACCATAGGCATCGTCGCAGACAACGTTGATGAAGCGGTCGCCATACACCACCACGGACCGCAGCGCCTTGGGCCGCTCGGACACGAGAAGTCCCTCGTCAACTGTGCCCATGAGGTAGCGGTAGCAGATGCCGTAGTAAATAGCTCGCAGATCTGACGTGCCTGCACCCTTGCTGACGGCCTCGAGGGCGATCTGGAAGAGCTGGTACAGCTTATCGCTCACGAGGCTGCCGATGCGCTGGCTGTCGCGATCCAATGCCGCCGGCTGTGATGTCGTCAGGTCCAGCTTGAAAAGAAGCACCCTGCCGAGCTTTGCGAGCTCAGCCGCCTCGGCAGGCTTGTCGCAGGAGTACAGCTCGAGTCCCGGTAGGATCGCCTGTAGCGTCTGCAGGAGGAACGACGTCTGTGCTGTGCCCTTGAAGTCGTTGGACTCAACCATGACGAGAAGCAGGCTGGTCCACGCCCGAAGCACGCGAAGGCTTTGCGAAGCAATCTGCAACTGCCGATTGGACGACACAAGGTGTTCGACAATTGCCTCCTCTTCCCGCTCGATGGCCTCAAACGCCTGCTGCGACACCAGCGCACCATTCTCGGCGCCTCCGTTGCGCGTGAGAAGCAGCACCTCGCGGACGCGCTGAACGTTGGAGACGACATTTCCATCGGCATCGTGCTCAAGGCACGGCCGCAGGTCCAGGCCCGAATGGAATTGCAGCTCCGGTTGCGGGCTATCCCACAAACCGTCAGGCAGAAGGAAGTCGTACAGGTCAAAGACAGTAGGGATAGTGATGGGCTCGTTGTCGTCGCCAGCGATACGGCCGTTGAGGGTCTCAAAGATGCGGCGCTTAACCGAGGGCAGGCGACCCTGCGAGATGCTGCAGAGCTCCATGGCGATGTAAGATAGCGTCATGCTCCGCAGGGCGAGGAAGTCGATGAGTGTCGAGGCGCCCTCGGTCTGGGTGAACTGTGGCTGGTTGATGTCCTGGCCCTCCCACGGCAGGGCGGGCTGGATGACCACATCGCGCAGCAACAGGTGGAAGAGCACGTCGTTCTCGCGCAGCTCGTCGATGACAAAAGGTGCCGACAGAGGCGACTCCCACAGCACGCGCATGATGCGCATGCACTTGAACTTCAGGGAGACTAGCCACTGGCGCATGCCCTGGGCATCGCCACACGGCGTCTCAAGGAGTAGTCGCAGCACGCCGTGGAATAGTGACGTCCTCGACGCGAAGGCACCCGCCGGGCTGACCGACAGGTTCTCGACGCCGCACTGGAAACCAAGAAGGAGATGGGCAATGGTCGGCTGGTTGGGCATGGCGTCCAGGCAGGTGTACAGGAAGTCGAGGATGTATGACTTGATGAGGTAGTTTGGCGAGTCGGCCTCACGGCCAAAGTCAAAGGGTGACGTGATATCGGCAGCCAGCGAGCGGGCGATGGACTCGTCGTCGCCGTTGGCCTCCATAGCGATGATGGCCCTGTTGCGCTGGGTCTGGCGGCCGGAAGTGACAGTCCAGGCGGCGGTGATCTTGGGGGCGCTCGACATGCGCTCGAGGAGCTTGAGGCAGGCAAGAGTGAGGTCGGGGTGGCCGATATTACAGTAGTTGCCGAGGTCAACCACCAGGTTGAGGTGGCCGGCGAGACCGTCCTCGAACGAGGCGTAAGCAGCGTTGGCCACGGAGCTCCGGGCGCGGCCCGACTGCAGCTTGATGATGGGCCTCACGACGTCGAGGTAGGTCGTCTGGAGATCGAGGACCTTTGAGACGAGCTCGACGGCGCGCAGGATGCCCTGCAGGACAGGCGAGTCGGGGGCGGCGTTGCCGACCTCGAGGGGATCCTGGTGGATGACCTTGAAAAGGGCGGCAATGGTGTTGTCGTTGAACATCCACTCCATGACCCGCGCGAAGGGGTGCAGACGCACGTAAGTGGCCAGGTCGGTGGCGCCGATGGCGGCGTCAAGCTGGATCGAAGTGTCGTTGGCGAGGATGATGAGGTCCTCATTGAACGTCTCAAGGCAGATGCCAGCGAACTCGAGGCAGCTGAGGCGCAAAACACGCGCCTGATGCAGGTCATGGGCGTCGTTGATGCGTGGCGAAGAGAGGGTGCCGAGCACGAGGTCGACGTACAGCTCGATACCAGGCATTCTGAAGGCGGAGCCGAGCGATTCGGGGAAGGGCAGGTTGTCGTTGAGGGGGCTCGCGTCGACGCTGGGCGTGACGAGGGCGGTCAGGAAGCGCACAAAGGCGATACCCTCCTCGGGGCTGGCGCAGAGCTCCTCGCCGATCTTCTGCGACACGTCCTCAGGTGGGCTCAGCGATGGACGCGGGTGGCCTGCCGCAATGACAACGTAGCCGCCGCTCATCCAGTTCTCCAGGCACAGCCACATGTTGTTGCAGTCCTCCCGTGACTTGCGCGACAGCAGAGCAGCCAGGGTCGTGAAGACGCTGGCGCGGATGCGCGGCAGGATGGGGCTGCTGGCGAGTTGGTAGCACAGGTCGACAATGGCATATGTCGGGTCCCTGATGAGGAACTGCTTAGCCGTCTCACTCTCTGTGGTGAGCCGCGTGATGAGGCCCAGATACGCCTGCAACATCATCTCCGACTCAGGCTCAGCCTCGACCTGCTCAGGATTGGGGCGGCCGCCGGGTCGGTACAGGTTCGACTGACCAGGCGGGGGCGCATCTCTCGTCTTGTTGGCGAAGAAGGTGAGCTCGCGGAAGATCTGCTGCCACGTAAGCGACTGCGATCTCCGCATCTTGCCCGAGGCGTGGTGGCCCTCATCGAGGAGGAATTCGTGGGCAGCTGTGGCACATGTCTGGTTGCCGGACACGGCCTGCAGCATATCGCAGAAGGCGGTGACGAGGGGCGTTGATGCGCGGCGCGATGCCCAGTGCATGAAGCCAGCCAGGTTGCTGTCGGGGTCGGACCAGAAGTTCGTGGCGGCTGAGGGTCGGCCCTCGTAGGCCATGGCGATGATGACGAGGAAGCGCTCAAGGTCGGCATGCTGCTCGCGGCCCAGTTGCCTCTGCTCATCCTCGCTGGTGCGCAGCCTCCGCAGGACGTCGGGAAGGTTCGAGATGAAGGCATCGACAAAGACCTCGAGCTGGGTGGAGAGGCACGTCTTGAAGAAGTCGGAGAATGGCACGGGCTCGGGGACCATGGCGGGGGTCTTGCGGCCGAGCCACTTGATGATGGCGACGCGCGAGGGGTCCTGGCGCTCCGAGGCGTTCATATCGGCGAGGATGGACAGGACAAAGTCGAAGCCACCATCCTTGAGGGCATCGAAGAACTGCTTGGATCGCTGTTCGTCCTCCGAGTCGACGTCGACGCCAGGAAGGTTGCCAACGTAGGCGTCGTCCAGATACCAGCCGCTGTACTCGGACAGCCACCAGGCCTTGACGGCGGCCTGCAGGTTGACCAGTGGCCACGTCTCATCGTCGTTAGGGCGGCACACGACGTCCTGGAGGCGTCGCGCCGTCTGAATGTCGCCGATGCCCTCGGTCGATCCGAAAGTAGTGATGTAGGCGCCCAGTACGGGGAAGAGGTGCACGAGCAGGACATCGTAGCGGTCACATCGCTTGAGCTGATCCAGGAAGGCCTTGAAGTCGGATTCTTCTGCCAGCTTCTTCTCGACAGTGCGGGCCAGCACAACGGCCAACAGCTCGTGCTGCTGGACCAGGCTTATCCGGGAGAACTCGAGCGTGTCCATGCCTTCAGGCTTCTCGCCCTTGGCGCCACTGGCCAGAACAGCGGCGGCCATCATCTTGTCGGATATCCTAGACAGCCACGACCGCACGTCCTGCATGGCGGAGACGCATCGGGGGAGCAGCTTGGCGCGGGCGGGGTCCTTAAGGACGTTGTCGGCTAGGTAGGCCTGGATGACTGCGACAACGTCGGCGTCGAGCTCGTCGTCGTCCAGGTCATCAATCTCGAAAAGCAGGCGGACGCTGTCGAGAACGTATTTGCGCTGCTGGTGGAAGCGGATGATGGCACATTCGAGCAGCGGGCGACCTAGGGTGGCCGTGTCCTCCTCGGCTTCGAGAACGTAGCGCGCTGCCTCAATCTCGTTGATCTCAGCCTCGTCGGCGAGGCTCAGGGCGATCTGTTGAAACTCTTCGTTGACGCGGTATTCTTCCGAATCGATGGGTATCACGCCTGTCACGTCGCGGTCAGCTCCTGATGTGCCAACAGGCATCCTCCGCGCCGTTCATTTGCCCTACCTGACTTGACAGTCTGTCTGCTCTTGTCGTCTCTTGCAGGCCGCTGCCATAGCCGCGCGAGCTCGCGCTTGAACAGGTCCTGGATCGCGCCATTGTCAAATGATTCTGCGCTCTCGGGCCGTCCCTCGCGGATGGCGAGCAGGTCGCGATGGAAGAACTGGAGCGCTTCCAGCGTCGTGACATCGGCCATTGTGTGGTGTGTTTTTGTGTGGTGGTGATGGTAGTCGAGCAGGTAGCACGGCCGGGTTTCGCTAGCACAGGGCCCTCGGTGTGCTGTGCATCCGGCGCGCGCGCGCGGGGGGAGGAGGAGGGCAGTCGACTGTCGGTAGGTTGGTCCCTCGGTGTGCGGGAGGAATGGTATCTTCGAGGCCGTATAGGTCAGGATATCGTGGGTGCGGTGCTCATGGAAGCTCCTCGGACCTCCAAGCGGGTTGGATGCTTCGGTGTAGAAGGCGCTTCGCTGCAGGTGCAGGTGCAGGTGCAGGTACAAGTACGGTCAGGCAGGTTCGCTCTGCTCTGCAACGGCGGCAGGAAAATGTCCAGCTTACCCGTCAACAAAGCTCCCCAGGCGGTGGCCTAATTTGGAAAGCGGTCGCCACGTCTTCTGGGGGGTCCACTTATGTAAGGTACCCGCGGTTGTCGCCGACTTTCCATTTCCATTTCCATCACCATCTTCATCTTCGACATCACACCAAGACGTTCAACACAATGACGACAAATGACGGCAGCCACAGGTGGAAAGTCTCACGACATGTGTAATTTCTTCGCCTGTGCAGCTAGCTGCTCTCTATCCGACTCCCGCAGCGGCGTCGGCATCTTGGTCAAAACCTCCTTCATCTGGTCCATCAGAAAGTCTCTCGGGTTGCATCCCGCATGATCGCCCTCGCCCCGGACCGGCTGTCCAATGTCATGGATTACAAGGTTCGAAAGCACCTCGTAAAGTCCCAGGATACTGTGCTCGACATCGCCTGCGTCTTCAGGGATCGGCCACAGACCGGCTCTCGTCAGACAGAAGGTCATGGAGCCTAGGATCATCGACTCGCATCGGTGCGGCCCCATGTACGTCGCGTGCCGACACCACCGCGGCCGCTCGTCCACCACCGTCAGCTGCCCCGTGAGTGACCGGAAGACATCGAGCAGCGCGCCCACAGTCTCGTCCCGCGCCTCGCAAATACGCTCTGTCCATCGTGTCAGTCCCAAATCGAGAAGCGGGAGAGGAAACTTGAGCCTTACCGATGACATCTGACGGCATCTGCAACCGCTGCAGCATCGAGCCTTCGGCAAACATGGACCCCGGCCCCTCCATCGTGATGCGCCGCACCGTCGCCTCGAACATCTGTCGGTGCCCGAGCTCCCAGCTGATCCAGACCATCTTGGGCACCGCATCGTCTGGCCCTGACGTCGGGTCGTGTAGCGCGTTGATCCACGGCCGCACCCACGGCGCCAACATCGGTGTCGAGTCGTAAAAGTGCGTGAGCGCCGTCAGGTCGTAAAGCGCGTGCATCGACAGCGCCCTGGGCGCCTTCTGCAGGTGGCCATGCGAGATGTTGAGGAATAGCTCCATCGCCGACGGGTTGTCCTCGGGGAGCTCGATCACCCAGTCCTTGCCGTCTTCTGGCTTCGCCTCGGCGAAGGGGCCGTGGATCATGCGGTCGAAGACAGGCGATACGCGAGACAGTGCCCTCGAACACACAAGGAAGCATCTCGTCTCGTCCTCGTCGGCGTGGCCCTTGTCGCCATTCTCGATCTTCGTGTCGTCGTCATTGCCATCCTCCAGCTTTCGTTGCGTGCCCACCCGGAGCAATAGGTCTCCTCGTGGGTCGATCGTGTGCACTTTTTGCGATTTCGTGTCCATAGTAGAGACTGCCGTGAGAAATAACTTGCGATTCTAGTGTTGTCCGCCGTCATCTCATGCGCAGGCTGCTTCTTCTTATCCAGACACTCTCTTCCACCTAGCCTGACTCGCTGTCCGACTCATCCGTGCTCCGAACCAAAACCTCAATGCTGATGAATCGTCTTGGCATGCTAGCAGAATCTCGTAAATGCCTGCTTAGAATAGAACAATGCCATGATGAAAAAGTCTTCTCTCCCTCGAGGCTCAGACCGCGCCGCGCCCGTCGGTCGGTGGCGGAGGCTCCTCAGCCTGCCTAGGCGCCACCCGCCGGCGCGCCACGGACATGTCCCGGAGGCCGACGGCATCCGCGACGAGGCCCACAACTTTACACACCAGTCTGACGAGTTGATGTCTTTTGCCATGAAAAGGGAGTGGACATTGCCGTGAAATTTGTCTTGATAGAAGTAGTCATGCGACAATCTGCCATGTCTGATTCTACCTTGCCTATCGAACAGCTCCTCACTCAGCCTCTTGTCCTGCTGTCCATGCCATCCCGCTCCATGGGTCAACTTTTTCGACTGACTGTCTCCGAATTCCAGCAGATATCAATGGAAGAGCCCTCCCTCTCTGAGCAGTTTCGACCAGCCGTACACCATGGCCAGCGTTGAAGCCATCCGCTCAACAAACAAGGAAGAGTAGTTTGGCTTCTTCCGACATGGCATGTCACTCACCCCCCACAGGAGGTCAACCACTACAGGAGATCACCGGTCACAGGGGATCACCCACTAGTTACAGGAGATCACCCACAGCAGAAGATCACCCACAGCAGAAGATCACCCACAACAGAAGATCACCTACAGCAGAAGATCAACACCTGCACCTGTCGATCAGATCCAGCCCGGAATTTACGAATTAATAATATGTGTAGTAAAGGCCGAAAGCGGCTAAGCGTATGCCGCCCAGCCCGAGTAAAGAAGTGCCAGGTTTCTCTCATCAGTTGCCTGGTTGATGAGGTCGTTGACAGTCGCCTCCACGCTCAATGTTTTGGAGAGTTTCTTCCGCACAACCTCCAGAGCCCGGTCCGCCTCGCCCGCCTCGTCCACCGGGCCCCTGCTGACACCCGGGTCCTGCCCCTGCCCCTGGCCCTGCAGCTTCGCCAGCCGCACCGGCGAGATGGACCACGAATACAGTGGATCGTACCGCAGTACGTCCAAGATAGTCATGATGGAGTATTGCTCCTCGCGGAGCGCATCCATCGTAAACTCGCAACAGCGCCTGAACACCCCCTCCGTCTTCGTGAGGCCCATCCCGTCCACAATGTCCCTCGTCAGCCGGAACGGTACAAGCTCAGGTACCGGGAGGACCCGGCCCATCTCGAAAGCGACGCCCAGGTCGATGTGAACAACCTCCCCCGTCTCGTGATCAAGCAGGATATTGTGCCCGTGTCGGTCGCCGAGGCCAAGAACATGGCCAAGCATCGAGATGGCCGCCGTCGTGCGCGTGTAGGCCGTTCGCTTGGCGAACCACTCGTCTGGATCCACAAAGTATTCGAGGAAGAAGTACTTCATGACCGGCTGGAACTTCTCCTTGACCTTCCTGTACGTGGCGACCCGCTGCTCGACCGATTTGCCTTGCACGTTGGAGATTTCTTTCCTACACTGACTCCCCTTCAAGTCCTTGGGGTGATATCTCTCGTGCGCCGGCATGAGAAACTCGTGCAGCGGGATCGTGTTGGGGACAAACTCGATGAGACCCGAGACAGCCGTCAGTGGCAGCACCTTGTATGTTCGGATGCCAAGATTCCTCTGCTGTGTTTCGCGGTTGCGTGCGAGGAGCGCCGAAACAGCTGCGAACACCTGCTCCATGATGGCGTCCTGTCGCAGATCATCGCTGCCACCCTTGACGAGCTGTCTGTACCGCTTGCCATCCGTTCCCACAACGGTAATGATCTTGGGCGCACTGACGCCTGAAGCAATGGTCATTTGGGGCTCCAGACGGGCGACGATCGGGACTCTGGAGTAATCGCAATCCGCGTTGAGCTCGATTTGCATCGTTGGTGGGGGGATTCTGTACTTGGCCAGTGCTTGTGTGAGTTGAAACGCAGTCGTTGAGTCCTTCAGAGCAAACTTCTGGCCCGCTTTGAACTTATCATTCTTTTCGCCGGCGAGCCTGTGATAGTAGCCTGAAGTCCTGTCGATGGCGTGCCAGACATCGCCCACCTTTTCGTTGCGGTCAAGTTCCTTGGACAGCCGCTCAGCTGCCTTTTGGCGGCGCGTCGCCACATCGTCCTGGTTGTTCAGCTTGACCTTGGCGCTCGACCAAATGTGGTACATGCCGTGGTACGGGTGGTCGATGCAGATGCTGCGCACGAGGCCCAAAAGGAGTGACTGGAACAGGTCTCCTTGACGGTCTTGTAGTCTAGAGGACAGCTGGTTCATCAGCATGGCGAACTTCCTGGTCGGGACGCCACTCAGATGCTTTCGAACGGCTTCGTTGGTCGTATCGTCATCGGACCGCTCGAGCCACAGCGCAGTGAATCTGAGAGCGTCGTTGTTGAATTCGTCCGAGGCGCTGAGACACAGCAGATAGTTCTCCAAGCTGAGTCGCACAAACTCGGCACGGGTCTGCTCGAGACGGCGCAACTCCTGATCGTCCAGGTCCAACCAGGATTTGGCCTTGATCAGATGAGCTTTGTATTTGTTGGTGAGATCGGCAGTCTTGGCCGTAGCGAGGAGAGCCCGAAGTTGCGCGACCTCTTCGCTCTTTCCCTTTCGCAGCTTACGAAGCCTCGCCAGATCCTCGAGTGCGTCTTGGTTCTGGAGCTGGTCGTCGCAGAACATGGCGAACTGATGGAAGACCTGGCCGGCCTCCTTGCCCTTGGTGTTGCCTTTCAGCTCCTTGAGTGCAGGGGCAAGGTAGTTGTTCTGGATTTCTTGAGGCTTTTCGAGCCTGGCAGCGGAGACTTGATGGCCAATCTTGGAAAGCAGTGCAGATCGAGAGACGGGAATAGACTGCTTCTTCAGGAGTGACGGGGAATCGAGGGCCTGAAGCATGTGGATGGATGACTTGGTTTCGCCGTGATCCCACATGGAGCTTGCCAGCTCGAACTGCACGGTGGCATCCACATTCAGGCCAAGCTTTTCGCAGCGTCCGATCAGGTCCGGCTCCGTCCAGAGGTTGAGGCACTCGTTTGTGGCGCGGTGGTATCGGTAGATCCCGGAAGAAATCAGCTTGCAGTTGATCTCGGTTTGTTTCGCCTGTGCTTGGGACAAGACTCCGCGCAGAGACTCGTGCTGGCTGATCAATGTAAATGTGGTCTCTCGGCAAGAAAGTAGCGATCTCACATCGAGATATCTGGGGACGAAATTAGCAAAAGGGAAGCAATACGGAGGGACCAGAGCAACCCTTGGGTCAGCTAAGTACGTACCGGCCACGTCGCATCCACCGACTGCGCTGCTCGAACCGTTGGAGCAGATCGCTCAGCTCGCCGAAATCGGCAACGTTCACAGCATCGTCAAGCTCGGTTAGAGCCGCGAGAGCGCCCAGTTGACCTCTGAGGGTAGCTGGGTTCAGCGAACCAGCCAACGTCCTCATTGTCTCGGTGTATCCGTGATAGATCGCTTGACGAACAGCTGCAATGCCCTGAGCTTGCTGGATCGACTGGAAGGCTTTGTACAAGGTTACAGCATGGTTATTGCTTGCCGCAGGAGCCGGCAGATTCCACGTCTCCAGTCGCCTTGCCAGATCGAAGGTGTTCTGAAGAGACTTGCTGTCGCTTTCTTCCGCATTGTCGAGAGATCTGATGAGGTTGTATGCCATACCTGGCAAACCGAGAATGCCAAGCGCTCCTACAAGTGACATAGCATCGGACTGCGCCGCGGGATCCCTCCGGCGAGCATGGCCGGTGTGCACTGCTCCTCTGAAAGCCAAGGTCTTGGGGCCATCGTTTTCGTGCTCTGCGCGGCCGAGAACTTCATCGAGGCTGGCAGGTTGAAGGATTCCGTAGTACGCGTCAGGATCATCGATGCTCTCGTATATCTGCAGGAGAGCTTCGGTGTTGTCCTCCTCTCGAGCTGCCGATGTACGGCGGGATACCCTGGTCAACTGGGAGGCGGCGATCTCCATGAACAGCAGGGCCGTCTTGGGCATCCCGCACTTGGAGCTGGCCGACCCAATAGTTCCGTAGTCAACATCGAGCCACTGGCACCTGTCGGCAATCGAGCTCTCTCGGGGCAATGCTTGCGTGCGCAGGTAGAGTATAGCGTTGATCAGGTGCCTCTGGTTCGCCTTGGCAGCTTCTGTTCCAGATTCCAGCCAGGCCTTGATCCCCTCAGACAGCTGGCGTTTCACCGTCTGTTGCTTTTCGAGCTGGTTGGAGAGGGCCATGTGAACAATAAAGGGGAGTGCGTCCTTGGCGAAGGTCTTGTCGTGCAGAACCACCCTCCTCAAATATGTGAGTAGGATGTCGTCCGAGCTGGTTTGGGCGAGATAGGCTGCGATGTCCTGGACCCAGGTCTCACGCTCGATCCATGCGCCACTGAACAGGTGAAGTTCCTGCTCACTTTCGAAGGGACCGCTGTCCGAAGGAGGGGCTTGGTAAGGATGCCAGCCCGAGGCTATGAATAACGGCTCATGTAGAGCCGTCTGCGCAGCAGCCATGAGTCGCTTGTCCTCGAGGGCAATAGCCTCGGAGATCGCCGCGCGCAAGGCAGATTCAGCGAGACCTGCGGTAAAAGAGTCCTTGTTGTGAGTCAACTGCTGCAGGAGACGGATGAGACCTTCTCCAGATGTGTGGTCCGTCGAGGCCAGTTCGAGCGATTTGGAGAGCTTTGACTCGCGTAGAAAGTCCGATTGCAGTTCACCAGTGGCGGCAAAGGATCTGCCCATTACTCGGCCCGCCCAGGCCAGGTACTCGTCGCTCAGGGTGCCAGACTTGCAGCTTGTCCAGACGATGCCACTGTGTTGAGCAGCGGCGTCGTCAGTGCTGAGAACGTCTTGCTGAACAGATGCAGGAATAACAAAGTCGCCACAAAGTAGTCCCAGCGCAAGCTCTCGCGCCGGCTCGTTCAGAAGCTTCTTCTCCCTCTGCTCATCGCGGAGAATCTCCAGCAACAATTTGCTCTCGTTGCTGCCACTCTCAGCGTTGCCCGATGAGCGTATGTTCGATGCGGTTTGCGTGATGATCTTGAATGATGCCTGCTGATCCTCATCCGCAAAGTAGGGAGACTCGAACTTGTTCAGGTAGTCAGAAAGCCAGGCATGGAACCGCTGGGCCTTGGAGATGGTGGCTTTGAACTGGCTTTCCTGGGTAGTACTTGACTGGCTCGACTCGAGGAAGACCCGAAGGGAAGCAAGTGTGGACAGACCGTACCCAGCCAGGAACGACGGGGCGTACTTGAGGTACTGGCTGGCTTTGGTGATGAGATACCGGCTGATGCCCAACGCGTCATCGGCGCACTCCGAGTCCACGATCAACGGCCGAATGGAATGCAGCAACATTTCTGTAGGGTACTGATCGAGTGCAGCGGGCCCTGCAAGGCAGATGAGAACTCGCACTTTGCGTAGTGCCGAGCAAGCATGCAATGAACCTAAGGCCGGATGGATCGAATCGAAAAGCCTCCGGGCTACCAAGACGACCATGGCAGGCGTCCAGAGAGTGCGCAGTTCGTGCTCGGTTCGGTTGCAGAGGTGGAACAGTTGCCGGAGGAGATACTTGGCCCTGAATACCGGTTGCTGGTTGGCCGTGAGGCGCACTTCGGAGTGTGAGTAGCCCTTGATCTCGTCCATGATGGTGGCTGCGTAGACAAACTCATCATCCTGCGCGAAGTACTTCTCGATGGAGTTTTCCTGGTCGAAGGTGTCGAACATGATGGCCACGATGTCGGCGAAGTTCGCGTAGATCCCGTCGATGTATGGCTCGTTGCCCAACTGCTTTCGGATGCGGTTCTCGGCAGAATCCTGGCCCTGTCTTGACATACTGGTGTCTTGGGCTATAGCATATGCCACAATCTTTGCAAAGCCTTTCCTGATGAGTTCGGGGTAGGTGGTGGAAAGCTGGTGGACCAGGCTCTTTGCCTTCTCAACGTGAAGGCGCATCAGCATGAGGGCGGCTGCCTCGGCTTGCGACGTCTCCAGCATCTGCCGAAGCGATTCAAATCCGAAGATCTCGAAAGGCATGTCGTCTATGGACTCCTCCTCCAACCAGGTGTAGAGGAGCTGTGGTCTGAAAAGAGCGAAGAGATCCTTGGGAGAGCTGAGGTGAAGGGACTTTGACACATGTGCCAGACATCGAGTGGCGTACTCTGCTGACGAGTTTACCTTGCCAGGAACCTCGAAGATGTGATATGTGCATCGGCGTAGTAGCGTCGGCCAACGACAGGCCAGTTCCGAGAGAACGAGCAGTCGAAAGGCAATGCCCTCAACTATAGTTGGATCGGTGGGCAGGCTCTCGAGCACGTCGACGAAGACGTCATCATGCGCCTTGAGAACGTAGAGGCCAAAAATTTCAGGAAGTCGGACGGCGATCGAATACTTGACCACCATGGGGCTCTGTTGCATGATGAGGAGGAGTGTTGTGCGAGATGAGGCCAGCCCACAGTTCGTGCCGTACCCTGGTTCGTTCTGCAACAATCGGAAGAGGAGTTTCGCGAGCGAGTTCTGTGACTGAGGTGACAGGGCGTTCTGTGGGAGGGATTGCCCCACAAAGTAATGGTAGAGGTCTTGTACATCGCTGTAGATGTCGCTCTTGGTGTCGAGCCATGCCTGCATGAGACCGTCCATCATGTTGAGGACAGTCGACTGGGCTACTTCGCAGGATGCTAGTCGGGCTTCACCGACAAGGCTGCCGATTTTCTCGATGATGTGCCGCACATCGTCGTCGTGGATAGAGAAGTCGGAGCTGATGATCTCGGTGACAGCATTGCCAGAAAAGAGGAGGCTTTCCGACGGCAAGCCGCAAGCAAAGTCTATGAAGCTGGAAGGAACCGCGCTGGAACCTGGGTTTGCGTGCAAAGCCTCGAGGAAGTAGATCCGTGCGGCGGTGGCATGGGCGAAGGCCTCCGGATGCAGCCTCATCGACGTGTTGTGACGAGGCATCTCAATGGGCTTGGCTGCGGTGTTGATCAGGCGCTCCTGGGACCCAAATTCATCGTCCGAATCCTCGTCCTTTGTCCTGTACGAAGCATCCTTCTCTGCGCTCTGTCGCAGGCTCCCAGCCACAGAAACAACAAGGCGCAGTACGAGCCCGCCATCGTTGGTCAACGATTGGAGGCACGCAGTACTCATCGGAGGGATGTGCAATGCCATCTCTTGCAACACGACTTGGAACAAATCTTTGTTGTCTGATGCAGCACAGATAGTATTGAGCGTGGAGTCCATTAGCCCCATGACCAGCGGCTCGATGTCCCTCGACTGTCGAGTATTGCAATGAGCAAGGTACGGAGCAAGCGCGGCACTGACAGCGCAAGCAGATAGCAGGTTTTGCAGCTTCTCGGTGGAAATTTGCGCCCCCCCTTCGGAAGCCTTCTTCGTCCATGACTTGCAAAGCTCGTCAAGTTCTGCGAGCTTCAGAAATAGGAGCTCCAATATTAACGTCCTCGAGCTGAGGTGGCTGGCTGTGTCGACGATGGGTTCCAGCTTGGCTGAGGCCTTGTTCAGCATGTGTGCTGGAGCTTCTGGGAGGAGAAGTAGGTATCGAATCGCAGCGGTGGAATTGAGATGTTGGCTCCATGTCTGGCTGATTGTGCCGCCGGTAATCGGGGTTTGGTGAAGATCCATTTGTTTGGCTCCGCAACATTTCAGCAGCAGATTTGCCAGCTCCGTCGGATGTATGAGAAGAGAGTGGTTTGGCGTATTCCTTGGTTGAACGGGCATCCACCTCGCCATAGACCACTGGATGATGTGCAGCGAGGTTTCCTGGCTGGCGTTGGGTAGCTTTGCATTTCTCATGGCCTGAATTTGCGCCATGAGCTGTATCGAGGAGTCAACCAGCACTTTGGGGCCATTGACTTCAGCCGTGGTCACGATGCTGTTGATGTCGTTGGCAATGCTTTGGTAGGGAATATGGCCTGTATCCAGCATAACTCGCAGCAAGAATGACGCTGCGCGACAGGTATCCGGGTGGTCCATCGCACGAACGGCCAGGGGCCATGTCATCTTCCAGGTGTCGTCGAGACCGTGACGGGAGGTGAGGCTGGCGTAGGCCACCATTGCCCAGGGTGTTCCGCCGGAGACCTGGGTGGCGACATCCGATCGAAGGTCTGCCAGATCCAGTCCAAGATCGGCTAAGAACGGTATGACTCTCAGTGCGGCCTGGGACGTATCAGAAGATATGAGCTTGTCTCTCAAGCGAACGCTTTTGTTGGTTTTGCGGCGTCGTTTGCGTGGCAAGTCGTCGTCAAGGGGAGCTTCGGCCGCGGCCACGGTCGCGTGTGAGGCATCTCTTTGCCAGAGGATGTACTCGAGTAGAGCAATGTTCAGGATCAAAGCCCATTTTCGCTCGCCCTCGATGTGATGCGGTCGCAGCCCAAAGCCGTGAGTTTGGAAGTGGTCGGTGGGGAGGACAGAGGTAGTGAAGGTAATGTCATGGAGTTGCAGCTGATTTCGTTCTTGCCTGCGGGCATACTCGAGCCACAGCGCTTCGGATAACTGCTCAATCTCGTCGAAGACAGTGTATTCGGAACTTGAGGCCATCTTTTGCAAGTGGAGATGGATGTTCAGGACAACCTTGAGCATCTCGTCTCGAACCGAGTTCTGCATCTCGTCGTTGGCAACCGTGCGACGCTCCCACCATTGGCGAACCAGTGGCACAGCGTCCTCCGCGAGTCTCTTTGCCAGTTCCACATCGTCGGCCTGAATGCTTTCGAACAGGATGTTGAGACATGAAAAGGCATACAGGGTAATAGTGCCGATGACGTACGGCAGCCGGAGAACCTTGGTCAAGACTTCAGCTAGAGCGCGGGCTCTGCTTCGGACCGGAGCGTTTGCCGGCAGGACCAGAAGATGGATGCAGTGCAACAGATCTTGGATGGTGTTCCGGGTCGCTGAGGACTGGGTGCTGCCAGGGCCTCTGCCATTGAGGCTATCTGATCTCCCGGTGCCGGTTCCGGACGATGGGATGGGCGAGGCACGGGCGTTCGTATCAGAATCGTTGTCCAGAAGGCCAGCCAGGGTATCGAGGCAGAAATCAAAGCAGCTGAACCAGTCTTGAGCGTCCTTGGAAGCAGCCAGATGCTCCACATTGGGCGTCAGAAGCGTTATCAGGGACTTGAAATCCTGCGGCGCGGCAGATTGGATGATGTGATCGATGACTGCGCGGACGGTCTTCCTTTTGAGCTTTGATGCTCCGTGATGCAGGGCCAACCGCAGGGCTTCGGTGACCCTCGCGAGTCGGTTTCTACCGGACGACGATTTGCCGGATCTCTGCTCCACGAGGGCGCAGCTGAACAGCGCTTCGAAGATCCGATGATAGTGCCTATCGGTCAAGCCATCGAGTAAACGACTGCGCGGATCTAGTAGTGCGATCAGGGATTTGATCCCAGCGTCGCGCGCCTTGATCGAGCCGCTACTGATAGAAGCTATTCAGTTGGTCAGCCAGCCTTGTTGTGTCAAGGTTGATTGGGATTTACTGACCTAGGTCGTCAAACAACGACCCTTCGGATGACATGGTTGCGATGGATGAAGTTTGAGAGTGGACATCTCTACCTTCAATCCCAGATACAATAAGGTAGGTGCCTCAAGGGGCTAAGGTACCTAAACAGGCAGACACGGTCCAGGGAAGTTCATGAGTGAGACGCGGCAGGCGCGTTCAACTGCTGACTCATCAATCTGCAAGGTGCTGACGATCTAACCGCCCTGCCCACCAAGAGACACAGTGCGACACAGCACATGGGGCAGTCAACACAGCAAGGCAACCAGTACCTATTTCTTATTTTCACACATCAGATCAACAGATAGAACAGATTGACAAGTGGGTGGGTCAACATGTTCCATAGATGGATTGACAAGTGAGGAAGATTTAAAAAGGGAGGTAGATTGACGAGTGAGGTAGATGGACAGGCGAGGGAGATGGGAAGGTGAAGCGGATGGACCTATCAGGCAGACAGGCAAGTCAGGTAGTCGAACAAGTCAGGCAGTCGAACAAGTCAGGCAGTCGAACAAGTCAAGCATTCGAACAAGTCAGGCAGTCGAACAAGTCAAGCATTCGAACAAGTCAGGTCAATCGACAAGCCAGGCAAATGGGCGGGTGAGGTCGATGGTTATGTCAGGCATATGGACAGGTGAGGTAGATGAACAAGTCCGTTAGATTGACAGTTGAGGAAGACGGATTATTGAATCAGATCAACTGCCTACTAGCCAAATGATGAAGTATGCCTTCAAGTTCAAGTTGTCTTCCATCGAGAGTGGCAGCACTGACCATGCCAACGACGAACGACATGTTCGCGCGCTTCGCCCGGACATGCTGCACTCACTCCCAGACCTGTGGTTCTACGCCCCCACAGTCGGGATCCGCCTCCCGCGGCGCAATGACCAACCAATGCCACGGCGGAAACCAGTCGCGCGCCCGGCAATGAGCCCAAATTTTTTTGATAGTGCCCGGGCCCCGTCCATCCCATCCAACAATCGGCAACATCCATCAAACCCTCGTCGGCGCAGCTGTCCTCCCATCCTCCCCCCGGCGTCAAAGTCATCGCATCGCATCGGTCCGCGGCCGCCCAGTCCTCCTCATCACAAAAACCACAGACGCCATGTCATCTCTCTGGTCGACCCTCACAGGGGGACAGAAGTCCTCCCCGAAGGACGCGGGCGCGACCTCGCAAACGCCTCAGTACCAGCCCCAGCAGCAGCACACGGCAGAGCCCACGACGTCGTTCGACCCGTCGGCAGGCCAGGGCGTCGAGTCCTTCCTCGGCACTTCGTCTTTCGCCGACCCCTCGAAGCTTCACCCCCTCGCCAACCTCAACCAGGAGACGCTCGAGTACCTCACGCTCGAGGACGCCGCCCTCTCCGATGCCAGCGGCCAGGCTGTCCTGCCGTCGCGCGGCTTCACCGACGACCTCTGCTACGGCACCGGCACCACATACCTCGCCGGTCTCGGCATCGGAGGCGCCTGGGGCGTCCAGGAGGGTCTCCGGCGGTCCGCCAACCAGCCGCCCAAGCTGAGGCTAAACTCGGTCCTCAACGCCGTCACCCGCCGCGGCCCCTTCCTCGGCAACTCGGCTGGTGTCGTCGCCATCACCTACAACTGTTTCAACGGCCTCATCGGCCAGCTCCGGGGGACGCATGACGCTGCCAACACCATCGCCGCCGGTGCGCTCAGCGGCATGCTGTTCAAGTGCACGCGGGGCGCGAGGCAGATGATGATCTCGGGCGGTATCGTCGCCACCGTCGCCGGTGCCTGGGCGGTAAGCTAGCCTTCTTCTTGGACTCCTATGGAACATTGAACTGACTCTTGTCTTCTCAGGTCACGCGGAGAACCTTCTTCCCTGCCCCCGAAGCCAGCGAGCACGCCACTCTGTAACGCTACCACACGAACACACACCACACCATTATATTTCCCTTTCCCCACCTCATAATCATACACTTGTAGAATGGAGCGAGGCGTGGTTGGCAGGCGGGAGAGCCGGTGCGCCAACGGCTGCCTCCCCCCAGAAGGGGGAACGGGAGGCCACTTGTTTTGAGTAAGCGACGAGGAGGAGGCGGCTGGCTGTGCCGGACGAGGCAGAGAACAACGTGTAGGAGACGAAGCGGGTGTTGCCGGCGGAAGGACGATCTCTCCTCCGGAGCTCCCATGCACCATGGGGGCTCCTCATCTTTTTTCCCCACCGTTGGGCGGTTGGCTCAAAAAGTGTGTACAATAGCTAGGAATATGTTGCCAGCATTAGAAACGCATCGGGCGGACACTGGCGTTCGGATGCTGCTGCCCAGAGGCAGACAATGTCTACATGAAAGGTTTCTCGCCTCTTCTACTCCCCTTGGAACATCTGACAAAGGTGAGTGACGTGTTTCCTGGGCCTCCTGGGCATGGAGGTGAACGCGGTCTGTGCTCCCGAGTTCGAGCCGCATGTTGGGGGCTACGGCTGGTATCGACAGCCTCACTCAGGGCGACGACTAAGCGGCGGCTGATGAGCCCTGCCGAAGGCGGTCCACGCTTCAAGTCCCCCACTACCTGTTGGAATAATAAACAAGATCGTGGGAAAACAAAATTTGCAGTTTCCAAGGTTTCCTGCGCAACCGACGATCTCTTCAACACCCACAACCCCAACCATCAAGACTCATCACTCTCATCAGTAAGTATCATGAAGATATCATGCTTACATGCCTTAGCCGAGGGCATTCCATTCCATCTATTTTCCAGAGCATGGCTGACCACTCCCAGTCATGACTCTCGACGAGGACGCGCGCACCATTCCCATCGGCGCTGTCGCCGAGTGCCTCATCCAGTATGCGGTCGATGAGTGTCGCGCTCGCGCCAACATGCGAGACCTCAAGAAGGACCCGAACTACACCGACTGGGTCGCCGCCATCCACCAGGACGTCTTCGCGACCATCGACCACTGCATGAACTCAGTCATCGTCCCCCACAGGCCCACCGGACCTCTTCCCGCCGAGACCCAGCACATGGCCGAGCTGTTCCGCGAGCGAAAGATTGCCAACGCCTTCATCCTCACCGCGTACACCCCTGAACAGCTCCACCAGCTCCTTCGCTTCATCAACGCCTCGATCAAGAAGCACTGCAAGGAGGAGTTTGAGACCCCGATGTCCATCGACGACCCGAGCGTGGACGAAGATTCGGACTCGATCGCCAGCGGCCCTTTTGAGGATCCCAACGCCGCCCGAAGGATGAAGGATTTCATCGACAACGCCAACCTCGAGGAGAAGGCAAGTCCGCGCAACTTCCGCTTTTTCTATGAATCACAACTAACAACCGCGGATCCAGGTCTGCCTGCTTGCCAAATAGCGTCTGCGCAACTACGAGGCCCTCCCCTCCTTCCACCACTTCTGGGTCTTCATCGCCTACATCGACTCCGAGGGCAAGACGTGCAACTCGCAGCACTACCTGCCCAAGAACGTGGAGTACGGCGAGTTCCTCCAGAGGATGGACATCCTCTGGGCCAAGAACGTGCCGAAGAAGCACGGCGTCGTCCTCGCCGAGGCGCTGGCCGAGTGCCACGCCGACGTCGACTTTGTGCTCGCCTGCCTCGGCCAGCACATGACGATCATGCAGGAGGCCGAGGCAAGACGCATCAAGCGCACGCTCGTTCAGTACGGCAAGGTGCTGAAGGACGAGTACGAGGTGCGCGCCTCGTTTGCGCGGAGCGACGGCCCCGCCATCTGTGTTGGTCCTTGGCAGGCGCTGGACAGCTTCGTGGGCACGAAGGTGTTCCGGGAGTTTCTGGAGGTTGTGCGCAGCGGAGGCGGTCATCGCGATGATGTGAGGCTGTATGTCCGCAAGGTAAGGTCCACGTTCCTTCTGGTTTCGCCTGGGAGGTGATTCACTTCAAGTTTGGGACTTCCGCTGACGAAAGCAGTCGTGGCAGCCGCAGGTCGCCGAGTCGGCGAGGGCCGTTCGCCTTCTGAGGCAGAAGGTCTTCATGCTGATGCACGGATATTTTCAGGAGGAGTGAGGTGCCTGCCTCTTCGGCCATGGATGTGAATCACCAAGGCGCCGATGGACGATACCTGAGGATGAGACAGCAGGAAGGCCTGGAGATTCGTGAGATCTTCGTCTTCGGGAAATGGGTCAGATTGTGCGGATTGGAGGAAGGAACGTGGTGTGGTCGGCTATGCGAATGTCGGTTTGACCTGGTTGTCATCGGGCCATGCATAGGTAGCTTTTGCTCATGTATTTCTGTCTTCCTCCACCAAAAAGTGGTCAACACCAACACCATCAACCCAAATGGTGTAGAGCCACATCATCATCAAAACCACCACGAAACAGAACCAGTCTGAAACACCGGCATCGCTCAGTTCTCTGAGCCTCTCCGCTTCGTGTCTTTGTTCTTTGTCTGCTGCTCGCAGTGAGCACTCCCGCACTAGGTGGCCCTTTCTCGCCGCCACCATGTGCCTCCCATGCTGGTCCTACAAGGACGTGGCCTTCGACAATGAGCCAGAAGATCACCGCCGATACGTCTGGAACGGCAAGAAATATGTCCTCCGCAAGGTAAGAATGAGATCTGGTCTTTCCTTTTGTTGTTTTTGCTCCGTTTATTTCGGCCAATCTCGCGAGAGAGTTCTCCGCTGAGTCGTCGCCGAGACGATATGCTCCTGTCTTCCCTGCGTGGCATGAGCTTCTCTTCCCGCAAACTCTCTCCCAACCCAAAACCCTCTCAAGAGCACGAATCTCCATCTCTTCCCATTCACTTTCATCCCTACTCTATCGCATCTCCATCGCCCTCGACATGGTTCGGCGTGGGAACGAATCGTCATCGGCGTCACCTGGCATCAAGAAACCATCCCCCGTCCGCCTACCTTCTCAACGAATCACCGACATCATGCCCGGAGAACCCGACAGCAATCCTCAGGGCTGCAGCTCGGGTACTCCCAAGGGCTACAGAATCAAGAATGTCCGTTGGGAGGACGACAGCGGCCAGGGAACGCCTTCCTCCTCGGCTGCTGCTGCTGTCCCGGTCAAGGACAACAGCAAGCCCGCCTCGGACTGCAAATGCAATTCCGAGAAAAAGGACAACGAGAAGGCCGACGATGCCCAGAAGAATGTATTCAACCCTATCGATCCCAACGAGCCTCTCGAGAAGGAAGCCTTCGAAAAGGCGCACAATCTGCAGCCTCTGATGCCGGGCTGGTACCTGCACCGCAGCGCCAATCCCATGGCTTCTCTGGGCCGCAGCCCATTCACTACCTGGGCCCCAGTTCAGGTAAACAACCACTCCTGCCCTCTCTGCCCTTCACTCCCGTCCCGAATTTCGTCCCGCACCCACCTGCCAGCCTGCCCTACAATACCATCAGGCACAATTCATATCCTCATTCCGCCCTCCTTCTTGCACCTTCACACAACCACATTCTACCCGCCGAACCCCCCTTCCCTGCAGCCATGTCGTACAACAATGCCGGCCCGCCTGCCGGTGGCTTGCACTTCCAGCCCCAGGTCCCTGACAACATGCACGGCATGATGAAGCACACCTATCGCCCTCGCTACGACAATGGCTTCATCCCCCAGCAGGGAATCTCCATTCCCCAGCCCGTTCAAGTTTGTGGTTACCCTCCTCTGGCCTATCCCGGTCAATACATTGTCTCTGCCTTTGATCCCTCTGTCCAGTACATGACTTCGACCGCGCCCGGCCTTCTCCCTGCCGGCGGTCCCCTTTACGAGCCATGCTCTTGCCATGCAAGTCCTGTCGAGAGATGAAACTGATACGGGTGTCCCCCTGTTTGTCACCACTGGTTCTCTGCGTTGATCAGTCGGGCACTTCCATCCCCTCGAGTGTTGGGATGGCATTGCCGTCCGGCTTCTTTCTTCGACCGGTGACCAGACTTTGAAGGATGATTGCTGACTCTCATTTCTACAATTCTAGCCTCAGGGTGTGACCGTCGTCGGCCAGAACCCCGCTGCTCCCGTCTATGTCCAGCAGCAGCCCGCTCCCGTCTATATGGGCGCTCCTCCCATGGGCCCCATGGGTCCCGTCCCCTACATGGGTCACATCAACCACCCCCAGATCGTCCGCGCTCCCGGCCACCCCGGCGGAGGCCCCCCCATGATCGCCAAGCCCGGAATGTACCCCGGTGTCCCTGCTCCCGGCGTCTCTGGCGTCTACGGCGGCGGCACAGTCGGTCCCACCTTCTACGGCCCGCCTGGCAACCTTCCCGCCGGCCCTCCTGGTCCTGGAGGCTTTGCCCTCCCTCCCGACATCACCGGCATCGGCCGCACTGCCGGTGAGATTGCCGCAGAGCAGGCCCACATTGCTGAGCAGCAGGACCTGACAAAGCCTCAGGACTTTAAGCCTGCGGATGACGACCCCAGCCGGTTCTACTGGATGCGCGAGCTTGATGGCGAGTGGACTCAGCGCAACCGTCTGACCATTGACCACCTCGGTTGCCGCTGGTACCTCCACGAGGGCGGCTACTTCTACGCCGTTCGCCTTCCTACTTAAAGTGAGCCTGCCTGTGGTCTGATCCCCCGGGCGTCCACTGATTCATTAAAGGCGCGTTTCTGCATTCTGTCGTCGTGTAGGAAGAGTTATGGTTTGATATCCTTGATTGTGGTGTCATCGAATGACCTACTCACCCTGCGCGATCGCAGCACATCTGGAAGGCACTGGACCAGCCTGACCAAAGAACACGATGCTTGGGCCCGCATGGCAATGAACCCATCCCTGATATAACCCGCCACAGAGGTCAGAAACCCGCCCCTTCTACCAGAAGCATGAAACTGACCATGACCAGGTACCCAAGAATCATACACGACCGACAAGAAGATCATCGCGATTGGGTTGCTGGTTGGGGTTGCTTGGAGGATCTTTCGTGGAGGACTTGCTGCTTCAGATGGAGGTTTCAGGGAAAATCGATGATTGTTATGATGAGAAGGAAAAGGCCTCAACGCGTACTTCATCAGTCAAAATGATGCCCTCCTCGCTGTCTGTGATGCCCATACCGACGACCAGGTGACGGTTGTTTGCTTGGCACTTCGACCATCCGGTTTGACTGTCACCAGAACCAGATGAATTCACAGCATTTCAATCTCAATGATCGTTTGGCCCGCTTGATTTAGCAACTTCCTTCAAATTCAACATTGCAGCACGGTCAAGATTGGATGCTGACGGAGGCGGTTCACGTGTTTGTTGACAAGAGGTGGAAGGAGCTGGTGGGTCCTCTTCGTGTCAGGGGCAATTGGGAAGGAGCACCTGCTTCGCACTGTGCATTCACTGAGTTCCTTCCTACCCAACCTCACTTCCGGTTCCCGGCCACTGCGCTCCCATTCGACTCAATTTCTTTGAAAGCCTCTGTCTTCTTTTTCTTCTCTTCCCTTTTCAAACCTCGGACCAAATTTGGTCCTTCACACTCCCAAATCTTCACAAGTCCGCCAAACGCGCTACCACCAGCAGCAGGCGGCTCCCAATTCTACTTGTGTTTCCCCCCGAGAACTCTCCCAGTCTCGAAACTCTACCCCAGAATCGAAACATCGTCAAGTCATGGTCAAGAAACGCACTCCCACTCTTTGCGAGTGGGCCCTCGGCTTCTCCATCGAGGATTTCGTCGAGAACAAGCAGCGTCGACAGAACAAGAATGCCGGCAAGACGAGCCCGCGGTTCAAGCTTGAGATGTCAACCGATGATGAGTCTGGCGAAGACTCCCTGAAGATCACCTACCCCCGTTCTGAGCAGGCTCCAGCGGTTGCCACCACGAAGAAGGTTCGCTTCGAAAAGTCTCCCGTCAAGTCCGCTCTCAAAAAGCCAGCTCCCGAGACGGATTCATCCGAAGCCACAGAGACCACTACGGAGGCGGAGAGCACTACCGAGGCCGAGACCACAACCGATGCGCAAACAACGACCGAGGCTGAGACCACTACCTCTGGAGGCGAACAGTCTTCTGATGCCGCCGACTCATCCGACTCGTCCAAGAGCTCCACCCCGAGAAGAAAGAAGGGTAAGCGATTCATCATGAGCTCCGATTCATCCGACGCCGATTCCACAGACGATTCAGAGTTCGACTCGGATTGCTCCTGCCGAAAATGCCGCCACCGAGCCCGACATCTGACCAGGATAGGAAAAGACAAGTGCAAGAAGACCAAATCATCGTCCTCCGGAAGCGACACCTCGTCATCAGGATCCGACCAGAAGAAGCAGAAGAAGTCTCCCAAGGGAAAGAAGGGCTCTCCCGAGTCCAACAAGTCCAACAAGTCCAAGAAGAAGCAGGTCCCGGTTCAAGAGTCGGAGAATGATGGAGAGGATGAAACTTCCAGCGAGGAAGAGACGCCGAAGAAGGCTAAGAAGACCAAGGGCGGGAGAGGCGGAAAGGACAAGAGCAAGAACAAGTCTTCTTCTTCCGACAAAGAAGACGGCGACGGAAAAGAAAAGAAGAAGGGCGGCAAGAACAAGGCGAAGAATGCCACCGACAACAACGTCGGTCCTGAGAAGGAAACTCCCGCCGTCACTGCCGACACTTCTGAGAAGTCCGACAATTCCAGCGACAAGATAGGCGGAGAGCGGAAGAAGAAGCCTCTGCCCGAGCCAGGCCTATCCCCAGATCTCCGTCGCCCAAACCTTATCCTTCCCGTCACCGCCCAGGTTCTCCAGGTTGAGCATGCCATTGAGGCAATGGAGGATCCTCGCCCCAACGCTTTCCACGACAGCCATCATGGTGTCGTCCGCGTCTACCACGGCCCGGCTTACGGCAACCCGTACGGCACCCTGTACCCGGTCAGAGATTCCACAAAGGCCATGCTGCCCGTCGGCACTCCTCATCCCCTCATGAACCCATACCTGAACGGGTTCAAGACGACCACCAACCCAGGCGAGGTGGCCAACGAGGGAAACTCGCATTGGAACTTCCCCACGGCTGCCCCTATGCCCAATGCACCGCCAGAGAAGCGTCCGAGTCCTCCGCAGCAGTATCGCTCACCCCCTCAACAACCCCAGGCTCCTGCTGTTGAGACCAGGCAAGCCCCATCGCCCCCCAGGGCACCCGCCATGTCTGGTGCCCTCGATCATCCTGGCTCGCCGCAGTTCCTCAACGTCTACCCTCCTGGATGGACTCAGAATATGAGGCTTGTAAGAGAAGATGGCTCTAGAAAACCTCACGGTAATCGAGCTGACGCGAAGCAGAACGGATACCCCGTCAATGTCAACATGTATTCGTACGGAGCACCTCTTCGCGGCGACTCGTGGAGCAAGGAGGGTCGCGAGCGCTTCGCGAAGCTTGCTCGCGACTGGAGACTTCGCAGAAACGGCCCCGACATTATGAGTGACAACAATGCCGGTCCTGGCTTGCACTCATATCAAGGAGCCGCCCAGAACGACCGACGCAGCACCGGCGAAAAGTCGGTTCACCCAGACCTTCAATGGGAAACCCCCGTTGGGCCGGAGGTAGCAAGCTGGGTCAACGAACAACAATCCGGTGGAGTGGCTGGGGATGGAGCAGGTGACGCTTGGGGTGGAAGTGGAAATGGCGCCGCAAACAACGACAACGCCAACGGCTGGGGTGGCAGCTGGGGAAAGCCTCCCTCCAACAATGGCAGCAAGAATGGCAGTCAGACGGGAAGCAAAAGTGGCCAGGCATCTGGAGGCAACGGTAGCTGGGGTGCTGCCCCCCAGTGGAGTCCCCAGGCATCCGTCAAGTCTGGCGGCAACGGAGGCTCCAACAACAGCCCTCAAGCTTCCAACAAGTCCAACAAGTCGAGCGGCTCCAATAGGGACAACGCCCAGCCTGACAACTCTGGCTGGGGCAACATCCCTGTCCCTGTCGACAACAGTTGGGGTACCACGGAGAACAACGTCGGCGTCAGCAGCAGGGTCTCCAGCGGCGGCTCCAAGGGATCCAAGGACTCCAAGGGCTCCAAGGGTTCCAAGGGCTCCAAGAAGTCCCAGAACGGCTGCGCCCCTGCAGACCAAGCTGTCGACAACAGCGTCGGCCCAACGCAAGCGCAGACCAATGATGATTGGAACAAAAGCGAAGAACCCTCGAACAACATGCCCGGAGCGTTCAAGGAAGATGAGGGCGGCATGCAGAATGCTACTTTTCATCAGACGGGACCTCCCAAGGACACCGGCGGCTACAGCTGGGGCGATACATCTGCCGCCCAGGAACCAGTTCAGGTCAACTGGTGAGCGGAGGCGAGTTGGGACGGTGTTGGGGTGTGGTGCGGTCACATGGGTACCTTGCGTGTCTCTTTGTTTTCATGGCGTTCTGGGATTCAGCAGTGGTGACTGCGCTTTGGAAGTTGATGTTGCGGGCAACTGGGCTCGCATTCATGGAGATCATGAGGTTCGTCACTGACGGCGACGGGGAGGTTTGCGAGGCATCAGACGGAGAACACTTTTGGTAGGACATGGCCTTTACTACACATTTAGTCATGGGTCACAGTTGCGCGAGAGAAATAAAATCGCAAAAGCGAAGGAGTTGTCCATTCCAAACTTGTCCCTGTAAAAGCTAATTGAACCCCTGAGGTCTTGCCAGTCAATGGCATGCCTGGAAGCGAGAAGACCTGATAAAGACGGAGCGGAGAGTTCGACGCAACCAAGGTGGGCGCACGACGAGAGTTGTTGCAAAAGCGAAAGCAACGAGGAAGCTCTTCTCACGAGAAGAAACAACCCCTTACTCGTCGTCGGACTCCTCCTCCTCGGAAGCCTCGGCCAGCCAGGTGATGAAGGGCTCGGCGGCCTTGCGGACCTTCTTGGAGGTGGCGAGGTCGGTGTACTTCTTGCTAGCCTTGGAGCCCCACTTGGTGGCGACCTCCTCGCTGAGGAGGTCGTAGTTGTAGTAGAGCTGGAGGATCTTGACGATCTTGTCGTAGATCTCGGGGTGCTCCTTGCCAAGGGTGCCGATGAGGCGCTCGGTGCCGCCGAGGAGGGCCTTTTCGTGACGCTCGGAGCTGACGAACTATGGAAGGTTAGCAAACACGATGTAAGTAGGAGGAGCGGAAGGGTGGTACGAACCTGCTTCATCATGCCGGCGCGCTTGGGGATCTGGGCGCAAATGTTCTCGTCAAAGATGGTCTGGACCAGGACGAGGACGGAGCGGTGCTTGCTCTCGATGCCGAGCTCCTTGGCCTTGACGAAGATTTCGAGAGAGTCGACCTTATCGACACTGCCCTTCTCCTCGGCCTGCTCCTGGATCCAGTTGCCGAGCTCGTCGTAGGCAGAGTTGCCACCGCCCTCGCCGTCCTCGTCCTCGTCGTCGCCAATGGACAGCTTCTGCTTGAACTCGCCGGGGAGCTGGGCGTGGCGGGCCTTGACGGCCTCCTCGCTCATGTCGACGGCCCACTCGTGGTCCTTGACCTCGACCTCGACCGGGGCGAGCTCGGGGGCGTCGTTCTTCATCTTCTCAAACTCGTCATCGCTGCCGGCGTCGTCGTCGACATCGTTGGAGCCGTTCTCGGAGCCCTCGCCGCCGCTGCCGCTGCCGCCGTTCTCCTTGCCGTTGGCCTGGGCCTGTTGCTTGGCGCGGCGGGCGGCCTTGCGCTCGGCCTTGTCCTTCTTGCCCTTCTTCGGCTGGTTCTTGAGGATGAAGCCGCTGAGCTTGAGGCGGATGTCGACGTCGGTGCGCTGGCCGCAGGCCTTGCAGTCGAGCATGATGTGGTCATCCTTGATGCTGATGTCCGTCTCGGGGTTCTTGCACTTCTTGCACAGGACGAACTTGTTGATGAAGCCATCGAGGTGGTCCTGGAGCTTGGCGGCATCGTGGGCCCCGTTGATGATCCAGCGGTCATCGGGGGGATCAATGTTGGTCTGGGCGCCGAGCTCGAAGCCGAAGAACTTGATGAGATGGGCACCAGGGCGGGCGAGGGACTGAGCGACGCTGCTCAGGTTGACGACGACGGTCTTGATGCCGTTGCCCTTGCCCTCGATCTTTGTCTGGATGCGCTCCATCTTGTAACGATAGAAGGCGTCGTTGACATCGCGGCGGACGTTGACGAGAGACATGATTGCGGTATTGTTGTCGGAAGACGGACGGTGGGACGATGGTGTACGGAGGTTGACGAGAGTGGTCTCGTACGTCTATGAGATGCGTACGGGATAGTTGAGAGTTAGGATGCGAAGCTGATATTGCTGACGCTGGTTCGACCGAAGAACATGTAGATGTCTTTGGTGGGTGGATGGCAGGGTAATAGGCCGGTAGTGGGAAGGGTGAGTAGGAAGCAGGGGGTTGGCTTCAGTGCTCAGGAAATCTTCTGGTTGACATGGGATAGAGGGAGGTTCGATCGTTTGTTCTGGTGGGAAATCATGAACCACGGTACTTTTGCTTTTAGTTTCAACCGATTGAGGTACTGATGTTGGGCGATGGACTCCGAGCTATGCGAAACCGCAGCCTGGAAGGAAAGATGTGTCTGGTGACGGGGGTCTTGTCGTGCTGATACATAAACAGCTGATTGTGTCTAGTACCGTGAATGGAGGTGTTCGTGCTCTTGGTGAAGAGGCGGACGACGGTCGAGGGGGTGGTGTGGGAAGGAATCTTGACGGGTTTCCGTAGGTGGCAACTCGACGAGGGTGAAGTTTGGCGGGCTCAGGTTTTGGTGGTGTGGTGCGGTGCGCGCGGTTGGGTGCGGGGGGTTTGCGGGTTTGCAGTCGAGCGGTTTCTCTGCCGGCTGGTTACGGTGAAGAGTATTCCGTCGACGGATGGATGTGCGTTGCGGGTTTTGGTGGTCTGGTGGTAGCGGGGGAGAGGAGTCAGGAGGAAGAGTTTTGAATCGTGGAGTGGGGAGGCAAGAGGAGAAGGCAGGGCCTTTTTGGCCTTCTAGACAGACTTGGAAGGAGCCTGCCGATGTGACGCGACTGGACAGGCGGCAACTGGAGGGGCCGCGTTACATAAGCATTTTCGCACTGTCCTCTTGCTACAGGTAAATTCGAAAATTGGTGTTGTTCTTCGTCGGAGTTGATGAACTCACACGGTGCAGTATGTCTGAGCCGCGCATGTGTCCCTGCCTTAGGTTCCAGCGCTGTCCGAGCCACGCCGCCTGATTCCAACCCTCCAATTCGAAAGACAGGCCGGAGAATGCGTGTCAGGCAACCCTCGACAGACACCGAATGCCGGCCCAAAGACCAATGTAGGGCTGGCTTCCAAACGGTGGACGCACCTCTTTCCCTCCCTTTAGAAACACTCGAATCATGGCTTGGCCGTGGACACAGCCGTGTCGCCGGGCACAAAGTGCAAAAGACAAGTCTGACCGAGAGGCCTCGACGAGATGGCTTGGTCAGCCATGGCCATCATCGCGGGCGTCATCTTGGGGTCCGGCAGCGTCGTGTACTTGGTGTAGACGTCTTTGAGGAGCGTCTTCATCTCGGCAATAGCAAGGCTAGAAGGGTCATGATCAGCGATGCTGCGACGGCTCGGGTTTCTCCCGCAACGTGACACAACTTACTGTTTCCCGACGCAGCCCCTTCCGCCGTTTGCAAAAGCAAACATAGTCCGCTTCCTCTCCGCATCTCCTTCGGCCGCCAGCCAGCGATCGGGGTTGAACCTGTCCGGCTCGGGGAAGACGTGTTCGTTGATCCTATGGACCGAGAAGGCCTGGCAGCTCACGATGGTTTTCTCTGGGACGAAGTATCCCGAGATGGTCCTCCCGCCTTGCGGCACATATCGCGGGAGCGACATTGGGATGGGCGGGAAGCACCGGAGGCTCTCCTGGACGACTGCGTCCAGGTAGGGGAGCTTGTCGAAGCTCGTGTCAGGGTTCGCCCTGAGCTCTTCCTGGAGCTTGCGCTGATACTGGAGCGACGAGGGCTGCGAGAGCTCCCACATGAGGAAGCAGAGCCCGTCCCCGGTCGTGTCAATGCCGGCAGCCATGTGGTCGAGGCACTCCCCCGCCATATCGGTCTGATCCAGCTGCATGCCGGCAGCCGATTTTTCCTGCATGCGATTGAGGAGCGTGAAGGTTGAGGCGTCCCTCTTGCCGCTGATATCCATAACATAGTTGGTGGCCAGGGGGACTGATCGCGGCTTGATGAAGAGATCGAGAACACCCGACATGGTGTTGTACAGGTTCGGGTAGTAGTGCTGGATGAGCCGGCCTGGGCCTGTGAGTGAAGGTCTTGGTAAAGGTAAGGGAGGCAAGGCGTCCTTACTCTTGAGACTGTCGTCCGCGGCAACCTCGTGCATCATGTCTTCGTCCGCCTTTTTCTGAAGGCAGTCTGTGCCGTAGGGGTTGAACAAGTGGTTCGTCGCACAGTCACAGGCATAGGCGTGGAGGGTCATCTGTCGAGTCTCAATACCAAGAACTAACTGGCGGGTTGGGTACGGCTTACGAAGACATCGTGACTCTCACGCTTATCTGCTGACTGTTGGAGTCTCTTCATGAACTTCTGGGATCTCTCTTCGATTCCCGAGAGTGATGCCGGCTTCATGACGTTGCTGTTGGCATACCTGTCGGCCAGGATCCGTTTCCGCTTGGCATGCTATTCACTGTCAGAATATGTTACTGGACTTGTGAATTCGATCACTCACATCCTCCTTGTTCAGGGTTGTAAACATTGTTCGACGGCCGTATACCCTGAATAGATCGTAGAACTCCGTCTTATCGTAGCCACTTCCATTAGAGCAGTATATTTCCTTGACCGCCTCGTACGACGCGAAGGAGACCTCGTCGGGAGACAGGCGGACAGATGGCCCATACTTCTTGTGAAGCTCGTGGACATACTGAGTTCTGTTCGCATGCAGCTCGTGCCATTTCAGCACCAGGGACGTGAAGGATGCATGAGCCGGACCGGGGATTTGTCGGAGGGGCGACCTCAAGCATTGAACGAGGTAGACAGCGAGATGGATCACCACAGCCGCGAGGAAGAAGGGTATAAATGGTATCATAGTAGGCAAAGTGACAGAGCATGTGGTGTTTGAATGAGGAAAGAGTTACGAGTCGAAACCACTTCTGCCCTCCCCGTATCTATCTACTCCTGCCGCCGTTCCTCGACCCAGCCCGGGATCCTGGCGTTCTTATCTTGAGGGGCTCGGCGGCCCGGATCCTCCTTGGCCATTCTGGTTAGGTAACAGCCTTCGTGGAGAGGCCGGGCCGGGAGCGGACTGGCGGCAGAGGACACGCCCGGCTCGGGCATGTCAAGTCTACGGCGAAGTGAGTCGTCCCGACGTCTTCCTTTTCGAACATCGCGAGATCCTCAACAGACGTTACACAGTCCCCTGACTGGTCCCCTCTGAACCCGAGGCAAGCTGAGACATGCTGTGAAGGAAAGCCAGCACAGTTCCTCTCCGACCGGCGGCTCCATGTCACAGCCAGCGCTTCCAACTGCCGGAGCGGGCCATGTCGGGCCTCGGTGAGTCCACTCACAGCGCTCCTGCACCTGGCAGCACCCGGATTTACCCCTCCGACATGGAGCGGTTCCAGCGTCCCGCGCCTGCATCGGATCCCACCCAACGCCGCCGCGCTGCCCCGCCATAGCTCTGCGCCAGCCAGCATGAGCTGACCTTGTTGAGGTCTTTTCCCTAGATGATTCTTTTCTTGCCCGGCCAAGTCTCGCGTTATTTTGCCTCCTCTGCAACTCTCTTGATACTTTCCTCTCCCAAGCAAAACCGTTCTTCCATATTCTTCAGAAACCCACCCAATTGCCCATCATGGCTCGCAAGTTCTTCGTCGGCGGCAACTTCAAGATGTAAGTGCGGGGCGCTTTTCGTGATCTGCTTGCAGTTGCATCACGGGTCGAGCCGGGGTGGGAAGAGCCAGAGACTGACCGTCGGCTTTTGCGTCCAACAGGAACGGCACTGTGTCGTCCATCAAGGAGATTGTCGAGAACCTTAACAAGGCCAACCTCGACCCCAACACCGGTACGTGCCTCTCTATCCCTGACGATTCTACCCCCCGAGCCTCACCGGCTAACCCATCCATGCAGAGGTCGTCATCTCCCCTCCCTCGCTCTACCTCCTCTCCACCCGCGAGCTCCTCCGCAAGGAGGTCGCCGTCGCCGCCCAGAACGTCTTCGACAAGCCCTGCGGCGCCTTCACCGGCGAGGTCGCCGTCTCCCAGCTCAAGGACGCCGGCGTCAACTGGGCCATCCTCGGCCACTCGGAGCGCCGCACCATCCTCGGCGAGTCCGACGAGGTCGTCGCCTCCAAGACCAAGTACGCCACCGACAACGGCGTCAGCGTCATCTGGTGCTGCGGCGAGAGCCTCGAGGAGCGCGAGGCCGGCACCACCGTCGACGTCGTCAGCAAGCAGCTCGCCGCCCTCAAGGCCAAGCTCTCCGACTGGTCCAAGATCGTCATCGCCTACGAGCCCATCTGGGCCATTGGCACCGGCAAGGTCGCCACCACCTCCCAGGCTCAGGACGTCCACGCCGCCATCCGTGCCTGGCTCAAGGACAACGTCGATGCCAAGGTCGCCGAGGAGACCCGCATCCTGTACGGCGGCAGCGTCAACGAGAAGAACTGCTCCGAGCTGGCCAAGCAGGCCGACATTGACGGCTTCCTGGTCGGCGGTGCCAGCCTGAAGCCCGCCTGTACGTATTGTCCTTTTTTTTGTGTGGACCCCGAGTATCCGCTGACACGCTCTTTCAGTCGTCGATATCATCAACGCCAACCAGTAAACGGGGCGTTTGTTGCGCAGGGCGTTGCTGGAGAACCAGAGCATGATCCTGGACCCTAGAACACCCACACAAAATATGAATACACAAAGCATGTGAAGCACCATTCGAGTTCTCCCGCCGCTGTGAAGATAAATGTGATTTGCGTCATCGGGGGATATCTTTGGGCCCCCCGTTCCCATATTGTACAGGCATCTGAAGACGCTCTCCTTCTATGCTGCCAGACATCGTATAATACAGCCTCGTGTCCAATCCGCTTCCCATTGTCCCCTCTCTTATACCGCCATTCCGTCGCCGTGGTAAGGACTCCAGACACCTCTGACACTGGGGTTCTCGCTGGAGACGGGCTTGTTCACCCTCTTCAGCTTGTCGCCGTTGGTATCGCGCAGGGACTCGGCGTGCTTGAGGATCTCCAGGGGCTCCATGTTCTTGACGCAGAGGGCGCGTGTCCGTCCGTTGATGTAGTGGCCGATGATGTAGGGGTGGTTGGCGGGCTTCGGGGAGACGGAGATTTCGATCTGGGGGTGGGCGGCGGCGAACTTGGGGAGCTGAGACTTGAGGAAGCCGCTGGAGACGGTTAGCAATTGTTTTTTGAATTAATTTTGCTGGCGGATGCCTACTTCATGCCCTTGGAGCTACCGGCCCAGTCGCAGTAGTGGAAGTCGAGCTTCTTGCACTGGAGGATGAAGGCTCCGAGGCCGTTCTGTAGAGTGAATGGGTCAGCTGATCGGTTCTTAAAGTCATTTCGTGACATTTCAACATACCCGGCCCGACGACACGGTCTTCAATGCCTGGATCGTCATGGCGTCTGGTGGATGGCTGGCAGCTCGATCTGGCTCCTGTCTGCTGTCGCCTGACAATCTTTCCAAACTCGAGTTGGTCGCGAGATTTCTCGATGGACGCACCCGATCGGTACTAGCGTCTCAGGAAGAACCCCGGGAGAGGCCTCAACGCCAATCAGGCAGCACGCACAAAGGGGACCCACTGTTCCAGACTCGTGGGCTAGGCCTCATCTCTTCTGCCTCAGCGCAAGATCTACAAATTCCGCGTGAAGACGCGCAACAAAGGGATATTAACCACCTCGGACCTGCATCGCCAGGATTTCGTCAATTGCGGGAAGCCGAGCCCCCTCTCGCCCTCTTTCTTCTTTACCCCACCTGGGCGCGAACCCCTCGGTCTACCGACAGCTACGCGACGATGACCGACAAGCTCCCCCCCAATCTCCTGGCGCTCTTTGCGCCGCGCCCTCCCCTCCGATGGGTGCCCCCAACCGACCAGGCCCCCGAGAAGAGGAAGACGGCTGCCGTGTCCGGTCTCGCGAGCTTCCTGCCTGCGCTGGAAGAATACAAGCAGACGGACGTCTACGTGCCCACGGAGAGCTGGCTTCAGATGAAGGATCGCAAGAAGCTGGAGGCTCAAAAGGCGAAGCTTCCCGGCGCGATGGACAAGGTCGTTGCCGCAGAATGTCAGTCGAACTATTCGTGCAGGTGCAAGATGGGACCCTGGCTAATAAAACTCAGACAAACCTGCCGAAGACCCCAATATTCGTGGCGACCCCTTCAAGACGCTCATCGTCGCGCGTCTCTCCTACGAGGCCAACGAGCAGGATCTCGAGCGGGAATTTGGCCGTTTCGGCAACATCGAGCGTGTATGTACCACCCCTTGACCGGGTCTGCCACTCCAGTAGCTGACCCCCTGATTACAGATCCGAATCGTCACCGATACGCACGCACACGAAAAGTCGAAGGAGAAGAAGAGGAAACCCCACCGGGGCTACGCCTTCGTTGTTTACGAGCGCGAACGAGATGCGAGAGGTAATATCTTCAGAAACCCCCCTTTCGCAGATGCTTTGGCCCTTTCTGGCCCCTTCCCAAGACACGTGGCCCTCAGGCTTGCCTGTGCTCTTGCTGCGAACGAGACTCATGTGGCCCTCAAGCTTGCCCGTCTCGCAGCGGTGTCTCCCCCCTTCCCCGTCTAACGCATCGCACGGTATGTATAAGTTGAGTTTACTGACACAAGCGCCTCGGCGTGCTGGTGAGTAGCTGCTCTTGACTCTCTTGATGGCGTCCGGATCAAGGACCGCCGCATCAAGGTCGACATCGAACGCGGCCGCACCGTCAAGGGCTGGAGACCCCGCCGATTCGGAGGCGGACTCGGCGGCCGTGGTTACACCAAGGCTCTTCCCGCCCGTCCCATGGGTGGCCCTGGAGGCTTTGGCGGCGGCTTCCGCGGAGGCTTCCGTGGCGGTTTCGACGGCGGCCGTGGTCGTGGTGGTTTCCGCGGCGGCTTCGGAGGTCGCGGCGGCGGCTTCCGAGGAGGCGGCGACTTTGGCAGCCGTGACCGCGGACCACCCAACGGATTCCCTCGGGATGCGCCATCAGGACCTGGTGGCCCCGGCTTCGGCGGACGCGGCGGATTCGACCGGGACCGAGGCTTCGATCGCGGCAGTGACCGTGGTGGTGACCGTGGCAGCGATCGCGGCGGACGACCACCCTACGACGACAGGTCTGGCGGTGGCCGCGACCGTTTCGGTGACCGCGACAGAGACGGCGGACGCAGGACCGGCAGCAACATGGAACCCATCCGACCTAGGGGCGAAGGTGGGTATCGTGAAGACAGAGGCCGGGACCGTGAGCGGGATCGCGATCGGGACCACCGCGACTTTGATCGACCCCGCGACGACGACAGCCGGAAGCGAGGCTACGACGGCGGCGGCTACGAAGACCCAAGGAAACTGCGCCGTTACTGAGCGAGTGACCTACCACATCCCGGATTCTTCAAGGTATCTCGGTAGTAGCGGATCCCCCTACTCATCTATTTGCCCTGCAGTCACTTCCATCGAACCCGGGGTAAGGTCAGCAGTCGATTTAGGCAGCCACAGCACTCCCAGTCGGCAACTTTGTCAGTCGGCAACATTCAGGTTTCGGAAACGCAAAGAACAACGAAAAGCTCAAAGTTGGACCAAATGCTCGCACCCACCCAGGTCTCGGATCAGTTTGGTCACGCCACCGAACAAGGCGTTACGGTATCAGAGGGAGGTATTCTTCTTGTGTTGTATTCAATCACTCTGAACTCAGTGTAGCTGCTTTCGCGTCCTACTAGGGGACGAGCGAGAGCTCTCAAGTCAGGTAAGATCACAGGTAAGCGGGAGCCGTGCCTAGTGATCTGGGAATCGAGGTGTGCTTTCCATGACATCGGGCGGGTAATGGCGTTCCCGCAATGGAAGAAGAGAAAAAAGAGAGCGACTGCCAGAATATGTTGTACGAGTAGCGGACGTCTGTAGCCTCTCAAGCCCCGTGTCCTCCCGCGTGGGAGGGTGGGTGTTTCTTTAGCATCCGTCCTCGGTGAAGAGGCTTCGACTGTTGCGAGGGGCTCATTCTCGTACGGCGCATGACATGTCTGCGGCCGGCTGATGATGATGTGCATTTTTTTGATCCTGCCAAACGCCCAAACTCCTTCCGAATTCGTCATGGTATCAGCCCCTGAAGTGTGCGTGTGCACCTCGAGCGGCCGCGACATCACTCGAACGGCCAGTCAGTCCCTTGCGGTTCCCGTATAGAAGTCATCCTTTACTCGTTGTCCACCTTGGTCACCTCGGACGATGCGGCGCTCCAGTAGCTGGGATACGTTAGATATCAAGACATCTCGTAGGAAAAGGGGCAAAACTCACGCCAGGACCTTGACGTCAAAGTGAGCCAGCAGAACGCTGAAAAGCTTGAGCAGCCTCGTCTGCCGAGAGTCCAGGGTCTGGCCCTCGCGGCAGACGACGTAGCCGCCGTTGTCCTCCGAGGCGGGCTCCTCGGGGGCATCGGCCTCGCCGAGCACGACGCGGCCGCGAACCATGCGCGTGGGCATGCCGAGCTTGCGCAGCTCGGGCTCGATCGAGTGCTCCATGGGCACGTCGTGCTCGCGCGGGACCTCACCGCCTGTGGAGTAGACGACACCCTGGGGGATGATGAAGTCGCGCGACGCGGTGGCACCGGCGCGCGCAAAGTCGGCCTGGCGCATCTTCTGGAAATACTCGAAGATCTCCTCGGGAGGGCGGTTGGTCAGGAGCAGGCCGACGTCGCCGGTGAGGAAGGGCGACAGGCGCTCGATGTTGTCGAGGATGGCGGTCTCGGGGGTCTGGCCGAGAGCCTTGGACATGAGTTTCGTCTTGCCGAAGAAGAGTCTTGCGCGCGGATCATGGTCAGCATGCGCTGCATTGGAGGGAGTCTGGAAGGATAAGAAACTCACCTGCTGTCCGAGAGGTCGCGGCGCACCTCCTTGAGGTGGTTGTTGCGCATGTTCTCGACGGAGAGGACGAAGCAGTGCTGGAACTCGGGGACGGCCTCGCGAATGGACGAGAAGAGGGCATCCTTCTGCTCGCGGGTCTTCTTGGACACCTGCGTCATGTGCACGACGCGGTTGCGCTTGGACTTGGGCATCTTGGCTGTCTAGATGGGTATACCGACTTTCGGGTGTTGAGAAGGTTGCTTGCTCGAGACTCGACTGTGGAAGATATTCGTCGGGGAGGGAACAGTACTCTGGCAAGGCGATTCTTCGAAAGTGGTCCCGTTTCTAGCAGTGTGCGTCCGGCTACGTGGGAAATGGCGGCGTCGACGACGAGGTGGTTCTCGGTCGTTATCAGTTTATCGGCCTCTCGAATTTTTTGGAGTTTTGGCGGCACCTGCACGCTGGGACCTGAACTTTTTTTCTGGACCCCGCGTTCCGCTAGGCGGAACGATTTTCCGTCAGTGCATCGCGCGGGCGCGCGGGGCGGGGCGTTTAGGGGCTTCAGGGTGCTCAACCGCTGTGGTTGACCAATGGCGTCTAGCGCAAGCTCTTATCTTATCCCCGGACCGTCGATTGGCCCATCACCCCTCTCAAGTGGTGTTGAAGCACGACACCTCGGATCCAGGAGGAGGTCTTCCACGGTGTGTCTTTCGGCTTCTACTTTTAGCAAGATGCACACGGAAACAAGCGTCTCTGAATACCTGTGACTTGGGAGTGGATTGATTTGTCCGAGTTCAAGTGTTCCGGAGGGTCTTAATCGTGAAAGCGTCACCCATGCCTGCCCGGACTTAACGCGCCGCTCCACTTTTGGCTTCGTTCAGTCGACGACGCGGGTTGCCGATGATCAGTACTTCAACCTCCAGTGACCTCCCCTCCCGCGCCATTGACTACACACCTCAACCACCGACCCATCCCCTCTTCGAGACTTCAGACTGACGCCAACATTCTCAAATATACCAGCAATACACCTACAATAGCCCTCGAGATTGCCTCGCACTCTCAACTCTTTGGGCCTACGGTCCATGCCGTCATCTTCGCGAGCGCATCGCGCTGAGGGAGGAGGTCCTGATCTGCCGTCGCGGGCAGACAATAGCCCCCGGCGGCGGCCCCGCCTCGATTCCGATCCCCAAACGCCTTCTTCGAGAGCTCCCGGTCCCAAGAGACTTAAGTCCGACCTTGCCGCCCGTCAGCCCGCCATGTCATCCAAGATGAAGGGCAAGCTGCCCGACACCATCGACCTTACCCAACAGAATGCCTTCCGCCCAGGCGCTGGTGCGAAGAAGCTGGTGATAAAGAACCTGCGCGCACCGACAAACCAGGGAACCCGAGAGCAGACGGATCAATACTACGAGCGCGCGCGGCAGGACCTATCAGATGCCCTCGTCAATGCCTTCAAGTGTCGCGCGCTCGGCGCCCCGATGGAACGCCTGTACATTGGCGTGGAGAACATATGTCGCCGTGGTGACGCATCCAGTCTGTACAAGATGGTGCAGGAAATGTGCGAGGCACATCTTCGGCAAACCGTTCTCAAAGCCATACTGAGCGAAGGCGGCCCGACGCCCGTCGACATGGCTCGCAGCGTTCTCAAACATTGGGAGGCCTGGGACACATGCATTGTAAGTGGTCTACTCCTTTGGACAATTATTTCCGAGATTGACTGACCGTATAGCAGACTATAATCCGGTCCATATTTAGTTTCCTCGACCGGACATATCTTCTGCGTGAAAAGTCACTCGACTCGATCAACGATCTTGGCATCAACCAGTTCCGTAAAATGACGTTGTCGTCATCCACAAGCCGACCTCTGACGCCCCTGGGAAAGACGTTCCAGGGGCTTTGTGACATGGTCGCGTGGGACCGTGCTGGCGACGAGCGGTTCGACAAGACGCTATTCCAGGACCTCCTTCGCATGCTCAACATCTTCGGCCAATATCAGAAGGGTTTCGAGCCCAAGTTCCTCGCAGAGTCAGCCACGTTCTTTTCTCAGTTCGCCGAGGAGCGGAGCGGATCGAATCTCAAAGACTACATCCTGGCCTGCGAGAAGCTCATTAAGCGGGAACGGTCCCGGTGTGACCAGTTTCAGTTGGAGAGCACGACGAAACGGCTACTGCTCGACTCGGCCCACAAGATCCTCATCAAGGACTACTCGGCCAAGCTTCTCAACAATGACTCTGTGTTCAAGCTGCTGTCAGAAAACGAGTCGGAGTCCCTCCAGGCGCTTTACGAGCTCCTTCGACTCTCCGGCATCCAAGCCGAGTTGAAGAAACCATGGAGCGATTACATCAAGGCCACCGGGGCTGGCATTGTGGGCGACGTGACGAGGGGAGACGAGATGGTTCTCAGGCTTCTCCAACTTCGCAGGAAGCTCGACCTGCTGATCCGGGACGCCTTCGATGGAGATGACGGCTTCACCTACTTCCTCCGCCAAGCATTCAGCGCCTTCATGAATGACAGCAAGTCTGCCGCTGCATGGTCGTCGGGGACGTCCAAGGTTGGCGAGATGCTTGCGAAACACGTCGACCTCCTCCTCCGGGGTGGCATCAAGGCGCTCCCGGCGGAGCTCCTCTCCGATAGCAAGGACAGGACTGCGGCAGAGCAGGGCGGGCAGTCTGGCACCGGTGACGAGGAGGCGGAGCTGGACCGGCAGCTTGACCAGGCTGTCGAGCTCTTCCGTTTCATCGAGGGTAAGGACGCCTTTGAGACGTTCTACAAGAAGGATCTTGCCCGACGGTTGCTCATGGGCCGCAGCGCGAGCTCGGATGCGGAGAGAAACATGCTGCGGAAGCTCAGGGATGAATGCGGTAACAACTTTACCCGCAACCTGGAACAGATGTTCAAAGACCAGGAGCTAGCCAAGGGCGAGATGGAGGCATATAAGGACTGGGTCTGCAACAGCTTCAAGGGAGCCGGCGCCGTGGACCTTAACGTTATGGTCATTTCGGCCTCGGCGTGGCCGAGTTATAAGGAGACACGGCTCAACATTCCCGAGGAGGTGGCGACCGAGGTCAAGCGCTTCGAAGCGTGGTATAACAGCAAACACGACGGTAGAAAGCTCAACTGGCCGCACATGCTCGCACACTGCAGCATCAAGGCCAAGTTCCCCAAGGGCACCAAGGAGCTCCTCGTCAGCGCGTTCCAGGCTGTCGTGCTCGTCCTCTTCAACGAGGTCGGGCTCGAGGGCTACCTCACTTACGAACAAATCAGCACCAGCACCGGTCTGCAAGGCGGCGAGCTGGAGCGGACGCTGCAGTCGCTGGCGTGCGGCAAGTCGCGCGTGCTCTCCAAGCACCCCAAGGGCAAGGACGTCAGCACCACCGACACCTTTACGATCAATAAGGCCTTCTCGGACCCCAAGGTCCGCATCAAGATCAACCAGATCCAGCTCAAGGAGACCAAGGAGGAGAATAAGGAAACCCATGAGCGTATCGAGTTGAACCGGCGCTTCGAAACGCAGGCCGCCATCGTCCGGATTATGAAGTCCCGCAAGACTATCGGCCATGCGGAGCTCGTCGCCGAAACGATCAACATGACGCGGAAGAGGGGGCCCGTGGACGCCGCTCAGATAAAGAAGGAGATTGAAACGTGAGTCGGAAGTTGACGCCCTGCTGCTTGACATGTGCTGACTTATTCTTCCTCAGGTTGATCGACAAGGACTACATGGAGCGGGACGGTAAGATGTACACCTACGTAGCATGATACATGAATCAACGAAGCATGTCAGCGTGCTGGATGCAGCGAAGAAAGCCTGTTTGACTCGAGTCCATGCCTCAACGGTCTGTGTATCTTCATTTGAGCGGCGACATAGATGATCGAAGCGAATACATGTAAATCAATGATCGTGTTGGCCGCTCTAGATTTGCTTAACGTGTTGATAGCCGTGCTTGATCCACAGTTGCTGTCTCCACGGACACTTCGCTTGTGACTGAGATTGATTCCGTAGCCGAGATTGTGGTCACGGTTCGTAAGGAGTTTTCTCCATTACCCTGGGCTCAAGAGCGACAGATGAGGAGTAGGCATGTTGTGGCAGAGGCATTCCTTGAGGAACCATGTCTCGTAGAGGTATCAGCAATGAGGACTTGTCATGGGCCATTTCCGAACGCTGACGGATATGACCGTCTCGCGTCTGGTGCAAAGCGTGCAACGCTGGCTGGTGAATAACTTGATGCCGCATTTTCTGAGTACAGAATCTGCTCCGTGGAGTTTTCACATGCACGGCCAGCGCGTCGACGAGACAAGGTCAAGCCGCTAGCAGCAGAGCCGCAACGTCGAATCTTGAAGCATTGATGGATCAACGTCAAGTTTTTCAGTCACAAGCTGCCTGCCGGACCGAAGCACCGTCGACAGCAAAGTAGAGATTGCTCCGCGCGGGACATTAACACGCCTGCCAGTCGTTACTCGACCGCAGCGTACACCAAAAGAACCTATCCTCGAAGATTTGTCTGAAACCACCCCCGCGACCCGGACCTAAAAGATGTCCGCGGCTGGAAGGAATGGAAACAATTACTTTCGGGGGCCGGGAACGGAAGAAAACCCATTGAAAGAAAAAGGGTAACCCTCAGCAAGCCGCATAGCGGAGCCGCCTCTTATGAATTAAAATACACTTGACGGTGTAAGTCAACCCAAACTGATGATGAAGAAAAAAGAAGAGAAAATACCAATTGCGGCGATGCTGCCGCTGAATTTATGGCTGGCCGACCGGTGGGGCGAGGGCGGTGAGGGGCGGTACTGATTTGGAGGGTGGCAGTAAATTTTGCTTGGTGGTGGTCGAGGCGCAGGTGGCAGGTGGTCTGTGCCCATCAAGCTCGTGGCTAGGAGGAGCTTGGGCCAGTTTGAGCTTGAGGCTTGACGATGATGCGACATTGGGAGGACGACTACTGTGATGTGAGATATTGCTAGTGAAGGGGAGGACAAGACAAGTGTGTCGTGGGGATCCTGCAAGAATTAATCTCTAAGATCAGAATTTCACTGTATGACTTGACCCTGGAGCAGTCTCCCGAATTGAAAGTACAGGTACTTCATCCCACGCACATACTGAATGGTGACTTATGTATCTCGACTTTGCCTGCTTCCACCTACCACACCTCCGGGAGATCATGCAGCTACAACCAAGAACAAGGCTGGAGGAGGAATGACGTCCAAGGCGTCATCCCGCCTTTGTTGTGATCCGTAGCTTCAATTCTACCAGCCTTGCCAAACTTCATCCATTGACTGCTCATCCACGTCTTGCAACATCTCAGGGTTGCCTGACACTTTTTATCGGCATCTATCCCAAAACACCAATCCATTCCTCATCATGGCACCTGTGCCGCTTGAGTCGGAGATCAGGTGCGCATCTCACGTCTAAACTTACCTATCACAATCTAACCACTCAATAGCTACCTCCCGTTGGCTCTAGCCACGGGCCACGGTCTGGGCGTGGTGGCCCTCACCGGCTTGGTAGCAAAGGGCCTCTACAAATCTTACCGCGAGCTCTCACCGGCCCAGGGCACCAGAGAACGTCGATCGCGGCGGTCCATCTTCACACCGCTCTTCGCGGCTCTGGCCCTCATCAGTCTTGTACTGGCTGGCTATTCAACCACTCAATACGCGACGCTGTCTTACAAGGTCTGGGCAGATCAGCGCGCCGTCGAGGTGCCTTCAAGGTTTGTTGGTCCGTTAACGCGCTTCACCGAAACATCTCACTCACACCGAAATGGCAGGGTCTACGGAGAAAAAGGCATTCTGCCGTACGGCGACAACTCAACGCGCGTGTACCTTGCACAATGGTTGACGGACACCCCCATCTACCTGGACGCCTTTGAAATCATCGCCGAGAAAGCCCGCCGCTTCTGGTGGGGGCAGCAGGTTGAGCTGGCGTTTGTCTCATGGAGCCTACTGCTGTCCATCGAGGGACGGCGGAAGAACATCCCTTACCTCTGGGCATACCTGGCGCTGGGTCACCTCGTCAGCCTCTCCTTCGCGCAGAACCTGTTTTACCTGGCACTGCTACTCACGCCCACGCCGATCGCACGCGACACAGATGGCGGTGAAAGGGGTTTCTGGGCACGCCTCCAAGGGTACTTCGTCACCCCTAAGCCGGCCGGCTGGACACCGCACCCGTCTCTGGCGGGACTGGTGCTCACGCAGAGCTTCGGGTTGCTTTTTGCTGCCCCGCTGGCTGCTGGCACCGAGTCGGCCGCGAAGCTGCTCGTGGTCCAGAGGGTGCTCGCCTACCTGCCTCTGGTGATCCCAGCAGTCGTCCCCATCAGCTGGGGAACGACGCACGTCCGCGCGCACGAGGCATACGACGGCCACACCGAGCTGTTCCGCTACGCATCCATGGCCTCGTTCCTGCTCCAGGCCAAGGCGCTCGCGACAGGCCTGCTGTACAACGCTCCCGAGGCATACGAGCACCGGCACAGCAAGTTCATTCCGTTCGACTGGGAGAAGCGGTCGGCTTTTGACCGGACGTCGACGGCGTTCGGCAAGATCCTGGGCTCGACTTCGGATCACCCGGTGGTCGGAGCTGTGGCTCGTGATGTTCTTCTGAGTGGCTTCAGCCTGGCCGTCTGGGCTGCGGTGCGGTCACTTGACATCAACGACGTCTTGGCGTCCGCGACACCGTTGTTCCGGACCAGGGCATCGTCGGTCAGCCGGCAGCTGATCGGATCGTGGGGTGGCGGCGACAAGCCCGACAGGACCCTTACGCCGTCATCGGGGCCTGCCAGCTCCACGAGGAGCAGCAGACGGTCCAGGGTGGGAGCAGGCAGGCGCCCACTGAAGGATGAGGCGGAGGATGACGATGGCACGGCGGGGGATGGCGCATACGAGCCCACGGCGGCCGCGGCGGAGGGCGGAGCGGTAGTGGAGAGTGACGTGACACCCCGGGACGAGGCGGACTTGGAGGCTGCAGCACTGGCCTGGGGTCTCAACGTTTTGGGGGGACTGGGGTCTGGCAGCGCCGGCGTCTTCGGCGCGGAGTGCATCTCGCGATAAAAGAGGGGCTACAGGTGCAGTCAGTCTACTGGCTCCCGAATGTGCCGTGCCGGGTCTTCCACGTGTATTCAGGCTGCAGGAACTGGAATAGAAGAGTCACACTTGATGATGATCAAGCGACAGGGCTCTTTCAGCCGAGTTCCATGGATGCCATAAGCGACACGGACCGGAACGGAGATGCGGATGCTGCCCTTGACCGGCTGTGTTCTCATCATGACAGCTGACCACGACCGTGCACCGGAGGGAGAACACTCATCAAGCTGGAAGTGGACGGCACCATCATCGTCGTTCCGATTCTGGGGACGACGGGAGATATACCCACCTTGCAGCACGCCACCTCCCCGTTTCCCCGACCATCGTCAGAATTCTGTTATGTCACGAGAATGCGATCCCCAGATTAGCAGTCAGTCCCCAGTCACCCGAAACGGCGGCGGAGACGTGCCCAGCATCGTGATGAAAGAAGGGGACCACCCTCCCCACAGTAACGAGCCCAAGGGGGATTATCTGCGTTGTTTTTCTCGCCAGAAGAACAAGCCCCTTGTCCTCCCCGAGATCTCACGACGTTTTCTCCGTGGGGAAGCGAGATGGCCGGCCGCGACCAAGGCAGAGGCAAACTCTCGCACAGACGGTGGCCCGGAGAACGCCTGACGGACGCGGCTCGACGGGCAGAAAAAATCGGCCCTTCCGTTCCTGAGAAGCCAGACGGTGTCGCTGCTAGGCTCGTTGGCTCACTAGCAGCAATTGGCAGTCGCGAGTCTGCCCGAAGAGGTCCAGAAAAGGCAGGGGCAAGCCGGGACGGCCAGCGTATCAGAGGACATAACGGCCGCTTACATGGGGGTGATGGTGGGTCGCTCCTTTGGGGCTAGGACTTCTAGAATCCGCTCGCGGCCCACGCCTCGGGTTGGTCTTGCCCGTTCAGGGAGGCCGAAGCAGCAGCGTGAGCGCAGCGGGGTCTTGGCGTTCCCTGCTTGTTGGCGTCGAGGCACTTGGCACTCGAGGGGCAGGCTGAGCAGGTGCTCCCCCGCTGGCTGGTGACGTCGAGCCAAGGCTGTCCCGCTGCAGCACGAGAGGCAGAGAGGCGCGATGGAGAGGTGTGATTGAGTGCGCCCAGGTGCCCCGCGAGATTGTGCAAGCACGAATGGAGGGGTCCGAGATTGCCAGGGCCCTGGGGCGGCTGCCCATTTTCCACCCCTCCCCCAGACTTGCATCACCCTGCACCTGCACCTGCAATTGCACCGCAGCACTGCATCGTATCGTATCGGTCCCCAGGCTTTGCCAGGCTGAGCCACGGGCAAGCACACCACACCGAGCTCCAGGGCATGTCGGGCCCGGGCTTTTGCTCTTCGGGGTTCCCTTTGGCCGCTAGAAACCGACCCCTCCATCGTATCATCCCGAACTGAACTGACGCTCACTGCAGAGTCTTCCATTCCAATCCCGCCAGGGGTACGGCCTGCCGCCGCCTTGCGAACGCCAAGTCCACAGTCGACCAACCAGCGCCCTCACGCAACGCCTGGCGCAGATGATGTGCAGTTCCAGCCCAAGCAAGAACCGTCCCATCTCTGGCATCCCAACAGAATTTTCCGTCGGTTGCTGCCACACCTTTTCACGCACGCGTCTCGACCGGCGAAGCCCCCGGCGGCCGGCGGCGTCGGCGGCCACCACTGTCCGTCCCATCATGGCATGTTGGCTTGGTTGGCTAGCAGCACAAAGCTACGGCCATCGGGAGATCCAGCAAAGGCGGACGCGAAGCTTCGTGCACAACACGGGCCGACAAGAGGACGCTAAATGACCCCCAAGGTGCTCGCGCCCACCTGGAGATACGGTCCAGGATACGGCTGCCATCGGCGGAGCCCCCCGGGGTGGGCTCGGCCGCGGGCATTCTTGGTGGCGCACTCGGTCGCGCTCTCCGTCTGGGGGGGTGTGAGGGGGGCGTCGGCCGGAGGGAGTCGGCTCGTCTCGCGGCCTTCTTGCCGCCCATCGTGAGAGAGAGGCTTCAGGAAGGTTGACACATCGCGCGAGGCTCACCCCGAGCATTTCCCCACGAAGCGCCACGAACACAGACGGCGGCATCGACTAGGATGGCCGACCCCAGACTCTGCGCACTCGACCGTCAGCGGGGAAGACACGATTTCCGATTCTAATTTCTCATCTCGAGGCTTGAGCAGCGCATTATCGTCCATCGTGAGCGATGTGGGCAAAGGGTGGGCACCGTCAACAAGAGAATGACACGCCCCCCTGTCGACACACCCTGGACTTGGCGGGTTGGAGGGGCAAAGGTCCAAAGGAAGCACCGAGGGATGGCAGCGAGAGAGACTGACCCCACCCCCGGCGCCCCGTAACCGATGGGGCCACCGAGCACCACGTCCTGGTGGTGGGCGGACGGGCGGGCGGACGGGGGCGGGTCATCAGCAAGACAGCGTGGGAAGCCCCGGCGCTGCCGGTTTCGAGCCTCGCCACTCTTCGGAAACGTCTATTGCGTGAGACCGGGGCGTCCAGGAAGCCAAGATCCAACAACCATGTCCCGCCGGGCCCAGTCTCCAGAATCCCCCAGAGCCGTCGAACTGCTATCTGGAGTAATTACGTCTTAAAGGTCACCCATGCCCCCCCGCCGATATCTTTGGCTCCTCTCTGTTTCCCCCCATCTAGCCATTATATCATCAGACCTATCCCCCCATCTACCGCAGCGGCATATCTTTCCCCTGCAGATCATCACCAACATTTGCACACTGACTCGGACCCTCTCATGAAAACCGTCCTTTCTTACATCAAGACTCCAACGACCACCATCGTGCTGGCTCATCTCAGCAAGGAGCGTCTACCACCCTAGGACCACCTGGAACAGCAACCACTTGAACACACCCACACTGTAAATACCAGACTTCGTGTCTACCCACTACCATAACAATGGCCATCCTCGACCGCTTCCGCTTCACCAGCTCCCGCAAGACGTCTTACGTCACCTCAGACTCGGCCTCCCAGTCTTCGAGCCGCAGCAACAAGTCGAACAAGTCCAACACGCTCAAGCTGGCAAAGTCCTTCTCCTGGAAGACGCAATCGGACGTCAGCACCAGCAGCGATGACAGCAACGACAGCAACCCCAGCGGCGGCATGTGCAACACCAACGACCGCCCCGAAAAGGGTGTCCCGTCGTGGCTGAAGAAGAAGAACAAGAAGGACCCCAAGAAGAACAAGATCCTTCACCCTTCGGAGAAGCCCCTGACGCTCGACAACATCCAGCACCAGGAGATGCTGAGCCACTTCACCTGGACCTTTGGCAACCGCCGCGACTCATACGACCCCGTCGAGGAGCTCGAGGGCATCAGCCCTGGCACTTCTCGCAGGCCCAGCTACGATGGCGACAGCAGGCCTCTGCCTCCCGGCTACGATCAGGACAACGTTCACGAGGCGCCCATGTTCCTGACACCTGACTCGAACCTCCATTCCAGGCGTCAGGCCGTTCAGATGAGCGACTGAGCGTCGAATGCTTGACGGTCTCGATCTCATCTTGCATCATCAATCGGGGCCCATCACCCCACCGCAGCCGCAGCCGAGATGTTGCGCTGTTTTCACCCATTAGCCCTGGCTCTTTACCCATTCTGGGTAATGCAGCCGGGGGTTCAGAAGGGAAAGGCGACACACGACACCCGAAAGCACCCCACAACCAACAGTGGGGGAGGATCTAATGCACCTTTACACAAACCTCATACACTCACGAATGGCGGCGCCCCAACGTCATCATCGGAGTGCATCTTTCCATCTGTTTCGTCATCAGGCAAGGAGTTCTGGTACCAAAAGCCCCTTTCAATTTTTCTCATTTCACCCCTCCACCACTGGAGGAGGCGCACCAAAAGTTTCAGACCGCGACTCTAGACGACATCTTCTTTTTTACCTTTTCGAATTCAGTTTCGACACAACCCACATCCTGATGCACGAGCGTCAGGAAGAGGAAGGTCCTCGCACGGATTGGGCCGCAGCTGGTGCCAAGGCCATGGGTTCGATGGACGGGTGGCTGCCTGCAGCTAGGGGGAGCTTGGGTGGACGGAAGGGCGACAATTGGCCCGCGACAGGGGGCGCGAGGGAAGGGGGCAGCTCAGTTGGTTCTGGAACGACCACTGGCAATTGGCCCCTCCCCTCGTACCGCGCCGCAGGGCTGGTTTGTCGATCCTCTCCCCCGAGAGCAGGTCGATGGTCATCCGCGCCACTGACCACGGTCGTGCCGAGGAGGCAGGATTCGATCGGTCTAGATCGCTTCCTTCGAGAGAGGTGGGCGTCATCCCGGGTCGATCAACGCCGTCATCAGCCATGTTGCTGCACGACGATCCGGGGGTGAAGACACGATGGGAGAGGAAGAGCAGCTTCACGCGCCGCGGGGAAGTAATTTAATGGAGGAGGGGGGTGTCGCGACACCGGTAGAATATGATGGCGAATAGCAATCGTACACGATCTCGGAGAATGGAAATAACATCCAATTCAAGCATACCAAGACCGCCACAGATGCAGTGACGGCATGATCGTGACCTGGCTGTGATGTTTCCCCCGCAACGGGCGACACGTTTCGGGCTACGACGGAGGGTTGCACGGCAGCGGCAGCGAGCTTGGTTGGATGAGGGGACGGGAAAGCTTTCGGGTTTTGAGTGAGGCCCATTTTATCTATTTCGGAGCCAGGAACGCGAGCAGCTGCGAATCAAGAGACGGGATGAAAGGTCGTTGGATCGGCGGCTACTTTTATGCGCCGCGGCGGGGAGCACACCTCGACGGAACGGGAACCGTTTCGAGCGGATGTTCATAGCTCCCATATCGCGATCGCCAAGGCTGACCTTTTGGCAAGTGGTGAGGTATCACTGGACGACTGCCCTCGCCCGGCTTACTTGGAGCCAAAATACCGTACTACAGTCGAACACGCGTGGGGTCCTTGAACACGGATGGGCGGTTTCTTGGTCCTAGGGGCACCGTGCCTCCATCTCCCGTGAGTGTCGGGATATCTTGGTCTACCTGCGAAACTACCTAGTAATAGCGATAAGAAAGTCGACGACCACACATCGATGAATTTCGCCAGCCATGCTCACATCGATCTGGGTCGTTCACAGTCAGGTGCCCACTGTTGCCTGGTGCCAAGGCTGTGACTCGATTATCTTGTTGTAGGCAGCCAAAGCAACGCAGAGCATCTCACACGTGATGTGACCCCTCACGACCCTACCTTACAATTTGGTTATTTAACGAATGGTTCTTATTTCCCCAGCTCATTCAGTATTGTCCCCTGTGCCTCTCTAGGTCTCCGACAATGACATCTGCTCAGCACGTACTCCAAGTTCCGGAGCTCTTCGAGCTTATCCTTGCGGAAGTCCCTATGCGTACGCTCCTGACGAGTGCACAGCTTGTCAGCAGGAGCTGGAAGAAGCAGATTACCTCGTCTCGGCGCATCCAACAAGCTCTCTTTCTCGAACCATGCCCGCCAGACACGCCGCCGCGCATCAATCCTCTTCTGGCTGCCGAATTCCCCATATTCTTTGACGGCAAGCAGCATCGCAGGGACGATTTCAGCGAGCTTGCGTTCGGAAATCAAGCAGAGAGTAGCCGAAAGGGGTTATCCTCCCCGCCGGCACCTCTTTTCCACAGCAGTGGCAACAGCATCGCTGGCAGTGTCGCGCAGGGCGCCGCAAATGCCCCTTCCGTTGAAGCTGCCGTGATATATGATCACGACACTCGTCTGGCCTTGCGAGAGAAGTTTCTTCGCCCATCCGCGTCGTGGCGTCGCATGCTGCCATGTCAGCCTGCCGTGATGGAGGTTGGTCTTTGGCGCTATGAGAGGGTTCAGGGCAACCGCAGCGTTGGGTATTTCAGTGTTCTGCTCCTAGCCACAGATGAACATGATTCCTCGACGGATGCCTCCAACTTGAACAAAAAGCAGACTGGAAACGCCAGAGCCGATGCAAGGGTCGTCAACGAAGACCACAACCGGCTTGGCTGGACCATGGGCGCCATCTATGACGAGGGCATCGAGACTGTATCTTTCGGATCCCTTAGCTTTCGCGTCTTCTGGGACATCCAGAGCATCATGCGTCGGGAGGCCGAGGAGGATCTAAGAAGGTCCGACTCGTTTGGGTCAGGGTACGACTCGGACGGCAACAGGGCCGGAGGCGGCCGCGGGAAAGACCCCGGCAGTGGTGTCCGCATTGCCCAAGCCAAGGTTTACAAGGGCGTCACTTCCCCTGACGATGATGTTGACGATGATGAGTCGTGGCAGACACGGAGGTTTGAAGAGGCGCTGGGAGATCGCAACGTGGTGTTCCAGACTATCCACCAGCGAGGATGTGGCATGGGTGTCAGGATGAGTGAGGCAGACAGGACCAAGGTAGAGAAGGCTCAGAGGGATTTCGAGACGTACTTTCGTTTCCAGCGGGCAAGTTGGACGGTTTGGAGTAGGAGTTGGGTCGGTGACGACTAGCGAATGCCTGGTGTTGTAAGATTCATTCAATGCCGATTAAGACATATCTTGCCCATTTGTGTCATCGCGTCCATTTTGCCACCATATCGATGAGGATTGTGATGCTAGAGCCATCGTGTTGTAGATGATCAGATAAGGCGGCAAGGTGTAGTCGAGGTCCCCCGCGCTCCAGCGGTACACTAGGTATCCCAAGCTTCCCCGCTGTATCCACAACTTTCCCTCACCCAACCTCCTCACCATCGTCAGGCCACGACAACACCCATTGCTAATAATTCCCACCCTTTGTTCTAACGAAGCCGCCTTGGCGCAGCCCTTTCCATGATACAATGTGAAATCTGCGAAACCTCCTTCCACCGTCAGGAGCATCTGACGCGACACCAGCGGATTCACACGAGCGAGAAACCATTCGCCTGTCCAACATGCGGGAAAGCATTCTCAAGACAGTACGCGTGTCACGCCCTTTCCGTTCTAGAAGCAGTTTTGACATCTAACCGCTTGGCGTAGAGATGTTCTCGGTCGCCACATAGCTACTCACGACCAAAGCAGCCATGAAAGTCCGGGGACCTACGCAAGAGCCTGCAGGGAGTGTGCCGCAAGCCGCGTGCGCTGCTCTCGAGGCGACCCATGCGGACGCTGCGTCTCCAGGGAATTGCAGTGCCACTATCCTATGGCGCGAAAACGCATAGCCTCGCCTTCTGGAGAGGCACTCGTTGAAGGGGATCGTGTCGACCCTGACGCGTCAGTCACGAGCCAGCGTGGTCGAGAGCGAGGCCACCTAGCGAACACAAATGCACGTCCAGTCGAAGTCGATGTCATATCTCACCATCCCGAGCAATCTTTCGGCAATCTGGGGCTGCCGGCACTGGTTGATCATCAAACATTTCCATCGCCGCCCATGGGCATCGCCAGCCAAACAAGTTGGCTGCCAGTCATCAATCCTTCTCATCGACCACCGGTGATCGATCTTGGTACCCTGGGAGATGCGGGAGAACCGACTGAGCCTCAGAGCTTCCTCCCTCGAGCGGCTTATGAGGGCCAGGCGATTGACTTGTCATCCATCAACTGGATGTCTCCCGAGGACCACAGCATGCTGGACTGGGCCGGCCAGCTCGCCTTTCTTACCTCCGAGAACGCGGCAATCGACTTCATGGGGCCTCAGGATCTGTTCGGCGTCCAAGAGCAGCTGCAGGGAAGCACGAGTGCTTCAACAGAAGGCGCTCGCTCCTCCAACGGCTGGAGACCTCCCGAGACTCCGTCTATACAACGGCATACCGGGCCTGATGACGGAGAAGAGCATGCGTCGGCCCCTACCGAAGGCACAGAAGGTTCTACTCCGTCGATGTCGACTGAGCGAAGATTCTATGTCGAAGGAGCGGGGGCGAGGGCCCCTTTTCGAGGCCGAGCGACTCATGGGCCCTCCAGTGTCACTCTGCCGGCTGTGAGCAACAAGAGTCACGAACCTGACGCTCCAGACGGCTGGATGTCGCCGGAAACAGGCGCAGGCACCAGCGCTGACGCCAGGTCAATAAACAACCTTGTCTCCATCAAGTCGTACGAGAACCTGCTCCGTGGTCTCCAAGCTGAGGCTTGGCAACCATGTCCGGGAGTGGACGTGGGCGACTTTCCCTCGATATCGCTGGTCCGTTTGTTCGTGCGACTCTACTTTGAGCATTTTCACCCGACACTGCCCTTTCTCCGCCGAGGAACGCCCCTGTGTGAGAAGCCACAGGACTGGGTTCTGCTTCTCGCCGTGGCAACCACGGGGACCAGATATGCCCAGGGAACGCAGAACGCGACAATCAGGAAACATCTTTTGGACCTGTCTCAGACGGTGATCTCGCGCCGGTTCAATGGCCCTGTCCAAGACGACCACAGACTCTGGGTCCTCGGCCTTGACGACCTGCACAGTCCACTTGTCGACTTGCCGACTCTACAAGCCAGCGTGCTGCATCTCATCAGCATGCTCCATGAGGGCACAGCATTCTATGTGAACCAAGGTCTTATCGAAAGGCAACGACTGGTCCAGGCCTGTCTCAGCATGGACTTGTTTGAGCCGGGCGAACGCGCTCAGGGCGTCGACGAACCTGAACCGCGTGACGACCTGGTTCGCGACTGGTTGGTCCAGCAGGCAAGAATTAGAACCGGCTTGACCATTTGGGTGAGTTCGCTTCTACTTTTCCGACATGATCTGCCAATATTGACTGACATTGTCCGAAGTTGCTCGACTCGGTGATAGCTTTCCAATTCGGGTGCCCACCCCTGATGAAGCTTGGCGATGCCACTGTCAACTTACCATGCCAAGAGGAAGTGTGGGATCATCCAACGGTTGACAAGATGAGCAGAGAAAGTTCACGATCAGGTACGTCTCCTACAATCAACGCCAACTTCTCGCACGGGTACTCATGCGCTGCTTCAACTCAGTCACGCTGCTGGAAGCTGTTGAAATCCTCTACATGAAGAAGAAACTTCCTCCGAGCCTGAGTGAATTCGGTACCCAGGTCCTGATCTACGCCATCTATCGTCGGACAAAAGAGGCCAACTATCAGCATCAAACGACTCTTTCGTCATGGACCCCGAGCGCCAGCATCCAGAAACACTCCAAGATGGAGGTAGCAGAGGAAACGTGGCCGCCTTCCCGTCCCATCCTCTCCGCGTGGCGCAACATCGCGTGCGACTGCCTGGATATTCTCCACTGGGATGCCAATAGCAAAGCCGCCACGGCCGCGGGTTGGGAACACCCCACGATCATGCATCTTCACCTCTCCCGGCTGCTTGTCTTGACGCCGACGCAACACATGCAGACCTTTTCGAGAGCCTTCTCACGCACGCCGTTGAACGGGTCGCTCGAGAGTGCGAAGCTCGCCAGGACGCGTTATCATATCCTACAATGGGCCCTGCGCGATCAATACAAGGCTCGGCTCGCCATCATTCATGCTGGGGCCCTCTTGTGGCATGTTCGCCGCTACAGCAGCAACAGCTTCCTGGAGCCTTTCTCCATCTACATCGCTACCCTTGTCGTTTGGACGTACAGCGTCACCATTCAATCTGTCAGGAGCCAGACTGGGCCCGCGACGAGGGCCACGGACGTCCGCTCTGGGACTGGAGACAACGGCACAAACCATGGGTCTCCCGAGGACCCTGAGCCATCCTTCATTCATCTGGACCGTCCATGCGACGATGAAATGGTGCAGACATACGTTCGATCGGGCGACAAGATGTCGGCGCACATGTCGAGGGTGGGAAACATCTTGGAGCCCGAGGCGCCGAGAAGGATCTTGAGAGAGGGGCGCCGGCTGTTGATCGGGCGGGACACCCCGCCGCGGTCAAGCCAGATGACCGAGCTCGACGAGATGAGAGAAGATGGGATTCCCGTGTGGGGAATTGAGCGCAGCTATGCCGAGTTATTGGTGCGCTTGATACACAACACCAACACAAGCGGTGGCGGGTGAACAGACCACATACCACCCTCGACATGGCGTCAATGGCAAGCTGCAACCTCACCCCCTCCGGATGATCGACAAGCATTTCTTGAGAGTCCCTCCGGTGGGGTAGTCGAATCGATGTGTTCTTGGAGCTTCGGCTGGGGAAAGCTCCCCGCATTCTACCCCGGACTTGGAGGGCCTCTCCCCCACAGGGACTTGGGAGGGCATTGCTGGGAGGACAGAAACCACCACAGGAGCAGGGCATGACCGTCTTGTTCTTCCTACTACATAAGCTTGGCCCATTGCCGATCACGGCAGTCTGCCCACCCGACATGCTTGCTGGCTCAGCTCACACAGCGTCACTCTCGAGTCTCGACTCTACAAACATCCATCCGTCCATCTTCCAAGCCACTCCGACGCTCCCCCTCGATGGCGTCTTCCATCCACGAAGAAAAGGCGGCCTCCGCCGTCGAGCTCGACCATGCCTCTCGAAGCAAAGAATTGTCCATGGCCCAGCAGTCGGCCGAGGAGGAACACAACCTGAGCCTGCGCGAAGCGATCCGCCGCTATCCCCGCGCCGTCTTCTGGTCCGTCCTTGTGTCGACCTCGATCATCATGGAAGGCTACGACATCGTACTTATCGGGTCTTTCTACGCCTCTCCGGCCTTCCGCCGCTACTACGGCGAGTTTCTCGAACGCACCGGCACGTACGAGATCACAGCCGCCTGGCAGGCCGGGCTCAGTAACGCCGTCAGCGTCGGGACGATCCTCGGGGCCTTCGCCAACGGACACTTTACACAAAAGTTCGGGTACCGCAAGGTTCTTCTTACATCCCTCGCGGCTATCTGTGCCTTCATCTTCATCTCCTTCTTCTCACCCAACCTCCCTGTCCTTCTCGTGGGTCAGTTTCTATGCGGAATACCCTGGGGCGTTTTCGCCACCATGGCGCCGGCTTACGCCTCAGAGGTCTGCCCAATGGCCCTGCGCGGCTATCTGTCCGTGTACGTGAACCTGTGCTGGGCCCTGGGACAGCTCATCTCGGCAGGCGTCCAAGCCGGTTTCGTGAGCAACACCACGCAGTGGGCGTACCGCATCCCCTTCGCCATCCAATGGGCTTGGCCTCTGCCCCTCTTCCTCATACTGTGGTTCGCCCCCGAGTCACCGTGGCACTATGTACGCACGGGTCAATATCAACAGGCCGAGCAGTCCGTGAGGCGCCTCAGCTCCGCGCTCCAGCAAGCTCGGGTCAAGGAGACTGTGGCCATGATGATCCACACCAACGAGCTGGAGAAGGCCATGGACGAGGGCACTTCGTATCTCGACTGCTTCAAGGGCGTCGACCGCCGCCGCACTGAGATTGCCTGCATGACCTTTGCCGCGCAGCCATTCTGCGGATCCGTCCTAGGCGGAACGCCGACTTACTTCTTCGTCCGCGCCGGTTTGCCCGAAACCATCTCCTTCGACATGTCGGTCGGCGGCCTCGGCATCGCCTCGGTAGGAACCATCATCTCATGGTATCTATTGGGAGCCTTTGGCCGTCGGACACTATACCTCTGGGGCCTGGGCCTGCTCACCGCCATACTCATGACCGTCGGGTTCATCAGCGTCGGCGCAAACGACACGACCGGCGGCAACTACGCGCAGGCCGGCATGATGCTGGCATGGCTCGGCGTGTACTATCTGACGGTGGGCCCGATCTGCTACGCCATCATCTCGGAAGTATCCTCGACGCGCCTGCGGAACAAGAGCGTCTGCCTCAGCCGCATCGCGTACTACATTGCCCAGATCGTCACCAACGTTGTCAACCCGTACATGCTGAACCCAACAGCCGGGGACTGGGGCGGCAAGACTGCGTTTTTCTGGGGCGGTTGCGCTTTCGTTTTTTTCGTGTGGACGTTCTTTCGCCTCCCTGAGACGAAGGAGAGAACGTATGAGGACCTGGATGTTCTGTTTGATGCGAAGATTAAGGCGCGCGACTTTACAAAGTACAAGGTCGATGCCTATGCTGAAGGCGAGGAAGCTTTGGTCAAGCAGGGTTAGATTGGGGGGAGTAGATGGGTGGGAAGCAAAGACATGGCTTTCGTCACGAGGATGATATCGAAGCTAAGATTCAAGCGTACCTATCTCGAGCCCATAAACATGTGCCATTCGGACTATTCCAGCAGAGCATGTCCCGTAATTCTTCCGACGTCGATTGCAACCTTGACTTACGTGTGTCGAGACTGGATAAAAGCCACACATTTACTCGAAGTTCTCGCGGCAATGAGACAGCGAGTGACACGATGATCCCTCTGGCTACGAATACACACGGCACTTCGGTGTTAAGTTGCCATCAGCTGCATGAATTCTACCCGAGCCAGTAAAATGCCTTCCACCACGGGGAACACCGCACCCGAATGCCTTGCCTTTGCGTGCGGTTGCTACTCCTTTCTCCGAACAGGTTAGCTCTCCACCGGAGCTCATGAGGAGGAGACAACTCCCCCACCGGACTCTGCTCCCTTCCCTGTCATGGCCCTGGAGAATCAAGATGCAGGACATCCGAACCCCTGGCCCCCTGGCTTAGCGCCCGAAACCCCGCATCTGGGGAAAGAACAACACCCGTTGACCGTTGCTGATCTTTGTCCGAAGCCGATGTGATGATTTTGACCATGTCGATGCAACATCCGAGGCGACGACGAGTGTCTTTTCATGATGGACCAGGAAATACCTATTAAAGCGAACCCATGGCGCATGTGAGATGAAACGATGGCTTGCATTGCCTCCAGCATCAAGCCTTCATCCTCAAGATACTATTTTCAACAATGACCCATTTCAAGCAGTTCGCACTCTTCGCGACTTTGGCTCATGGAGCCGCGGCAATTGCCGTTGAAAAACGTCAAATCGCTGGCACCGCTACCGTCAACCTCGCTCAGCCATCCGGAGCCCCCGCTCACCTGGCATCGGGCATCATCTATGGATTCCCTGACAACACGGATGGGACTGCGAACAACGACATACCCGATGACCTGGTCCGTGGTATGGGATTGAACTACTGCCGAGCTGGCGGAGCGCAACTCCCTGACGGGTCCCTCGGCTGGGTTGCCGGCCAGTACGAGGTGTGCGAAGCAGCTTATATACTTCGAACCCTGGCTACATTCTGACAACTGGCCTCTTTAGGGACGATGGCTATCCACGCTGTCCAATTACCGCACCACGCGTCGGTACAACGGCCGCTTCACGCTGCTGATGCATGACCTCTGGGGCGCCGATAGTCTCCAAGGAGACGGATTCCACTGGCCTGGAGACAATGGCAACTGGTCGCTCTATGACAGCTTCCTGGACAGAGTCTTCTCCGACATCAAGGCCGACGATGCTACCGAGGGCCTTGACATCGACATATGGAACGAGCCCGACCTTGGCAGTTTTTGGGGCGCCTCGCAGGACCAGTATCTCGCAACCTGGAACCGCACATACCACAGGATACGGTGAGACCTGGTTCCAGGAACAGCCGCCGCTGCTGATGAGGCTGACACTTTCCCCCGCCAGACAAGACTTGCCCACCATTCGCATCAGCGGCCCATCAGCGGCCCAGCCCGCAACCTCAGGAAGCCAGTGGTGGCAGAACTACATGGCTTACATTGCGCAAAACAACGTCATCCCCGACATCTACAGCTGGCACATTCTCTTGACGAACCGAAACCTTCGGGAATCACTCGGCCAGTTTAACCTGCTGCGTCAGCGATACAGTCTGCCCCAAAGGGAGATCGTGATCAACGAGTACGCCTCCTGGGAGTCGGATGAGCAGTCACCCGCCGGCGGCGCCTTTTACATCTCCCAGTTCGAGCGCCACAACATCCGCGGCCTGCGAGCCAACTGGGGAAGCGCCTCTAAACTGCACGACCTCCTGGCGAACCTCCTCGTGAAGAACGCCAACACCGGCGAGTACTCTACCACGGGGGAGTGGCACGTCTACAACTACTACGTCCGTGAGATGAAGGGCCAGCGCGTCGCCACCACCCCTTCGTCGGACGAGCTCTTCGAAGTCTACGCTACCCGTTCCTCCACTCTGGGCTCTGTCAAGGTCCTTGCGGCGGTTCGTCCCACCGTAGGGCAGAGAACCTACCACATCACCATCACGGGGCTGTCGGCGGTCGGTCATACGGGGGACAGGGTCAAGATTCAGACCAGGAGATTCGACGGACCGTCTGTGTCTACGGAAGTCAATGGGTCTGCTGACCTGAGTGTTTATGAGCATGAAGTGGTTGATGACGAGGTAAGGCGGTCCTTTCGTACCCGGCCCTTTACAGTTGCATTGACATGGACGTCTAGGTTACCTTTTGGGTCCGACCTGATGTTCGCACTAATGCGTACGCTTTTGAGCTTGTGCAGTGATGCTCTGGACTCGCCGATGGGTTTCGGTGTCCGGAAACGGGAAATGGACTAGAGCTGTCGATGATGGTTGCTCTGATTGACGATCCAAAGCTCTACATGGGGTAGAGGAAGAGCAGGAGTCGGCGTCATGTTCGTGGTAGTGCTCCGGGTTCGTTACTTGGCTGCTTCCAAGTCAAAAATCCGTTGCCTGTTCCCTGTTTGGCAACGAGAATCTTGGGGCGGAAGAGGATGGCGATCTTCTTGAGCATGTCATACGTAGGGAGCATGCGTCTTGTCGAGCAGGCCTGAGAAGCTTTGATTCCATTTCTTCAGCTTTTGGACTCTGAAAATGGAACCCTTATGTCGCGCAACCAACACTGCTGAGGGCCGGAGTAGTATTTGGCTAGGCGATGACCAGCGACTACCCGGTGTTGTATGTACTTCTGGTGCTTTGCCCCGTCTTTCTCCACCTCGAGGCTTTCAACTCAGTCCCTTCCGGTATACCATGCACACTGTCGCATATCATTCAAGGTCTCGCTGTCCGGCACATCCCTGTCCGTGAACATCCCGGGATTCGCTGCCAAGACCATGTTGAGGAGGTCGCGGTCCACCTTCAGATAGTTCCCCTGGTTTAGCTCGGGGACTTTGTCGTCAGGGACGGGACTGACGATGATCGCGCGGAAGGATACTGGGTCATCGGCATGATACCAGTAACGCATCACGCTGGTCCAGTAATACCACCAGCGGCCCTGTGGCTCTTCTTGAACGGGCTTCAGCTCCAAGTCTTCCAGAGACGACATGAATCGAATAATGCCCATAACGTTATACATGAAGAGCTTGCAGTCGTTGGCAACGACCGAGAAGTGTTTGATCGGAGGAAGCTCATCGGGGAGGAATTTAAGCGTCCAGAAGTTCATGCAGATAGTGTCGAGGTCATAGTTGACCCATTGATACCGAGAGGACGAGCCGTTGATGAATATCTTGGTATAGTATCGCGCAAGGTAAGTTCTGGACTCGGTGCAGGCGTGCAGGGCGGCCGGTGGTGGTGCCGGCGGTGGTACAGGCGGAGGCGGAGGTTGTGGTTCCTGTGATAACATCCTCAGGTTGCCGAAGTTCCCGACAGGGACGCGGCGGGGGTCCAGGCTGAGCTCCCAGATGCGCTGGCGAAGCTCTAGTGGCAGCAGATTGAAGCGATGGAAAGCGGCGGTCATGATGTGTGCGTGCGGGTGTGCGGACGAGACAGTGTGTGGATAGAATGTCGCTTGACGCGAGATGTTACTCGTGCTGACCTCGGGACAGGGACCCCGGCCAGGCAGCACGACTGACGACCCTGCAAGAAAACGGTGGCTCGCAATTATCCTTCCCCTCCATCGCCAGTGGTCACCTACGAGTAAATACATCACCAACACCGCAACCGATCGCGTGCAAGTTGTGCACCCCTCCCCCTCGCGGTCGCGCCCCCCCCCCCCCCCCCCCCCCCCCCCCCCCCCGCCGCCGTTGTATCAAGGTTATATTATACTCTGGCGCTAGTCGTTCGGAAAACCTCGCTGCAGCGAACCCCGGGAATGAGGCCAAGACTTGCATCGCCAGGGAATCGTTGGCTTGGCCTTGGGCGCCAAAAGGTGGGAGGGCGGGCAGCAAAGCCCCTCCTCCCCTCCGCCGAGCCCGTTCCGCGGCGGACGATTCGTGGGATCCGGGCCCGAGGAACGGCGAAGCTATCTTGGCGAGGGACGGACAGGCGGAGGTGCACTTCAGGGAGAGCCTTGGTGGTCAAGCACGCAAAGCTGCAAGGTCAGCTTGGCGGCGATGGTCCTTCACCCCCCTCCTTGAGTCGTGCAGACGGAGGCGCAGCTGCTTGAAGGTGGGGGACAAAACGGTCATCCGTTTTCGTCCTGCAACGGCCAAGCTTCTGGCTCCGAGGAGCAGTGACACCCCCGGCGACATGGCAAACACATCACGCGAGCAAAGGCATGTGGCAACTGATAAATTACGGGATCCTCCATCTGGGCGGCGAGCCGCCTGGTAGGTCCCGTACTCAAAAAGCGTTGTCTGGCAAGGTCACTCTCGTCTGTTACGCGGCCGTGAGGCCGGTAGCCGGCTCAAGATCAGCCGGGGAGCTGGGCTGACCGAGCAATGGCAATAGACGGTGCACTCTGTGGGTGCAACTCCCGCTGGTGATACAACCCGAGGGCACGGGCCAGAGAGGCGTCCGGCGGAGCGGGCTATCAGAATGGCCTGATGGACAAGACAGATGGACGCGTCGCGGCGGGCTCCGGGGTGGCCATGGAATAATGGCAGCACCTCTGCGCCGTGAGGCTGAATGCAGCTCGCGTGGGACGGTCTCCGGCCCTGTCAAGAAGAGGGAGGGGGCGTGGTTGTTGGTTTGGTGTTGCGGATGGGTTTGATGTGAAGTGAACTCGAAGTGAGAAGAAGGTTGGACGAAAAATTTGGTGGGAGCCGCGATGGCGGGTGGGCGGGTGGAACCGGTCACGTCTCGTCACGTGAGCTCGTGCTCTCTTGGCAGGTGTTTTCTGCCGGCCTTCCACTGCACGAGTTGACCGCCTTCTTCTTCGGCCCACAGCAAGATGCTGTCACGACTTCACCAGACGCATTTGCCAAAGTGATGGCCTCGGTTGTCATCAGACTCTTGTGGAAAGATCAAATCCGAGGCTGGTTACGACTTTGCGTTGTCGACTCGGAGATCCGCGCCGGCTCGGAATTGACATCAACCGATGATTGAAGTGATCCACCGAGCTTCACCTCGGCTGCTGCAACACAACATGTCTTGGACAGATATTTGACGACAGTCGCCAGCAACCAACTAGGAAGTCCAATTGCTGTGTTTTAGCTCACAAAAACTTACGCCATTTGCAATGACGGCTGCATTGCGCGTTCTCCAAACCTCCCGTGGAGTCTTCACCAGGCCGACCAGATGGCAGAAGCACGTCAGGTCATTCTCAACATCCCTTACCCGCTCAGCGCCGGCTGAGAGAACACTACCGGCCATCTTTGCCCGCGGCGGCACATCGAATGGTCTCGTACTACACAGGCACGACCTACCCGCCGAGGATGACTGGCACACGGTTCTGCCCGCGGCAATGGGGTCGCCGGATCCCTACGGGAGACAGTTGAACGGCATGGGATCCGGCATCTCCTCGACCTCCAAGGTCATAGTCCTTTCGCCGCCATCGCGCCCAGAAGTCGCCGACGTTGACTACACTTTCGTCCAGGTCGGCATCAAAGATGGCGTGCTCGACAAGGCGGGAAACTGTGGCAACCTCTCCTCGCTCGTCGGCCCCATGGGGCTGAACGAAGGTCTCGTCACCGAGCCGTCGCTCGAAACAGTCGATGGCCAGACAATAGCTTCTGTCCGCATATTCAACACAAACACATCCAAAGTCATCGTCTCGAGATTCGCCGTCGAGGGAACCCCGCCTCGGTACATCCCCCACGGCGACTATGTCATGGACGGTGTCCCAGGCACAGGCAACAGGATCACCCTTAGGTTCCTTGACCCCGCGGGGGCCAAGACCGGCAAGGCTCTGCCCACGGGAAACCCGGTGGATGTGCTGACCCTCGAAGACGGGAGCACCATCCCCGCATCCCTCGTGGACGTCAGCAACCCAGGCGTCTTCGTGCGAGCCCGAGACCTAGGTCTTGCGGACCCCGACGGTCTCACCCCAGACATCGTCGAGGCAGACCCGGCACTCAAGGCCAAGCTCGCCCAGATCCGCCGGGCCGGCACATCAGCCATGGGTCTGGACCCCACCATCGAAAGCGTCCCCAAGATCGTCATCCTCTTCTCCGACACCCGCTCGCCCGACGTTGACATCCGGTGCCTCGCCCTCTCCATGGGCCAAGCGCACAAGGCCGTGCCCCTGACCCTGGCGCTGTGCCTCGGCGCCTCGTGTCGCATCCGGGGGACCATCGGCTCCGAACTTCTGGGTCGGTCGCAGAGGAAACCGGATGGTTCTGTCGTCATTGGCCACCCGAGCGGGACTGTCGACATTGGGACGACCATGGGCCCTGAGGGGGAGATTGTCTCCGCTGATCTGCACCGGACCGCGCGAGTGCTGTTCACGGGACAGGTGCATTACTGACGTCGCCGAGTCAGGGACGGTGTCGAGGTGGTGGAACGGCATCTTCGGCACGGGTTATGGTTGCCATAAGCATATGGCGAATCCCAAGTGCCGCGAGCTACCGTGCTAAGTCAAATACTGCGGCTGCTCAGGAGTATCTAGGCAGCCGGCTGCGAAGCGAACCGGAAGACCAGCAGCTGAACCAGTTCGGCTGTGGCACTATGGCTTCGGGCATATCGGGGATTTACCCAAGCATGGCAGTCTTCGATAGGTAGCTCGTCTCTCAGGGCTGGTAGCCTTGGACGGATCACCATCCGCGATATTTCGGGGCCCGCCAGCCGTCAAAGCGCATGGGCTCTGCAAATGCCGATGTCCACTGTTATCCCCGGGGCCCGGGGCGAGCACGAAATGTGCCGGATCGGGTTGGACCGCCCGTGATGGTTGTCAGTTCGGCCGAGGCCGTTGGCTGTCTTGGACGACCCTAGCGGAAACCATCGCCACGCTTGGTTCGTTGCCTCGGCCGCGGCTTACCAGAAATGGGTCAGCGACTTGAGCAGTTTTGTCAGGTCGATTAACGGTTCGCCCCCTTGTGACAAGTGCCGGCAGTGGGCGGGAAGGCCAGATAGATGGATTGATAAGTATAGAGAGAGATATTCGTCCGTCAACGCTGTCGATGGCGACATGTGCTTTGTGTGTGCGCAAGCTGTTGCGTCGCTGAGAGTTCCGATGGATCACATCAACATCACCGTTCAGGATGGGGCCATGGTGTCGACGAAGCGTGGCTTTCAGGTGTCCAAGACGAAGTATCAGGGCATCCGGTTTGTCAACACGTACGCTCCCGAGGGGATGGTCAGCACCAAGAAGCCCTCGAAGTCATCAAGTTGTCAGGGAGGAATGCAACACTGCTTCAGGCTGTCTAAACCTACAGAGACTCCGAAAGCTGCAGCTGATATCAACGGCACCCCAAGGCAGCTGAAGAAGAGCACCCGTCGAAGCAACACACCGAACACGCCATCAGATCAGTCAACCAGCTCGGACGATGCCTTCAGCTCAGACTCCTCAGCGACCACCATCCTCTCCGACAGAACACCCAGCCCCGACACCTTCAGACCCGACGTCTGGGACACTCACTCCTTCGGCTTCCCAATGACGCCCAGAGGCAAGAAGATGGTCCACGTCTACTTCTCTTCCATCCCTTCGAAGATGTACCCCCTCGACGACATCCTCACCTACAACCCGGCTCGCACACCCAGTTTCTTCGAACGGATCAACCGCAACCTCATCATCATGCGGTCCGTCACCGGCACGGGGCTTCTCATCGACTCCGCTCGCAGAGGGCAGCCGTGCTCGGCCGAGATACTCGACTACATGGCGCGGTTCTACGGCATGATCAATCTCGAGCTGCAGGGTAGCAAGGGCGTCAGCAAAGAGACCATCGAGTGTGTCTGCTCGATGGCCATTGGGGCGGTGGGTTACATGAACTGCCGGGGTGTAAGATGGGATGCTGACGAGTTGTAGACGCATATCGGGCAATATGACCATTGGAGGCTGCATATGAAAGGGCTGAGGCAGATTACCGACCTTGAGAGCGATGCTCTCCGCGATGGGGGGTATCTGATGAACAAGCTGAGGCGGTAGGTGATATCTCAAACGGCCTGTATTGCTCCGCTGACATCTTTCCAGAGCCGACGTCAAAGGTGCAGCGACTGTGGGCGAGCTGCCGTTCCTCCCGCACATGAGACTCCATGACAACGTCTCAAACGTCCTTCCCCTTGCCATTCGAAAAAAAACAGCCCAGTCAGTCGAGGCAATGCTCGCTCCCTGTGGACTTCAGCCCGCTGTCATCGACTCCGTCACAGGCCTTGCCCTGTTCGTGCGCACCCTCAAGACAGCGTCCGCCTCTCGAGGCAAACTCCGCCTTGATCCCCACGGATTCATCGACGAATGGTACTGGGTTGAGTCTCAACTCCTGCGGCATCCAGGACCACTCTGCGACCCCGACACACCGGCGCAGAGCCTGCAGGTCAATATTGCTGAGGGCAGTCCCATGGGCGAGTTTGGAAAGGCACCGACGATTAAGACATTGCATATGCCGGCGCCGTTGAACGTCGAGCCGGCGTCTGCGGAGAATATTCTCGAGCCGGTTGTGCGGTTGGCGAGTGTGCTTTACATCGAGGCTTTGATCCCAGATGATCCTCGGACGTTGAATGGGTACGCGGTGCTGCTGACGCTCATGTCCAAGACGATGGGAGACGTCATGAACCGTCTCCGTCGTCGCGGGGCCATAGCGGGAGACCGAAGATTCGACGACGGACTGTTTGAGATTGCGGCTATGAGGCCAGTCATGATCTGGGCAGCGCTGGTCGCATATGTCGTTGCTTGGCTGGGGGAGAGGGAGGTGCATTGGGGTTCTGTGCGGTATGAGCGAGCGGTGTACCGGGATTATCTGTTGTATTTCATCGGACCGGAGGCTGAGGATGTGAGCCGGCTCAGAGACTTGGATCTAGCGTTTTGTGAGATTTTAGATCTTCAGGGCTTGCTGAGGAAGAAGTTGGATACGAGGGAGCTGTTGCAGGCTATCATCAGGGATCACGTCGATGGATTAGGTTGAGGTTTGTGGGGAGATGCATGGCAATACCCGTCAAAACACATCTCTCGGGAACAAATGACTATCCCCCCTGGCTTTGAAAGCGTCCCTCCTTTGCTGTGTGTGCGTTTTTGAAGGCATTGATGCTGGCGGCACACCGAGACACACCGAGTCGAGTTGGACCCACTCCGGTCCCCTTTTCATTTCTGCGGTGAGACCGACGACCAACCTCGCCAGAAACACAACACCACTTCCGTCCAACAGATTGACATACTTTGGCTAGCTGGAGTAGCTTGAACATAGATTGGTCGTTTGTCTGTCTGCATCACTCAGACAGAACCGAGCACCATGGGCGATCCAACGGGAACACACCCGTACTACCCGGTCGACGCGTCGATACCTCACTACCGGCCGAACGAGTCGAGCCATGTCGTCTTCCTCGCTGCCTTTGGCGGCATCATTCTCGCAGCCGTGTCCAGCGTATGGGCTATCGTTCGCCTGATCCGCCCTTCGTTGCGGGCGGGTGACCAGCTCTGCGTGGTGTGGTTCGCGCTCTGTGAGTCTCACCAGTCCGCTGCTCTCAAGCTATGTTCTCGTGATATCAAGACTGACCAACCAAGGTGGCTTCCTGCACTGCTTCTTCGAAGGTCCGTATACCACCCAAAGACCCCTATCCCCCCTCCGCTGACAGGGCCAGGCTACTTCGTCTACAACCACGCCACCCTCGCAGGCTCACAATCCATCTTCGGCCAAGCCTGGAAAGAATACACCCTTTCCGACTCGCGCTACCTCACCTCAGACCCCTTCATGCTCTGCGTCGAAGCCATCACCGTCGCCGTCTGGGGCCCGCTCTGCTGGGCCATCGTAGCGGCCATCGCGGCACGCAGTCCCGTGAGGCACCCTCTGCAGATCGTCATGTGCGTCGGCCACCTGTACGGCGTGGCTTTGTATTACTCCACAAGCTTGACGGAGCGGGCCATGACGGGGACGATGCATAGCCGGCCGGAGTTTTTGTACTTTTGGGTGTATTATGTTGGGTTCAACGCGCCTTGGGTTGTTGTTCCGGGTGGTAAGTCGTCATGGGGTCTCAAGTTTACCTCAGAATACTGATCATGTCTAGTGCTCTTGGTGCAGAGTTTCAAGGCCGGTGCGAGGGCGTTTGCCGCCATGGAGAGGGAGGACGCGACAGAGGAGGTGAAGAAGAAGAGGTAGGCTTCTTAGCTGCTTAAAGCTGATGGTTCTATTGAGGATGCCAGTATCCTACAATTGACGATTGTAAGATGGCACCAAAGTTCTACATATCTGGGACATTAATAATATGTGCTCAACTCGTCGTGAAGCGTGTTCAGCGGTGCATCACCAGTCAGGAACAAATCAGCCAATCATCATGGCGGCGTGCACGACTCACTGGCCGGTGGAGCGGTGGGGAGGGGGCAGTGCTGACTTCACTGCTGCCACCGTAACGTAACCTCAACTCTGGACATGGCTTTAAGATTGAGCAATACCATCCTGAGAACCCTTGCTTTGACTCCTTCCGCCCGCCCGCTTTCTCACCTCTCGTTCTCATTTCTTCAAGCCCGGCCGGCTACTCGCAATCACCACACCAAAATCCCCTCACCCACAGGCGATCAACGCACCATGGGCGACATACCCCCCAAGCCGCCCCTTTCGCCCTGACGGAGGTTGACAGGTTGGTTCTGTCACAGACGGATGAAGAGTTCAAGCTGCACGACTGGAACGAGCTGCGAGAGATTGTTGGTATGCTTGACCTATCTGACCCCCCCTGCTTCAAGCCACAGCTGCTGACCCTCACAGCCGCCAACAAGCTCGAGGTCTTCAAGCGCAAGCCGTCGGACCTGCGTAGATACATGCAGTGGACGGCCGAGACAAAGGCCGAGTATGGCTCCATGACCAACTACATCCTCCAGCACCGCCTCCCCAAGACCTGGGGTACCCCGCCCTTCACGCCCCTCTCGGACGTCCCCCTGCAGAACCCGGCCGACTACCGCATCCTCATCAACGACTGGCCCTACGGCCTGACGCCCGACGTGACGCACCTGGTCGTGTGGTCGCGTACGCCCATCGCCACGGACGCCGAGACAGGCGACGTCACCGACGAGAGCAGGCGGCTGATCCGCGAGTTTGTCGAGGAGCGCTTTGTGCGGCCCCTCGGTGATGGTGGCGAGGACAGGGTGCTCTGGTTCAAGAACTGGGTGGCCCTACAGAGCGTCAGGTCGCTGGAGCACTTCCACGTGCTGGTGCGCAACGCGGACCCCGAACAGCTCAAGGCCTGGGCGGAGGAGCAGCCGTGCCACCGAGGCGAGTAGGCCGGACGTTGCTATTAGAGAGGGACAGAAGACTGCTAGACTGCTAGACCCAATAGACAAGCCCACGAACAGGCCGTGTCGTCCGCCTGGTGATGAACCGCCTAGGCGGCCCTGCGCTGCCGCCTGTTGCCCGCGGGAGCAGCAGCAGCGGCAGGCTCCTGAGCACCGGCGCCGCCGAGCCCGGCCAGCTGCTTGCCGTAACCCGCAAGGCCGGCGCCGAGGTAGGCGCCGTAAGCGGGCACAGCCAGCCACAGGAACCAGCCCCAGTTGCCGAAGAGGATGACGAGCACGGCCGAGGCCCAGGTGACCCAGACGACGTCCCACATGTACTCAGTCAGGCCGGCGGCGGCGAGGTCCTCGCCAGATGTCTTGAGGGCGCCGCTGGCATCGTACTTGGGGCGGCCGGTCGTCTCGAGAACAAACTCGCAGATGAGGGCGGGCACCGACAGGAGGATGTACCAGAAGAGGGACCTTGAGCGGAAGAGGAAGTGGGCGGCGAGGAAGAGGAAGTTGATGGCGGCGGAGCCGATGTGCAGGTTGTTGAGGGCGACGGCGTTGGACTTGGCGCGGTCCTTCTTTGCTTTCTGGGCCATGGTCGGCGGTAGGGGAGATGCGAGTCGTGGAAGTTAACTCGGAAGCCGGATCGAGCCGTTGAATTACAGGTGAGGAACGTGGCGAGCCGGGGTGGATGGCTTGAGGTTGTCGTGTTCAGATGGGGGGCGGTTGTGAGTGAGCGTAATGTGACGACAGAGAGAGAGGAGAGCGGGAATTGGTTCGTTGCACTGGAATGCTGTGGCGCAGAAACCCGGTGGCTGGGCCAGCCTAGGCCGTTTTCGAGACACGGGCGCGGGCGGCAGCCACCTGTGTGCGGTGCGGTGTGGTGTGGCGGCAAGCGCCTCCCCGAGGGCGCTTCCCGTCCACTTCAGGCGGTTGCCGGGCTGCCGGGCTGGCGACCACCGCTCGAGGGACGCCCGTCAGCCAATCATTGAACCCCAGCCTCAGCGCAACACCGCCTCTGGCAGTCGCTGCTCATCCTGTCAGCCCAAACATCACCAACCACGCTCCACGCTGCGCGGGTGCCTTGCCTTGTCACGTCGCCCTCCTCCGTTCACGACCACCTCTTCGCAGCTTCCCCTTCCCTCCCCTCCACCCTCCCCTTCGACCTCCCTTTCTATCCCTGCTACACCCGGCGTCGTCGCGTCCGGTGCAGGTCCGACTTTCTCCATCGCCCTCCCTGTCGAAGACATGGGCTCTTCCTGTGCAGCTTCTCATCACGGACGGTAGTGTTGCCTCTATTTTGGTTCCCTCGCCCCTGCTCTCTCAAACCCCCTCGATTGCGAAAACCCAAAACAAATTGAACCACACCCACTCACCACGCACCACACCCCGGGGACCCACCACCGACCTCCCGACAACCTTGAACCAGCCCCTCGCTGTGTCGCTCCCATCGTCACTACCTCCCTCTTGGGCTTCGTTCTCGATTTCGATTGCCAGGCCAGGCCGACCGACCTGCAGTTGCGCCTCGTCCTGCGCCCGCCGAACAACAACCCAGCACTTGGCTGCCGGGCTTTGTTGTTGCTCCCGGCACTTGTGCACTGCGCCCGGCCACTACAGCAGCAGGATATCCAGAATTGATATCACCGCCCGATTGAGGCTTCGCATTCGACACAGTCACCGTCTGGCCAATCTGTGGCCGACAATAATCCTTAATACCACTGTTGCATCCGAGCTCCGTTGTCGAGGGATCACCGGATTGCCCCCCGTCGCAACCTGCGTCGCACCGACAGACAGAATCGTCTGAAGGGACAACCATCCCTCCGGCACCCCACATACACTTTGTCACCTCGACCGCCGACGCCTTTTCCAGTCTTTCCAACACACTCGACTCCCATGGCTGGCGTCGACGGAACGCTCTAATACCCAAGATACCCCCCACGAGACCAGTCGCTTCCCTGCGTCTCGCACAATGGCGCCGTCGAGCACAGCAATCTCCAGTCTGCTACGGCAGACTGTGTACTACCACCTCGACAACAACTCCCACGACAACGCCCTCTTCTTCGCAGAAAAGCTCGCCGCACAAGACCCGAAAGCCAGCGAGTCCACCCACCTCCTGTCGCTTTGTCACCTCCGCCTCGGCGACAGCCGCTCCGCCTACGACTTTAGCAGGCAGTCGGCATGTCGATCGGCGAACCTGGGCGCCATCTGGGTCTTTGCCCAGGCGTGCCTCCAACTCGAACGATACAGAGAAGGCATTGCGGTCCTGGAAAAGTCAAGAGACCGGTGGGTAGGCAGGTCGAATCTCGGAAAGCATACCGCCTCGGCGAGGTCACTACTGCCCGATGAGGCTGCAATACTGTCCCTCCTGGGAAAGCTGTATCGCCTCTACGGCGACGCGAGAAGAGCCGCCGAATCGTTCGAGAACGCCATCAAAGCCAACCCCTTCATGTGGGACGCCTTCCAAGCCCTCTGCGACATGGGCGTCTCTGTCAAGCCCGGCGTGTTCCGTTCCAACGACGCGCTGGTGCAGGCCTTTGACCACGAGTCCGCACCCGAGGCCAAGGAACAGCTCGTGGCTCCGTTTCCAGAGTCACAAATACGGCCGACAAAGGCCTCGATGCGCAACGCGCTGGACTCAACAGACCCGTTCGAGCTCCAGCGGCCAGTCCACCATGACGTGGTGTACACTCAAGCTGTCCCTTCCATCGAGACGGAAGAGAACGATTTTATGACGAAGATTACCGCCGCACGCACGAGGCTCGCTCAGCCTGTCCTGACCACATCAGTACCCGATGGCCTGGAGACCCCCCCAGGAGTCGTTGCCGTCCCCGAGGTACACAGGCCAAACATGGTCGCCGACCACGCCCCGCCTCAAGCACCACTTCGAAGGACCCGCACAGCACATGTGGCCGATGGCCCGGCCATTGAAGTCCCGCCGCGGATGAGCTACAGGATCGGTACGAAGCGGAACGCAAGGAGCCAGGACAAGTCGCAGGATCAACCGCCCGAAGTGGTGCCTGAGCCGGCCACTGCCTTGTTCCGCACTTCGGCCACGGCGGCGGAGCGTAAGCGCACCGTGTCGGGCCATCCGGTTCAGTCGAGACAGCCGTCGGAGGAGCCCGGCGCCCCGCAGAGACGGAGCGCAAGGCTGAACATGTTCAAGCCGTCGTCGACCAAGGCAAACTCTGGCGCCGCTACTATCGGCGCTGGCGCGACGAGAGAGTTGAAGAAGGCTAGGCCCCCCATCACCCGGGCGTTCCGACCGGGATCCAGTGGCACCAACGTGGGCAGGGTTGTTAGCGGGAACCGAAACCCCCGGACGGAGGACCACGGAATGGACGTCGACCATGCCGAGACGGCGCGGATCAAGGAACCGGCCGCCACGGCGCATCCAGTCATGCCTCGGGCCACCACAGCGGAGCTGGAGAGTGTGAGAGTCGAGGAGGCGCTCAAGTGGATCATGGAGCTGATGAGAAAACTGGCCACCGGGTACTTCGCCGCTTCTCAGTTCCGATGCCAAGACGCGCTGCAGTCGCTGCAGTCACTGCCGCGCAGCCAGCAGGACACGCCCTGGGTGCTCGCCAGGCTGGGCCGGGCACATTACGAGCAGGCGGCGTACGCTGAGGCCGAGAAGTACTTCAGACGTCTGCGGGTTATGGCCCCCTCGCGGCACGAAGATATGGAGGTCTACTCGACGATCCTGTGGCATCTCAAGCGCGAGACGGACCTCTCATTCCTAGCACACGACTTGCTCGACGCGGCATGGCAGTCGCCGCAGGCGTGGTGCGCCATCGGAAACTCGTGGTCTCTGGCGAGGGACCCCGACCAAGCACTCAAGAGCTTCAAGCGAGCGACGCACCTGGACCCCAAATTCGCCTACGCCTTTACGCTGCAGGGCCACGAGCACGTGGCCAACGAGGAGTACGAGAAGGCGCTCGGTGCCTACCGGCAAGCTATTAGCGCCGACCAGCGTCACTACAACGCGTACTACGGCATCGGAAAGGTCCACCAGAAACTCGGCAACTACGAAAAGGCCAAGATCCACTTCCAAACGGCGTCCATGATCAACCCGACCAACGCCGTGCTCATCTGCTGCATTGGCGACGTGCTCGAGAAGCAGAAGCACGTGGGCCTTGCGCTGCAGGCCTTCACAAAGGCCACGGAGTTGGCGCCGCGGGCCGCGCAGACACGGTACAAGAAGGCCCGGGCGCTGCTCGCGGTCGGCCAGCTCGACGCGGCGCAGAAGGAGCTCCTGATCCTCAAGGACCTGGCGCCCGACGAGGCGAGCGTGCACTTCCTCCTGGGCAAGATGTACGTCCGCAATGGCGACGCCCAGTCGGCGACCCGACACTTCACGGTGGCCGTGGCCCTGGACCCCAAGGCAAGTTCTTCTTCGGAACGGTCCTGACAGCAGCCTACTAACAACTATCACAGGCAAGCCAGCAGGTCAAGGACGCGATGGAGAGTCTCGAGGACGAGATGGGCATGGAAGATTCCATGATGACGTGATGGGAAACCTGAAGTGCACCATCAGGCAACAACACTCTCGCTCGGCCTGTCTTGGAACACCTCGAAGGCTCCAGCGAACTCTTTATGTGACCATGGTATACGGGATGGTGTCGCAATCGCGACGGCATGGGAAACGATGGGTCGGCTCTGGATAGGACCTGGGACGATGGCATTCGGCTTGAGCACGATGATACGACTTGGACGTTTTATCAACCACCGAGGCATTGGCATGGATACGGCGTTGGGAGAAGCACTTGCTATACAACTGGGCTGGAGTCGTGGTCGGGAAGCGAGCCTCGTTTTGTCGGCCCGGCGGAGAACGCGGAGGGTGTTTCGGGTATAGACTCGGTTGCAGCACCTTTATCCAGACAGGAAAGTCAGCCTTGAATGTACAACATCTGGGAAGTCCTGGAAGCATGAGAGTGATGTGGACAGACGATCAGCGCGCAAGATGGGAGCTGTGGATCGTGGTTCGACGCGAGAGGATGACGCGCAGGAAACGGGACTGTCATGGGCAAAAGACCGACATGGGCCACGTGGGTAAATGTGCCCGTCGACCTTGATGACTGCCTGGTCCGTTTCTCTTCGTCCTAGATCACAATCACTGCTCCATCGAGGGCACCAGAAGCTCCCCTCTACCAGCCAGACGCGTGGTGAAGGAGGATGGTGGACTGTGACACGTCGGAGCTGCGACCCCGAAAGCTCGGACCATCGCGGTTCGCCCCACACGAACACGGTCCACACCCCGGCCCGCGTTGCTGCAGCTGAGGCAGCAGCGAACGGGGCTAGCGGGTAGCAGAGCAAGGCAGGGATGGCCCCCCAAAAACACAACGAAAACGCGCCTGCCCAAACAGCGCTTTTCCTGACGATTGGCACGCTCCGAAAAATAGGTCACTGGTGCACCCATTTTCTCAATAATCCGTCCCCACCCCCGATTAGGCAAGGCGCCTTTGGCTCCCCCATTTACTGATCCCGCGCAATCAGCCTGGCTGATTCCCACGCCCGTATTTAACTCCTCGCCGCCCCTCCCCGCCTCTCTCGCTCTTCCATTCTCACAACCACACACCCCCCGCCTTCTACCCACCTCACCCAACCAAAACGTCATCAACAAACGCGTCGCGTTTGCAACTCATCAACCACCAAGACTTTATCTTCACCACACTTCATTCACAATGACTGGACGTAAGTACATGCACTCTTCTCTGCATCACACCTCGTCGTCGTCGTCCTTGGGGTGGCGGCGTCTGGGTGCATGGTCGCTTGGGTGGCGGTCGGGCCGGGGTTGGTGATGCATCTCGACGCGTCTCCACACCCGTGATCCTCGATCATCTTCCACGACATGCATCTCGATGCTTCATCACTTGTCGAACAATGTACTGACTCTCTTCTCCTTCAGGCGGCAAGGGCGGAAAGGGCCTCGGCAAGGGCGGCGCCAAGCGTCACCGCAAGATTCTGCGTGACAACATCCAGGGTATCACCAAGCCCGCCATCCGTCGTCTCGCTCGTCGTGGCGGTGTCAAGCGTATCTCTGCCAGTAAGTTGCATCGCCTCCCACATCTACCACTTCTCAGTCGCTGACCTTCCCCCTCCCAGTGATCTACGAGGAGACCCGTGGTGTCCTCAAGTCCTTCCTCGAGGGTGTCATCCGTGACGCCGTCACCTACACTGAGCACGCCAAGCGCAAGACCGTCACGTCCCTCGACGTTGTCTACGCCCTCAAGCGCCAGGGCCGCACCCTCTACGGATTCGGTGGTTAAATCACCTTCGACCGTTCACCGCTTTCGCACCCCTTCTTCCCCATTCGCCTCCATCTGCGCGAGCGCGTCTTGTACGCCCCCGCGTCGCCTCTCTCCTGTCGGCTCATTTCAATCGTGTCGTCGGTTCAGCAAGTGCACGTGCTGGGCGGTCGGCCTGTCACGGTCTCTTGGGAGGGTCCTCGCGTCTTTTGGTCGGGCGAATGGGTAATGGTACCACAACACACACAAAGTCTTGTCGCGCGGCAAGCCGGCTATGGGAGGATTACACAGGGCATCACGTTTGTTTTTTACTACTGGCGTTGGGGGGTTGATGAAACCCAGGACATGAGATCCTCTGCCGGCGTCGGATGACGCCTTGTCTGAATGAATACTTCACCGATATGGTGTATTGATCAATACTCTTGTGTGCCGTGCTGTGATGACTGCGAGTGACTTTTGGGCGCTAGCTGGCCTCCGTCTGTCGGCACAGTTCTGGTAGGCACTGGGCGTCCAGGTCACTTGACGCAACTTGGAAACGGGACAGGTTGAAATCATTGGTGCTGATGCGTCATTCATGGGTATCTATTGTACAGCTCTAAGCCGAGACTCGTCCATCGTCTCTCATGCCTCATCACCTCTCAAATCAACAAGAAATGCTGTTCCCCGCGCGCGAATCCTACAAGTACTTACGCCCTGCCGCGGCAACGCGCTGACGGAACACTGGACTCGTCACCTCGGTATTCGTGCTGTAGAACGGGTTCATGATGGCCTTGATCCAGTTCTCGTACGCCTCCATGAAGAAGTTCTTAACGGCCTCCTCTGTCGCAGGGCTCGTCGGGTTGGCGCCGATGGCCGTCGAGGAGCGCGATGTCGGCGGGCCAGGTGGCAGGGCGGGCTGGTGGAGGAGGAGGAATTTTACGTTTCCGCCCGTGACGAAGCAGGAGACGTAGTTGTTGAAGAACTTGTCGACGATCTTGAGGTACCTGGCGGGAGAAGGGCAAGTCAGCGGGCGGAAGGGGGGAGACGGGTAGGGCGTGGTGGTGGAAAACGTACATCTGCCCTTGTCCCCACTGGACTTCTTCGACTATGTCGAGGCTGCTGTGGAGGATGAACTGGTTGAGGTGGCGGACTTGGTCGTTGAAGCGCGACTGGCCGTCGCCGCCGGCTTTGGAGGTACCGAACTCGTGCTCGAAGAGGGGGTTGTCTTGCGTCCCGACGATGACGAAGTAGTACGACATGGTCGCGGGGTGTTTTCGAGTGGTTCTGGGGAACGGAGGGGCAAATTCTGAGTGTCGTGGGCTCCTCGACGCGGATGGCTTGCTGGCTGTCTATCTGTCGCTGGATGCCCGGCTCGACTGGAGGTTGCGAGAAGCGACAGACAGGTGGGGACCTCTCGCTGCGTGCAATGTGGTACCTGGCACTGTGCAGGCCAGGGGACGATGCAGGGGCGCGTTAGGTAAGCCGGACGCGAACCCGACTGGGTGAGGTGGGTCAATCGGTCGACTTGGAGCTCTCCGTTCCAAAATTTCGAGGAACGACAACCCTGCGACCATCAACCCATCGACGACAAACCACCCGACCAACCCGCGAGGTCAGCAGCCAGCCGCCGTCGAAGAATCTCTCCTCCGTCCCCGTCACAGACGTAGAGAGATACAACTTCCTTCACATCCGCGCCGAAGCGCCTGAGGCGAACACAATCGAAGGGCGCCTCTCGACACCACACACAATGTTCGGCCCCTTCCGCGTCACAAACCCCCTCTCGGGCGGCCTGCTGTGGAAGATCCCGTGGCGGCTGTCAAAGTTCCAGAAGAGGCGGCAGCGCGAGCGCCTCCGCGCCGTCGACACGGTGGTGGCGACCGTGGACGCGGCGCTGGCCCGGCAGGGCACGACGGTCGCGGCCGTGGAGCTGTGGAAGTCGGCAATGCCGACCGAGGCGGAGATGCTGGCGCGCGACAAGTACACCATGTTTGACAGGAAGGAGAAGAGGTATCGCAAGGGCATCCACAGTGAGTTCGTCCCAGGGGGAGGTGTGGAAGGATGGAGGCTGACGGTGTGTGTGTGCAGAGCTGCCCAAGTGGACGAGGGTGTCGCAGCGTGTTAACCCTCCTGGATACTGAGGGGTGTCAGGGCCCGCGACGGCGGGAGGAACCTTTGGAAGGGGGAGGGCGTGGGCCGCCGGACTCGCGAGGGTTTCTGGCCCGAGAGGGGGGGGGAGGAGGAGGAGGAGAGGGAGGAGGAGTGTATGGGAGGTATGGGCATGTCCTGGGAGCGTGTCCATGTGTACAACGGCAACAAATGTATGGGGAACAAATACCCGAATGTACTATTCTGCAAGAGAATGACATGCTGAGTGGGTGGGTGTGCTTGACGTGCTGACTTGTGAGAAAGGGAGGAGGATGGGACGGAAGCGGCAGGACATGTCTGAAGACGAGGAATGGGGAAGCATTATGTAGTCCGACAACTCCAGCTTTCGATGAAGTGCCAGGAACTCGACATCGACCAGTCGCACATCACAAGGAGGGATGTGCACACTTCCGAAAACAACTGCAGGAGAGGGTGGGGATATCCCAAAGTCCGTGCACACTGTTGCAGCCTTGCAGGACAGTCGTTGCACCACCACAGCCAATCGTGGCTGCTAGTGGAAAAACATATGCAAGTTGACAAGGTAGTCATGATCGGCTCGGTGCAAGCTCTTGAAGGTATCCTCGCACCTGGCCAGTTGGGATTTCCGACAACCTGGGTGCTCTCGAGGGACTGACCAGCCAATTGGGATTCCCGACACCTGAATGCTACGACACCTGGATGCTACGACACCTGAATGCTAGGACGCCTGAATGCTAGGACGCCTGAATGCTAGGACGCCTGAATGCTCCGACACCTGATAGCTCCGACACCCGAATGCTCCGACACCCGAATGCTACTAGTATGGAGGATCTGGCAGGCTGGCTGCCGTTCTTTACTCCGTCCGTCAACGAAGTTACATCCATGCGTATTGGCTTCAGCAGCGAGAAGGAAGTATCCCAGATGTCTCCTGAGAGCTCCAGTTTCTTGTCCCGTCCCGACCTCATCGTGGTGGTACACAAGACTCCCTCAGATGAGACCTCAAAATTACAAACCCTCTTGGCTACGCTCACACAACGTTGGTTGCTGCCACTGGCACGCATCCCACCTTGGTCTGACGGTTGCCCACCGCCCTATGCACGAGACCATCAAGCGGGCGACCGGTGCCGTGGGTTATGTGCGGAAACATGGGTGAAGGGGTCCTGTGTAATTCGAGTGACGCTGAACTGCAACGATGTGCCGTGTCATGAACGCTCCATATTCAGAGAAAGTATGCCCTCCTTGTACACACCCCACTACCGCGATGCAGCAACCACCTACACCTGCAGCCTCTCCAACCTGTCACTGACGGCCTCGACCAACGCCGTCTCCCTGCTCAGCATGTCCATAACCTGCTGCAGCTTTGCCTTGCGCACCCCCGGCGGGATCCGCAGGCCTCGCGACGGCGACGCCACGACCTCCTTGCCCGCCTCCTCGGCCCCCTCGCCCTGCTGCTTCGTGACCCTCTGCACCTCAGCCGCCAGCTCATCCCGTAGCCGCGTCACCTCCGCCAGCCGCTCCGACAGCTTGTTCTGCGACTTGCCCGGCGACGAAGCCGACGAGCTCCCCAGCAGGCTGGCCTCGAGATTCCGCACCTCCTCCAGCAGCGCCCTCTCCTTGACGCTCAGCTCGCGCGCCGCCGACTTGGCCGCGTGCTTGCGGACGCGCTCGAGCCGGTCCGCCAGCTCCCGCTGCCTCTCCTGCGCCCTGTCGATGCGGCGCTGGAACCGGGCCTCGTCGCTCTCGCCCTCGCCGTCCTTGTCGTTGCCGGCGACCCGGTCGATGCGCTCCTTGACCTCGTTGGCCTTGCGCACCTGGTCCTGCAGGTCGGCGTGGAGGGAGCTGCAGCGGCGGAAGAGCTCGGCGACGGCGACGCCGAGCTTGTATGTGTCGTCGCCGAGGACGCGGTGGGCGTCGGTAAAGATCTGTAGCGTCATAGGCGACAGTCTGATGTCCTGGCCCAGCAGCGCCCTGTGGCGAGAGCTCTTGAGGCGGTTCATGAGCTCCGGCAAGCCGGACTGTTGGTCGAAGATATGAGAGGGCTGGAACGCGGGGCGGGGCTCGTAGAAATCCAGGGGCTGTGCCACGGCAGCAGGCTCTTCGTAGAACGGCGTCTCTTCGCGGACGGGCGTGAAGTCGTCCTCGGGGGTGTCGAAGGTCAGGGCGAGGGGCTCGCAGGCCGTGCCCGACAGGAGGAAGTATCCCAGATCGGGGTCGCGGATGACAGTGCTTGCGGCCAGAGGTATCGAGACGTCCGCCGAGGGTTTCGTGAAGAGCCTCTCGCGCGTCGAGCTCTGTCCATTGACCAGGAGGCCGAGTCTGAAGTCCGAGCCTGCCTCCGACTCGCCCTGTAGCTCTCCCTCAAGCCTGAAGACCCAGGGGGCGAGGGACAGGAAGGTGACGCCGGCGTGATGCGTGACGAAGAACGAGTAGCGAGACAGCACGTCGGTGGAGAACATGGGCCAGCTGCCTTCGGTGACCTCGGCGGCGCCCATGGTGTCAATGGACTGGAAGGTCAGGAGGGAGGGTGGGTCGGCGGTCTCTGCGAGCCTTGCCATCTTAGACTTGCTGCGAGGAGGCAACCACTGCGCCTCGATGCCCTCCAGGTCGAGGAGAATCCTGACCTGGCCAGAGGAGGAGAGAAGACAGACGACGGAGAGAGAGAGGCCCTCTTGGTCACCTTCGCTCAGGTCGAGGTCCTCATCCTCACCCGTCATGAGCTCGTCGGCATCAATCTTCTTGCCAATGACGTGAATGTCAGTGAGCAGCCCGTCCAGCTCATCTCCCTCGGGGTCGGCGATGAGCTCAAATGGACCCTGGAGGCGCGGCACGGCGCCCGGTCGCGAGGGGCGGTTGAAGACCTCAAGGAGAGGCTCTCCAAGACCAGGGTCAATGGTGTGGGGATCTTGCTTGTCGAGGTCACCCATCCACTCCAGCTGCTGCTGGGCCAGGAGCTTGGTGTACTCTGAAATCTCCGGATCGTCTTCAATGGCGGCAACCTTGGAGACGATGGAAACGGACAGCGAGGGGATCAGCGTCGAAGGAGGCGCCCACTTGGCGGGGAGAAGAGGGCAGAGAGCGTAGACGTCGCCTTCGGTCATGGCAACCCAGAGGGTCATAGGACTCCAGCCGTCGGAGCCACGCTCAGCAAAGCAGGCGGCGGCAACCTCCATCTCAAAGGTATCGGGCGAGAAGTTCGTGTTGTTAATCGAAGTCGATGCCGAGAAGTCCTGATCGAGCGCGGTGCCGTCGGCCAGCTTCTTGAGGTCGACGGAGAGCGAGGGTGTGTCGAAGGACCACCGATTCTCCAGGGAGAGCTCCCAGACGCGGACGATGGCATCGGCGGTGACGGTCACCAGACAGGAGCCGTTAACTCCCAGAGGGTGCCAGATAGCCGAGGCGACGGCGGAGCGAGACGTAACATGTGTTGTCGGTCCAAGGGTCCACGTCTTGGACTTGAGCGGACCGGAGTCCTCAGAGGTGAGGTGTGATGGGTCGGGAAGAATGCAGACGTGAACGGTGTGTGTAGTGAGGATTGCGAGGAAGTCCGAATTGGGCGACATGACGAGCTGTCTGATGTCGTCGGCAACGGGGATCTTGATGGCCTAGGTGACAGTTAGTTTTGGGGCGCGCAACAACAGACGGTTGCCTCGCAACTCACCCGGAAGCCCTGGGCGGCGGCCTCTTCCTCGGTAGACGGCAGCACTTCATCGTTGAAGGGCGAGGCGGAGTGTTCCCTCTTGATGCGACTGATCGAGCGGCGGTGCGGTTCCCGCGACGTCCAAGTCTCCTTCAGGTAGGCAAGGTCCGCCCACCGCAGTTCCTTGCCGATGGCGACGAAGACTTCCGTGCCGCGCCGGGCAATGGTACGGCGCGGGCCCGGGAGGCTGCGCTTCTTAGAGCCATAGGTCGGTGTGCCCTCGGTGGCAGCTGCGAAGAGTCGCTGGCCGGGGCCCTGGGCCAGCCATGGAGCTGTGTAGCTCTTAATCTTGGGCATGGCGGCTCGGGAGGTCGCTGCACGAGGCAAGCCTGGAGGTGTCGGTGCCGGTTTGGTTTCGGACGTCGGCGAGGATGAAGGAATTGAGTCGGAGGATCTGTCGGGGTCGAGCTGGTGCGTGGTATGTATTAAGAGCAAGCTGGGAAACTGGAATTGTAACTTCCAGGACCAGAGGTGAGAACGAAGCTCCAAAAACAACGGACTTTGTTAGCGCGACCGGCCAACGAGCAGAGACGCTTCACCAAGCCAGGTGCGTTGACCCGCTTTTATTTCCATCGCCAGGCAGAGCGACAATGAAGCTCGGTTGACTACCACTCTCAACAGCAAACAAACAACTGCGCAACTACCACGACCTCATATCTAACCTCCCTCCTCACCCTCATCAGTACTCATATCAAGAAGGAAGCGATCTAGACATCTCAGCCTCAATTGCGCGATATACCACCGCCGCAATGGTGACCGAAGTTCGCAGCACAGTCGACCGTCTCGACAGACCGAGCGCATACTACCAGAATAAGGTGCGCCTGCCCTGTCCTCCCACCAGACTTGAACCCCAGGACTGACCTCCGTCGTCGCAGAACAAGCGCAGGAGGAACGAGAACCGTGACGGAGATGCAGACGCCGATGTGTCCGAAGCGAAGGAACCCGTCGATCCCCTCGCCAACTCTTCGACACTCTACGTTGGCAACTTGTTCGTTTTGCCCGCCCTGCCCTTCCTACATATGCGCTCTTTCCCCCAAGTCAAACCCCACCGCTGACTCGTGCGCCTCGCAGGTCCTTCTACACAACGGAAGAACAGGTATACGAGCTCTTCTCAAAGTGCGGCGAGATCAAGCGCCTCGTCATGGGTCTCGACCGTTTCAACAAGACGCCCTGCGGCTTCTGCTTCGTCGAATACTACACACACCAGGACGCCCTGGATTGCATGAAGTACATCGGCGGCACAAAGCTCGACGAGCGCGTGATCCGCACCGACCTCGACCCCGGCTTCGAAGAGGGACGCCAGTACGGACGCGGTAAGAGCGGCGGCCAGGTCCGCGACGAGTACCGCGAGGACTACGACGAGGGCCGGGGCGGACTCGGGAGGCAGATCCAGGACCACAGGGATGGTCGCGCATATGACGAGGACTATGGGCGGCGGTAGAGGGACGGTTGGGTTGGGACTGCGGGCGTGAAGGTCTTGAATCTGGCTCACCGTTGTTGCACACCGACACTGGCGCACCGCAGGTTAAGGCCTGACTTCGCGGGACACACCGTCGCGCGACTGTCGTCCTTCCCTTTTGGCCGTCACGAGATGCTTGTCTGCCTCAACGAGGCGGGACAGGGCGACGCGATGCGAGGATGCCGGTGAAGAAAGCTGGGAACTCGATCACTCGGAGTCTCTTTGTCGCAGGCCGTCACAGAGAGGCCCAATTCCGGCATCACCATCACGTTGTTTAGCTGCACCTTGGGCACACTGATACTGGGAGCAATTGGGCGAGCATGGGGCCATTGAGTTGAAGGATCGCCTTGCCGCCTCGTCTTGGCCAACACGATAAGCGCGCGAAGCAATGCGACACTGCTGAGCTTGACTGACCTCGAGGGACGTGGGGTTGTGAGCCTCGCGGTACTACGGCGTTCTGGTGCAGGAAGATCGCTTTGGAGGCAGATCTGCGGTATCCGCGAATGGGGCTTGCTGTCGGCAGGTTGATCTGCGCTTCCCATCACCAATTGGCCAAAGAGGGCGGGTGGTCCCAGGATGAACCCTCGAGGGAATGATGCCCAAAATATTGTATTATAGGTACCTATTCACGGGAGCAACAGCGGCCAAGACAGTCGTGAGCCTGACGTATCGTAGGGGTTGAAGTTATTCGCTTGTGAGGCTATCACGAAACTTGGATATTGGGAAGCTGCCACCGAGGGCTTCCTGCCATGTGGATGTTTTCTTGGGCCCAACCTGGAATCCACTACCTACTTTTTTAGCGTGAAATAATCCACCTCAACTGCCGAAAGGAAAGTGCTGTTTGCCATTCTGGGGCTCCGTTGTAAGGCATTTGGGCAGAGGCAGGAATAGTCGACAGGGGGCATGGTCTCAGTCCAAGTGGCAGTCGCGACATACGTACCTACCTCCTGTCACACAACAGCTCGCCTCGGCCGGATGTCTTGCATACCAGATGTTCCAAGTTTTTCCATCCAATCCTCCCATGCAGTATTGGGCGCAACTACACACACACGTATCACACAACTCGTCGTCGAAGACGAAGCCTTCCACGCCAGATCACCTGTGCAACATCGACGACGCCCGCTTGGGCGAGGTCTTCCCGTCGCCTTACCTCGGGATCCTGCAACCCTGCGCGTCGGATCGCCAAACGCACGACAACATCGGCATCTGATTGTCGCCCGATCCCGAGCGTGGAAGCCCGAAAGTCGCCTCCGAATGTTGACAATGATGCGAGCCCTGCTTGCAAGTTGCCAGCCTTGTTCGACAACTGGACGTGAACCCGTCTCGACGAGTCAGTCAAATGCCTGTCAGTGGCACTGCTCCTCGGGCACCCAGAAATGTCATCCAGCGGTGCTGACTGCTGGAGGCATGTGGTCGTTGAGGGCCGGACTTGTTGTTCCACGGCACTCGCTGCCTTCCCCTGAGACGCACGCGGTGGCTTATGAGCTGATTTCGGGATCCAGCAGAACGGGACGAAAGCACGGGCAACGACTTACACATGGCTGCTACCGCAATCTCTCGGTGTACGGGGGGCCCGGCTGCTTCCCGCGCCAGCAGAATCGGTGAGCCAGGGTCACCGTCATTCCCCCTGCGCGAAGTTGTTGGGGTCGCCCGGTCGGTCTGAGAAATGTACAGTACCTCAATGGCAGATTCGTGCCACCACCGATACCGCACGACACCCCCGGCCGGACATCTCCACGACCTCTCCCTCTTCCCCTCGCTGCCTTACCCGTTGGTCTGCGCTCTGCCGTCAGACCAGTGGGTGGCCGTCAACGGGCTCTGGAGTCGCACATATTCCTTTTCCGGTCCCTGGACGTGTCAGGGCGACGACTTACAGCCCCGACCCCCTGCAATGACACCTGGCCTTCCTGCTGGATTTCGATGCCATCCCGGGACGAGTCACCCACAGCCATGTACACGGATACATGTCCGGTCTGACCTTGTCTTGCTTAAGGTTCGTCTGCCTCCTGCCCCTGGCGCTGCTACCACGGCCAAGGCGCAACCCTGGCTGTCTTCTATTGAAAGACAAGCGTACCCGTACCGTGGCTTGAACGGATGGCCGCCCACCGTCCGCCTCACTTTTTCCAGACTGGCCGTTGCTTAGGTGTGTGTACTGCCTTGCATAGGATGTGGTCGCATTGTCGAGCATTCTTTAAGATTTGGTTCTCCGTGCCATGGCTGTTGCCCTAAAGCAGACAGCTTGCACTTGTTGCCTTTTTGGGAGCCGCTCAGCATATTCCTCGTCTAATCACCCATTACTTGTCTCTTCACTTCAACAAGAGATTCCTCCCCTGCTCTTGAATTTCTTGGAACTTCCCTGACCGCAGACCAATGCTCCGAGGCCGACATGCGGCAAGCAACACCCCCGTCGATGAGCTGGACGGCGCTCAGGCAGCAGATCATTGGTGAGCTACAGCACAACCCTCCTACAACGAAACCCCAAATTCATCGATCAATCCAACGGGCTAATTGTCGAACGCCGTGTTCGTAGACAACTACAGCTTCCTCTCTGCTTCCGGTCCTTCCGATGCAAAGCTCAGCATCATCTCGTCGGTAGACAGAAAGGGTATCTGGCATGCCCGTATCATCCATTCGACGAGAGCACGGCGCGATGAAGGGTTGAGCGGGTCTGCACCGACAGAATGGTCGGCAATGTGCGACTTGCACCTGCGGACATGCCAGGCAGTCCACCACTATTTCGAAGCCAACGGTGCCGCCTACCCCCGAGCCTTCGATTCGGACGAAGAGTCGGATGCCGACGACGACGGTGAACAAGACGGAGACGATGCCGACGTGGACCCCGACGACGTATCGGTGTGGAACGATGGGTCTCCTGACCTACCAGACGAGTCGGATGACGAGGAGATATTGCCTGCCGGCGTCAACAATACTATGAGGCCGTCGGCCCAGCCTCTCTCTAGAGGAAGCATTGGACTGGCTCGGGCGAGCGTTTCTGCTGTCAGCAGAATTGATAGGGCTGCTGCAGGAGGCATCCGGGACCAACCACGTGAGCCAGTGGCCAGCATGAAGCAAGGGCTTCTCTCGGAACCATTGGTACGCACGCAAAAGTCCCAGGGTCGCGCAGTTGATGAGGTTGGGCCTCAAGATTTCGGTTCCCACCAAACGAAGGCAGCCAACGACAGCACGATCGCTGCCCGGACAGCCACGCCACCGCCCCCTCCTCCTGCTCAGCTCGTGGTCGAGGCTCGCGGTCCAAGCGAGGCCCAGGCACCAGCTTCGTCTTACCATGTCCGCCTTGTAATCTCAATGGCCACCACGGACGCGCCCTCGGAGAGCACTCCCGCCTACCAGATGGTCACAACAATCGCTCGCCCAAGCCTGCACGCGCTCCTCGGCGCCGCTGTCGGCTACATCCGCACCGTGCCGGCGCCTGACGTCCCGGGAGAGACACCGACGCTGCGGGCACGGGTCAAGCGCGTCCAAATGGGTGACTCCATGTGGGATATGGGCGGCTACCGGTGCGACGACATGAGTATCTTCTTCGCGCCGGGCCCCAACGGCCCCACGCTGCCTCTGTTCGAGATCGAGGTGGAAGATGCCACGGGGCTGGCTGCCACGCTTGGCGAAGACGGGAAGCCCTGTTCTGATGAGCCTTGACTTGGCTTGCTTGCTGGCGCGAGGGGCCGTGGCGTGTCCCTGTCAGGAGACGGTTCCCTAAGTTGTCTTTCCTGTTTCCATTCTCCTTCCTCTTCCCTTTTGCTTGCCCCCGCGTGGGCCCTGTTTACGTCGAGCCTTTACTTCAAGAACAAGCGAAGAGTCTAGTCGGGTGCGCGCGCGAGGCGTTTGGTGGGCTTCGGATCAGACAAAATTGATAGAGGCTTGGCCTAGAAGGTACGTGTTGTTGCTGCTGTCTGCCGGTGGCGGCCCAGCTCCCCGCGCGGGATCTCGAGAGGAGGTGTTGTTGTTCTTAGCTAGGAGGAATAAAGAATAGTCAGGGTGGTGACGAATACTTGATAGCAATAATCTGGTGGGATGTCATGACAAGGTGTCCTGACAGCTCTGGTTCATTGACGTTCAGCACATGACCCGGATCCGAAGTAAAGATGGCACTATGGGAGAAATCTCGGCACCTTGAATGCACTTTTGACCACACGTGCGCCTCGACACGGCTCGAGGTAGCATGGGGGCGCTATAAAGGAGCCTCTTCCCACCTTCACTTCTCTCTGCCGTCCCTGGACAGCATTCCATCTCCTCAGCACATCCCACGGTCGTCACACCGAAAAAAAGAAAAGGGGGCGGCACGCACGGCCTGGAGCCTTGTCTGAGGTCTCGGAGTGGCCTCGAATATGCGACCCGGCACACCCGCGCTGCCGGGACGGACGTGCAGGGGGGGCTGAATCCAGGTTCGAAAAGGGGGTGGTCGGGTTATCCATGGAAAGCCGCCCGCCTAAACGATGTCGTATTCAAAGTTGCACTTTCGACCCGAGTTCCCCGGGCGGGCGTCGGATGCGGGAGGTTGACGTCAGGATATCGATCATGGTCTTTGTGCTACGCGAGGCTGGGGATTCCATAGGTTCGGGGAGGGAGATTGATGTTTCTGGTGCTGAGACGAGGGAGGAGTATGATTTTTTTTCAGGGCGTAGCCTCGTTGACTTGACAGGCGGAACAGGGTCTGGACATGGTGTTTGTCTCTTGTTGAAGGGGGGTAAAGACATCCTTGCTGATGGCTGCACACCATCTCGTTTGGGCGGGATGGCTGTTGGTGGTGGGTGTTTGGGGGTTGGCAGCGGCACCCATTGGGGGCGTCTTTCAGGTTGTTTGCGACCAAGGCCGATGTTCGGCGTGGAAGGTCTAGGTGATGGTTATTCTTCGAAATGTGTCAAGAATGGGGGGTGACATCTCCTGCTGTATTTCTCTTGGCAAACTGAAGGGCTTCTTCACGATCTTCGTTACAGCCTCTACCGTACTCGAAGCAAGATCTAGAAATGTTCTGGAGGCCTGAAATCACGAGCAACGCAATAGTGTGTCCATCAAAGTGGAAGTTGATCAAGTTTATGTAAACAGTTGTCCAATGGCACACAGGTCTAGAGGTGGAATTGTAATTTGCATAGACTTTGCAGCTGCCCAACTGAAGCCCAATAGTCAATTCAGCCTCTCATTTGATTCCTGTTCAATAGTCACGATGGTCACCATGGCGGAGATACAAGAAGAATCATGATACTTGGACAGGTACATCCTGGTCTGATTCCACGTACTGTGCCAAGGGGTCTTGCCTCCAACCGCATACGATGGACCGGGCTGGCCATCTGCATGGTGGTTGTCCTCAATATTCTTCCGTAGCAACATGCCATCTTCCGAGAGGAAAGAATATCAGCTCCTCCAGGCCGGATACACCCTCCAGATGCCATCCATCTACAGCCTCATTCCCATAAGAGGATTCATAAGCCGCATGACAGAGCAAACCTAAATATACAACCCGCCTCCCACCACGCAAAAGATGCATCAGGCTCCTCATCTTCCCGAAGAGCCTGCCTATTCAGCACGACATGTATGGAGCGGATAAGACCTCCCATCTCACCGACGGACCTCTGCTCCCTCACCACCACCCCTCGACGGCATCCCAACAACCATGCTCCCTCCTGCAGCTCATCACCCCCACCTGTCCCATTACGAGGTCCGTCACATCCGCCGCAGCATGCCATTGACCAATGGGAATGACGGCGAGCCCAGAGCTCAAGCCATGCACACCTGTCAAAATATCGAATACGTGCATGCATACGCAGCAGCAGGGGGGGTCATCCCGTCTGTTTGCCTCTCTCCGCCCCCGGCTGCCCGCCTACTTCCCTCCCTCCCCTCCGCGGATCCTTCGTTTCCTCCCCCGTCCGTACGCCCCGTCCTCGGCCCGTCACCCTGTCCGTGAACGGGCCGCGCACCGCCGTTCTATACACACCACTCGTAAAAAAACGCCGTCTGATGCTTCCTCCCTGGCCCGGGGAAGAAATTCCCCCTGCCCCTTTTCACCGGCCAGCCGTAGCATGGCCGTGTCGCCGCTGTCTTTTAGTAGATGCCCTGCGACCTGTACTGGAATGTATCGTATCTGTGAAAACGCGTCAGCTGCCTGCTTCTCCTCGGTGATGTTCCCGGGTACTCACAGCCTCGTGTAGTAGCTGCCGAGCGACTTGCCGATGAGGTCCGTCTCGACGTACTGCTCGGCGTCGTCGGCGCTCAGCTGCAGCTGGAATCGCTGCCGCAGGTTATTCGTCGCCTGGACGACGCCTGCCGAGAAGCACGGCATCTTTGAGTCCCGACCCATCATGGCCACGAGATCGATGATGTTGTCAGCGGAGCGACGGAGGGCTACGCAGGGTCAGCACATCCTCTTCTCTCATCACGGCAACAAACGTACCCTGGAAAGCCTGTTTGCACAAGCGCTTGTAGTCATCGTAATCCTCAGACCCGATGCCACCCAGCACATCAACATACTCGTGCGTCAACTTGAAAGGCGCCGCCTCGAAGCCAACAGAGCCCGGCGAGTTGGACAGCATGAAGCCAAAGTCAATATGCACAATATGTCCCTCGCTGTCGATGAGCACGTTTCCGTTATGCCGGTCCTTGAGCTGCAGAATGTACGAGATGATGCTGTACGCAGCAAGCGACCGCTTGAAGGCATCAACACCCGCCCGATGCGGCTCGCTGTCAACAGGCCCAAAGGCCTTGAGGAAGTGATCCTTCAGCGTGGCGATGCGGCGCTTGTTGTTGGGCACCGACTCGTTGATGGACATTGTCAAGCTGCGCTTGATCGAATGCAGCGAGACGCCGTTTGTGATGGTCTCAATGAGACCAGACGACTCGCCCGTCACGAGGATGCGCATCAGCTTGACCCAGACGTTGACCCCGGCGTCGACCCACGTCTTGTGGCACACCTGAATCAGCTGGCACGCAAACGCCTCCTGTCGCAGGTCATCATTCGTCTTGATGATGACGCTTACGAGGTCCCAGTTCTTCATCCAGCCGTACGGCGACGTCTTGCGGATACGCTCCTTCTTGGCCTGCCACGCCTCGCCGAAGACGGCGGCACTAGGGTCGTCCCGGTCGCTCTTGCGCTGGAGGCCGCCCGTCTTGATATCGTTCTCCATGCGCGCCAGGCCCGCGCCGATGTTGGCCGCCGGCTCGTTGGGCGTCGGGTCTTCGAGATCCGGGTTCATGGCCGCCTGCGCGGCCGCCTGCGCGGCCGACGCCTTGGCCATGATGGTGTCAAATGTCGGCCCCGTGCCGTCGTCGAGGTCGAAGCTCTGCTCCTCGAGGCTCTGCATGCTGGCGATGATCTTGGACCGAATCGCCGCCACCTCGCCCTTGGGCCGCTTGCCGCTCGTGGCGTCCAGCTGCGCGAGCATCTGTGACGCCGTGCGCATGTGGATCGCCAGCGCCGAGATGTCAGGCGCATCTGCCGGCATGGACGCCCGTGACTGCAGAGTCTTCCGGCTGCCCGGCCCGGGGCTGCTCGATCTGGTAGAAGCGCCCGAGCTCCGGGGCGTCGCCATGTCCGACACGGTGCTAGACATGGTCGTGCCGCCGCTCGACATGCGCTGCGGGTGGTTGAGCGACAGCGGCTGCTTGCCGGCATACTTGCCCGATGGCTCGGCGTCAAACGCCCTGATGAGCGGCGAGCTGCCGAGGTCGCCCGAGGTGGGCTCGAAGACGCTATCTATCGATGGCTCGGCAGGCTCCAGGGCACGGGCGAGCGCCGGTGTCCGCCTCGATGAGTCGGACAGGTCAAAGATGCGGCGCGCGCTGCCTTCCTCGGAGAGCAACGTCGTCAGCAGCCGCTGGTTATCAGGGCTGTCCGGGTCGAAGGAGAAGTCGTCCCGCAGCACCTCGACCATGAGTAGGTACGGAACCTTCTCGGCGCTGTTAAGCACCGTCGACTCGGCCGGGTTGAGGCGCACGATGCGGTGGTGGCGGCTCTGGCTCGGCGAGCCGTCGATGAGCGTCGGTGGGCAGATGATCGGGATGTCGACCTCGGCCGGTAGGTCTTGGGCGATGAGGGCGAGCTCGGCGCGTAGAGCACTCAGGCGGGCAGGTTTGGGGACGATGACGAGCCGGTTGGAGATGCCCTCGAGGGCGGTGAGGAACTGAGTCTGGCAGCGGAAGTAATTCTGGCGCAAGAGTCTCGTCTTCTGCTTGGGCGAGAGTTCCGTGGCAACGTGAGCCCTGACATGGTGCGAGTGACGTCTGTGAATCGAGTCGCCGGGACGCGGGCCGAGCCCAGCGCTCACGGGGGTTGAAGGCCTGGTAACGCGTGGTGACCTCAGCTCGGGTAGCGGTAGCGAGGATGAGCTCAAGCGAGCGGCATCCTTCATATTAAGAAGGGCGGGCCGCCGGGGCTCGACTGGTGTCTTGGGCGTAGGCGTGGGAGTTGCGGTAGCCGAGTCATCCTCATGGTAGACGATAGACGGCTGCGACGAGCTCTGGCCGAGCCCGGCGTGAATGGCCTTCTGGTCCGGAGCACTGCTAGTTCTCGAGCCCTCCCTCACGCGCCGGGACTTTGAAGTAGCCGCTGACATTGTATGGGCGCGCGTGACCTTTGCGCTCTCCTGAGTCTCCGATATCAGATCTTCTGAAGGCTGAGGCTTCCGAGCCTGCGCCACGGCGAGCGGGCCAGCCCATGACGGCAAAATCGGGACAGCAACACTGGCGAGCACGAAACTGGCGAGGACGGTGACGGGTAGTATGTTCTCCTTGATGCGCTCGTGGCGCGCGGCGTCGGGCAGGCCAAAGACGATGTGCTGCACCTTGTTGTAGACCCTGCGGCACGTCTGGAAGGCCTTTGCCTGTGGTGTGAGGGCGAGGTCGTGTAGGTATGTCTGGAACAGCCAAAATGTCTGGGGGGCGGGTGTCAGCGATTCGATAGAACACCCGTGGGACTTCCGGTTGTGGGCTGTACCTGTAGTGCGGCGGTGACGGATTCCTCACACAGGTCCATGAGGAACTCCTCGAGGGCCATGGACTCATTGTCGACGCTGATTATGAGGTGACATAGCTGCGGCAGGAAGAACTCGATGTCCTCGTAGGGGAACTGTCGCAGCTTGTTGCAGAGGACATAGTGGATGCCCACATGGTCGGCGTACCGGCTGGGAGAGGAGGGGGTTTGTTAGCCAGAGCTTTTCCTCGAGCAGTTTTCCCAATTCCCTCTTTCTCTCTTCCTGCAATCGATGTGCTGGGGAGGGGGGCGGGTCCATCAAGCTTACGAGAGGTACGAGACGGAGAGGAAGGGATTTGAGTTGAAGACGTCGGACTCGAAGAAGCGCTGAAGGAGGTCCCACGACATTGGGCAAACGTGGTATCGAGCAACCGGTGCAGTCGACGGGGAGGGGAAAAAAGGAAGGACTGGCGATGGCGGAGGGGGGGCCTCGAGGTCGGTTCAGGGGCAGGCAGGCGGGCGGGCGGCGGTTCCGGGGGAGGAGAAAGAGGAATCAGGGAGGCCTCATCGAAGGTGCGGACGGACGGGTTCGGCGAGGGGGTGGTTCAGCATGACGGCCCGGCAGCTCGGGGAGTCGATCTGTCGTTCGGTCGTCGGTCGGTCGTGTCGTGATTGTTCGTGTCGTGTCGTTTGGAGGTGATCGTGTGTGTCGCTGGCGGGTTGGTGGTGACGGGACGGGGGGAGCTCGACCGACTTGAAGGTTCACATTCTGGGCTCGGACGACCCGTGCGTGCGTGCTTGCGTCCAGTCGCTGCCACTTGCCCGCCTGCCACTGTCTGTCCTCTTCAAGCTTGCCCGGAGGAGGGCCCCACACTCGAATGGCCCATCCCGCCAGTCAGAGCGCCCGGTTCGGCGGCCTGGTCCACTCCGTAGTGTGCCGTTCGCAACCCCACGGCCCTGGAAGGCCTAGCTCGGGAGGGGGAGCCACAGGTGCTGTCCACTGTATTTGGTGCCTGTGACAATTTCGTCCGGGGCGGGGGGACCCTGATGGTGACCCGGGGATTGGCCGCGACAGACGCAGCGGGCGGGCATCTCGAATTTCCGTCAAGACGGGAGCGGCTCTTTTGTCGAGGCATGTAGCTCCGAGGTCAATCCCTTTCTCATCTTCCCCAGCTGCGGCGGCATCACGACCAAAGACTTCCACCATCTCGTGACAGCTTCACCACCGCCAAGACCGCCCATCCTGCGTCGAGCCGACAGGCCGTGCCAGCCCACCGAACCCTGGCCAGGGGGACATCGGGTCCCGCTCCCCTTTGAGGGGTAGCCGCCGCCGCGATCCAATACCTCCAGCGCGCCGAGAAATTCCATCGTCGGTGCACCTGACCGCCCGGCGGACCGAACGGGCGCCCAAACCTACCCGTACCATTGATTTTGCTCCATCCGTCTGCTTCAATCTTTTCTGCCCGCCGCGTACAGACTCCTGTATCTGTCATCGGTCTCGCATAATTCAAGGGGCGGCACATCTCCTCACAAACCCTGTCGCCGGCTGTGAGGCAGCCCGCTTGGCATGTTCCATCGGAATTTGATGTAGATTCCCTGGCATCGCGGACGGGCCTTCTCCTTCTATTTTGGTGGACCGCATGCCTGTCCGGATTCCAGGCCGGACATCCCGCCGCCCGGCATCATCATCACGGCATGTCCGTTCCATCACAACACCACTCGACACCTAAAGTCATTCGAAAGCACGGCTTCGTCAAATCGTGCACTGCGCTTACTCTCATCTCATCACGAGAACCGCGTTAAAAAACGTGTAGAAAATGATAAAGTATTCCTCAAATATGTGCGCCGCCGGGCCGCGGTCCTAGCAAATACCGCCGTCCGTCTCCCCGCGTCCGTCCTGGTTGACGCGCCCTGGCCCTTTGCCAACGCCGGTGTAGATGCTCTGTCGCGGGAGCAACATGCTCAAACAGGAGGGCTGGAAACCCCCGAGATATCCTTGCGCCCGCCATAAACGCCTGTCCGTCCGTCTTCATGAAATGCCTTCGTAAAAAGTCGCGTGATCGCGCGCTGCGCTGCCGCCGTGTCGTGGCAGGCAAGGCTCAGCTCGCACCAGCGGCCGCCTTCTTCTTCCTGCCGCCGGCGGCGCGCGCCTTCTTCTTGGGCTCCGGCTGCTCCATCTCTTCGTCGCTACTAGTCTCAGCTTTGGCGCTCGAAGCCGATCGTCCCTTCTTCTCCTCTTCGCCAACCTTGGCCACAATATCGGCAAGGAAGTCGTACTGGCCGTCGTTTTCGATGACCTGCTTCAGCATCTGCGCCGTGACTCTCCTGGAGTTCCTCTCTCGCGCGATGTCGGCGCTCTTGCTAACCATGTGTATCATGAACAGTTCCAGGGCCTTGCCGACGGCGATGGGTGTCTGCTGGGCGACCTTGCCTACTTCCTCATCCGCCTGCATAATGCGCTTGATGCGCGCGGTCGGGAACTTGGTGCGAACTGGGGATGGGTCGATGGGCGGGGGCGCCGGGGCCGGCTGAGCTGACTTGCGTGGAGGCATGGCTGACGGGTCGCTGCCGGTGAGGATGGGTGTCGGGCCTTGGGGGTACGCGCTGGGGACCGGCTTGAACTCGTAGCTCGGTGGTATGAACTGGGTTGGTGCCTGTGCAGGTGGTGCAAAGGGCAGGCCTGGCTGATGTTGTTGTTGTTGTTGTTGTTGTTGTTGCTGCTGGTGCGGATGCGAAGGTGATGGATGGGGTGCAAGCTGGGCAAACTGCGGCGGGTGGTGGGGTGAAGGAAAGGGCTGCGGTGGCGGATGCTCAGTCTTAACAGGCGTGTTTTGTAGGTGCTGCTGGTGCGGATGCTGCTGCTGTGGGCGGATGGGAGAGTAGATATGGGTTGACGCGTGCGGCGCGTTGTATCGGTAGTCAGTGTCGAGTGACTGCTGTCGCTGGTGAGGCGGCGATGGCTGCTGCAAGTGAATGGGCGCGTGGGCCGGGCTGATGTGCTGAGACGGTGGCTTCTGTTGATTGTATGCCCAGGAATAGCGACGGTCGTCTTTAGCTGGCGAGTAAGGCTGGGATTGGCCTTGACCTTGAATGTGATTGTGGTGGTTTTGGTGGTTGCGCTGTGGCTGCTGCTGTTGCTGCTGGTATTCGGAGTGCTGTTGCAGCGCAGCCGGGAGTGGTTGTGGTGGAGGACTGGGCTGGGTGGAGACGGCAGAAAAAGCTGTGAGGTCGGGGGACTTGGGTGCATATGTCTCCTCCGCCATGATTTAATAATTTTTTTCCCTCTCCCCTGGCACCCCAACCGGCCGCCGTACGGACCGGACCTCCTCTTTTTTCTGGGTGCTTGACGAGTCGGTCCCTTGCGCCCCCCAAATGTCTTCTTTCCTCCTTTCACCCCCGGTCAAAGCAGCGCGCCGCTGCCCCGTTTCTGGGTGTTTGTCGAAATGAAGAGGTGCCACAGAACACCGGATTCAACCAAGCTCGCGGGATCGAGCACTTGGTGATTGATTCGTCAAGGCTTGACAGCTCGCGGGTTCGGATTTTGGCGGACGAGGTTTCGATGCACAGCTGCACGAGTGATCGGCCAGGTTCTGTGCAGCGTCTTGAGGGACAGCAGCAGACGGGAAGCCTGTTTGCCTGTCTGGCTGCCTCTTTGATACCCCCTCTGTCCTTGGATCTTGTCTCCCGAGCCTTGGGTTGAGCAAGCCAGGCAGGTAAGGGTCCAAGACCGCTAGTCCTGATTTGGCGACAGTACCAAGGTAAGAGCGTGGAGCACCGACTCGGACACGGTGCGATGGGCTCCAACAGCTTCAGGCGCGCGCGTGCGACACGGCAAGGCCGGGATTCTGTACAAGTCGAGTGTCGTGTCCGTACAGAAAGGTCGGGCGATTTCTATGAGGCAGGGTATCGACACGTCAGGCCCAAGGCTTGAGGGCAAGCGACGAGAGCCTGATGATCAAAGAAGAGCAAGAGAAAAGGGAAGCTCGGCGGTGGAGTTGTTTTTGCTGCAGACGCGCGACTCGACTGGTGAGGAGCATTTCAGCCCCTCCATTCGGGGGCCTGCGAGGGTCGAGGTGTCCGCCGTTTATATGCGCGTCGCGGGTCAGAGCTCCCGGGTCTTTCCCCCTCCAGCTCGCAGCAGGGACGAGTGCTGGACGCCCCCCCCCCGAGACAACGACCCAGCTCCGGCGCAGAGGTGAGGTGGGCTGGCGCCTTACTCCTCTCGGAAAGGATCCCCCCTCACGGCCGCGTCGCCAGCCACTCACAACTCGTGGTGACCCCAGGCAAGAGCCGGCACCTGCGCCAGCTCTGCGGCTGCTTCTGCGCATCGCACTTTCCGCGCTCGGGCCTGTCACGGTGCCTTCCCGTCTCGCTGTCTGTCGGGCTCCGTTGCTGCTGCCGCGAGCCCAACCAAAGCTCAACTTGACCTCGGTGAGCAGAAGGAAGGAGCTCCAAGACGGAAGCACCTTCCTTGACGCCGCGAGGCCAGTCTAGGCTTCCATCGTCAAGTCAACTTCCACCTGCGGCCTCTATTTTCTTACCACTCCAAGTACTACGTCAGCCCCGGTCGCAAACGCAAACGTCCCTGGCCCAAGGGGACAGCTGACCATCTCCCGCCGCCGTCTCGTCTCATCTTCAAACAAGACTCTCTCGCCTGTCTCTGACTTCAACGTCTCCTGATCCTGCCTCCATCTGCCAGCGTTCAACTTCACGAACACAATCTGCCTGCGTCAACCTCACCGCTACAAACACCCGAGCTGCTCGCTGCCGCCTGCGCCAACTGCGGATCGACGCCTCCGACAGGTCGACCTGCAGCAACCCGCGCAGTCGGAATCTTCAAGCCTATGAGGCCCATCCACAGCCGCCATTCCAGCAGTTCTGCAGCGCCACGCAGGAACCAAAGATCCACGCCCGTAGAGCTCCGTATACTGCCTCCTCCCAGGCGCGAACCTCATCTCCCAGCACACTTCGTCCTTCGTGCGACCCACGATAGCATTCTTGTCTCCGTTGGAAACTCTCCGCCCGTTCCAAGCCTTGAAGGGTCACGATCCCTGGCATCAGCCTGCATATGTGTCGCCATCACCCCTAAAATGCCACTCTGAGTCACAGATTCTAGCCGAGATGCATCTCTCGCGCACCCGCCCTTGCCGCGTAAGTCCCTCACACACCTATCCCCCATCTTCCCTCTCGCCCACATGCCATGCATGATGATACAAGAAGAGCCTATAACCGCCCGAGACTCCTTGAGCAGCCGACTGCAGAAGCCGAGCTTATCACTCTGGTTTCGAGGTTGGTTGCGCAGTCGACGAAGGACCACCAAATTTACTTGATCTAATCTGATCCATGACTTCTCTCTTTTTTCTATCCGTCTACCGTCTAATAGATGTGTTTTCTAATTGCCCCCGTCAGCGTCCTTAGGCCCCGGAACCGCTTCTCCGAGCTGCTCGCCAGGAACATGGACACGACCGGCCAGGCATGGATCCCGCCCTCCTCCCGCCGGCTGTCCACCTCGGCTCCTTTCACGGCAACCCGGATGAATTCTTCGACGTCCGGCGCGAAGAGCTCCTCTGACCCGTAAGTGACGAAGAACCCACACTGAGGGCTCGACTGCGCCCATAGGTGATGATTCGCAGTCAGGCCGGGAGATACGGTTGGCGTCTTGATGTGCTCCTTCCCCGCGTACTGCATCGCATATTCGTGAAGCTGCCCCACGTCGAGAAAGTCGCTGTTGTTGTTGGTGTGCTTGTCCGAGATGAGCATCGTCCAAGGCGAAATAAGCACTGCCAAGCCCGGCAGCGGTGTTTCCGACGCGCTCTGCCAGTGTCTCGCCTGGCCGTCGCTGCCGTCCCGCGCCTCCTTGGCAAGCTTCTGCCTGCGTGCCCATGCGTCGTTGAGCTGTCCCAATTCCAGCAGCATCGTGAGCACTAACGTGCCCCCTGCCGAGTCGCCCGCGACCACAATCTTGCCCGGGTCGCCCACGGCCGAGATGACGTGCCTGTAGCCCCGAAGGGTTTCGTGCACCTGCGTCGGGTACGTCTTGTCGGGTACCAGGGTGTACTCGAGCGCGAAGATGGCGGGGTTCTCGTACCCGGACTCTTGGAGAAGCGTGAACCACGCGAGGAGGAATTCCAGGTAAAAGTACGTCGAACCGAGCGCGAAGCCGCCTCCGTGGACATAATACATGACCATGTCCGGCGGCTTGGACGGGTCTGCCGTGATCCACACACCTTTGAAGCCCTCTGGACCCTGCATACTATCATTAGCCAGTGCTCTTCGTCAATATCTCATCCTCATCAACTCACCTCCTCAGCATACTCCCTCCACCCAATGGGCGACACCAGGTACCCGTGCCTCAGCATCCTCCACCTCATCCACGGCAGCGCCACCCATTTCGAGAAGAAGACCCGGCCAACGCTGGCGGGCACCTCGCGGAACGCGAAGCGCACGCACCGGATGACCAGGTCCTCGAACAGCGACGCCCGCGCCACAAAGGGGGACCGTTTCTCGCGCCGCGTGAGGTACCGCTCGCGGACGAGCTGCACGGGCATCTGGAGGAGGACGAAGGGGAGGCATCGCAGCGCCACGGAGGCGGTGCGGAAGAAGCCGACGTCGAGGATGAAGCGGGGGACGAGGAAGATGAGGAAAACTAGGCAGTCTAGGAGGGATACGGGGCCGAGGATCATCGTGTCTTAGGTTGTTAATTGTGAAGATGTAGGTAGGTTTGTGGTTCCGGCACGTGGCCGGATTTGCCGCCCCGAACAGAGCAGGCAGGCCGGTTGCTCTGCCAGGCTCCTGGATGAAATGTCGATGAAGATGTGAAGCAAGAGACGGCCCGGCCCTTCTTATCAATCGCCGCGTCCCTGCCGCAGGGAGCGAGGGATGAAGTGGCAAAGGGAGGAGGCGGGAAAGTTTCACTCGTCTGTTGCTCAGGTTGCGATAATCAGTGGCCGGGTCAAGCGAGCGTGGAATGGAGGTCGGCCGGAGAGACAATAGGGAGGGAACGGAGCAATTGATGTTGAAAGTCGAGAGGTTCCCGCGTCCCGCTGCGGCCGACGGGAGGTGACGTAAACGTGGGAAAGTTTCCCGGGTTACCCGCTAAAAGCGGCGGCGACCGGCCTCGGGGCGCCGTAGCTACGGGAGGCGCGCGACAACGCCGGGCCATGGCCTGGAACGCCAACGTGTATGATGCGTGCTTTTGGCGGCGTCATCACATGCCGCTGCGTGGAAGCGCGCGACGGAACATGGCAAGGAGGCTTGATGATCTACAGTAAAGGAGGGGATTGATAGGTGCGTTGAGGGGTGCTACGTGCCTACTGCTACTATTCAAACACACGACGCGAACTCCGTCCCCTTGCCCTTTTCCTCAGCTTCGGTGGCGAGGAGGTCGGTGATCTGCCGCGTCGCGCTGCGGCACTTGATGCTTGACCAGAGGAGGATGATCAGCAGGATGGTGGTCTGCGAGTTCTCCAAGAGCGGGCCGAGCCGCGGGAGTGCGAGGAACCGCGCCGAGGCGATGCGCAGGATGGTGGTTCCGTCTCCGGCGAGCCAGATGTGGTGGTGCAGCAGGGACGTCTCGAGGGAGATGCGGCCGAGCGCGATGGCGCCGACAGAGTGGGTTTCGCGAAGCGTCTTGTGGCAGTTGCGTAGGATGATGGCCGCGAGGGCGAACCAGGGGCCTGTAAAGGGGTGGTAGGCGTCGTAGGCTGCGTTGGACCCCGAGGACATGAAGGCGATGAGGAACAACAAGGAGAGAATCGTGGCAGAGAAGATGTAGGTCATGGTCTTGACCGGGATGGAGTCTTCTTCGGGTTCGAGGACGCTTTGAATCATGAGGTCTAATGTCGCATCGGCGCCGGAGACTATACTGCCATCGGCAGTAGACTTGCCCGTGGCGACCCTGTGGGCGATGGCAGCTGTGGCCATGCCGAAATAGGGGACCAGTTGGTCCATGGCTAGGTTGTACTGGACGGTCTCCAGGTCCCATACGATTCCGAGACCCTTTTCGAGTGCCAAGAGCACGCCACCAAGCACGCCTCGGGTGTCGATGATGAAGGTTGTTGCAACGGCGGCAACGGCAATCTTTGACAGAACTCCGGAAAGACTCGTGTTGACTTGCTCCATCGTCGACAGCGTCAGGTACGCGACCAGAAACCAGAAGCTCGCAAGGGGGCAGAAATAGTACAGCGTCCACGGCCTGTTCATCGTGTACACAAGAATGATGCTGAGGAGGTTGAGTCGGACGAGAACATGGACTACCCTGCGGAGAGAGTAGTCCCTCGTCTGAAGAAAGAAGCTCGTGTGGCCGTAGGAGAAGAGAAAGATGAATATCGACGTGCACAGTCTGAAGACTTTGTACCAAGCCGACGAGTGTGAGGCCCCGTGGAAGCTGTATAGGAGAGCAAAGGCCTGCATCCAGCCTCTCCACTCGTCCGACTGCGTCCTGCTGAGGAAGTTCTCGGGCCTGGAGGTATGTTTTTCGGTAGTCTTGGTCGTGTCGTGGCACAAGGAGAAGATGAAGAGGCTGTAAATTGCCGAGACCGAGAGTAGGAGCCTTTCCAGACTAAAGTCCTTCTGTTGCTTGCTGAACAGATGCGTCCGGTCCGTGAGGTAGCAAGACGCGGACACCACCAGTAAACTCGACATAGCGATGATGCCACGCATCATGCGAGGTGGTAGAGATTCCGGTTTTAGGGCAAGCCAAGGCAGTCCCATGACGGCCATGCTGAGCAGTAGCCTCTGCATCTTTGATGGGTCTGGGTATGGCGTGCAACAGGTAGCCTGACTTGACGCGCCGTGAATGGGAAGGCCGGCATTGCACCGGGCGTTGAGGAGATTCGTTAGCCGCTGATCAACGACAAGCTGAGAAACGTGGATCCCATCCTCAAGGTATGCGTCCTCGAAACCAGCGGTCATGGCTTCAAACCCCCAGGGAATGTAGGACTGGTCGATGGCGTCCGAGTTTCTGAGGTTCCAGTTCATCCTGCTGATCTTCTCGGGGTTCATTATCAGCTTCATGGCGTAGGAGAGGCTCTCCCAGTTTGGCGAGAGAACGGGTATCAAGAAGACAGAGTTCGAAATCTCATCGGAGGGCATGCTGGAAGCAGGCCTAGCCATGGCAGTGACCTGCCGCTTCGGCAGCATTGTCATCTCGTCTATGCTCACACGGAGCCATGGCAAGACGGTGTTGATGCCGTCTCCAAATAGCTGTAGATATTCCTCTTCCTCCTTGAGCACCGGCCACAGGCTTGGGGAGCCCAGAACGATGATCGCCGGAGAGTGTTTGTCCTCCATCCTTGCGAGTGCTTCACTTTCAGGAGTGTCGGGTTGGTGTCTGAAGTAGGCGAGCTGGCCAAGACGATCAGTTGCGTTGAGCCACGGATCCCAGACAAAGTCGACACGGACGCCGTCGATCGTTTTGGATAGGTCGACATATTGGTCCTCGAGAGTGACGTAGTCTTCGTGGGCCTTTCTGCCGATGCTTGGGTCGAGTCGCCGTAGCGCCGCCCAGTAGAGTTGTTGGATGGTCGAGTCGCCGACGAAAACTATGCGGCGTCCTAGAAGGCATGCTCGCATGGTCTCTTTCTCGAAAAGATTGGTCACGCAGTCTGTCGGCCTCTATGCCGGTGGCTTCAGTCGGCTTGCATCATCGTGCCAGCGGCCATCGGTAAGGAGACTTCGGCACTTGTAGGGGTCAGACCGGCCTGGCTGGTGTCAATGTCAACTTTTAACTGGGTTCCATGGAGTTCGCATTACCAAAGTAAAAGTATTGATAAACTGCCAGAGCAATGACGAGGAAGATGGATGCTCTGGGTACGGTGCGGAACAGAAAACCTGTCGGTTTTAGAATCGACGCAAGCCGCTGTCGAGCTCTTCGATTCCGAGCCCCAAGTCCGATTCGAAACCGATGGAGTATGTCCATGTCGTGTTGGATTGCTAGGAAGATACTGGAGAGTGGAATAGACTGAATAGCCCAGCGGCCGAACACTCGGGGTGTACCACTCCAGAGGTTCGACCTTTGCTGGCCGGAGAAGAAAAATTAAAGAACTAGGAATCATCCATTTCAGGTCCTCGAGATATCCGCACCTGCCCCCATGATCCGGCAGCGGAAAGGGAAGGAGTCGTCGTGCTACCTCCTGCTCGAGGCATCGTCCCCGATTAGTCAGCGCAGCATACATAACGCCCGCCCCTTTTCGACACCCACGACACACTGAGACAGCACCTCAACCATCTCACATGCAAAGATCTTCACCGTTCAAATGACGACAAAGCCCACTGACACCTGCGATATCTCGCGCCCGCTGCCTGCGGCCCCCGAATCTCTTAGACCAGGGCTCTGGCATGGCGCCACACGTCCTCCAAAACATCAGCCGGGCGCCCGCGGGCACCCGATCCATTCGTCGTTCTGAGTGGCCAGCGTCTCACACCACCCCGGACTCGCGGCAACGCCAACGCGGCAGTCAGCATATAGAAGGTCGCTTGAATCGGCAATATTGTCGCGTCTTGGCGCCTGACCGTCAGTATAAAGATCTGATGCCCTCCGACCAGTTGACAGGGAAATACCACCAGGCAGCTGCTAGGCATCCATCAACATTCGCAATACTCAGGTCGGCTTCCCATTCACCATGGAGACGTTGACCACAATGGACACTCCCACGACCATCGGCCTCGCCGCCGCAGCGACAACGGCCGGCGCATACGCCCTCTACCGTCGCCTCCTCCCCAAACCCATCCCTGGCATCCCCTACAACCACGCGGCCGTCAATTCCCTCCTCGGTGACATCCCGGCCATGATCCGGGAGAACAGCGACAGCAGCGGCGCCGAATGGATCGTGGCCCAGGCCAAGAAGCACCCCGGACCGCTCTGCCAGCTCTTCATGCAGCCCCTGGGCAAGCCCTTCTTGCTGCTGTCCGACTACCGCGAGGCCCAGGACGTGATGCTGCGCCGCTCCAACGAGTGGGACAGGTCCGACTGGTCCATCGAGATGCTGAGCGGCGTCGGCGCCAGTCACCACATCAACATGAAAGCCGGCCCAGCGTGGAAGGCCCACCGTCGCCTGCTCCAGGATCTCATGACGCCTGCCTTTTTGCACACCGTGGCTGCGCCCAATATTTATGACAGCGTGCTTGGTCTCATCCAGTTGTGGGATCTCAAGGCCGAGGCTTCGGGTGGCCGCCCTTTTTCGGCCCTTGACGACATCTACGATGCTGCCATGGACGCCGTCATCTCTTTCAGCTTTGGTACCGCCTTCCCCCACCGTGCAGTCCAGACGCAGCTCAAGTCACTCAAGGATGGTGGCGAGGAAGTTCTGGAAAAGGCGCGCGAGGGGGCTATTGACGGCTATCCGATCTACTTCCCTCGTGCAGCGATCCACGAGACGATACAGGCAACTTACAAAGCGTCCAAGTCCATCGGAGAGGTCCTGGAATTCCCGAGAGCCCGGTTCGGATGGTACTGGAAGAAGTTTGTGACAGCAGAGAGAGAGGCGACGCGGATTCGGCATACATACATCCGAGAGCAGGTGGATGCGGGTGTCGAGCGACTACAGGCTCGGTCGCATGATGAAGCTGGCGGAGAGGACTGGGTCAGGTCGGCTGTTGACCTGATGCTCGACAGAGAAACAAAGTTTGCCGCAAAGGAGGGCCGTGATCCAGTCTACTGGTCGCCCACCATGAGGGACGAGGTAAGACCTGCTGCCCCTCTAAACCGAAAGAATACGTTGCTGATGCCTGACTAGGTTCTCGGTTTCGTTATTGCAGGCCATGACACCACCAGCACAACCATGCTCTGGGGCCTCAAGTATCTGACAGACGCACCAGCCGTCCAGGAGAAGCTCCGTGCAGCACTGCGAAAAGCCCACGTCGGCGCGGTGGAAGAATCTCGCCTGCCTACAGCCCAAGAGATCACTCATACCACGATACCCTACCTCGAAGCCGTTATTGAGGAAATCCTGCGCCTGGCGGGCACGCTGCCCATCCTGGAGAGGCAGTGTAACCGGGACACCACGGTCCTGGGTCACTTTGTCCCCAAGGGCACGACGATGATCATGCTCGGGGTTGGGCCGGGCATCACGGAGCCTGGGCCAGTGGTAGACGAGGCATCTCGCAGCCAGACGTCCCAGGCGGCGGCCAAGGAGCGCGGCATTCGTGCATGGGAGGTAGAGGGTATGGGCGAGTTCCGGCCGGAGAGGTGGTTGACAGGTGAGCCTGGGGCCGAGACGTTCGACAGCACGGCTGGACCGATGCTTTCGTTCGGTAATGGGCTGAGGGGATGCTTTGGACGGCGCCTGGCGTATGTTGAGATGCGCATCATGATCACGCTACTGATTTGGAGGTTTACGCTGTTGGAGTGTCCGGAGAAGTTGTCTGGGTACGGGGCGATGGACGAGTTGACGCGTAAGCCACGAGACTGCTACGTGCGGTTGGGCAGAGCCGCCTAAGTAGATCGTGTGGTGTTCTGAATATGAAGTCTAGTCCAAAGTGTTATGCTGCTGCAGATCAAAAGAGGTCGCCCGCATCACCACCATCCTCTGCGATGCACCCTCATTTCCAGCTCCCATCGCGCAGAAAACAACTGCAAAAAAGCATGGCTGTATTCCCAAGCCAAATTTACACCATCTAGCATTTTCCAAAAAAGGCAAAAGGGTTCGGAGCCTTTCTGGCTCCTACGTCCCTGTCGTCATTTGAACCCGCAGGCTTTCGTTGACGTGTTTTTTTGGTTAACCAATCGATCCTCTCACCAGCCCGTTTGTCCTGAACGCTTTCCACTGCGCCGCCCCGGTGCTGACCTTGGAAAATGGCGAAGGGACGTTGTACATAAGGGATGTGGTGGATGGGCAGGTGCGGCAGGTGCTGTGGTAGGCGCGGAGGTGGTCCAAGCACGGGCAGGAGCAAGAGCAAGAGCAACACGCGGGGCAGGGCAGGAGCACATGATGAAAACGCGTCTGCTTATTTCTTACGCGTGTAGATGACCGTAACGCCTGACTGATATGCACATGGCCCCCTTTTCATGCCGAACATACACCACCCAACACCGGACGCCGTACCAACATTTCGTGCACCCACGACAGCATACCTACAACGGCGGCACCCACCCAAGCTCCTCAATAGGCCACTGAATCCAAAGCCGATGCTCCTGGTCCAGCATAGCCCACACCTTCTCAATAAGATGCGTAGCCCACCCCTCAAGCCACCACTGACTCTCCAGTTTCTTGAACAGAATAAGGAAGTGCGCAAAGATAGCCACAGCCTCCTGACGCACCTCAGGCCCCTGCAGCAGCGGGAGAAACTCCCCCGCAACAGTCCACTTCCATATGAATATATCCCACGGCTCAAGCTGCGTCGGCCCAAGCGTTCCGATCCCCTGATTGTTCGGCACGCCGCCCATGGCCTCGTCTTCACCCCCGCCGGAACCGACAGAAGGCTGCAGGAGCAGGCACAGGAAGCGGCGCAGGTGGATGATGGTGTGGTTGTAAATGTCCAACAGGGCCGGGTCGTCGCAGGCCTTGTTGACGGCCGCCTGGAGGTCGCCGAGGACAGAGTGGTTGGTGGGCACGGGGCTGGTGTGGACGAAAATCCAGCGGTTGCGGCCGTTTGCGAAGATGGCCTGCAGGGGACCGTTGTAGTTGTGGGGATCGAGGACGCGAATGACGGGCTGGTAGCGGCCGAGGAAGATCCACTGGGGGAAGACGTTCTCGCCGATGATGAGGGAGTTGTCGTCGCGCTTGGGGCATCCGAGAGCTAGCGGGCCAGGAGTAAGAGGGATGAATAGAGAGAGGGGTGAGGAGGGAAACGTACCAAAATACAGCGTCAGCACCGAGAACAAGTGCAGATTCTCGCAATTATCATAACTCAAATCGCTCATCGACGGTATAGCAGCCTGGCTCGCAATCTGATGATGCTGCAGCGCCCTCGCCACGTAGAAATCCCGCCTCTCCGGCCGGTAATGCGCCAGATGCAGCGCCGACACGGCCAGCAGCGCACGCATCACATAATCGCACCCCAGCGCCATGCGCACCGCGTTGGTCCGCATCATCTGCCGTACCGCCGGGTCACTCGACAGCGTCGCGTGCGTGAACGTCGTAAAGTTGTGGATGAGCTCGAGGTCGACCATGTTGAGGTCACTGGCGCCGAGGCCGTCATTCCCGCTGTTGCTGGCGCCGGGGAGGGGGCTTGCGGGGGCCGGGCGGGCGTGAGACTGGAGAAAGTCGCAGGCTACGGCGTGTTTGACGCAGTTCCTGCATTGGGGTTTATGCTCATCGCACTGGGGGGGGTGTTAGTTGATGGGGTGAGGAAGGGTGGGATAACCCAAGCGGACAGCAGGCTATGAAAAAACTCACCTTGATCTTGCGCTTCTTGCACGTCCGACACCCCGTCCGCGACTTTGGATGCGACCGTCTCGACACAGCCGGCAACACCGCCGTTCCGGGCCCCGCATGCGCCGGCGTCGACGCCGAAGAACCCTCCCTCACAGCCTGGGCGGCAGCGGAAGAAGCAGCATCACCCGGCGAAGTGCCCGCGCCTCCCGGGGCCGGGGTCGTCGCCCTCGTCCCCGGCGTAAGGGGCGTGCCAGAGACCGAGACCCCGGACGGGTTCGACCGCGCCGTCTCGGCGGGCGATCCGGTGGACATGGGGGGTGAACGTTTCTGAGAAACAAAGTTATGAGTGAAAGAGAGGGGGAGAAACGAAAGACCAGCACCCGAGGAACCCGACGCGAGTCAAACAGCGTGGCTCGATTCCCGTACTAGTATTTTTCTAATTGCCCCTTTGTTCGTTCGACAGGGCAAAATAAAGAAATGGCAAGCACCCTAATTCGTACGCGTTGCGTCGTCACCGTCGCGATGAAGTGTGTGTCCAGGGGTTCGTCGAGGGTTGAGAGGGAAGGAGAGGACGTCGGAGTCGTCGGTCATCTCGGGTTTGTCTCGTGATTCCGGGGCCCCGATAGCCGCATCCCCGACGACAATTGGCTAGCGCCTCGCCGCACCCGAGCCGCTCTCGGATTTCCGGTCCCACCGTCGCCGCTTCGTCACAACGTTTATATCGGACTGACTCGCCCTTGTTCACTGTCGAAACACGTCCTCGGGCCGTTGCCGTCGCACTTCCCCATTCGCAAGGCTGACTTGACGATCGACCCCCGGCGGTGCTGCGCCCAGCATGACGAGTCACCGTGTTACACCCCGTCTTGCCGACGCGCGTTCCTCACTTTACATCACATCGTCTGCTGCAACTGCTACAATGCATCATGGACGGTCGTGCCATTGAACGAGGCTATCTACCAGCCTCGCGGCCTACGGGGGTACTGCGCCTCCCCTTTCCCCCCTTTTCCTCCTCGGACTATCTCCTGCCGAATCCCTCCGTAGAGAGCCCGAAGATGAAGCCCTCGATAGGTCCTTTCCGTCTCTCCCTCACCATATGACGTCCAATTACGCGCCAGTAGCGGACGATAGGCGCGAGGCGGGTGGTCAAGGGGCGGCTCGCGAGGATCACATCCTGGCTAACCACAGCCCATAACCCCCGTCCGACCGGCATGCCGGCACGGAGGTTGCCGACGACCCACGGAGGCTCCAAGGGCTGGCGCGGGAAGATCAGCCCTGGCCGGCTTGGCCAAGCCTCGTCCAACCCGCTCAGAGACAAAAAGCATGCGGTCCGCGTACCCCCCTGATCCGTATAACGCCGAAATCAAAATATCTCATCAGTCCGGGGTCGCCTGGCTGACGTAGACGCAGACGCGAAAGCGAGCAAAAGCAGACGCTGCCGCTGCCACAGCTGCCTCGGCCACTCGCCCCTGGGACCAATCCTCTCTATGAAATCCAAACCAAACGACTTTGCTGAAGCGCTCATGCTGACTGGATATGATGGTTCGTTTTCCGCTCACTTTCCCCCCGCCCACGTATGGACGCAGGAGGCATGTTGTGCGCTTGCTTATTTCGCGCCCTTCTTGAAAGCGAGGAGCTCTGACAGGCTGCCCAGCGGGCAACCGTGCTTGAGGAAGTCGTGCAGAAGCAGCTCCTCGGCCGAGGCGCGGCTCTTGACGTCGACGCACAGGCACACGGACAGGAACGCCTTGAGTTCCTTGCTGAGCTTCTCGGGCTTCTTCAGCCGTGGCGTGCCGTTGGTCGCAATGAGGTATAGCGCCTTGAGCGGCTCCTCGTTGAGGTACGGCGGCTCCGACTCGATCATCTCGATGGCCATGATGCCCAACGACCAGATGTCCACCTTGGGACCGTACTCCTTTTGTTTGACCACCTCGGGCGCCATCCAGTACGGAGTGCCGACCATCGTGGCGCGCTTCGACTTGGTCTCCGTGAGCTTGGCGCAGAAGCCGAAATCCGCTGCGGGGGGTTAGACTTGGTCAAAAAGGGGCAATCGGCGAAAGGAAGCACTCACTAATCTTGACATTGCCGCGAGCGTCCAGGAGAACGTTGTCGCTCTTGATGTCTCGGTGGATGATGTTCTGCGAGTGCAGGTGCTGGAGGCCTTGGCAGGTCTACACGCAAAAAAGAGTCAGTCATCCATCCCCTTTTTCTGAAAATCCCCCACCAAAAAACATACCTCGAGGCAGATGGTGGAGATCTGCTCCTCCGTGATGGAAGGGTTGTTGTCGATGACATCCGTCAGCGCACCGCCCTCCATGAACTCCAGCACAAGCCAGAGCTCCGAGTTGTTGTTGCGCAGGAAGGCGTCGAGGAAGTTCACAATGTTGGGATGCCGGCTGTCCTTCATGACCATGATCTCGTTGACGATCAGCTCCTTCCTCGGCTGGTGCGCGAGGTCCATCTGCTTGATTGCCACCTGGGCCCGAAGACCCTGGGTGCGCAGGATGTCGCGCGCAATGGGCGACACGGCCGTCTCCTTGACCTTGGCGACGTAGACGGAGCCTGACGCGCCCTGGCCGATCTTCTTCTGCTTGGAGTACGACAGGTTGGGGTCGTCCTTGGACACGGCCTCCTTGAGGCGCGCCATGACCTCGTTCTCCGACATGGTCGACATGCGCACGTCCTGCTTACGCTCCTGCGCTGTGGGCTTCGCGGTGAGCGCCGCCTCGGCCGCCTTGACGCCGTCCGACTGCGCGGGAGGCTGCGCCTTGTTGACGTTGAGGGGCTTGACGGGCGCCGGCAGCCGCGACGGAGGCTGCTGCTGCTGCTGCGACTGGCCGGGGCCGTTGGGCCTCTGCGACGGGCTGCCGTTGGGGTACCGCTGGGCGCTGGAGCCCTGGGGCTGATCGGGCCTTGGTGGCCGCTGGGCCTGGGCGGGGTCACGCATCGAAGACGAGCTCTGCTGGGAGGTCATCGGGGGCCTCTGGGGGCCAGCCGACGAGGGGGGCGCGGGAGCGGGACGCTGGGCGCGAAGTTGAGGGTTGACACCGATGCCACCGCCAGGCTTGGGCGCCGGGGGCGCGGCTCTCGAAGGGTTGTAGCGGTCGGCGGAGGAGGGGGAGGCGTAGCCGCCGCCGATCTCCTGCTGGGCTAGGGGCACCTTGGTCTTGGGGATAGCCGCGTTGTAAGCCTCAAGGTCGCGGCGGTTAGCCTCCTCGATGTCGCGCTCACGCTGGCGCTGGGCCTCGAGCTGCCTCCTACGCTGCTCGTCCTGCTCGCGCTCGCGCTGCCTATCACGGGCGTCCTGCTCCATTTGCATCTGGCGCTGCATCTGCTGTTGCTGCTCCGAGGCCGAGGGCTTTCTGGGGGTGCCCTGTCCCGAAGGCATCGTGTTGTAGCTGGGCTGACGCTGTCCTTGGCTGCCGCCGCCGGGAGGCATAGGCCGAGGCGGGGCAACGCCAGCGCCACCCGTGTTGTAGCCGAGCTGCTTGTTCTGCTGGCTGCCAGGCGGCGGTGTCGGGGTCAGGCTGGAGTACTGCTGGGGCTGCTGAGCGCGCTTGGTGAGATCCGAGTAGAAGTCGAGGACCTCGAAGACGGCCTGGGGGTTTCGTTCGTAATCCTCCTTAGTGATGGCGGACGAGTTGAGCAGCTTGGCCCACTCCGGGGGCAGGCCGACGAAGTCTCCCGACTGGGGATCGAAGCCGACGTGGACAGCGTGGGAGAAGTTTGTAGGGTTGCTGACGCCGCCCATGCCGGGACAGGCGCCGTAGATGAGGTCGATCCACTCGTACAGGTCATCGTCGCTCTTGACACGAATCTGGAGGGTCTTGGTCTGGCCGTCGTCATCGCCGGGGCTGTTGGAGGAGCCTCCCGAGTTGCGCTTGATCTCGAAGATTGTGCCGGCGGCCTCGACGCGGCCAACGTTGACGACGTCCTTGAGGTAGAGGGTATAGGCGACCTTGCCACCCTCCTGCTTGTGGAAGTCGAGAGACTCCTTGCGAAGGACCAGGAGGCGCTGCTTCCAGGGGTTGATGAAGTTCTTGCTCTCCTTGACCTGCGCCCATCCCTCCTTCCGGATGGCCAGGCCACCCATGCCGTCGGTCTGATTGGAGTTTTGGCGGGCGATGGGCAGAGAGATTGTCGAGCCGGTATAGGTCGACGTGGCCGTGCTGCGGATGGGGGAGATGGCCATGTTGGCCATGCTGCCGGGGAGGTTCGCGTTGGGCGTCAGGGCCAGGCGGGGTCGGTCGGTCGGTGGTCGAGGCGCCGGGCCTGGGTTCATGAACTGACCGGAGGAATAGACGCTACGTTGGTCAGCCATGATTGTCGATGTGCAGTCGCGCGGACGGCCGCGCGCGGAAAGGCGAGAAAGGGGTCAAGTCGGGGGCAGGCGATTGCCGGGGGGTAGATGGACGGCGGTCGGTATTCTGCCCGGGGGAGGGGTCCAGCGGACGCGGCAAATGAGGCGTCGCCGACGATGTTTGGAGGGGGAGGAAGGGAGAGAGGGAGATGGGTGGCGGAAGAGGAGAGAGGGGGAAGAGACAGGAGAGGGGGGACAGGTCTCGTGAGGCTGCGTGTCAAAGCAGTGGTGGATGTACAAGGGGGGAAAGAGCGGTAGAGCGAGCGATGGCAATCAGAGGTGCATCCGGGACGGGAGGGCATGGACGCTCAAATCAGGAGGTGGTGGTGGCCTTGCCATCAATCCGCCGGCCGGGTCGGTCAGGTCAGGTCCAGTTGGGTCAGGTTTTGGGGGGTCTGGTGTCAGGGTCGAGCGGCGACGGGACACAGGCGGCGCACCCGCTCAGGAGTCTCCAGTGAAGCAACCTGGAAGCACCAGCGCTGTGGTGCATCAGCACCAGTGCCAGCGGCGCGCGCCTTGGACCGGGGGCGCGAATCGAAATTAACCCCACTTCGAGTTGCAGCCCGACTGTGGACTTGACCGACCGACCGCAACCGCACGCACGCACGCACGCACCTGGCCGGGCGGCGGTCCTAGGACTCGGCGCCTTGTCCGTCCGTCGACAGGCTGGCCGAAGATGAAATGTGATGTGTTGACGGCGGGATATGTCGAAGCAGAGGCAAAGCAAGACAAGACAAGAAGAAAGAAGACGTACCTGTTCTGGGCTGCCATATTGGGAGGCCAGGAGCAGCAGAGTGCCGAAAGGGGGGAGGTGTTGCCTTTTGTTTCCCCAGGCTCTGGCCGTCGGAGCCGGGTGGCTATATGGAACAAGTGATGTTTCGCAAGGACCGTTGCGCGCTCTGCGGCCGGGTGGACAATGCGGCGTCGAGGCGAGGCGAAAGTGAGGGAGGTGGCCCGTGACGACGCGGCTTGGGTATCTCGAAATAGGTAGGCTCTGTGGCGGGAGAGTAAGAGCACGGCCTGACTGATTCAATGGGCGGCGGAGATGCTGTCGACAGCAATACTGATGAGCAGAGAGTGAGAGGTGTCGTGTTTCTCGGTGGAGGGGCGACGGCTGCCAGCAGGGGTGGGAGGGTTGTGGTCGGTCGATCAGCCGAAGTTGGCCTCTGAGCCCGTCGGAGAAGGCTGGAGCCGTGGAGGCAAGGCAAGGTATTCGTGTATGGATGGATGGATGGCTCGGCCCGTCTTTTGGGCTGGCTTTGATTCTGGACGGTTGTTCGTTGGTGCCGACCTCGAGCGCGAGCGAGTAAGTGGTGTTGCGATCTGGAGAACCCCAGGGGAAGAGGAGGGATAGCTGTTGTGTTTTGGCGACGGTTGGAGGAGGGGTCGACTCGAGGATGCGATTGGGAGTTTGGCTGAGAAGTAAGCTTTTGGAAAAGATCAGAGCACTCGAGGGAAGCACTGCAGCCTGTTGTCGGCAGTTGGACCAGTTCAGCTCACTGGACTCGCCCACACCGATGCCTCTGTTTGTTCGTTCGTTGGCTTCGTTCACTTGCGGCGGTCTCGCTTGACTTGTACAGCGCGTTTCTCAAGGTGGTGCTCGTCTGCGCCGGGCGCCTGATGAGTGGCGGGTGCAGGGGGCGTTCGGTCACTGGCACTGGAGTCGCTAACGTCCAACGTCCGGCGTGTGTGGGTGGAGGGGGGGGCGATGGGGAAAAGCGAAGGGGACTCGGCCGCCCCCTGGTCGCGGAGGAGGGATCGGTGGATGCCTGTGTGGGTACCTGAGGTCGCCGCACCGTGCCAAATGTTTCCCCTCTTGGCGCAGGAAACACCGTTCATGCAGTTGCGGACATTTATTTCGCACGGCTCAGGGACTTGTCTCCGACTCCCTGAACATCACCCCGGTTCCACATGCATGTTTGGGCTAAGGCCCAAGGGCAGGCACGGGTGCCGGGAGCCCCTTCCTGCTTCCATCCACCTGCAGACTTCGACGGAGAAAGGATGGAAGGAATGATGGAGGGCACTGTTGCTGTCGATGCGACTGGCTCCGTCGTCCGGATCTCGCACTTGCCACGCCAATCCCTCGCCTGTCAAAGCCCGACGATCGCTTCTCCCTGCACGTGTGCTGGGTTCCAGTCGTCTTCTGGTCTCCCGTCCTCCCCTCCCTTCTCCAGTCGGACAGTTCGTCCTACCTCGGAGCCCTGCCGTGCCACCTTCACCTTGGCTCTCCATCGAGAGTCATGCAACACTCGCCTGTGAGGTCACGGCCAAGCCTGAGCCCAGCGTGTTCCCGTCCCCTAGCCTGCCCCTGGCGTGCAACGCACGACTCAGGAGGCCACTCTCCCGTCTTGCCAGTGGGCTCTCAGGAGTCTCTTTGCCTCTAATGGGCTTCTCGATGCCTCTTCTCAAGAACTTACAGTTCAGCCACTACGCCGCCCCTGGGCATGGCCGCCTCACCGGCCCCGGCCGTCAACTTGACAGCATTCCATTCATTCTCCCCCGCCATACCATACCTCGGCCAGCAACCCGTTGTTCGGTCCTCGGCCGTCCTCACTTGTATCCTTTGTAAACAAACGTCAAGCGAAACACCTGCCGCCTCAGCACGGTGGAGGCGGGACGTCCCCTCCGGATACCCTCCGGGCCATGCCATGGCAGGCGTCATCCTCTTCGCCCTGTTTCTTCTGTTCCAGCACGCGCCATCTGGAGGTCCTGTGTCCAAGTCGGATATGTCCAAGTGTCCTGTCCATGCCATCCATGCCAGCATCGTGGCATCGTGGTCAAGGCCATGCTCCACCCAAGCTTCAAACACAGTGATCTAGCCGTGATCGTACCGTCCCCCAAACCCAACACGATGGCTCGCAAGATCGAAACCACCCAGTCGTTGCACCTATAGCAGTCACAGAGACAGCCTCATCTTTCCCTCTCACTAACCCAAGACCATACCAGCAGCACGACCTTCAGAACAAACAAGCTCCCCGCCCAACATCAATAGTGCCAAACACGCCCGACCTCCGTATCGGCCCATTCCAGGCCTGTGCGGCAGACCCCCCGAAACACACAAACCATCTGCTTCCCCAGATGGTGGACATGCCCTTCCCGGCCTGCCCGCCCGAGACGATCCCTCCATCTGCACGTCACTCACTGCCACCCTCCATCGTCCACGCCCGCCCGATGCCCACACGAGGCAACGAGGCGCCCGTTCGTCGGAATCACCCGTCCATCCCTTAGTTCGTCTCCCCCGCGAAGGCAGAGTCAGTCCCTGGCAGACAGACACGTTCCTCGTTCGGCGGGTAGCAGTAGTAGCACACACACTAGCCTCCCCCTTTTCCCGTTTCATACCATCCGCGGGCAGCCCATGATACCCTGCCCATGGGTAGCACCGAATCCACTTTCGACGTCGGTGTAACTCGGCCGGACGCAGACATCACGAAAGAGGAAGGCCGCGAGACCACGACGTCCGTAGGCTAGGGGGGAAAGTTCCAGCGTAGTCTTTTTTTACCTACCTATTTCCGCTACCATACACCATTCCTACCCACCCCTATCCGTTCACCGGACGGGAACCTCGGCCTCCTGGCCCTCAAAGGCGGGCAGCTCCGCCTCAATATCCTTCCACGACTTGCTGCCGTCGACGATGCTCTGGATGGCCGCGACAATGGTGTCCTCGTCGGCGCGGACCTGCTTGGTCGAGTCGCGGTCGCGCAGCGTGATGGTCGAGTCGTTGACCGTCTGGAAGTCGATGGTGATGCCCAGAGGGGTGCCGAGCTCGTCGTTGCGGCTGTACCGCTTGCCGATGGTGGCGGACGAGTCGTCGATGCGGCTCGAGATGCCGAGCTTGCGCAGCTTGGACGACAGCTTCTGGATGAAGGGCTTGAAGGACTTGTTGGCCGACAGGGGCACGATGAGGACCTTGGTGGGCGCCACGATGGGGGGGAACGACAGGACCTGGGAGGTGTTAGCATACATACATGAGGATAGATGGGTGGTCCGGGACGTACGCTGCGGGCCTCGTCACCGCCGTCGCTACCACGCGTCCAGTACGAGTGCTCGATGAGCGAGTACAGGATACGGCCGATACCGAATGAGGGCTCGATGACGTTGGGGGTGTACTCGCGGGTGTTCTCGACCTTCTTGCGGAACTCAACCTTGACGAGGTCCTTGCTGACCTGGACCTTGCCGTCACCGACGCCGGGGACCTCGATGTCAAGGGCGCCCTTTTCGGCGAGCTGCTTGGAGAAGGCCTCGCGCTGCTCCTGAGTGGACGCCTCGAGGGCGGCCTCGACCGTCTTGCCGTCCTTCTTGAACTGGGGACCGAACTTCTTCTTGTCGATATCGACCTCCCACAGCTCGCGGATAATGGGCTCGTCGAGGCGCTCGCGCACCAGCAGCGGCGCGCCCGTCTTCTCGGCGTGCACTGTCAGGTCGTAGGCGCTCCTGTCGGCGCAGCCGACACACTCGATCCAGCCCGACGAGGTGAGGAGCTCTGCGTCCCAGCAGTCGGTGGCGTAGTGGGCCATCTCGTTCTGCATGTGCTGGCGGAAGCGCAGCTTCTTCTCGTCGACGCCGATCTTCTTGAGGAAGAGGAAGATACGGGCGATGAAGTAGCCCAGCGTCTCGTTGTCGACGACCTTGGTCCGCACGGCCTCGCCGATGGTCATGCGCTTGAGCTCGGTCTTGCCGGCGAGCTGGACGTCCTTGGCGAGGAGCTCGAGCTCAATGTTCTCGACCTCGTGGAACTTGGCGTGCTTCTTACCGCCCGCGGGGTCGACAAAGTGCTCAATCTCGGCCATGAGGAATTCGCGGACGCGGAGCAGGCCGGCGCGGGGCGAGATCTCGTTGCGGTACGACTTGCCGATCGAGGCGGAGGCGAAGGGCATCTGCTGCTGGTTGAACTCGAGCAGCTTGGCGAAGTTGAGGAACTGGCCCTGGGCCGTCTCGGGGCGCAGGTAGCCGGGCAGGTTGCTGCTGGGGCCGATGGACGTCTGGAACATGAGGTTGAAGGCGACGGGGGGCGAGGGCTGGACGCCGGTGGCGGGGTTCTTGAGGTCGTACTTCTTGATGAGCTCACCGAGCTCGGCACCGTTGTAGTTGTCGATCTTGGCCAGCACCTCCTCGTACTCCTGCACGACGGCGTCCTCGAGCTTGACAGCCTCGGTCTTCTGCTTGCGCTTCTTCTTCTTGGTGGGGTCATCCACCTCCTCGACCTTGACGCCGCGCGCCTCCTTATCGCCCTTGAGCCTGGCCTCAAGCACGTCCTCGACGAAGTGGTCGGCACGAAGGATATCGCCGTTCTTGGGGTCCTTGCACATCCAGTCGGCGAACTTGTCGACGTGGCCGCTCGTCTTGAGGACGTCGTGGGGCGTCAGGACGGTGCAGTCCACCTCGAGCATGTCCTCCTCGAGCACAAAGTGTTTCCGCCACAGGTCGACAATGTTGGCCTGGAGGGAGCAGCCGGGCGGGCCATAGTCGAAGAGGCCGCCGGTGCCACCGTAGATCTCGAAGGAGGGGGTGAAGAAGAGGCGACGGCGGAGGAGGGCGTCGAGGACGGGGCGGTCGAGGGGCTGACCCTTGAGGGTCGTCATGTCGGTGGACATCTTGACGTCTTTGGCGGTTCTCTTCGGGACGTTGAACTGTGCGCGGGCGACGTGGCTTGTAGCGGCAAAGGTGCGACGCGGGGTAGTGGTAAAAGGTGAGGCCTGCCGAACTTCACAGAAGCTGGGTATAGAACGAATAGAAGAGAGATGGCGGAGCTGAATTGGCTTCATCCAACGCTGATTGGGGGGTTACGGGGGAGCGGGCACTTGACTCATCGGCCGTGGGTGGCCGCGCGAGAGAGATTGTTCGGATTTGGAGGGGTAAACCGGGTGGGCTGCGAGCGAGAGTGCTTCAAAGGGAGGGGTGTTGGAAACGAGTGGTAGTGTGGTGTGTGACTCTTATTTTGCCCTGACGTGCAGTGGTGTGGTCTCTGGCTCCGTTCGGGGCTGCCCGCGCCGACCTAACTTGAACTCGACGCTGCCCTGACTTGCCTGGCTGCCGCTGTTGCTGCTGCATGCCCCGCGCGGCGGCATGGATTTTTCTCGAAATTCCATTCGCCGAAATTGCCCCTCTGCCGGGGTCGTCCGCCCCGCTATGCGATTGACCCTTGGCGCGATGGCCCCGCTAAAATTTTGGAAAGGCTGGACAGACCGATTTTCCTCGACCGCCAAAGATCTTGGGGATGCCATCGCGACGACCAGCACCACCTCAGAACCGATCGCCCTCTCCAATCGTCGCTCCCACCGACCAGAAACTGCTGCCATTCGTGTAGCCACACGGCATCCCGCACGATGGGTTCCTCCAAGGGGTCCTCCGGGGCCTCGCTCTCCCTCAAGACACAGAACAAGATGAAGCGGAGACAGATGTTCGTCGACCAGAAGAAGAACAAGGACAAGGACAGGCATGAGATGCGATGGAAGCGGAAGAAGGCGGAAGACAAGGATCCATCTCTCCGCGAGGAGCGTCTGGCTAAGAACAAGCCCCAGACTCTCGAGACGAAGCGTGTCTGGGACAACACGGACGACGACAGCCTCGGCGCCCAGGTCGACATTGAGGCGCTGCAGAGGCGGCGCATCGAGGAGGCCGAGATGGAGGCAATGGAGGTCGACGAGGAGGAAGAGGAGGACGACGACAACGACAGCATGCTGGCGTCGGACAACGAGGACGAAGAGGCCGTGCAGGAGGCCCTCGAGAAGAAGCGCGAGAAGCGCGCGAGGCGTGACAACAGCGCCGCCCCCTCGACAACATCGACCAACCTCGACCTCACGCCCTCATCCCTCTCCACAAAGTTCCCGACCCTCTTCACCGACGTGCCCCCGCCGGCGCCCAAGATCCTCATCACCACCTCCCTCAACTCGACCCTCCACCACGAGGCCGAGGTCTTCTGCGGCATCTTCCCCAACTCAAACTACATCCGCCGCACCAACCACCACTACGGCCACAAGTACTCCCTCCGCGAGATCAGCCGCTTCGCCGCCAACCGCGACTACACCGCCGTCGTCATGCTGCGCGAGGACCAGAAGAAGATCTGCGGCCTCACCATCGTCCACCTCCCCTCCGGACCGACCTTTACCTTCTCCACCACAAACTTCATGGAGGGCAAGAAGCTGCCCGGCCACGGAAACCCCACTAACCACTACCCGGAGCTGCTCCTCAACAACTTCAAGACGCCGCTGGGTCTGCTGACCGCCAAGCTCTTCCAGACGCTGTAAGTACCACTAAGCCACCATATCCAAGAATCTCCCCCGCTGACAGTGCCCGCCCCAGCTTCCCCCCGCAACCAGAGTTCCAGGGACGCCAGGTCCTGACGATACACAACCAGCGGGACTACCTCTTCTGGCGTCGCCACCGCTACGTCTTCCGCGACAAGCGTGCCACGGAGAAGAACATCGTCACTGCCGAGGGCAAGGAGATGGAGGGTGTCGAGGGCATCCGTGTCGGCCTGCAGGAAGTGGGCCCGCGGTTCACACTCAAGCTGCGCAGGGTGGACAAGGGCATCGGCCGTGCCGGCAGCGAGGGCGAGGATGCGTTGCAATGGGAATGGAAGGGCGCCATGGAGAAGGACCGCAAGAGGTTCAACCTGTAAAGTGTGGTCACAAAATACCCGTATGAATGGAAACGTGGGATGGTTTAACAAAATGATTCGCTTGTAATTGGTCTTGTTTGATGCATGTGTCCGGCGAAAAAGCAACCCATCCGTCCTCCAGTCTTCTAACAGATGCACCTCACACAGAGGCTATGATTCCACGACATGGCTTGCAGCAACAAAAGTCTCTGTCATCCCAAACGCCGGCCGGGTATATGAAATGTCGCACACGATTCGACGGTAGACGTCTGGCCTGTTCATGCCACTCTTCGCTCATCACCTGTGCTCCCTCTTCTTCAGCATGATGTACGAGTAGGCCATGATGCCGCCCAAGGCGACAAAGACGCCAAATACAGACTTGTCGCCAATGGCGCGGCCCGAAGTGAACCAGCCGAGCGCGACGATGGTGCAAGTCTTGACGTGTCCGACAACCGTGCTGGAGACTGGGCCAGTCTGCGCAACGATGAAGAATTGCGAAATATTGATGAGAGAGGCGCACACGCCGGACTGATCGGGTTATCAGCTCGATTCGGACGATTTCTTCTTTACGAAAGACTTACAATCATGATAAGGATCCAACGAGGAAGGGGAACCTCGGACCACGTGGGGAAGTAGTCAACAAATGGGATGACATAGAGTAGCAGGAACGCTGAGATGGGCGCTTGGTTGTGGAGGAGCTGCATGCTCGACATCTCCAGCTTGCGGTGATAGCTGGCGATCCAGACGGTGTAGAGGGACGAGGCAAAGATGCCCATGAAGGCGAAGATAACGCCAAGGGGCGATGTTGTCTTGACTGCAGCATCGGCAGCTGGAAGGGAGTCGTAGTAGGAGACGAGACCGACGCCCGCGCAAGCTGGGATGAGCGCGAGGATGGCGGCGCGAGGAAGGGTCGCCTTGTAGAGGATGAAATTCATGAGAGCCACCGTGGGCGTCAGGAGGATGCGGGCGATCTGGTAAAACGTGACCGACGAGAAGGCCAGTGACAGGTTCGGCAGGATGACGTTCAGGCACATAGCGACGGCGAGCGGGAGCAACGTCTTGATGGCAGCTCGGCGTGGGACGAAGTAGGAGAACGGCTCGCGGGACAAAATATGGAGCGTAAGCCATGTGATGAAGAAGTGGAAAGAGGCGAAGGTGAGCTGGCAAAGCTTCAGGGTGGGATCGGAGAAGATGGCCTTGTTCGTGAAGACCTGATCGTGTTAGCGGGACCGGGCAGTGAAGGTGCTGTGGTATCCTTTGCGACTCACGATGCCAACGGTGGCCAGGGTGTTGACGACCATCCAGGCGATAGCCGACCTCAGCTTGGCCTTTGGGTCCTCGACTTGCTTCTTGGCCTGCTGGGGGAGCAGCTCCTCCTTCTCGTCCACGTCATCTTTGTAGTTGGCGTCCACGAAATCCGGGGTCCTGATGCCCGACATGGAGCCCTTCTCCTCGGAATCGATTCCGACCAGCCTGGCGGCCTGTTCTTCGGACGTCATCGTCTCCGTGGACGACGAGGCAATAGAGGGTGCCCTGGAGATGGCCATTTTGTAGGTTTTGGTTGGTAGGCGGGGTGTATTCGGATATCGTCCACGATCGATAAGTGATTTGGAGGGCGATTGTAATAGAGAGAAGCAAGTCGTTGGTCGTCTTCCTCCTTGCTGATGATCTCTCTCTCGTCGGGGATCTGATACCTATGTCCTGGAGACAGAGGAGGGCTGGAGAGGGTTTGGATGGTTCAGAACGGGTGGCAAGAGTTTACATAGGCTGGACGTGAGGAATGTAGACAAAGAGCCCAGACGAGGGGCCTAGGAGCAACACAAATGCCAACACGTCCGAGTCCAGGCGGGACAAGGTTCACGCCCGCCCACTGGCAACAGGCACATTGTCGAATCCCTTGGCTTGGTTCATGCCCACATACCGGTGTCCCGTCCATACCTGACCTTCCGGGCCCCGTCGCTGGCCGGCCCTGCGCGCGCACACGCACACGTTTGGTACCTGCGTGGTATGACGGGCACGCTCTACGGCAGTGGCGGGCGAGCACAGGGAAGGGACGGCAGGGGTGCTCTTTCCTGATCGGGGTAGACGGGATCAGGGTTCCTCCCAGGCGTCGCCCATGTTTTAGCGTGCATCATCGATGCAGGAAGGAGCGTCCAAGCATCCATTTCGATAGTGAGTCCGCTGCCCTTCTCCCAGGGCAGGGACCACCTGTCGGGCCTGTGAGTCCCCATTTGTCTCTCCCAGCACCAGATGCCGTCCGGCTCGCGGTGAAACGCCAGCAGCATCACCATTCCTTCTCAAAACCTCGAGTCCGAGTCGTCCACCCAACCTGCCACACAGTGCAGTCAGTCGTGTCAGCTGAGTGGAAGCAGTCGAATCGATGACGGGCTTGGCTCGTCGCATGGGAACCACAACAAGGACGAACGCGTCCCTGTCCCCATGGGCCACTGGCCGCATGCGTTTTCGGCCGCGATACCGAGAGGAAAGTACACAGTACTTGCTGACCCTTTGCAGGTTTCTTCTTCCGCGATATCTTGGTTTGGCTTGCCAGAATGGCAACTCGGCATGAAGATCACAGACCAAGTCGTTTGTGCCCCATATCCCCCTTCCTCCGGGTCCTCCACGCCGCCCGCGAGGAATGCAGCAAAGCACTTGTCTCTGCCGTTGTGCTCCCTTGGGGGCATCGTGTTCACTCCTGTCTCAACCATCCCAACTTGAAGGCCAACGATCTCCGAGGTGGCTTGCGCGGGAGCGAGGCCGCCACCCTCGAGTACCTACAGGACCCGCCCTGAGGGCAAGCCGGTGGCGCTGGCCCGAACGACCCCCTTGTGATCTCGCGTTGTGCGATCTGAACGAGCCGTGGCATGTTTGACCACACTGATCCAAAGGAACGACAAAGTCAAGACCTCCGTCCTATCCAAGGGCGCTAGCGCCGAGACCACGACAGGGACGGCGGAAATGATGCCACGAGCAGCAAACTCCAGAAAGACTTGCTGACGGCAATTCCGCAATTCCATGCTGCCAACCCATCGGGTTCGCTTCGACGACATTCCTGTACCTGGCTTTGGTGGCAGGTGAGGATATTAGTCCGCTGGGGCCCGGCCATGTTGTCCGCGCTGGCCGCTACACGTGCTTCGTTTACGGTCTTGCGATGTGCCTGTCCGAATTCCCACCATGAGGGTCTCGTACGTTCAGCTACGGAACGGCTGCAAGGCGATCGACTAGCCGGGCCATCCACTTTCGTTCCAGCCGCAGGCCAACAGAAGCTAGAGACTCACTTGTCCTGCAAGCTTTTCAGAATGCGCCTGCGCGCTGAGGCCCAGTCCTCAGTTGTCTGTGTGACGAAAAAGGGGGAGTCGAAGGCCGGACCACCAGCGCATTTGCAAGCAGCACGAAGAATACAGTACCGAGTGTACAGAAGCCACCCGCCGAGGCGCTTTGGACCTTGTCGACACGACGCGAGGAGCACGGCGAAGAATGCCAGAAGTCACGAACTCCCAAGCTAGTGATGGGCAGGCGGGATATTTTTAATGGTGGGCAAGTCTCCGGGAAATGCTCCTTGGCAAGGATCTGCGTTTCGGCCGCCGCTCAGGGGTCAGCGCCGTCGGCGAATCTGGCTGGTCGCGTCGCCCATCTAGCGGCTCTGGTCTGGGCGCGCCGAGGTCCCCTCATCGATCCCTAGCCACTCTTGGCATGGGCGGGCAGCGGGCGGGACATGTTCGGCGGAGGCCCATGTCATATTTTTGAGGACATTCACGAACCTACCGCTGAGAAAATGGCCGTGGCTCAACCATCGCCGCGATAGCACGATGCGGCCGCCCGCAGAGGCCCGAACACCATTCTCACCGGCTCAAGGCACCAACTGCTAGCACCTCGCGGGTACCTGTCCTGCCCTAGCGGTGTCGTCTGAACTGAGAAAGACTCACGGCCCCGAGTCGAGGATCCAGTCGACCCTAAAGCTGTAGGGGGGGCCACTCGCCGCGACCTCCCTTGCTTCAGATCATTCTTGTCGCATTGACCTGGCGGGCAGAGCACGGCTCGCCCCCATTCCAGCACACGTCCCCCTACCGCGACTCGACTCGACTTGATTCGACTCGAATCAGGGAGTAGAAAGGCGTGCGCGCGCCCGACACCAGGGTCGCGAAACTGGGGTCAATCCCCATTCCAGGCAGGTGCTCCACGCTCCACGCTGCCCTCGCTCGACTGATCCTCCGTGTCATCGCTCGGCTGGGACGCCGTTGATCTGTGGGACGAGTAGAACGAAAGGGATCCCCCATGCTAATAGTTTGGAATCAGAGCGGCTTCCTTGCGCGAGACCTTCCAATTCCTCTTCCAAGTTTGGGTGGCGTTAGCAAGCCCGCGTCGTCCTCAGGGAGAAACAAGGTAGCCATCGAGAGACATCCTGAGGAGTACCTGGGTACCTCATATACAACCCAAACCACCACTCTTCCCCAGCAAGGAAACTGCCTTCGGACGAGCTGTTTCTTCTGCAAGCCTTCCATCCTTGACTCCTCTCCTGCTCCTGCCTCTCGTTTGCCCTTCAAAAGTCTGTCCACGGCGACCTCTTCCGCACCTCTTACTCGCTGTCCTGGAAGCTGTTGATAGCTCAACCATTTCACCAGCGTCCCACATCTTTCCAAACCACAACCATGACGCAGCTCAAGTCCAACGGCAGCACTCCTGGTAATGACGGCGCTTCTGAACCCCCCGCCTAAGCTAGGCCCTGCTGACGTTTTCGCCCAGCCCTCAGCCAGAACGGCCAGAGCCATAGGAAGTTCTTCGAGGATGTCGGCGTGTGGAAGGAGGCGCCACTCCTCACCGGCACCACCAAGTTCGAGCCCCTCCCCGATGTCAAGAACATCATGATCACCGGCGGCGCGGGCTTCATGTACGTACCGTGTCCACCCTGGTGTCTCCTGGATGGCAGTAGCCGAAGTCACCACCATGAAACTTACATGTCCTGCGCAGCGCGTGCTGGTTCGTGAGGCACCTGACTCTGACATACCCCGATGCCTACAACATCATCTCCTTCGACAAGCTCGACTACTGCGCCTCGCTCAACAATACCCGCGCCCTGAACGAGCGCCACAACTTCACCTTCGTCCATGGCGACGTCACGAACCCTACCGAGGTCCTGACCTGTCTGAAGCGGTACAAGATTGACACCGTCTTCCACTTCGCAGCCCAGTCGCACGTCGACCTGAGCTTCGGCAACTCGTACGGCTTCACCCACACCAACGTCTACGGCACCCACGTTCTGCTTGAGAGCGCCAAGAGCGTCGGCATCAAGCGCTTCATCCACATCTCGACGGACGAGGTGTACGGCGAGGTCGACGACGACGATGACGACCTCCTCGAGTCCAGCATCCTGGCGCCCACCAACCCCTACGCCGCCAGCAAGGCCGCCGCCGAGATGCTGGTCCAGTCCTATCAGAAGAGCTTCAAGCTCCCGGTCATCATCGTGCGGAGCAACAATGTCTACGGCCCACACCAGTACCCTGAGAGTAAGTCTTTCGGTGCATAGCTGTGAAGGAAGCGTCTGCTAACGAGGTCAGAAATCATCCCCAAGTTCACCTGCCTCCTGAACCGCGGCGAGCCGGTGGTGCTCCACGGTGACGGAAGCCCCACGAGGCGATACCTCTTCGCAGGCGATGCGGCCGACGCCTTTGACACGATCCTCCACAAGGGCCAAATGGGCCAGATCTACAACGTCGGCTCCTACGACGAGATCTCCAACATCACCCTCTGCAGCAAGCTGCTGGACCAGATGGGAATTCCCTACGATGGCGAGGAGGAGTTCAAGAAGTGGGTCAAGTACACCCGCGACCGCCCCTTCAACGACCACCGCTACGCCGTCGACGGCACCAAGCTGCGCAACCTCGGATGGGACCAGAAGACGAGCTTCGCCGATGGCCTCAAGATTACCGTCGACTGGTACCGCCGCTTCGGCGAGGAGTGGTGGGGCGACATCAGCCAGGTGCTCACACCGTTCCCCGTGGTTCACGGACTGGACATTGTGCCCGACACCCGTGCCGTCACTGACGCTCCTCAAGTCCGTGAGACGACGCCGAAGAAGCGCAAGGTCGAGGAGACCAACGGTAACCACCACGGCGTGGCTGTCTGAGCCGGACTTCGGACGACCCGGACAAGGGGCTCATGGAGGCGTTGGCGGCCGGGGACGTTGAGATAATGGGGCCGCGGCGTGGGGGTAGAAGAGGAGCACGGCGCAATGGTTCAACGGTTTCCGACCTCGCGTGTATGATATTCGGCAAATTCCACAACGGTAGAGACGTGCAGACGGCGTTCGGTTATGCTAGATAGATCTATAAGCCCCTGGTAAAATAGGCCTTGGGTGAAATGGGAAAACGTAACAGGGCTCCCTGGTGACTTGACCTTGTTGCCCTCGGGCAGTAGCTTGTGGCGGAGCGTGATAGTTGCAGATCCGGCATCAACGGAGCTGCCCAAGAGATGAAAAGGGAGGTGATGAAGAAGGGAGAAGAATGGCGGAATAGTCTGCCCTGGCATCCGAAGCATTTACCGGACAGGCCGGCGGACCAGGGCATTCGGCATCCAGGAACAGGGAGATGCATCTTCAAGCCCGGGCCGGAGCTTCCCGGCGCGCCTGCGGTCTGCCGGCCCTTCTCCTGCAGGATCGGGCTTGTCGATGGTGGTCAAGAATGGGCGACGACGGGCACCACCAGCGGTCGCCGCCACCCCATTCTTATTAGGCCGCGAACCGGGACGGACCCGTGGGCCGAGCAAGCGAAGCCCAATCTGCGAACGGGTTGAGATTGTTTGGCTGCCAGACCGGGTTGGGGGGACCGCGCTTCTGCAAACAGGCGGGGCATACCCCTGGGCCGCCAAACCCCCGAGCTCCGAGGCACTGGACTTTGCCCATTCAAGTTCGTTCCCCGGCGGGTGATGGATGGCCTGAGGGGGCGGCCGTTTTTTTTGTGGCGATAGGGGACGGGCCGCACATCTGCGCGGGAAGGGCAAATCACTACTGGCTAGGAGCACAGCACTGCAGAAGAACGACGCAGGGCCGGACTGGACTTCGCGCCGCTGCGGAAAGGGTTCCTCGCTTCGCCAGTTTCGGTGTTGTGTAGGCGAGAATTCCGGGCGCCTGGGCCCTGGGCCCTGAGCCTGTGCCTGGATCTGGTACGGCTGTTCTCTTGCTTCTTTTCTCGTGACGAGCTCGATCGGCGGGGGTGAAATGCAGCCGGGGGGCGACTGCAGGAATCACGTCGCAGCGGAGGGGAGGAAGGTGAGCCGTGCGTCCGTGAGATGGTGTGGTGAACCGGAGGAAGCGAGCCAGAAGCCAGAGGAGGATGCCAGAGGATGCCAGGGGCAAGAAGGGCTGGCTGCACAGCAGCATGGGTGATCCGGAGGGGTCTGCCGACCCTGGCGCGCCAAAGCTGCACCGTTGCGGCGACGCGGATGCACGACGGCGTCATGAAGACTTGCTGGCTGTGATGGGTGCTGTGTTTCTTTGCGCTGATTACGAGTATCGAGTGAGACCCCTGCTGGTGGTGGTTCGATTTTCGAGGGGGAATGTGCTCGGTGAGGACCCGAGGGTGGTCTAGTTGACAGGAAGAAGGCCTGGGGAAAGGGGGCCCCGGCCTGGTGCTGCCATTCTGGTTTTGGGACAAGTCTCTCATCCCATGTCGGACCAAGCGGTCGTTATGTGACAAGTGACGGGAGGTGCTTCGAGAATATCGGTAGTGATAGACTATGGTGCTAGGAGGAGTTGGACGGGTGTCAGACAGGTTAGTCGGGGCTTAGCCTTGTCCGTTGTCTTTTCCCCCTCCCGTGTGCGCGTTGTTCTGTGGCTTCGTGTACAAAATGTATGGCCAGCGCATCGATGCAAGATGGGTTGAGGCGCGTCCCGGGATCACTCCGCGGGCCCTTTCGAGGCATCTCATTCCCAGGCCGGCCCCTCTGGTGTTCCGGCGGAATGGACGAGGGCTCCATGGGGATGCATTAGTCGGACGCCCGGGGACGGAGTTGGGGAGATGGTGGCTATGTCGGTCGAGTGAGACATTCGGGGAGGGGCGTTGAAGTGAGATGTCCTCCTGGATCCCAGGTTTGTGCCGGTGCTGAAGAGAGGCAAGTGCCGAAGACAGGCAGACAATCCTGATTGAAGTGAACTTGGCAGTCGGGCAGAAATGTGCCCTGCTGGTGTTACAAAGATGGTTGTCAGCTGGAGTTGAGGAGCGATGCCCCTGAAGATGCGCTACGAGTAGCATGTGCTCGTCGGACATGACTCGCCGCCCTGTCCTGTCATGTCCGATGTGCACTGCTTTCGGGCGGCTCGAGTAAGGCACAGACAGACACGGAGGACTTGTCGTCCTTCACCCCGTGGGCCGTCGTCCACCTGCACATGGCACATATGTCCATTCCACGTCCCGGACATAAACTAATCACCCGGACCAGACGGACATATGAAAATGCCGACGAAGCCAAACCCCAACACAAGTGAAAGCGCCTCCCATTCCATCGTGCCATCGCACGTCCAAAAAGCCAAGGTTCACTGAAGCCGCCCAAGAGCCCAAGAGGCTAGCTCCCAAGCTAAAGGCAGCCCCGGTCCACGGGTCCAGCGCCGGCCCCGCGTTCCTCCACTCAGATGCGGCGGCAGACGGGCATGCCAGCACCGTCGTGCCTGCCGCCCCTGCTTCCTGACCACTCGCGAGCCGGAGCACCTTGCCTCTTTGAACCGATGCCCTCGAACCATAGGGCACAGCTGCCCAAATGCCCCCCAAGCCCCCCCTGTCCGGACAGCTGGGGTTGACCCGGTCCCCCCGTCGAGAGCGCTGACACCTCAGGGACGGGATCATGGATGGGGGAGCGCTAGGCCTCCTGCAGCACCGTGCCCGCGGGCTTTCCAGCTTACCCGCCCCCCTGGAGCCTGGGCTGGCCCGTTCTCGACCTTCCCCGGTCATCGTTCCGCCCACTCAACCGCCCAGATGCAGCGCCCGCCGCGCCGCCGCCGTCGCTCTCCTGAGGTTGGATGGATCCGGCCTCCGAGTCCCTCCATCCCCCCCCATGTCCCTGAGCCTGAGCTCCTCTCCTCGTCGGGGGGGCACTTTCTAGGTCGTCGAGCCGTCTCGCTCCTCAGCTCGTTGCGACTCGACTCGTCGTCGAACACACACCTCCACACCTCTCCTCCCGCCCATCCTCACCCTTCGTCGTTCGTTCCCCCTCCCCTCCCGCCGACAGACTCGACATTCGACTCTGGCGACATCTACAACGGCGCGGTCCGATCCCGACAGCGCGCGCGCACCTCATCCTTTGTGTTCCCAGATCTTGGCCGCAGCAACGAGAACCCTTGGCTTCACTCCCCTTGGACCACATTCTACGACACCCACCCCTCCCCTATCCTGATTACACACGAACCCCGATATTATTCTTGCAGTGCCGATACCTACCCCAGGGAAACAGACGGGCCGTCGCAGTTTGGATCAGGCAGAGCATGATATGCGCGAGGCGCGGCGAGCCCAATCCCTGGTAGCCCCGACGCCAGTACCTTGACCACATGGCCAAGAAGCGACGGACGAAGAAGCGCAAGGCCTCCGCAGCCGGAGCGCACGTGTCGCAGGACAACGAGGACGACACCATGCAGTCGCAGCCGGCATCACCAACCCACGGAGGGTCGCAGCAGGCCTTGGGCGAAAGGGCCCTGGCGAGATCATCGCTGCTCTCTACAGAGGGAAAGTCCAGCGAGGGCAGGGCGTCGAGCGAGATGGGGGAGGGCACGTACACGGAAATGACGAGCGCCGTGAGCTCAGACGGTCATGACGAGGCGAATCTTGCCAGCGTGCTGCGCGCTCGTCGTCTCCGCGCGCGGCAGCCGCAGTACCATCACGATGAGGACGGAGACGATGAAGACGACCATATGAGCGACGGCCGATCGATGTATGGCGCCCCCAGCGAATATCCGACGATCGCGACAAAGCACAGGGTAGAGATGCCATATGGCATGGACCATGATCAAGACGAGGACATGCAAGTCCCCTAGTCCCCCCCTTCCCCCGTGTCAAAGACTGACAGTCGAAACTTCACAGGCTCTCCACGAGATCTATTACCGAACAAGATCTCGACTACCGGTGGGAGCACGGCCGCCGCTACTGCGGCCCGCACTACTTCATGCCCAACGACGACTACGAACAGATTCGCCTTAGCCTCGTCCACCGCATCTTCATCGACATCTTCGACGGCAAGCTCACGTCAACGCCCCTCGATGACCCCGAGCTGATCCTCGACGTTGGAACCGGTATTGGCGAATGGGCTATTGGCATGGCCGACCTGTACCCTGACTGCGAGGTCATCGGGACCGACATCTCGGCTATCCAGCCAACATCGGTCCCGACCAACTGCTTCTTCGAGGTTGACGACGCAGAGCTCGAGTGGACGCGCGAGCCAGACTCGTTCGACCTCATCCACTTCCGGAACCTGCTCGGCTGCTTCTCCGACTGGCACCTGATTTACGACGAGGCCTTCCGCGCCCTCAAACCCGGCGGCTGGATCGAGCTCATCGACTTTGACGAGTCAAACGGCGGGCTATCAGGCTTCGTCGCCCAGTTCCCGCCAGACTCGGACATACATGAGCTCTTCCCCAATTATCTTCAGGCCGTCGAGAAATCGGGCCGCGTACGTGGCCTCGCACATCTCAACCCATCATGGCTCAACCGCGCCGGCTTTGTCGATATCAAGGTCACCGACCACGTCATCCCCATCGACAACGAGGCCGGTGGCGGAAGGCTCTGGCTCATTTCCTGCATCGACGGCCTCGAAGCCATGTGTCTTCGTACCATGACCCAGTACGGCGGCTGGGAACCCGACCGCGTGAAGCAATCGTGTTACAACGTCGCCAAGGAGATGGCTCTGTTCGCCAAGGACCCCGTCAAGGCAAAGGGCTTGACCATGAACGTCCGCGTCGTCATTGGCAGGAAGCCTCTGATGGCGGACGGGGAGAGGAGTCCTGTTGCGCCTTGCAGCGGCGCGGCGTCGCCAGAGCATGATGTGGCTCAGGTGACGGAGGGGCAGACACCGGCGCCATGAGGTGACCAAGGAGCTTGCTTCTGACTTTATATATCTTGCATTCCCCGTGGGCGGCGGTCTGATGTTCTGCTGTATACTTCTCGTACATACTTGGTGGAGTCCTTGCTCTGCACACCGGCTGGCGTCTTGCGGGAGTTCTTAGAGAGAGACAACGGGGTTCTGGAGCGAGGGTCATGGATCCCTTCAATAGCAGGACATGTAGCTGCTTTGAATGTGTTCGGATGTAACAGGCCTGATGGGCTAGTGGGCCTACAGTCTACGGATCCATTTGAATTGAGAATCATCGACTCGACTTGAAATGCTGTGTTGTCTCTTGGTATTCCGATGTGCTCGAGGCAGATGTAGTCGTGGTGATACGGAGGATGGCTCAGACAAAAGCAGCGTCTCCGCTAACCCACTTCGGGCAACCAGCTTGCCCCGTCCTTGGGCAGCTCCCGCAGCAGCGACGACATCATCTCTCCTCCACCACCCACGAACACCTCACCACGACCTCCCGCGCGCAACTCAACCACCGACACGACCGGCGCTCACGCTCTACACTACATCCCGATACATTTGTATGGCAACATGACCGCATGACCCCGCAGCTATGGCCCTGGATGCAGCCGACGGCTTCGCCGCCAGCAATGGCGTCCTCGACCTCGACAACAGCGCGTTGCCCATGTTCGTGGTCGAGCGCGTACAGCTTCAGTTCTCCGTCGCCGCCGACTTTGTCGCCGCCCAGGTCGCGAATAATGTCCTGATTCTGGCGCTCTCCAACGGGCGCATCTTGCGCATCGACCTGAACAAGCCCGAGGACATTGACGGTAGGCACAGTCCGCCTGGCCCGCGGTATCACCCGCTGACGAACCCCTCTTCTAGACATCGATCTCCCCAAGAAAGCCTCCGAGGTGGGCATCATCCGCCGAATGTTCCTCGACCCTACCGCGTCGCATCTCATCGTTTGCACGGCGCTGGGGGAGAACTACTACCTACACTCCCAAAACAAGACCCCTAGGCACCTCGCGCGGCTGCGGGGCGTCTCGATCGAGAGCGTGGCATGGAACCCGTCGTTCCCCACGGCCTCGACCCGCGAGATCCTGCTCGGCGCGTCCGACGGCAACATCTACGAGGCCCTGATCGAGGCCACGTCCGAGTTCTACAAGAAGGACATCCGCCTGAAGAACTTACACCGCCTGCAGGACGGTCCCATCACCGGCCTCTGGGTCGACACGCTCAATGGGCGCGCCGACTCGCGCAGGGTCGTGATCGCGCAGCAGGGTCGGCTATTCCATCTGGCCGGGAAGATCGGCAGCGGACACGACAGCGGCGGATCCATCTACACCAAGCTCTTCGAGTCGGAGGAGCCCACCACGCACGAGCTGCCGAGGACCACGTCGGGTGGTGCCCCGTCTGCGCTTGTCGTGTCGCCTGACCCGCCGGAGGTCAATCCCTACGAGGACCATGATCTGGAGAGGGCGTACGCGTGGCTTTCGTCGCAGGGTGTCTTTCACGGCAAGCTGCTGACGTCGGGTGACGCGGATCTAGGCAGCAAGATTTTCTCGGAGTCCAAGCTCCTGGCAAGATCTCAGCTATTCCAGGCTGATGCCAAGAAGAGGGGACCGACGGAGGTCATTGAGTCTATTGCTCTGACGCAGTGGCATATTATTCACCTGATTGGGGGCCGCGTCATTGCCACCAACAGGCTGACCGGGTCGATCGTCTATGACCAGGTCGTGCTGGACCCGGGCCAGAAGGCCCTGGGACTATACGTCGACCTGCAGAAGAACACCTTTTGGTTGTTCACCACGCAGGAAATTTTCGAGGTTGTTGTTCGGGACGAGGACCGGAACGTGTGGCAGATCATGTTGGGGATGCAGCAATTCGACGCGGCTCTGCAACATGCAAAGACGTCAGCGCAGAAGGAGACGGTGGCCACCTCGTACGGTGACCATCTCGTGCGCAAGGGCCATTTCCTCGAAGCCGCGGCCGTCTACGGCAGGAGCAACAAGCCGTTCGAGGAGGTTGCGCTATCCCTCATCGACAATGCGCAGCCGGACGCCTTGCGGAAGTACCTCCTGGCCAAGCTCGCATCTCTCAAGAAGGCGGCCGTCATGCAGAGGATCATGGTGGCCAGTTGGCTGGTTGAGGTATTCATGGCCAAGCTGAACTCTCTGGACGACACCATCATCTCCCAAGCCGAGCTAGTCGAAAACGCGACCCCCGCGAATTCCCAGAGCCAGCTCCACGAGGTCCGCAAGGAGTACCAGGACTTCATCGCAAGGTACAAGCTCGACCTGGACAAGCGGACCGTCTACGACGTGATCAGCAGCCACGGTCGGGAGGAGGAGCTGCTCTTCTTCGCCAACGCCGTCAACGACTACAACTATATTCTGTCGTACTGGGTTCAGCGGGAGAGGTGGACCGAGGTGCTCAACGTGCTGAAGAAGCAGACGGATCCCGAGGTGTTCTACAAGTACAGCACGGTGCTCATGACGCACAGGGCGACAGATCTGGTGGACATACTGATGCGCCATTCGGACCTGAAGCCTCGCAAGCTCATTCCCGCCATGCTGGAGTACAACAAGACCTACACGGGGACGGTCGGGCAGAACCAGGCCATCCGATACCTGCAGTATGTCATCAACACTCTCCGGTCTGACGACTCTGCGGTGCACAACACGCTCGTCTCCATCTACGCCTCGCATCCATCCTCGGACGAGGCCGGGCTCCTGGCGTACCTGGAGTCACAGGGGGACGAGCCTAGTTACGACCCAGACTTTGCGCTCCGTCTCTGCATCCAGCACCACAGGACGCTGTCGTGTGTGCACATTTTTACCAGCATGGGGCAGTATCTACAGGCCGTAGACCTGGCCCTCTCGCACAACCAGGTCGAACTGGCGTCGGTCATCGCCGATAGGCCCATCTCCAACCCGCAGCTGCGCAAGCGGCTGTGGCTGGCGGTGGCGCGCAAGGTGATCACGCAGTCGGACGGCATCAAGACGGCCATCGAATTCCTCAAGCGGTGCGACCTGCTCAAGATCGAGGATCTGATCCCTTTCTTCCCGGACTTTGTCGTCATCGACGACTTCAAGGAGGAGATCTGCACGGCGCTCGAGGATTACAGCCGCAACATTGACTCGCTGAAGCAGGAGATGGACGAGTCGTCGCAGACGGCGGCGAACATCAAGGTGGACATTGCGGCGCTGGACCATCGGTACGCCATTGTCGAGCCGGGCGAGAAGTGCTACGTGTGCAGCCTGCCGCTGCTGAGCCGGCAGTTCTTCGTGTTCCCGTGCCAGCACTCGTTCCACTCGGACTGTCTGGGCCGCAAGGTGCTGGAGCAGTCGGGGGCGGGGACGGGCAAGAGGATCAGGGAGCTGCAGGTGCAGATCAGCAAGGGCCTGGTCAGCGGGACGAGGCGGGAGGCCATGATTGCGGAGCTCGACTCGCTGGTTGCCTCGGCGTGGTAAGTTATTTCAGTGCTGGGGTGTTCCCTTCCTCCTCCCTTCGTTCCTTCTTTAGGCACCCGCGTTTTGGGGGAACGTGCAGCTGACTCGGACCGACAGCATATTGTGCAGTGAGTTTGCGATTAAGCGTATCGACGAGCCGTTCATCACGGCGCAGGATAATGTCAGCGACTGGCTAGTGTGATGGGGGCAGCAGCGTTAGGAGGGCTGGCAGAGCTGAGGGCGGCACATGTTATGATTGTACATTTCTAGAGCATTCACGGCGGGGTGCGCTGCAGTCTATACCCGGGCCATTTTTGAGAATCGAGCTTGAAGTTTGGGTTTTTGCATGCGAGCGAGCGGAGCTGGCGCAGGTGAGTCGGCTGCTATTTATGGTACTCTGCTGACCGGCATGTATTTGTTCCTCTGCTCCATGGTGGGTAGCATGGCCGAGTCTAGACCCCGGATATCAGACCAAGGGAGGACCTCCCTTAGTACGCGCACTCGCCAACGTCGAGCTTGGACTTTGTCAGCATCAGGATGGAGACGATGACGCCGTATAGACCCAGGACTTCTGCGAAGATGAGGATGAGCACCATGCCGACGTAAAGGCGTGGTTGCTGGGTCGAAGCTCGCACTGGAAGGTTATCAGCCACGAGGCTACGGTGGAAGAAATGGAGGAAACGCACCGCCGGCATCACCCACGATGCCAATGGCGAAACCGGCGGCCAGGCCGCACAGGCCGACGGAGAGACCGGCCCCGAACTGCAGGAAGCCGGTGTGCAGGGCCATGCGCTCGACGAGGCTGCTGGAGATGATGACGCTGGCGACCAGGCCGTAGATTGCGAGAATCTGGGCCATGATGGCGCACAGGGTGTTCTGCATGAGGCGTTCGGGGCGGATGATGCCGCTGGAGAAGATTGCGCCGGAGGACTTTGCCGTGCCGTAGGAGGCGCCGAAGACGGTGAGGGTTATGGAGGCCATGCAGCCCAGGGCGCCGAAGAAGGACTGGGTGGGATCATTGTTGAGGAGAGGTCAGGGTGGGAGGACGTGGGAGGCTTACGGCGTATGCTGGGCTGTACAGGGGGGTGGTCAGGACGAGGGCATCGTGATGAGAGGGTTTCTTGGGAACGTTACCAGCGGTCTGTGGTCTGTGTGTAGATTTCCATGATGGGCTGGGTGGAGGGGTGTATCGGGACTTGTTGCATGTATACTGAGGGGATGTCGGATGGTGTTTGACGGGAGTGACTGAGGCAGGCAGACGGGCACGCGGATGGGTTGAGACGAGACACGTTGGGATGTGATCACTTTTGAGAGAGATGCCTCTGGAGAATGAGTATATTTACGATGGTCACGTCTAGGCAGCTGTTTAGAGGTTTTCCTGGGGGCTGTCATTCCGTCGCCAAGTTGGACGCAGTGAAGAGGCCGCCGTGCCAAGGGGCTGTCTCTCGGGCGAGATTATCTGGGAAGACGGGCAGATGGCTGTGATCTGGTGAGACTGGAGAGGTAACGAATGCTAAGGCACGTCTTCAGCCGTCGGGCATCTTGGACTGGTGGTGCTGGGGGTTGAAAGGAGGGAGTCCAGGCAGACGGATAAGGAGGTTGGTGATTGGCTCGGAGGCGTGTGACGATGGCGTCGTCGGACCACCTGCCAGGGCTACAATGTAAGACGGGCAGGAACAACCCGCAGTCGTACCTGCTTCTTCCAGTTCCTCAAGTCCGACATCCTGACCTTAGGTAATCGAGCTTGGCGGTCGTGTCCACGTCTCAGAAGTCGGCCCCTCTTGTCGGATCGTGCCCTCTTCAAACATAAACATCTCATGCCCGCGCCGGCCACCCGACCACGATGGGATTTCTCCGTTCGGCACCGAAGCCCCGCAGCCCGTTTGCCCGTTGCGGTCTTGTGTGAGGTTGAGTAGAGACCTGTGGCTTATGGTTAATGCTAACGGGCGAAATGGGGAGATTTCGATCGGCGTGACCAGACGTTGGTTGGGTCAGGCTATGACCGTTGAAGCTCATGCGTTCGAGGACGATACTGGAGAGCATTCGTCTGTCTGCCTATTCGACTACAGTCATGAAGGATCCAAGTGGCCAAGCTCCATCCCCACCCTTCTTCTCATCAAGATTACCACAAACGGCTACACCAAAAACCGTCGGTCCCAATGCAGTGGCGCAGCGGCGTAGCGGCCTATGTCGAACGGCAGTCTGAGTGACAGCCCGGGAGATCCGCGTGGGCCTCCCCACCGGACGAGCACGCAAGGCAGGGCGATGCCTTCGCCGATTGAGCGCGATCGAGCGGATGGCAAGGGCCGGAGTCGCAACGGGAAGCAACAAGGCATCGAGGGCAGGCTTGTTCCCAGATGCTCGGAAACAGGACGCCCACCTTCCCGCCTCACGTCCCGCCGGGTTGCCTCTCCCCTTTCTCTTTCTGGCTGGAGTGGATCTCCCGCTCTCGTCGGTGACGATGTGCTGCGAACCGAAGCATTGAAGAAACGGGCGGGCCGGGGGCAGAAAAAGAGGCCGCGCACCCCGACGCACGTGTCGTCTTCCCTCAGCCTCACTCCGATTGCCGACTCTTCCACCGGACGACGAATCCCACTCGACATCAACAATGCGATGATGGAAGTGCAGGACAAATCTCCCCCAGGACATTTCTCAGACCGTATTAATTCCCCTCGACACCAGGATCCCGAAGACTTGGCTTCGCGGCTTTCACTCCAGCAAGCACATCCTGCGGTCCAGGGTCGCAAACCCCCCAGAGATCGACCGGGGGAATATGGATAAGCCCAGGGATCTTCCCACGATTGACCGGGGTTCGCCAGGGGGCCGGGCGGCGTCAGCGGGCGATGAGTGGTCGTGCACCCCGGCAGGGGCCTCTCCAGACGTGTATGATGATCGTGTCGAGCGTGTCACCTCCTGGCGCCCGGTCCCCGGCAGCGTTTCAACCGCCCCTCGACTCGCACACCAGACCGTCCCAGGCGGTCCCTCGACGCCGCCGCCGCCGCACACCGCCGCCCTAGCTTCCTCGATCCCTCGAATCTTCCTCGCTTTCTCCCATCCAAGCCAAAGCAGGCCAACCAAGCATGACAGTCAGCCCGCTTCTCGGCCCCTCCCCTGGATAACCTGGACCCTGGACCCCTGCAGCAGCGCGTCTTCTTCCCCCCTGGCCGCCCGCCCGCCCCTAGCCTCCCCCTTCGCCTGGGACCTGCTCGTCCTCATTCGGGCGAAGGCGTCGTCGTGATACCGCCGGACGGGCTCACCCACCGTACCGTGCTCAACCTAGAGAGGCCTTTCCCTTGTTGCTATTCCAGGCGTTTGATGCACGCAGCACCACCCTCGGTCCAGGCGGCTGAATCTTTAACTTGGCATGCCGGCGGTCTGTGACCCTGGCCCTGCCCTGCCTCTGTCTCCCACCCTTTCATACTTGGTGCCTCCCCGTCCCGACACCATCCTTCTGTGCAGCCACGTTTCCGGTCCCTCTTCCTCGCCCTCCCGACAAACAAACTAACCACCACCACCACCTCCCCGGGATTTCGTGAGCATTTCCTAAGCAGCCATCGTCATCGTCGGCCAGCTCGGCATCTCCAGCGCAGTCTCTCCTTGTCGGCGGCCGGAAAGGAACCCGACCACACACGCAACACGTCGTACGCGGCGGGTCGTACTGAGCCTGAGCCCCCACGTCGGTGACGACGCCCTCAATCACTAAGAGGCAGGCACTGCACTCACGACCGACCGGGACACAACACCTCACTCACTCTTCGTCAGCCACGGCGGCGCCTCCTCATTTTCTCTTCCGACTGAGCATTACGTGTGTCGGGCCACTCATTATTTTCCAGATGGGTTCATAGCACGGCGACCTTCTTCTTTCTCTTCTTCTTCTTTTCTTTTCTCAACACCTTGTTCCGACTGGGAAGTACGAGACGACCACGGGGGATCCGCCCAGGAGAAAAAAGCTACGAGTCACATTCTCCTCGCCTGTCAATCAACACGGAAACCCAACGTCGTCGGGGATTGCATCAGCCGGTTTGGGCGTCTCACTTCTCACGATTATTCTGCATTGCGCGTTGAACGTCCATGCAAGCCAAAACGATTACATCAAACAAAACTACAAAACCAAAAAACACCCTAGCCTTCCATCAGCAGCATGAAGGCCATGTCGATATGGGCTCTTGGGGCCCTCGTGCTCTCGGCCAATGCTCTGGTGCTGGAAAAGCGGCAGGACGGTGGGCCGCCTCTCGTCGTCGGCCTGGACACGCAGAGGAGGCATGTCGTCAACCCGCACCTGAGAGATCAGGAGCGTCGGAGACGGCGACGGGACGGCCACGTACAGGCAACACTCGACAATATGGTGAGTGCTTTTGTCGTTCTTTTCGTATGGGTGGCGGCTCATGGGGACTGACATGTGCCAGCAAACACTGTACTTTGTCAACGCTTCCGTCGGCAACCCGCCACAACAGGTCCGCCTGCACCTCGACACAGGCAGCAGTGATCTCTGGCTCAACACACCCAACTCGGCCCTCTGCCGGGAACAGGACCGCCCGTGTGCTGTCTCGGGGACCTACTCGGCCAACTCGTCGTCAACCTACAGCTACGTCGGCAGCTACTTCAATATCTCCTACGTCGACGGCTCCGGCGCCTCGGGCGACTACGTTACCGACACGTTTTCCATCGGCGCCTCCAGGCTCGACAACTTCCAGTTCGGCATCGGCTACCAGAGCACCGCCGCCCAGTCCATCTTGGGAATCGGTTACAAATCCAATGAGGTCCAGGTTAACCGCGCCGGACTGAAACCCTACGACAACCTGCCAGCCAAGATGGCCTCGCAGGGCCTCATCCGCTCAAACGCCTTCAGCCTGTACCTCAACAGCCTGCAGTCGTCCACGGGCACCATCCTCTTCGGCGGCGTCGACACGGAACACTATGTCGGCCAGCTGCAGACGCTGCCTATCCAGGGTGCCTCCAACGGACACAGCGAATTCCTCATCACCCTGACCGGCGTCTCCCTCGGCTCCACCGTCCTCGCCGACAACATGGCCCTCGCCGTCCTCCTCGACTCGGGCTCCTCCCTGACCTACCTCCCCGACGCCATGGTCTCGCAGATCTTCGAGATGGTCGGCGCCGTCTATCAGGAACAGGAGGCCGTCGCCTTTGTCGACTGCCGCCTCGCCGAGGTCCAGGCCAACATGACATTCACCTTCTCCAACCCCCGCATCACCGTCAACCTGTCCGAGCTCGTCGTCGACATGCTGCAGATCACCGGCCGCCGCCCGACCTTTGCCAACGGCGTCGACGCCTGTCTCTTTGGCATCGCCCCCGCCGGCAGAGGCACGAATGTCCTGGGAGACACGTTTATGCGCTCCGCCTACATCGTCTATGACCTCGACAATAACGAGATCTCCCTCGCCCAGACGCGCTTCAACGCCTCCACGTCGAATATCCTCCAGATCGGCTCTGGAAAGGGCGCCGTCCCTTCGGCCGTTGGTGTCGCCAGTCCCGTCTCGGCTACCCAGGGCGTCTCGAGCGGCGTCAACAGGGGTAACAACTCCGGTGCCGCGCTGAGGCCTCTCCTCGCTGCTGTGGCCGCCCTGACGGCGAGCACCCTCGTCGGCGCGCTGCTGTGCGTCGTCTGAGGTTTCTCTCATTTTCCTTCTCCACTCCAAGCAATCTTGTTTCTTGCTTCCTTGTTTTTTATCAACTGCATCATCAGAAAGTCGAGGCATTGCGACGGCGTTGTTTGTATTTTTCTCTCATCTAAAAACCGTTCTCTTTCATCGCCTCCCGCGCAATGTATCTTTTCTGTCCGTCTGCAGAGTGGCCGGGCCCAGGGAGCGCAGCGTCGAATATACTACAAAGAAACAAATGGTAAAATTAGACGTTACACCCAGCAGAACAGGACATTCGGGCATGGATGTGTTGCATGTCATGTCTACTGCGTCCTACCGCTGGACCAGATGTTCAGTCCTACCTTGACCCCCTTCTTCACGGGAAGCCCAGCATGCCACGTCTCCTCGTAGCCCCTCCCATTCGGCTGGAAGTTCTCCCAATACACCGCATTCCCAGCTTTCACCTTGAACGTGACGCCTTCACCTTCGTCATCATCACCGCACTCAATGAACCGACACCATCTTTCCTTCCGCCCCGCAAGCCGCAGCAGGGGAAACTCCGTCCCGCCGCCCTCTACATCCTCGTCCGCGTCGCCCTGGACCCAGGCCATCATGCTGCTGACGCGGCCCCATCCGTCGACGCTGGACCGCCAGTCAAAGTGGTGCGCGTAATGGCCGCCGGGCTCGTAGAGCTGTGTGCGGAGGCGCTCGACCCAGTGGTCTTTTGGCCAGCCTTGGAGGGCGCGGGCGCGGGATTCGATGCAGCGGACGCCCTCGGTGCGGGGTATGAGGGCGACGGAGGAGAGGCGGATGGAGGGGTCGTGGTGGTAGGTTTTGCCGTCGTTGGTGATGTCTGAGGGGGCGAAGAGGGGGGTGCTGCGAGGTGTTAGGTTAAGGGGGAGAGGGAGGGGAGGGGAAAATACCTGATATCGAGGAGGTGGGAACGCTCGGACGGGGAGAGGAAGTTCTCGATGTAGATTACTAGAGGGGCGCGGGAGAGGATGTGGGTTGAGTAGGTGGAGGGGGGACAGGTAAGGTTGACGTCGGAGGGGAATTCGATGGCGACGGTGGATTCGTTTAGGTGGGGGATTGGGGAAGGTGTTCGAGTGGAAGGGGGGGAGATGAAGTTTATGAGGGGGTTGGAGAAGAAGAGAAGGAAGGCGATGAGGGCGACGATGTAAGAGAGCATCGTGACGGGGTGGTGGTCATTGGCGGGATGGTGTTGAGGTGAGGTTGATGATGCGCTATCAGTGTGACTTGAGGTTCGGCGCCACACGGCCAGCCACTGGGTATTGTGCCCTGACTAGCGACGTCAGGGGGGGGGGGGGTTTCGAGGGCGAAATGCCGAAGTATCCGAGCATCTGATATGGAGGAGGTGCGCAGACCAGGTACTTGGTTTGACGCTAAAAATGGTGCGAAATGACGCCGGTTTAACGCCCGCCGACAGGGGGATGGAAGCAAACACCACGGGCTTCCTAGGGTGTTAGGTTGAATATCAAGTGTAACTCCTTTCCCTCTTTTGATGGTTATACGAAGGTGAAACATATTCAAGAGTTGTATTTGGGTATATGTATCTGCCAAAATATCAAGACCTCCCATCACTGCCTCTTCTTCTCCTTGCCCTTTACCCCCGCCTTGGCCTGCGTCTTCCCGTGCCCAGTCTTCAGATACGCCCTCAACAGCGTCCCAACGACCCAGCCAAAGCCGAGAAGCACAGCCGCCGCAGTGCCGGCGCGGACCCACGAGGCATCGCCCGAGGCCAACACCGGCACCTGGACGCGGCTCGTGACTCTGTCGCCGACGGCAGGCCGGGGCTCGACATGCCAGAAGACGGTCTGCGGGTCGAAGAGGGCGTCGTAGCCCAGGCTGGAGCGGTCGAAGGGGTTGTTTTCGAGGCGGACGCCGGCGGGGGCGTCACACGCCCAGAAGACGGCGGGGTATGGCACATCGACGGCTGCGTAGCCCTCGGGGTTCGGCTCGAGGTAGCGGAGGTGAAGGGGCACCTCGGCCGTCCAGGGGGCGTCTTTCTCTCCCGCCGCCGGGGGTGCAAGACGCAGGAGGACGTTGGAGCCCCAGACCGTAGTGGCGTAGGCGGGCGCCTCGAGGTCGACGGGCGAGGACGAGTAGCGCAGGGCGGTGAGGTTCTTGGAGGCCAGGAAGAGGTCGTCGGAGAGCTGGTAGCGGTCTGCGAAGATGGTCTTGGGGAGGGTGAAGTGGGCGTGGATGGCGCACGAGTCGTCGTCGGCGTCGGCGATGGGCGGGCGCGGCGAGCTGATGGCCAGCCGGAGCGTGGGGTGCAGGCCTGTGGGCTGGACGAAGGCCGCGGAGAAGATGGCGCCGGCGTCCCGGTGGCGGGCGGGGATGGCGAAGACGACGGGGGATGGCTTGGTGTCGCCGAGGACGGTGAGGAGGCCGGAGACGCCGAGTTCGTGGGCTTCCTTGTGTGCGGCGGGGTCGAGGCCGAGGATGCCGACTTCGGTTCTGTGGCCTGGAGTGGCTGCGACGGAGAGGGATTGGGTGTCGTGCGGCCATTGTGCGGTTAGCTTGATGGTGGATGAGGCTGTGTCGATGGACAGGTCGACCGAGGCGGCTGTTTCGAGGGTGTCGGCTCGGGAAGAGCAGGCGGTGTCGTCACGACATATCGTCGTGCGGAGGAAGGACGTGAAGGCAGAGGGTGACTCTTGCTGCTCATAGTACTGGAGGACAGCTGGTGCAGAGGAAGACCTCAATGGGAGGGAAGTGAAGTGGCTCTTTGGCAAGGTTAGAGTCGTTTGTCTCCTGTGCATGGGACGTAACTCACCCCAACGGCCGAAGCCTCAGTCAACCCCACCAGCCCAAAGACATCCTTGAGTCCGGCCGCGAGTTCATCTCTACATTCAGTCAGTCCCAAGCTCTATCGTCAGAGCCACTGAACGCGTCACTCACAAGCTCTTCTGGTCCGCTTTCTTGGTCGGGGTCACGAAGACGTGCAGCCCCGGGGACATGCGTGAGCTGAGCGGGCTCACCGAACCATATGCCACAGGACTGACCCATCTGACATGAAGCTCCGCAGAGGTGGCACGGAGAAGGCGTGCAATGGAGGCAGGCAGCTCATCGAAGGTGGCAGTGATCCTGTCCTCGCGGGCGGCGACCAACTCAGGCGTGCTTATGGATGTATCTGTGATGGAGAGTGCGGAGGGCTCTACGGCATTGCCGGGTCCGTGAACGAAGGTGATTCTCTGCCGCATGCTGTGTGTGTTTGTGAGGCTCGGTGGTTGATGGGGATGTGGTGAAGGGGCCACGTGATGCTCGACTTCGGGTGAGATGACAGCTCGCGTGCGGAAGGACGTCAGTCGGCTGCCTGCTACAGGGAGCTCCAGTGGATGCATCCGCTACAGCAACAGGGAGCTCCAGACGTGCCGCTACGCCCGGACCACGTTGCGCGCCTGCCGCCGATGTCGACCCGTTTTGGACACCGGCAACGTGGGCGCGCTAGTCCCAATCAGTCACCGACAGCTCGGAGTCGCGCGGCATCTCACAGGCCAAGCGAGGGTCCCAAGGTCCATCGTGCCTTCCGCCCCTCAGCCGCCGGTCACCGACTGCGACTTTTGGAGATGCGCCTCGATGTTGTTGTATCGCACGCCAGGGATCGAGGGTTGATGTTTTCGTCTTCAGACCGTCTCTCCGAAATCATGGCATTCTTCCGACATTCCTCTGTACACAACCTCGAGTCCTGGCTCCCGCGCCCGTCGTAACAGAAATATACCCCTCCGATCGCAACTCTTTCATCGAACCGAACATCCTCGCTCTATCCTGTGATACCACCGACCTGACGACGTCTCGAAACGATCCGACGATCAAACCGTGAAGCGAGTCCGAACACACACATCCACTTGTGAGACGCTGTCGGCGGTGCAGCGGCGACGACATGTCGCACCCATACCAACAACAGCCCTACGTGACCATCAGGTCGCGGAGACCGGCAAATGCCAACGATGCCTCGGAGCAGACTGGCGTACCAGAGCAGGAGGCGTTGGGCTCTCGGCGACAGAGGCCATACTCAGAGTCGGCCATGGCCATGGCGCCAGCAGCTCCTGGCCCAGTAGCCCTTCCTCCCAAGCCGGCGACGCACGACATCAGCCGCGTAAACTTCCATGTGAAGCACCTGGGACGCTTCGCTGAGACCCTGGAGGAGGTATGACCCGGTGACCTACCTTGATACAAACTACAACCGCTTACGTCCTCTTCTCAGTCCGCTAGCCGAGCGTTTCCCAACCGGGGACGGACATCCCAGAGATACAAGAAGGTCCAGGCACTCCTCCTGCACTGGGGCTCCGACGACCTCTTCGTCCTCCCCGAGCTGGAAGATCTGGAAAGGTGTTTACGGGAGGACTTTGCCTTTGATACCGACATCTTCTCCATCCCCTCGGAAAACTCACATCTTGAGCTCATGATGCGTGTGGGCAGTCTGATCAAGGATCACGAATCACAAGACACCCTCTTCCTCGTTTACTACGGCGGACATGCCAGAATAGATGAGTCCAGGCAGAGCACCTGGTGCGCGTATGTCTCTTATGCTTCTCATATGCTAAAACGGCACGAAAGGCTGACCTCCGCAGCACCCGGAACCCAGATTCGCCATGGCTGCAGTGGTCAGCCATCCAGACGCTCCTGGAGCGATCAGCGTCAGATGTTCTGATCCTCCTCGACTGCTGCGCCGGCGCTGCCAGCGCAACCTTCCCAACGGGGAGTAGCATTACCGAGACGATATCAGCGTCGAGTTGGGACGCCATCGCTCCGGATCCTGGCCGCTACTCGTTCACAAACGCCCTCATTGAGGTCATGCAAGAATGGAGGCTGCGGACATTCTCGGCCGCCATGCTGCACGCCGAGGTTCTCGCTAGGCTGAAGCATCCACGACCCATCACCATCAACGGCAAGCTGTTCGAGGCTCGCTCGACGCCCGTACACTTCATGATGACCTCCAATCACCGAGCACCCAGCATCGAACTGTCTCGCATCGTGCCTCCCGAGAAGCGGCCCCCCTCACCGCCGCTAAACATGCCTTCAGTCGCCACTCCCGTCGACTCCGCCCCAGAGACAGAGGCAGCAGGCGGTCGCGGCCCCTCGCTATCAGTACCAATCGAGCCAAACGAAGACACGCCTCATGTCATGATCTCCCTGGCCCTAGAGGACGACCAGCAACTAGACCTAAACGCGTGGGAGCAGTGGCTGGCCAACTTCCCCGCCATGGCCAAGTACGTCAAAGTCCAGGGTGTCTTCAAGAGCCACTCGACTCTCCTCCTCTTGTCCATGCCCGTCATGGTCTGGGATTTGCTCCCAGACGACCATGCCACCTCCTTCATCGCGTTCATCCGGTCGAACAACATGCTTGCTCAGACCGTTCAGCCGTCGCCAGTCCGCGTCGCCGTACATGACAGGCAGAGACAGCCCGAGCGCACCCAGCCAGACACGGCCTCCTTCTTCTCAGACACGACCTGCACGCCAACAGAAAGGGAAAGCATCATCGGCGGCGCCTCGGCGAGACCAGCTAGGGCGCCGCAAGATTCCTCAGCGTCGACCAGGGCTGTGCTCCCAATACTCGCCTCATCCTCATCAGCTGCAGTCAACGTCAGGTCGATGATTTCCAACCAGCAGAGAAGCGAGAGGACGACTGTATTTACCGACTACCCCGAGCCGCCCAAGTTCTCGCAGCACGTCGAAGCCCGCCTCGAGCAGTACTTCCAAACGGAGACCTTCCCCAACGATGACCAGAAGAGCTTCGTCGCCTCGAATCTGGGCATCGAGCCCTGGCACGTCGAGGCATGGTTCCACCATCGCAGAGGGAGAGACATCCTGTCTCGGCAGTTCCGCACCATCAAGATGGCTGACATTCCACCGCCGGCACACCCGCGGGCCAAGAGCATCCTCGCCGGCCACCTCAACATGCTTCTCGAGGTTCTGCCACCGAAGAAGCTGCTCGTCGTCGACCTTCGCTCGCCCGCGGACTACGAGAAGTCTCACATTTACAACGCGATCAACCTTCGTGCCCCGCTGAGCTTCCTCCGCGAGGCATCCTTTGACATGATCGAGCACACCCTCTCTGACAAGCAAAGCCGGCGCAAGTTCGCGGCATGGCAGTCCACCGCGTGTCTCGTGGTGTACGCCCGTGCCGTCGATCACCTCGCAGACTGTCCCACGGCCGATCTGCTCTTCGAGCGGTTCCGCGGCTGGGGCTGGGGCGGCCGGTGCTTCGTGCTCAAGGGCCACTTCCGCGAGTTTAGCGTGTCTTACAGCAGGTTCATCGCGGGCACAAGGATGACGCAGGAGGCAAAAGATCACATCGCGTCGCTGGAGACGCAGCAGTCAACGTCACTGTCCGGCCAGGGGGCGTCCCCGCCAGCTTCAGCTCCTACTGGCGCGGATCAGCTGGCAGAACGCGAAAGCCAGTATGGCGCGCTCCTCGCGCAGATCGACCGCGAGAGCGGCGGTCATAGCCCCGGACCTACCGCCGTCTCGGAGGCAGAGCGTGAGGCGGCTCTGGCGCAGCAGGAGGCAGACCTGGAACACGAGCTCCAGCAACGTCTTCCTGATCTCTACCGGAAAGCCATGGACGTCGCCGGAGCAGAGCGCGGCAACGCCCCACCGACCTTCCGCGCAGACTGGTCACTCAGCAGCGGCGGGGCATCGAGTGCCAGGGCGGGCAAGGCTGTGGACGATGATAACTTTGACATAAAGGCCCCGATGGTTGAATACCTCGACCGGGGCCTCGCCAAAATCAGGCAAGAGCAACAGCACGGCACAACAGGCATGCCACCGACTGGAGCGGCTGCGGAAGGCATACCCGCCAAACTAGCCGCCGAGGGCTACTTTGACTCATATGCCGGCGAGCAGGCGGCTTCCGACGACTCGTACGTCAAGGTCGGCAGGGCGGACACGGATCCTGGAGCGGCCGCCACTGCCGCCGTCACCCCCGACGTAGCAAAGGGCCGGGCCCCCGTCACATCGCCGGGAGACGAGCTGCCGCGAAAGGGCCGCGGCGGGGGCTTCCTCAGCAAGGTCCTGAGGCGGACCTGAGCGAGGATCATGCCTATCCCCGGGGAATCTCTTTCGGACATCATCTCGCATCCGCCGTCTCAACGCCGGCGGTGTTGCATCGGGGGGCATGTGACAGGACGGTATGGGCAGGGAATGGGTGTCATGGCAACGTCGCAGCTCTAAGGCGCGGCATGTTGGATGGCAAATTTGACGGAGTACCGTCGGCCGGCGAGGAGACAGAGAGAGAGGGGCCTGGAGGCAATGCTGTGCTGTGCTTTCACGGCCCGGGGCACGGCATAAGGTTGCTGTCTCCGGGGGGCAACATCGACGGGATGGACGGAGCGCGGCACCTTCCCGTTCGGGGCAAGATATCGAGGCGGCGAATATGACACCCTATGTATGTACGGACGGACCTGTTTGAGAGGGGCGGACGGTTGGCAGGCAGGACAGGACAGGACAGGACAGGCCAAGGGCGGAACAACATCAGAGGAAGGGAGGGGAGGGGCGCTGCGGGCCACTGCGACGCTGGACAACTCTGTTTTCTCCCGGTGACAGGACAGGAGGCGGCGTTCGGATGCCGGCGAAGATGGCCCGGCTGCAATGCATTTCACCCGATCAAGTGCGGGTTCGTCGTTCCCTGTGTGTTTGTGCCACTTGCCCCCCGGTCTCCGAACTACAGATGCATGTCTCCTTGTTGTCATGTATGTCATCATCAGTCTCATGCCTGGACCCACGGATTTGGAATCGCGAGTCCGAGGAGGAGATGGAAGAAGCATTGACGATGGGCGGGGGGAGTTTGGACGGTTTTGTTTTCATCTTTCGTGAACAACGACGAAAATGGGTTGAAGGGCGAAAGGGGGGGAAGGGTGGAAGAGGGGATGAAGATGGAGGAGGGGGGGTGTCGCCGCAACCTTCTCCTCCTTCCCGCTTTCTGCCGCGGTGATCTGAAGCCTGTCCTGTCCTGGATACCGCTGCATCGTGGCAACAGGTATATTCCCTGCAGACGAGTGGCGGGCATGTTGCCGGCAGAAGGAGGGGGCGTGTCGTTCCGGTTTGTTTGCTTCAACACTCTTGGGATATCTGATCCCGTGGAGGGATCAACCCTCGAGCATATTGTCAGTTCTCGGCGGTCCCCTGTTTTTCTTCGCAAGCTTCATCCATCCCGCCACGTATCGAAACATTGCTTCTTCGTCACAAAACATGCGAGTCGTCCCCTCCCCCCCTCCGTCACTCTCGCGCCTTTGACCGTCTTCAGAGGAAAAGAGGCCCCCGCTTTCGGCCCATCATCCTGACGTGACAGGTGAGGGCAATGTGCTGGGCTGAAACGGCTGCGGACGAAAGAGGGGAGGGAACAGGAAAGGCGACGCCTGTCAAGAGCTTATTCCGCCGTGCCCCCCTTGGTCTGGGCTTCGCAACTTTCGCCCTCGTTGGGCTGTCTTCCTTGAAGGCCGGCCCCCCTCCTCGCCTGTCATCCCGGATGCGAGTCCCCGCAGGCAGAAGAAGCAACGGGACGGACGGGCGAGGTCAGAGCGGGCGGGGCGGGGTGGGTTGGTCGTCGGCTGCTTGCTTGCTGCGGGAGGAGACGGGGAGTCTTGTCTTGTCTCGTCTCTCGGTGGCAACTCCGGGGCAGGCGAGCGGGCAGGCAGAATTCTGCTGTGGCTTGTTCTCTTTGGTATTGCAAGGAGCTGGAAACCGTACGATCATCTGGCCGTGCGTGGTGGCCCCCGTGTCGTCCGCGGTTGATAGATGACCTGTCGTCCCTCGACGGTTCTCTCGGGACTCGGCCGGGAACGGGACGTCCAGAAGATCCCGAACGACGGCCACGCGCCGCCCCCGTCGACAGGTCCCACAGAAGGATCGAGGGGGGAAAAGGACAGACAGCCCTCGTGTGGTTGTTTCGACGAGGCTCTCTGGCTCTCTCTTGCTCCTCCTCCCGCCCGGCCCAGTGTTTGGGGGGTGACGCCTCGTTTTGCTGCCCCCCTCGGCCGACGCCTGCATCGTCCGATATCCAGGGTAGGATCGCCAGATCGCCTCGTTGACCTCCAGGCATCCAGACGCCTCCAGCGGAGACGTACATCGTTTGGCGGGGAAGAGCAGAAATGTTGAGGGCCCTGAAGATCACCTGACTGTCGAGTCAAACTGGAGAGGACCGAGCGATTCGGTCGTTTTGCCGGGACAGCCCAGCCCGCTGGCACTGATCAGAATTGGCCCATCGCACAGACGGCGGACGATCTGGCCGGCGCACAGGCGTGCGGCAGATGGAAAAACGGCCGAGCGATTCGTGCCGCCTGAGCCTCCGACTGGAGGGCGCTTTCTGGGTTTCCCCCGTAACCTGCCGATCATTGTGGCAGCAGGCGACAGCTGTCAGAACTGGGACCATCTCGGTGTCGGTCTTGGGACGTTGTGGTTCAAGGGGAGACGGAAGTGGCCCCTGAATGCCTTCGAGTTGTCGTGCATGTGAACCGGACTCTTCTCCGTGCTCTTCTTTAACAAGTTCAGAAGCACTCACTCAAGCCTTGCCGTCGTCGTCCCCTTCTGCCTTCAGTACGCATCCAGGGCTGAGGCCGAGATGAGCCACCCGAGCTGGCTGCTCTTCCTGGACCTAACTCCGTGCCTTGTGCTGAAACATCACCGCCAGGCCTGAGCTGAGCTGGGCTGAGCTGAGCAGCATCAGGCGGGCAAAATGAATCGACGGTCTCGCCACCTACCCCGGTCACATGCCCCGGGCCGGTCGACGGGCGATGACATTGACAGGCCCTCCGTCCCGTCCGTCATCAACGTCAACGTCAACGTCAGAGAGAGAGAGAGGAGACGTCGCGGGCGCCCCGGGACCCCTGGGATATCTGCCACTTTCAGAAGCAAGGACATCAACATCAGCCAAGAGCCGGCGTCAAGCCCATGACAGTTGCAGGGGCCATCGTGCGTGTGTGCGTGCGTGCTGCTGCTGCCCCTCGATGGGCCGGGCTCCTTGTCAGGTCGGAGGATCGATGAAAATGGATCAGGCTGCATGCAGGTTTTTTGCCCTTGCCCCCCCTCTCCAGGGCCTGCCTCACGCCTCGAACAAAATGTCCTCGACGTGAGCGACCTGTCACCTCGTCCACCCGGGCCACCCCTGAGCCTCATCCCTGGACATGTGGCAGCCTCCCACCCCCCTAGTCCCCGGCCCGGCCGACCAAGGTGCTTTGCTTGCTGACGAGTGAACGGCTGTTTGTCCTGGCGTGTGTGTATGTGTGTGTGTGTCTGCTGTGCATTAGCATGGCGGCAGCGATGCAACCTCTCCATTCCATTTCCCGCGGGCTTGTCGCCATCTGAGTGGTGTCTCACTCAGCCGGTGTGAGCAGAAGGTGACACTCTGCCCATGCGGTTGGAAAAAAGCTGATATCTGCAGGCTGTCGCGATATAGCCCATCCGCGCCGCCGCCACTCCCCTCTGCCCTGCTGCCCTCTCTAACAGCATGGGAATCATCTTTTCCACCCCTGGCAGATTTGTAGGGGGATCCCCCTTTCGGGACCGGGAAGAGTGGGCGGCGCCAGCCTAAGTGTCCGAATTCCGACCGCTTGGACTTGCGGCTTTTCCTCAACCAGGCCTGACTTGCGAACTGCTGCCCGTGCCCACGGAAGGGAAACACCAGGTCGCGACAGGGGCCCTTGTCCCCGCAGCGAGGCCTCGAAAGGGCAGAAGCCGCGGGCAGGCCCCCAGACAGGGTAGAAACCGCAGACGTGAGGGCCCGAGACCCTCTGCCACGGCCGGGAAACAAAGCCCCTCCCTCTCTTCCCCCTGGTGCTGAAGGAGAGAAGCCCTGACCCTGGCCCTGTCCCTGGTGTCCCCTGCCCGCCCCCTCGCGGCCCCCCCCCTTCCCCCCGCCCTTCTTGGACGATTTGACAGGACGCTTAGGCTAGGATGATGGCCATGACAGGTGACACGACTTTGAATGAGCCGAGTCGCAGCGGCGCAGGGCCCAGCGCTTGCCGGAAACCACTGCTACGCTGCACTACCACGGTACCTGTACATTCTGCACTCGTGCCGTCAACGTTGTAGGTGCGGTAAGAATTAGAACACACGGGCTCTGCTGTTACTCTGCGTTGCTGAAAGGCGGCCCCCAAGCAGGGGTTCGGTAGGTCTTCACCGGGCGGGCCACCTGCCGTTCTCTGGAGCCGGACCGAGCTGCCTAATCCGAGGACATGTCCGGAACTCTGATTTCAAAATCGCTCTGTCGATCGGACGCACATCTGGCAGAAGTAGCTGTCAACAAGATTAACGGGGGGAACTGCCGGCGCTGAGCAAAACGCTTGTCATCGAACAGAGCACAACGGCCGGCGGATTTGGAGGCGGGGATGTGTTTGTTCGTCTGCCGTGGGCCAGCCAGTTCGTGTTCGTGTGGGCGGGCACATTAGCGAGGAGTCGATATTGTTTGATCCATCGCAATCTTGGCTCTCCAGGCTGAAGGATTCTCTCCTGCACACGGGTGAGCAGAGCAACCCCAGTACTTGTACAGTACTTGCTTGTACTTGCTCACTCACGCCCGCGGCTGTAAATTGCTTCCACCTGTCAACTCTCTTGACATATGGGGCCGACATGGGTCTCCAAGGCGGGTGCCGATGCCTTGCAGCTCCTGCCTGGGGTGAAGATGGATGGTTCATGCAGAGCACAAGCCCGGCGCGAAGCAAGCGCGGGTCTTCCGATGTCGACTTTTGCCTCTTCCTCCTCCCCCTGCCCTGGCCTGGTCTCCCACCCGCCGTGGCTGGACGGCATCTTCCAGAACTGCGATTGTGAATACTCGTACCCGGGCCATGGTCCATGGCGTCCGTCGCCGTATTTGTGGACTTGTGCAGCGTCGCATGGCCTGTATCGTCAACGAACAAGGACTCCCTCTGGACGAAAAACGACGTCGGGAGGGAGTCCTCCGTCCGCTTCTGCACCTAGTCCTTCTCAGCCTGCAGCGAGCGTCCCGTCCATCCGATGTCGCCGCCGCGGAGTCAGCCGTCAACCGTCAAGCGAGCAAGTATTTCGTAGGCTGCCACTCGTTCTGCAGAAGAACACAGGATAGGCCGCCGAGTTGGCGACAAGCAGATCTCGCTGGAATCACGCCTCGTTCTCTCACTCTCACTTGCCACGGGAGGCCCACGGCTTGTGGACAAGGAATTGCAACCCCGTTCAACCGCTTTCTGCGGCCTGTACCCCGGTCTTCTTCACCGCCGACCTGCCAGTCAACCCACTTCACATTGTCGTGGGTGATGCCAAGTCATACCGACCGACCGACCGGGACTGGGGGCGCCTGACATCAGGACCTGGGTTGTGCTCCGGCCACTTAAATCCCAAAACCCCCTCTCGGAACAGAATCAACTCGATCAGAACCGCCTTCTGGAGCCGCACGAAAAGGGCCCCCTCATCGTAAACGGGCCACTAAGTTCCCCACGTCCAGCCGCCTTGGGTACACGAGCGAGTGCAAGTCGCATGTATGTCGTCCGAAATGGCATTTGCTTTGTTTGGGTGCCCGCAGCTCTCTTGATCCCGACTTGCCGAGTCGTAGAACCATACTTTAGTCCACATGGGCCGTCCTCACTGGGGAAAGAGCACACCTCTCTGCCTTCTTCCCGTCGACCCTTTCCGGCCCTTCAGGCCGCACGAGACACTCGTGAGTTGCACGTTGGCAGGCAACACCCCTCGTGGCGGGGGCGTCGAATAATCCTGTCTGCAACCTCGTCCCGCTGCGCGCGCTATGGATCCTGTCCCGCGAGCCACGGCAGCCGGCAGCGTCTCGCAGCGACGGCAACACGCACCGAACGGCGGCGTCTCCTGTACGTGGGCGTCGCGGCTCAACCTCTCCGGAGAGCGCCTCCCGTGCTGTCAGGCACTCTTCGGACCAGCCAAGACTGTCAGCGCCCCTGATTGGAAGCATGCATCCGATGATGCCCGGTGAGGCGGGTGCTTCCTCCTTGACGACGAACCCCTCGAAGCTTTGCCAGAAGCCACATGGCGCATGCTTCTTCGGCTTCGAACTCGTAGACGCATGAATGTCCCTGCTTAGAGCATCGCGGACCTGGCCGGCCGCCTCGACTTTGAGGACGTTGCCGCGCTCCACCCCCTCACTGTATGGCAACGGGAGCGATTCCTTGCGCACAAGGCCGGAGGACGCACGTGACGGGCCCTCCCGCGACGGAGCATGCTGAGACGAAGACAGCTGGTGCCGACACGTCGGACGCCTCCCAGTCGTGCTGCCCGTCGAAGTGTCATACAGGTCAGGCGGTATGCACGTACCCGCTTGACAAAGCCTTCTCGTAATCTGACCCATAGCCTGAGCTCGATTCTCTCAGAGATCCCAGCCGTGGGCTGTCGCACAACAGTTGCCATCCGCCGCGTGCTTCTCGGTGTGACCGTTGTCCTCCTGGAGATGGCTCCGATGGCGTCGCACAGATAGGCAAGCTTGACCCAAGGACTCGGTATCTGGACCCTACCTGGTCACGCGCATGCCACTCGGAACATGACCCAGTCGTCGGTTCTGTGTCGTGACAGCTCACCGGGACTATGGCCTGTCTGCCCAGGACGCCTGCTCGTAGCACACCGAGCTGCGGCTCATCCGCGGTGCCATCCCATGCAAGCAGGTACGAGGTTGGCCTCCCTGTTTTGCCCGCCGGAGGACCCGGTGCTAGAGCTGGCCTCTTGCCGGGACGAGGCCTTTCCATGGCAACAAGCCCATGTCGATTGACGAGGCTGCGCATCTCTCCCAGCCCTGTCCGGAGCAGGCAAGCAAGGTATCCATTATCCTCTTCTGGTGCTGTTCGCGGGTTGCGGTTCGTTGTCAGTGGGCCGGAGCCGGGTCCGAGAGTTCGATCTCGAAGCCTTGAGGGGATGGTGGTTTTGGATACCGGTAGCAAGCACCCTCGTGCCCCTGGCACAGTCAGTGCTTTGGCAGGCGGCAGGGGTAGCTGCCGGGGGAGGTGATCTTTTCTGGATTCAGAAGTTCTTGCGAATGCATCCCTGCACGGGCCCTGCCAGCGGGTGCCGATATTGGGTTGCCGAGAGATCTTTCGATTGATCCTCGCACTGACAGGTCGCCAACTGGACCTTGTGACGCTTCGTGCACTCACGACAACTTACTTGTTTCTCCGCATGTTCCTTGGGGAGAAATGGGTCTGCCGGGCTCCTCTGCCTATTGATGACCCCTGAGCTATGGAGCTTGTTCGTCCCTGGGCGGCCCGCCGTTAGAATGTCGCTGTCCGGGGCTTGTTTGGGTTTCTCATCTGGCCCAAATGAACCTTTGATTGATGACCTGGGTCACTTTGTCTATTCGAGGCCCACAACCTTGTCGAGTCTTGGACAATCCGATTTCTCGGCAGGTAGCAGCGAGACAAAAGGAACCGCCTTTTCTCAAGACACCTTGGCAGGGTGCGCATTCCTAGCCCCCATGTCGGAGCCTTGAAGGGGACCCTCAGACCGGTGACAGGGAATCGGCCACAGGAGCCACGGGTCTCTCCAGGATGTTGATCAAACTGCATGCGCCACCAGCAGGGAGTGGTAGCACCACGGCCACCGGGGTCGGAAACAGGTGCGCAGGCGAGAGAATCCTGCAAGATATCTTGTGTCACCCGGCTGCTACCTACCATGGCCAGCCCACGCAATACTGTAAATCACAGTGGGTTTGGGCATGGTGGGTGTGCCGTGGCGACGAGGCAACGAGACCAGGCGAGACGAGGTGAGGATAGCTTCGTGAGTCAGTCAAGCTGCACGGATGTGGCATGTAGTTTGTTCTCGGCTAACCCCCTCGGCGGTATTGGCATTAGCATGAGCCTCATCAATTCCTCAGGGTCGAACATAGGCTTTTCCCATACTAGCAAGCAGCTGGTGGATGGAGAACTCACACGACATTCCCCGCGTACGAGCAGCTGAAGGGGCCCGGATAGGACCAGCCCCATGACGGCACGGGTGCTGTACTGAGATCGAGGTCGCTCAAACGAATGAGCCACTGCGTCAGCAGGAGGGATGAAGAGGGGCAGCGGAAGTGGGCACCCGCGCCTGCAGCAGGGTGGCTTGTTGTTTAGTGATCGTTGAGTCTCCCGCTGGCATGTTGGCCCCCTGTCATGTCTCGAATCGGATGTCGTAACGGTTTTGCTGCGTTCATCTGGGACGACGATTCGTTATCTGGTCACGCTCAAGACTCATGACAAACTATGACGGACGCCCTGTCTGTAGGGTGCTCGAAGCGGTGAGCGGGAATCCGTGGCGAACCATGCTCATGTTGCTGTTTCTCCTGACAACATGACTGGTGATTGTCCACAGATCTGTGCCCTGCATGGATGGGTCGCTGGCGTGGATGGGGTATGATGTGGTGTGGTGTGGCGTGGTAGACCAATCCTTGACGGGCTAAACTGAGCTGGAAGAGCTTGGGGAGGAGCAAGGCTTTTGCGCGGGAAGTGCTTCTTCTGGTGGATGGCATGGCGACGGAGGGGTGAGAGGTTGACCGGTCAGGCTTGTCGTGCAGTCGGCACCCTCTCCCTTCGTGAGGGATAAAGTAGAAGCGATGGGGGCTTCATGCGGGAGAGTGATCCTTTGGATCTGGGCCCTGGGGTCTTCGTCTGTCAGTGGGCACGGGATGCGGTTCGGACCCCGCTGGCGGTGGCAGAAGCCGTCGCATGCGAGATGTATGCAGAGTGACCGGACCAGGGGTCGATAGATCGTGACGATGGGCGATCGATACGATTGAACGATCAAGGGATGATAATGGGCATGAGGCGGCCGGGAATGAGCGGGTGGAGGGGGGGCAGCTTCTTGGCCGTGCAGCTGAGCACAGAAGCAAGTGGGATTTGAGGTGCAGGCGCCCGCGGGATGGTGTGCCAGGCGAGAGATCTCGCGTTCCGTCCCATCAGGCTGCGTGCGGCCTCACCGGCGTATGTGGATGTTGGAGTCGTGGCGGCACGCAGGCGGGCGGCCGGTTCATTGCAGGGCGGGCGGCCGGAAGGGAGTCCGAGGACCTGGGACTGGGGCGAGAAGAAAAGCAGGGTGTCGTAGGTCTTGTTTGCGCGGCTCGGCGAAAGGGGCAGGGAGGCTACTCGTACAGCCTACTGTAAGAAGGTGCAGGCATGGAATGTGGACCAACTGCGGCTGCAACAGAATATGATCCTGGTTCCGGTCGACAATAGGACTCAGGAGGCTGCGGGATGGCCATGAGGCCCTGCGTGTGTGACCCAAGTCGAGCCCCGAGACAAGGGGCGGTTCGGGCGGCTGAGGGAGGGGATGGAATCGAAGAACCTTGCTTGGGGGCCGTCCGTCAGTCATCCGTCAGTCGACAGGACGGCCCCGGGTTGGTCGGTCTCCGCCCGGAATGCTGGCTGGCCGGTGCGGTAAAAGAGGGAGGGGCTGATATGTGCAGGCATGCTGGGATTGCTGGTGCATCGCCAGGTGCCAGTGCCAGTGCTGTTTGTGTGTCGGGCCTTCGCCTTGTCCTGGCTTGGCTTGCTTGCTTGGGCTGAGCTGACGAGAGTCGGGCGTGGAGCTGCACAATGTACATCCATGCCGTGTCGGTCATCGTGTCGGGAGGGAGGGAATGCGTCTCTTCTGGCCGTACAGTAGCTCTGATCTTCCATGCCTGTCTGGCGGAGCTGACTCTCTAGCACGAAGCTGGGAGTCCTGTACCGTGCCTGAAGCGAGTCGCGCTGACGATGTGAGGCAATCAGGGTCGGAGGGGGGAAACGAAACGGCTGCACGCCCAGGGGCGTCGTGGCAAGGACGGGACCAAGAAACGAACCCCGAATTTGATCGGGGGCTCCACTTTGACGCCAGAACGGTGCAGCGGTGCAGTGGGTGCAGTGGTTGCAGCCACACGAGTCACGGCGGCTGGTGGTTGAGCCGGCGTCATTCGGCGGCATTGGCGCGGGTCGTTCTGGAGATTGGCAGCTGCCAGCCATCGGTCATTTGTGACGGATCACTCGTCGGTGTGTGTGTGTGTGTGTTGTGTGTGCAAGGCACCATACAGTGGCTGTCATGTCTCGCTCCCATCTTGTGCAGACGGGCAGCAAAAAGGTGTGAAATGTCTCGGAGGCCACGAGAGCGGTCAGTGAAGAGGCAAGGCACCTGCCGTGACGATGTGGATGGGCTGGAGGTGTGCCACCCAACTGGATTATTGATCCTGCCGTGGTGTGTCTCTTCCCGGGCAGGTTGTCTTGGGTCTTGCCATTCTCGATGGACAATCCCGCCCACCCCTTCCCGAGCAAACAACTGGAAGGAAGGTACTCGACGGGTAGGCCACCACGAGGACAGAAGGGACAAGGAAGGTGTCAACAAGATTGAGGAAGGTGCGAGTACAGCAGCGCGGCAGGCACGACCACGTCTCCGATGCAAAGGTGAGGCGACGGCGGAGGTACTCTTCGATGCATGCACAGCAGGCACCGCGCACAGCGAAATGAGGTTGTACAGTACACTCGGGCACAGGAGGAAACACCAGGGCGTCACTGGTGCGGTACCTAACCTACCTAACGGGTGGTGCCTTCCCAAGTTTCCCACGGGCTCATTCCCGATCCCAGGGCCACGCCACAGGAGCGCACGAGGAAGGGGCTTCCGCGCGGGCGGGCACACCCGGTACCCAATCATCGGGCCCAGCCACCGGGTCCACCCTCCTGAGCGATCTTGACACTTGCCCGAATCTGACATGGTGCAGGAGCGCTCCAGTGCGCCTTCCAGGTGTCTTCTCGTGCAAGCCACACTCACGATGCTGTCGTGCCACCCAGACATGGAAGTCACGACCAGGCAGGCAGGCAGGCAGGCACAGGCAAACGGGGCAGGCAGGAAGGACATCATCCCGTTGCTGGCAGCACACCACCCCAACACCTTACCTCACCAAATGCAAGCACCAACCAATCGACCAAGCTTCTTGTCGTCCGGTCCAGATCTCGGCGCCACGATACCTCTACCGACCACTTCTCTCGGCATGATGCATCCACAACTATGCTGCCGATCCGGCCTCCGACTGACTGCCTGGAAGCACCAACGGGCGTCGATATCGAACGAGGCTCTTGTAGTGCAGTCTTCCTCCCGGATGTGTCTCCGGATGTCGGAAGACGTACCAACCAACACCCAAGCCGAGCAAGAGCTCGCCGTGTCACCTCATCCCATCGCCCATCACCACTCGTTGTCATGACGGTGCACACTCGCCACGAACCCAATCGCCCAAACACCGTTCCCGGCACGATCGAGGCTGGCCAGGGCAACGGCCAAGCAAGTACTGTACGCATGGCACGCACTCGCGCTCCTCACCACCGGATGTAGTGCATCCGCCAAATCACCAAAGCGCCAGGGGGAACAGAACGGACGAGGGTCTCGCCTGCTCGATGGCCTGGGCGCCCATCCACCCCCCTCTCCTCATGGACAGATGACAGTCCACGTCGTCACAGCACAGATGAGGTCCACGCAAAAAGGACGCGGCGAAAAAGAAAGGAAGTCTTTGGATGACGGCCCAGCGACAACCATCATTGGGTCAGTGCGAACCACGTCGGCCAGGCTCTTGAGACACACGAGGCGCCATAGACGGTGCTGCGCCTCGCGACTCGAATCCAGCGGGAGCCGCCCCCCCTCCACTTCTGCACACCCTGTCCGACGACCGACGGCGACAGGGGTTGATGTGTGGTTCGAGAGGGCCGCCATGGAGGACCAATCGCAAGCGCCGCAGACGTCGTTGACAACCGGGTCCCAGGGCCCCCCATCAGAGGGTTCCCGATCGACATGAGATCAGCCCTGGCATGGCAGATCTGGTCCACCAATCGCAACCGGCCCTTCGCCAGATCTCCCAGCATGACCGTCCCTGTCACTTGTCCCGGCCGCCGCTGTCACGCAGCGCATCCTCCGCATCTCGCCCTTCCCCTGTCCTGCTCTTTTGCCCATCGGGAACAGAACCCACGACCACAGGCGCTTCAGCCTCTTGCATCGCGGGGGAGGTTCTCGGTCTCGGACGTCGTCGCTCGCCCTGCGGCCGGCCGGAAGCCCATCTCTCACACACCCATGCGGTTCAGTGACCCGGGGCCCGCCGTGGCCCGTGGCCCGCCCACAAGAACAGGCAATAACGAGGAGACCGTGCAATACTATGGCCCACGCACAGCCCTTTTTTCTTGCTGCCCCAGTTGGCGGCCCCCTAGCATCCATTCTCCCCGACCCTGGCTGGCATCGAGACCCAACCGTGCCATACCCCCTGGCCTGAGAAACAAAGAGATCGAACCAACCTCAACCTGGCTTGTCACTGTTTGATCGACACCAATCGCGGTGCAGCGCCAATCTCGCTCCAACTCTGCATCGGACCCAGGTAAAACGTACAACAACAAGCAAGCAACCAGCAGGCAGGCAGGCAGGCAAGCGGCATCTAGATGCCCATGTCTCCGCATGTCGTCTCACGCAACGCATCGACCCGGCGCCGGCTGGCCCTCGGGGGTGAGAATCGAGAATGATTCCAAATGGAAACGGTCGTCGACTTGTCCTCTGATCCGTTTCAGCTGCCATGTCAGTTGACGTCTCGCGCAAGTGTCATGGCTCCCCATCGCCGGGTCAATGCGTCCAGTCGTCCCGTCTACTCTTTCGTTTCCCACGGACGGACGAGACGCACGCCACGAGGCTGAGCGGCGCCCCGAGCCAGAGCCAGAGGCCGTTCCCTGTTTTGAAGTGCTGGCCACAGACCGGCTCGCCTCCTTCCGCCGCCAGTCTCTGCCTGCTGTCAGGCGCTTAATGACTCGAAGTCAAGACGAAAGGAAAAAAGAAGGGCGCCGCATCGTCTGGCAAGAGCACAGCCCGCGCAGCGCCTGTTGCTATTGCTGTCGAGACGCAGGTGCCAATGGCCGTGAGCGCGGCTGTGGTGACAGACGGCCCAGACATCCGTCACCCATCAGGAGAAGCACGCGTGCATGCTCAGTGCCCAGTGCCCACTTGACCTCGGTCCTCTTGGCGGTCGATACGAGTACCTCTGACATCCGGCGAACGAGGGCTGCGACGACGAACGAACCAGCCCGAACATCTTGATGCCTGCCGTGGCCGTGCCTCCTGTTCAACGCTGGCTGGCCCATGTCTCCTGACCAAGTGACGTCCTGTCGAAAGACGAGCACAGCAGCTCGCAGGCAAGGGCCATGCGGCTCCCCATCCGGAAGGGACGAGCTCGCCGATTGGATCGTGACTCCATCATTCGAACCCCCAGGAGGTCCCCGGCATGTCCATGGTCCGAAGGGAGTTAGGGTCTTGGCGGTGTCCAGGAATGGGATCAACACGGTCCGCGCAACGCCTGAAAGCTCGCCACAGGGTTTCTTGTCAAACATTGTTTTTCGAGCGAAACCAACCTTGTCGACAGCCGCCGCGGCTGACGGGCCAAAAGAAGAGAGGCACAGCGAGGCCAAGATGGAGGCAAAGTCAGAAACAGAGGCAGTGGCAGGCCCCCCGGGTGCCAAGACCATTTGGGTTCGAGGTCGCATATTCCCGCAGCGCTCGATGTGCTGCACCCCGAGCAGCAGCTGGCTTTGCTTACTCGCTTGCTTGCTCTGCCGCAACTGGGTGGGTGAAGAGAGAGCATGTGCACAGCAGCAAGCGCTGTCGTCGCTGCATCTCGGGCTGGCCACCTCGGGGGGCAGCGGTCTTGGCAAACCCGGGGTTTGCCTCTTCCTTGATCCAGAGTGATCGCCGACGCCTCGAGATGCTACGGTGATTGACGAGAGGGTGTCCTGCCTGCCAGACCAGCATACCGTATGCACAACACCGCAGCCCCCCAACCCAACCCATCCAACCCCCCTGGCCGGCGAGCGAGCGAGCGAGGGGGACGACGTGCCGGCGAAAGATGGATTATTACGATGGGATATCTCAATGCTTCCCGGGACCGAACGACTGGCTGGCGCTTCAGATTCGCCATCATCTCCTTCTGGGCTGGCTGCCGTCACTGCTCCATTCATCCCCCTGGGCCCGCCCTAGCACTCGGAGTAAGCCCCCTCACCCCTTCATCGGGCAATTTCATCTACGCAACCGCCCTGGTCCAGGACCGACAAGGGTCTCGGGCGGCCCCTGCTCACAGGACGCCCTCCATCTTTTGCACGCCCTCCTTTTTTGCTTTGCCCTTCAACCTCCGGCTCTTCACCGCGACGTCGTCCCATCATCTCACGCCCCCCCTTTCCCTCTCACCCCGGCTCTCTCACCCCTCCCCTATTGTCTATTCCCACACTTCAAGCTAGGTCTTGCTAGTCGCTCTTCGTGTCACGGTTCGGCACCTCTTAGTGCTTCTCCCATCTTTCCACTCTGCTTCTGAAGCCACCCCATGGCTTCCCTTCCCATCCCATCCTCACACCTCCGCGCTGTCGGGCCCTTGTCCTTGCAAGCGCGCCCCCTGTGCGAGTACCAAGCACCCTGTCGCGACACCCCGACACACCCACGATCCCAGCGTTCCTCTACCGCTAGGTTAGGTGGTGCAGTCCCGTCCGCCGCCTGACAAGTAGAAACGCCACCGGAGCATACCAAGCCTGAATGGAGGCGGGTACGAACGGTGTCCCGGACCACAGTCGGACAGGGCCCATCCCATCCCATCCCGGGGGGTGGTAGAAGGGCAAAGGGGCAAAAGGGGGGGGGGGGGGGGGGCGGGAGGGAAGAGGGTGAGGAGGGCGACAAGGCAAGGCAGGCCCTGGGAGGAAGAAGAGGAGCCCTGATCGCCCTGTTGCCATGTCATCCTTGCCCATGCCTCGCTGCTCTGGGCCTCTTTCGGGCTAGCGTTTTTCTCCGTCAAAACCACCTGCTCGTCAGTGCCACTGCCTCCACGCACGAGCAAGGGCAAGGGCCCCCTTCTCCTCCTCGTCTCCTCCCCTAATCCCCCACCAGGGACGTTGAGAAGCCCGCACCGCACGCACCCAGCCCAGAGCAGAAAAGAGTACTTGTAGAAAGGCATTAAGCCTCCCTCGGAGCAGTGCGTTTCCTCGATCAGCTTTGGCTTCCTCCACTACTAACGAATACCCACGGTCCGACCTTCACTCGTAGCACGCCTAGTTCCAAAGGCTCTTTCGTCTGAGCTCCGGTCGTGTCAGTTTCACTATTCCCAACGAGCCACCCTAATTTGTCAAGTTCGCCTTCTCGTCGGATCCTTTCCTCGACAGCTCAACCCCATTTCCTGTTTGGGCCGACCATCTGTGCACCGGTGCTCCTGTGCCCTCTCCTTCTCCTATCCCCGTCCCCTCCCCGAGGTTCACCGTCCGTCCCGTCCGTCCATTGTACCGGCCGGCCACCCGCGTCGACTTACAAAAGGAAAAGCCGTCCCGCTGCAGACCTGGGCCACCTACACTACCACCACACACCTACCCTCTCCCGCACTTCTCCCACCCCCGGATCATCAACGGCAAGACACCCCCTCCGGCACCCAGTCCATTAATATACAACCACCCGCCCACCCCCTCGCCCTGACCATTCCCCGGACCGCCTTGATCAACACAACACCTCTTCATATTTTCTCGACCTTGCTGCAACATCTCGTCGACGCTTCCGCTTCCTTCCAGTAATCACCAACAACAACATATCAAGCACGCAAAAGTTCAGGTACATGACAACCCGGCCTCTCGTGACACGAACGACAGACTACCACCACCTTCTCTCCCCACGCAGAAGCTGACCAGCACAGCTTCGTACCGCAGAGCGGGACCCGAACTCGACGGCAAAAACGTTCGGTAATGGGATATAGTCCGCAGTGGCACAATCAGCAGACCTCGGCACCACCACCAGCTTCCTCAGCTTCTTCTCAGCAACCGCATCACCCCAGCAGCAACATGTCTATCCTCGCGATGGCAACCCCACACCCTCACTCGGCATTTGGCAGGGACCTGCCTTGGGATCACAGCAGACCCATGGAGTACGGTATCCGTTCGCGGCCAGAGCCTGAGAAGGTCAGCCTGCCTTCCATCAGACAGGTATGCTTCCCTCTTCCCTTTCCCCCAAGGCACCAAGCTCACCTCAATGCACAGGCATTCCCAGAGATCCACATCCCCGTCCAGCAGCAGGAGGGCCACTCGAGGACATCCTCGACCACTATCACCTCGCCTCCCACGGGGGCTCCTTCTGGCGTCATGACCCCTCCAGAGTACATCCACTCGCCAAACTCGAACAAGCGCAGGAGACTGTCTGTGGAGGACGAGCAAGAGATGGAGCGGGCGAGCAGAGTTCCCAGGCTGTACGAGTCGACAACGATGCCTCAACGCCAGCTTTCTCCTCCGCCCTCGCGGCCTTCAGTCGAGGGCTGGGCCACCCACCCCAGGACGAGCCCGTACCCTCCCCACCACGCCATGCCTCCTATGCCTCCCGCACCACCCATGGATATGGGCGAGCGCCAGGAGCACCGACCCGCCCTTCCCAGCCTGCCACCAGTGGCGACCTTTGACCACCGAGACGCCATGCACGCACAGCGACAGCGCGGCCACTCGAGCGAGGACTTCCAGCAGGCACGTCCCGCGCCCATGGCTGAGTCCGGCCCATCCTACCGGGCAGCCGGTGGATACCCCTACGGCTACCACCACCCCAGCCGCCACCAGTCCCTCTCTCTGGGATCGATCCAGCCCTTCGACAGGACGCCGTTCTCCTCGGGAGGCTACGCGCCCCAGTACCAGGAGTACATGAGGATCGGGGAGCTTGGACCGATGAGCATGCACGGTGACAGCAAGCAACGCAAGCGGCGCGGAAACCTTCCCAAGGAGACGACCGATAAGCTCAGGGCGTGGTTCGTGGCCCACCTGCAGCACCCGTACCCGACGGAGGACGAGAAGCAGGACCTGATGCGCCAGACTGGTCTGCAAATGAGTAAGTCACCCTTCCCTCCCCACCTTCTCCCTGTCCGGATGCGTGCCGCGTCCCGCAGCATTCTTCTACGGCTTCTTCCATTCCCAAGGGGCCGGGTTCCCTGACGTTGGAGAACCTTAATCCCTTTGTCGAACGGTGGTGCGCCATGGCCAAAGCCGGCAAGCCCTTTCGTCTTGTCCCAAGAAAGCGTGCTAACCCCCGCTCCCCCCAACAGACCAAATCTCCAACTGGTTCATCAACGCCCGGCGCCGGCAGCTGCCCACCATGATCAACAATGCCCGCGCTGAATCAGACGCCATGTCCGGTAGCCGCTCTGGGGCTGGCGGCAAAGTCCTCCCCTCCACCGAGCGGACCGACCACTATGGCGCCCCCGACGTCAGCGAGCCCGGGAAATCCAGGTCCAGCGTCCCCTTGAGTGACGGCGAGGCCAGTTACCATGACGAGGAGCTGGATGCCCTGAACCACCAGCGGCGAGCCCCGAGGGGAAGCGTCTGAACTCTTTCTAGCCGCCTTCTCTCCCCGCCGATCGCGCCCGCCACCCTACCCAGCTGCGCCAGAACGACGAACCATCCAGCTGGGCCGGGTCTCTGATGGAACCGGCGCGCCCCCTCAAAGGCGCCCGTCAGAAACAAAAGAAGCCACCTAGCGAGCCATCGCGCTGGCGGGGCGATGGATGACATGGCGGCAAATCAGCCAGCGTGCCATTCCAGCCCCGTCTCGGGACGATTTGTCTTTTTTGATTATTTGTATCGCCAGACTACTTTTGCGCGGCTACTTACCAGCGAGTTTTTGCTTTTACGGTCCGTCTACACACGGACGCAACCCGATACGACGATTCTCATTTGTCCTTTTTCCTACCTACGACGGCACACTTCAGAAGACGCCCCGGGCCGGATGGGGACTGCAGGTCACTGCCCTCGTGTATAGTGTATAATCATATGTAATATCTCTTACGCCCGGGAGAGAGAGGGGAAGATGGAGGGATCACAGAACCGGACAAAGGCGGCAGGCATTTCTGGGGGCTCGGGAAAAACAAACATCAGGATTAGAGGATGCAGAGAAACGAAATGGGGTGGGAAACACGGGATCTGACGAAATATCATGAACCTTTACTGCGCCTGGCTTGGGCGGTATTCTTGGTCTTCTTTTTGCTATTTCTTGATTTTTCTTCTTCTTCTTTCCACGTCACGATAGAAGCATTCTAGCTGGGAACGGACGAGAGGACGACGGCCTCTCTCGTTCGAGATGACGAAATAGAGGGAAGCATCAGGACTAGCGGGGGGGGAATACAAAGAACTCTCAAAATCTGTCCCAGCATGCCAGCTCTCTCCCAAGGCAATGAATCGCGCACACGTGTGTAGGGTCGATGGCATTCAATTTTCTTCAGCGGGAATCGGATCATCGCTTCCGGCCGCGGCCCAAGCCCACGCCCACGCCCCCCATCCCCATCCCGCGAGCGCGCGAGCCGCGCCTGGGCGACTTTGCCTATATCGATTATAGTGTCCTATTGCGTGGTTTCTCCGGGGGATGGGGGCGAGGAATGGGAAAGGGGTCGAGCATGCCGCGGTTTGGCCCCCGACTTCCTACCGGGGTTACTTGGTGACGAGAAGAGCATGGTCACCCCGGGACTGCTTTACGGTGTAAACAACATGACGACAGAGCCATGGACATCCCGGCCGCCTTGGCCTGAAGCACCGGTCTCCTAGGCGGCCGGGCGGCGGGCAGAGATCACCGTCGGCAGGCAGGGGACAGGGAGCGAGAGGGATAGGAGAGGCCTGGCACTGGCCTGGCAGCACAACGTCCTTGGTTCAAGGCCGAGTTTCTCGCCGCCAGGGCTGGATGGGGTCCCCTTTCCCCCTGAATTGTGCCCTTCTCTCTCACCTGTCGTCCCAGGTCACAATTTACATCGTGCAGCAAAAGGTGGGCAATGTGGGCATGGCGCCGTCGGGGAGGCTAAGGGACGGTGCTAGGGCACCTGTCTCGCCGGGGATTTTTCATGCCGGCCGTGGCAGATCCCCTGGGGGGCCGCCGCCCGCTTCGCCTTGGAAACGGGCCTTTCGTTCGGTCCTGGATATCCCCTGGAGCAAGGCCAGAAAGGAGGGGGGCGCGAGAACAGAGTTGGGGTTTACATGGCCACCGTCCAGGGGCAGAAAAGGAGGGCCAAGCCGGACGACGCCTGCCTCCGACGACGCCTCTCGGTGAGTGAGGGCGCGGCTGAACCAGCCCGGCCCGGGCCCTGCTCCCTTCGATCTGGCCCGTGGCTCACGGACTGAGGCGCGGTCTATTTGCGTGCAGAAGTGGTGCCGCGGGTCCACGATGCCACGGGAAGAAGGGGGGAAAGGGGGCATGCTGTCAAACGCGTCCCGAGCGACGCAAGGACTGTTCTGTTGGCCGGGCACAGCACCAAGAGGGGGGCTGCCTGGGAAAGGGGCGGTCAGCGAGGTGTGAGACACGGACGCCGGCCTGACTCGGGAGGCAGAAGGCAAGGCGCCCAAGGACCGGTCGACAGGTGCACGGGTGACGGGATATCCGCTGCTGAACCGGGTCGTGCAAGTGGATGGACGGGGAGTGGGCGGCGAGGCCGTGGGATGGGGATACTATGTAATGTCACCGCGCTAGCCCGGTCTCACCTGCGCGCGCTGTGGGTGTCCTGAACTCTGTCCGCCTGCCCTCCTTGGCTGGTGCTCTTTAGCCCCAGGTGGAGGGCGTGTCTCGGTCACGGCAGGCGGCGGGCGGTGGGTGGATGGTCTTGTGCACAGATGGATGTCTCCTGGGGAGATCGCGAGGCGTCGTGGATGAAACATCGCAGAGAGAGTGGGCAGAAGAAAGGTTAAGAGCCAAGCAAGGTCTGGTGATGCGGCCGCACGGACGACTGTCCTCCTCGACAGGCAGCGGACAGATGCCAGCACCCGTAACTGTATACAAGCGGGAATCCGGGAGCAAGGACGAGACATGCTCGAGCTGCCGCCACGCGGGCATGTAGAGGGCTCCGAGGATACGGATCATGGCGCGCATGCGGGCGAGACACGCACTTGAAGACACGGCACTGCTGTGCTCGCACGCAACCCAGGCTCCAAAAAGGCGGTGGCCTGCTGGATACGGGCACCACGAAAGATGTGCAGGAGCATCTCGCACAACGCTGCAAGCCAGCGTAGGACGGCGCAGGGGTTGAGTTGTCTGGCGTGATGGACGGAGCGGGTGAGAGATCGCGGTCCACAAGCACACCCGGGACAGGCGCAGAGATGTCTGAGCAGCAAGACATTGTTCAGAATCGTGCCTGCCTCAGGTTGGAGGGGCCTGTCGTCCGAGTGAGATGCTGTCACCGCAAGGGGCAGGCCGCAGTGCCCGCCGTCACTGGCGGTCCGTGTGGCGGTGGTATCAGCATCAGCTGGATCCAGGAAGAGAATGGGCTGCCCCTTGTGCCATGATCTCGATCGTAGATCAGCGTGTTTTAGTCGACGAGCATGGAAGGCCCTGCTTTCAAAGTTTCCTGGTGCATCAAGTGCTTGTCGAGAGACGAGATGCAACCGGGGTGAAGGCCGAGATTGCGGTCTCTCCTGATTCGCAACCCAAGAACAATACCGGTCAGGAGGCGGCTTGCATTGGCCGTTAGTACGGGGTGTTCCAGGGGAGCACCCAACAACCTTCGTCTTTTCTTGGAAACGTCTTCGGAATGAAGGCTTGTGTAGTGGGGGGTCCCTCAGGTATGTGTCTGTGAGCGGCGCTCGCGTGAATTCCACGTTTGGGCAGCCGGGACGATGGCGCGAGAGATGCATGCTTCGGTCATCACAAGCCGCCCCGGGCCCAGGGCCGGGTGATTTTGGGACATGATTCAGCCCAGATGCAGGTTTCGTCCTAAATACCAGCGCGGCGTCAGGACAATAGTACGCCAAGAACTGGTGGAAAGTTATCCATAACTCGGTCAGAGGCAAAAAGCGTTGAGCCGGCCAGTGACTGATGGAGCCCCGACTGACGGATAGGCGACGTTGGACTCAGCCAGCCCAAACAGGCACAGGTCGGTCTGAGGCACAAAGCTAGGACGGAGACCGGTCATGCTGGAGGCAGGCGAATCAGAGACATGTGTCATGGGACGCTGTCAGAGGGAAGGCCCCTTTGGCCCAGACGGGCGGCCAAGAAACTTGGACTGTACTCGTACAGGCTGGATGCTTGGCCACAAGGTGTCCGTCCGCCACCGCAAGACGCAGATTGTGGGTGAGGAGGCCGTCGTCGGATGGGTGGTTGGTAGGGTGTAAGATTCCTGCCGGGCCAAGCTAAACCTGCACAGGCTGCAGATGGGGATAGGCAGGGTTGGCATGGGATGACATGAGCCACCATGGAGGAGGGGCGTCGGGATATTTTCCTGCCGCTAAAAGAGTCGTGTCATCGACTTGGTCGTGGCAAGGACATCGACGTTGCATTGCTTAGCTCGACGTCTCTTTGGCAGAGAAAGAATAGGGACCAAGATGGGCGTCCGAGAAGCCAGGGCCGTAGGAGGAGGTCCTATTGAACTGCCGAAGTGATCGTCGTTTAGGGGCCGGTTTGTGTGCGGGAATGGCCGAAGAAGAACAAAGGGACGTTGCGCCTCAGAGCCAACTCGGCGGTGGCACACTTGCTAGGGCTTCTCGGTCCTGATCTGGGGGCCGGCAGGTCGGCCTGAGGAGTCGTCAGCAGAAGAGCCAGGGCGACGTGGGATGTCTTGGGTGCGGGCGGTTAGCTCTGCGGTCCCTCGTGGCGCCGGGACAAGACAAGATCCCATGCTGGGCCAGCTGGCTGCCTCCCTTGCCGATCCTGGCGATACTTGGTCGGCCCTGCTGCGAGAGATCGTAAGCAGCCGCACGACGGACGAACGCTGATCAGTGATGATGAGTGATCAGTGATCGCTGATCACTGCTCCATCCCGCTGTCTTACTCGGCAACGGTGGTGAGGAGATGGTGCTGCCGAGCGAGCCGGGGGCCGGACGGGCCATATGCAGGCAGGCGTCGACTGACGAAGAACTGCGTTCATGGCCATGCTTCTTCGGGCAGGCAAAAAGCAGGCGGTGGGTGGTGGTGGCAGCCAGATACTCGTAATTGTGCACACGCATCGTGTGGTTGTGGTCAAGACGAGTCGCTTGTGTTGGCCCCCTCCGATGATTGTCGGATACTACCTACCATGCTGGACCTGGCTTAACCTGACAAGCCTGGCACGGCAGGACTTGTCAATGCAAGGTCGTCTGGAGGGTGGCATAGGTTGTGGGCGGCGTGTTGCATCGAGCCTCTCGGGCACGCTGGCCGATGGTCACCGGATCGGCCTGGGCCCTGTGCCGGTGCTTGTTGACGGGCGACCCTTGGCCTCGCTACTGCAGGGTGTCTTGTGATAGTTGCATCCGTCTGCTGCACGTCAAAGGGGGTCCGCTTCTGGCGAGGATGAGTTCCGCTCTGAGGTTGTAGAGGGTGGGAGGGTGTGCGATCTGGGGGCGTCTATGAGGAGTTTCCAGGTTGAGATTGGTGCGCGAGTGCGGTTCAACTCTCCACGGCGGAACGAAGCGCGGCAAGGTGTGTGTGGACAGGACACTACCGGATTGTGGCCGACGCCGGACAGGCCAGGAGAGGAAATAACCGTACTCGGTAGGGTAGGGTTCGTGTCGTGAGTGTTGGTTGCTGCTGGTAGCGCGAGAGGGGGAAAGCTGGACAGGACGTGGAGACTGAGATTGACTGGTCGATGTGGGCGAAATTGCCATGTCGTCGATGGATGGAGAATTGGGCAGGATCGACAAGGGCCCCGGGCTTGGCTCGTGCACCAGAGCCTGAATCTGATGGATGCTATGCTGGCTAGAGGAATGGGGCTGGCTGGCTGGCAGTTCTTTCCAGGGCTGGCTGGTTGCTCTTGCCTGCCCTGGGGTGGCTCTCCGTAGCGCCTGCACCGGGTTGTTCTTGGCATTGCCGAGGTGGAGGAAGGAAGGACCTGAGGAACCTGGAAGGAAGGAGCCTGGAAAGCCAGAGTTGTGGCTTGCCGGCCAGGGCCTGGCGGATAAACAAGCCAAGTGCACCGGCACATCAGTGGACCGCGCCCTGAACCTGCCCCGGTGTCCGCCCCCCTGGCGGGCGATCTGAGGGCGGGCGAGCGGCGAGCGGCCCCGGGGGGTGCCTTCAGTAGTGTGGCTCGGGTCCGGTCCGCCCACACCTGCCCGTACCGCACGCACAGGGGGAGCCGCGGTGGATTTGGCAGACGCGAGTGGCGCCGGCTTTCCCTCCCACGGCAGCCTCGTTCGCTAGTCCCGCCGCGGCTACCAGTGCCAGCCGTGCTAAGTGAGGAAGGAGGCGCTGTGGAATGCCCCTTCCGGCTCTTCGGACTGTTCGTTCTTTCCGTCCTGAAGATCGTTTTGGTCTTCCCCCGCGTGGAGGCGGGAGAAATGGTGAAGACGATAATTACTCCTCATTCTGATGTAGTTGAAAGATAACGACCCCGTTGACTGACTACTATACAGACGCCCGGGCCTCGGCGTGCCGCCCAGTTCACAAACTTACCTATTCCCATCTCAAATCCCCCGCGTCCCCTATTCCTATTCCACGCCCCCCTGATCGCCTCTCGCGCCGGTCTCCTCCCAAGACCCAAGACCCCCCGGCCCAAGGCAGCGGCGCCCTGGATCCAGCAGGGCATCCCCTTCCAACGACGAGAGCAGCTGGTGCGCTAAAGCACGTCGACTGCGTAAAAGGTACAAAGTCTGATCGCCGGAAATTTCCCGCACATACTCGCTGCAAACTAGACCAACCCACCCACGGATGCCAACTGAACTGAACCGAGACCGCGCAGATTTTAGGCTCGCCCACGTCTGTCATCATGTCGTCGCCACGAGAGCCAGTGCCAGGGCCACCCGTCAGCTTCTGCCTCGTCCGTGGGCCGCCCTACGCACGAAAGGACGGACCAGACTCGGACCACGACCCTTGCTGGCGCCCACTCTCCCCGGCAAGCTGCCCGGTCTGACGTCCCGAGTCTGACGTTTGGTTCAGCCTCGACGCCAGTGGCGGCCTTTTTTCTCCTCAGGTCTCGGTCCCGAAAACGGGGTCGCATCGAGGGCCCCAGCAGCAGGGCACAAATGGAGTCGCCTTGCGGGCGGCATTGTGCACCTGGAACCTGCACAAGATTCGGTGCCAGGGCGGCGGCATGGAACAATTGGAGAGATCGCCGTTCTTCACCGCCGCCGCCGCCTTGATCGTGCCGAGGCTGCGATCTCCAGGGTCCCGGACACGCCGCGGCCGTGTCTTGCGCGAGGCGGCGATCTGCCAAAGTCTATTCTGGCGGACCTCGCAATGTCGTCTCCCATCCGTCGTCCCCTTGTGACGGGATGAGTGGGCGTGCTGCTATCTCACCCTCCATCACTCGGCTTCGCCTGCCACCCCTACGTCTGTGTCCTCGTGCCAGTTGCTCACCGCATGGCCGCAACGCTCGGATGACAGTGATCTGCGTCGAGGAAACGTTGTTTTGCCCGTGCTAATTCCTCACGGGCGTATCAGGAACGAGGCTCGTGGCCGTCTGCTGAGCCCCGCGATGCGTGAAACCGGCCGGTCTGCTCTGGTCTGTCCACGGGTGCCCCTTTCATTCCATTCGAGGCACTGACGGCATCGTAAAGTACTCGTACTGTATTATCACGAGGACTCGGTCCATGGATCGTCAGCGCCACGAGCCAGGCGGTGGCCCTCCAAACCCCCCTCGAGTCTCGCCACGAGCCAGGGCAACAAGGTTGAGCCAGCCCTCCAAGGGCAGCTCTTGGCATCGGCCACATCTGCGAGTTGCTGTGCAGTACGATCGATGGTAGCAGTGGCCCTTGAGGTCATTGCACAGGATCGATCTGCGGCTGCAGAATGACCACGCCCGCCGCCGGGGTTCTACGTCACCCCGTTTACGTCTTGACGTGGAGGGGCACCTACGAGTAAGGTTGCATGACCACCTCCCACCTTCCCGTGTGCCCCCTCGACATGCTCATGAACTGTCTCGGTTCTCTGCGCGCACCAGAGAGAGCTGGACGCTTGCCAACCCAGCCGGACCCAGCAACGGTGCGGTTGGCTAACCCGTGCCCGGCTTGCCCGGTATCTGGGAGGAACACTTTGGGGAAACACCAAGGGCCGCCGTCTCGTGTCAGGGGGAACAGGGCCTGACTCTACTGCGATCCGTCAGGACGTCACCCAGGCCGCCCCAACGCTTCTAGCGCCCCCTAACCTGAATCGAGCTTGACCACGGGCGCGGTTACAAGGCGCACTAGCCCTTGGATGGTTGGTGCCTCGGATTTCGCGCCGGGCCCATCCAACCCCTCCGAGTCGTTATGACAGCCAGTTGATTGGTTTTGCAAAGCGGCCGCAGAGTCCAGGGTCCAGAGGACCGTCAGGGCGGGTAGAGCCCGAGCTAGGACAAGCAAGGTGAGTGATCTGCTGGGCCAAGAGTCCGCCCTGGATGTTCACTTCCAGGGCGCACACGCCACTGTAAGGTTGCATTCGCGGAATTCCGCAGCGATCCGCGAAGCATGCACCAGAGGGTGTGCGCAATTCAATCGTGGCTAATGACATCGTGGGCGTTTCTGGCTGGTTAATAATTCAGGGACTTGCACATCATCAGCTGGTCGAGCTTTGCCTCCGGAGATGCAATTTTCTGCTAGTAAATTAGGTTGGCGCCTCCGGGCGTTAAGCGTCGACTCCCGTCAAGGCTGGCGATCGTCCCGCTGCCGGATTGCCGCTGCAAACAGGTGTCTCGCAGCGGACGGCATGGCGAGGGCATCACATGGGAACTCGTACGAGAGATGAGCGGGGAGATAGGGTCTCGAGTGGTCCAGATCGGCGGTAGAGTAGAGGGCCCGGGGCGGGATGCACGGCATCGCTCGATGCTGCGCCTCGGCCGGGGCGTCGGGGAGAGCTGGTGAATGCAGATCCGAGCAGCGGGATCAGGGGCGGAGGTTCGGGGCGGCGAAGAAGCAAAGCCGGTTCCCGAGTCGGACGGGGAGTCGGAACGGGAGGAAGGGAGGAGGAGGGGAGGGGGGCCGGCCTTTCTTGGGTGCTTGTCTCGGTGACTCCCGATGATTGACACAGCAAGTGCCGGCGGGCTTGGTCATTAGCTGAACGTTATATGGCATCCTCTGGAGGCAATGATTGACAGTTTTGGTCTCGGCCGAGTCAATCATCCCAAGATGCTCAGCTCTGCCGCACGTGGTGGCATGCCGGCTCCGGGGGTGATGCGATGATCTTTCTATTCTTACTGGAGGGGACAAGAAATAGGGGCGTTTTTGGTCGTTGGACCGACTGGGAACCGGACCTAGGCAGATACCGGCGCAGGACGGTCCTGAGGGGCCGGCCCAGCCTCGCGGGCGCGGGGTGCGTGTCTATCTTCCTGTGTCGTCTTTGTTTGTTCTTCAGCTTCTAGATCAGAGTCAGGTCAGACCGCCTAGGCTGTTAGCAGTGGGACGGGCACATCGCGTGCTTGGCCCACGACCACAGCCCTGGGTTCTGGAAGGTCGAACGGCTCCGTAGGAATGTTCCAGTTTGTCGCGGGGGAAACCGTCCAGACGTAGTCGAAGCTGAGTGAGGTCGGAGGTTGGAGTGACCTTTCAGTCAAATTAAGCTCAGTCATGTCGTCATAGACTTTGCATGTGCGGGAGAACGCGCCCCACTTTTGGTTCTCCACGCCGTTACTGAGACCGGCGAAACGTATCGCCGAACCCCCTTTCCACCGCGCGTGCCCGCTGACGGGGGACCTGCGCCTCTGTACCGGCGCGCCCCAAGGTGCTAGGAACGGCGCTACACAAGGGCTCATGCCAGAAGCAGCCAATGACATTGACGCGGCGGCCGTCGCGCTGCCCGCTGCACTGCAAACACTACCGTGGCTGGATGGACGACTTCTCATCAGAGCCTTTCCGAACGAATCCTGCTTGGCCCCCTTGCTCGCGACGCTGCCTTGGGCTGGGAAAGCTGCATGACTTGACGATTTCCGCCTCCGTTCTCGGGACGACCTGGAGATTCTTCTTGGCCGCCCGCACCCCCGCGTCAACCCGGCCCTCCGAGGTCGCCCCTCCCTTTTGAGTCCGTGAACTCCACACACTCTGCCGGCCCTTGCCCTGTGCGTTCCGCGCAGCCGTCATGGACCCCGATGCCGTCCCGGGCGATGCGGCCTCCGGCCCCCAGGCTCCGGACTCGCTGGCCTGTGTTACCTGCCGCTCCAGGAAGCTCAAGTGCGACCGGGTGAAGCCCGTGTGCACGAGGTGTGTCAAGGCCAAGGCTGAGTGTGTCTTTCCCGAGTCGAGGAGGAAGCCTGCTTTCAAGCGGCGGAACGTGAAGGAGCTCGAAGAGAGGCTGGGTATTTATGTCCCTTGTGTGTGTGTGTTGTGAGATTCGAGGCTGACGGGTTGGGCAGCGCAAGTCGAAGGTCTCTTGAGAGAAGGCCGGTCTTTGAATGATGCCGGCGGATGGGGCGGTTATGGTGACAATGGAGATGGCTCTCGGTTCCCTACGGGGAGTATGGGTGACTTCACCGTCGACATGGAGACTGTCATGGCCAGGGAGGCGGGGTTCTCGACGGGAAGCGGCTCAGGGGGTGACATTCGATCAGTACCGCCGCCGACTGAGACCAGTTTCCATACGACATCTCGGTTCACGAACCCGGCAGGACCTGCCCAAGAGTTGATGGAGATGGGACTGAATGAGCAGCTGCCGCCGTTCGAACTGATGGAAGAGCTGTGGGTTTTCTTTCGTTTGACTTGGGCCTATCGGTTGAGCTGACTGAAGACAGGAACGCGGCATACTTTCAACGAGCTCATATGTTCATCCCCATCATTCACCCGAGTAGGTACTTCCAGGCGTTCTACTCGGCACCACACAAGAGGCCGCCCATGTGTCTCCAGTATGCCGTGTGGACCATGGCTTCGAACGGCCATGACAAGTATGGCCACTATCATGATATCTTCTACAAACGAGCACGGCAGTATGCCGATGGGGACGAGATGAGGGTTAGTTTCCTCCTTGACATGCACTGAAGGAGGGTATTGGGCTGACACAGACACAGGGATACGGAGAACACTTCCTCTCGGTAGCACACGCCCAGGCATGGGCACTCATCGCGACCGACGAGGCGCGTAGCATGCTCTTCACAAGGGCGGCCATGAGCTCTGCAAAGGCCGTCCGACTCGTTGAGATGATGGGCTTGCACCGTATCGACGGCGGCGGTCACGAGATGGCGCCAACGCTGGCACCTGCGAGGGACTGGACCGACCTGGAGGAGCGAAGAAGAACGTTCTGGGGCGTCTTCTGCATTGACTGCCACGGCAGCATATCCACAGGGTGGCCGACGCTCATCAACCCGAACGACGTACGTCCACACTTCTCACAGACTCGCTTTCCTGCTGACAAAACTCACAGATCAACACGAACCTCCCCGCCTCGGAAACGGCTTTCAACGAGGGCCGCGAGGAGACGACGTGCCCCCTGACCGACGTGCTCAAGGGGGCGGCCTACTCAACCTTCGCTGGCTCCATCATCATCTGCCACATCCACAACGAGATCCTTCGACACGTCCACCGCGCCAAGCCTAACGACCGGCCTGAGGACGTTGAGTACGGCGACTTTTGGAAGAGGCACCGCGAGCTCGATAACATGCTGTCGAGCGCGTTTATCTTCTTGCCAGAGATCTTCCAGCTCCCGCGTCAGCTGAGGAATCCCTCGGCTGTTCATACTAACTTGAATCTGCACGCTGGTATCATCTGTCTGCATCACGCCGCCATAGAAAAGGTTGATAAGCACGGCCTTCCTGTAGCTCTGAAGCAGGCGTCGGAGCGACGTATCCGCGACGCGGCTGAGGAGATTGTCAACATTGTGCGGCTTTCGAGCCATGTCAACCCCGGATTTGTACGTCACACCCCGTGCTTGCACTTTGATCAGCTCTAATATCTTCCCAGAAAAGTCCAATGGCCGCATTATCCATGTATTGCGCCTCGTCAGTCTACATCTACGCCGCAAAGACCAATCCCCAAGCCGGCCTCTCGACTTCCGACAGGGACAACCTCGAATTCATCATCCGCGCCATGGAAGCCATCGGAAAACACCACCTCATCACCCAGTCATTCTTGCAGCAGATTTGCGCCGACGTCGAGCGCAACGGTCTCGTGGACGCTGTGGCATTGCCCGGTCTCGCCAAGCACAGGAATGCCTTTGGCTGGGCGTCGTCCAACGTGCCCCTCCTCGCGAGGAGCTACCTGACCAAACACTCGGACATTCAGGTGCCTTTACCTGGCAGACTACCCCTCGGCGTGGCCAGTGGGACGTTTGACCCAAGCAAGACACCGCAGGCGCAGACTGCGAGGGGCTGCGCCACAGCACCGCTGGAAACTGTTGGGCCGGCAGAGGCGACGAATAAGAGGCGTAGGACGTCGCCGCCCCCACAGCAGCAGCAGCAGCAGCAGCAGCAGGACAGACCGTCGTATGACTGGAACAACCAAGCTGCACCAACAACTTTCTACGACAACAGCAATAACAAGGGCCGCGGCGTCTTTGGCGGTGGCCTCCTGCGAGCAAGCGGCGTGGCGCCCATGCCAAACGATGCTCCTCCATCCGTCAGCTTACCGCACCGGGCGAGCACCAATGTCTCCCCGGTAGTCAACCTCCCCCCGGCGGTCGGTGTCTCGGCTCCGCCGCCGCCGCAGATGCCGATAAACATGGGGGTGATGGGCCAGCCGCAGGGGGACACCATGCCGTACACGACGGCCGTGCTGCCTGCTGTGACGGTGGGATATGATGCGGCGGGGGCGTTTGTGTATGCGCAGCCGACGCAGGATACGGGAGCTATGGGGTTCGCGGTGCCGGAGGCGGTTGATCCGTGGAACTTTTTGCCGGTGATGGATGATGCGACGTGGGCGGAGATGGAAGGGGGGGCTGGGACGGGGTGAACAAGGTACGGGGTGCGATAATGTGTTTGTGAACTTGGGACTGCTGGTGTTTGTAAGAATTACCGCGTGGCATCACAGGGTACTTGCTCCTTGTTTTAGAGGCTTTGGTTGTATGATGTTGCTAGAACAACGGCGATCGATAGAAGGTATCAGAGCACGCCACGCTTTTCCCATACAGACACCATATGAGAACCCAGGACATCATCTCCATGTCCTCCCCTCAACTGATACACGGGTTCCAAGCATCGTCCTCCCCCTCCCAAAGGTCCCTGTCACCCAGCTCACTTTCCTCCGGAATGTAGGGACGCAAGACCCTGAAGACATACCAAGGCGGCATGCACCATCCTCCCGCCTCGACGATACCGCGGTTCATACGGTGAATGTACTCGTTTCCGGCGAAGCCGGGAGTGGTGAGGTCGCTGACATAGACCAGCGCGTCAACCCGCATGCCGGTGCTCAAGCCCTCGGCGGTGGAGTAGATGATGGTGACGCGGAGGTAATGCTTCTGGTAGTTGATGGGGACGAACTCGTGGAAGTCGAGGGTTTGTTCGTCGGTGGGATCGAGGAGGTAGAGCATGCCGTAGATGCCGATGGGGGGAGAGGGAGGGGTGGAGGGGTGGAGGATGTTGGCGTAGCCGCGTTGGTTGATCTGGAAGGTCCAGCCGGAGAGGTGGGCGAGGCCGAGGGGCGTGGAGGAGGGGCAGCGGTCGAGCATCTGGGTGGTGGAGATGTTGGAGCCGTAGGCGAAGTAGTATGTAGGCGGAGGGTCCGCCATGTTGGAGGTTGGTTGATGGTAGAGGGTAGAGTGAGGCATGTGGTGTTTGTTGGGTGTGGTGTTGTTGTGGTTGCAGAGGTGGGTTGTTGATGATGTCGTGGGTTTTATATGCTTTGGGTGGTGACCCGCATGCGAGGTATCCGCATGTGAGGTATCCGCATGTGAGAGACCAGACTGAAGATGTGTTTGCAAGCTTTGGCCTGTCATCTGTCAGATGCTGCGCGCTTCATGCTTTCATGCCGAGGAGGCAGAGCCGTGGTAGCTTTGTTTGGACAGAGTCAGAAAACGTCTCGATGCAAGACAAAGGATGGATCCCCAAAACCAACAATACTACATTGCGGTTTACGAGTTCGAATTGCATGGAATTTGCTATGCTTTCAGAAAGGAACAGACTCTGGAGGAATTCTCATGCTGCGGCTTTGCTGCTGGATAAGAACCTGTGGATCACAAGGTTCAACAATGCATCTATTTGTGACTCTGTTTGTTCTGATCATCCTGGCCCGACCTCATCAAATATGCCACACTCCCATCCAAGAGTACTGGATTCGCTCGACCGGTCTTGAAAAATGTGCTTGATACCCGTAGGTGAGGGCAAGTTCTCCCCTTTAACTCATGACGAGTCGTAAATATGCTCCTGAACAATCCTCTCCTGCTGACACCTCAACGCCGTGTAGCTCGCAAGAATCTCGCCCATGAACCGCTCAGACACCTCAGCATATACCCGCATCTCCCATGCCTTTCCACCACCTTCCGGCAGCCGAATCTTCCGCAACGCAATCACTAGCCGGTCATACGCATCAAGCAAACATAGGGCTCTGGTATTGATGCCCTCAACATCCCTCAGGGTACGCATGCTCCAAAGCAGCAAACCCTCCGAGCTCGTCCACAATACGCCTGGGCCTGACGTGCTCCAGTCGCTCTCCTCCGCGGCGAAGATGCGACGCTCGACGAATGACTTCTTGTCGTCCGTCATCTCACCAGCTACAACGTGGATCTCAGCGTCCCAGTTGCTCCCGCCGAAGAGCTTGACCCAGGCCAGTTCCCTGGAAGTGCCGTCGACGAGGCTGTTCACTCGGAAGTGTGGTGTCTGGCGCGAGAGACCGGAGCCGAGTGCCCACGCACATTGATACTGGAGGAACTGCCTCTCTTTCTTCTTTGCGCCAGGATCTTCTGGCGGGATCCCTGGCGACTCGATCACACACGTCGAGGCGGTTGTGTTGTTGGGATCGGTGACCTTGGTGGGCAGGCCAAACCTCCCCGTCTCGATAACCAGCTTCCGCACAGGAGTGAGAGCCTGATACCGAGCTTTGATGTTGACGATATTTGGTCTACTCAACGGCGGTGGAAGCCCGAATGGGCTGCGTGCCACTTTCGAACCTGGTGTTGCCTGGCCGCCCTTCGTCTCCTCAGGCTTGGGCATCAGCGTGCTGCTGTCATACCGCACCTGTGAACCCTTGTTGTCGTCTGTCACGAGGCGCAGGCCGCATCGCTCGCAGTAGTAGAGGAGGCTGCGGTCTCGGGTGTCTCCCAGCAGGCAGCAAGCGCATGAAAGGCAGAAGAGGATGTAGATGAAGAACCTGTGTTCTGTCAGCCGGACATATCGGGAGAGGACTGAAAGAGTTACTCACAACCCGACGGAATCATCCGATTTTGAGACGATGATGGTGCTCCCTCGGTATGCGCATGCTGGGCAAAGGGCAGTGGCCGAGTAGTCTGGACCGGGTGTCACCTTGTAGGGGTTTGGAGGAGGCGCCATTGCAGCATGTCTCGTTGTTCAAAATGCCTTGGATTTTAGCTGGCTTTACCTCCATTTATGCACCAGAAACTCATGCTCGACCCTTGCTAGGAACGCCTTGTAGATCAGGAGACGTCTACATGCGGCTGGAACGAGGCGGATTTCACGATGGGTCGTGGCCAATGGTGATCGTTTTGGGAGAAATCGAGGCCCCGTGGTCGAGTGCACGATGCCGATTGGTCGCGCTCTTGACAGTCGCCAACTCGAGCCATATCAGGACATGAGTCTACTGATACAAAGGGACTTTGAATTGGTCTTCTTCACAAATGCCATACTTTTGCAGAATGCCATTGTGTCGTTCAATCTTGGCCATACCCTGACATCATGCCTATGACCCTGCCATCCAGAACCATGCCCATCGTGATACCATCGTCACACCTTACTGCTCCCCCTCGCTGAGCGTAATGATGCTAAACTCAGCACTCCCCTGCCCAGCCTTGATAAACCTCCGCACCCCAGCCTCCAGCACCTTCTCCCCCAACATATCCTCGCCCTCAGGCACAGCGCCCCGGCAGATCAGCCCGCCAAAGCTCCCCTCAAACTCCCACAAGTTCCCATCGGCGCCTCGTACAAAAGCGAGGAAGTGGTATCCAATAGGGTCTCCCGCATCAGGTGCCGTCGTATCGCCTCCCACCGCCGCCCGGCTGTGACTCGCCTCGAGGACGGTAGAGTTGTAGAGCAGCTCGGCGCGCTTGTCAGGCGAGGAGATGGCCAGAGCTTCGCGGAGTATATCGGCGAGCGGTGAGCCGGGGACGATGCGCTCGCGGGAGGGGCCGTTGAGAGTTGCGTGGAGGAGGGCGATGAGACCGCAGGCGTTGCCGATGGTCTGGGGGAACCAGAGGACGGGATGGGGGCCTGGAGTGTCTGTGGCTGCGGCGGGAGGGGGGCTGGATTTTAGGCCTGCTGCTTCGTCCTCGGCTTCGACGGCGTGGTAGGCGTTGGACTGGGAGGGTTAGCAGTGCTTTGGATATCTTGGAGGCTGTGGTAGAAGCTGGACTCTTGAACTCACAGGTGTGATGAAGATGAGAGCATGAGCTGGGCGCGGCACCATGGCGAGCAGGTCTGGATCATCTAGGGAGTAGACGTCGTGGAAGGCCAGCTGAGGGTCCATGCCGAGATCGTGGGCGAGTTTGGTGAAGACCTGGGGGTTGTTCTCGAGCGGAACGAAGTACTTCTTGCCTGCGGCGTTGTGGTGGACGGACATATTGGGCGGTTTGGTTTGGCACGTCTCAATTCAAATTCTTTCTGTCTCGGGTGCTCGGGAGGGAGACCTGATTCTTTGGCTGTGTATTGGTGAAGTCAATGGTGCTTGGTAGTGTGTACGTCGAAGGGCGTGTGGTTCGAGTCGAGTTGGAGAAGCTGCAGGCACCAGGCACGCTGACGCAAGGTGCATGCCACCCACACATTCAACATCGGGAAAGAGCTCGAAGTGCCATGTCTGAAGCAAACACCAAATCCATGATTCCCCGCTCGTGCACTATCAATATTCGAAGGTTGTCCCCAGTCAAATCTGATACACCATCATCACATCACAAACTGCCACCTCCTACGCCGTGAGGAAATCTCCCCTGGAATTTGACTCGCTCTGGATTCTACGCGAATACCCGCCATCTACTTCCTCCCTCTCCTTCTTCCTCTATCCTGGACTTAAAGTCCCAGCAGCAGCTCCCAGCCCCAACGTCCATCCCCATCGAGCCACGCCTCATGCGCCATAAATAATAAATCACCAGCCCCAAAAGAAAAAACATCCTCGCAAGCCAAAGCGCCTCTGGATCAAGGAGAATAATAGAGAGATATGAAGAGGGGGTGGCGGGGAAAGAGTCGAGAGAAAGCAAAAAGCCCTGTCTGTCGTATAGCGCTCGCCTTGACCCTTGCCTCCATTTCGAATAGTGTCTACAGCACGGCCAGTGTCGATTTTGTGGTAGCCAAGGGAGCCTTCACGGCCAACTTGTCCCCAAGGACAAGCCCGGCCAGAAGTACGACGACGCCGCGTTCTACGCTTCGTCGCCGTGCGCGTTCGGCCGCGAGTCGAAGCCCACCCGCGCGTTGACCGCCCGCCGGTGCGTCTTGATCTCCAGGTGCTTCTCAAAGTTCTCCGTCCGCGTCTCCGGCCCGAACGTGTACGACTTGCCGGGACAGTCGCGGCACTTAATCCGCGGCAGGAACATCCACTTGTGCCCTGCCGGCGTGCCCTCCTGGCCCGCCGGCACCGTCACCAGCGTCTCCGTCTCCGGGTTGACGCACGAGTATCGCATCACCGCGTCGAACTGGTCGTGCGGGTACCGCTCCTGAAGTTGCTGCAGGCTTCGAGTTGCCCACTCGGGAGCCGGCGGCTGTTTCTTCGTCAGTTTTTGTTCTGATGTTATGATCACATCTCAGGGATACTCACGGGTACGGGTTGTGGCCGGCCCTCGGTCGGCGCCGGTGCAGGGATACCGCCAAACAGCGCCGCAGACTTGGCTGCTGCCGCCTGGTTGCTAGGCGCTGGCGTCGATGGCGGCGGCATGGACGAGCTGGGGCCGACAGAGGCGCTGGGTATCCGCGTATGCGCGGGGGTACCAGGCGTCTGGGAGCCGCTCGGCGTGAACCGGCCCCTCGGCGCCTGCAGCAGCCGCCTCAGCTTGTCCTTGGACACCTTCAACGTGACGATGAGCGACGTCGGCTCCTCTGTGTCGTCCCGCAGATCGCGTCCGCCGCGGCCGACGTTACGGCGTGTCTCGTGGTGGTGGATGACGGCCGCCTCGGGCGTCTCGGACCTGCCCAGGTTCGCCATACGGTGCTGAGCCGCAGTGGCAGCGCCGCGCAGGCCCCTTGTCCTCGCGGTGCCGCCGCCGAGCTGCGATACAGCAGGCGAGTCGGGTCCAGAGTCGTCGCTCTCCTCCGAGTCGGACAGGTCGCCGTCGCGCGCGCCGGGGCGCTTGCGACCACCAGGGGCGCCGGCCACCCTCTTGTACAGCGTCGTCTCGTCCATAGTGGTGGGCGCGCCCGGCAGCACAGAGGACATGACGAGGGTACGGATGGTGCGTTGACGCTCGCGGAGGTCGGGCAGCTGGGGCCCGCCACGACGGTTGATAGACCGCTTCTGGCGCCGCTGCTCGCGCGAGAAGACGAGCTCGTTGCGCTCTATGTCGGCGTCGGTCAATTCGTACAGGTACGGCGCGTACTCCTTGGCTTGCTGCTGCGGGCGGAACACGGCCGGCAGCGGCGACGGCAGGAAGGCACCAACGAGGTCCGGATCCTCGACGGGGCGGCCGTCGAAGGGATGGCCGACACCGTACAGGCTCCGTGTGAAAAGCTGGCACTGCTCTCGGATGCAATGGGCGATGGATGTGGTGAATTCGCCCGATAGCGACAGGTCTCGGGCCATGCTCGCAGCAAAGTCTTCGGGTGAGTTGAGCGGGTTGTTGATCTCCCACTCAAACTGATCGATCAGGGTGTGTTGGCCAATTGTGATGTTGAGCTTGATGAGGATGCGCATCTCGTCGTTCTTATAGGCCGCGTATGGCAGCTCGGGGTCGAGGGCGTCTTCCTCGGAATAGGCAAAGGGGTAAAAGTCGATAAGCTGCTCCTGCACCTGCTGCATGACCATGCGGTGAACAGGGGCCACCAGGGGCTGCTCCAAGTTCAAGTCCTCGAGAAGCTGGTGGGTGAAGAGGTCGACGTCAACAATACGGTCGTGCAGGTTCCAGGTGAACGTGTCGCGCAGCTTGACTTTTTCGTAGTCGACGTCGATCCGGACGGGCACCAGCTCCTCGTGCTGCTCTGCCTGCTTCTTGATGTCCCGCTTCTTCCAGGCCAGCGGCGGGGTGCGCCGCCGGCTTTGTCGCTGATGCCGCTGGAAGGGGTACACGAGCTGCGACGGGAACTGGTTCTGCACGCGCACGGCATCGGTCACGCCGTTGCCGCCGAGGCGGTATCCGTCGCCGTGGAGCACGCGCGGCGGGAAGACGTGGCGGTTGTGCTTGATCATGTTGTAGTCGTCGAGCATCTGCTGGGTGCGCACGACGCTGGCCTCGTTCCGGACGCGCTGCTGCTCCATGGCGACGAGGTGCTGGGCGTCGCGGGAGAGGAACCGCTCGATCATGAGCTTGTTGAAGGATTCCTTGTCGCGCATCGGGATGGCCTGCTTCGCCTGTTGAGGCTGTTCCTTGGGCGTGCCATCGCGCGCCGCGGCGCTCCCGCTGCCGCTGCCATTGGCGGCGACGGGCGGTGTTGAGGACGTCGGGGTGGATGAGGACGGTTGCGCGGCCATGGTGAGAGGAGGGCCGCTCGTGTCGCCGAGCAGCCGCAAGAACGCGACAACTCCAGCGAGAGGATGTGTCGCAAAATATCGGGTATCGGATTGGCCGGGGGCGCGGGGATCGGGGTGCGTCGGGGGGTTGTCGCGGGGTGGATGGTTGAGTTGAGGTGGAGGATATCTGGTGTTTCCGTGAAATCTGGAAGCCTTCCGTTCAATCGCGTCCGACGGGACGGGCGGTCGCTCACACTGTTCCCCTGCTTGCGTAGGGGAGGAAGGCTCTAACGCGGGTGAGGTACCTCGGGTCTAGAACTTGCGTGAGACGTCGGCGGGAGGCTACCTGCAGCTGATAGTTTGTGGATCCCGCTTCCACCTCCGGCCGAGTCAGGGGCTTAGTACCTCTTTTGCAGTGCTCATTTGCTTAGAAGCATTATTATGCATGTGCGGGGCGACTCGCCAACTAACCGAGTTATTGCCCAATTGAGCTCTTGACGGGGACCAGGAGCAAGATCCACCGGACATCTCGAGCTGGGCCTAGCGCAGCGGCACTCGGATGGCCAGAGCACTTCCGGACCAGTCGACGGCAGGCACCGTGAGGTACCTTCTCAGGCGATTTAGGCGCCTGAGTACATGACGCACCTGGTGCCCGAGGACCTAAGGTCCCCCCGCCAGGTAAAGCTGGGAAAGCTGGAAAGCATCCACTGCTTCGCCTGAAGCCCCTCCTTCCGCACCCCGCCTCGAAAACTCGGGACTCAGTCAAAAATACCACCCCTCCCAGCTCTGCTCGCGACCTCGTGTGACCTGCAACCCACACGTTTCTCGACCCAGTCTTTGTCGAGAACTTCCCTCATCCCCTCATCAACAAACACCCATTTCCCCAGGTATCATCACACGTATACCGCCCATCATGTCGGACGACAAGGCAGTTGGTACGTGCTCCCCATCTCTCTCCGTCTTCCCCGGCAGCTTGTTCGTTGCGGCTGGAACATGCGTCACCCGTTCCATCCCACTCTGGCCCTGTTACCCCGCCATCCACCACCGCCACGAGCCACCACCACAACAAAGCCGCATCATGTCGAGGACGTACCGGGCTTGCCGGATAGCTGCATCGAGTCTTCATGAACCGACCGCTGATTTTTGCCTCCAGACTACACCCTTAACAACCCGGACACCTTGACCAAGTACAAGACGGCCGCCCAGATCTCCGAGAAGGTCCTCGCCGCCGTGTCCAAGCTCTGTGTCCCCGGAGCCAAGATCGTCGAGGTCTGTGAGAAGGGCGATGCGCTTCTCGAGGAGGAGCTCGGCAAGGTGTACCGTGGCAAGAAGATCAACAAGGGTACGTTTGCGACGATGGGACTGCCGTAGTCGAACCACCCGTCGACGTCCCCACCATCACATGTTGACAGCCCTTAGGTTTCTCCCACCCGACTACCGTCTCCCCCTCCGCCTATGTCACCCCCTACACGCCCCTGAAGACGGACGAGGCCGAGGCGGCCACCGAGATCAAGGCCGGCGAGGCCATCAAGATCCAGCTCGGCGCCCAGATCGACGGCTTCGGCTCCATCGTCTGCGACACCATTATCGCCAAGGCTGAGGGCGAGGACGAGACCATCACCGGCCGCACCGCGGACCTGATTCTGGCCAACTACTACGCCAACGAGCTGCTCCTGCGCCTGATCCTGCCTCCCGGCACCCTGGCCTCCGGCTCGGACGAGGAGAAGGCCAAGGCCGCCTCTGTTAAGGCCCCCACCCAGGCCAAGATCACCAGCCTGCTCGAGAAGGTCGTCAAGTCGTACGAGTGCAGCCTCGTCGAGAGCACCACGTCGTGGCTCTTTGACCGCAACGAGATTGAGGGCAACAAGAAGATCGTGCTGGCCCCCGGCGAGGGCGGCAAGGGCGAGGGCGTCCCCGCCATCGGCGAGGTTTGGGGTGTCGAGATTGGCGTCAGCCAGGGCGCCGGCAAGGTCAAGTCGATCGACAACAGGGCCACGCTGCACCGCCGCACCCTCCAGACCTACGGCCTCAAGCGCCCCACGTCGCGCAAGATCCTCTCCGAGGTTCAGAAGAAGTTCGGTACCTTCCCCTTCAGTCTGCGCCAGCTCGAGGACGAGCGCGATGCCAAGACTGGTGTCGTCGAGTGCGTCCGCGGCAACGTCTTCCGCCAGTACGAGGTTGTCGGCGACAAGGACAACTCGCCTGTCGCCAGGTACCTGACCACCATCGGTATGTCTTACCCTCTATATACATTGCGAACTGTTGCGCTGACTAGGATACAGCCATCACCAAGAACGGCATCTCCAAGCTGGGCGCCCCCCCTGCGATTGACCTGAGCAAGGTCCAGTCTGACAAGAAGATCGAGGACGAGGAAATCCTCAAGATCCTGGAGCAGCCGCTGTCCAGGAACACCGGCAAGAGCAAGAACAAGAAGAAGAAGAAGACGACCAAGAAGACCGGTGAGGAGTCGGAGGGCGACGAGGAGTAAGCCGCGGGTGGCGAATGCACGCGGGGCGGCGCGGGGGGGCACGAAAGATGACGGGTGCCGACGAATGAGTGCATTGAGGAGGAGGGGAGGGGAGATGTGATGACCGGCTTACCCGCAGAAAGTCCGCGGGTGGACATCTACTGACCCCTCGAAGTGGTCGCAAGGCGAAAGGCACTTCCAGGTTGTTCACGGGGGCGACGGGAGAAGACGGACCGGAGGGCTGGGCTGGGCTGCTGCGTGTGTTTTTCCGCGCGTGGGCCCTGATGCCGCCATCTTATCGGGGCATCAGGCCGACGAAAGCGTGCTCTCGTAGCAGAGGTCAACCCGCAGCCCAGCACCGGTTTCTGTCTGATACTTTCGGACCTTGTTAGCTAGCCAGCCTTGCCTTGCCTGCCCGGGACACCTGTTGGGCGTCGCCTGAAGCCTCTGAGCTGCATGCGGCGGAACGAGGGCCCCGGGCGGGAAGAAAGAAAATGCGCAAAACCGGTTGAAGGTGATCGGATCGATCGACCACCGGCCCCCCCCCTGAATCCATTCACCCGCGCTTCCGAGCATGACCTGCCTATGATGACCTGCCATGTGATGTGCAAGTGGAAGGTGAAATGGGATTATACGATTCAACCGAGATGCATTTGAGTAAAGACAAGCTGGTAATTATGGCTGCAGAGGCATTTGGTCGGACAGGAGGGGTGGTGTCATGAATGAGGTGGCTGGGTGCCCAGCAAAATGTCTGATCAGGGGCTTGCCGTTGGCTGAGCTGAGGTGAGCGAGGCACAGGCACGGAGCAGGCGCCCGACAAAGAAAAGGGGAGGGGACGGGAAGGGGGAGAAGGGGCAGCGTCCCCGAGTCCAGTCCCGCGGAATGCAGGCATGGTTGGCCCGCCCGACACGGCCGCCTCGCCTCACTGGGAATCTGCATCTCTCCGCGCCCGTGTCCGACCCGCGCCCGAGAGGAGCAGAGGGGATCAAGAGGCAGGCATAGGGAGGGCTGCGAATCGGATACGTGGGGCGGAAGGCGAAAGCTGCCCCGTGTGTTCCGGGAGTATGATGCGGATGGAAGGAGATGGATGAGCACTGGATGCTTCGGGGCTCCGGAGCCTCGAGGTAAGCAATCAGTCGAGTCACAAGGCCAGCAAGGTGCAGACCAAGGCTGGAGTGCTAGATCAGAGATGTTTCCTGGATATCCAGTCTTTGCAGATTGGGAAGAAACCGACTGAAGCTTCTGTTCTGTTTTTGCCCCATCGCCGTAGCCCCTGACGTGGTGACCCCTGAATGGCGATTCCCTGCCAGGATGGACACAACACGACACTGGGGGACTCGTCCCTCTTTTCTTTTCCGCCTCGAGTCAAAGATCAAAGCAAGGTATGTATTCAGCAATCGAGGATGAGAAAACGCCTCTTGGTTTGCCTGCACCCATGCAGTGCCGCCTCACGGCAGCGAGCCGGCGCCCCCTGGAGAAAAACCCCGTGACTGCCGTGGATCGTGGGCGCCCCTCCCACCCAGGTGCCGAAGACCGCGACGAGTCAGGGACGGCAGTGCTTTTTGATGAAGGAGCCCCGCGGAGCAAAGAGGAGGTCTTGGGAGATGCAAAGAAGGGGCATCAATTGAATTCTTGGGTGAATGGTTGTTCATGACGCAAGAGACCAGGTCGAGAAGGCGCATCCAATGTGCCTTCCCGTGCTGGGTGAGATTTGAAAATAGGGGGTTTCCTCAACGCACTCCATCGCCCGGGACGGTGCACCATGGGCGCATCCCTCGAATCGCCCACCACAATCCCCGGGCTGCTTGTGATCTTTGATGCTGTATCTGCTGTTTCTATGCTTTCCTGTCGAGGAAGGCATGCGTAAAATCTGACAGTATGCCTTCTGCGTGGTGTCTCTCAACCAAAAGGGCACAAAGGGAAGGAACAACCCAGAGGCCAGGCATACACCTTCTGCGAACACTGAGCAAAAGTCGCTGTGGTCGGAGAGAAGGCGCTGACTGATGGATCCTCTGCTCCCTGTGATTGTACCGTCCTTCACAGTGTTGGCCAGGCGGGCCCCTGGCCACCTCCCGGTCGCCCCCTTCCCGCCTGCCAACCCCAAATGCCATGCCCCCTTAGTGGCCGGCTCCCCCGTCACTACCACGCTACCACCCTGCCTATCAGCCCCGGCCCCGGTGTAGCTTTTCCCGCCGGGACCCCAAAAGCTCAACTCAATCCTCGGAAACCTCTCCAGCTTTCAAGTTCCCACCCCCTTCCACCCCGACATCCCGTCACGCCCGCCTTCGACCACCCCCTGCGCCGCCCACCTCGGCCAGGACGCGACGAAAAGCTCAAGCAGAGAAGTAAGCCCCTCGTTCTCTGTCTCCTGTACAACGCAGATATCAGGAATATCCGCTGACCCGACGCGCAGGGTGCCCCTTCATCAGGCCGCTTGTCGCCGCGCCGTCTCGCCCATCTCCCGCCACCACCTCGACCAGGACCTGGACTGTTTGCTTCCCCCCCTCGAGGGAAACCCCGTCCTGGGGGCGGCACACCCGTTCGACCCTCGAAAAGGACACGCGACGCCGACTTAGGGTATCGAGGAAATCAGGTAGCCGCGCGGGAAGGCCGCCGAGCAAGGAAGGGGTGAAGGGAAAAGGAGAAGAAAAACATACACCACCGCAACAACAAATCGCAAGCACACACAGACACATCTACCCGCCATGCCGAGCTGGGACGGACTTAAGAAGAAGATGGCCAACGGCACAGGCACCAGGTCGACACGGTCGCGCATCTCGAGCCCGCACCCGGGCCCCAACGGCAATGGCAACAGCGGCGCCCTTGAACCGTCAAAGACAGCCGCCAACGAGGGTGGAAAGACCGCCTTGGACCTGTGGCTCGAGCCAAAGGTACAGTCGAGGCCAAGCTACGAGGACCATGGCCTGGTTCGACATGGTGTTCTCGAGAACATGCGGTCGCTCGATGACCTGCCGCGCCCGGTCTCAGCCCTGCAGAAACGGAGGGAGGGAGCTGGAGGCTCCCAACCGGTGCGAAAGATTATCCTGAGGACCAGCAATGCGCGACCGGCCTCATCATCGCCTGCGCCGCCACCGCCCGTGACGCCCACCACAGTCGCGCCCCCGTCAAGGGAGTCTTCATCTCGGCGAGGGACGCGTGAGAGCACCGCCCAGAAACAGCGGCAGGAGAAGTCGCAGGAGAAGGACGAGGAGACTCAGCAACCTCCGCAACCTCAGCAGAAGCCACCTGTGCATCCCGTCAAGGATGAGCTGCCGGCCGCCGCGACGGTCATACCCGTGGCAACTCCTGATCCGTCCGTGGCCATCGCGAGCACCGAAAATTCTGTCGCCAGGCATGCGCTGCCTGGGGGACGGGTCGCCGCAGACTTTGAAGACATTCACGAGGCCAAGGCAGGTGTGCACACGGCCGCTTCGACGACGCGCACACCGCTGCCAGTCCCAGGCCTCCGCCGCAGCCTGCCACGAGCTACTTCCTCAAGCAGGCGCACCTCGGTGGCAGACGATGAGAGCTCAAGGCTCCAAGGCTCGGGGTACGCCGACCGCTCAATTTTCGCGCCCGAGTATCCAGCTCTTGCCGCACCCGCACCATTCACGCCGGTCTTCAATGACAATTCCATCCTTCCTCTCGTTCAGCAGCAAGAGCACACTAGGAGCAGCGACCGTCTTAATATTGACCGGATAGTGGAGGCAGCCGTCGACGACGCGCTCAACCACCACCGCTACCCAACCGCCTGGGCGCTGCGCACGCTTTACGACGAGAAATCCCCTGATCCCCTCTTCCTCGAACTCATCAAATCTGTCTTCACGCAGACAGCCGAGCCTGCCGCTCTTAGGGAATTTGCCGGCCTGCTCCGTGCCGCGAAGAGGGCTGGGAAGAAGGAGAACCAGGCTTGGTACTACTACGGCTCCACACTGCCGTTCCCCGGTGCAAAGCCTTCACCCTGGGCCTCCAAAGTTACTCTGGACCTCGCCCTCGTCCGTGAGCGCCCCGTCACTGCCGCGCCCGCGCCTGCGTCTGCGCCCGCGACTGCATCTACAACTGCACCCGCGACTGCCTTGGCTTCGCTGCCCGTCGCGCCGCCCGAAGAAAAGAAGCAGTCGCAGGAGCCGGTCGAGACGACACCCGCACCTGCTGTCGCTGAGGAAACGGCTGCACCAGCACCAGTACCGGCACCAGCACCGGTCGTGCCCTTCGCAGAGGTCGCCGCCGTTGCTGCCGCCGCTGCGCCCACGCCTGCGCGTGCACCTCCTGCCTCCATCCCCCTCGACCCAGAGACGCCCTCGAGGCGCAAGCGTCGCTCTCGCAAGCACCGCCGCTCAGGAGACGCCATGGACGTGGATGATGCAGGCTTCCCGGCCACCCCCGGCTCGCGAAGGCGCGCTGCTAGCGACTCTTCCGGTCTCTCCGAGCTCGAGCAATCGCCATCACTACCGTCGCCCACGCCCATTGCTCGTCGCGATGTGTTCATGCTGGATGCCGTTGTCGCCGACGCGGCGGCGGCCGACGACGACTCGGCCCCCAATGCCCTGCGTCCAATCCAGCAGCACAGGCCCGGCGTGGCGCGCCAACAAGCCGCATCCGCTGACACGTCTCAGCCCACTTCTCCAAAGGCCCCTGCAGCCTCAACCCGCGACTCAACAACCACGGCCACTGCCACAGCCAGCAGTGGCAACAGCAGCAGCAGCAGCAGCATGCCCGGCCGCGTCTCGTCGCCCGCCCTCCCCAATCCCCCCAAGGGCAAGACAAAGGCCGGACGAGGCAGGGGCAGAGGCAGGGGCAGGGGAGGCAGGGGCAGAGGCGGCACCCTGAGATCGACCCCCGCGACAGTCCATGAACCAGAGCCCGTCGCAGCGACACCATCAAGCGACAGCGACGTGGAGGACGGCGCCACCATCGAGGCCAGGCGGCAGGACGCGCGTGCCCTCACCGCCACTCAGACGTCCCGCGTCGAGAGCTTCATCCGTCCGTCGCCGGCCGATGAGCCCAGCAGCGGCAGCGGAAGGAGGCAATCGGCCAAGAAGGCCCCATCAGCCCTCGCCCTCGCCGGCGCTGAGACGCCAGCGTCTTCGGCTCGTCAACGCAAGACGAGAAACTCCGCCGTTGGCATTGCCGGACCTGGCAGCTCCAGGGTCACCAGGTCGGGCAAGCGACCGATCGACGAGGTCGACGGCACCGCTTCGTCGCCCGCCGCGTCCACATTCCCTGGCGACGTCGCCTCGGGGCCCAACTCACGGGCTGCCACACCCAGCCTCAAGCCCGCGGCGAAGAAGCAGCGTAGGAACGGTCCTCGCGTCAAGTCATCGTGAGTCTCATCTCCCTCATCTTCTCCCGGTCGAGAATCATCTCGTCGCCATCGACGCTGTGGTCGCTTCATCCTCATCTCTCACGCGACATGTCCCCTCTTGCTGACACCCTCATCCAGACCAGTCAAGAAGAAGGGCGGCACTGCCGCTGGCCTCCCTCGGCCCAACGTCAGCGAAGGGCCATCTGGCAGCTTCTTTGCAGGAATGGTAAGTCGTCGCTCTTTGCCTTTACTGCCCTCTCCCCTCATGCATTGCACCGGTGGTGTCGCACCTTTGCCGAAATGCGAGGTTCAATCCCTCCGCTGTCCTCAAACGGATGACGGCGTGGGCGTGGGCATGGGCCCGGTCCTCTGCTCCCTCTCTCCCCTGGCCAAGCCCACCCAATCTCGACACACACGAGTTTTTATTACCGCCCAAGTCATCTCCCACTTTTCCCCCTGCCGGCTTTAGCCTGCGCCTACCATTCCACCACCAGCCAGTCTTCCATCCCATCCACCCCCGGCCACCCGCCACGCACTCGGACTTCCGTCTGCAGGGGGGAGGCGGTGGCAGCGCTTTGCTTGCCCAGTCATGTCATGTCGTGCACGCATAACTGACCTGCCGTGTCCAGGACGAAAATGATGAGAACTGCTCGGCCTGCGGAGGCGTCGGCGACCTCGTCTGCTGCGAGGAGTGCCCGCGATCATTCCACTTTGACTGCGTCGATCTGGACGTCACTGCCGATCTGCCCGACGAGTGGCTGTGTCGCATCTGCACAACCCGCAAGAACCCTCCCACGCCTGTCGGCCCCCGGGGCGGTTTCACGAGCCTGATTAACCAGCTGGACCGCGTCAACAACCAGTCCTTCAAGCTGCCACAGGACATCCAGACCTACTTTGAGGGTGTCAGGGCCGGTCCCGAGGGCGACTACGAGTCGTTTGATCCCAACGCCCCCGTCGCGCTTCCGAAGCCCAGGTGAGTCTCTAGTTTTGAGGTCTTTGTTCTACTTCGCTTACACGTTTGCAGGAGGAGAGGAGTCGTCGACGATGGCCCTGATTTCTTCCCCGTCCGCGATGCCGAGGACAGGGCGATCCTCTGCCACAACTGTCAGGCTCCTACCAGCAAGGACCGCGCCATCATCCCCTGCAGCGTTTGCGGCCTTCATTGGCATCTGGACTGCGTGAACCCGCCTCTGGCCATCCCTCCTGTTGTTAGGACCTGGGTGTGCCCGGCGCATCCCGGCGACTTGCTGGAGAATCAGCCGGGAGGTCTCGGCCCCGCCCATCGGTATCGCAAGATCAAGGGCGCGTCCGTCATCGATGCCGAGTATTCCCGCGGCATGAGGAACAACGGCTTCATCGAAATCTATGACGACGGTCCCCCGGAGGAAGACAGCGGCTGGAGGCATATGGACACCTTTGGCCGGGTCCATCGGGTTCCCGAGTCGGGCATCGTTCTCGACTTTATCGACAAGTAAGTTTGTATCCTTCTTCCGACTTTTGATCACAAGGCTGACTTTGCTGCAGCGTGCACAAGGCTGTGGGCAAACGTCCTATCGCGGAGAGCGCCGAAGCTACTCCCCGACAACATTCTCCGGCTCAGGCTCCCGCAACACCTGCGGCGAGTGTCCCGGAGACGCAGCCCACAACTCAGCAGCCTGTGCAGCACCGGTTTGATGCTCGTCCGATCCAGGAGGCTCAAGCGGCCCTCAATCTTGCGAGCCTTTCTGGCACGAACAACGCGGGTGGACTCGACACTCTGGCAGAACTTCTCCTTGCCAATGCTGACCAGTCCGTTCTGAACCTCATGGCAAGGGGCAGCGCCGACAGTATCGCCTCTGGCAATATTAGCACCATGGATGCACAGAGCCTCCGCGCCATGAAGGCCCAGCTGGAAGCCATGACTCAGACCATCAACAGCCGTCTCCGGCTCGCTTCGGGCTCTGAGCCCGCCTCCACTGGCACCCAGCGTGCCCGAGCACGCACGTCCGCCGGCACCAACTCTCCTGCGCTGAGCGAGGGCATGACTTCTGAGCCGATCAAGAACGAAGGCGCTGAGCACGACCTCCCCACTCCGGCTACAATCGCAGCAGACAGCGGCGACATGAACACTGGCATGCTGGGGAAGTCCTCTCCCGCCAACGACAGCGCCATGGATCTCGACTGATCCTGTGCGCGCACACACCATTCCATTGCTCCCTTCGGATGAAGCCCGAAAACAACCGTAACCGATGGTCGACTTGCGCTGCAGATACGGGGAGCCTCAGCGCAGTCGCCATCATCTTGTCTGAGTATAATCGCGAGAGCGCCCGCCGCAAGGGGGCCCTCTCCACAGCCGCGGCGCGCGGCTCTTTTCTTTTCAGGTTTCTCGTTTTCCCGGCAGCTTCGCATCGCACACCCAGAAGCACAGCACTGCGATGATACGTCGTTCTCTATTTCCCTCCCGATGCGGCTTTTCTTGTTACCGTTGGTACACTTGATTCCCCCCCTTCTTTCTGGGCGGCAAATCGGATCGGCCAGGAGTTCAGGTTTTTCACGAGAGGCACAGGCCGCGCGACACGCGCGTGGCTGCTTTTGATTTCGGTTTCTTTCTTTCCAGTTTTGCGTCGCCTCTCGTAGGGGAGGGCGGCAGCGCAGCCATCGAGGGGTTGCGTGAGATGACACATGCAGATTGGTCTTGCGCCAAGCATCTGCGGGATGATGATGAGGAGAACATTGGGGACGGAGGGATTGTGGACGGTTGGCTGGCATCTTGCTAGAGCTGTCTGGCGTGGACTCGTCACACACACTCGACCCTGTGGCAGACGGCAACGAAGTATGCTGGTTTTCACTACCCTGCCTTGACGACAACTACGCGGTGGAGCGGGGGTTGATATACCCGGCGCACGCGGCGCCATCGCACTTGACAACAAAGTCTGGGGCAGCTGCTTCTGTGCTGGGTTCATCGCCTCGCCACCCAAACTGGATGGTCGTCGGCTGTAGCCGCTCGACGGGAACTGGCTTGGGATATGGGGTAACCCGGTACTGTAGCCTAGAAAGCCAACCGTCCGGTCCAAAGACAATATGTGTTATAAGCTGTGCCCTATGTGATGGTGACTTGGGGGTATTTATCCGCGATCTGGGTTGACGTGACGACGAGAAGGAAGACACACATCCGGAGCGGCACCACGCCACTCAGCTGGCAGCCAGATGGGGAATGGCCCAGCATTACGTAGCCCGGTTGACTCCGCACACACACCATCATGATCGGGGAGGATGGTCATGAGAAAATGAATATATGTGCCAGAAGAAGCCGTTCCCAGTCTCCATCCACTCGCGTCTATCGAGTATACATCGCGCGTGCTTTTTTTCCACAATCCCCCAGGGTGTGTCGTAGAGGCACGGAGAGAAGGAGGAACGGGAGGAAGCGGAAGAAGCAAAAGAAGAAGAAGAAGACATATTTTTCGCAACAGGCCCCCGCTCCTTCCCCTCGGGAAAGAAGAGAGAATAAAACACAGCACATGGATCCCTCCCCCCTTGTTTCCCCCGTTCAAACTCCTGAAGCCTACAAGGAACCGTGGACACCTTTCCAGCATGAAGAACCGCCCGCCCTTCGACGAAGGGGGGAAGAGGATAAGGGAGTTTAAAAAAACAAGAATCCCAGCGGAGGGGTGGTAGTCCGCCTTCTTTTTCCCGGTCCGTTGTTCGTGAGCGGGCGTAGCAAGTTACCTCTGCAGAAGTTGTCAGTTCTTGTTCATGATTTGAGGCTAAGACGACTTACCCTGCCGCGACGGGCGTTGACCTGCTCCTGCTGCATGTAAGGCATGTTCTGCATACCAGGCATGCCGCCGTAGCCGCCGTATCCGCCCATGCCCATGTTCATGTTGTAGCCCTGGCCGCCGTAGGGGGGCTGACCCGGAGCCATCGGGGGCATCTGTCCCGGCGGTGGCTGAATCGGGCTGCCGTTGGCCATGGCCTGGCCCCTGTAACCGGCGCCCGCCGGGCTGGCGCCGTTGTAGCCGCCGTAGCCCGCCTGCATAGGGGGCATGAAGCTGTTCATCGGGGGTCCGCCGCGACCCATGATGCTCTGCTCGTACTGCATCTGCTGCTGCATGGCGGCGGGTGCCGGAGGCATCTGGTTGTACATCTGGCCCTGGCCGCCAAAGGCCGGGAACGGCGTAACGTTGGGCTCAGGGGCCTCCCCGCGCTGTCCGCTGAAGCCGAGCTCGTAGTTTGCCTGGGGGCCGCCGGGGTTCATGGGTGGCTGGTTGTAGAACTGCTTGTTGCCGTGAGCAGGACCCTGCTGCTGTTGCTGCTGCTGGTGACCGTTGGCCTGGCGGGAGGCGGGACGTTGTCGCTGCTCGCTTCCGCTGTTGATATGCTCCCGCGGGGCACCGCCACCGCTGCCAGCGTTGCGGGTCGAAAGGCCAACCTCGTCCATCAGGCGCTTGTAGCCCTGGTTCGGCTGAGCCTTGATGCGGACCAGCACATTTTTGACATTTTCGACGACCTGGCTGCGGATGTTCTCATCGAAGAAGGGCGTGGTAAGAACCTTGAAGATCAGGGTCGCGCCGCACTGGTGGTCGCTCAGAATAGCCTCGAGGGTCTGGTCGTTGGGCGAGAAGAACAGGGCCCTCAGAATGGTGTCCCGGGCCTCGGGCTCGGCCTTCTGGTTGATGACCTTGAGCACGGTGAGGTAGGCGACCTTGTGGGTACACAGGTGAATCAGGTACGGGACGAGCTGCGGTGAGAGCACCGTGCGACGCTGGGGGAACGTGCACGTGTCAAGGAACCACGTGAGCAGCAGGGCGCCGTTGGCATTGGTTGCCAGCTGGACGCTGTGTAGCGCGATGGCCGCGGCGAGCATCCTCTGCTGGTTCTTGGACGCGTGGTGGCTCTCCAGGCAGGCACGCATGGCGCGGGCACCGAAGCGACCCTGTCCAATCTCCCACATACGGCTGGCCATCGTCTCAAAGATAAAGTCGTTGAAGGGCGTACCGAACTTCAGGCAACCCTGGAGGACGTAGTTGCCGTACTGATCCAGGAACAGCGGCAGGGTGTAGGGGCGCAGGTTCTCCATGATCAGAGTCATCTGGTCGGGTGTCTTACACACGTCGATGATCTTCTGGGCGGCCCATGTGCCGTTCTTGTGCACGCCAATCTCGGCCAGGCGGGGGGCGATCTCGCCCAGCATGGCGTCGCGGATCTCGTCGGAGCAGTGCTCAAACAGCTTCTGCACGACAGTGTTGCCCAGGTAGTCGGAAGCCAGCTCGGCAATCTCGGGCAGCATATCGACGGCGATGGTCTCGATGTCGGCCTTGGACAGGCTCATGTTGTCGATCCTCTTGCGGATGTCCCTCAGCTTCGGCGCGTCGTGAACCCGGGTGTGTGCGGGCTCCCGGATGGGCGGGATCTCGTCGATAAAGGCAGTGAACTGCACGGCCAGCTGCAGGCTTGAGGTGACCTTGTTAATGTCTTCATCGGTGGCCTGGAACTGCTTGACGATCTGGAGAATATCCGCTGTCATCTCGTGCAGAGGCGCCACACTGGGCACGGCGTTGGCGTTCTGTGCGGGAGCGGGCTTGCCGTCAAGGCCGGGAGTGGCGGCGCCGCCAGACTGGCCACTCTCGTGGCCCTTGGAGAATGGGTCGGGGCTGGGCGACGGGAAGGCACCATCATGCCCGGGGGTACCCGAGGCCGATGGCGGCTTGGCGAAGTTGATGCGGATGGGACCGGCGCCAGGGAAGATCTCGGTGCCGTTGTAATCGGCCTTGGCCGCGATGGCACTTTCCATGCGCTCAAAGTTCACAAATCCACAGTTCTTGTGTGTCAGAACCCGGGCAGACAGAATGGTGCCGTACTTCTTGAAGAGCTCGGTCAGGGTGGACGTGGTGGTCGAGGTGGGGATGCTGCCAAGCCACAGGGCGCTGGTCGGCCCCTCGAGGCCCTGGTCGTCGGCGGTCAGAAGGGTGGCGTTGCGGCTGTTCGAGCGGCCCAGGTTCATGGCGGCAACGGCCTGCGGCAGGTCGTCGTAGTCCTTGTCCTCGGGCATGCGAAGCTCGGCAGAGGTAATGCTGTTAGACAGGCCGCCGCTGGTTGGCATGTAGGTGCGCAGCAGCCGCGAGCCAGGAGTGTCGAGCACACCGGCGGTGCGGGCACGAGGACGGGTGGCTTGGTTGGCGAAGGCCTGGACGGCCAGGTTGTGGCTGTGGATGGCGGCGTTGGTAGCGGCAAGCTGATCCTGGAGCTGTGCGGCGTACTGGCTCATGTCGTCCAGATCATCAAAGTCGTCCTCCTCGTCCGCGTACTTGTCCTTGTTGTTCACCGAGTAGGAGCGGAAGCGGCTCGCCTTGGACAGCTCGTTGAAGTTCGGGGGCAGATACGGGGTCGCGAGCTGCGCGCGGGGCTGCTGCGGCGTCTCGGCAAGGCCGAGATAGTCGAGGGTCCTCATATGGACATCGTTCTCTCCGCCGCCTTCCCTAGAGTACTGCGATTGCGAGGGTGAGCTGGGACCGTTGGAGCCGATACTAGCGATGCTGGCAAGGGTGGCGCCCCTCTCGCGACCGACGCCCGCGGGGTTCCAGCTGCTGCTGAAGATGGAGGGTCCGAAGGGTGAGCTCGTGCCGGGTGTGTGCGCGCCCGGGGTGTGGGCGAAGGGACTCCGCTGGGGCATGGAGCCGGCACGGAGGCGCGAGAGCAAAGCAGAGCTGCTGGACGTGGAGTTGGCCTCGGGCATCTCAAGGCCTGGTGAGGGCGACTTGAAAGGGGTGTGCGAGGGTGTCTGGCGGGCCGACTTGACAACAGCGGGAGGCAGGCCGATGCCGCCAGGGGAGAACCTGGAGGGCACAGTGCCGGCCCTGGGGCGGCGCACCTGGGACAGGCTCTCGGGAGTCGGCAGCTGGACGAAGTCGGGGAAGCCGTCGGTAGGGGACTCTGGGATGTTCTCGCGAAGAGGGGTCGAGTTGCCGCTGGTGGGGGGACCTCCCCATGGGTTCAGAGGCATGCCGGGGATGCCTTCTTGCGCCTGAATCTCTCTGGCTCTGGAGGTGGAAATTCGTGTCAGCAAAAGGGCGCTTGTGGCTTGAGGGGGAGAGACGAGACGCGGGGAGATTAACGGACCTCTTGGAAAACAACCTTCCGGCTCCGGCCAGATCATGCGAAGGAGAGCCAGCCCCCGATCGCGTGTTGCTCGCCATCTTGCTGGCAGCGCCGAGCCCGGGGGGCGGCCCAAAGGTGGAACGGAGGGCGGAGGCGGACGTCGGGTCGACGGGGGATGTGTTGGTCTGGGGCGAGGTCGACCGCGTGTGGGACGCGGACTGGGTGGGATAGCCGATAGGCAACTGATCGGGTCTTGAAGTTGACATTATCAATTAGCTGCGCCAGCGGGTTGTCATGCGGAGTACTGTATTTTCTTGTCTCCCGTGGTCGCCGTCTCGCAGATTGACGAGAGAGGTCTCAGGGGGGGTGTGGTGGTAAAGGAGCGATGACTGGGAGAGTCGAAGCGGGAATAGCGCGAGCTTTCGAGATTGCTGCGTATTACAATGAAGCCTCTTCGGCGAAAAAAAAGATGGTCGGAAGAGGGCTTGCTGTTGGGCTCCTTCGAGGAGGGAAAATGGCTCGGCGGACAGATGGACTGGACGGGTCGTGTCGAGTCGAAGGAACGTCGGGGGCTGGAAGCCGCAGAGGGATTGTCTCTCAGAGCACCCTTGGCCGAGATGGGATGTACAAAGGTCAGGGCGGTCTTGTCTTGTCGTGTCGTGTCAGGTCGTGTCTCGTTCTTGTCCTTCTACCGGACGGTGGTTGGGGGGTTTTTGGAGGCAAAGAGAGGTGGAGAGATTGAGGAGTTGCTCTCGAGTTTGTCGTCGGTCGCAAGTGCGCGAAGGATACCTGAGGCCGAATCGCCGTCTCGATAGCTGCCCTGATTTTTTCTATGGTTGTGCCGTCTTCGCGGGGACCCGATGGTGGATGGGGCGACGAGAAGAGGTGCAATTTGTCTCGTCCCGGTTTCTCAGTGTCCAGGTGTGGAGACGGAGGACGGGGGACCAAGGAGGCTGACGTCGCACGCACACACGGCGCAGTCGGCAACGGTACCGTATGTGGGGGACAAGGAGAGGCGAGAGGCTCGAGGTCGCAAGCAGAAAGAAAAAGAGGTTACAATGCTGAATATACAGGCGGCATTAGGTGATGGTGATGCGCCTGGAGAAGAGGATAAGGGGGGGAGGGGGAAGGGGGGGAGTGCCGTCCGTGTGGGAGAGGGAGGATGAAGGAGAGAAGGATTGTGTGTCCTGGGGATGGATTGAGAGGAGAAAGTGTGGATGGTGGCACCGTGGTTAGTGTAGACGGTGTCAGGAGGCGGCGGGCGGGCGGGCGTGGTGTGTGGAGCGAGCTCGCGCCAGAACAGCCGGGCGGGACACTAGCAGAGGGGACAGATCGTGGTCCTCCAGCACTGCTGTTCGCTGAGGTGTCGTTGCCGATTGCTGGAAGGAGCGGCGGGATGTGACTGCCCCTTCCTTCCCTTTGCTGACAGCACGCCAGAACGACCAAAGGTGACGGGTACCTGGTGCTCAGGGAGGCGTCGTGGGTCCAACGGGAAAAAAAGGGGAATCGGCCCAGGGGCCCGCTACCACGCCTCGGGGCGCCCAGGTACAAGTGACCTCCTCCGCGGGGGGGCCATGTTCGATTTCAGGGGGCGGACGCTGGGCGGCGCGGGCACCAAGGACTGGACAGGGCAGGAGCTGCCCAGCGGGATGGATGTACCTGTGGCATGGACTGACCAAGCGTGAAACGGGCTCAAGGGGTGGGATCACCAGCACCTTTTAGGGGGGCCGTCTCCACCCGAGCCAGGCCCCGTCTCCCGATTCGTTGATTCCTCCTTCTTTCCTTCTGCAAGTTCCCATCAGCCATCATCTCGGCGACGGGACGTGGCATGCTGAGGACGATTGCTCGTTCGTCTTCCGATCGAATCCTACGACGGAACTTTCCTGATATTTTATTGCGAGCAATCGAGAGCAAGTCAAGTCGAGTTCGGTCCATCCATCCCAGGGAGGGACGAGATGGCCTTCATCTGGCGTTTGACAGGCCACCCACCACATACCACCCAGCACACGAGACAAAAGTACCGGATCCCCGCCTTCGTTCGCCCGGGGAAGCCCATCATTGCCTGAGGTGCATACAGTACAGACAGATCTCCTCATCCCATCAACGGACGGGGGCAACGGACAAGATGGGACACCTTGGCCTGGGCTGCGCAGCACTGCATCAACCCCGAGTCGTCCCCCTCGATCAAGCTGCATCAGAAAGACAAAAACAGATCCCACGACATGCCCCAATCCGGCCAGGAGTTCGAAAAGGGCGCGCAATATCGACTGCCGAACCATCGTCTGGTCCCATCTTTCCCGGTGCTGCCCCCCCAAGGTGGGTGCAGCATGCATGGCGACACGACACGACGCCCGACCCTCGCTGTCGTGGTTAGATTGAGCTCCCGCGACGCGTGAAACTCCAGCACGTCCGTCTCCTGGGTGCCGTCCCAGCTCGCCCCCCCTTGAGCACCACCTCCCCTGGCCGCCCGCCGCCCCCGTCCAAGGACGGCCCCGGCACACCCTGACGGTGGCCGGCGACGGCGGCGATCTGCGAACGATCCTCGTCCCAGGCAGCCAGCCAGCCAGCAAAAAAGCCAGGGATGAGCAGACAAGGAGACTGTCATCCAGGACCACCAGGAAGATACCGTCAAGGGCGCACCATCTCACCTCGCCTCCAGCCTCCCCAACTTCATCCCGTCAATCGGATCAAGGCATGCTCTCCTACCACATCACAGCAACCAGATACCCCTATCCATCCCCTGCTCGCCTACGGCACAAGATCTCCCAGGGCAGCGAACCCATTGGCCCGCCCGCCACCTGCAGAAGGGCTCTTGCGCAGGGCATAGTTGCAACCCATCATGCTTCCCGCCCCGATCGCGCCAATCACCGCCCGGGAAGACCCTCTGTCACGGCACGTCAGTCGGGGGCGGGCGGGGGTGACCTCTCTGATGTACCGTTTCAGGATATTTTCGTGTCCGGGGGAGGGGGCCAAGCTGCTCGCCGAGTAAGGTGCCTGCTATGCTTTGCTAATAAATCGGAAAAGGTAGGACGGACGACAGAGTGAGGGAGAGCAGCCCCTGGGACGCTTGGCCTTCTCGGCCTCAGGTTCGAGGTGAAAAGGACCATGACACGCTCCCAGATGAGCTTATAGTGCCCCCAGCTCGCAATCCGAAGTCCAGCTCGTCAAAGTCGGGCAAGCACCTCCTTCAGGCAACGACTCGAACACCAAAATTCATGCCGCTCTGCCAGAAACACCACCTCCTCGGCCCTCTCCAAGCGAACTACCGAGGTCCCTAACAAAATCCTTCTCGAAGGTCCAGAAAACCCTTCGCCCGACCGCCTCCAGTCTTTCTAGCCCAGGCCCGCCCGCCCCTCTTTCTTTCTCCTCACTCCGGTCCGTCAACGGCGCCGCCCGCCGTCGCCCACGAGGGGGACCCCCTTTGTCTGACTCGACCCGGTGCCGCGCCCGAGTCATCCCTCGATTCCAGGCCCGGCCTCGCCGTTCATGCTCAAGGCTGCTTTGTCCCTTTTCCAAGATGCCACGGTGCAACCATGTGTCGTGTCACTTATTTCTCACGATGTAAAAGTGTCAGTGTCATGTGTGTTGTGGCGACGACCGCCAAGATGCAAATTAGTATCTACATTATTACGAACAATTGAATGCTGTAAAACGCCATGCGCTTAGGGAATCTCTCCTCCTGTTCCTGCGGTCTTTCATTGCCGCTTTTCTTCATCAATCGTCATCATGTCGTGTTTGTGCGAGCGCCTTCCTTCATGGAGACACGCCTAGTTGTCGTAGAGGTCTTCGTCCATCTGCTCCCCCGCAACCTCATCCGCGGCGTCGTCCGACATATCATCGTCCTCCGACACCATCGCGCTGTCCTCGTGGTTGGGGAGCACCACGATCTTGTCGTTGATTAGCTCGACCCGCGCGGTCTCGCCGTCGCGGATCTGGCCCCGCAGGATGAGGATGGCCAGCCGGTTGAGCACCTCCTTCTCGATCAGGCGCTGCAGCGGACGAGCACCGTAGGCGGGGGAGTAGCCAGCGGCTCCAAGGTAGTCCTTGGCTTCCTCTGACACTTCGATGTGCACCTTGCGCTCGTTGTCCTCCAGCCGCTTCTGGATCTCCTTGATGCGGAGGTCCACGATGGACCGGATCTCGCGGCGCGTGAGGCGGTTGAAGATGACTGTGGAGTTGATACGGTTGAGGAACTCGGGGAGGAAGTAGTTGCGCAGAGCACCCATGACGAGCTCTCGCGTAGCCCGGTCAACCTTGCCCTCGCGCGTCGTCTGCGTGAGGTACTCGGCACCCAGGTTGGAGGTCATGACGACGATGCAGTTCTTGGCGTCCACCACACGGCCTTGGCCGTCAGTGATGCGACCGTCGTCCATGAGCTGGAGGAGAACCGTGAGGACCTCCTTGGCGGCCTTCTCGACCTCATCGAACAGCAGGATCGAGAAGGGCTTGCGGCGCAGGGCCTCGGTGAGCTGGCCGCCGGCGTCGTGTCCGACGTAGCCGGGGGGCGCACCGATCATGCGGCTCAGAGCGTGCCTCTCCTGGTACTCGGACATGTCGAATCTGATCATGGCCTTGGGGTCGTCGAACAGGAACTCGGCAAGCGCCTTGGTTAGAAGCGTCTTACCGGTACCGGAAGGACCGCAGAACAGGAAGCTCGGCGGCTGGTTGGGGTTGGACAGGCCGGACCGCTGCAGTCGGATGGCGTTGGAGACCGAGGTCACCGCCTCCTTCTGGCCGACGACGACCTTGCCGAGGACCTTCTCCATGTTCAGGAGCTTGTCCTTCTCCGTCGTCCTGAGGCGGGTCGTGGGAATGCCCGTCCATCGGGAAACAATTTCGTTGATGTGGTCGACGGTCACTATGTCGGTGACCATGGAGTTGCCAGTGTCCTGGCCGGTGGCGTTGAGGGCGGCGTCGGCGGCCGCCTTTTTGGCCTCGAGACCCTTGATGACATTCTCCTGTTCGGGGATGGCTCCGTACTTGAGGTCGGCAGCCTTGGCGTGGTCGCCCGCGTTGGAGGCGTCCTCGAGGCGCTTCAGGAGCTCGTCGAGCTTGGTCTTGGCGATATGAATCTCCTCGCCGCGCTTGCGCTCGCTTAGGTACTTCTGGCGCAGCGGCTCGAGCTCCTCGTAGACGTTCTGAGCATCGCGCTTGGCCTGAGCGAGGCGGGTCGACGAAGCCTCATCCTTCTCCTTCTCCAGGGCAGCAATCTCGATCATGATCTGACGATGCTTGCGCTCGAGAGAGTCGATGATCTCGGGTTGAGACTCCCGTGCGACGTGGACCGCTGCGGCGGCCTCGTCGACCAAATCGATAGCCGAGTCGGGAAGACGGCGGGATGTCAGGTAGCGGCCGGCGAGGTTGGCGGCGGCGACCAGGGCGCTGTCGAGAATGGTGACGCGGTGATGTCTGTCGTACCGCTCCTTGAGACCGCGCAGGATCGAAATGGTCTCGGTGATGGTGGGCTCCTTGACCAGGACCTGCTGGAAACGACGCTCAAAGGCGGCGTCCTTCTCGACGTACTTGCGGTACTCGGCGAGTGTCGTGGCACCGATGCAGTGAAGCTGGCCACGGGCGAGCATGGGCTTCAGGAGGTTGGCGGCGTCCATGCCGCCCTCGCCCGAGGAGCCGGCTCCCATGAGCAGGTGAATCTCGTCGACGAAGAGGACAATCATCTCCTTGGCCTCCTCAATCTCCTTCAGCACTCCCTTCATCCTCTCCTCGAATTCACCCCTGTACTTGCTGCCCGCGACCAGCGCGCCAACATCAAGGGACAGGAGCTTGCAAGCCTTCAGGTTGTCGGGAACGTCGCGGTTGACGATGCGTTGAGCAAGACCCTCGATAACTGTCGTCTTGCCGACACCGGGCTCGCCGATGAGGACGGGGTTGTTCTTGGTTCGCCGAGACAGGATCCGGATGACGCGGCGGATCTCCTCCTCACGTCCGATGACCGGGTCCATGTTCTTGTCCCGGGCCATGGCCGTCATGTCGATTGTGAACTTTGCGAGGTTCTCGTGCTCCTCCTCCGTGTCGGCGGACTTGGAGTCGACGCGCTTGGTTCCGCGGATCTGGCTGACAGCGTCCTGGATCAGCTTCGGCTTGGGGACGTTGGCGTCCCTGAGGCAGGACTGGATGTTGGCGTCTTCGGCGAGGGCGTTGATGAGATGGTCGATGGCGATAAAACCGTCCTTCTGCAGCTTCTGGATCTCCTGCGCCTTCCTGAGCACGGCGTGGAAGCTTGGTGCGACGGACACCTGCTCGGGAGGTGGGTCTTGGCTGGGAAGGCGGACGAGCATCTTCTTGAGGGCCCTGTCGAAGAGCTGGGGGTCGCCGTGTGCCCTCTCGACAACCTGGCGGAACATGGACGCGGCAGGTGCTGGTCCGTTTTGCTGGTCCTTGCTGAGATCCGCCGGCGGGTCGAGCAACGAGACTGCCAGGTGGACTGGCAGCATCTGAGAGTGTGCGTATTGTTCGGCGAGGGCCATGGCGTCCTGGACGGCCTTCTCGGCACGGTCGGTGAATTCCATGCGGGAAGTCATCGTGGCGGTTTTCTGCTATGCAGAATGTGATGTTGTGGAATCAGTGTGAGAAATGTACGAGCGGTGATTCTCGAAATCCGTATGGATTTGTCGCCAAGTGATGGGGTAGGCGATTCGTGTGTGGTGTTTGCTCCACGGTGGGAGAATGTGTGTGAGTTTGCTTTGTACAGTTGATTCTGAAGAGTAGAAAGGAAGCAAGAAGTTGAAGTCGAGGATGCAGGTGCGGTCAATTAATAGAGGCGTGGTGAATTTGGCGGAATCAGGTAGAGTTGGAAGTGGGCCGATACTGACGGTTCCAGCATCGCCGGGCTTCGTCGGGCAGGACCTGGAAGGCGCTCGACGTCACTCGAAGCTCACTGTGGTGCAGTATGGAAGCAACCGGCGGGGTCGAGTAAGTGGGTCTTTGAGCTTTATCTTATCGAAGATGCCGTTGACGAGGCTGGTGTGAGATCACATGACTTCCATCAGCCACCGTCAGCCACACTTGGCCAATCGCGCCGACGCTCCTAAAATTTCATGGCCAGATCAACGGCCAGGACAGGGGAACGATTTTAAGGTGCGACGACACCACCACACAACACCCCAAGATGAACTCGCTACCAGTATTCCGGCTCTCGCAACTCTCCGTCAGCGTCTCCAAGACGACGGTCCGCCATGGCTCCATGCTGCCGCGGCGGCGGACGGCCAAGCCCGAGCTGTCGAACTTCCCGGCCGGTCACGGCGAGCAGATCTGGGTGTGGAATCACATGAACACGAAGCAGGTCATCTACTCTCACACGAAGAGCGTCAAAGTATGTCTGATGAGGGAAATCCTCGCAGAATTGACCGTAGACTGACACTCTTTCTCCCTCAGGCGAACCACGCCATGAAGCAGCTCCCATTCATCGCGAAAAAATCCAAGCCCTCCAAGCTCCGCAGAGACCTGTGGGCGCCAATGGCCCTCATCCAATTCCCCCCCGGCGCCGGTGTCGTCGGGCAGAACGCGTTCCAGAAGCTGCGCGAGTTCCGGAAGCGACACGAGCTCGAATGGTCCGACGACGTGCTCTACAAGACGGAGGAGAAGAAGGGCTTCCCGGACGAGAAGCAGCGGACGTGCCGGACGCGCGTGGAGCGCGGCCACGCCGTGCACGCGCAGCGTGCGAACGCCATCGCCGACATTGCCGCCGTCCTCGCGGGCCGCGGCCGCGGCAACAGGCTCTGGCTCAACGCCGAGGAGGTGGCGCTGCTGGCCGAGGGAAAGGAGGACCTCCGCGGCGCCCGGTGGTCGAAGATGGGGCCTGCGAAGCACCTGCCTGATGGAAGGACGCTCCTCGTCGACACGAAGGTGTACTGGAAGAACCAGGATGATGTCAACTACGCGGAGAAGTGGAGCGACAACGTCGTGCACGAGTCGCTTGAGGAGTTTGAGGCACGCCAGGCTGCTGAGGCGGCCGAGGCTGAGGCTGAGGCCGAGGTGGTCGGGGAGGAGGCTGCCGTTGAGAAGCCGGCCGAGGAGGCGACCAAGGCATGAGTGCGGGTGCCAGAGCATGGTTGTAACTTGATCACAAGCGTCGGAGGGCTTTCCAACAGCTTCACATGGCGAGGGAGGGAGAGAGTCGGTGTTGGACATGTACCATTACGGGAGGCGGCTCTACAAGAGTCTGCCGCCACACATCTGTTGTAGTATATCTGTACCAAAGAACCCCATAAATCATTTCAGGGTGGCTGTTTCCTCGCCCCCAATCCCAGTCCTGTATGAACTGTCTCTGTCTTTCTGTGTCCCCCCAGTCTGCGTGGGAGCCCCTCGCCGGTTGATACCTACAGCCCGGCGCGACCCCCCTTTCCGTACAAATGACATACCCGTCTACGGGTGACATAACATAGCATAACCTCGTGCGTGGTTCGCCCGCGGGAGATCCTGTTCCCCTTACGCGCGGGTAACGGAAGACCACGAATGGAACAAGAAGGAAGCAACAAAAAAAAGGTCGGCTTTTTTTCTCTTTCTCTCCTCTCCTCGAGAAGCCGGCTCAGACGCGAATGGCAAACTTCTTGAGGTACTCGTAGTCGGCCGTGTTGGCCTCGACCGTCTCACGAATGACCCTCGCGCCGTCCTCGCCGTACTTCTCGGTCCACTCGCGGTCTTCCGACTCACGAGTCACCGTCTTCTTCGGTGGGGAGGTCAGCTCTGGTGGACTCGAAGGAGGGGGTATGGGGACCTACATTCGCGTGGGAGCGGGCGCGGAGGTTCTGGCTGCGGAGGGCGTCGTCGTGGAAGCCCTGCCACTTTGCAAACTTGTCCTGGGCGAAAGCGGTATCCTCTGGGCTCCAGTTGAGCATACCCTCACAGAAGTCGAGGCCGACACGCTCGCAGTAGGCGCGCAGGACGGCCTCGGGGTCGTCGAGGAGGTCGTCGGCGTCGATGACGACGAGGTTGGCGGGGTCGACGAGGCCCTCGGCCAGGCAGAGGTCGAAGAAGCGGCGGAGCTCGTCGTAGCCGGCCTCGAGGGGGTCGAAGTTGCTGAAGCCGGTGACCTTGTCGAGGGGGGGCACGGTGCAGCGGAAGTAGGAGGGGATGGAGCGGCGGGGGTGGCGGATGAGGAAGGTGAACTGGAAGCGGCGGAGGATGTCGAGGGGGAGGACGGTCGGGTTGCCCTTCTCGCGGGTGCCGGTGGCGCCGTCGACGACGGAGGGGGCGAGGTCTGCGGGGGCAGCGGCGGGAGGGAAGAGGTAGTGGATGATGTCCTTGATGAAGATGCGCTTGGCGCCCTGGGGAGGAAGTTAGTTGGGGAGTCAAAGTTGGTGGTGATGAAGGTGATTGAGGTGAGGTGTGACAGGGGTAAGGGTGAGGCTGAGCGACGAGGGGAAGACGGAGAAGAGCTTCGCGCGACAACGGGGCCGAGAAGCTCTAGAAGAGGTGCATCGCCAGATTCTCCAGAGCGAGCGCTTCAAAATGGTCCCGGGCGCGAGTTGAGAGGGTGCGGTGTTGTTCCACGAAGCTCTTGCAGGGGGTTGCGGGCCGGGGCTTGGCGGGCTCATGCAGCTCATCTGAAGCTATCGCCAATTGACCGGGGCCAGCCGGCGACGATGCATGCTCCACACTAGCACGGCGAACACCTGCGCCCAACTCCAGGAGGCCAAAACAGCCGCCAACACCCAACCGCAAAATGAAATACTGAAGAGGAAGGATGGTCAGGCTCACCTCTTCGCTAGACTCGTCAATTGCCCTCAGGACATCGGCATATGTGGTGTTGGCAAAGCCAGACTGCTCCCTGCCTTCAGGGTCGTTCTCGTAGCGCTCGCTGAGGCGCTCGGGGCCATAGTAAAAGGCATCGCCGAAAGGCTCGTGGACGCAGCTCAGGTTTTCCCGCTGGGTCATGAACACCTGAAGGGAAACATCGTGTGAGCTTCAATGACGTATGGGGGGAGCATCAATGGTCAAGTAGGCCAAGAGAACTCACCCGCTCAAAGGCAGTAGAGCACGCCCGCGGGTGGGTCGCGCAGAAGATGGGCTTGGTGTTCGATGTCGTGACGACCATGATGGCGGTAGGAGGAATGGAGCCGGGGGAGGAAACGGAGCAAATGGGAGGACGAGGAGGTCGATGGCGTGATAGGAGACGTGGATGAGAGGATGGTGTTGGCGGTAGAGCTTGAGGCGGATGATCGAATGGGAGGACGAGCTTGCGCAATGTCGAAACTCTGGATACCGATGGCGAAATCGTGACGAGGGGAGGGGAAGACGCGAGAGAGGGGGAGGACTGGGAGGACGAAGACGATATATAAGAGACGGGGGGCAAGCACATTGAGCTCTCTCCGTCCGTCCTGGATGGGAAGAGCTTCCTCGACTTTTTCCATCCTTCATCCATCCTCTACGCTCCCTGGCTTCACACCACCCGGCGCATCACTCGTCACACACCCACGCCCACGCCCATCGCCCGCAGCGCAGGGGAGCTTCGTCCAATCCAGCTCTCAGAAGCTCTGCCAACTCGCCGCGACAACCCCTCTTTCCAGCCCATCCAAGCCTTTCCAGCGCGCGCCGGACGCCGCTCACGCCCACTTATCCCGCGCAACGTATTTGTCCGGACTTTGCGCGAGGTACATGTAAGAAGGAGAGTGTACCAGAAAAGCGCACGCCAGCCGACTACGGGACACTAGCGAGGTATCGAATACGCCGAGCGCATGTACCTCAAAAGTCACCCAGAGGCCGTCTTTTCGCCCACGCTCCGGCGGCGAACCTAACAATTGGTTCCTCCCGCGCGAAAGTTCCGGAGATGCGGCCATCGGGCTTGTATCCGGTACATTACGCCACACATCCCCAAAAAGGCTGGGGCGCCCGGCTCAGGCGGCGGCGGCCGACCAAGGAAAACCAGGCCCCTCTCTCTCCAGTTGTTGTGCCTCCAGTGTGGCTCCGGCTCCGTCTCGACGTCGTCCCGATGCATGCCCTCCACGTCATGGCGATCCCGCCGGCCGCGGCCTGGGCCAATCGAGCTCTCCCGCCGCGTGGGCCGCTAACATCTCACCCACTGTCAAACTCTGTTAGGACCGGTACCTTTTTTAACCACAGTGCCTTTCTTCCAAGGTCCGGAATATGTGCCAGGGCGGACCCCCCGCAAGGCAAGGCAACAAACAGGCGACGAGGCATGTCGTTAGCTGAGCCAGAGGGGTGGTCAGAGAGAGAAGCGCGCCGGGAAGAGCTCCAAAACTGATCACAAACTGCAGTCGCGCCGGAAACCCCTCCCTCCTTGACATCAGGAGGGGTAATTATGGAAATCGGACCAACCGAGGTAAGAAATGCGTTATCTGAGCATGGCAACGAGACATGCATTTGTTGGGGGGCGAATGCGCAAAGGTGAGGAGAACCCGAGAGCGAACCAGCGAACGTGATGAAATGCCCTTCCAACGCCGGACTTCTCCAAGCGCAAACTCTGGCGCCATGCTCGTAGAAACCAAACTACGTCCCTTGCCCGTCCGCCCGGCCAGGTCCGGTCGCGGGTACCGGCTGCCCTGACGGCACTTCCGCCGGCTCTTCCACGTGAAAGTCAGCCCCTTCTAGATTTGAAGCCATCTCCAGCCGCCAGCAACCCCCTCTTTGCCCATCCATCATCAACCACATCACCACCACGACAAGCCTGACAGAGGTTCGACAACTCCGTACGCACCATCAGACCACCTAGAACGTAGTCAAACGATCCTTCAACGGTGGGGGTCCGTATCCCAGCTTCGGGAAGAGCTTCGGCGTGGGGAGCCAGTACCTGGCGATACCATCGCCCTGAGGAACCCTCTACCTCTCAGCCCCCCGGAGAAGAGAGACAGCAGAAAATTTCTGAGCCAGCCCTCCCTCTCAAGAAAGGCAACGAGCGTCCCCCGGGGGCCATGTTTCCATGACCAACGCCTACCAAAAACGCCGAGGGGATCCCGCGTCCGAGCCCGCCCAGCCCTGACGCAGACCCTCACCCAAAGGGCATAGTAGCGATGTCGTCTTCGGGCGGACGCCCTGCTCCTCCAATCGTCGACCGTGCCACCTATGGGGGTCGCAGGGTTGGCATGCCACGACGGCGGGGGGTCTCGCCCGCGGGTTGCTGCTCTTTGAGGGCCTGGTCTGGGTCTCGCGCTGCCCGATGACCGGTGCCTCCCCGACGTCTCTTGCCAGCTCAGCTCTCTCGAGATTGCTCGCGTGACCCGCCCTGAACCTGGATTCCCTCGATCCGCGTCCGGCTGTAGATGCCCTGGAAGGCAAGTGCCGTTCCGTTCGGTGCCACGCCGCTCCCGGGGGGGAGTGAGGCCTGGCGTGGGGTTGACGTACGGCTTGACCCTGCGAGAGCCTGCTGACCGTGGTCTCATGGCCCACCGCTGTGCGTTCCAGGCCTCGTCTGGTTCGTGTGACTTGTGTGCATGCGTGCTGCGATGGTGCTGGTGACCCGGCCAGCCCCGATGGCAAGGGAGACGGCGACGGCGTGAACGAACAAGATGCCGAAGGGAAAGAGTCTTGGGGGCGCGGGGGTCGGTCGGGGCCTCACTTGGAACGCTTTAGCTTGCATGTACTCGGCGTCCATCTGATATTGCCTTCTCTTGCCGCTGTCCGATGCCGTCCGGTTGCTCGGCCACCCTCTCTCATGCCCGCTGATCTTCCCAGCTCCCGAGCCACCTCCATGTCTGCGCCGACTTTCCGACACCTTCCAGTGCCCCCTTGACCCGGCCGTCAGCATCCTTGAGCTTGTGCCCCTCAAACTCGACAAACATAATGTACTGGAAGGGCTTCTCCAGGCTCGGCCGGCTGTTGAGGCTGGTCAGGTTGAGCCTGAACTTGCGGAACGACTCGAGCACGTCGGCAAGGGCGCCGGGCGCCTCGTGAGGGATGATGAAGGAGACCATGGACTTGGTCTTGCCCTCGGCGAGGCCGCTGCCTCGACTACGACCGTGTTTCAGCGATTCAGGGAGGTCGCAGCCGCTGCCTCCCGTCTCGCCATTTCCGGAGCCGATTTTGCGGATCACGAAGAACCTTGTTGTGTTGTCGGCGCGGTCCTCGATGTTGGCGGCCAGCACGTCAACTCCGCAAAGCTGAGCCGCAATCTCGCTCGAGATGGCAGCGCTCGTGCCAGACTCGTCCTGCGACACGAGCTCGGCGGCACGGCTCGTCGAGCTGACGTCAATGGCCTCGATGCCCTTGAGATACGTCTGGAGGAAGGCGCTGCACTGGCCCCATGCCTGTGGGTGGGAATACAGCCGGTGCACATGGGACAGGTCAGTCAAGGGTTTTGCGCGTGACTTGGGAGGGTGAGGCTCCGAGGCCGTCGGCGTGCAGGCCCCAGATCCGTGGTCGTCCGCTGATGGCCCGGCCGGGTTGGGCGTGGGAACGGCGGCCGTCGAGGAGGATGCCTTGGTCACTTCCGCTCCAGGCGGCAGCCTGCCTACCAAGAAGTGGTGGACGTCGAGGTAGATCTCACCGCACACGGCAATATCTGGCGAGAGGCGGTTGCGATCGGCGAAGCAGTCAAGAGTGAACAGCACAGAGCCATTGGTCGAGTTCTCGAACGGCACGACACCAAAGGCTACTTCTTCGGCCTGCACAGCCTCAAAGATGTCTAGGGCCGGGCAACAGGTCAGTACTGGTCCTCAGGTGTGACGTCCCCGGGATGCACACTTGCCTGGTATCGTAACCAAGGGCTTCAGTTTCCACTCCGCTTCAGGGAACACTCGCATAGAGGCCTTCTGACTATTAGACGCTGCTATGGAGCCTCAATGGCTGTGTGGTGGTGCTTGGAGTACTTGCCTGGTGAGTATATGATGCTCGTGGGCCCAAGAACCCAACAGAGGGCTTCACCCTCTCGACCTCGTTTGGTGATCCAGACATGATGCTGAATGCCGATGAACAGCTAAATTGCTCGGCTTAGATGGAATGCGCCGCGTAGGACAGGTCGCCGTAGATGACGTTTCAACAAAAATAATCCCCCAGTTGAAGCTCCAGTCGTCGGTGTCACCCCAGATCGGAAACCGGTCGCACGAAAGTGCGGTGGCCGCTGCAGCACGTAGGGCTTGGTGACACGGCGTCCCGGTGAGGGTTCGAAACGAGAACGGGGACGGAGCTTGTGAGAGTCCCTGCGTCTGGCGATGAGGGCGGGGTTTGAGGCTCGCGCGTGAGTTGAGGTTGTGATGTGCTGTGTCACCGACGGTGGGATGTCGTGGTCCGATGGACGGAGGTTTTTTTCTCCCCTCTTCGCGCCGCACTTTCCTGTACCGTGTCAGTCGGGCGTGGTTTCCCCGCGGGGCGGGAGCTGGCGGGTGCGACTCGAACCTGTAAAACGGCAGGAGCGACCGGCCGGTTCGGGGTCTAGGGGTCCCACAGCGTCAAATGCGCTGGAGGAAGCACTCACTGGAGGGAAGGACCGTCGAGAGCCAGATGGTGATGATTGAAGCAAATTGATTCATCCAAGAATGCAATAAACATCGTCTAATCTATCCATCTTTTAAAGTAAAAGCTCCCTCGGAGAACACCACCCATTGCTCGGCTCTATCGACATGTCGGCACTCCGGCGCCTTTGTCGGGACACGGCGATCCAAGGACCCACGATCATGTCAATGTCAAGCGACATCGACATGCCTGCGCCCTTCGCCCTCAACCGCCAAGACCCACGAGTCCGTCGTCCCTCTACCTCGACCTGCTCATCGCGGCTTCAACCTTCTCCCTGCCACCACTCACCCAGTCATCCCAGCAGTGGCTCAACGTGATTGAGTCCCTCCACAGATCATCCGGGTCGCTCCCCGGTGGCAGCGGCTTCCCATTCCCGACCTTGCCGTTCAACCTGCCCTTACTGAAGAGGACGTCCCAACGAGTGATACCCTCCTTCGCGAAACCCATGCGCTCCGCCACCTTGATCGACCCGGCGTTGAGCGAGTGCGCGCGCCACTGGACCCGACGCAGGCCCAAGCCGCCCTCAGCTGGCGACGAGAGGGCGTATTGCATCATCAGGCCGACGGCGTTGGTCGCGACGTGCGTGCGCTGGAATTTGGGAAGGACCACGACGAAGCCGATTTCAGTGCAGAGCGTCTTCGCCGAGCTGCGCATGTACGACATGGTACCAGCCAATTCGCCCTCTGGGTCTTCGGCTGATGCCGGGCGTGTCTTGTCGATGACGGCGAGCGTCGCCCATCCTGGATCAGGGAGGGAGGTGCCCTCGAGGAACTCGGTCACGTAGTGCTCAACGCTCGTGTACGGACCCGACGGCATGTGGCAGAACAGCTCTGGGTTGCTGTTAAGACCCTCAAAGAGCTTGGCGGCATGCTTGCTTGCCTGAGAAGGTCAGTCAAGGTTTGTTTGCAATGTTGCAAGTGTCAAGATCGTGACTTACCTCGAGTGGAACAAGCTTAACCTTGTCGTTGGCTAACACCCGCAGGGGGAAGCAAAAGTTGACCTGTTCTTGGAGACTCATAGCGACCGTAGTTTGAGTTGCTTCGTTCCTCACGTCTAGATTCCCGGAATTTCATTAAATAGGGTGACTTGTCGACAATGATGCCAAAGTCCCAATGGATGATGACTCCCAATGGTCATGATAAGGGCGTTGTGGTAAGCAGAGGCGGCTCGGGTCCCGGCCGGGCTGAGTCACAGCCCGCGCCGGTGCCGCCTCCACGCATCTCGGCCCGGCGGTCGTCGGGATGGCTCCGGCCGCAACACCCGGACTGCAAAAGCTATCCGCTATCTCTGCCTGTCTTCATTTCACGATGACTTCTTCAATGGCAATTGCACAGACCGACATCTCCACGCTCTCCTTCACGTGCTGACGTGTCACATGAAGTCCGCAAGATGAGCCTCGCTTCACCCCCGTCGCCGATCCGCGATCAGAAACATCAGATCGACCGTGGCATCCACGTTGGGATGAACAACCTTGCGCTCCCCGCTCCGGCCCCTGCACGCGGTGGCAACTTCAAGACAAGACAATCTCGACAAGACAGGTGCTGGATCCTGCCAGCCCTGCCTCGTTTGTTTCACGTTGGATCGGCCGGGGCTCCAACTTGCTGCGAGCGATGGCAGATTGAGCAGGGCCGCCACGCCAGGGGACGACGCGGCCCGGATCCAGATAGAGGCGCCAGCTCATCAACCCAATGCGGCAGGGAGCTGGATGATGAAGCACGGCGGAGGTTGCCTGGGGGCTGCGCAATGCGAATGCAATGCGGCCCAGCAAGCAATGGGTAGAGGGGGCGGCGCGTGTCTCGCGTGTGTGGCGAGTTGATATGCTGGTGATGGATATGTCGGCTCGTTTTGGTGCGACAGGTGGAAAGGTCAAGCCCAAATTAGAAGTTGCTTCCACGATGCAAGGGGCACAAGCAAGCATGGTCATCGGGGGCAGGGCTCAGCAGCAAAGAAACAGCCCTCGCAGGCTTCCATATTCCGTGACCGTGGTAATCCCGGCAATGAGAAGAGCAGCGGCAGGGAGGTCTGACTCGCATGTTGAAAGAATGACGATGCTGTGGGCTCCGATAGACAAGGAGGGCAGCATCATGATTCATCCAGGGGTCCTCGAAGCTTTCCGGAGCTTCCTGCTGGGCGGGGGAGAAAAAGTCAATGCTTCCCAAGAGATGCGACGCAACGTTGCTGACCGCCGCCAGCGAAGCTCTGGGCTTGCATCTGCATCGGCAGTGCGACGTCGGCCACCACGGCGGTGCGACCCTGGAAAAGCAGATATTCGTAGCCCCATCACCGTGGCCTCCTCGCCGTCGGCACGCCTAGTCGGCCGAGTTGCCGACGTTGGAGGGGGACCACCGGCCATATCGCGGCAACGCAAACCAGCTCAACGGCCGGCAACAACACAAACGACCCAAACAAAACATGCGCACACTGGAAATAAAGCCCTCAACCTCGGGCAGATGCGCAACACTAGCTACCCGCAGAGTCGTCCCGCGTTGCCATAGCTCCCTCGCTCGTCCGATGTGCCTAGCGGTTGAAGAAGCCTTCTCCAGACAGCAAGACCATGTTTCGCTATCGCCGAGGCGAGGCAGGGCGAAGTCTGAGCGGAGAGGAGCCGTCGGGCCAGAGCCTCACGGGATACATCGGTGGCGAGGCTGAGGCCATTTCCCGGGGCGGACGAGCGTCCCCCGCGGTGAGCGCGTGCGTTGTGAGTGTGTGTGTGCGTGGGCACCGAGCGAGAGGGTCGGATGAGATCAAATCATCGGATGCAGTCGAGACGGCGGAGTGTAGCCGCTAGACTGGCGGGTGCCGCCTGGCCAATTAGCGATGGTGCTGGGCCGAATTAGCTCGTGACCTGGTGCTGAAACGTGCGACGCCGCCAGTTTCATGTCCGACCCATCAATGACTGTTCTCCCCCCCAAGCCCCCCTTTTCGCCGCTCGGGGGGGGTACCCAGCCTGGAGGGTAGCTTTCCAGCCAACCAGCGGCTTCGCAACGGTCATTTCGATGTGGGGTAGGATGCTGAGGGGGCCCCGCCGGCCTGATGTTTGCCGCTGGCAACAAGATGAGTGGCAAGTTGAAGCACATTCCACGTCCATCCGCTCCGTCAATCATCACTCGTCCCTTCTTTGTAGCCCCGGCTGACCTGTCCCATCGCTTCGCTCGAACCCTGGTGACGTCTCTGTCGTCGTGGACGGGTAGGAGGGTGGTATCAGCATCGTCTGTTGAGATTGGGCGACATACCGGGGGGCCGTGTTGTGTCGTGTGTGCCATGAGCCAGTGTGTGAGGGGCGAGTGCGCGTGGCAACGGTATTCTTGCTCGCGGGCGTCTCGTACAAGCCGAGAAGCGCGGGGTCAGGTCAGCAAGGCAGCCAAGAGGGGGAAGGGAAAGAAAAGGGCTGTGTGTCTGCTAGATTGGATGCTGGGGTTGGCAAGCCCCTGCTCTGCCCTGCCTGCCAATCGTCTGGTGATGCCATCGTGGAGTCGCTCGCCACGGCGGGCCACGCTGCGGAACGAACCACTTCTCGCTGCAGGGTTGTCGGCGGTGAGTGTCAGCCAGACTACGGGGGGCCGTCGTCGTTGGACGGCAGGACGGTGAGAGAGACAAGCTTCTGCCTTGTGGAATATTATTGTTGTGGCCGGTCGCCCCGGGCAAGCCCGTCCTGGACGCTACGAAGAGTGTGAGCGGCATGGCCCCTTCCAGCATGATGCCTGAACCACACCGACGATGATAATCTTGACCTGACGGGCCAAGGGGCTCCTCGTCGGACGTCGGGGCAACTCAACACGAGGGACGTAGCACGCGCGCGGACCAGACTGCGACGTCGGCGGTCGTTCTTCTTGGTCGTGAGGTGATGAGGCTCCTCTGGCATGATCATGACCAGAGTCGACGATCCTTCCATCCTGCAGAGAACATCTCCGTGCCCCAGTCCCAGTCCGAGGTAGCGGCACACACCAATGCACCGCTCGGCTGGACCCTTGGACCCGACCTGAGGGGCCGCCGGCCAGCGCACCAGGACAAACTGAAGCAGCCCGGCGGTAGCTTCGCCTCCCCGGGAGTCCCTCCGCGAGAGAGCGCCCAGCCGACAAAAACTCTCTCTCTCGATCCCGGGCCTCCTGTGAGGGATAGAAACAAAAAGAAAAAGGCCCGGGGCAAGGAGGAAAAACAACCCCATCGTCGTCCGATTTTAGCATCGTGATCGGGCTCCGCGCGTCAGTGCACTGTCCTCCCCCCCTTGTGCGTCCGTCCCTCAGTCGTGGCCCTTTCACGAAAGCGCAGGTTTCGCAGTTTCATCCTTCCGCGCCGGCTGCCGCCATTGCTGGAGGTTGCAGCAGGGGTGGGACACCACACCTCACTGCCCGGGAGGGGAGGGGATGGGAGGTGTGGGCTCCCTGCTCCAGGGCACGTCATGTACCTCCACAGCGCCCGACGAAGCTGGCTGTACCTCCCTGTGTCCCTGCCCCTCGGCCACCTCACCTGGCGGTCCCCGGCACCATCGGCGGAGGGCCAATCAATCACCCCTGCCAAGGTCCAAGATCAACCCGCCCCAAAGCAGGAAACCCACACCCGCCCGCCGCCCGCCGTACCGAGCGCTGTCGGTGGTGCTGCTTGCCCGCTGCTTGCTGCTGCAGACTGCAGGCAGGTGAGGGATGGAAGGGGGAAGGGGGGACCCCAGTCCCTCCTTCCACGCAGCGGCACCACCCACACAAACACACGCGGCTTCCGGCTCGTCTTTTCTTGGGCCGCGTCCCCGGTCGTGGTTTCCTCCCTTTTCCTCCCACGATCTTCTTCTCCGACCGCGAAGCAGCAACCCACTGCCCCCTTCCGCCGGCAACATCGTCGCCTTCTGCCATCGACGGCTTCTTGCGTTGCGACCGCTGCACTAGTCACGCCTTCGCATCCGCCTACGATAAGCAGCTGGCCGCCGACCACCCCCTACCTAATCTCATCATCCACGCCCGAGTCGCCAGACCCGGCCCAGTCTTCTGTGACACGCGCTCCTGGAGAGACAATCCAGAGACAACCCACACGCCTCCGACCGCCGACACAAACCAGAACTCGGCCCTTTCTCCCCTCCTCCTGCCTTATCAGCCCAGTGACAACCATTCCTTCATTCGCGAATAAACAGCGCCCCAGCGGCACCCGACCGAAGAAATGGCCATGCTGGCGCCCAAGGCGGCCTTTCCCGCCCAACTGGGCTCTAATACATCACCAATCATCCCGACAATCTCTCCCGCCATGACCACCTCCACACGGAGAACGCCCGCCATCCAGAACAACAACACCGCCTCCTTCGCCAGCCCGACCTCCTCCGAGTTCTCCGAGGAGGATGGCTCCGACGCGCCTAAGAACTGGGACGAGGAGCGCGTCTGCGAGTACCTGAGGACCGTCAAGTGCGGCGAGTACGAGAAGCTGTTCAGGAAAAACCACATCAATGGCGAGAACCTGCTCGAGCTGGACAAGGATGTCCTCAAGGAGATGGGCATCGACAAGGTTGGCGACCGCGTTCGCCTGTTCCTTGGCATTAAGAAGCTCAGGACCCGGGCGTACGCCAACCAGAAGAAGAGGGCAAGGGTAGGTCTTTGCCGTCCGGCGGCATCATCCCTCGCTCGTCAATCTGCTAACACGCCCTGCCCCGACAGGACTCCTTCGGCGGCCTCGATATCCAGTACACGCCGTCCACCAGCTCTCCCCGCCCCCCGGCGTCCGGCTCCATCACCTCGGCACCCAGCAGGGGCATGCCGACACCGCCTCTCAACAGGAGATACTCCCGCCAGATCGACATGCCTGTGCCCCTCGACGCCAGCAAGTCAGTCTCCCGACCCTCGTCCCCGCTTCCCGGCTCGGAGCTGCGCCAGGCCCGCCGCGGCTACGGCCAAGGCCCCGGATACATGAGCAATGCCACGCCCAATGCTTCCTCCAGGAGTCCCTCGGACATGCCCTCCACCGGCCGATTGGTAACGACTCACACGAGGAATCAGTCCAGTTTGGATGGCTCACTGATGGCCGCTCTCCCACAGGGTCAGGATGTCATTCGCGTCATTTCCACTGGAGGCGTCACAAAGGTCGTCAAGATTGCCGACTGCAACACCTGCGAGGATGTTATGCGCGTCACCTTGCGCAAGTTCGCCCTGCGCGAGGACCACGAGAGGAACTACTGCTTCTGGGTCCTGGCCGGAATCGACCCCGACCCGAGCCAATGCCGCCGCCTGGGCGACACCGAGCTGTGGCGCATCATCAAGGACCAGAAACGCCCCGAGAGGAACCGCCTCATCCTGAGACGGGTGCCCGCCGGCGAGCCCGGAAAGCAGGAGCTGGAACGTGCCGCCGCCATCGCCATCGAGGAGGCCCAGCAGAACCACAGCCGCGTCCTCGAGACGGTCGACAAGAGGAGCCAGATGAAGGTCCAGAAACTTCTCGGCGAGAAGTGGAATGACGAGCTGCAACATCCTCTGTCGCCCGTGTCCTACCAGGACCGGGAGCGCAACGTCAACAACGCCGCAAGGGACCTCGAGCGCGGTGCCGGCGCCGACACACTGCGGCCCCCGCCCCGGAGAGGCAAGGGCGTCCTCCGGCCATTCGGCGGTCTTCGTCCCCCTAGCGAACTTATCACATCCGACCTGACCTCGTACTTCCCGGATCACCCCAGGGAAGACATTGACCGGACCGCCCGCCTGTCTATGAGGAGATCGACGAGACTGAGCAGGGTCAACAGCCGCCTGAGCGTGGCTAGCAACATGAGCTTTGCCTCGAGCATCGCCGATGCCCCGCCTATCCCTACCATCGCAGACACCTGGTTGTCTGGAAGCTCCGGACAGCTCGCCAAGCCCATGAGCCTAGCAGCTCGCCAGGCCGCCCGGAACACCGCTTACCGCGACTCGGTCACCTCTTCCGTCCTCGACACCCTCCAGGAGGAGTCAGCCATGGAACCCAACCGCAAGTCATACGTCTCCTTTGCCGACAGCAACTCGGACTCGGCGACCGTCAGCGTTACGGATCCTGACGGCAACGTCACGCGCCAGAGCTTCTTCGACGGCACGGGATCGACGGGCTCGGGCTCGCTGGAGCAGCTCACCCAGGCTCTGAGTGAAGATGGCGAGGATGCCGACGAGGAGCTCCAGAGCTTCCTCAACGGTGAATCCTGGTCAGACGACAAGTGGATGAAGGGTGCCCTGATCGGCCAGGGTTCCTTCGGCTCCGTCTACCTCGCCCTTCACGCTGTGACGGGTGAGCTTCTCGCCGTCAAGCAGGTCGAGGCCCCCACCGCCGGCAACAACAACCTGAGCGACAGCCGCAAGAAGAGCATGATCGAGGCGCTCAAGCGGGAGATTAGCCTGCTTCGCGACCTGCGACACCCCAACATTGTGCAGTACCTGGGCTGCAGCTCCTCTACCGAGTACCTCAACATTTTCCTCGAGTACGTGCCTGGTGGCTCCGTCCAGACCATGCTCAACTCGTACGGCGCTCTCCCCGAGCCCCTTGTCCGCAGCTTCGTCCGCCAGATTCTTACTGGCCTGTCGTACCTGCACAACATGGACATTATCCACCGCGACATCAAGGGTGCCAACATCCTTGTCGACAACAAGGGCACTATCAAGATTTCCGATTTCGGTATCTCCAAGAAGCTTGAGGCCACCAACATCCTCAGCGGCGCCAACAACAACAAGCACCGCCCCTCTCTTCAGGGCTCCGTCTTCTGGATGGCTCCCGAGGTCGTCAAGCAAACATCATACACGCGCAAGGCTGACATCTGGTCTCTGGGCTGCCTCGTCGTCGAGATGATGACGGGCACGCACCCCTTCCCCGACTGCACCCAGCTCCAGGCCATCTTCAAGATTGGCGGTGCCAAGGCGGCACCGACCATCCCTGAGCACGCCAGTCCCGAGGCCAAGACGTTCCTCGCCCAGACCTTTGAGCTCGACCACAACTCGCGCCCCAGCGCCGACGAGCTCATGCTGAGCCCCTTCCTGACGCCCATCACCTGATCGGCGTCGATCAAACATGCGGCTGATTTGCCCGGCATAATACGCTGGCAGCAATCACCCGTAATCAACATGCCACACTGTCCACACCCAGACTGGCACACCGATCATCTCTTTTTTTGTCCCTGCAATGTCTGCGCGGCCGCTGGCAGGACCCGATGATTTTAGAGCTGCACGGTTATCACGAGTTATGCAACCCCCTTTTTTGCGACTTTTCTTGTAGTTGCTGCTGTTTCCTCTTCACTTCTTGTCTCTCTCTACATAAACCACCTGCCCTCCTTAATCTTAAAGCACACCACCACACACTACACGAGCGGTATCACATCCTTGGTCTTGCGAGATCGGGAGGAGACCGGGGGAAATACTATTACACCACCACCACCTTTTTCTTTATTTGTTCATCCACAACCCTCCCCTACTGGCATGAGCGAGCGGTTTCAAAGTACATATTAGGCTATGCGGCGTCCAATTGCGGGGGAATGGGGGATTCTTTCTTATACAGCGACGGGGAAGGTTGTATGTATGACTAGAAAGTCGGCGAGGCGCCCTAAAGGCGGAATGAGACGAGGTTGATGAAGATTGTCAGATGTGGTGATGAAGTGAATCACTTGATGTAGCACGTGAAGGCCTGGGGGACATGTTCATATTGACCTTGTCATCACACGAGGCGAACGAGGGGAAGGAATGATTACCCATGATATATGGAAAAAGGGGCAACTTTGAAAAAAACAAAACAAAAGAACGGTTTGACTCCTCGCTCCCCCTTCCCCATCCCGTCGTCGACGAGAGGGGGGCCCTGTGCTGTCCGCCCCGACCGTTCCCGCCTGATAGATGACCGCCCGCCCGGAGACTTTGCTGAAACAACACACTACACACAATACACACACCGCCCTCGCAGCTTTTCCTCCCTTACTCCGAGTCGACATCCATATCCTCATCCTTCTTCGCCGCCGCCCTGCCTCGCCGGGGCCGTGTTGTTGTCGCCGCTGGCGCGGCCTTCTTCCCCCTAGCTGCCGGGCGGGAGGGTAGTTCCGTCGCTGCTTTCCTGCCTCCTCTGCCGTTTGACTTTGGCGGTGGCGCTTCTTCTTCTTCATCTTCCGCCTCGTCGCCGGAGGGAGCGGGGTCTGAGAGGGCCGAGTCGTCGTCATCGTCTTCTGCTGGCTTGGGCTGCGCTTTTGCGGCTGGGGCCTTGCGTTTTGCGGATTTGGGGGGTGAGGGCTCTGCTTCATGTTCTTCCTCTTCGGGGGCGTCTTCTTCCATCGCATCCGAGTCGGCAGGGTCAGAGACGGCCGAGGAGAGGGCGTCATCGTCATCGTCGCCCGAGCCCTTTTCGTATTCCCACTGAGCAACACCTGTCAACATCTCGCGGTCATCGTCTGACGAGTCGCGCTCCGTGTATGCTGATGTCGCTGTCTTCCTGCTGCGTCCACTTCGCCGGCGGTCGGCGTCATTGATGGGCGGCGAAGATGACCGCGCCGGCTTGGTCTTCTTCGGCTTCGCTTTAGGCTTGGCCGCTGCGGGCGCCTTCTTCTTCGGCGCCGCCTTTGGTCTCGGCTCCTTGGCGACCCTGGGCTTCTTGGCCACGGAGCCGCCGTCTGCCCTGTCCTCTGCAGTCTTGCGCTTCTGTAACTTTCGTCAGCATCACCTCATCGTGAAAGACGTGCTCTGAAACTCACCTTCTTCTTGTCCGTCGCCTTCAGGAGCTCATCCAGCTTATCCTCGATCCCATCGGGAATGTACTGCTTGTTGGCGATCTCCTGCGCGACGTCGTGGCTCGGCAGCGGCGAGAATAGGCCCATGGGCAGACCGACCTTGCCGGGGTACGCCTGGAACGTCCAGCCCTTCCTCTCCTGCCATTGCCTTATGACGGCCTGGGCGAGGTCGGACAGCACGTACAGGTTCTCGCTCTGTTCGGGGCTCAGGGCGTCCCGGGTCTGCTTGACGCGTTCGGCGTACTTGACCAACAGGCCCAGATTCTTCTCCGTGGCGACAGTGCTGATGAAGAAGAGCAAGTAGCGGGCCGTGTCGGCCAGGTCCTCCAGATCGCTGCCGTAGTCAGGGTGATGTGCCAGCAATGGGATCAGCCTGCCCATCAGCGCTTCCATCTTCTCGGAGCCCTGCATTGCGTTGACTCGGGAGCGGATCCATGTGTCGATGCTCTGCTTGAAGTCGGCGACGGGCTCGAACGCGGCCAGGAAGATGAGGGTGAAGAACCGGAACTTGAGCTTGTTCGACGCCAAGTACTTCATCAGCTTCTCCAGGAAGCCGCGGCGCACGTTGGGCTCGCGGTCCTGCGCGATGAGTGCGAGAAGGTTGAAGTCCTTGTGGCTGAAGCAGTCGTCAAAGTGTTTGAACGTGCACAGCTTGAGGACCAGGTTCGCGGCGAGCAGCCGCAGCCGCGATCGGTGGTGCGCGGGTGTGTCTTTAATCTTGCAGATCTCACCGTCCTTAGTGATGAGGTTCATGAGCAGCTTGAAGATGGGGGCGACCTGAAGCTTGGCCTCCTCAACATCCTCCATGCTGCGGAGGCGGTTGACGGCAATGCGCAGGGACAGGCACTTGGCCTGGAGCTCCTCGTCCATGTTGGTGTCATCGACCCAATCGGGGTCCTTGTTGGAGGCCTCGGTGCGCACCTCGCGGAGGATGTCCTGCACGGTGACCTTGAGGACTTCCTCGTCGGCCTCTTGTGTGACGGTCGGCGCTTGGAGGTAAAGCTGGGAGGTACACTGAAGCTTGTTGAGGAAGAAGGGGGCGCCGTATTCGAATTGCTTCATGACCTTTGTGAAGAGTGCGGTAGCAACGACGAGGCCCTCGCGGTCACCTCGTGCAAGCAGGACCTTAACGGCGTACTTTGCTGACTTGACGGGCTGGCCGTAGAGGGCATAACCGGACAGAGCGCGAACAAACTCCTTCGTCGAGGGGATATCCTTGGGATACTTCTTCGCAAAGGAAGACGTGGCCCGAAGAATGTCAACGACGGTAGCATCGTTTTCTCTCGTCTCGGTGGGCGCCTGCTGGACGAGGTCCTTGCAGAGCTCGCCGACAAAGTTCTTGAACAGATCCGGTTTTCTAACCGAAATCTCGTGCAGGATCTCATGGGCGACGGAGCCGAATCCGTCCTGGTCCGTCTTTGCGTAGTCGAGAATGGTCGGGAGGTGGCTCTTGTTGAAGATGAGGCTGGCGGAGCGGTACAGGAAGGGAACCAGGGTCTCGAGAGCGCTGGAGTTGGGTGTAGCCTGCATCCTCTTGACGAGCTCCTTGATGGCGCCACGCACCGTCTTGAAGTCGCTGTCGCTGGCGACGGCGAAGCGGATGAGCTGGTAGTTGCGGCGGTCGTTGGCCTTGGCGAACTTTTGGTAGTCGGCCTTGACCTTAAGAGGGTCAGCGAAGAACTTGCCGATGTAGTCAATGGTCTTCTCGAGTGCGGTTGTCTTTTGCTGGCTGTTGCTGTCCATGACGCCGCCGTTGTAGGCCTCGCATTGCTTCAGGTACATCTCGAAGACGTCTGCGTACTGCTGCTGGCGCTGCTGGAGGGCGAAGAAGCCCTTGCGGGCCTGGGCGTCAAGCTCGCGTACCAGCAGCAGAATACGCTCGGCGCGTATCCTGTCGCCGTCGGCAGCAGCTGTGGCAGTCTTGCTCTTGCTCTTGAGCGGAGGATACGTCAGGGGCACGAGGGACTCGAAGATGGCGCGCTCGATGAGCATGTTGAGGTCGAGATCGTTGATGTACATGGCCTTGAGGATAACAGAGGGGATGCCGCTGAGAGAGTTCACAACAAGCTCCTGGCCCGCGGCCAGCTCACCGGCGCCAGCAGCCCAGAGGTTCGCCAGCAGGGTGACGGCCTCGACACGAACGGCAGGGCGCCTGTCGCGGCAACGGTCACCGAGGCTGGAGAGGATGGAGCCCTCAGTGTTGATTGTGCCAGTGGGCCCCAGCTTGAGGACGAAGTCGCGGAAGCCAAAAAGCTCGACGGCCTTGATGGCGGCCAAGCGGACACGCTCATCGCTGTCGTTGAGCTTGTCGTTGAGGGCGCGCACGAGCTCGGCCTGGTTCTCGCGGCCGAGGCCGATGCCGCCTGCCGAGGTGGACAGAATGTTGCCGACGGCAGTAGTCCAGGCGGCACGGATGGAAGGCATCTTGTCTTTGTTCCTGCCGATAAAGCTGTGGTAGGCGGCCGAGTGCGTCTGGGCAAATGACTGGGGCGAGAGGGGCGTGGTGAGTATACTGGTGCTGACGGGGCCGACATCATCGTCTGCGAGGCGCAGGGGCGGGTAGGCGGCTGGATCGAGGACAGGGGCCGGCGGCGGACCAGCGGCGCCGATGCCAGAGATCATGTCGCCGAGGGTCTCGGTGGCTATGTGGCGCAGGTCGACGTTGTCGGCGGACAGCTCAGCCTCGACCTGGGGGATGACGTTCTGTAGCACGGCGGGGGCTGCCCTCCACAGCTCCTTGATGAGCAGATGCGCCTTTCTCAGTTCCCTGAGCTCGGCCTCGGTAGGGCCGCGGGGGCCTTCCTCGTTGTCGTCACCATCATCGGCATGGTGATGGTGGTTGCCGTTGGACTTTGCGGCGAAGCGGGACGCATCGATGATGACGTCGCTGAAATACTGGCTCACGTAGTGCACCATCTTCTCGGTGCCCTGGTTGCAGAGGTCCTTGGCCATGATGTAGGCGGCGGGCTCTGACTTGAGGAGGAGAGTGGACTGGCCGTTGCGGTCGGCGCGGTCCTGTTTGGCGTGGGGACCGCCGGGGGGCGCTGCCCTGAGGAACTGTGCCATGATCACCTCGATGACCTTGGGGCTGATGCCGCTGGCCTCGTCGACGAGACTGCTCATGATGTCGCCCATGAGGATCGTGATGTCTTTGGAGACGCCATCGTCGGGGCCGCTGCCGGAGACGGTATCGAAGAAATTGGAGAAGAGACGCAGGAGGAGGTCGTCGGCGCCATCGACCTCGTTGACGAGAAGGATGCTCTGAACCTCTGCAAGAGAGCGCAGGACGTATTTTTGCTCCTTGTGGTATGGGTTCGAGGCATCGCCGAGAGCGGGGAAAACGTGGGAGATGACGAGAGCGAAGAAGGTCTAGGCTGGTTAGCAATGCTACAAGGTGAGTCGGAGGGAGCAGAAGGGAGCGCACCTTCAGCTGGTCCGAGGTGAAGGGGGCGTCGGGGGCGGAGAGACGGAGAATGTCGGCGATGCAGGCAGCCGTCAGAGCCCTGACACCCTCGTTCTTATGTGTGAGTAGATTCCTCTGGCCAAGGGCGGCAGCAACGTCGTGGAGGGAGGAGGGGTCGACCTGGTCCTGGTCGAGGCCCTGCAGCTCTTGCGCCAGTCTCTGCAGGCGGTCGAGCAGTGTGGTGACGGGGATGGCCTTGCCGGGACGCCAGGTGAGCTCCTCGTCGAACTGCAGGCGTACAGCATCGTCGGGCACCGCGGCGGCGGGCACGGCGTCTTCTTCCTCGTCTACTGCCTCTGGCTCCTCTTCCTCCTGCTGCTCGACCTCGTCCTCCACTTCCTGGACTTCTTCGGGTTCTGGTACTTCCTCGGACGGCTGGCGCCCGCGTCTGCGCCCACGCGCCATTTCGAGAGCGTAGGGGCTGCGAGGCTCGGCTTGCGCTGCGCTGAGGTAGTCGGCGGGAGGATCGGTGTCGTCGTCTTTCGCGTCGGGCGCGCGTGGATGGTCGGTCGTGCGGGGAGTGGCGGGTGGACAGTGGTAGCTGACGAAGGATCGGGAAACAGTCGGAAGGATGAATGCGATTGAGATGCTTGGCTGAACGTAGCGCTATTCCAATGCCTGGAGCGCGAATCAATTCGACGCGGCGGAGGGTGAGGGCGTCGTGTGGTTGTGGTGGGTGTGTGGGAGATGGACACTGCCAGTGTGAGGCGAGGCGCGGTTCGACGGAACGCTTCGAGCTCTGGGCGCTTCGTCGATGCTTTGCTGGTGCTGTGCTGCTGGACGAAGTGCACTGGCAGAGCTGGGTGGGGCCGATACTTTGGCCAAAGTGTAGCGACGCGTACAGTTCGAGGTACCGTTTGCGCCCGCGCTTCAGGTTCGTGACACGCGACGAGGGCACGACCTGGTCCGAGCTCAAGCTCCGCCTAATGCGACGGGGTGTGTTTTTAGTCAGCCAGCTTACCCCTTTTTCGACGACCATCATGCATCGATATGATGAAGTCGTAGAATGCACCTCGCTCGCGGTGATCACAGGGCAATTAGTTTGGATGAAAACATATCCTCTCTGGATACTCAATTGAGACTGATTATGGATTAGATAGAATCTCATGACATGTCCAGGTGGTGGGTGCATCGATTCAGCGACGGCTCACCTGCGTCTCTTGTCCACGGCAGGAGATGCATCGAGGAGCAGGAAGTTGCCGCACCTGCAACACATTATGATAGATATCTGACTTTCTGAAGTTGATGGTCTTGATCTTGTTGCGGTTTCTGAGACTGGCATCGGAAGAGTGCACCAGACGGACCATCTAGGTTCGGCTCCAGACCCCTTGTCCTGCTTCTTCACTACTGATTCGAGGTTGAATAGACATATCTCCAGTCATACAATTGTATTAATTCGAATTCGCTTCTCTGTTTGGGTCCCTGTTGTTTCAAATGCATTAGACATGCCAAAAAGTCCCTTGCCGGGTTGCTATGCTGCTGCACCTTGCCCCCTTAGGCCTCCCCGGCGTTGACCACAGCGCTCAACACCGTGTGCACCCCCTAAACACCGCTCCCATCCCAATCAACCACCTGCCGTATCTATCTCCAGTTCATCTCATCTTCAGCACGCCCCACCTCCGGAGTATCTCGCCCTCAAAACCCACCTACGGCTAAACACCTCGTCACCCACCACGGCCACAACAACGGCCGCCTTCATCACCAGGACGCGTACCTTCGTCACGAGAACGCGTCCCTTCCAACCTGAGGTGTTTCCCACAACCGCGTCCCTTCCGAATTCACTTTTTCGCCCCTCGGCTACTGATTCCGTTCGCCCCCCCGCCCTTTAAAGCTCTTCCGTCCCGCCCACCTCTCTCTTCTACTTCCCCCCTCTCCCCATCGGTCACCCTCAACTTTCACTATCGCAACCCGCGCCCGTTCCATCTGCGATCAACACTCTCTCTTTCATCCACGCCAGCAATTCTTGTTGACGATTCATCCTCACTTTGGTAAGTTTGGTTAGTTCTTGGTGATGAAGAGACAAGTCCACGGCCCCCTGAACACACAGCCCTCGCACATCGTCAACTTCCACAGGGGTGTGCTGCCGCCTTGTGCTCAACCGGTCGGCTTTGCCGGCTTCTTTTCATTCAGTTCTCCCCTGACTTCAAGGCGACAAACATCGCCACTTCCTCACGGCGCGCTGGGTTTCCTGGCTTTTCACGGCCTCGATTGTCTTGACTTGGTCTTCACCACCCCTGGTTCAAGTCCGGCCCAAACTTCTCACCTCCCGCTACTGTTGTGGCATCGATTTCCTTTCTCAACTATCTCTCACTCCCCCTTCCCTCCCTCCTCAGCCCCCAACTCCCATCGTTCACTCAAGCGTGTTCATCTCAAGGCTAACCAAACTTGCTTCCAGTGACCGACCACCACTCTCTTTGAGCTTCGTTCGTCCGACACCGGCAAAATGCCTTCCGGTAAGTTTCCCCTTCATCTCTTTGACAAACACACCTGACACGTCCCAGACATCGTCGGTGATCGCACCGCTTCGCACATGATGCGACAGAAGGTCGCTGGCCTCCTCATGGTTGGCGCAGCCATCCTTGTCACTCTTTGGTGCTCTTCGCACCTGGCTATCATGTCCCGCATGGAGAGTGAGTAATCTTAAAGAACTTCATTTGACAGTCAGTTCTAACTTTGTGCCGCTCCAGCCGCTGGCAACCTCCACACCCGCAACGAGCACGTCGCTCTTCGCCCCCGCTCCTTCGTTAACGATACTCACGGCTATGTCAACTCTACTTCGATCGTTCATCTCAACTCCACTGCCGTCGTCACTGTCCTTCAGACCACCGAGATCGAGGTCACTCGCACTTCCGTTGACACCATCATCGAGACTGCCGAGGCCACTGTGGCTGGTGCTGATCCCGTCGTCGTCACGTAAGTTTGCCGTTTCATTCCCTCACATTCCCCGCTCGCTAACCTTTCGCAGTGAGTACCAGACTCATGTCGTCACCGAGACTGCCACGGCTGTCGAGGGCGGCGAGGTTTTCGTCACTCTGGTGAACAACTCCACCGTCGTTCTCACTGTCACCCAGACCGACCACGTCACGGATGACTACGTCTCGACCGTCACTCGTTACGTCGAGCCCGTCCCCATCCCTGAGCCCACCACTTCCAGCTCCGTCATGGCCGTCGAGGAGATTTCTTCCATCATCGAGACTACTTCTGCCATCGAGACCTCGTCTGCCATCGAGACCTCTTCTGCCATCGAGACTTCGTCCGCTCCTGTCCAGGAGGTCTCTTCCGCTCCCATCGGAGAAGAGTCCTACACCAGCACCGTCACCATGACGACCACCGAGCACATCTACGCCGAGGCCTCCGAGTCTGCCGAGATTGACGCCCAGGGCGAAACCGAGATCATCTCTTCCACCACGACCACGACCTTCACCCCGACCGTCTTCCTTACCCAGACCGTCACCGAGACCCCCGTCGAGGAGCAGCAGCCGCTCACCACCATCGAGTCCACCCTGACCACGTCTCGCACCACCACCGTCGACGCCACCAGCACCGTCGTCGTCACCAAGACCGCCGAGCCCGTCTGCCTCCCACAGGCCACCCAGTTCTTCACCGTCACCGAGACCGTCACCGTCGGCGAGGTTCCCAGCACCAGCACCGTCATTGCTTCCACCAAGACCAACACCGACTTCAGAACCGTCGTGGAGACTGTCTACTTCAGCGGTCCCATTGTCACCATGTGGGAGACTGTTGTCGTTCCCGATGAGACTGCTTCCGCTTCCGTCGAGGAGCCTGCTGCTACTATGACTGAGGAGGACATTGTCACCGTCACCGACGAGTCTGTCGTCACCATCACCAACGACGTCATCGTCACTCTCACCGAGGAGGCTTTCGTGACTCTGACTCAGAACAAAATTTCCACCGTCACTGAGGAGGTCACTCTTTCCGACGAGGAGGTTTTTACCGTCACCGACGAGGCCATCGTGACCGTCACCAACGAGGCTGTCGTCACTCTTACCGAGGAGAACATTTCCAGCGTCACTGACAACGCCCCTGTCACTGTCACGGACGAGGCCATCGTTACCGTCACCAACGAGGCTGTCGTCACCATCACCCAGTCCTCTCCCCTCATCGGCCAAGAGCAAGACTCCACCTCGCTCGAGTCCGTCTCTACCGCTACCATCCCCGTCACCAACCTCGTCACCCAGACCATCACCAACTACGTCACCCGCACAACCCTCGTAACCATCTCCGGCGTCGAGGTCGAGCAGACCGCCACTGAGACCGCCGTCAGCACCCAGGTCGTCACCAATATCGAGGTCGTGACCGTCACCCACACCCACCGCGCCGGCGCCACCGCCTTCGTCACCGCGACAATCACCAAGTCTGGAGTCGCTTACCCTTCCTCCGGCATCGTCACCGCCGGCAGCGTCCTCGGCGGCTTCCACAACGCCACCACCGTCTCCTGGGCCGTCCCCCGCCCATCCGTCTCCCGGTTCGAGGTCTCGGGCGCCGAGGTCCGCAAGGCTGAGGGCGGTGCCGCTCTGGGCTTCATCATTGCCCTTGTCGCGGCCATGCTTATCCTCTAAGGAGGCGAAGGCACACACACACGGGTTCAACCACCACGGAATGATTGATTTTTCTCCGCCCCGTGCGGAGATGGTAGCTCAGGTTCCGGGTCCCCGTTTCCGGCGAGTTCACACACTCGCCCCTTCTTTCGCCATCAAGAATGATGGCCAAGCTTGCTTTGTTCTCCACCCAGAGAGTCACGGCACACTTTCACGAAAATCATACGACTAACGACTGAAACGAAAGAATACCCACCCACTCACCTCACGACCGACTAACGACAAAATGATTCTCCTTTCCCCTGGCCAATTGGGTGGCACGGTATGGTTTGGACTGGTCTTCTCTGGAGTTCGGAAGCGAGCGAGGTTTTGTAGGTTTTTCTGAACCGCGGTTGGGAAAAGTAGATGGACGTTGCGTTTGCCAATGAATGACTTTTACCACACCATCTGGACCTGTGATGCCTCATGTGACGAAAAATTGCACTGATATTCAAAAACGCTACTGACCAGAAAACACCATCCTAGTTGTGGGCGACCTTGAGAATCTGCTTCTCCATCTCCTCAAATGCCGGGACGACCTTGCCATACATCTCAAACACACCATTGCGGTAGCCAACATCCACCTTTTCAATCGCTTCCTCCTCCTTCCAGCGCCTCCCGATGAGCTCGTCAAAGCTCTCGCCTTCAGCGCGCTCGAGAGCCCAGACAGCCTTGTACGCGCCGCCGAGGGCGCAGGCGTTTCCTCCAACATCGAGTCGGTAGACGCCCTCGGCACCACCGAGGACTTCGCCCAGCACACGTGCGATGGCGGGATTGAGCGAGCCGCCGCCGACGAGGTAGATGCGGCGCGGCTGGGCGGGGAGCCCGGCTGTCTTGTCGTTTATCTCGACGAGCTTCTGCGAGCGCAGGCGCATCGAGAGGGCCTGCGATTCAACAATGGCGCGTGCGTCGGCGGCGGCATCCCAAGCCTCGGGGGCCTCACGGAGGGTCGAGGCATCGCCCGAGGGGTCGACTGTGTACCGCCAGGTGCCGGCGCGGATGTTGGGGACAATCTCAGGAAGGTCGAAGTAAAGGCCGATCTTCGCGGGGTCCTCGCCGTTATGGATACCGAGAGGCGGGGTGTTGTTGACAGCATCATTAAACGAAGCCCAGGGGTTGGAGGAATCATCCGACCTAGGAAGCCTATCACGGACGCGCTCGCGGGCGAGGCCGCCATTCTTGTAGCACAGCATGAACATGTACTGCCCCTCGGTGCAGGGGTGGTTCATAAAGTGGTAGCTCGCGTCGGGCTTGTAGACGGGCGTGATCATCAGGAAGGTGGAGCTGGTGCCGAGGGAGACAATGGCGTCGAGGGGCCGCAGGGGCAGGGCGAGGATGGTGGCGGGATTGTCGCCGGTGAAAGGGGCGATCTGGCAGTCGGCGGGGAAGCCGTACTTCTTGGAGAAGTAGGAGGAGATGGGGCCCATGGAGCCGCCGCCGTCGATGCGGACGTCGCCCAGCTTGCGGCGCAGGTCGGCGGCGCCCTCGGGAGAGCCGGCGGCCAGCTCGAGGAGAGGCTCGGACCAGGCGGCGGCGCCGATGTCCCAGAGGTTCATGCCCGTGACGTCGGAGATGTCCATGGGGGCGACGGCGCCGAGGAGCACGGAGGCTAGGAAGGAGGAGACGAGGGAGATGCGGGATGTGGCGGCGTACATCTCGGGCAGCTTCTCGCGGAGGCGCATGATCTGGGTGCCTGTGAAGCGGTGGTGGGCAGCGCTGCCGGTGACTTCCGCAAGGCGCTGGGCATCGCCGAAGAGGGCGTCGAAGCGGTCGCATTGCTTCTGGGTACTGCCATCCTGCCAGTTGGGTGCGTAGGGGTGAGAGAAGGCGGGAGCGAGCTGGTCAAGCAAGGGCCTGTCGGCGTCGAGGTTGGCGAGGAGGCCTTCGGCGTCGGCGGACCAGTAGGTGCTGCCGTGCTGCTGGCAGGAGCCGCTGATGCCCTTGATGCGGTGGATGGGGGTCTTTGAGTCCTTGAGGCGGGCGAGGACGAGGTCGATGGCGTCGAGAAAGAGGGCGACGGGGGCGTAGACTTCGCCTTCGGCATCGTTGGTGAGGACGCCCTTTGTGATGCCGTACTTTTCGCCAAAGTCCTCGTCGAAACCTACCTTGACCTCGGACACGACGGTAAGGTCGGACTGGACGACGATGGCTGGTGGGAGTTAGCGGGGGGTCATTGGAGTGAGAGGGGCGGTTTACCTTTGAGCTGCTGGGTCGACAGGTCGAACCCGAGGTAGAGGGGACCCTCGTCAGCCATGGCGGGCGAGAGAGCGATGTGTGGTGATGAGGTGTGGTGGTGGTGATGATGGACGAGGTGAGGTTAAAGTTGACCCCTCACTAGACTCAGCAAAGGCAGGTACCGATTCGGAGAATTGGGGGAAGTCGTGGACTTTCAATCGACCACTTTGCAGACAACGACGTGCTTGACGTCAGAGAGTCACAGGAATGAGCAGAGACAGATGGATGGACAACAGGGAAATTCCACGGTGGGGGAATTCCCACATTTTGAGCCTGGGCGGGACGTGGACACTGGACACGACTAGTATCATCGTGACGCGGGGGTGAGCGGCGGGAAGGGACGGGGTCAGAATATCGGGTGCTTTTTTTCTCTTGTCCGGTGAGTTCCCGCGGTCCAGAGATGCACTAGATCGAATCAGAGCTGCCATTAAAAAAACAGACCCTTAATCCATCAGCCCACACCCCCTTTCTCAAGAAACACCATCCTCCTCCCCTCCAGGAGGAGCTCTCTTGCGCAAAACACCCCGCGGAAGACTGGAGTCCTCAGCCTCGAATCGTGTCCGATTTAGCCTAAATCCACCGACCAGTCCGGTGCCGGCGCCCACTGATGCGCCCCAATCACGTCGGGGCCCGGACGACGACAGCCTCGTGCTAGTCGCGGTCTAGGCGTGGCTCCAGCTGCTGTCTTTCTTTGCTGGCCAACGTGGCGTGCCTGGATCCGCTCCGTCCCGCCCGACGCCGGACTTTTGGCCGTCCCCTTGGAGCTGTGGTTGATAGATGTCATCGTGAAAGTCACAACATGGTGTCAATGTCCCAGAGAAGACGAAGTGCAAACGTAGTTCCATACGTTGCTAGAGCAAGAGCAAACCCCAACGCCTATCCGGGTATAGAGGGCCAGATCCCTCCCTCGGCCGCTGGCTCGAGGTGACCGTGGCCAGCCCATGCGAAGCTCGAGAAATGATGTACACAGCTACACTTTTTTTCTTCTTCATCTGTTTCTTCAATCCATATCTCCCGCCTACTCGTCCTTGCGGTGCGCATGCCCGTTCTGGTGCGCGTGCCCATTCTCGTGCGTGTGCTCGTGCTCCTCCTCCGGCTCCGGCGACTGGCTCTGGCTGACCTCACCGGGGATGTACTCATCAAACGGCGACGCCGCCGGGGCGTCCTTCGAGATGAACCGCACGCGTACCCTCCGGACACCGCGCACGTTGCCACCGACCTGCGTCCGTACCCGGTCCTCCACGTCGCGCGTCGCCTCGACCGTCAGGTCTCCCGGCACGGCAAGCTCGATATCAACAAGGTAGTTCTGGCCCGACTTGACGCCGCCGACGTCGCGCACCTCGACGTCAAGCTCTGCTCCAAGCGCGTCGAGGCTCTTCTGGGTGTGTCGGCGGACAGAGGCCTTGACCTCGTCGTCGATGCTGCGGTCGGCCAGCTCGTAGAGCGAGCTCATTGTGTTCTCGGCGCCGGCGCGGATCACCAGCAGGGAGATGAAGAGGCCGCCGACGGGGTCGAGCCAGGCGGCGTTTTGGAGAAAGTTGGCGCCGAGCACGACGGCCAGCGTCACGATGCCCGTCAGGCTGTCGACGCGGTGGTGGACCGCGTTGGAGGCGAGGACCGAGGACTTGCGTTCGCGCGCGACCTTCATGGCTGTTGGGGGTTCAAGTCAGCAGGCTGGGGGAAATCAGAGAAAGGAGATCCATGTCTGGCAGACTTACTCGCATGATACAACCACTCCTTGATGGCGACGGTGCCGGCAGCCAGCCACGCGGCGTGCAGGCTCGGGGCGCCGGCGTGGGCGTCGTGCCCTCCGTGGCTGTGGCCGTGGTGCATGTGGGAGATGGCCTCGGCGGCCGCGGCGGGGTCGAGGAAGAAGTGCGCCCAGAGGGTCATCAGGCTGCTCCAGCCCATGAACATGCCGCCGGCCAGCAGCATGCCCGAGACGCCGAGGGATCCGAGGCTCTCGACCTTGCCAAAGCCCGAGGGGAAGGCCTCGGAGGGCGGGCGCAGGCTCAGCGAGACGGTGGCCAAAGTCAGGACGTCCGAGGCCAGGTCAGTCAGACTGTGCCAAGCGTCTGCGATGAGGGCCTGGGAGCCAAAGGCGTAACCGCCGGCGCCCTTTGCCACGGCCATGCCGAGGTTGGAGAAGAGGCCGATACGGGTGATGCGCACGCCGGCGTCCTTCTTGTTGGAGGAGGTGAGGTAGGCATTGTCGTGGTGGTGGTGATGACCATGGCCGTGGTGGCCGCCGTGGGCTCGCTTCTGGTCGGCGCCCATGCTGACGAGGTAGCGGGTGGGAGGGGACGAGGGCCGTGTGTTGCTGCGGGAGTGGTAGTGGCGTTGGTGGTGGTTGTATCGGAGGGTCGGCAACGTGGCCGAGGAAAAGGAAGGTTCGAGGTCTGTGGTGTTGGCTCGGGTGGCGCGACGGACTGCGGTCGGGGATGGGCTCAATAAGTAGGAGGAGGGAGATGCCGCGGGGGCAATGGCAATTCGGAGTGAAGAAAGACAAGGAGAGACAAGGGAGGGTAAGGAAAAGGGTGGTGAAGGAGCGGAGGGTGACAGAGTCTGATAGATTCGGTAATTGGTCGTCGGACTACCTTTCGCCGATGGAGGCGGTCGTCGCGTGTTTGGGTTAGGGCGATGTGGCCTCTGGGTGAGAGTGAATGCGAGACCACTGGTAGAGTTGGACGGATGGATGAGGCTTCGGAGGACGGGTCTCCATGCGTAAGAATACGCATGCGCGGTCGTCACGGTTGGCGGCGCGGGTGCGGGTGCTTGTGTGGGCGCGGCGGATGAATGTGATGGACAGGGGCTCCAGCTATTCCTGGGGCCGCCCGCGTTGGTCGCATGAGCAGACGGCATGCGCTGCCGCAGCCCTACTCGTGGAAGGAAGGCCCTGGCCGCCCCGAGGCCCCCAACCCCGACGCCCTGGACGCTCCTGCCAGGCATTTGGAGATCCCGTCAGGTGCCCTAGGGAAGTTACAGTGGGGGTGGTAGTGCTAAGCCTCAGCCTGCCCGCCTCCAGTCAACTCGACACGTCCGTCGCCCGTGCTTCTGGGGGAGATGCGAGGCCGCTCTCCGCCAAGACGGGGTCCAGTGACGACGCTCCCAACTTGCCTGACCAGCGTCTTACGCGGGCATGAGCGTCAGCCACCCTGACAATGAAGTCTTCGGGAAGACCAGAGTCAAAACAAGGTGGGTAGGTGTCCTCGGTCCTCGGTTTGTGGGTTGGCTACGATGTTGGATTTTTGCGCGCCGGGAGAGCCGTTGAAAATGCGAGGGATAAAAGGGGCCGGTCCGGAGAGCGATTGGCCGTGCTTTTCGTACGCTGGTGGCGGCGGACGCAAGGTGCGGGGTGACAGTCCGTCTGGTGGTTGTGAGATGGGAGAGAAAATGTCGCTGGCGAGAGACAGGACAGGACAGAACAGAGCAAAACAGCCAACAGGAAGAAGCTCCGTGGGAACGGGCACGCAATAAACAACAGGAACAGGAAAATGCTACCGCGCGCGCCGCGTCTCCAGTTCTTGTGTGCGGTGTGTTTCCGGCGATAGGACACGCTAGATAAAACGGATGGGACCCCCTCGGGAGAGGACAGGGGACGGCTTCGCCCATCGGACGACTTTGCAAAAGTCGGTCGGTCGGTTCGGCTCCCACCTCCTGTCCTGTCTGTCCCGGTGACGTCTGCTGGCTGGCGCTGGAACTTGACGAGCGGATCCCGTCTCTGTCGCGCTCAAGCCTCCACTCCTCGGGACTGCCGAACCTGGCCCGTGCATCCAAGCTCGCCCCGAGCTACACCACCGTTCCACACACTCACACACAACCACGCGTCATCTTCACCCTCACCTCCCATCGACTTCAACTCCACTCTCACTGGGTAAAGCCAGACCCCACAACACGGCAATTGGCACGTCTACTAGCCCCAGACCACCCAACATGCCTCCCCCTATGGATCCCATCCTCAAGGCCAAGGTCATCGGCGCCTACGACTTTGCCACCGCAAACCGCCTCGTCTTCACTAAGAAGAAGCTCTTTGAGCACTTTGGCGTCTCAGAGAGCACCGGCCACCACATCATCGACCTATCATTCCCCCGCCCCAAAGGTCCTCCCCGCCCCCGCAAGCAGCGCCCGCTGCCAGGCCCCCCAGCTGCGGACCTCCCCAAGAAGCGCCGCTTCAGCGAGAGCAACCTAGCATCCCCCGGCGGTTCCCTACCTCCCAGTCAAAGACTCGCAGTCGAGCACCCTAGGAAGCGCAGCGGTTCCCTACCCCCGGAAACCATTCCCAGACCCCCGGCCCCGAAGCCCGTCAAAAAGCACGCCAAGATCGTCCTCCCCGACCTGCAGCCCGACGACGTCCTCGAACACGAATGGATGGACTGGCCCGGAAAGAAGCGAGTCTCCTGCAAGGCCTGCTCCGTCAAGGGCCGCAAGCTCATCGACGGCTTCGTGCCGCCCAACCTGCCCAAGTCTCACACCCACCGCATGACCCTGTAGGCTGCAAAAACTGCCAGACGGCCCTGTGCCGGAGTCCTGACCGGGACTGCTGGGGACGCTGGCACGGGATTTCTAGGTGATCACCATGAGGCCTGGAGGTATTGAACTCGGAGAGACGCGTCGTGTTTGATGCCAAGTCTCGAAAAGCAGGGGTCGTGGATCTCCGGCCGCTATATCGGGAGCTCCACCATGCGGCCGAAAGAGGTCAAGCCCCTGCTTTGTCATCCACCACACTCGGAACCTCGCCCGAATCATGACGCCGGTATACTCAGCAACTTCACAGATTGACCAAGTCACACTCATCAACAGTTTGTTGCATTTGAATACCGTCTCAGGGACCCTCCAATTGGTCTTTTTGTTTTCAACAAATACCTCGAATTAGAACCGCGCGTTGCACGCCGGGCCTGCGCCCACACCCGCCGCTCCGATGCGCAAGCCTTTGATGCGCATTCCCTACACGGACCTGCTCGCACCGCCGACGCTCATCCCCAGGAACGCCAATACACTGCCAGGCGCCCTTGCCGCTCTGCAGACTTTCTTCACCGCGCCATCACCCGCCGGCCTGCCGGACTCGACTGTCGTTCTCTCGGGTGCAGGGCTGTCCGTGGCGAGTGGCCTCGCCGACTACCGCGGACCCAAAGGCACATATCGCGTCAACAAGACGTATCGGCCCATCTACTATCACGAGTTCCTCGGCAACCACGAGGCGCGGAAGCGGTACTGGGCCAGGAGCTTCCTAGGATGGACATCGCTGCACAAGGCCTCGCCCAACGCCGGCCACCACGCCATCAAGGCTTTGGGTGATCTCGGCTTCGTCCGCAGCGTCATCACACAGAATGTCGATTCTTTTCACCCCCAGGCCCATCCCGCAGTTCTCACGCTCGAGCTCCACGGCTACCTACGGGCGACCGTCTGCGTGACGTGTCGAACCGAGTACCCCAGGGACGCATTTCAAGACGAGCTCGCGCGCCTCAACCCCCGGTGGGCAGCCTTCCTCGAGGAGGTCCTGGCCACGGGCGCCCTTGACACCGAGGACCCCGATGAGCGCAAGGCCAAGGGCATGCGCAGCAACCCCGACGGTGACGTCGACGTCCCTGACGCCCCTTACACCACTTTCCGCTACCCGGCGTGCCCGACGTGCCTCGCCTCGCCACCCGTGTCCGCCGAGGGCATGCGGCACGTCGTCCAGGTGGACGACGACGGCGCGTGGAACCCCGCCAGCACGGGAGGCATCCTCAAACCAGCGGTGGTCATGTTCGGGGAGAGCATCGCCAGCGACGTCAAGACAGCAGCCGAGGAGGCAATCGACGGCGCCGGCAAGCTGCTCATCCTCGGCACATCGCTGGCCACTTTTTCCGCATGGCGGCTCGCCCGGCGCGCCCTCGACCGCGGCATGCCCATCGCCATCGTCAACACGGGCGGCGTGCGCAACGAGGAACACTTCCACCGCGATCTGGACTGGAAACAAAAGGGCGAGCAGCGTGTACGCATCGAGCTGTCGACAGACCGGGTGCTCCCGGCGCTGGTCGGCGAGTTCAGACAGAAGCACCTTTCAGGCCCGGCTGACGTGGCGGCCGAGGTGGCGGGAAGGGAGCAGGCGGCAGCGGCGGCGGATTCGGAGAGGAGAAACCACGGTGTATTCAAGGACTTGCTATCGTAGGCCCCCGGCTGTATAGATACGGAAATCTAGAAGAAGCTCGACATGCCCGTGCCCTGCTGCGTCTTGACGCTCCCCGTCGTGTCTGGTGTCGCGGCGGCGGGGGCCGGCTTTTCCGGGGCGGCGGCCTCGGTCTTGGATCGGGGGGTCTGCTTGTCTTTCCGCTGGTCGCGTGTGATTTCTTCGCGCTGGATCTCTTTGAGGACTGTAGCACGACCAAGTCAGCAATCATGTCTCCCAGCGTCAATAGCAAGGGGAGAAAAGAACGTACTATCCGCCCACTCCTGCTCCTTCGCCGCATTTCCTGCGCCTAGTGCCTTTTCAACATCAAACTTCTCCCCGCGCTGTATCCGCTCAACGACCTCACGGAGCAGACCGATGCGCACATCCGTCTGGCGCATAAACGTCTCGAAGCTCTGGCGCAGGGATATCGAGTTAATGGCCATGGAGCCGATGAGGAGGAAGACGACGATGTAAAATGTGGCGGGGTTCCATTGGCGCGAGCGCTTGGGGCGGACGCGCTGGATCATGGGGTCGTCGGGGAGGCGCTCCTCGCGGCGGAAGGGCTTGGGGATGAGGGAGCGCCAGAAGGCGGGTTGGGCGACGGTCGGGAGGGAGCTGGAGAGGCGTGTTTGGGTGGGGATGGCGGCGCGGGGGAGGAGGGCGCGTCGCAGGGTCGCTGCTGTGCAGGGGGGGAGGGTTCGTGAGGCCATTGTCGGGTTTGGTGTTGGTGGTGTTGAAGTTTGGAGATGGTGGATGGGTGGAAAATCGAGGCTTGGATTCGGAGAGTGGTCCTGAGGTTGAGGTCCGTGCATGGAGACTTCTGGACCCTGGACGCTGCTTTGGCCGTGGACAGTGCGTAGTCACAGTGTGTGAAAGTGGCCCCTTTCTGGTGGCTGGCATGGCGGAAGCTGGACATTATATTGTTTGGACAGACGGGAAGCAAACGGAGTGCCGCTTGGTAGCAATCAATTTGACACCTGATTGGTTCCGAAAGTAACCAAGTGGCACTCCCAGCGCAAACAAAATGCTGCTTATGGGCGGGGAGCAGCTGCCCTTAAAGCCCCCCTCTTCTCTTCTCAACTGTCCACCACGCTCACAACTTCTCAAGATCAGCCCAACACCTCAATCCTTTCTAGACTTCCTTATATACTCTATCGAGATGAACGTCGTCATGAAATGAGACAGAGTTATCTTATGTCAGCGCCTTACCCCTCCATTCGAATGTTGGACTGGTCCTTGACACGGACGTCGCACCCATCATCAAACTTCCAAGCATGTTGCCCCTGGAATCACGCCACCGCCTCTCAGCACCCCAAGGCACCCGAAAGACCTTACATTGATCATGGAGCCATGTTATGAGCTCCTTGAAACACCTCCCATCTGAGAACTGGGCCCTCGAACACCACCGACTCCGAGGCAGCCTGCTCCTTTCCCCCATGACGCTGCGAGCAGTTCCGACGAACCCGACCTCGGCTTGAAGACCTTCTCTCATCGATCAAAGCAAGCATCTTATTCGAAACCTCGCTGCCGATACCATCCTTCCGGGCCCACAGACCATCCATTTCAAGAAGTCATCTCCCCTGTCCACGAGCCCAGAAGCATGACATCGGGCAATGCCAGTCCTGCCTTCTCAAAACAATTGGCCGCCTGTTCCTCCCATATTTTCTCCCAGGGAGTTACCGATTGATATTCGGTCGGCCTACATTGGCTTGTGACCGGCAGTACCCCTCAGCAAGAGCTTTGAGCATCCTGGCACAGACACCGGCCATCGTGAACAACGTATTGTCCGCGTCACAGTCCACCAAATGTCTGCCCGTCTCTTCGAAGCATCTACAGACTTCGACTCCGGTCGACGATCAAGACGATCCTTAGTCACATTCGACAAGAAGGATACTGTCACCTGTCCCCTGCCGGATGCCGAAAGGCACCTTTCCCGACGACGCAACGGCCCGATTGAACGGGAACTTGATTCGGAGTACAACCAGGACACCGAATTCAGGCGTGAAGACACGAAGTCGAGGTTGTTCCCGCAAGAGAGCTACAGAGTTGATGTCTGGTCAAACCAAATCACCAGGTATTGCAGCTGTGCTCATGGAATCCGGGCCCCTCAGGACGCCCAAGACAAAGACACCTTATTCCTCCAGGCTCGGATACCGCACGAGGATCTCAAGGCCGATGCATCTGCCAGAGTGGTCGCGGCTATGATCATGTCTGGTCAATCCGCCGGCCCGAACATGACGTTCGACAGGCGAAGCAGTCCGCCGCATGCCCGTTGACAGGGCTCAAATCATTGAGTTCTTCTCGGCTGCGTTGCCCACTTCCCTCGAGACGATCTGGATCGCATATGACACATGCAAAGGCGACAACAAGTTCAAGCACCATGTCATGTGCGATGTCCCATACATCCAAACTGGATCTGGGTTACCATCAATGTTCTTGCCGGGCTTCTCGGGACCCTCGCGGAGATCTTCACATATACCGTCCAGAAATGATGGGGCGCCCCTTACCCGCGTTCAATGAGGGCTTCTCCAACAACGGGTGCCACTCCTCAGGGCACACTGCAAGCCGGACTTGCCCCTCTTCGTTTTCACAGAGCCAGGACCTGGCTTTCGATGCTGGTGCTGGTACAGAAACAAGCCGAACCGTGCGGGGAGCCAGCCCCGTTCAAGTACGGCCTGTCCCCGAATCAGCTCAACGCAGCTGCCACCGCTGGTTCACCTCCCTCAAAGCCTGGAGATGTCATGGCCAACACGACGACCGCCCCACTCACGTCTTGGTCCGGACGTTCAATGTCCCAGAGTCGCCGGTATGGATGGATCGTCACGTAGGGTCGGTCTTTGCCTTCCCAGAAGCGGACATCCCTGACTCGGAGGACACGGTCCTGTTCCTCGAGCCAGACGTTGTAAATGTGTCCGTGCAAAGATTCGTACCCGATCAGCCTTCCTTTCCATGCGCGTGGCGACATCTTGTCCGCAGCGTCAGGCTTTGTCGCTCCCTTTTTGAGGACACAGGCTGTGCAGCCGTATGTACGGAGATGTCGGATGTGTGGTTTGTGGAGACGTTCATCACGTCCCAGCGCTCTGGAGACCTTCTCTTGGGGTGAAAGCTTGTTCACCCCGCACCTTGTGTACCACCCTGGCTCCCACCAGGTTCGACTGCCTTCCACAATCCACGGATTGGAGGGAAGGTCTTACGGTCTAGGCACGACAGCCGATACTCGACTTCTATGTTCAAGGGCAGCGTGCTCATGCCACAGGCTCAGTGCTCAGCCGAGTCTACGTGTCGGGCCCATTGACAGACTCTCGATTCCATTGGACGGATTCCAACACGAGAAGATTCTCTATCGCAAAGCCCCCCATCGACCGTGGAGTGTCACGCCCGCCGAATGGGAGCCGGACTGCCAGATGAGATGACAACTGTGGGAGATCCAGCAGGAATACTGGCGTCAGCTCCTGGCGTCAGCTCGGAGAGCCATCTGCGAGAGGTTCGGCTCGATCATCGAACCATGCCGGCTCAAGAACCCAACCTTGACTGGAAAGAACGACTCGGGGGCCGTGGCCGCCGAGATCTTGGCCAAGTATGCCCATGACTGTCCCGAGGCGATCATGCACAAGATTCACCCGGGCTACGTCTCATCACCCGAGTTCCAGACCGCGAAAAGGTCGAAATGGATGCCCCCAACAACCCTGTCACGACCTGTGGTACCATGCATTGTACCAGGCTGGAGGCGACCAATCGGCCTGAGCAATTTGCTGCCATTTTCAACGCACCAGACTTCCCCAAACCCAGAATCTCCGTCCGCTCCATTCACACCGGCACCAAGAGGACAAAGTCGGAGGAAAGGCGAATTTTGGCAAAACCATTCACATCACTATCCCTCGCTACAGCAGTCAAGACCGATTTCAGAACGAGGTTGGCGAATGCAGCAGCACCCAGCTAGTCAACATCGAATGAATGTCCCCCAGCCCCGGGCCATGGAGCCAACTACAATACACCCCACTACACTCGCAGGACTTGAGCGCGAACAAGATGAAGCATGATGGATCGCAGCGCACTGTGTCGTCCGCCGCACGTCCATCTATCTGTCTCGGGCTGTGATCAAATCTCAGTCACCTTTGGGCATGTCAGGCATTATGCCTCCCCAAGGGGGCAATACCAATGTCGCCAACGTCACACATACCCACAGCAGCAAACGTTCTCAGATGGCTCTCCTATCACGGCTTGAGCTTGTTCCACTTCTCGATGAGCAGCAGAGCCGTGTTGTTTGATATCTTCGGAACCAGCTTCTTCACTGTTTCGTACAGCTGGTAGGGGCTGAGACCATCCGGAGTTCAATCCATTGACAAAACTCCACCCCCGGGCCCCGACAACATCGTTGTATATCATGCCTTCTTGTTGGAAGCTCTATAATCAATCTCAACGGTTCGGCGTGGACGCTTACCCTGACTACACAGGGCAGGAACTTGAAACCATACGCCGAAGAAGTTGCCATCCACTGCGTGGCTATTGCCTGGCTCGGGTTTCGACGCCAAGTCATCAGAGACCTCAACAGGCCTCGGTCGGCATCCCTCGTGGATCACGCCTTGGCTCGCAGTGGACCCGGCAACAGTGTGTCGCTTTTGGCGCCTGTAGGCACTCAGCCGCCACGCCACGGAAGATCATTGATCTCAACAGCGTCGCCAGTCAATGCTGGTGGGGGCTGGTTGGCTCACATCATGTCCGAGAGCCGAAACTCGAACAAGAATGCGACGTCATCAAGCAATTCATGATCCATGAGGTTTACGATTGAAGGAGTGCCTCACATGGCGGCCATGGCTCCAATGATGTACTCCTCATTTCCTTCTTCGACCTGACTCGCCCTGTCCCAAGTTGGCAGGCATGAGGAGCTTAGGTCGCGCGTCACAATACGTGCAGACAAGTCAACAGTCGATTGCATCCACCATCATGCACTCCTTCTGACATTACCCGGACACTGATCACGGCAGAGAAATCCTTTCCCAGAGGGAACCCACCAACCCAAGAACCTAACTTGGATGTTCAGAGAAGCAGCCAACCCCTGACTCCATATGCGGGCCCAGAGAGACCACGAACCAAGCCATTATTGGTTGCGGTTCCTCTGGAAGATGGTGAGATGCCAGCCATCTCCTCACCAACAACCGACAGATGCACTTCGATGTGCCGTTCCCCGGGCCCAATGATCCCACCGACCGAGCCCAGTACTGGCAGCTTAAGAGTGAGGAGCTCCGTCGGCATACAGGAAACTCAGAGGCCGACTTGAGTGACGACACTGATGTACTGGCTGACGAGCCGGTCGCTTCCACACATGAAGGCAATGCTGAACCTTGTGGGCATGGGGGTCGATCACCCGACTTCAACGGTCCTCGGGTGGCCGCTTCGACCAAGACGAACCTCATCAAGCGGTTCACAATGTCCCGGCAGTGGATGACCAGGTACTATGTCCCTTTGTGGCTGGGAGTGATTGTAGTATCCCTGGATGTGATGGATGACATCTCGACGACGCGATCAAGCGAATTGGGATCCCGTCAGAGCGCCTCGAGCTTGGTGGCTCCGTCGTAATGACGGAGGATCACCGTGCGTCTTCTCAGCCAACATCAAGCAGGGAAGATGGCTTTGGGGCACAATGGCCGCGCCGGTGCTTGGAACTGTCGAATTCCTCGAGATGTCTTCAGAGAGGACAACTCGTTGCCATCACTCAACGCCGGCTCAGAGATCTAACATCACCATGAACCTCCTCACCGGATCTGACGATGACGTCGGAACCAACCTGAACCCGCTGCCGATGGGAAAGTACAAGACTCGTTCCTGTTCCTCTGAGCAGCACATTCTATACTAGACACATAGCACATTTGCATCTTGAGAGAATCGACTTCCATTAATTGATGAGCATGAACACAGATGACCTCGTAGATTTGCGTGATATGCATCACCTGCAGCAGATTTGATCCAGTATGCTCTACGCCTTTGCGGCCGACTTGGCCTTGGCCTTGCGCTTCGCAATCTTCTCCAGCTCCCAGTCGATCTTCCTGAAGCTCCAAGAGTTCCAGAAGGGCGGGTACAGGAACGGCCGCAGGTCGAATCTGTTGTCGTCGGGGGCTGTGAAAAAGTCAGCACGTCAAAACCAAAGCAGAGCATCAGGCGTCGTCTGCGAAACATACAGTAGTCGTTGCTACCACGGTCAGTACATTGGTCAGAAAGCGGTGGGTGGGGAGACTCACCAGTGGAGGGAAGGCGTCAAAGTCGTCATCTTGTGGCCTGAACATGGTCAGTATGTCGTGAGTGCGGCTTCGAGCGGAAGACCCACGGTTGATGGCGTAGTAATGGAAGAATGTCTTGACCTTGTGGGCGATGTGGTCCTGCTCGTACCGCGGTGCGTCGTCCTCGGCCCTCTCTTCGCGGTCGGCGCTCCAATCGTGGGACAGGCGCTGGAACATGCCAAAAGGCCCCAGCTTGTTCACCTTTCTCAGGCGACCCATGATGGACAGCTCCTGGTAGGTGAAACCCATGTCGGCCTCATCTGGGAATGTGTCAGTACTCGAGTCGACCATGGCTGATCGTGGTAACTCACCGTCCTGCACGTAGGTCTCGGTAATGGGCTCAAGCTCGGCGGTCGGCACGGCCGTCAAGAACTCATTCAGGCACGGGATGCCAAAGTCCTTCTCAGCCCATGCAATGAATCGCTTCAGGTCCGCCTTGTCGATACTTCCAATTGGGTTGATATCGGCGCTGGAGCAGTCGTACTTTGTCAGGTAACCGCGCAGGCTCTCGCCGACGTTTGCGCTGCCCAGGACCAGAAGGCTGCCGCCGCCGGGGCGGTTCCTCGCCGTGGGGATGATCTGGCCAAACTCGTAGGCGGTGACCATGCGGATGCGCGCCTGGAGACACTGCAGCATGAGGTTCTCCTGCTGGGTGCCGCCCTCGACCTTGAACTTTGGCTCGAAGTTGAGCTGGCTCGTGACGAGGCTCTTCTGGGCGTTGTAGATGTCGTCAATGTCGAGGTCGACGTGGTAGCTTCCGATGGCGGCGGAGAGGTCCTTGGCACGCTGGCGGGTCTCCTTGGAGCTCTGCTTCTTCATGCCCATGTAGATGGTGGTGAAAATCTGGTTGCACAGGGCCTGCGGGGTCTTGGGCAGGACATCGCCGTCGTACTTGGCAATGCGTCGCACGTCCTCGATGACGGTCTTGTTGCCCTCCTCAATGGCCTTGATGACGATGCGGCACATGGAGAAGACGATGGTGGCGGTCGCGCACGAATCGATGCCACCACTGAGCGGGACGAGGTAGCCAGCTGACTTGGAGCGGCGAAGATAGTCCCAGAGGTAGCAGCCACCGCAGAGGGCGATCTCCTCCTCGACAGTGTGGAAGCGAGGCTTGATGGGGAGAGAGGGGCGGACGGTGATGTCCAGGTCGGCGCTCTCGGGGCTCAGCTCGTACTTTGTCTGGACCCTCTGGTACTTGGCGGTAGATCGGGCAGCCTGTAGGCCGCGCGAGGCAGCCGACCGGTGCGCCCTGACCTCCTCGAGGTCGATTGTGGCAGTAACAACCTCGACCTCGTTGAGGCTGAACTGGGAGCCTTGGGCGACAATGTCGCCGTTGACGATGATCATGGCGCAGCCGTCGTAGTACTCGCGCCCGCCGTCGACGCCCTGCTGGTTGCTGTAGAGGTAGATGCCGCCAGCCTTGCGAGTGGCCTCCATGATTAGCTGCAGCCGCACATCGAGCTTCTGCAGCGAGAAATGACTGCCGCTGGAGTTGAGGAAGATCTCCACGCCGTCCTGTCGGGATGTTAGGCAGAGGCGGGAGAGTGGGTGACGAAGGACATACCAGGGAGGCGGCGATGTGAGGGCTCTGAGGCGTCCAAAGCTCCTCACAGGACTCTGCGCCGATGCAGGTGTCAGGGGTGGAAATGACAGCATCGCCAAAGATGACGTGAGTCTCGCCTTGAAGCTCCTGCATCATGCGCGGGAGGTGGTACTCCTCTGTCTGCCGCTCGTGCATCCAAGGGGTGAAGTGGCGCATCTCCCGGTAGAGACCGTCGTTGGCAAGGAACATCTTGGGACGGATGGCCAGGATCTTGGAGTCGAGGCAGATGATGCGGCAGTTGAAGCGCTGGTTGCGATGCTGGACCGGCATGCCAATATCTGCGAGGGTGAGTTGGTGTGCGGGAGGCGAGGGGATCAAAGTACGAACCTAGGAGGATGCCATGGCAGCTCTCATCGAGGAGAATGCGGCGAAGGCTCTCCCAGCAGTGGAGGTACAGGTCTATCTGGAGTTAGATGGTCGAATGGACGAGGGGTGTGTGAGCGCACCTTGCTCGAGGAAGTGGTCGAGGCAGCCATAGCCGGTGATCTCCAGCTCCTTGACTGGTGTCAGTATCTCGTTTCTTCAGCGGCCAAGTCTAGGAAACGCACCGGACCGACGCGGAGTCTGGCTCCAGCCGCCTTGGCCTTCTGGATACTCTCGATGATGCGGGCAACATTGCCATCCCACTGTGCCGGTCAGCAAACATCGTCGGAGAGGGCGGAATGGCAAACAATACATCAAGAGCCCATTGGTTGAGCGAGCATGTCGCGACGGTCACGAGGTGGCCCATGCTGGCCAGTCGTGTGGTGTTTGCTGCGGGGGAGTTTGGTGATGTCTGGGCGGAGGTTTTGAGTCGGATGTGTCAGTGACGGTGGATGAAGCGAGTGAAGTCCGAGTTCGGCAAACCTCGGGGTTGGATCCCACCAGCACTTTGCTGGTGAAGGACGCCGGAAAGCCACGAGGGGAACATTGTATTCTACTGCAGATATCAGATAAGGGTTTAGATACATGAAACTACAGTCCTGTCATTTCTAGAGTCTCTCGAAGCCCAATCCGTTCATCATGGTGCAAACAAACATGCTTTGCGTGAGGTGATTCACTGACGCGACGCAGTGATACCGAGCCACCTGTGGCCACCTGAGAACCGGCCTACTTGGACTCCAGGGATCACGGACGCAAACGTCATGCTCTATGGCCAAAGCTTGTGAAAGAACCTCTGATTTCGGATCATCACAAATCAAGAGCCACTGTGTAGACTCGGATGCCTTGAAATTGAAAGAACCGGAGCACACGCCCTGGTGACCTAGGATCATCTTGCTTTGCGGCGATGATGCGGTTTGCCGAGGCCTCAAAGTGAAGAAAGAAAGCCACGGCTGCAGGGTGATTCAGGCAGGCTGCTAGCGACCAACTTGAACGGCCCAGGATGCGCCAGGCAGGAGCAGGTACCAACCAATGGGAAGGAGCAAGCCAAACAGTCACCCCGAGTTCTTTCCCCACTCTCCCTCAAATGGCAGTGGCACAATGCTAGGCTGCAGGCTGCTACACCACCCCAGCGCACCCCAATGCCATCCCATTAATAAAGGCGCCTCAAACCCTCTGTTCCTGTTCAAAAGCCTTCACGAACAAGACGCCTTTATTCACCAAGCCCACACCTCGATCTTTCCAAAGGCTTTCAAATTTAGAAGCCACCTCAAACCGTAAGCCCGCTCCTGCCACCTTCCTGACAGGAGGAAGTGCATATAAGCCGGCCGTGCTCTCTCTGTTTCCATCCTCCCCTCCTCTCCAGTCAACCAACCACATCGAACCCCACCACCCTTCTTCCGCCACCTGCGACCGCAAACCAACACCTCCCAGCTGACATCTTTCGCACGACAGTCCGCCGTCAACATCTCCACTCTACACTCTTCTCTCACCCAAACCAACAACTACACAACTACAAACGTCAAGATGTCCGACGGAAAGATCTGGGTCCAGTCCAACGATGGCGCCAAGATTGCTCTTGAGCGCGCGGTCGCCGACCGGTCGATGCTCATCAAGAACCTGATTGAGGATATCGGTGATGAGGGCATCAATGAGTCCAACTGCGTCCCCATCCCCAACGTACGTTCTCCTCCCTAACCCTCCTCCCGAGCGACTCCATGCTGACACTTTCCTCTTCCCGCAGGTCAACGAGTCGGTCCTCCGCAAGGTCGTCGAGTGGTGCGACCACCACAAGAACGACCCCCTCCAGACCCAGGACGACGACAACGATGCCCGCAAGAAGACGACCGAGATTGATGAGTGGGACCAGAAGTTCATGCAGGTCGACCAGGAGATGCTCTTCGAGATCATCCTCGTACGTTTTCCCCCCTTCCCCTCTGTTCCGTCGCACTCCCCCCCGCTGACTTCATTCCACAGGCTGCCAACTACCTCGACATCAAGGCCCTCCTCGACGTGGGCTGCAAGACCGTCGCCAACATGATCAAGGGCAAGTCCCCCGACGAGATCCGCAAGACCTTCAACATCACCAACGATTTCACTCCCGAGGAGGAGGAGCAGATCCGTCGTGAGAACGAGTGGGCCGAGGACCGGTAGACTGGGCGCGCTGTTGGGTTTTGGCATCGAGCCGTCTTCCCTCTGCGGGAAGTCGGCGGGCAGGCGGGTTTGTTTTTCCCCCTGAGAGATCTGGCCGAGACGCTGGGTTGATCCGCATGATGGGCGTTTGGGGTTGATACAGTCCTTTTGAAGGGCCATATGGGGCGGGCAGTCCGGCGGGCCATGAGGTCATGTTTAAAGGGACTAGCATACCTACTACCCTCAGGTAGTCTCTGCTTGCCATCACACGGCGAGCATGCGGGAGACAAACCACCCCATAGGCAGGTAGCAGGACATTCTTTGCTTATTTTCACTGTTGCTTTTGTGCCCCATGACTGAGTGCTGAGATTGCTTGCAAGTAAATGATGCCAACGGAGTGTTGAGGCAGATTCTGCCCTGAGGCGGTAGTATGACTCTTGATGGCGCATGAGGCGCACAAGGCGTCAATCTTTCCCATGTCACATGTCCAACCTGAAGAAGTCGCAGGAGAGAACGCTAAATCGCCGTTGAGCGAATCTCAGAGGCTCAATATGACATCGTGAAGCAGCGCTTACATCACGATCAAGTCCAGGACTTAGGGATCCAACTTGACGTCGTCAAGCAGCATTTACATCACAAGTACTGAAGTCCAGGACTTGTCCCAGATGTTGTCCTCCCATCGCATCTCAGCCCTCCCGCAATCGTGACATCAAGGCATTTTTGCATTCCTTTCCCTATGGTCGTGAGACGCAATACGTAGAGCCTAGCCAGGCATCTGGGCCAACATCGGACCCTCCCGTTCCCATGCTCCTCCAACCGAAATGACAACGTCCCTCAGTAGCGGAGGGGCCGTCCTGTGCTGCTCCAAATCCCCCATCCATAGGGGTGGTCCTGCTTTTTTTCTTTGTCCGTTCCTGAAATCGTCGAGCGGCGGCGTGTGCGTCGTGGGCGGAAGTAGTGAGAGGTTGTACTCCGAGGAGGAGGAAGAGAGAAGAAGGATGAGAAAAACGCCGTGGGGGTATGCTGGACCGATGGGTGGGAGTGTTTGGCGGACGGTGAGGATGAGGTCGTGGGCGAGACGCTTAGATGCCGATGCGGGTCTTGCGCCAGTGCCTCCTCTTGGCGTTGTACCTGGGAAGGAAGTCAGTATGTGGTGATCGGGGGCGTTGGTGTTGCGCATTTCCCGCCGGCTCTCTCGATGTCGCCGTCCTGCCGGACTTTCTCAAGACTCGTTCGTCGGTCGCGGCAGGGCGGGAAGCGGAGGCGCCGGTCGGGAGAATGTCGAGGAAGTCGTCGTACCTGATGGTGTTGCCGGTGCGGAGGCGAATCCACTGGGGGATGGGCCTGTTCTGCTTGCCCGCCTTGGCCAGCTTCACCTTGGTGCGGAAAGTCTTGTGGCTCTGTAGTTCTTTACGTTAGCATTTGTTCGATGGTTGCTTTCGCGTCTTCATCGTCGTCGTCTCGGTCGCCGGTGCATCGCAGAATCGCCACCCCTTCCCAAACATTTCCCCTCCTCCTTTTTTTTCCACCGTCGACGGCGCGAACAGGGCGTTCCGTGGCGAAAGCGACGTTCTGGGAATCCGGGACCGAGATTTCGAGAGGTTCATTCGACGAGGAAGGCTGCGACATACCGGCATGATGACTGCTGTTGCGGATCGATCTGCTGAGGTGTGGTGATGCGTGATCGTGCTGCAGGATGAAGGTTGTGCTAATTCTTCGGCCTCTCTGGATTTGGAGAGGGTTAGCGAGCCCTTCTCGTGGAGGGGAATTTTCTGATTGGCTCCAGCCACGACGGCACGTGAGCTGACTAAGGTGAGGCTGATGGCATCCCTGCACCGCCCGCCGCTCTGGCCACGGAAGGTGGGGCAGGTGACATCCTTGCAGGACTCGGACGACACTGAGAACTTCACTCAAGTTCTCGAGCTTTTCGGTTGTTGCACGTCCATTATCACTTTTCCTGCAGATCCTCTTGGCAATCTGACCCTCGGCCTCTCAAAACACCATGCATCCGGCGGCGCGACGTCGATATGTCCTCGACGCATTGCTTGGATTGGCAACCGCCTTCCTTCCATACCCATAATAGTTCGGGCAGCCGGGCGTGCGGCACCAAGACACAACACACCCCGACGCTGGCCTTTTCATCCATCAGATTGTAAGACTTGGGCTCAAGGGCCTGGTGCCACGCCATCGTCATACATCCTGGCCGGGGACTTTGCTCGGTTCCTGCCATGGCTATGGTATGCCTGTACCGGAGTGACAGCCACCGTTCGTGGGAGCAGGGGTTAAGGCGATGCTGATCAACGAGGTACCGCAACTCACGTCGCCAGTTGTTTGGATCACTGTGTGGTGGGCGTTCTTGGTCGCCTTGACCCATGCGGCCTGGCTGATTGAGGGAGTTGCCGAGGCTGGATGGAGAGCATCCAGGCGGGACCGCGGATTGAGACGGCAGCTCTTTGGGTTGAGGTCCTCCGGTGGCGTCCTGGCCCAGCTTCGCAAGATCTCGCGCGCCTTGAGGAGGAGACAGGAACATCGGTTCGAGTCGAGACAACCCATCTCTGGCAGTCTACCAGGGGCCATCTCGGGGTCGATGTACGTGGCCACCGATCCGCGGAAGGGCTTCACTCGTCGACGAAGAGCGGCGGGGCTGATTGCTTCGCCTTCCTGGCTGTCCCCTCCCACTGAAGGACAACGTGAACCTCGTTGCCTTCCAGTGGGTTCTGTCTGCGGATAATGGCGCGCGGCTGAAGGTTTCGATTTCGAGATGCCCCGGATCCGTGGTTCTGCGGAAGATGGCTCTCATACTTGCAGCTGCAGAGCTCCATGGCTGGTGGTACGTCACCCTCGGGTATTTGCATCCCTGCCATGTAAATGACGAAGGGCAACACGCGCTTCCAGCCTATTGTCTCGTGACTACACAGTCGGACAAGGCCCTTTCACCAGATGCAGAATTCTGACCTGAAGTCGTAGTGCCTTTGCAGATGAATGGGCCAAACGCCCCCGCCATCAGCCACTCAGCCCACCACACGCCATCGCCGTGTTGGGCGCAACATCTAGGAGAGCCTTGGAGCCCAGCCACCTAGAGGCATTGGGCAAGAGGAACCTTACTCAACTCAGAGGGGGCCGACATGGACCTGACCAGACCGATCTCGAATCCGGAGAAACGTGGACCCGAGGATCTCGCCTCAAACATTGAATTCCAGGTCGCCCCAACCCTTCTCAACGGGACGTCTTGATTTGAACATTCATGTTCGTCCAATGCCCTCAAACCAAACTTCGCAAATTGAATCGCCATGTCTACAACAAATGACACCTCATCAGCGAAGCTACACACAAATCCACTGTCAAGCCTTCCACTCGACGCCTGGTTGTCGATTACCGAATACCTCCCACCATACGATCTACTCTATCTGTCGCACACCTGTAAAGCCTTGCGTGCAGTAGCAGGCCGCGGCTTACCTGAAGATATTCGCAACCTAACACAAACCGTCGATCGCTGGTCCTTTATCGCCGGACTAGCATCTACCTCGCTCAACCACTGGGCATGCCTTGAATGCTATCAGCTACACCTCGTTGATCTCAAGGATAATCCTGCAAATCGCGTTGGGTATCTGCGTTGGGGAAGCTGTCACAGCTTGTCACAAGACAACTACAACGATGACGACAATGCGACTCGATGCACAGCTTACTCTGGTAAATACGAGACGGATTTGACGCACATCCAGCTCGCACTCAAATACGCAGCCAGGAATCGACTCAGCGCCCCCTACATGAAACACTTCGAAGAGCTTATGGCGCCATTCCACGTCAGCCTTGAAGATCCCCTATTCGGGGGTCCTGCCACAAACGTAGACGACCTGTTACCAATTCTTGACTATCGTGCTACACCAAAGATCCTCAAGCAGAACGTTGACGGGTCCAGCCCCGTTCTGAGATACGTACTTCACGAGGAATGGCAGTACAGGCTGCCGAGAGATTATGAAGATATGCCGTACATGGACACGGAGTCGACTTTTCTACACCTCAGACGCAGTGTCTTCCGGTCTGCTGACAGCTGCAAGCATCAGAGACCGACGACAGATCCGGCCCCTGTGATCGAAACGGATCACACACGGACGACAGATTCGACTCCTGCGATGGAAATGCATCTGGAGGACCTCAAAACAAAGCCTCTGGGTCAGAGGATCAGCTTGTCATGTCGAAAATGCCCTACAGACTATGAAATGTGGTTTGAAGGCCAGGGCCGCCGTAAGCTTCTTAAGGTGCATGTATGGAAAGACATGCGTATATCTGAGGAGGAATGGAAGCGGCGGACACGCTGGTGCTATAGTATGGGAAATGGTCCTTTTGTACAAGACTTTACACCAGGGGATGCACGTTATCTTTACGAGAATAATGGACGTCTGCCGCAGCGCAGGTGTGTCAATGTGGACGAAGGCACACCCGAGGGACTTGAATCTTCGTGGGAAAGGATTCGGAATGTTGTCTGGGAGATTTTAACATAGTTGATAACAAGAGAGTGGAACGAGAGAATTTAACGTTTGGTGTCAGCTTCACAGTATTGGGTATCGTACCATATGCCTAGGTTGTAGGATCCCCGGTTGCAACATGCCAAACCCAGAGATTTAGGCGGGCAGACCGCAGAGAAGGCAGACTGTCGGACATGGTAGACATGGCGTTACTGCTGTTGGTGGGCAGTGGTCAAGTTGAGTGTAATCTGGGAATGTTGAGAGTTTCTCGGAAAACATCGGAGAGTTTGTAGTGTTGGAGAAATCTTCTGAAGGCGGCACTGCGACTCAAAGATGAGCAACATGAAGCCACCACCAAGGGAATCACATTTGGAGGAGGCTCAAGGCACCGCCTGAAGCCTCAGAGCCCACAGAACTAGGCAGCTTGCGCGAAAATCTGTCCATGGCAATGAAAGGGCTCGGAGTCAATGCCATACTATTCTTCCTGCACTGAATGAGACGAGAAACACTTTGTCGCGCCCACATGGCTAGCGAACGACGTGGATATGGCGTGTCGAGAACATGATCTTGAGATTGTCGTCCAGCCGACCTGTGGTGTTGTGGCCCTGTCTGTCAAGCCACAGGACACGCTGTGGCTCAGTCAAGGTTTAGACAGGCGCTAGTAGACCGACTCTTGTGACCTGTGACCTGTCACGGCAAAGCGCTGAACCGTTGGCCGAGACCCCAGTCAGGCCCAGCCCGGACCTGGAACCTGGACTGGAGAACCGCCTCGAGGCGCATGGACACGGGTCCTGCTGGAAAGGGGAGGGAGCCGAGGGCGGGACCGCATTTCTAATGGCCGCCCCGACCTTTTCGCCACGATACAAGTAAACCACCACAAAGACACCCGTCCTTCTCCCTGTTAACAAACCAACTCCAACGGTCAATCACGCCGCATCAGTCCGCTCCGCTTCCCTTGTGTCCGGGCCCCGGTGTTTCTTGTTGCTTCCTTTCTCCGTAAAATACCCAGCCCTGCGGCCCTCCGACCCGGCGAAACCCCCCCGGCGATCATCCACACCAGACCGACTTGAACCCCCCTTCCATCCAACTTTACAAGTACCCAAGCGTGAACGACTCGCGACACGTCTCGAAACCCCGTACACCGATCATCTGAGCCGATCAACCGAACGCCGATCCCGACACATCGATCTCCCCGGGTTGCGCTGCCACGTCGCGACGACTCGACACATCACACCGTTTCCCTCCATACACACACGACGCCTTCGCGCGAAACAGATTCAAGATGGGCCAGAGCATGTCATGGCTGTCTGGCCTTATGTGGTCGAAGAAGGAGATCAGGATACTGATTCTGGGACTGGTAAGGCCCTGTTGGCACTGCGCGCAGGCAAGGGACAAGGGCTAAGCTTTGCCTCTAGGATAACGCTGGAAAGACGACTCTTCTCTACCGGTTGAAGGTTTGTTTCTGCCATAACGCACTCGCACGAAGCGACGCTGACGAACCCTTCTCCAGGTCGGCGAGGTTGTCACCACCATCCCCACGATAGGCTTCAACGTCGAATCAGTCACCTACAAGAACCTCAATTTCAATGTTTGGGTATGGTCCCCCATCACACTTCCCCCTGCCGCACCACACCCAGCTGACATTTGTCTCCTCCCAGGATCTCGGCGGCCAGACCTCGATCCGCCCCTACTGGCGCTGCTACTACGCCAACACCGCTGCCGTCATCTTCGTCGTCGATTCCACCGATATCGAGCGCCTGCAGACCGCCGCCGACGAGCTCTCGGCCATGCTGAACGAGGATGAGCTCAAGGATGCCGCGCTGCTGGTTTTCGCGAACAAGCAGGACCAGCCGGGCGCAAAGGGAGCGGGCGACATCTCCGAAGCCCTGCGACTGGGCGAGCTGCGGGACCGCAACTGGAGTATCATGGCCTGCTCTGCCGTCGACGGCAGCGGCGTCAACGAGGGAATGGACTGGCTTGTGGTAAGTCTCCTCTGTCAGTCTTTCTGCTTACGTGCCGGACTGACCCCACCAGCAAACCGTCAACCAGGAGTCGTGAACGAGGCGCGTCTTGACGAATGTACAACAGCGGGACGAAGAAGAAGGAGCATCGCGGCGGGCACCTCGAGTCTCATGGGCCATCAGGTCGGCCGGGGGAGGCCTCGGCAGACGCTTACTACATACCTAATACCAACAGCGGAGGAGGGTTCAGGGCCGCCAGAGAAGGCCCCCCTCTCTCCCCGCGTCATGTTCTACGATGCCTGGCGCACGCGTGGCCGGGCTCGGCGGCTTTCTTGAGGGGAAGAGATATGCCTGTGAGATTTTCTTTGATGCTGGCTAATGGTCTACGTGCTAGCCTGCTTTTTTAGCAGAAGCAGCGAAATGCGATGAGGACCGTCACCAGCGCCCATGCTACCGATGAGCCCACGATGTGGCCCTTGTCGTTGGTCGGCTCTGCCTCGCTGGGCGTTGCGGAGACCATTGTCACCGTTGTCGATGTTTCCGGAGATTCGCTCGTCTTCGAGCTGCTTGTCGTGCCGCTGGGGATGGGGGCGCTGCTGGTCGTGTCGCTGGGGTAGGCGATGCTGCTCGACACTGCACATCGTTAGCTTGATGCTGTGCGCCTCGAATCTTGCGGGGTACTCACCGGTCTCCTTTGGCTCGCTGGCTGTCGTCTCTGGGGGACCCGGCAGGGTGAAGTCCGCCGCCGTCGTCGGGAGCACCTGGTCGCCAGGCCTTCCCAGAGAGGTCGATTCCGCCTCGGCGCAGTTGAGGGGCGGAGGTGCGCAGGCGTTGCCCCTGGGACATGTGTGGGCGCCGCCGTCGCAGCATGCGATGTCCGGGGTGATGCACTTGTCGCCGCAGGAAGTGAGGCCCTCGGGACACACGGGAGCGCCGTCCTTGTGGCGGAGAGGCAGACAGATGCCGTCCGTATTGCCGACCGCACAGGACACGACCTCGCTGGCACAGGCGACGCCAAGAAGAGAGATCACTGTCATAAGAGTCTTGGGAATCATGGTGTTGGTGTTCGTGGATGTTGGTAAGTTTTTTTGGGAGAAGTCGAGAAGCGGAAAGCCTTGCTCTCTTGAGGTCTTCCTCGCAATACTTAAATAGGAGCAGGCAACGGGGGACCAAGTCACTGGCCCGACACGGCTGCCGGCCGCTCGCGTCGGTGATTCAAGGGTCACTCGAGACGGGAGGGCGTCACGGGTGGGAGGCGATACACAGGCGAGTCCATGGTCGGACGGCCCGGGCGGCGCGAGGTTTGCTCTCCCGCCGGAGCGAGAGTGGGTGCTTCACGGGCTGCGGCGGCATGTTTCACGGCATGGAGGCGGGGGGACGGAGGTGATGCGGTGGGAGAGTGATGTTTGTCAGGGCGGGCGGGTAGGGGGATGTCTTCCGAGTGGACTCGTCGAGTCTATTCATTGATGGGCTGGTGACACAGCCGGCGAGTTTCTGCTTCATTGACCGGTGGCGAGGCTTCTTGGTTTGAGGTTGGTGAGTTGTTGTTCTTGAGGCTGCGTCAGGACATCAGGGCCAGGGTGGTACACATACTGACTGATTCAAGCTTGGTGGCTACGATACTCGGCTGCTCTACTATAGATCCAACATGAGAAAACAATGAAGCAGGGATATATCGCAGATCATCAACCCTACCATCACTCCGCATCCGAATCCTCCTGCCGACTCTGGCCTAGGACAACGGCTTCCCCCTCCTGAGAAGCTCGTTCCTCATACATGATTCGCATCTGGCGAAGCACCTTAGCCGTGCTGACCGTCAACATCTCCGAGGAATCGCCTCCCGTCCCCCTCCCCTCCTCCGCAAAGACAAGCTTGGCGATCGACCGTGCCAGCGTCTCAACATCCCTCGCACTCGCCCACGCCTTCGTGCCGCGCAGTCTGTGGAAGCCCTTCGCCAATGCTCTACACCCCGCACCCCTCGGACTCTCCTCGATGACAATGCCGTTCCGTCGAAGTTCCTGTTCCAAGAGCGATTTGCACCCAGTTGACCGAAGCGTCGGAAACCGGATGCGTTCGGGGAAACGGCTTCTCAAGCCCGGGTTGGTACTCAGAAGGGAGTTCATCTCTTTGGAATACCCTGCGAGGACGATGACCAGGTTCCGGGCGTAGCGCTCCTTTGTCACCGCGTCGACGAGCTCGCCTGTGATCAAGGCTCCCGCCGTCGTCCCCTCCAGTCGGTATGCCTCGTCGATGAAGAGCACCTTTCCTAGGCTTCTCTCGAGCATGTTGACGACTTTTAGACCCGACATATCTAGCAGATCGCTAACCGAACACTCGACGACCTCGTCTGTTGACAAAAGACACAGGTCGAAGTACAGCTGGCCAAGCTTCCTTGCCGTCGATGTCTTGCCCGTTCCTGGTGGTCCTTCAAAGATGAAGTTCCAAGGCATTTCGGCTCTTGGGTCAACACCCCGCCTCTTCATCCCGACCACCATGTTCTTATACTGCTCGAATTTGCTGGTGATCTCCTCGAAGCCGACATACTTCTCGAAGAGGGTCGCTCGGTTTCCATCAGCGTCGAGCAGGCGGTTCCAACGAGGGTCGATGTCGTCCGGTTCGAGCTGCAGAGGTTGATTTGGCGAGCTCGTCCATGTTGATCGGGTATTCCTCGCCAGGTGTCGACGGCGAGCCGTAGCGACCAAGTTTCCCACGTCGCCGGCGTTGCCGAATTGAGGGTTGATCCTCATCCTCGTCAGCACCTGCCTGGCCACCTGGAGGGCATCATCCGTTGCCTTCATCTTCTCCGCATCCATCTTGGCGCTGAATATCTGGAGCAGCTGATCCGTGGTGTAGGCTTCAAAGTGCATCGCCGTCTCCTTGGGGAATCTCCGCTGGAGGCCAGGGTTGGAGTGGAGGAACATGTCCTCCATGTGATCCGGGTAGCCCGCCAGGATGACACAACGGTCTTCGTCTGCATCTGCTGTGACCTGGGCGACGATTGTGTCGATGACGGCTTTCCGGAAGACGTCGCTGCTGTTCTCGCCACTCTCCCGGCTCGTGTAGAGCATGTGTGCTTCATCTATGATCAGGACCCCGCCTTTGGCTTTCGAGAGGTATCTTTTCGTGTTCCTCTCCGACCACCCTATGTAGGGTCCGATCAAATTTGAGGGATCCACGACTGTTGGCTCTTTGTGCCTGCGAGACGGAGTGTCTTCGTCTTCGTCTTCGTCCGAGTCTGAGTCGGAATCCGAGTCGTCGTCCCGCTTGATGCCTGATACCAAACCTAGATCGAGGATGAGTTGACCATAGAGCTTGGCGACCGTGGTCTTCCCGACGCCCGGCGGGCCGAGAAAGGTGCGGTGAAGACTGAATGTGCGTGGGGCATCGAGGCCAAGACGCTCACTCTCCTTCTTTCGCTGCGCATAATCGATCATGTGGGCGAATTCATGCTTGACATTGTCGAGCCCGGTCATGCTCTGCAGCTTCTGCCATGATTTGTTCTCCGCCATCAAGTCTGAGATCGGCGGTCCGACGACATCTTCGAGAGTCATACAGGGAGGTGGGCTGGAGTTGTCGGGCATGTTTGCCATGGGTGGTGGAGGGACCGGATCCAAGGACATCTCAAGGCTTTGGTCTCGTTGCGAGTCACCTTCGTCGAGCTGCCGCACCGACTGCTTCCAGCACCATTCCGTTTCTTTCTGACGCCTCTGCATCTCCTCAGAGTCTGGTTTCACAATAAGTCGGCGCTTCATCTTCTCGCAAGCATCCTCCAGAACCCTGGCCACATGGTCGGCGTCATCGAAGTGGGAGGATTTCTTCTTGGGCCTCTTGGCGGCCTGGCGAGCCAGGCAGTCGATCACCTGCTCTTCGTCGGCAGGGTCAATCAAGACTCCCTTGGCATCTTTCGTGCGTATCACGAGTTGGCGCAAATCATCGTGAGAGCGATGATGGTACTCCGGAACGGAAAGTGTCCTCTCAAAGGTAAACCGATACGGCTTGCTTTGGCACAGGACGTCCGAGTCCCCCTCTTCCGGCAAAAGCATGATGAAGATGGTGTTGGATGACTTCTTCGAAACCGGGTAGAACAGTTGAGGTGACATATCGCCGTCTCGGCTCAGAGCCAGCTCGAGCTCTGTCTGATTGTGCTCCGCTATGCCGAGTGACTTGAGGAACCAGGCGTAGAGGGAAACAATCTTCCGTTTACCTGAGTACGGAATTAGCTCAGGAGACGAGACATAGGATTGGGCAAGAGCTGCCGGGGGCTCAGAGCACTGACTGGCCTTGTTGCTCCCTTTCAGAGCAAAGTTGAAGAACTTCGGTGGGATGACGTTGCGAGCATGGAAGAAGCGATTCCGGAGTGATAGGAAATGCTCCTTGATCGGTTCAAGCTGCGGCCCGACAGTGGACATCATTGCGTCCAAAGGAGCGTTGCTCTCGCCCTGATTCTTCAACGCAAGCCACGCCAGTCTGGCGTGAGAGTCATCGACGACATCCTCAGGCTTTGCAAGTGCAAAGTCCCTGTCTACCCACGAGTCCAGATCTGTCGAGTCGTCATCCGAGTCCGAGTCCGAGTCTGAAGAATCTGGCGAGTTTCAGCTGCGATGATTCCCTTGACCTGTGGCGACGGTGGAGAGGTACCTCTAGCATCCTGGTGGATGATGCATAGCTTATAGGGTCCAGAAGAAGTGCCGGCGGCGACGATGTTGGATTGCAGTTTCTTGTCGACCACACGAGGCTCGCGGTCAAGGACAATTCCACTTCGGAATGGTGACCATGCCGGGTCGATGAAAGGGTCGCGGTGGAGGGGTATCTCAGTACACTGGTTGAACGGTGCCCAAGATTTCGCGAACGCCTCGTACTCTGTAAGCCATGGCACATCTGTTTTCCCCATTTTGGCGTGGAAAGGGATCAAAGTACAGTCGGTAGTCCGCGGCGTGCCCTGGTGTCGATCTTACAGCACCAGCGTGTGGGCAAATGTGACAGTTTTTGGGGGATTGGAGGTCAGGAAGGGACGCAAATGGCCGGTACCAGGTATACATGTTGAAGATATACAGCGTATATGACCACAGACACCTACCCCTAGTATCTCTGGCCAAGAGGACATGTACAGGGAGGCAGGGGTCCTCTGTTTAGTCCACCCACCTGCTTCTGGTAGGGCTGGCTGCCTCACAAATCCTTCAGCACCGGCAGCTCGCAATTCTCAGCAGGCGGGTATTACTGGAGCCGAGGCCGTCAGAAGGCCGCAGTGGTTGCCCCCCTGCTGCGGTCGCTGTGCCGTCTTGGGGGCCGGACAGGGGAGACACTGCCCAGCGCCTGCATGACGCCCCACTGTCAGTGGGAAGTGTATTCAGGATTCGGAGGAATCTTTGCAGCAAACACGGTTTGGAGGTCGGGTTGCAGCCTGGTCAGCAGCTCGGAGTGCCTGTGGGGGACTGTCACAGCCACTCTGAACACCAGTTAACCACGAGGCCTCCTCCTTTTGACATCGGGCTGCGTGCCGTGAGAGGTTGGTCCTGGATATTCCCCTGTAGTGACCAGCGTTAGATTGGATGTCTCTCAGTGAGCGGTTCAGTAGCAGCGTCAGGGTACTGGAGCAACTCAGTGGAAGAGTCACATACACCAACGTCCCCAGACCAGCTCTCGCTCCACGGACTACTAGGTATCAATCCATTGACAATGATTGAATTTGGTTAAGAACACGAAAGTCATGACCTCAGATGTTATGCTCAATCGTCCTCCGAGTCCTCTCCGCCCTGGCTATGATTCCCAGCACCCCCATAGTTGTTTTCGACCTTGCCCCCGAACGTGTTGTACTCCGCCTCGTCGCGCTTCTTCACACGACTTGCCCTCATGCCTTTGAGTGCTTCCGAGAAGTGACTTTGCTCCAACACCCTGTCTGCCCTATCTTCCCTCTGCTGGCCGACGCAGATCGTCGCCGCCGTGACACACACATTCTTCAGATCGGATCCGGTATATCCCTGGGTCATCTGCGCCAGCCAACACGGGTTGACGTTCCGCCCCAGAACCTCGCCCTTGAGCAGGATCCTAATGATGCCGGCCCGCTCCTCCATTGTCGGCTTTCCCATGTAAATGTGCTCAGGGGCGCGGCGGATGACGGCAGGGTCGAGGTCGTTCGGCCTGTTGGTGGCCAGGAGGACGAAAGGCGCCTTCTTGTCGGTGCTGAGACCGTCCCATTCAATGAGGAACTGGTTGATCATGGATTTGAGGTGTCGTCGCTCGCCCTGCTTCCGCTGGCCAAGCATAGCGTCGGCCTCGTCGACGAAGACGATGCAGGGGTACATCTTGCGCGCCAAGCGGAAGATGGCCTGGACCATCCTCTCGTCATCGCCGTGGCACTTTTGCCATACTTCTGCCGTGGAAATGCAGATCATGTTGAAGCCGGAGGCTTTTGCAACGGCCTTGGCTAGGAGACTCTTCCCCGTGCCGGGAGGACCGTAGAGGATAGCTCCGGTGACCTTGTGCTTGGCGAGGACACCGAAGGAGAAGGCCATTTGCCTCTTGAGGGATAAGGATGTGGTGCGTTCCAGCCTGTCAATGATCGGGCGTGAGACGAAGATGTCCTCGTAGTCGGCAGCGATGTCATCTGGACGTTCATTTAGTCGGAGGTTCACGACACGACCCGGTCCCGAGATGGAGACTGACCTGTGTTGACGATGCAATCGAGAAGCATCTTTTCAAACTTGCCATTGGCCACCTTCTTCCATTGTCGCATCTTGGAATTGTTACTGGCGCCAAATTCGTCCTCGGAATCGCTTCCGAGCCAGTCATCGTCCAACATATCGTCGCCGTTCGCTGGGAAGCCCTCTGTGTTTCCTGCTCCCTTCAAAGGACTATCAGTGCAGACAAAATAGGCTCCGCTGGCTTCCCCGGTCTGATATCGCGAGGTCTGCTTGCTCTTGCCTCTCCCCAGTACCTGTGGTCCGCAGCAGGAAGACTCGGAGTAGTCAGAGCTGCAGTCGGTCTCTTCTCTGTTCAACGCAACCCAAGCCGAGCTGCTACCACACCCACCATGGGAGCATCTGCTGCCGTATTCGGTGTTTTGCTGGCGGGTTGTGGGCGGCCGAGATACGCGGATCTCCGGTCTGAGATGTCTTCTGCTGTGGCTGTCGGGGGTTTCTTTGCCTCCCATCGCGGAAGGCTGTCGAGAAGGCGAAGGGCTGCCGTCGCTGCCGACTGGAGTCGAGCCACTGAAGTCGCTTGAAGAAGCATCGGAGAACTTCATGATCTCATCATAGGCCTCAACGCCGCAGTCCGGGATTGGAGAGATCATGTTGCAAGGGAGATGAAAGCCGATGGGGGATGAATCAAGGGCTGGGTGACGAGACTGGGCGAGTGATCATGAATGTAGAGATGAACAATCTCAACTGATGACGTTCAAGAAGACAGACAGAGAAAGAGACTGACGGACGCTATGGGGGTGTGCACCGAGGCTTCACCGTGACAGCACACCTGGTGAGCCCGAAGAGCTACCGCAAACCGGGGAGCCGTGACCGGGGCGGCTGCATGAGGGATTGACGCGCCCAGCCGAGGCACTCTTCATGCTTTCGTCTTCCCGCTGAGATACCCTCTATATCCCGTACCGGCGGCCTCATCCTGCCTGTCAGAAGCGCGGCAGCGGAGGATGGCGTGCAGGAAACTTGCAGCGGCAAGCAGCGGGTAAGTGATGGGGTTGGCAGAAGCTGAAAATCTGCCTGCGATCCTACATGCAGGTTGGGAGGCTGTCTCCCCTGAAAATAGGTACACTGCCTGCCTGTACCTGATAACGACCCCTGCCACCATTCTAGCCCCCACGGCCAGCGCCCTCTGACTCGGAGTTCCGCCCAGGTCCATGCCCCTGACGCTCCTTCTCCGCACTGCCAGTGCATGGTTCGCGGCCGTCTTTCACCCCGCGGCTCCCGCATGCACAGCCCAGGCAATCCTTCGAAAGCTCGCATCACCATGGCGGCCTCCCAAGCATTTCTGGTGACAGGTCTCTATTGTGCTGCAGGGGAGCTGTGGTGCCTGGTCATGTCGGGGTTACGACTAAGGTAACCCCAGAAGTCGAGGGGCTGGAGAGTGTCCTTTCCAACCCTTAAAGAACGGGCAAATTCTCGTGTCACCCACGAATGACGCGACGTCGAGCCGTCCTGTAGCCGGACCCGAGTATCAACAGAACAAGAGTCAGCCGAAAAACTCGGTCGATTCTTCCGCTTACTCTCTCTCACCCGTGCCCAGACTCAGCTGGACAGCCACGCATCGCCTCATCATGGGCGAACCGGTAAGAAGCCTGGACAGCCGGTGGTTAAAGCCCAAGCATCGGAAATCTAACGTGTCCAACTTATAGCCAGTTCAGCAAGCCGAGACCAGCTCCAGCAGCAGCCGGCGATCTTCGAGCCAACGACCTTCAAGTCAGAAAACGACACAGACGGCTCCATCGATTGCCGGATCCAAGAAGAGTGGTCGGGCTCCACGAGCCACTCTCCAGGGCTACTCCATCCATGATGTCCCAAAACCGGCCGTGAAGCCTCGAGGAGAGCCCGTTGATTGGGATCAGGAGGACGTCCTCGAGAAGATCATGCCTCGCAGCCCCCCAAGGACTGATTCTGGCAAGCTATTCCCAGAGTTTGATGATCTCGAAAAGCTGGGGTTCAACGTAACACAGCGACGGAAGATGCTCACGGGGGAATGTGGGCGTCTGACGGCCGTCGTGAAGGACCTGGCCAGTACACCGACCTTTTCCACAAAGTCGACACTGCTGAAGCATGGTACATTCGAAGGATACCGGGAGCTCTCCAGGGCGAGCCGTCGGATCAAAGCCGCCAACGATATTTGTCGCCTGCAGAATGAGTGCATCAATGCAGTCAACTGCAAGAGAATCCGAAGCCGGTCCAACCTGGCGGACCTCATTCGCAAGGTCCACCAGACCGCAGAAGCCGACACTGCCAGGAACGACCCAGGCCGTCGGGTGGCCATGCACGACCTCGTCAGCTACATCTCCGCCATCCTGGCCCGCCTCATCGTCCAGACGTCCCCGAGCCCTTACTGGCAGCTCAACGTCATGAGCGCCCTGATCAAGCGCATCACGATGATCAAGGTTATCCTGAGCGACATGGCCCACTTCGCCGAGTCGGTGACGCAGGCTGCCAGGTCGGTGTTGGAAGCGCTGCCGGCTGATTCTGGGGACTCTCCTAGCGTCCTCGATGAAGTGGACGACGAGGAAGAATGCGAAGAGTATCTGCGTCAGGTCATGGCCAGCGAGAGGGAAGGCACGGCGACTGTCGGTGAGAAGGAGATTGCCCAGCACTGCGTCAACGAGAACAGGTTCCGTGGGGGTCTCAATAAGAGCCTGGAGGACATTCTTGGGCCCATGTGCTTGGCCACTCTCTCAGGCCTGAAGCCTACTGCCTGGGAGATGTGTGCTGTGGCTTATGAGACTGGCTTCAAGGACTTCAAGGTCAGTCGGCATGGAATCCACACCCACTGGGCATACTGACCGTGCTTCCACCTTCGCCAAAGGCCCTCCTGTACCAGGATCGCGACGGCGAATACACCGCAACATCGGACCTCGACACAATGAACACGGCCCACTCAGCCTTCAGCCTGCTTCACCAGATCGTCCGTCGCCTCCAAGAGGACCAGAAAGCGGCGCAAGACCCAGCACAACTCCCAAATCCCGACGACCCGAAAAGTTTGCAGACCAGCATCGGCTGGGACTACGACGAAGTGCACAACAATGGAGGCATAGACCTCAACGGCTCCGAAAAGAGCCTCAAGCTCTCATCCATGAGCGAGATCGTCACCGTCATGGTGCCCCTCATCGCAACATCCCCAGGGTTCCTCAACCACTTCACAGGATTCCGCCACGTCATCGCCTCGACTGCCTCGATGCTCAACGACGCGGCGCCGACGGAACAGGGCAACTTTGTGGCCTTCTTCCGAATGTACACCAGCGATTTTGATCCACCAAAGGATACCGACCTGTTCCGGCTGTCGGAAGCGCTCAAGGCGAAGCGCTTCTCTCGCACCAAGCTGATGAAGAGCTCGCAGTCACAGGCGCCTTGGCGTCTACGACTGTGGAACGAGCCTACTCCGCATCAGCTGCTTGAGAAATGGAGGAGGGACATGGACGCGTGGGTCATTGATGAGACCAGCGTGACCATCGGCTGCGGCTGGGTACGTTAACGCGGAGTCCTTTGATCCCTAATCCAGCTGTGTCAGGAGCTGCTCCTGCTCGTATACCCACGTGGCATAACTCCTGCAGGCTCCCGTAGCTCCTGATACAGCCTAAAGAAGTAATTGCTGACTCGGCATGTCGTAGTATGTCTGGCCGGTGGTAGCACTCGCGTCGTGCCTGGCGCTCGGGGGTTTAGCCATCGGCTTCAGCGTCGGAGAGCGCATCAACGGCGTCGACCCCTCCAACCTGGCAACATATCTCTGGGTGCTAGGCGCCTTCGTGGTCCTAGTCGGGAAGAGCGTCAAGGTGAGCGAATGGTCCTGGAACGACTTCCTCCTCCGCCGGGTGCGGTGCAAATCAGTCTCGGAGATCCATTCCATCACCGGCATCAGTCCTCAGCACATCATCGCCAAGCTTCTCCACGACGACTGCGACGAGTCTGTCCTGCAGACACGGGGGCCTTACAATTCGGTCTTCCGCAACAGGCAGACCGAGGGCTTCTCGATTGATGTGGCCATCAGACAGTCGACGCTGCTGCTGAGCGGGTTGACGATGCTCAAGGTCGTGACGGCAAAGGGGCATGCGCTGGTGTGTCTGGACTCGAGGAGGAAGACGGAGCTTCGGGCTATTGTGCATCGCCCGAGGGCGCAGACAGAGTATCTTCTTTGCGAGGATATTGCCCAGGCACATAAAGATCGTGATCAGGCGGAGAAGAACGGCGTTGTATCGGAAAAGGGGGGTATTCAGGCGCAGGCAGGCGCTGGGCTGGAGCCGGTCAAGCTGCGGTTGTCGAGGGCGAAGGGTGTCAAGTGGATGAGGATCCTGGGCATTTATGGGCCTGAGAATGAGCCCGAGTTTGTTTAGCGGTCGAAAACCTCTGTACGTTTTTGAAGCAGAGCGGTATCATAAAGCTGAAGCAGAGTTTCTGGATTGAATCGGGCCAATGGCTCCATGCTGAGTAGTCATCGTCTTTGTCGACGACTTGGAGGGTCGGAGGAGATTGCTCAGACTCGGCGCTCTGTCCTTTCTCAGGGGGGGAAGAGGAGACATCATTATAGGGTGGAGTTTTCGGAGAAATATCTCCGTCATGTAGCGAGCTTCGACGCAAGCACGTCTGCAGCAGATGGGTGGTTTCAGCCGTGACTTGTTGGCGATGGCGGCGACAGTCCGTCGAAGTCGTCCATGAAATGAGGTGTACGAAGATGGATTGAATCCGACGTTCGAGGCGACCAGGTTACTATGGAGCATCAGCATGGATGCCTCGAGCCACTCGGTGTCCTCATTCACAATGTAAAAAGATTTCGCATGCCGATGGACTGTTCCAGCCCCTCGGGTAGACCGATGCCCTCTCAAAAATGTGTATCAAGATGTGTACGAGGGTAAATTGCTGTGCTACCACCCTCCTTCCCCCCGTATCTAACATTGCACCACTCTCCTCGTTTCAGCACACATTATCCCAGTGCGCTACCGATTGGATATACGGATCATCGCGCTACATGGGGGTAAACCTCCAGCACTAAGTTAAGCGCTGCAGAAGCGTGAGACACACCGATTGGGCGGCTCGGGACGTGGGTGCTAGGATCACGATACTAGTGCCGAGAAGCCCCCTGTTGCTGCGACAAGGTGGTGTTTTTCTTGCATCGGCATGTGTTTCTCCTGATTGACGTTCCTTTTGTCGATTTCACTTCCGTTCATCATCTGCCAGCCTTGTCCATCACCAGCCGCAATGGCGTCGAAAACGGACTACCAGAAACCGCCGAAAGAGCGCGACGATGACGCTGTCGAAAGGGAACCATCGCCATCACCACCGACCTCGAGCGACGACGACCTGGACGGTAATGGCCTCCGTGTTCTGGGCGGCACGGGCCAGGATTGGCGGGACATGCAGCGCTTGGGCAAGAAGCAGCAGTTCAAGCGCAACTTCTCCCTCTGGTCGGCCCTAGGATTCGTCGCCATTTACATGGCCACATGGGAGTTCGTCCTCGTCTCTCTGTCAGTCGGCTTCACGAATGGAGGTTTCGCGGGGTTGTTCTGGTGCTTCATCACAACCACCCTCGCCTATTCCTCCGTTGTCGTCTCCCTCGCCGAGATGGCCTCCATGGCTCCCACGTCAGGAGGACAGTACCACTGGGTTTCCGAGTTCTCGCCCCCAGAGTACCAAAAGGTCCTCTCGTACGCGTCCGGCTGGATGACGACGCTGGGGTGGCTCGCCAGTCTTGCCAGCAGCGTCTACGTCCTCGCGTGGCAGGTGCAGGCTTGCATCAACGCCGTCAACCCAGATTACGCTTTTGAAAGCTGGCAGATCACCCTCCTCATGTGGGCGATCCTTCTCCTCACAGTCTTGTTCAACACCTACGGAACGCCCTTCTTCCCGCAACTCGAGACAGCCAGTTTGATCGGCCATCTCGCCGGCTTCTTCATCGTCATGATCCCCCTTTGGGTGTTGTGCGAGAAGAACTCGCCCCAGGACGTCTTCCTCACCTTCCAGGACCAGAGCGGATGGGAGAGCATGGGCGCTGCGTACCTGACGAGCCAGATCTACATCATGTGGTGCTGCTTTGGCTCGGACAGTGTTGTGCACATCTCCGAGGAGGTGGAGAATGCATCCATCGTGGTGCCGAGGGCCATGGTTTGGTCGTATGTCGGCAATGTCTTCTTCGGATTCATCATGCTCATCACGATGCTGTTCTGCATCGGTCCGATTGACGTGGTGGCAAGTCCACCCCGACTTCCCTATACAGCCTGGCCTTATCCTAACCCTCACAGACCGAGTCCGACTGGCCCTTCATCGTCCTCTTCGACAGGACAGGCTCCAGCGCTTTGAACATGTTCTTCAACGTTCTCCTCTGGGTGCTCATCTACCTTGGCAACATCACCGCCCTGGCCACCTGTGCCCGCGAGACCTGGGCTTTCGCCCGAGACAAAGGGCTCCCCTTTTCCGGCTACATCGGACACATGTAAGTTCTCCTTGTCGGAGACCAGACCTCACCCACTCACATCTTCAAGGAACGAAAAGTGGAAGATCCCCTTCAACTCCATCTACGTCATCTCCGCCGCCTGCGTCCTCCTCAGCCTCATCCAGATCGGCTCCGACGCCGCCTTCAACATCCTTGTGTCGCTCTCGACCCTCGGTCTGATGAGCACGTACATGCTCAGCATCGGCTGCGTCCTCCTCAAGCGCATCAGGCGCGAGCCTCTCCCCCCTGCGCGCTGGGGCCTCGGACGCTACGGTCTGGTCGTCAACGCGTTCGCATTCCTGTACAGTGGCTTCATCATCATCTTCTGCTGCTTCCCGCTGTCTCTGCCCGTGGGTGTGGCAGATGCGAACTGGGCGCCTCTTATCTGGGTGGCGGTCATAGCTCTTGCAGCCGTCATGTATCTGGTGCAGGGAAGGAAGACGTACACTGCGCCTGTTGACTTCGTGGAGGGGAGGAAGGCGGAAGGGGTGCCGCTGCAGGAGACGTTTTGAGCTGGGAGGGATGCTTCAAGGTGCGTATGTATTTCGCAGCGGCAAGCATTGCTTGGTGATAATTGAACACTTGTCCATGACATCGAGATGACGAAAGAAGACAGACAGGTGCGTGATTTGTGAAGGGGCAATGATCACGTACCTAGCGCACCAGGAGACTGGATACAGCGGACGATACAAACGAATCTTGCCTTGCCATCGCCAGACGACGTGTCATCTCTCATCCACACACTCACATCATGCCGCCTTGACTAGCTCCGGATGACTGGATTGCTCATCTCATCATCGGCAGCTCATGCAATGATCCCTTGGCGAGGGTTTGCCCCATGAGGACAGAGGAGACTCCGAGGGTTCAAGGCTCTCGAAGCTGTGATCCCTTCTGAGGTACCCCCCGTCATGTGTCTTGCAACAGACATGCAATATCCTGACAATAGCAAGCAGGAAACGAGTCGAGTGGAAGTTTGGAGATTTCCGCTGACAGCTACGACATGTGGCGACGTCCGTTTGCTGAGCATGGAGCTTCGTTTGCAATGCCCAGCACCAAGCCATCCAACGAGGCCGTTTGCCTCTCCAGCTGCCACCAAGAGTGGCGGTGAGGAGTATCAACTGACATTTATGCAGTGTCCCGTCGCTTCAGTGGCCGGCCGATGCAGTCACTTCAACTTGGGTGTCAGGTCTTCTGCGGTCTGGATCCACCCGTCACTCTCTCCCCTAAATGCGACATCAGGCTGTTGGCCACCTCAGCTCCAGCTCCCCTTAAGGTACCTACCTGCCCCAGGTTCTTCATACCTGATGTAGCCAGCACCTCCTCCCACGAGTTGTGTCTTTTCATCCCACAGCACAGATTCTGCGCAATCGACGCCGAAAATGCTTCCCCCGAGTCTATCCAGCACATACCAGCGGTACAAGCAAGACACCAACATCGTCGCATCATGGCTGGCTTCCACTGCGCTCGCGTGCGGGTATGCCCCTGATCGTCTGAAGAATCCTGCGGCGGCGGCCCCAGCTCCATCTTCCTCTGGTCGGCTGAAGGGGAAGGATCGCAAGGAAGCGAAGCGAGCAAAGCAGCAACAGGGCTCTCAGGAGACCACTAAGCGACCAAAGCACATCATCGCCGTGGCCGACTTTGTCACTCTGGCTGAGTTCATCGCTTCGTCAAAGTCATCATCCGCCTCCCTTCCCGACTTCTTCATCGGAGCGCTCAGCCGCGTCATCTCTCTTCGCTCCAGCTTTCGAGACCGCATGAGCCAGGAGGGCATGGCTGAGGATGCCGCATCGGACAAGACGCACAACTACTTCACCAAGATCCTCGTCCAAGTCCGCACCACTCTCAAACCCCTGATGCCCACGACCCAGACAGAGAACCTGCCTTCGCTCAACCGATTCGAGAACCTCAAGCTCTACGAACCCTCCCAGGCCTTCCTGGACGCTCCGGCCCCGGCTCCCTCCAAGCCAGATAAGAACCAGCCACCCACTTCAGATGCATCATACGTGGCCGAGCAGTCTTCCAGGCTCGAGGAGGTCATCTTCGCCTGGACCGTCATGACGAAAGACCTCACTGCCTTGAGGAATTACATCAAGGCCATCTGGCTCGAGCATCGAAATGGCTTCTTCGACGCCGCCGTCGCGGCCTTGGCCACCAACACCGCCGTCGACCTGGCCCGCAGCATCATGGATGAGGTCCTGCCCCTCGCCGAGCAACATGGGGGCTGCTGGTTGATAGCCCAATGCTTCCATCGGGGACATTGCCTGGGCCGGGGACTTGATCCCCACGACTATGCCTCAACCACCGGTACCTACGGCACGTACGATATCGCAAGCGACACCCTTGTAGCGACGTATACGCTGCTCGGGTTACTGCCCGAGTACCTCGACGAAAGCCCTATTCCTTCTTTCAAGGAGTGGAGATATTTCCACTACGACCCGGCCAAGGACCGTCAAAGTCTGAGCGGCGAAGAAAAGGCATGCGAGGACAAGGCCATTCTGCTGCATCTGGTTGCGGACCTGATCACCGTCGTCCGATTGCTGCCGGAGTATCCGGTCGAGGACGAGTTGCTCCGCGGCATGAAAGAGCTCGATAGGACGCGCAAGGTATCCTTCGCCCTCGCCTTTGCGGCCCAGGTGCACGTCGATATCCACCACGTCCTGCGGGAGCACGCCCCGAGGGCGCGTACGGACCTGCTTCAGGCCTCGCGGGTTCTCGACGACGAGATCACCGCCTTCCTCGACTTCCACAAGTCAGTCAAGTCCAAGGCTTGGCCGCAAGCATGCGACAAGACGCTGCTGGCGCTGCAACAGCAGATGCGCTGGGTTCGTGCGGATCCCATCCACCACGTCAAGGTCAAGGCCCTCAAGGAAATGGGCAGGCCCTACCCCCCAGATTCGGAGAAGCACAAGCTGCTGGCCGTTTCGCCCGTCATAGCGGGCCTGCTGCTCTTCCGCTTCCGCGCCCATTCGTGGAAGATGGCCATGCTCGTCAACAAGGCCTGGGGCACCGTCCTCTACTCCGCCCACCTCTTTGACGCCCTGGAGAACGAACGGGTCATCAATCCTGGCCATCACTGGCAAGACATGGACGTCGCCAAGAACCTCTTCGGGCACGACCAGTTCTACGTCGGCGACCGTCCCAAGTCGCGGCTCGAGTACCTGTCCAAGTTCTGCCTGAGCGTCGGCGTCTCCGCAGCCTTCTTTGCGCAGCGAGGCAAGTCCCCGAAGGACCGCCCCAAGAACTATAAGGCGCCCATGGCAAAGGCGGGAGGACGCTACCTCAAGGGCGATCTGCCCGTCTCGCAGATGTTCTTTGCGCGATACCTCGAAAAGTCGGGGCAGATCGACTGGACGCCTGAACATGTCGGCGACATCCTCGCACGGAGCCGGTGGGAGGTCCAGATCAACGAGAAGGGCGAACCCGTCCTCGTCGAGAGCGGCAAGTCGCAGAAGCTGAGGCGGCAAGACGCTGCCGCTCAGGTACTCCTTTCGCCGGAGGAGCTCATCCTCAAGCTTGCGCTGAGTCTGCAGGCCGAGTCGCTGGAGATGACGTTCCTCTACCTGAAGATGCACCGCGAGTGCTTCAAGTTCCTGTGGGCGATCAGGGAGGCGTGCCAGCCTCTGCTGCTGCAAGTGTACACGCCAAGCGCTGTGGTCGAGAAGACGGAGCCGACGGGCATCGTCAACTGGGTCTTGACGAGTCTGAACGGGGGATTCGGGAGGCAATTCACCGAGAGCTTGTTGCAGAGATGCGCGAATGTGGTTGACACGATGGCCTCGAGCGGGGACGGTGCTGTTGTTTGTCGCGCGATGGGGGACCTGGGCTTTTCCATCCAGCATGAGGTCACAGAGGGGGGAAAGCACGGGAATCTGGTTATTGACCACAAGACTCCCTCCCTCGCGCTTTTCCAGCAAGCATTGGCTCGGCAGAGCAATTCTGGAGGTGCTGTAGATCAGCAGGCGTGATGGGAAATTTGCTGTTGTATCTTGCAGGTAGTCAACCGGAGAAAGAGAAGTTTCGCGATGGCAGATGCGGGTCCCGACGCGGCTTGGTGCCAAGGGTAAGGTACTTTTGTTCTCAAAAGCGCAAATGCAATCTTACGATGCGGACTGAAAAGGGTCATGTTCCCCATTCCCGGCGAGGAGTCATTTTCCTCTTTCCTTTCCTTGCCTGCAATGGGTGATTAGGAGTGAAGCAGGCGTGTCAATTGACTTGCGATTGACAGAGCGGAAGTTCATCATCAACACCCTCATCTCACGACACCAGGGGCGCACAGACCATGAAGATCACCATCCCCGTCCGTCTCGGCGTCTTGTTCGCCTCGGCCCATGGCGCCGCAGCCGGGCCGGGCTTCATTTCGCTGCCCTTGACCAGACAGAACTCCAGCCAGACCCTCGCCAGGCGGCAGGCGGACTTGATCTGGAACGACTACAGAGGCTATCCCTACTTTGTTGACGGTATGCTACTCCCCATGACAGTCCAGTCCCCTTTAACATTGTCCCTCCGAGTCTGACGACTTATGCCCACTGGCAGTCGACATTGGAACACCCAAGCAGCGTGTGCAGCTCGCCCTTGATATGACGGCATACGGGACTGTTGTCGTGGGAAAGTGCGCATCATCGCGCTTGCCTGAAAACGCCATCGCCTGTGAGAAGACGGGAGCGTACAACACGTCGCTCTCCACCACGAGCATCTACGTCGCCGAAGACGGCATTGACGAGATGTACAAGGATGACGAAACCGCGTTGCAAGGCTTGTCATATTTGAGGTACCAATACTACGCCGACGACCTGACCGTCGAGGGCCAAGGTGAGCCCACTCCCACTTGCTTGTTGCCTTCATCTTCTGCCACGACCCTCCCCTGGCTGACATGACGCAGACACACTCAAGAACGTCACCCTCATGGTGTCCAAACTCTCCGAGGCTTATACGTTCGGATTCCTGGGGCTAGGATTCAGCGTCAATGAAAGCGTCACCCATGACCATGCGACCGGCATCCTGGATGCCCTCACCGAGCAGGGACTCATCGGCGCCAGGGCTTTCGGCATCACCTTCGGCGACGGCTACGACTCGCCCTCCCTGGTCCTCGGCGGCGTCGATACCAAGAAGTTCTCCGGCCCCCTCGCGAAGGTCCCCCTCATCGACCCGCCCCAAGGTCTCTACGACGAGACGCAAGACTATCACTGGCTGAACGTCGAGAGTGTCGTTCTGGACAGCGGCAACGGCAGCCGCTCGACCCTCGACGGCTTCAAGGTCATGACCTCTAGTACCTTGGCCTATAGCGACCTCCCCGACGACATCGTCATCACCGTAGGTGAGGCGCTGGGCGTGACGAACTGGACAGACCCCGCCTGGCGGACCGTTCCGTGTAGCCGAGGCGACACCGTCAACGGCTCGCTCGAGCTGGAGTTCTCGGGCTTCACGGCGACAATCCCCTACCGCGACCTGCTCTATCCGGATAATCACCCAGACGCCAAAGAGGGCGACTGCTACATCACCGTGCAGCCGTCGTGGGACCTGACAGATGGTCCGCCGGAATATCACCTGGGGTCCACGTTCCTGCGTGCCATGTATGCCGTTTTTGACCAGGACAACAAGGCCGTGTGGCTGGCCAAGTATGAAAACTGCGGGAGCGAGGAGGTGGCTTTCTCCAAGGGGGAGGATGTTAGGGGGCACTGCGGCGGAGGCGAGTCGGGGTCGGAAGAGAGCTCTTCAGACGAGACTCCTTCGGGCGAGGGGGGGAGCCCGAATAATGGCGATAGCGGGAGTGGTGGGAGTCGACCGGGCGTAAAGGCGGCCCTGATGTTGGGCGCTGCATTCATGCCTCTTCTCTTCTAGATAGTCAGACCCTTCTAACTGGGTAGTGGGATACCTTCTAATAGATCCTCCTTGTCTTGAAGCTGTTGATGTGATACGAGATACTTACCGGTCGAGCAGAAGCAGTCACCAGTCCAGCACTAGATGAAGTCAGACAAATCCAGTGAGCTGCGACTCTTGTCCAAGCTGAGAGAAAGGATCATGTTCGTAGATACTCAGACTACATGATCCGTTCGACAGTCGAGCGGTGAACGTCGACTACGCAACCCGGCTCCGTGCCGGGCTTCTCGCAACAGTCCCAGATGAAACCTTCGGGGACATCAGCGAAGTACTGCTCCACCGTGATTCTGCCGTCGGATTCTTCCCAGTGGTCGTCCCAGGCTTCATGGTCGTCATCCACATGCAACGTACCCATCGGCAGGTCAGCCTGATACGTTGGGTAAGGTCGGAGGACTAGAGCGGGCACTTACCAGTGTGTCCTTTGGTGCAAGAGCCCAGGATGTTAGTGGCCGGGTCGAAGAGCTTGGAGCATTGGGTGCATGTTCGCGGTGTTTGAGTGGCTTGATCGGTCATGACCGGAGCATTGGGTTGCTGGCTTGCTGCTGTGGAATTGAGTGTACCCTCCTGATGGGTATCTCCGATGCGAGCTTTCTTGCTAGGAGGTGACTCCATGGTGATCAGCAGGCGCCAGGAGATGCTAAGCAGCAGCTGGGGAACGAGTTGAAACTGGTTTCAAGAAAAGCACACTGGTGCATCTGCGTCCCTTTCGAGGCCCGCTTCCCCGCCTCGGGCTTCAAATTAGCGAGCCGGTGCTGACCAAGTCCGTCCAAAAGGATAAAGCGGCAAAAACAAAAGACATACAACACCGGGTATTCGCTGGCCCAAGGGTTCCATTTTCGGAATCATATGGGTCAGGAAAGTGAAGAAACGGCTCCCAGCATCGGTGCACTCATTAATGCTGCTTTAAGCCAGTGGAAAGGCGTGGTGGGGTGCTCCAGCTCTCGACGCGTCTGCCATGACCTTTTTTTGGCGCCCCCTCCCCGGGCGGCCTCCTATGGATCCCTACAGAGGTACCTAGGTAAGGCACTCACATTGCGCTCTTTTCGCAAGTCCATTACGTTGACTTGCTTCACGCCTCACGCTTCACGTCTCACAACGAAAACATGACAGCCCAGGGCTGGCAGCTTGTTGGTCAGAGCAGGCTGGAAGAATATCGGTACTCTCCCCTGCCACCCGGACACATCCGGCTTGTCTCCGACATCCAGTACGATTCAAGCGGAAACATCTGCATTTGCCTGATGCAATGCGCACTAGAAACCGCTCCCTCTTTCGCAGCTCTATCATACACTTGGGGATGTCCCACGGAGACCTTTCGCGATGATACTACCGAGGCTCGTCAGGAGAAGATCGCACTTTCCGGCGACCGCGATGTTGATATCACCATAGACAAGCAAAGGCTTGCTGTGACTCGGAATCTTCTCGCCTACCTCGAATCCTATCTGGACACACGCTCGGTCGACGAAGATTTCATACCCATATGGATCGACTCCATTTGCATCAACCAGAGCGATATCCCTGAAAAGAACATTCAGGTCAAAGAAATGCACCACATCTACGGCAAAGCTGCGTTTGTCCGGGCCTGGTTGGGACCGGCCGAGGAGGACACGGATCTTGCCCTAGAGCTGATGGACAAGATTCAAACACTACCCAGAGATTCGTGGGAGCAGATCGCCAATCCCGCGGACATAGAGCACGCAATCGGTTCGGTTGCCCGCTCTCAAATGCATTGGGCCGCGCTGTTACGACTTTTTCAGCGAAAGTGGTTCCAACGGTGTTGGGTTGTCCAAGAAGCGATTCTCGCCCGAGAAATCGAAGTTATGGTCGGAGCGAGGCGGCTTCCTTTCAGCGCCATCCCGATTTCAGCAAGGGCCATGAACAACTTCGCAGCTTATCAAGTTCCTGATCACATCACTATCCACTCGGATTGGTCCGCTCTGACTACGTCTTACTTCGCGGATAGAGCACTGTCGCTCGGAAACCTGCTGAGATGGTTTCGTTGCTTCAAAGCCTCAGATCCAAGGGACAAATTGTACGGTGCGTTTGGCTGGGGCAAGGTTTACTCCAAGTCAAATCCCAGTCAAGGGCTCGTCATAGCTGCTGAGGTTCTTGAAGTCGACTATGGATGCTCTCTAGAAAGGACTTACACTCGAGTCGTCCACCACATCTTTACTGTGGACGGCGACCTGTCACTCCTCCTCTGCTTTCCCACAAAGCATCGGCTACAAGACCTTCCATCCTGGGTCCCAGATTTCAGTCAACCCGCGAAAAGAAGGGACAATGTCGGCAAAACTTACTACGGCAACGGAGCAACCCTCCACAGCAAACCATATCCGTCGTCGAATGCTGACCAGACACTTCTGGATGTTGGAGGCACTCGCGTTAGCGACGTCATACGTACCATTTCGTTATTTCCAGTCAATGCTCGGATGCCCCGAGAGAAGCGCCAGTACAGAGATTTGCTCATGGCCAATTGCACATTGCATATGATCGCCCATGGTACAAACTACACAGGAAACCACAGTCCTCTGGACGTGGCCTGGACCATTCTTCGAGGATTCGCAGAGGCCGGGAGTCGACCGCCGGTGGCATTACGGCGCGAGGCTCTAGTCCAATACGTCGAGCGGAAGCTCTCGAGGGCTGCGGCTCATGATTTGGATGACGAGTCTCAGGCCATCTTTGACGATTGCATTGATGGCATGGGGCACATCGTCGAAAAGACTGGTGGTGAATGTTTCGACCTCGAACGCGTGGAGGCGCTGAAGCTCAACAAAGTTGGTAGAGTTCCCGCCAACCAGCTGTGTCGGCAACTGGAGGAAGAAGAGAAATGTCTTAGTGGCAAGTTCTTCGCAACATCCTCGAATCTTGCTGGCTGCGCGCCGGCACGGTCTCTCAAGCAGGGGGATGAGGTCTGGCTTATTGAGGGACTGCAGATTCCCTTGCTGCTTCGCCCAAAAGAGAACGGGCGATATGAAAACGTAGGACCATGCTTTGTGGCTGGTATAATGGAAGGGGAGGTCTATGAGGCTGGACGCGCCAGACTGATAACGCTTGAGTGAGGGCTGAGCTGGAAGGGTAATGGATGGGTAATCAATGGTTCTGTGAGGGATCGTTGTGGTCGGTGAGCATAAATCAAAGACTTCAGGATGATGAACTGGACTGGACTATATACAAGCTGATAAGCCAGGCATGCGGTAGAAAAAAGACTGCACACGTGGCGTGCCAGACCCTACATGTCAAGCATATGCTAGCCGACCGAAAATGACGATTACATGCGTCCATAAAAGGACGGGTATGAGTGTCAAAGAGGCAAAACAATACATACAACACCGGGTATTCGCTGGTCGTCACCGACCCAACTACTAATCCAGCCCTTAGTAATGTTATCAATACAAGCAATATGAATATTACTATCTCGCCCCGCCGATACAAGCCTACTTCCGGCCAAAACCCCAGTACCCATGCCGACCCTGCATCTGCGTCTTGTTGAGACAACTCGGTGAAAAGTGATCCTCCACATCGCCGTAAGGCCAGATAGCCACAAAGCAGACCTGGTCCGACTCGCATGTTCCACACGTACGCCACTCGGCCCACTCCAGCCATACCATCAGATCCCAGACGACAGTGCGAGCTCTCACGAGCCTGTCCCCTCTTACTTCCTCGTCATTCTCGCTCACTATCGCCCGGACAGCAAATAGGTCGGTGCAGATCCGCGACGTGACTTCTTCCAGGCCCGCCCGGATAACCTCGGCCTGCCATGTCTCCGAGTGGACCGAATCGAGGTAGTGCTGCGTGCACCGACGGGTTGCGGCTGCCATGTCGGGCTCGGCGTCGGCGTAGTCGATGAATGTGTCGAGCAGGCCGTTGACATCAGCCCGAACATCCTCCAGCGCGGCCCTCTCCGCGATAAACCTCAGGCGGTCAGCATACCGTGAGACGACCATGTCCGTCACGCCCTGCCAGTTGGTGGCGACAGGATATGCCTTTTGCCAAGAGGCTGTTATGGCCTCGGCCACGTCGTTTTTGATCACTGCCAGCGCCTCCCACGGCACCGACACCATCCTGGGCAGCTCTGGGCTCCTGGCCTCTGGGTTGGTCAGGTTGACCGGGTAGAACAAGGCGGAGACCATCCGGCTGTAGTCGACGGTAACACGCGAGGCCGTAATGTCCCCGTACCGCTGCGAGACGGCGCGCATGTATTCCATGTGGTCCAGCGCTAAGTCGGCCCAGTCGGCTCCACGCCAGGGTCGCTGGGTGGCTGATACGAGCGCGAGGCCGTCGGAAAAGTTGCACTTGATGACCTCAAAGCCGGCCTCCATGCGAATGATACCGTCGATGCGCCAGGCCTGCGCCAGGTCGCAGAGCGCCTCGGCGCGCGGCCACTCGTCGAAGCCGCCCTTGCCGGTGTGGTTGCGTAGCAGCTCATCCTGCGAGTCGAGTGTGCCGAGCATGGACTTGGCAGCGGACATGCCGTCGATGTATAGCATGCGCTGTGGCCGTGTGACGCGGTAGGTGTGTAGGTACCCGTCGAGGAACGGGCTGTCGCTGTCCTCGTCATCGCTCTGTCGGACGAGAGGGGACTGGTCTTGAATCTGTCGACGCAAGGCGCGCTGGAGGTGTTGCGGATCGTCCGGTGGCTGCTTGGGGATCGGATGGGCAAACATCTCGGCGTGCTCAATTTCAAAGGCCAGCCACTCCATGCCCGTCACAGCATCCGCTTGGTGGCCGCCGTGGTAGAGCAAGACGCCCACCGGAATGGTCGCGGGAAAGAATGACATGCCGTTGTGGTGGATGGATGAGCCCCACTGCCGCATGGCCGAATGGATGGCGTTGAAGATGCGGTTGGCATTTCCGCGGGCGTCCTCGGAGCTTGGGCGTATTGCCGCGGCAGAGGAAAAGGGGCAGGCCAAGATGCCGAGGGCCAGGAGGAGGGATTGAGAGAGGGCCATAGTTCAGTATCTTCCAAGTGCTGGAGGTGGAAGGAGAGCAATAAGAGGGGGGAAAGAAGCCCAGGACGTTGATCTGCTGCCTGTCGGGGATGCCGACGCGAAAGCATCGCCTGATTGGCTGTAGATCTCCGAGCTCAGATCTGATAAGATTCGTGGCTCGCAATGCTAGAATCATAGTAGTGGCCTCCGAACGACTCGTCGATGCCCATCATGCCTCTTGAAACCCTAGATACAGAAAACTGGGTAGCAGAGGGCGCAGTTGTCGCCGCATTGGGCGATTATGACGCAAACGCGGTGCGCGCAGCTGCCCTGACGTGCTTCAAGCACGCCGTCAATCTCGGTCTCGTTGGCGCCGTATGGGCCGCTCTGCAGCTTCCTCTGCGCGTAGTCGAGGGCCTCGCCGGCGAGGGTTCCGACGTGGCTGGTTGTCGGATGGTGGATGAGGATGTGCTGGCCGCCAACATTCTCGGCGCGGATCTGTCTGTCGAACCGCTTGTTGAAGACGGCAAGGTCACCGAGGGTAGAGATGATGTCAATTTCAGTGTTGGGCTTGACAGAGGACGGGTTAAAGCTCGTCAGCTTGGCGGCCTCTTCAAAGAGGGCGGCGTCGCGGCGAGTGAGGCTGGGCAGAAGTCAGCGGGGGAAGCGGATATGTGACTGGACATAGGGAGACCAACCTAGGCCTATTCTCGTTCTCCGAGTCTATAGACTCAGCGAGGGTGACGGTGGCAAGGGCTGCGATAGCAGCAGAAACGGCAGAGAACTTCATGATGCTGGTGCAAGGGCCAAAGTTAAGAGGCTGCTTGCTGAGGGGCTTCTGATGAGACTGGAGGATGTCTGAGAAGTATCCGTACAAAATTCTATCAAGGACTCCAGTCTTTTTGTACTCCCCGAGACCAACACAAGCCTCTCCACATCCGACATCGGTGTCGGGCAGTGTGTCGGGTAATGAACACAACGGGAGGAGTAACCAGGACATCCGATGCCAAAGAGACGACCGTGACAATGTGAGTAATGTCATGCTGTAAAAGGCGCGCTTGGTATGGATACGCTACAGGGTTCGAGTATGAGAGTGATTTCACAAGGAGTATTTTGGGCTTCCAACGGCAGGGCGAAGTCTTGGCTATGCAGTCTGTCGGTTATGTGCTATCAGATGTTGATAAGCACTCACGGGCATACCCTGAGTGGCCGGACCCCAGCATCGTCCTTCTTTCTGTTCCAGCACGGCTCCAACCTCTCGCAGTCCATCTGGTGTGTCGATCTGGCACCATACCCTAGCAGATCGTAAGCACGGAAGAATACCACAACAACAACAACCCCGGAGAATCGCTCACCTCACTTCAGCCAAACAGCCACCAAAAGATGCCTGTCAGCGCCGGAACGCCAATGAAGATACAGGTCGCCACGAGAACCCTGGTGTCATAGTCGTCCCCACGGGTCTGCCCCGGATGACCGTCGTGCTGGTTCAAGACCTTCTCTGCGTCCGCGTGTGCAGCTAGCGAGTCCAGAGAACCTAGCAGGGTGTCGGTCTCGGCAGCGGCGCAGTCGTCGAGCCCGGAGAGCCGAGGCGAGGACTTGGAGTCAGGATCAAACTGCATGCTGCCAGGGCTCGAAAATGGAGATGATGCGATGTGGTTGCGGTGGTTCTATCACGCAAATCGGCAACAGTCCGTGTTTTGCCGGTGATATGTTATGGAGAAGGGTAGACACTCAAGATTACCGGCCCTCGCTCGGAAGTGTTTGTTAAATACGTTGGCGGTGCTAATGCAGCGCTCTACGTGGGCATGGTGGGGCGTTGGTTGCAACAAACTGGATGTGCATGATATGCCAACTGATTGATAACCTGGCTTGGCAGAGGCGATTTCTCCACCGTTTATGACGCGGCCCGCTCCATTAGTGAGCTGATGAACCCTGCTTACGGGGTGCCACAATCCACCTGTTGGCGTTGGGTGAGTTCATGGACCGTGTTCATTTCGAGCGGTTGGTACATCTCTGTATCTTGGCTACTCTCCAGCTCAGGCTCGTTACTTGATGACGGACGAGAGACGTGGTGATGCCCAGAAACTCGTATCGTATCTGCGCCAATAACGGGCTTGCATGGCCGTCTTGTCACCTAATTCCCTAGCGCTTCTGCGCAAGCTTGCAGTTCCTGGTGCTTGCATCAAGTGCCAGAGATTTCAGCGAAGGGTCGAGGGGTCCCAGGCGACTTCGGACTCTGAAGTATTGAGAAGGGCCACAGGGCCAAGGTCGAAGGGCCTTGCTGCACGCCTATAAAAGAGACATGCTTCCCTCGCCATTCGTTATGCAAATTCATCTCAGCAATATCTCAAAGCCAGCTTCTTCTTCTACAGACACGCTATCCTTCCATCAACATGCATTTCTCCACCATGGTCTCACTGGCCGCCGTCTTGGGTGCGACCTGTATCATTGCCACCCCTATCGCGGCCAAAGACGCCGAGTCCGTCAAAGGGACTATCTCCGTCGACAAGAGGCAGATAGATCCATATTTCGAACTTGTAAGTATGCCCTCCTCCCCGACGGCGTCTCGTCCCTGACCGAGCTTGTAGTGCATCGAGGGCTGTTATCATACCCAGAAAACCACTCCTCATCTACCGGAGGTCTGGCTAACGTCCTGCTTCCTACACTGTGCCAAGCAGTACGGTCGCCTCTAACGCGCCCTTTTCGTAAAAGTTCTGGCGGGGTAGTAAGAGTGAACGGGGATAGCGCTATAATACTACAAAATTACATTCAGGACTCTCGAAATGCTTCCTTCGTGCTACTACTCCAAGGGTGATCTAGAGGAACCTATGGGTGAATATAGGTCAATATAGGTGACTACGGTTGAGTATGGGTAAGTATAGGTACCTATAGGTAAGTACGTGAAGCTGTGGACGGAGACGTAGGAGAGACTGGGAGGGATTTGGTCATGGCTGGCAGCTGCCCGAGAATCGCCGACGGGCCGTAGATGTTCTTTCTTCTCCCGAGAAGAGAACTGATACTGAATGACGCCGGTCTTAGCAGGTGGCAGAGGTGCCAAGCAGTGTGCGGATGAAGCAAAGTACCCACGGAGGAATCGGCAGACAAGTCTTACATCGGATATCCACGGACTTACCCCTGTTCTCCTCTGCCAAAGCTCATGGTCTCTTCCGTTCTGCCGCTTGTCGATGGGAGGTAGTAGCTGCGTTAATGGTGGGGTCTGGACTCGGCTAAGGTGCGTGCTGAAAGTCCGAGGGCCGATGATGTGTTTGGAAGCTCGGAGCGATGAGGAGAAGTATGGAAGAAAACACGAGAGATACCAAGATCTTGGCTGTCGAATGTTACGAATCATGTTAAAGTGGTTCGTCGTGTGCCCGCCCCGTCCTGTCGTTCCATATTTAGCACATCACGGCGCGCCGGGACCCGTGGGCTCTTCAACTCCGGTCCGGATCTACACCTCGCCGCAGCGGCGATGCGTGAGGCTCGGCAGCATGGTGGGTTAAGGGGCGACCAGTATGAGTTTCGAAGGTTGTGAGAGGGACTATTTTAGGTATGCCTTGCCTTTCGTTAAGAAAGGTGTCGCAGGCATAAGCGCGGGTTCGGGGCTGATCAAGTTTTGCCCGTCCTTTCCGTGGACGCGCCGTACATGGTCCAACCACTCATCCCAGTTATCGATTGAGGGTGAACTCTCGTCGGCCCGACGTCGACCTTTGATAGTTGTGAAAAAGCAGTATGGGGGCAAGAAAAAAAAGAGGGTGGCGTTCATGGCTTACCTTAGGGTAGCTCAACACAAACGACCTCGTGGAAACCACCGCCACCGTGACCATCAAAGCCACGGTGACTACAGAGCTTCGCCTCATGGACTGGTGGCAGCGCCGCAGCGATGGCGGAATATTTGATATGGCCAACAGTCAGGTCTTGGCTTATTTATTTGTTCAGACAGACGTGCTAGATGTCCCAGCCACAAATCCAGATGCATCGAGAAGTTCGTGAAAAGACTAGATGGTTGATTGTATTGTCAACTCTAGGGATAAGTTTTCAAGCTTGAAGCTGAGTAAACCCTATAGAACAATGTGCCCAGTCCGTTCAGTTTTCCGAGGTCCACCACACTTCCGAAACTCTCATTTCTCGTCCTGATGGCTGAACCGAACCAGCGGCATCTAGCAGCAAGGGCTGAACTGTTTCATCTCGTCAACGACATTCTCCATGGGCTCATATTATGGCAGTTACTCACAACACAGCCACCGTACCTGCAGCGAGTAGGGGTACAGCATTGGCGCTTGAGGACAGGGTTCCAGAAAACATCCTCCTCCAGCTCGGAAGGAGAGGCGTTGGGGGCAGCAGCGACGGTGGCCGCGAGCATGGCGACGGTGGTGGCGAAGAGAGTGGTGAACTTCATCTTGAAGACTTGTTTGGAATGCTGGAGTTGTGATGAGATTGTTCGAAGCGGAAGATGCTGTTTGATGAAAAGAGAGAGAAGATGTTTATCAAGGCAAGTACGCCAATTTATACACATTCAAAATTGCTCTCCGCTGTCTCTAAATGCAAGGGTCTTTCCCCTCCGTTCTTCCCCTCGAATACCATCGAGCTTCTATCTCGAGTCTTGAGGGCACCCTCACGAAGGCCACAGGATGATCACAACATGTCTATCACCCATTAGGCAAGTCGTTAATAACGTCCACTCTTCCGTGCGAGACAAGGGCCTGAAACCTGTCGGGGCAGCATTGCACTCCGTGATAGAGGCACGCTGAGCAGTAGTCCAGGAAAGGGAATTTCTTGGCGATGTGCGCATCGTCAGACAGGGAGCCACCGGATTAGGCAGGTCTGTCTGGTGTATTGGATACAAGAGTCCGAGCCGAGTGCGAGCCGACGAATGCCGCGATGGTTAGCTGCGAACATCTGCAGACTGCCCCGATACCAGGCGTGCAAGCTTGCAGGCTGCGAATGTAACTCTGGAATACAAAAGTCCGAGCCGACGAATGCCGCGATGGTAGGTGCGAATGTATGCCCTGATACCATGCGTGCCAAGCTTGCAGGCTGCGATTGAAACTCATGTTCCTGACGTAGCCTTGACGCATTGAACGGGTTAGCTGCAGGCTTATCACAGAGCGGGGGAGGCTGGCCATCATCGGAGCTCCTCCGCGAGTCAGCATCATGATGTACTCCCCGGCTTGGAAGAGACCAGCCAATCTTGAGTCTTGACTGTATCAAGGCCAATCTCAACGAACTTTTGAGGTGAAGGAACATAGGGTAGTATCACGAAGTTTGGAAATCGGTCAGACCATGTCCTCAGGCTCAAAGTGCGGTGCCTGCGGGAGCTCAATCTAGGTTCTAGACGCACCTTAGACGGCTGGGTTCAGACCACGGGGAGTCGGGGACGGCCCCAGGTACTACGACTTGGACAGGCGTCAGAGTAGTAGAACAACCTAGATCCGGCTCTACTATCTCGCTACTAGTTCCTCAGCGCAAAGCAGTCCCGGGAGATGTAGCCAGTTAAGATCCAGCAGAGTGATGAAGTCTCCGTGAACGTAAGGTATCCTCGTAAGCAGCGGTTGTATTCAGGGTAGGTAGCAGTACAGGAAAGGTTCCAGGTGATGTGCAAGCTGATCTCTGGCCCTCCCAGCAGTTGAGGAGGGGCCAGGTGCTTCTATCTTTGTACTCGTAGAGCCGGGGGGGTGCCGGGCGGGACCCGCAAGTGCCCGCGCCTCCGAGTCGTCACCCCGCTCCCGTCCCCCGCAGTCCCGGGACAGCAAGTGCGGGGTCCCGTCCTGACAGGCACCATCTTGGGCACTCTGTGTAAGGTAAGGTGCAGTACCTGGCAACAAGGTAGTGAGTCAGGGACAAGACTTCGACGACTTGAGAGTGTGATGATTGAGCACAATGAGGATCAGACAAGTCTTGAGAAGTGATGAAAGGGGTGGCGTCCATGGCGTAGATAACTGTAGCAATGTCTGGAGGAAATCAAAGTATCCAGGGTAGTCGGAGGCGCAGTACCTACCGTCGGAGAGCTCTCCGATTGCATCCTCGGTGGTAGGCTCGGCGGTGAGTGAAGGCGATCGCTGCTGCCTCATGGTGTTGAAGTCCGAGTCCGATCCCGCAACCTCCTCAAGAAGTTCTGAGCGCACATTCTCCCAGTCGAGATGTTCAATGTCGTGTTCCATATTCCTCAAGAGACGGGACTAGGTAAGGTAGGTAGCCCAAAGCAAGTGATATCGGCGGGAAACCACCACCACCACCCATCACAGCCACGTTGGCTGCAGAGGTTCGACACATTCGGCAGACTATCGACGCCACCGGATTAACACTCAGCAAGTACGTAGAAGCAAGCCGCGGGGATTAGTATGGTATTCCAAACGCGCATTGCCGGGCCAAGCCCAGACACCCACAACACCAGCCTCATCCTGCTCTCGCAAGCAGTTGGAAGACCATGTTGAAGCTCGCCGCGGGTTGCAAGATGGCTGGCCTGAGCCTCGCCCGGTGTAGAACATCAGCCGCCATGACCACAGCACGGTGGCTGCAGAGGTGCGAAACATTTAGCGGAGCGACACCGACGCAGGACCGATGAACAGCAAGAAGAGCGCAGGTGCGATCATCCCCGTCAGTCTCCCTGGTCGCGCATGGCTGGACTGTGCTGGATCTCCCCACAACTTCGGCCTCAAGCGCAGCCTCAGCCACCATGACCAAGGTCAGACCTCGCCCCGGCACCGCCATGGCCTTGCGCCGAGCAAGCCACAAGTTGGCCATCATGCTTGCGGCTCGAAGCAACTTATCGGCAAGCGGCAGCTCCTACTTCTTAGCACCGCCACAGCACCGGCAGCATCGCCGCTGCGTTTTGTGCCGTACGATAGCTCATCGAGCCGGCTCCTCAGGGTCTTGTCATTCCCCCCCCTTCTTCGATCTGCTGCCGTCCGGCGTTCATCATGAAGCGGCTCGAAAAGTTTCCCCTTCCGGACGGGTCGCGAAGGAAGGATCTGATCCACCACCCCTGTTGCTGTGGCGGCGTGGCCCCACGATGCCCCTACTTGGCGAAGAGCTTGACTCGCGGGTGAGCTTCGATGAGACCTAGCGTACGCGCTGCCCTGAACAAATGTGCCTCCGCGGGAACAACTATCGCCCCGGTTCAGATCCCGAGATTGCTTTCTTAAAGCAGCGCCTCAAATCCCGACATCTCATGATCCACCACAGCTCTTCGGACCCAGGCACGGCTGCTTCATCACGAAATGTTGGCATCAAACGTGGGGACGGGCTACATTACCGGGTCTCCGGCGTCCACAGCAGCAGATGGGGCCCAATGGCGCGTCGTCTTTATATAATCCAGGCGGCGCCCAGCTCCGTGCCGTCCGCCTGTCGTGAGCCTTCGGCATCCCCCGGTCTGTCGGTCGACTGAAGCTCTATCGCTCTCCCTCGGAGGTACCCGGCATTCGGCGTTTCCCTCGACCGCACCCAAGACCACCGACATATCTCGTCCCGTCCTCTCCGGCAATACTCCTCTTCTCAATCGAAAAGTTGAAGTACTTCTTCCAAAATGGCCGACAAGAAGCAGCCCCCCGCGAGCTACCGCTACGGCGAGAAGCCCGTCTACACCACCTCGAGCGGCAACCCCGTCGGTAACCCAAGTGCCTGGCAGCGCGCTGGCCAAGACGGGCCCCTCCTGCTGCAGGACTTTCACCTCATCGACCTGCTCGCCCACTTTGACCGCGAGCGCATCCCCGAGCGCGTCGTCCACGCCAAGGGCGCCGGCGCATATGGAGAGGTAAGCTCTGCCCTCCTTCACCTGTCTTGGGCTAGATCTTTTCTAACGAGGTCACACACAGTTCGAGGTTACCCACGATGTCACCGACCTGACGTCCGCCGACATGCTGTCGGCCGTCGGCAAGAAGACGCCCTGCGTCGCCCGCTTCTCCACCGTCGGCGGCGAGAAGGGTTCGCCTGACACGGCTCGTGATCCTCGTGGATTTGCCGTCAAGTTCTACACTGACGAGGGTAAGTCGGGCGTCAGCAATGAGGGAGGCAACGAGGGACTAGGACTGACGTCTATATTAGGCAACTGGGACTGGGTGTACAACAACACGCCCGTCTTCTTCCTCCGCGACCCCGTCAACTTCCCCCTCTTCATCCACACCCAGAAGCGCAACCCTCAGACGAACCTCAAGGATGCCACCATGTTCTGGGACTACCTGAGCCACCACCACGAGGCCGTCCACCAGCTCATGCACCTTTTCTCCGACCGTGGCACCCCTTACTCCTACCGCCACATGAACGGCTACTCTGGCCACACCCAGTATGTCCCTTTCCCATCCCATGTGTCTGCGCCCGCTGACGCCGCCCCAGCAAGTGGACAAAGCCCGACGGCTCCTTCGTCTACGTTCAGGTCCATCTCAAGACCGACCAGGGGAACAAGACCCTGACCGACGCCGAGGCTGGCCGCCTGGCCTCCGAAAACCCCGACTGGAGCACACAGGACCTCTTCGAGGCCATCGCCCGCGGCGAACACCCCTCCTGGACCGTCTACGTCCAGGTCCTCACCCCCGCCCAAGCCGAGGCCCTGCGCTGGAACATCTTCGACCTCACAAAGGTCTGGCCCCAGGCCGAGGTGCCCCTCCGCCCCTTCGGCCGCCTCACCCTCAACCGCAACCCCGAGAATTACTTTGCCGAGATCGAGCAGGCCGCCTTCTCCCCCTCCCACCTCGTCCCCGGCGTCGAGCCCTCGGCCGATCCCGTCCTCCAGGCCCGCCTCTTCTCCTACCCGGACACCCACCGTCACCGCCTCGGTGTCAACTACCAACAGATTCCCGTCAACGCCCCCCTCAACGCCTTCAATCCCTTCCAGCGCGACGGCGCCATGGCTGTCAATGGCAACTACGGCGCCAACCCAAACTACCCCTCCAGCTACAAGACCCTCACCTACAAGCCCGTCAAGGCGGTTAATGCTCACGAGGAGTGGGTTGGCCGCGCCGTCGAGGGTGTCTTCGCCGAGGTCGGCCGCGACGACTACGAGCAGGCTGCCGGCTTGTGGAAGGTCCTTGGCCGCACCCCCGGCCAGCAGGACAACTTTGTCTCCAACATCTCGGGCCACCTGTCCGGCGCGCAGAGGGAGACGCGCGAGCGGACGTACGACATGTTCTCACGCGTCGACGCCGACCTCGGCAGGCGGATCCGCGATGCCGCGGAGAAGCTGGCGCAGTGCGTTATTCCCCCTTATTTACAGAATGAGTCGAGCTAACATGTCACAGGCCCAGCGATCCCAAGTCGAAGCTGTAGAAAGCCATTTGTTTTCCTGTCTGAAATTTCAAAAAGCGACCTGGATGTCTGGTTCATCATTGCTCATGTGGATCGTGATTCGTGACATGTTGTTGGCAGAACCCCCGCCCCAAACCCTTAATCCGTGTCCCTGACGAGGGCCATGCGGCTCATGCTCTCTGACATGCCGAACAGGACAAACTGGAACTAGCAGAGACAGTCGAGGAACTGGAAGCAGCAGAGGCCGGCGCAGATGCCGCAGCAGACGGCCTAAGGGGTCAGCAAGAGCCTCAGGGGAAGAGGGGTTGGGGATGCGCACTCGGCAGTCGCCGTGTCTTCCGCCGCGGAGTTGGAGATGGGGCTCTTTCTGGCTGGGCTGTTCTGCGTATGCCATGGGCTGGATGGGCCGCTGCACAGGAAACAACGTCAGCTCGGCCGGATGTCCTGAGTGGCGCAGGGAGACTTGCCGGCTGTTCGGCGGAGCGAGGCTTGCGGGAGAGGAGAGCCGGGCTCGGCAGCCTTGGCGGAGGCGTTTCCGGTTCGACTCGAGAGGGCATCTCGCCTCGTCTTTCTAGGTGATTAGGTGGAGGGCGGAACGGGGCGAAGCAAAAAGGAGTGTTCGTCTGAAGGTCAGAGGGGGCGCGAGAGGATATAGGAGAGCAGCATGTCGATAAGGTCTTGAAGGGGTTCGTCAGGTTTCGTGGACAGGGCGCAGATGCTGTCGACGAGAAGGGCGTGATGCATCGTGAAAGCCAGCGAAACCGAGACAGGCATTGGAAATGAACATGGCACGCGACTACCTTATTTGCGACGACAGGGAAGGAAGGAAGCACCGAGTTGTAGGGGTATGCTGGGAAGGAGCGAACATGACCTCCTGCCATTCTCAAACACGTATCAGATGACTGGTCGGCCGAAAGACAGCATGACTGTCGAATTTGGCCTGGAGGGGTGCGGCTTGAAGATGTGGCGTTGGCATTGGGGTAGCACGGGACGGTCGTCACATGAGGGTGTGCATCGATTTTGTCTTTCTCCGTTGGCCTCTATTTTCCCCATCTTCTTCCCCATCACACACCAAATGGCGATGGCCTCACCTACCGCGGCAGCCATGACAACCAGAGCTCCCAGCACAAACTCTGGCAAAACAGGGCATCTGCTCTACAGCCACTTCAGCTGCTTGAAGCCCAGGCTTGCACCACCCAGAAGCGCCGTGACGCCCGTAAAAGCGATGAGCGTCCCGTAACCGCTTCCATACCCGAACCCGGCCTCGCCCTTCCAAGGATATCCCTCGATGAGCGCCTCACTCAGCGGACCCGAGACCATGTTGCCAACACCACGCCCGGCCGCCAACCACCCGAAGATGAGAATTGGATCGACACCCCTGCCCCTCTGCCTCTCATTCTCGGCCACAGACAGCATGATGCCCGGCCAAGCCGAAGTGTATGCTCCGGCGAACAACCCATAAACGGCACCAAAAGCGTACAACGACGCCATACTGTTCCCCAGACCCCAGATCAGCAGCGTTCCCACCGCCGCACCCGCAGATGACAGGAACAGACACGACGGTGCCGGCCACCTGTCCACGAACCACCCCATCAGCACGCACCCGAATACGCTCGCTACGTTGACGAACAGCAGCGACGCCGCCGCCGCAAAAGACCCGGCCCCCAGAAACGTGCGCGCGTACGAAGGCAGGTAAATGCTCGGCAGGAAGTATCCCAGCGCCTCGACCACGTTGGCAGCCTGGTGCAGCGCAAACGACCGGCTCAGCACGAAGCCCATGTTCCTCAGGGGTTTGCGCAGCGCCGCCGCCGACCCGCCCTCGGACGCCCTGCTCAGAGGCGGGATGCGCGGACGGATAAAGTACGCAAGCGGTGCCGTCAGCGCAAACAGCAGGCCAGACCAGATGCGCAGCGTTGTCCGGAACCCGACACGCTCCAGAAGCGCCTCCATGAGCATGGGAAAGATGACGCCCGCGAGACCCGTCCCGGACCACATGATGCCGTACGCCAGGCCCTTGCGACGAACGAACCACTCGTCCATGTACACGATGCAGGGGATGTAGGTCAACGACCCTCCCAGAGCGTAGAGTACGCCCTGCGTCGCGATGAGCTGCCCGACTGTCGTGCTGAGGGACGACATGCCCAGTGCCACGCAGGTGATGACGAGGCCTACCGGCGGCGACCAGCGAGCTTGCCGCGGGAATGCCCGCACGAGGCCGATGACTACCGGCCCGGAAAAATACATGAGGCCCATGGCGCAGGTGCCGATGACGGCGATGTTGGGCGATCCGGCAAAGTCGGGGTGTCGGGAGTAGTAGGAGCGGAAGACGCCAAATGCGAAAGGGAAGCCTGGAGGTCAGTACATGGCCGGTGGGAGAAGGTAAGGGCCGGACTCACCCCAGATGAGGGCCTCGACGAGGAAGCATGCCGCTAGGAAAAGCCATGCTTGCAGTCCGCCGTCGGCTGGAGGAAGCGAGGAAAACTCATGGCCTGCCGCTGGCTGCGTCTCCTCGGGGCTGCCATCGCCGAGTCTGTGCTCAGAAGTCGGCCGTGACTGTTCATGAGCTGAGGGGCCCGCGTCAGCGCCCTTGGGATCGAGGTGCTGTGGCCGAAATGTCGCCTCCAGAGGCTGCAGCTCGACGGCGGTCTGTGTCTGTGTCGGAGCCATGTTGAGAAGGTGTCGACATGTCGCAGAGGCTCATGTCGAGGAGGGGTCTTGGGACCCTTCTTAACCTCTCCCGCTGCCCCGGTCGGATCCCCCAGAAAGGGGCGCTTTTACCCCCTGTCCGGCACGCCCACCCGGCGCCTTATTGATGACATTTGACTTGGCGCCACCACGCAATTGACAAGTAGTGGAACCTGATCATCGAGCTGACTGCATCAATGCCAACTCTACACTTTGCCAGATGGACATATTTGTGCATGCAACTGATGAGTAGATACAGCGGAGATGCAGATGCAACTGTCCTCTCATGCCGTAGATTATGTAGAACGGAACAAATGAGAAGTAACCGACCCGAGCCTTTTCCAACCGTTTGCCATGTTTTGCTTTTTTCCAATGCCGTGCCTGTGCCGCCGTGACGCCGAAGATTCAAATGGGTACAGTGTCCCCCAGAACGCAAGGAAAAGATGTACACAGATCTAAACCCCCTTAGTTACGGGAGTCGTTGCGCGCCAGCAGCGGCCGCTGATCCCAGCGGTCCTCGTCAATGCTGCGCCCATCACCGCTCTCGGCATCCTCTTCTTCATCATCCTCGTAGTCCTCATCGTCATCCTTGCGGTAGATGAAGAACTGCACAAAGATGGCCATGTCCAACAGCAGGGTGCCCATGCTGCCCGCCAGCCAGGAGAGGTTGACGAGGATGTAGCGAGCGTAGCCGTGGTGAGCGTCGCAGCCGCCGGCGGGGCAGTGCGGGTCATAGGCGAAGATGGAGAGGACGTAGGTCAGGTTGCCGAGGCAGGCGAAGAGGAAGAAGAGCATGCTGACGCCCTCGGTGGACTTGCGGCGGTAGTTGAGGAGGATCTGCGGCAGGCGGGAGCCGAGGTAGAGGACGGCGCAGAGCCAGCCGAAGACTTGGCCCCAGAAGTTGAAGTCGAGGTCGTCGTCGGTGCCGTCGCCGTCGCGGTCGTGCTCGCCGGAGTGGGCGTAGCGCCGGGAGAGGATCCAGCCCATTACGCCGGCGGCGCAGACCATGAGGATGGCTAGAGCATTCCAGATGATGGTTTGAAGTGTGCTCGGCGGGGAGATAGGGGTCGAGGGGGGCCCGTCGAGGAGGGGCACGGCGGGGGAGAGGTTGGACCAGTCGGAGCCGCGGCGCTCGCGGTCATGGTGTAGAGGGTTCGGGTGGGAGTTGATGAGGCTGGTGCGCTCGTTGGGCTGGGTGCGCGTTTGGGGCTTTGGCTTGGGTGGCACGACCTCGTCTTTCCATGTGAAGCCGCGGTAGTAGAAGCATTGTCCGAGGAGGACGATGTCGGCGATGGTGTAGTAGATCGCCAGGATGATCTGTGGAGGACAAGTCAGCAAAGCCGCAGAGGCGGAAGAAGAGAGGGGGTAGGGTTGGCGCACCATTGTCGGCAGGACGCCCTGCAGGACGGCGCCGAGGATGTTGAAGACATCGCCGGCGAGCCAGACGATGATGAACTGCAGCGAGAGGCCGTCGGCGCTGCTGCGGCGGAAGTTCTCGAGGATTTGGGGCGAGAAGACGACGACCCAGCAGGCGATTGAGATTGAGCCGCAGATTCCTGAGATGGCCTCGACGTCGAGGTTCAGGGGAGCGGTGGGAGGCGCCATGGTTGCTGATGTCCGAGTGGTGACGATACACAGCAGGGATCTGCCGGGGGTGTTGATGGGCGAGGTTCTGGTTCGGTTTCCGAGCTTCGAACCGTCAATTGAGCGGGAATGCTATGGCCGGCGCATGAGAGGAAGACAATTCGACGAGCGCCCCGTTTTCGCGATGCTCAAAGTATGGGATGCGGTTTGGGGGAAGTCGTATGGTGGGATGGGATGAAGGGGGGAGGGAAAAGATTTCAGCCTTTGTCTTATGACTGGACTTGGATTTTTGCCATGTTTGCAGGGGGGGAAACGGCGACTCCGCGAGGGCAGGGAGGCGGCGGCGGCCTATGGGAACTGGTGCCGCCCCCGTGGGCCCCCTGTAGCCGCGGGCGATTAAGCGGCAGACGACGACGTCACAGGGCGATCGGGAATGCGGGGGAGCACTGCCAGGAGGTGGGCTCGGCTTCCACCAAGCTTCGGTGCATCTTCAAGTTGGGACTGGTTCGCCGGGAGCACGCGGTTCCGGTCGGCAAAGCTGACGAGATGGAAGTCGGTCAAGAAGGGAAGGTAGAGAGACTTCTCCCAGTGTCCTTCCATCTCATCAAAAGACACCCCAATCAGCCACGCAAAAGAGGAAATCCGACATGGTAATAGGCAAAAAAAAGTTCAAAAAAATTGGTAGCTTCTCTTTGATAAGCGTGTCATCCTTAGTGCAGGGGCCATGCTAATCTTCTCTGTCTGTGAAGATGTTAGTTACCGGATTCGAAGGCGAGAGTCTTGAGAAAAGTGGGTACTGACATCGTTTCAAATTGACCAAATGCCCGAAGGCAGAAGAAGACGGTTTTTAATTCCTTATAAGGGGAGGGCAGACCCACCTTTTGTCATCCGACCCACGTGATCGCTCCCCACACACCACCCAGCTGCCTCTCGATTCTGTGCCCTCTTGCGCCTGTCTCAAGGGCAATGCGCCGGTGCCAACGGGACAACATTGTCAACGACGACAGTCGCAATGTCCAGTATTTTCTCGATGGGATATTCTCCTCGGTGCGGACGAAATGTTGCGCCGTCGGGTCTCTCGGCGCTGGGTTCTTGATGTCGGGCGGTCTCAATTTCCATTCGATTTTTTACCCCTCCATGGGACCTGTGAAAGTCATCGCCGGCAGCCAGTGTGAGAGTGCGTCACAAGCTTGCCAGCACATTGCGAGTGAGGTGAAGTTGGGAGTGGGTGGTTTACTTGCCAACACTCTGGACATCCCAAAAATGCATCTTGAAGTTGCGATGTAGGTAGACCGCAGAGCACGAGATCATGAAATGCGTGGAGGAGAAAATCCTGGTGGGAGGCAAACCCACGCCGACAACGTGCTAGTGTACCCCCATCCTCCCCTCTAGCATGGTGGGGGTTTCTCCTCAGTCCCGGACTCATGACTTGTGCCGCGATGGGGGGAAAAAGGGGGTCACCGGTATGTGGTGTGCTTTGCATTATTCATCATCACCACCGCCTCACCTCCTGCATCGGCTGCATCGGCCGCACATCTCTCACCTTCACTCTCTCATACCAATACTTCCTCCTCTCACCTCTCCCTCTTGAATTAAAAATAGGCCGCCCACTCATCACCAGATCCCTTTTCCGGCTTGCTCCCCTGCTGCATTGCCGCCCATTGCTCCAACCCCTCCGATCCCGCTCAACTTCGACCTACAAGTACCTCGGCATGGCGACCCAACCGGAGCCCCAGCTGCTGCCGTCCCTCGACGACCCCAGCTCGGCCCTCTCGCGCAAGTACGGCCGCGAGACGGTAAACTACTTCTCCGGCGTCCCCGTCAACCGCCTGGCATGGCTGCGCACAGATTATGCCTTCCTCCGCCGCGCCTTCCAGTTCGAGGGCACGCGCTTCATCGCCGTCAAGGACCTCAACCCGCTCACTGATAAGCCCGACACCCTGAGCCTCGTGCCTTTTTCCGAGATCGCTCCCATCACCGGCGAGGACCCTTTCGGCCCGTCCGAGGATGAACTCATCACCAACTTTGACTCGTCTCTCGTGCGGCCCCTCGTCATCTTCATCGGCGTCCTTGAGAACGAAGACGTCGGATTTGAGCACAAGGGCTTCAAGGGCCGCCCCGTCTTCGCCATCGACGTCTCTGCAAAGGGCCCCCATGCCGCCGCCGCCGAGGCCTTTGCCGAACAGCAGGAGAAGGCCGGCAAGACCTTCCTTGGCGGCCGTGTGCACCTCTCCCTGAACGCCAGCGACGGTAGGTCCCCCTCAAGCCCCTTCTCGAGGGTATCGTCTACTGACACTTGCCAGCCGCCATGTTCGCGCAGGCTCGCTCGACCATCGACTGGAACACTCGTAACCAGTTCTGCGGCGGCTGTGGCCAGCGCACTCTGTCGGGCCACGCCGGCTACAAGCGCGTGTGCCCCCCAACGGACCTGGCGGGCGGTTCGGGCACGCCAACGCAGCGCGGCGACTGCGCGACGCGCAAGGGCGTGTCGAACCTGAGCTTCCCCAGAACGGACCCGGTCATCATCGCGGCCGTGCTTTCGGCCGACGGCACGCGCGTCCTCCTGGGCCGGGCGCGGCGCTACCCGCCCAACTGGTACAGCACCCTGGCCGGCTTCCTCGAGCCAGGCGAGAGCATCGAGGAGGCGACGAGGCGCGAGATTCTCGAAGAGAGCGGCGTGCGCGTCGGCCGCGTCGTCATCCACTCGTCGCAGCCGTGGCCCTACCCCGCGAGTCTCATGATCGGTGCCGTTGCCCAGGCGCTGCCGGGCGGCGAGACCATCGACCTCGGCAACGATCCTGAGCTCGAGGACGCGAAGTGGGTGCCGCTTGAGGAGCTGCGTGAGGCTCTGAAGAACGGTGTTAGCGGGCTGGGTGACGCGGCGCCTGAGGGGTACAAGGAGGGAAACCTGCGTCTGCCTCCGCACACGGCTATTGCCAACAGGTTGTTGACGGCCGTGGCGGACGAGGCATTTGTGAGCGCGCAGCCGAGGATGTGATGGACGTCGAGATATAGAGGTAGAAGAGGAGCGATTGGGGTAAGAGGTGAACTTTAGACCAGAAATGGACTTTGATAGCCTACTCCTGTGAGTTTTCGGTAAGTCAGTTGAACATGATGCTCAAGGTGAAGTAGGTCTCCGTCAGGAACCACCTTGACGGCCCCTGTAGGAAGATGGTTGGGATAACTGAGAAGAAACGGTGTCGCGTTAGAGCTCCATGATTTATCTGCCAATCGATTGTCCGTGATTGCTTCGACATGGTGAGATAACAAACAGAACATGGAAGGTTGGGATGAAGTTGGAGGACGAGAGTTGGATGATGGATGATCTGAGGACATGTCACACCTCACCTCACCCTGTCTTGGCTTCCTGCCAGGGACCAGGTGCTCGAACCCGCCCATTGGCCCAGGGGCCGTGGCGCTAATTCCGGCTGCACGGCCACTAAAACCGAACCCGTTGGGCGGGACGATCGCTGGAGCTCAGTCCAGCTTCCCCCGCCACGTCAAGCCAAAGGCAGGGTCACCCGCCAAAGTTTCGCAACGTCGCGTCTCCCAAACTCCAGCTCGACCTTTGGAGGACACCACTGTCGCAACACCATCCGACACCCCCTCGCATCTCGACCCGCGCGGCGACGGGACCCCCTCCACAATGTACCACCTCGCAAAGAGCCTCTACATGCTCGCGACCAGCAAAGAAGGTCCGCCTCCCCACCCTCCAGCGCATCCCCCAACTCGACCTTCCCGCTGACTTTTCCCCTCCAGAGTTCTCCGTCATCCTCCTCGGCCTCGACAATGCCGGCAAGACAACCTTCCACGAGCAGGTTAAATCGCTCTTCCTCGAATCCCACCCCGACCCAAAGCTGAAGACCGTTCCCACCGTCGGCCAGAACGTCTCGACCATCGAGTTCCCCGACATGTACCTCAAGATCTGGGATGTCGGCGGCCAGCTCTCCCTGCGAAAGCTGTGGCAGAGCTACTACTCCAGCGCCCACGCCATCGTCTTCATCCTCGACTCGACCGACATTGGCGACGGAAACCTTATTGAGGAAGACGAGGACGACCACCACCTCGTGCGCCGCGCCGACCCCTCGATTCCCTCCTCTTCTGCCGCCACAGCCTCGCCAGCGCGTGACCCTGTCGTCGACCACGAGGGTCGTCTAGAGGAGTGCCGCGCCGTGCTTGAGGACGTCCTACAGCACTCTGAGGCCGAGGGTGTTCCTGTACTCGTGCTGGCCAACAAGCAGGATCGCGAGGACTGCGTCGAGGTCGTCCGCATCAAGGAGGGACTCGTCAAGAAGGTGTTTGAGAGCGAAAAGGCACACAGCATCCGCGACTCGCGTGTACTCCCCGTCAGCGCCCTGACCGGCACGGGTGTCCGCGAGGCCGTCGAGTGGGTGCGGTCGCGCGTCAAGTGGAACAAGGAGTCACGGCCGCCCGTCATGCGGTGATGCCGTCCGGATCTTTTGTTTATTTTTACGACCTGTCTCTTACTTCGGTTCATCTAGGGAGCGAGCGGCTCTTGTCACGGCATGGCATGGCGGGGCATGGAGGATCTTGGAGACTTATCTTTGCGTCTCCGGCGAACGGCGTTGGGCGATGGGATGAAGATGCATTTTTAGAGGAAGATAAGACGGGCCTGCGGGACCCTCGCATGTTTGTATCCATTTATTTTCATATCATTCCCCCCGGGTATCATGTCCTTTCCACTTTCAAACACGGCCTATGGCCCCTCAGATGTCCGGAAGCCGGTCGTTCTCCGCCGACAACAGCTCTGAGATGAGGCCGCCCTTGTCCCTCCTCCGCGCGTCGTCCTCCAGGGCCTTGTCGACAATGTCGGAGATCTCCTTGACCTTCTGCGCCGCGACGGAAGCGCATTGCAGCAGCGCCGTGGCCTCGACGGCGGCGCCGCCCAGCTTGGCCACCTGACACACCTCGCCATGCTTGTTCAGGCTGATGGTGCAGCCGCCGGCGCGCAGCTGCTCCTCCTTCCAGTCCGGGTCGAGCAGTGCAATCTCGCCCTCGTCGCCAAGGAAGCCGAAGCTGATGCAGTAGGGCGAGTGCAGCCAGCCCAGCGGCACGGGCTCGCGCTCAGCGGCCGTGTAGACGGTCAGCTCCTCGCCCTGGACGACGGCGTCGGGCTTTCGGAAGTGGCGCAGCGCAGCGACGGTCGCCACGCACGCCGCGTCGACCAAGTTGCCGTCGTGCGAGAGGACGTGGACGTCGGCTCGGATCGACCACACCTTTGACCCGGCCATGAGACACAGCGACTCAACGTCGAGGGCGCCCGACCGCCGGATCGTCTTCTCCAGTGCCCTAGACAGTAGCACCTCCTGCTCTGTTGGCGGCTGGTTCGGTGCGAACGCCGGGGATGCCATGGGTGACAGCTCCGTCGCGATCTGGAAGATGCCCTGGAACGGGCGGTCCGAGTAGGGTACCGTGACCTCTGCCGAGATCCTCACCACGATCCTGCGCGGGTCAGCAAAGGGTATGGTATGTATCGAAGGAAGAGACGTACCTTGTCCTGCCGAGGGTCACGTCCGCAACGCCATATTCATCGCCAAAGCTGAGCTGGAACTTGCGATACTCGTCGAAGCCCCGGCCGTCTAGCCTGATCTTCTCCTGCAGGGCCTTGAGGACGAAGGCCTTTTCGTTCACCGAGAGCTCTGCTTCCCGGTGAGGCATGGTGGCGGTGTTTTTAGCGGATCAAATTGGGATGAGACTGCTATTGTTCGTCTTGTTTCGAGAGCGCCAAGAGTGTGAGGTATGAGGGCGTGGCGAGTGATGTGAAGTGGTGACTTTGATGCAAGTTCATCGATGAGCAGGGGTTACGCCCAAGAAGTGAAGCTTAGCGCATTGGCGGGGGGCAGACAAAAATTCTGCCGGGCGGTCAAGGCGCCAGCCGACCGTCGTCTAGGCATCTGCAGCGACCGATTGTCACTGACGCTCTATCCAACCTCATCAATCCCCCCATTCGACATCCGCAGCCATGACTACAGCCCACAGACCGACATTCGATCCCGTAGGACTCTCTCTTCTCGTCTCCCACGACTTGCGCTAACTTCCTCCAGGCACGAGGCAAGGAAGCCCTCCGCGGCCCTGCCTACCATCAACGCCTCCTTCCCGCCCACACACAGCTCAAGTACCGCCAGGCCGGCCAGGGCGGCGATGCCGACGACGAGTCCCACGATCTTGCCGCTGAACTCCTGGCTGCCGAGAAGGCACACTTCGCGAAGAGGAACGGCGGCTACCTGCCCCCTGCCGACGACGATGCGCCGTCTGGTGGCGTCAAGCGTGCGCTCGAGTCTGGCGGCGGCGGTGGAGGAGACACACAAGACGGCGAGGAAGAAGACTTTGAAGCGAAACGGCGGCGGATATTAGAAGAATCACGCGACATCGACGCAGACTCGGAAGAAGACGACGATGATGACGACAGCGACGACAGCGAAGACGACGAGGACGCGGAGCTACAGAGGGAACTGGAGAAGATCAGGCGCGAGCGGGCCGAGAAGCGAGAGCGTGAGGAGCGTGAAAAGGCTGCCGTCGAAGAGGAGGCGCGTGAGCGCGACATCGCCCTTGGCAACCCGCTGCTCAACAAGCCTGACTTCAACATGAAGCGGCGGTGGGATGATGACGTGGTGTTCAAGAACCAGGCGCGGGGGACGGATGACCGGGGAAAGAACAAGGAGTTCATCAACGTGAGTTTGCTGATTGGTGTTATTGGGCGTGGGCTAACATCTGTCACAGGATCTGCTGCGGTCGGACTTCCACAAGCGCTTCATGAGCAAGTATGTCAGGTAGATTGTTATGATATGGAAATGCAGTGCGCATGAGTTGCACGAGACTACGATACCCCTTTCTTTCCGTCCAATTTGCCTCGTAAGGTGGGTTGGTGTGATGGAGATGTGACGCTCACACAGCCTGTGGGAATGATTAACTGATCCAGCATGATTGCCGGCTCGTTTCGACCATGTGAACAGTCTCGGTTTCGGACTCGATTCACACAACTCGCAAGACATGACCATGCCGCCAGGAATCAACCTTCACTCAACGACGGTCTTGGGGAGCAGTTGCTACTTGCATGGGTTTCTTTGCTGCAGTCTCTGACGCCGTCACATAGTCTTGAGCACTTGACGAAAGGACACGAGCACTACCTCTACAAGGCCAGAAGCGAGGCCGCGGCGACACTTGCTGCTCCCAGCATGACCCAAACCACCTGAAGTCTGGCGCCAGCATTGCCGTCATCATTCGCAGTTCCACCACCACCTGATCCGCCTCCACCCTGTCCGCCGTCATCACCCGTCGGGATGGCCGTCACATTGATCCTATCACCACTCCCTTCGACAGGCTCAGGCCGCACGCATACGAGCTGCAGGTCGATATCTTCGTACGCCCTTGGCGCAGGCACAGGGTACCGAGCCGCGATACCAATGGCCGCAATGGTCATCTGCTCCTCCGCCGACCGCCAGAATAACTCGCTAGCCCAAGGGGACGACGCATTTCCGGATGGCTGTGGCACACGGCTTGAAAAGATTTCAGGCGGGAACTCGCTCACGAAGCCTGGGAAGAGCGATATGGTCAGCAAAGAGCAGCACAACGAGCGAGGGGGACGAACCGCTGGACAAGCGCGTGAGGAGGAGGTATTCGTCAAAGATATTCTCCGGACAACTGAGGTTGGTGAGAGGCGTCTGCTGGAACAGCCCCACGGTGCGAAAGTCGGTAGGATAGTCGCCGCCCACGACCAGTGACCACTTGAGGATATCGATCAAGTTGGCGGCGCACTCTGCGCCCAAGAGGCCATCACACCCATTGTTCCCGCCCGAGACTGTGCCCGTCGCGTTGGTGAGGAGCATACCCACGGTGCTGCTCCTATTCGCGTTCGGGTCGATTTGAAGCGTGTCATTGTCGTAGGACAACCACGCCGAGACGCTGATTGTGTCGCCTCTGTAATCTATCGGCCGGCCGGAGAGCGAGTCGGATATCTCATCTTCGAAGAAGACGCGGAAACCGTAGCCGAAAGTCGGCGGTTCCTGGAAGAGGGGTTCAAAGTCAAAGGTTGCGGAGCCGTAGGCGTCGACGCAGGTCTTGTCGAGGTAGTGGTCGCATGTGCCCTGTGCGGAGGCATGGCCAGAGAAGAGGCCGAGGCCGACGGCCAGTCCTAGACGATGGGCTCTCATGTTTCTTGTTGTTGCTTCTCGATCAAGGGTTCTGGAGAAGACATCACGCCAGAGACCGCGGGAGCAGGCTTGCTCGGCTACTCATAACTTAGAGGTCGCGGCCTGAGATTACGCCGTGCTGATTATCGCGACATGAGCTTCCGCCGAGGAGTTGTTCGAGCCAGCGTTTTAACCCCTGTCTAACGCTTGGGTACGGTACCCAAACCCTGAACCGCCGGATGATCATGCAGTTCTGAGCGCCAACGGAACTGAGCAACGCGGGATATGAACCTGATCAGGGGTGAGGAATGCCCTCATTGGCCTCTCGAGAAAAAGGCTTGCATTAGGGTGTGGTCATATGCAGTTGTGCCTGTGGCGTCGACGTTACAACGGCCGAGGCGGTTTTCAGCTTGATCAGGGGCGGGAAGTCAACAACCAACGGCCTCGCTTGTTCTATTATTACCTCATGTTGGACGAGCCTCGGTTTGTCAGATGTAGGAAGCTCGATGGGGGTAGACATGGCGTCGTCAAGTATACCAAGACAACACAGGAAGAACTTTGAGTGCATGACAGTGGTCAACCTCAGCTTTAATCTTGGGAGTTGTCTGAGTATCGGTGGATAAGTTCAGTCAGGGGAAGTTGCGAGGCATAGCATGAACCTCCGAAAGCCAGCCTTTGGCCACAGAAGATCACATCAGATCACCATCAGCACCATGTCATCAAAACCTCAGTTCACCACTAGGCATACCAGGCCTCACGCCCAGCACGCATCGAGAAGTAATGCCCCCTTTCCCATAAACATACAGCCCCTCCCCGCGGAGCGGACAAAGTTATTACAAGCCCCAGCGTTTCTCCTCACCTCACCTCGCCCAGGCTCGCCACTCGATCCCTCTAAGCCCAGCGGCTACTCTCACGCTCATCCTCAAGCCGACGCATCCTCTCCTCATCATCCCCCGCGTCGCCACGCCTACTCTTGCGCCTCCCACGGCGCCCATCGTCCGCCTCGTCACCACCACGGCCGCGCTTGCCCGTCACTGAAGCGAGGCCTGCCATGCGCTGCGTCTCGCGCAGGAGACGCTCGCGGTTCCGCGCCTCTCGCTCCAGGGCGTGCGCGTCTTTGCCCGCCGCCGCGTCCGAAGATGGCTTGCCGCTGCCGCCCTTAATCTCGAGCCCGTTGCTCGGCTCGGGCGACTGTCGCCTGCTGCGGTGGTGGTCCTTGTCGCGGTCGCGGTGGTCCCTGCGCCGGTAGTCTCTGTCGCGGTCGCGGTCTCTCTCGCGGTCCCGATCCTTGCGGTCGCGGTCGTAGTCCCTGTCGCGGTTTCTATCGCGATCGCGGTCTCGGTGGGAGCGCCGGCTCGACTTGTGCCGGTCATCATCGTCGCGGTGCTTGTCCTTGTCTCTGACATCGCGGTCTCTGTCGCGTTCTCGCTCACGGTCCCTGTCCCGGTCCCTGTCCCGGCGCCTGTCGTCCCGATCCCGACGGCTGCGGTGACCGGACCGGCGCGACTCGGCCGGAGAGATGGTCCTGGACCTGTTCTCGTTGCCCTCTTCTCTGTGGCGAGAGCGGGTCTCCTCCTCGTCATTGTCGTGCCTTCGGCTCTTGTGTTTACGGCGACGATGGTCATCATCGCGCGGCTCTTCACGAGAACGGGACGTCGAGCGATGGCGCCTCTTGCGGCTCTGGTCACTCCTGAGGTCACGGCTCCTGCTCCGAGGACGGGCCTCTGGAGCTACAGCGTCCGGCTGGTCGTCCTCGCGGCCGCCTTGCCCGTCATAGTCCTTGTCGCGACTAGTACTCGCGCCGCGCTGGCTGCCATGGTCTCTGCCCCTCTGTGCAATCGAGGTGCTGCGAGACCGTTGCTGATCATGCTCAGGGAAGACGCCTCCGTTGGCGGGGGAGTTCTGCTGGCTGTGATCAGGGCCAACCTGGTAGCCCAGGGCCCGCAAGTTATGCAGGCTGGTGTTAGGAAGGCCCTGTCTCATTGCCTTTGGTCCTTTAGGCGCATTCAACGGGACATCAGGCACCGGCTGCACGTGGCCTGGACCGAATTGGTTGGGACCTCCCTGGCCCATCATGGCATTGCCGCCAGGAACGGCCGCATCACCGGATGCCGGACCGGCCTGGCCCTGCTGTGAAGTGGCATCGCCGCTGCCGCTGGCGTCGCCGGACCCTTGCTGGGTGTTTTCGGCGTCACCGCCGTCGTCCTGGCCGGCGCGGCTGCTGATGTCCCTGCCGAATTCGTCGACGCCTTGCTGCTGTTGCTGGGCCTGGCCGATGGCTCCGTTGCCAGCGACACCCAGAGCACCGTCCTGCTGGCCCTGCTGGTAGTTGTCGTTGGGTCCGTTCGCGTGCTGCTGGCCGAACTGCTGGTATCCTCCGCGGCCGTAGCCCGACCAGTTGCCGCGACCCCGGCCTCGGCCTCCGCGGCCGCCGGGGCCTCGCCTGTAGTCATTGTACTGGTGGCCATAATTACCTTGATTGAAGCCTTGTTGCTGGAATCCTGAGTTATATGTGCCATAATCACCAGAACCCATGACGCCATTCGGAGAATTGTAGTTATCTTGGCCGTAACCCCACGACTGTTGTCCGTTCCAGTTATTGGATCCTGCTCCGAAGTTGCCACCAAAGCCACCCATGCCCATGCTCTGAGGACCAAAGCCGCCGTTCATGTACATGTTCTGCATTGCCATGGGGTCCATGCCCATGCCGGCCATGCCTGGTTTGGTGTCAGGGTTAAGGTCAGGGGTGGCGGAGCAGGACGACTTACCCATCATGGGGAAGGAGCCGAAGGCATTGGCGCCCATGCCGTTCTGCATGGCCATCATCATCTGCATCTGGTTGTAGTCGGTGCCATTATTGCCAAAGCCCATGCCGTTGAAGGCAGCTGGGTTGGCCGCATCGGCACTGGGGTTGGCTTCGTTGCCGTCCTCGTCGGCCTGCTGACCCTCGGCAACGGCGTCACCGTCCTGGGGCTGCTCGGTGGTCTCGATAACGGTCTGGTCATCCTGACCGGGTTCTTTGGAGGCGTCAGGCTCGCCATCGGCGGGCTGGTCAGCGGAAGACTGGTTCTCTTGCGCATCATTCTGCTTCAGTTAGCTGGTATCCCAAATAAAAGGGGTTCCCGCGTTTGCTCACTTGCGCAACGTCCTGTGTCTCAGCAGATGACTGCTCCTGCTGGGCTTCAGCAGCAGGAGCATCGGTCGGCTGAGGGACAGCGGTGTCACCGGCGATGACAGGAGCCTCTTGGGAAGCTTCCGCGGCTTGAGGCTGTGACGGAGCGCTGGCGGGGAGCGCGGCGGTGGGCTTCGCATCGATGGGAGTAACGGGGGTCGCATCCTTGGACTCCCTCAGCTTGGCCTCCTCATTCTTCTTCTCCTGCGTGCGCAAGAAGACCTTGACGGTGGTGCGGAGGGACTTGTGGGGTGTGCAGCCGTCGGCGGAAACAGGCGTGTGCTCGCATATCGGACACGTCGTGGGGAGCGTCGACTGGCCTGTGTTCGCGCATCATATCAGTACGGGGGCGCGCAACAGTCGCAACGAGAGGGACGTACAGGATTCGCAGATGGCCTGCTCGCAACAGGGCAGGCGAAAAGCATTGACGGCCAGTTTGCTACAGATGGCACATCGCAGCTTCAGCGGGATGTCGTCGGGGTTGAGCGAGCTGCGCATTCGGTGTCAGCGTCGGATGTCCTGCGATGACCTCAAAGAAGGGCGCCGCAGGTCCTACCTAATGAGCTCGGCCTGAGCCGGGGTGATTGTCGAAGCCATGGTCAACGACGGGGCTGGTCGGTCAGAAAGACGCCCACATGGGCGATGAGTGCTGATGACAGGCGGCGCGACAGACGAGCCGGTTGTCGAAAGATGAAGAGTAAGGAATTGGTTGCGGCTCAAGTCATGATGCGCCCCGGGGGAAGTGCTGAGGTGGTTGAAATCGCCGCGCCGTTTGTCGTCGCGTGCGCTGCTGCTGGGGGGGAAGTAGCGAGCGTCTGTGCAGCGGAAGCAGAGTTGAAGGCAGAGTGACGGAGATCGAAAAGTCGAGAATTAAGGTGGGGCCGCAAGATGACGCACCCAATCACGTGGCGTTTGTTCGGTCAATGGTAATGACAGCTCGGTGAAGTGGCTGCCGCCTGGTATCAGCCATTGTTTGGTTACATTGCCTCAGGACATCAATACTACCACGTCACTAATGGAACCGTCGAGAGCCCCCTGCTTCTGTCCCGAGCAAGTCATTCAAAGCCAGGTTTGGATAAGATACTAAAACAACAGCGAGATATCTTCAAGGACAACGCAGATGAGAATGACCAACCGATCTGAGAAAACAGACCCGGGAAACAGAGACCGTCCATAGTATGTCCCTCCCCAGCGTCTTTCCTCCGCTTCCGCCTCGCTATTGCTGCCAGCAAGACAGCCACAGTGTTTGCGTTCTGAGCCACACCCCTATCACCCTTCTTCCCCTCTCCCTCTCCCTACTAGCACGCACACCCGTCCTTAGCCTGGGCATCCCTCTGGCCCGTCAGGGTAACCCTCTGCTCGTCGCCGCCCCTGCTCACAGCATTAGCGGCCCCCGGGCCCCTCGTGCTCTTGAGCGACGTCTCGGGGATGGCATTCGCAATGGCCGTGAAGACGTCCGTCACGTTGTGGCCCGTCTTGGCACTCGTCTCGAAGAAGAGCAGGCCCTCCTCGTCGGCGTAGCCCTTTGCCTCGTCGGTCGGCACCTTCCTGGCGCTGCCCTGCTCCTCGTCCTCGCCGGCCTCGTCATCGCCGCCGGGGGCGGAACCCGAGTCGCCGTCGCCGCACAGGTCGAGCTTGTTGCCGACAAGGGCGATGACGATGCCGGGCGACGCTTGCCTCTGCAGCTCGGCGACCCAGTGCTTCGCCTTGATGAGCGACGTGGGCTTGGTGAGGTCGTAGACGACGAGGGCGGCCTGGGCGTTGCGGTAGTACATGGGCGCCAGGGAGGCGAAGCGTTCTTGGCCGGCCGTGTCCCAGATCTCAAACTTGATCGTCCGGGTCGGCAGGTTGCACTTTTGTGTCAGGAAAGCCGCTGTTCCGGGCGGGTGGTCAGCATGGGCACGGGCATCTCGGGGCGGCAGCGGTGGCGTGGTGACCTACCTCCGATGGTGGGCTCCTTGTTCTCTTGGAAGTCGTTGTTGACGAAGCGGAGGACGAGAGACGACTGTAGCTCCTGTCAGCGACCCGTTGGCCCCTAGGGAAGCCTGAACCGGGTTGTCCGCACCTTTCCGACGGCAGCCTCTCCCAGCAGCACCAGCTTGACGCTGCTGCTCGGCTTCGCGGCGTTTCCGGATCCCTCCATTTCGCTGACGATCGTAGACCTTGGTGGCGGGTATAAATCGGATGACTGGGATTGGGTATGTCGGTTCAACGGCGGAGGTGTTGTGCTGATATGTTGATGGGGTTCGTCGTTGCCTGGGGGCAGCAGTGGCGGTTGGTGATGGTGGCTCGTTGGAGTTGCCAGGAAGTCGAGGGCCGCTCAGTTTCACTGCGACGTTTGGCTGCGGCCTGCCAGTGCGGCGCAACAATGACGAAGCAGGCCGACTCGACATGGCCCGTGCGCTTCTTCCCTGCATATGACCCACTAAATCAGGCTAGACTGGCTCTGTCTTCTTAAAGCGGCGGGAGTCCGGGAAGGAACTTTTGCCGGCCGCCGACCAACCGCCCGGGGCCCCGCTAAAAAAATCCATGGGCGGGACCGCTGTAGACCCAGAAAAAAGTTCGAGACGAATCGGTCGGCCTTTGGCAGGTTCATCTGCAAGCTCCTGCACCGTGAACGACGACGAAGACGACGACGACAACACGCCTCACCCAACGCCAGCACCTACTCCTACGGTCACAAGAATTCAAGGCGCCGACGCAATCATGGCCCCCACGGCCGAGAAGCCGCCGAGGAAGCTCAATATCCTCGACGACAGCGGCTCCGACGACGAAGATGGAGGGGCAGCTCTTGCTGCGAAGACGCCCCAGCTCAAAGTGAACGAGGAATACGCACGGCGATTCGAGCACAACAAGAAGCGCGAGGAGAGGCAAAGACGTGAGCGGCCCTAAGTCTGACATTCCAAGTACCGTGCTGACCCCTACAGTGGAGGAAAAGTACAAAAACTCCCGCTCCGCCCAGGCCGGCGCCGCCTCGGACGCGACCGACTCCGACTCGTCCTCGGAAGACGAGACCGAGGACGAGGACGGCTTCCTCGCCACCGAGGACCTCGACGCCCAAATCTCCGGCGTCCTCAGCGCCATCAAGAACAAGGACCCCCGCGTCCGCGACAAGGACTTCTCCTTCTTCCAGGCCCAGGCCCCCGACACCCCCGCCGGACAGAAGAAGGAGAAGCCCCTCTTCCTCAAGGACTACCACCGAGAGAAGATCCTCGCCGGCGACGTCGGCGCCTCGGACGATGAGGAGGACCGGCCTCCGCGGACGTACGCTCAGGAGCAGGAGGCCCTCAAGCGCTCCATCGTGTCGGAGATCAACAAGGCCGCCGATGCCGAGGATGACGAGGATGCCGGCTCTGATGGCGATTTCGTGCGCAAGAAGGCCAAGAAGGTCAAGACCGCTGGCGCCGACGGTGTGCACCCCGAGCGCGCGGGTACCGTCAACGCCCTGACGGACGTGGACATCGCCAACGCCAGCCGCGACCCGGAGACGTTCCTGTCCAACTTCATGGCGTCTCGCGCCTGGCTCGAGGACGGCAACGGCCGTAACTGGGAGGCCTTTGAGTCGGACGACGACGACGGCGACGGCGTCGAGCGCGCAGAGGCGTTCGAGCAGGCGTACAACATGCGCTTCGAGGACCCGAACAAGTCCAACGAGGTCCTGCGCACGTACGCGCGTGAGATCACAAACGAGAAGTCCGTCCGTCGTGACGAGATGACGGGCCGTCGTCGCCAGAGACAGCTGGAGAAGGAGCAGCGCGAGGCGGAGAAGCAGCAGCGGCGCGATGAGAAGCAGCGCCTGCGCAGGCTCAAGGTCGAGGAGGCGGAGGAGAAGCTCCGCAAGATCCGGAAGGTCGCCGGTCTCAGCGGCAAGGCCCTCACGGGCGATGAGTGGCTCCGCTTCCTTGATGAGGACTGGCAGGGCGACGATTGGGAGAGGGAGATGCAGAAGCGTTTCGGCGATGCGTACTACGCTGCTGCTGACGCGGCGGGATCGGAAGAGGATGAGGGTGAGGACGGCGAGACGGACAAGAAAAAGAAGAAGAAGCCGAAGAAGCCCACGTGGGACGATGATATCGACATCAACGATATCATCCCAGACTTCAAGGCCGACGAGAAGCCGGTTATCACCCTCTCCGACGAAGAGGAGGCACAAGACGACGTCGACGAGGAGGAAGACGACGAAGACGCTCCCCCCTCCAAGAAGCGCAAGACAGCAAAGGATCACAAAAAACTCCGCCAAGCCGCCAAACAAGCCCAAAAAGCCGACCGCGCCAAGATCGAAGCCCTCATCGACGCCCGCATGGGTCCCGCCGACGACGACACCGTCCTCGCCCCTCGCACCGCCCACGCCCGCCGCCAGCGCGAAGCCGAGGAAGAAGCCGGCGTCCGCTTCCGCTACCGCGAGACATCACCCCAGTCCTTCGGCATGACGCCGCGCGACATCCTCCTCGCCCCCAGCGACGCGGACCTCAACCGCTTCGCGGGTCTGAAGAAGCTCGCGACGTTCCGCGACGCGGAGAAGAAGCGCAAGGATAAGAAGCATCTCGGCAAGAAGGCGCGGCTGCGCGAGTGGCGGAGGGAGACGTTTGGTCGCCGCTTTGAGAGGACGGGACCGGTTTGGGAGGGATTCGAGGATAAGCCTGCTGCTGCGCCGGCTGCTGCTGCGCCCAAGGAGGAGGAGAAGGTTGATGCGCCTGCTGCTGCTGAGGATGCGCAGAAGAAGAAAAAGAGGAAGAGGTCGCGCGGCAAGAAGTCTGGCGGCGCTGCTGTCGTGGAGGCGGCGGACGAGGCCATGGCCGAGGCCGAGTAGGAGTGTAAATGGGGGGGTTCATACGGCGCCAGGCGTCAGTTCTTAGCTGTTTTGTGTTGTAAAAGGGCATTGTGCGGCATCTTCCGGCCATGATACCATCGAGAATCCAAATCGATTAGATATGTCTCTTCTCCGCTGTTCGTAGTACATGTGTTTCATGATCCCTCCCGACGCGAGCCGGGGTTGTAAATGTGACAGCCTTCCTCCATGCTATGCTTGTAGATAAACAGTACCTCCAAATGCTCAAGCTCCAGAATGTGATCCGGATGCGTTCATGCCCCCAAACACGCCCCCGAAGGCGTCCATGTTCAGACCGAGGTCCCCGATCTCCGGGGGCTCCATGTTGAAAGGCATGAACCACGCGCTGGAGGCCTCGCCAGCGTCACCATTGTAGGCCGAGAACTGCTGCTGCTGTTGCTGCAGGTTCCCACCCACCATATGGCTGCTGACGTTTGGCCTCCCTGGCGCAGTTAGGGGCAGGCCGTCCCAGTTGGCCAGACCCTCCAACAGGTCGCTTCCACCAGAGTGATGCTGCTGTCCCTGCAGGACGCCCGGGTCCATCGAGTATGCGCCAAAGACGAGCTGTCTGTCTAGGGGTTGCAGGACGCCGGGGTTGGTTTGCTGGCCCAAGGACATGGGCAGCAGGCCGTGGGAGTAAAATGCTCCTCCTCCCTGTGGCGGTCCAAAGTGTCCTCCGCCTACGGGACTGACGGGGGACATGGCATGGAAGGACTCCTGGCCATTCGCGAGCTGCAGCATGTTGTAGGGGCCGGACCCGCTGATACTATCGGTCATCTGTTCCGAAAGGGACCGCCTCTGCTGCGGCATGGCGACCGGGGCGCTCAGGGCGTGCTGCTCGGCCAGGCCGGCAGGACCCCTGAAATCGGTTCCCATCGAATCTGGCGGGTTCTGCTGATGCGGGTCGGAGCCCGCGCGCTGGGCTGGTTGTCCATTCGTCTTCTTCCCAGCCTGTCCTCCCTGGCTTGGTGCCTTGCGCTTCTTCGACGTCCGGGACGCAGGGTTGCCCTCGGTGCTATGTGGTGGTGACAGGCTCGTGAAGAACTCCTCGACGGTCGAGAGCTCAGGCTTCTGCTCGAGAACAGCATCCTCGCCCCTCTCCTTCTTGACATGATTCGCCGGATCGCCAAAGTCAGCCTGCGACACCCCGTGCGGGTACCGGTCGAACCAGTCTCCGTACTGGAAGATGGGTGCCGTCGTCTTGCGCTCGCCGCTCTGCACGCCCTTGTGAGCCGCATCGGCACACGAGCGGTACTGCTCCCGCAGGTTCTCTGACATCCAGTGGAACATGCCCCAATACCGCTTCATCTTGGACAGGTACTTGACGTTGATGGCAAGGTTCTGCCTGGATGCCGACTCGACCGAGGGGTTGCCGGAGAAGATGCCGATGATGTGGACTGTTGCGGACGAGAAGGCGCAGTAGCCCATGAAGGGCGCTGAGACCATGTATGGCCCGGCCTCGGTGAGGATTTCTGAGATGCGGTTGGCAGCGGCAAAGGTCTTGGCGCCAGCTTTGGAGACGAGATCTTTGGCGACATCTGGGGCCGCGGTGCCCATGGGAGCGGCGACGGATACGCGGCTGAGGAAGAGGATGTTTTGCTGCAGGGAGATGTGAAGGAAGAGGAACTGGTTTGCCAGCTTTTCCGTCTCGTGCATGCGCAGGTTCTCGGAGGTGAAGACCAGAGACTCAGGGAGGCTGGCCAGAAGCTCGTCAGCCTCCTTGATAAGCCTGGTGTAGACGGACTGGGGATGCCAGAGGGGATGAGGGTCTAGATCCCTGCCGCCTTGGTTGAGGTAGGTGATGACGCGGCCCCAAAGCGCAATAGTCTTGATCATGTAGGCGGCGACTCCCATATTCTCCTTAGCATCCAGCAGGACACCTTCCTGCTCAGCGTCTGGTGCGGGTGCGTCGCCCGATAGTGTTTCCGTGGGCGCGGGCATATCGAGCTGGAAGTACTTCTCCTTGATAGGCAAGGGAATTTTGATGGTCTCCTCGCGGATAAAGGTAGGACGGTCGGTTCCAGAGGAGTTGAATCGGTCCATAAGGAAGCAAGCCCACATTGTCCGTCTCCTGATCTCGCGGTCGATGAAACTCAACTTTGATGATCCTGTCTGGTTTAGGGGGTCGTGTTCGAGATCCTTGTGAAGCTGGAGAGCAAAGGCCATGCGGATGGCCTGACCGCCGAGGGCCCAGCTCCGACCGCCTTGACAGGTGCCGAACTCGTGTAGGCCGAGGATGAGGAGGCAGGTGAGGATAGTGATGTTTGGCCACTCGTAGCGGGCGGTACAAATCTCGCGGGCGTGGGAGGCCCACTCCTCGCCGCGGAGGAAGTTGGGGGAGGTATTGAGCTTGGGGTGGTTGGAGAAGCGAGCGGCGATGGCGCAGACGGAGAGGACCAGGACCGGTGGCAGGGTGCCGTTTCTAGGGAAGTTAGCAAGGTATGACAAAAGAGAGGAGAGCGCGACCGTACCTCAGCTTCCGCATGTAGCTCGGCTTGTGGAGGAGGTGGTAGGCCTGGCCGTAGACGTTCTCGAAAAAGACCTCTGCCAGGTGTTCCTGGATGTCTTTTGGCGGCAAGGCGTCGGCGCCGGCAGCAAGCAGCTTGTTCTCCTCGGCCTCCTGGATACGGAGCGAGGTGGGCTTTTCTGTGCCGTCAGGACGGGTCTTTGAAGGGGCGTTCGCCCAAGATTCGAGATCCTCCTTGAACGGGTCATCGACAGGACCGCGCTTCTTGCCGGTGTTGGCGGCTGCTGCTGCTTTCGCGTTGGCGGTGCCGGGCAGGACGGGCTTGAGGACGGCGCGGGTGACGCAGGAGGCTGGCGAGTCGTGGTCCTTTTTGGGGACGACCTTGAGGATGCGCTCCTCCATGCGCTTGAGGCGCTTGTCGAGCATGGCCATGTAGTCGGTGCGGGGCGCGGCCTTGCGGGTTGTGACCTTGTAGACGCAGGGGATGCGGGAGCGCAGGCAGTGCTTGCAGGCGGGCTTCTCGCCGGAGCAGCGGATCTTCTTGCGGCGGCAGGCTATGCAGGCGAGGGGCAGGCGCTTGCGCTCCTTGCCGGCCTTTGTCTTGAGCTCGCTCCAGGCGGGGGTCGGGTCAGCGTTGTCGTCCTTTGCCTTGCCGCCCAGGTCGGTGCCGTCGTCGGCCGAGGCGGGGGCGGGGCCGTCGTCGAGGGGGCGCGATGTCGAGGCGGCACGGGGACTGCCCTGGCTGCCATGGTCTGAGTTGGTGGGACTTCGCCGCGTGGACTTGTTGTCGCCGTGCGTCGAGGCCGGGGGGTGGGTTGCCAGTGGGGAGGAGAAGTGGTGGTGAGAGGAGGAGGCGGCGGCGGCGGACAGGCGGCGGTCGATGTCGTGGTCCGGGTCGCCAAGGAAGGGCATGGCGCCGTCGGCCTGGGTGGGGAAGACGAAGTCGTCGAACTGCGTCGTGTCCATTGGGGGCGAACGCGATCGCGGTCGAAGTTGAGGTCGAGGTCGAGGTGGGAGGTGATTCCAAGGTACGGGCCGAGGGTGGAGGGCGGCGATGTGGACGACGAGGACGACCAATCACGCAGCGGGTGATGAGAGGCGTCGTGACATGAGCCGCCGGGAGAAGGTCCGGGAGGAGCAGCGACGAGGAATTGGACGCGATGCGGCGGCGGCGGGCATGTGTGCGTGGTGTATCGCTCATACGCCAGCCACCAGCTGAAGGCCCGAATCGAGTCGAAATCCGGGGTGCCAGTTGCAATGCAGTGCAGTGGGCGGCGGTTGCGGTTTCGCTTGCGGGTGCAATTGCGGTTGCGGTTGCGGCGGCGCAAAAGACGGGACCAGACTGACGTGGACGGGCGGCGTCGGCAACGTGTTTTACCGAGGGAAGAAGGGCCGGTCAACGGTGTGACGGAGGCAACAGCAGCATGCTTCGCCGCGCGCCGAGACGGATTGACGGGCGAGGAGGGAACTGGCGGGTGAGTAAAGGATGAAGTTGATGTCGTCGAAAAGTGATGATGCAGTGCAGGTGCGGTCTCTCGGAGGGAAGTCGGGATCGGAGGTTGAAGAGGGGGGATTTGCGGACTTCAAGTTGGAGGTTCGGGGGGGTAGGTACTGAGGTACCTTGGATGTGGGATGTGGATGCTGATGTGGATGTGGATGTGTGGATTGGATGTTGATTGAGTGAGAAATGCACGAGGTGAGGTCGACCTGGGGAAAGGGCCCCACCCGGGTCCTGGTTGGAGGCTAAAAATTGGAGTGGCCCGTTCTCGTCCCTTCAGTGTTGTGTGAGTGCTGTGCACCACCGCCTGTGGCCTGTGGGCTAGAGTGCTGTGGGCGGTACCCGGGTGCCGGCTGAATCTTGGAGGCGGCAGAGGTACCCCCTGCTTGTGGCTGCGCAATTGCCAAGGCCGGTAGCGTGGCGAGCTGCGTGGTCGAGGTTCAGGGCATGTCCCGTCAGGTTGGGGTAAAGTACCACCACACACACACACAGCCGCAGCTTCCCTGGCCTGACATGCAAGCTGCTCCCAGAGCGGGGAAAGAGCCGGACGACCGACGACTGATCACAGGTAAGCAGTTAATAAGCACGCGAGGCGCCCACCGGGGGCCGATTCGGCGTCTCACACCTAACCTGTAGCCTAGTACTCAATGTACTGTGGAAGTAATGTCCGCCGAATGATGCCCAACGCGGGAGATGCCGAGCACTCAGAAGGCCACTTGGATGGGCATCAAGTCGTCCGGTGATGGAAAACTTCCAAAACACACGAACAAAGCTTCAACGACGATCAATTCCAAAGGCTGGTTAGAAAGGGGTGGTGTGGTGTGGTGCGTGGTGCGCTGGCGAATACTCGTATGCAGAGCCCTGCAAGGCAAAGCATCATTCATCACCACTAGAGACATCGGCCTGCGGTGGGCTCAGCCAAGGTTCGGATGGTCCGCCTCCAGACAGACAAGACGCCTGGGATGACCCAGCGAAAGCGAACCTTCAAAAAGCCAACATGCTCAGCACTTGAGACCCGCCCCTGTTCTTCCAGCGGGCGTCACTCTCCACGCCCATTCCGCATATGGACACGTGCGTCGTTGACTGACTCGACGTCGACAGGGTCAGCCGGCGGGATAATTAGCAGCAGGGCGGTTTATTACAGCGCAACATTACTGTACTCTCGTACGAAAGCCTGTGGTGGCGCATCCCCTGCCCTTAATCCGCTGTTGCAGCGGATGCTGGTGCTATTTCCGCCTACCTCCCCGGGGTTCGAGACGTCGGAGGGCCTAGCAACCTGGAATAACAAGCATTGACTGGCACGAGCCGGACCCATCGGCATCGCCCCGGGCTCCGGGGCCCGAAGGCGGGAGCGTGGCGGCAGGGATGAGAGACGGTAGAAGGGTGGTTGGTGTTTGTCGGCGGATGGAGGATGTTTCGGTCTCCAAGGAACACTGGCAGTTCTTCCGAGCAGCAGCGAGCATACCGTGACGATCTTCAGGTCAACTGGACACGCAGCCAAGAGACCAAACTCCCTTCAAGTTCCTTGATCATTGCCTCCTGCCAAGACCACATGCCATCGACGATGCTGGCTGTGCTCGACTAGCAACTCCAACTGGAACAGCCCTCGACCTCGTCACCATCCCCGCCAAGACATGCAAGCAGGGGTGAGGCCATCGTCCTTTGTCTGGCCCCAGACCCAGAGTCAGAGGCCAGACTCCTCCCGTACAGCACCTAGGTATCCATCACACGGCACGGCACCTCGTGCGTTTGCGGGGAGCGCCTCCGCACCATCCCACCCTGGTCCCTGGTCCCCTGGCCCTGTCCTGCCAAACCTCACTCAACCTCACTCCCACGTCCCGGGCCCAGACTCCCCCTTCTCCCGATGCTACAGCCAGCTTCGCCGCGTGCCAAGATAACCAACACCTCGACAACCCGACCTCCGCTAAGATTATGCCGCCCTCCTCCTCCTCTAGACTGATCTCATCGGCGTCAGCCTCATCGTCCTGCCTGACACGGCGCCAATCTCCCTCCCTCCCCCTCCCCCTCCGCCTAGCGCTGGTCTCGCGTAGACAACCACTAGCCCTGCGGATAGCATGTTTAGCAGGGCAGAAAAACGAGCCCCTGGTCCCCTTTGCCATCGTACGAACACGGATGCCCGGCACCGAGTCCGCGCCAAGAAATGAAGTACTATAATATCAAGGGCCATGTGTCCAGAGTGTGCGTAGAGTTTGTCTTGCTCATTGCCTCAATGCCAAGACTTTGCAAAACGGCCCTTTTCAAAGCACTTCCTCCGGAAAGTGCGTCGCCAAGCCCCTCCTCTTATCCTGCGGATGATCAGGCGCACTCGCTGCGGTCGACATGGCTTGGCGTAGTTGGTCGTCGCGTCGCTTGCTGCTCGACTGCCTCGCGATGCGCCCAGTGCCTTGGCAATGAACGAGAACGATGCTTGGCACGGGGCTGAGGGTGGTGTTGGCAGATGAGATTCTGAGCATGCATGTCTCGTCGAAACTGGGCCGAGCCGAGTATCGGCCAGAGGAGGGAGGCGTCGGGTTGGGTAGATTCAGTGTCGCCAAGTGGTTACCAACCCATCCCGAGGTCAATGATGCAGGAGAAGACGTTACCAGTCCACTGGTTGTCACGCATCATGCAATGCATTCCATGGTCCGGTGACCCTCGGGCACGTGGTCTTCAGGATGAGCCTCTTCAGTCGTCAAGCTCATGCCAGCCGTATACTCCTGCTCCAGGGACACCGACCAGCCGAAGCGCCCACATTTGCGGCTCAGTCAGCGACATTGTCGTCCCGGATGACTGAAGCAACTTTACTGCTGATAATACCAAGCCGTCCTCCGCGAGAGAGTCCGCACAGGTATCAAAACCGTGTCAGACGCCGTCTGGATGAAGGAGCCGCCAACCCTAGAAGCTGCTGTGTGATTCGGATGATGGAATGAGACCTCAATCACAGCACCTCGGCATTGATATCTCATGACGGTTCACTTTCAAGAGACACCACATGCCAGACAGGCGACGACCAAGAGGCTATTCGTTCACATCACCATTCTTCCCCCAGCCTCAACCAGCGGCTCTCTTCATAACATGGCACACATGACCTGGATAGTTAAAACTGGACCATCAAAAGACATTCATCCAAGACTCCCCCTCACATCACAGTGAAGTGAGGCCAGCCGAGTGCGGGTTTTTAAATAAATTTAATAATAATACAAAGGGCAACATGTCTACGCTATGATGCTTGCAATAAACAACCTGCACTAGACGACCCAGATCTAACATCCACACCCCCTCGTCCCCCCTTCCGCTCACCCCATTCCCAACACCCTCCTCCCCCCCAGTATGCCCATTGGTGTTATTGAGCATACTGGATCTTGCGGCCCCTCTCTCTCGGCGTCCTAGGCGGAGGCGCCGCCTCGGCCGACCCAGAGTCGCTCGCGTACCACTGCGCCGGGTAACTTCCGTCGTCGAGCTTCTCCGGGATGGGCGCGGGCGGGCGGCTGCGGTCACGCGACCTGCTCCTGGCCATGGACAGCCTCGACCTCGATACGGACCGGGTACCCTGCTCGAGGGCGAGGGACTGGCGCCTGGAGACGGTGGTGGGGAGGTCGGCGACGTTGAAGATGGGCCTCGAGAAGCGGTTATAGGCGATAAAGGTGTCGTCGTCGCCGACGATGGCGTTGGGGGGCGTGGCCACGTGGATCGACTTGCGGCGCACCTCGACGGCGTCCTCCTGGATGGGCTCGACGTCGAAGTACATGTAGGCCAGGTTGAGGGCGGGGATGGAGAGGCCGTGGACGACGATGGAGAAGAGGACGAGCCAGTAGACGACGGGGATCATGACGCGGACGAGGTTAGTCTCCTCCTCGTCGCCGGCGCCGAGCTCGGGGAAGAGGTGGCGCGTGTGCTCGACGTAGAAGACGGCGCCGGCGCCGATGGGGCCAAAGTAGCCCATGAAGAGGGCCTCGCGCCAGTTCTTGCACACCTTGGGCATGAGCTTGTAGGTGGCGAAGATGGAGGGGATGCGGCGGAAGAGGATGACGAGGGCGCCGAGGCCGAAGAGGCGGGCCCAGGTGAGGCCGGTGGTCTCGGGGGAGTTAAACTGATCCCAGGGCATGATAGCGCCGATATACATGAAGCCGCCAAAGTTGAGGAGGACGTCGACGACCGAGTTGACCTCGTCGTGGCGGGCCTCGGTCTCGGCGAGGAACTTGCCGTCCCAGTTGAGGGCGTTACCGGCGACGAAGCAGGCGAGGAGGTCGTCTGTGCCGACCATTCCGCAGATAGCGAGGAGCCAGAGCTGGGCAGGGTTAGCAGGGTGCTTGGAAATGTGATGTAGGAGAGGGAACTTACACCGATGGCGGTGGGGTAGAGGAGGTAGCTCTCAACGTCGATCCATTTCCTGAGGGAAGACAAACATCGTCAGCAAAGTGATACCGCCACCAGGGTTTTGACAATACAGAAAGAAACTTACTTGCGCAGGGCAAACTTCAGGGCGTACAGGGCTCCGAAACCGACGACGGCACCGATGGCAACGGACATGAGGATCTGGTAGATCCAGGTCTCGATGATCCAGTTCTTCATGGCGACACCGACACCTCCGCCGAGACGTCCAACGCCCTCGGCGCGGCCCATCAAACGCAGGCCTTCATCCGCCATGCGAACGAGCAGACGGTGCGGGGCCTCACTGGCGGCGACGGGCAGCAGGGTACTCCCAACCGGCACGGTACCACCCACGGCCCCGGCAGCTGCATCGGCGCCATGCTGTCCAGCCCCGGGAACATCGGCATGCCGGATCAAAAAGACGGCCAGCATAAGGAACGGAAAGCCAAAGCCATCGTTGGCACCGGCCTCGGACGAGATGATCTCACGAAGGTCGCGCGCCACATACTTGTCGGCAAAGGGACCCTTGGCGATGGCCTGCGACAGAATGGGATCGGTGCAGGTGACGCAGGAGCCGATGACGAGGGCCGCCAGGAGAGTGACTCTGGGCACGGTGGCGAGGATGCAGAGGGTGGTGCAGAGCCACATCATGGTCATGACGGGGATGAGGACGAGGAGCATCTCCTTCCAGCGGTACTGCTGGTACTTTGCGGGGAGCTGGAAGCCGGCGATGACGAGCTGGACGCCGATCATGACCCTCATGAGGCCGAGGGTGATGTCGTTCGTCTGGCCCTCGACGGCGCTGCCCCATCGCGTGGTGTCGATGAATTTTGCGGCTAGGGGGCCGAGGAGGACGCCGATGGCGACGGCGGGTACTGGGAGGGCATGTTAGTTTTGTGTTCGTGTACAGGGAGGATGCTGGGATAGGGGGGCCAAGACTGGCCAAGAAGGATGTTCTCGAGGATGTTTCTGCTGCCAAGGGGGCCAAGGACGATGCGTTCTCGCGATGTTTCTATCGCCAAGGGGCCAAGAACGGGGATGGTTCGACCAGGGGACCAGGGGGTTGGTGAACGTACAAGCTTCGCCAAGGTACCATTTGGCCTTGATCTTTACAGAAATGATTCCATAGAGAAGGATGAAGGCGCCTGATCAAATGTTAGATCCTCTTCGGGAGGGAGAGTGTGGTGTCTTTCGCATACTCAGTACGCCCAAGATGACGTTGAGCTCGCTGACGTCCAAAACGGGCATGTTGGGCGGTTGTTCTTGATGTCTTTTTTTTGAGGGGTTTTCTGTTTCGTTTTCTTTATCGACACTCGGCAGAGGACCACGTTAGACCAGCTAACGGTTTGCTCGATGCTATACACAAGGGAGAGAAAAAGAGAGAAACACAAGGACAAGATGGCTTGGCTGTGTACTGGCTGGGAAAAAGGGTGAGAGAGATGGAGGGAACAGAGAGGTTTGAAGCCGACGCGATGGGCCAAGAGGGGGACAAGACCTCGTTTGTACGGCGCCCAGCCTTGAGGCGGCGGTCCACGGACCTTTGCCAAGAGGATAAACTGGGCATGTTCTGTTGCTCGCCAAGACGGATTATCCACGCCCTCCCACCAGTAGATGCGACTTGCCAAGGTTTCCGTGCCAGGAACTCGAGCCTCAAAAGGGGGCCGGGGCACACAGGCCAGCAATCGGTACGTACCGATTGTGTGGTCCGCGCCATCTGATTCTTGGGTGTGTTTAAGCTTCTTTTGGGTCACGGTCGTCCCGTCTCCCACCGTGACCGTCCCACGGGGCTGAAGAGATCGCCGGGGCGGCGCCGCGACCACTGCTGCACCCCCTTCCCATGATTCATCCCAACATTTCCCCCCTTTGATGTCTCACGGCCGCCGTTTCAGCGCTTCGCACGTAGGGCGAGCCCCCCCATCAGCCGCCAGCACCCATCAGGTCTCTCTCTCTAATGTGCGTGATGTGCAGTCGGGTGTGAAACCGTTTACTTGGCTGGGCAGGTTTTGGGCCAGGCCACCCTTCGCTCCCAATGCCAAATATAGATTGATGTGTTCCTTATCTGGGAGCCGCCATTTTCTATTTCTCATTCTCCCTTTTTCAATGGAAACTGCCAAGAGGACGCAATTGTCTCCGTTTCCAAGACCGATCGCCAGTGGATAGGGATGGATGACTGCTACCAAGGCGAGGCGGAGAATTGCCCGGTGCCTCGGCCTGAAACGTAAAGTAAAGGTCACTGACCTTTTCTTGAACCCCATCTCATCATGGTCGGCCGCTGCCCCTTTAAAATCCCCCCCAGGACCCCATTCTCCCCTCTTCGTCGCATCTGGTTGCGGGCGATACCCCAGATGTCGGACCTGGGGTGAGCGGGCGTCGAGAAGATGGATGAGATGCGTCAAGATGCTTTACCCACCTTTCATCAACCCGCAGATCAATGCATGGTGATGGGTAGTGGGAGGTCAATTTGATTGACTTGCCACCGCAACAAATGCATAGTGGGTGGAACACGTCTAATTATACAACCCTCGCCCTTTTCTTCCTCTTCTTGCCATCTATGCTCCTCAGGATTGTTCTCGGTCAATCTCTGATAAAACCTCTTCCGGAAATGCAGCATATGGCCTCGAAAATTCCACTCCCTAAATACCTCAAACGGGGCAGCACTTTACCCTGGACAAGTGTTCCAAAGATCCATGTAATCTGTACATGTACCGAAGGTTTGGAGAAACAAATTCCTAGGGCGATGCTCCCCAAATGACTGCCAAAGGGCTGCAGCCAGTCGTGCGTGGGGTTGCATCGATTGCCGCCGCCTCACTCAAGTCTACCTTAGTGACGGACACCTTGTTACAGTCCGCCCGCCTTATCAGAAGACGTAGGTAAGGCTCCCTGTCTCCCGCTCCCTCGCCCGCCCTCAGCAGGGGGCGCCGGGGCGGAGGGGTGGCACGGGCGGGGGGGGGGGCACCACTTGACTCTCTGCTCCAACCCTCCGCCCCTGTCTTGTCTTGTCTTGCCTTGCTTGCCCTCCACCCCTGTAAAGTCTCAGTCCTCGGCCCGGCTATCTTCAAGTTGGTGGGACCCGGCGGCGGGACTTGGACACATGCCACCGTGACATCCAGCGTCAGACAGCCAGAGTGAGCCCGGTGTCCAGCTTGCCAGCCAAGCCAGCGTCACCCATCTTGCCACCTCCCACGGGCCACGGGCAGGCAGGCAGGTGATTGGATTCGATTGACCTTGCTTCCAACTAAAAGAAACCCCAGCCCTTTGGATCTTCGACTCGACTCATCCCGACCCGACCTGACCATGGCTCTCGATGGCTGTACAACCTCACTCTTTTCATATACACACACAATACGAGTGGGTACAGACAAACGGGCCTCGAGGTCTCGACTCGCCGCCTCCTGCCTCCCGGGCCTCGTCGTCGTCGTCGTCGGCAAACATTGCCAAGGAAGCCGCGTAATGATTCGGAGGACCGGACAACGAAGAGAAGAGCACGCTTGCCAGTGCGTGCCTACGGACAAACAGTATTGTTCGTGTGTATACTCTCTTGGCTGAGGTCATGTGTGTGTGCGCACTGCCCCTGTGCCAGAGAGGTGACCGTGCCGTGTACCAGGTGTGCTTATCATATCACCTCTATCGGGTGTTGTCCGAGTCCCCACACCCATCCAGTCCCAGTCCCAGGGCAATGCCCGACCCGAGTCGAGTGTGAAGACAAAAGTTCATCGGGCGCCTCTTGAGCCCATCACCACCGCCCTCCCGCTCAGTCTCTTCCAATTTCCGACGTCGCCCCTACCCTACCCGCTGCGCATCATGCCTCGCCTCGGCCGTCTCGCCTGGCCCTCACTTCCCCATGTCCACGCGTTCAGCGCCCTCCGCTGGCCGCGGATGAGCTTCATCAGGCTTCACTGTGGGTGACCCCTCCTTTCTCGTTCCCTGCCTCTCTCTCGCGCGCCAGGCTAACCGAGACATGTTGCACCACAGACCTATGGATCATCTTTTGCAGCCTCCTCGCCTTTCCCGTAATCTACCCGTATGGCAACCTGGCGGCCGTCGATGCCCTCTTCTTCGGCTGCAGCGGCTCGACCGAGTCGGGGCTCAACACGTGAGTAAAGTGACTGCATGCAACCTGCCTCGGGGCCAGGGCCAGGGCCGGTGCTGGGGCGATGACATGCTGAGCATTGCCACAGAGTTAACGTGAACGACCTGGAGACGTACCAGCAGGTCTTCCTGTACGTGGTCCCCATCATCACCAACATCATGTTCATCAACGGCATGGTCGTCCTGGTGCGTCTGTACTGGTTCCGCCTCCGCCTCAAGGAGGAAATCGGTATGTCCTTTTCCTTCCCACACCCTCCCTCCCCATCTTGTATCCAGCAGGTGGCGGTCCGACTGACTCTGCCATCTAGGTCTGAAGCGGTCCAGTCACGGGAGCCGTCATGATGACCCCGAGCACGCTGTCGCAGCCGCCGCCGCCGAGACCAAGAGCGTTCTCCTGGCCCCCCCAAGCCGGGCCGCCCCTGTGTTCCGTGGGAGGAGACCGCCCGCCATCACCTTTGACGACCCGGGCCGCCGCGTGCAGACCCCACGCCTAGAGGGCGACATGTCCCTGCGCGTTCCGTCGCCCCGGTCCTCCGACAATGGTGAGTACAGCGTGTATGCCTTTTGTGACGAACCCGACGGCTGATGAGGGTCGTCCGCATCTTAGGAGAATCCATGTCCACCGTCCAGGTGGCCCCTGGGGATGGCGCCGATGACGACCGAGACGAACTTGAGGACGAAGATGACCTCCGCGATCCCGGCTTCCAGCCGGTCCGTCGCACCAACACGGGCGGCTCCGTCCTCCAGGCGGCCCGCTCCATCGAAAAGGCCGCCACCTCCCTGTTCGTGCTCGGGGCCGATCGCTCCCGCCGGGCCGCCGGCGACCGCTCGCTGTCCCGCCACAGGTCCCTGTCTCGGCCGCCATCAGGGCCGCCGTCCCAAGACCTCCGATCTCCCCGGTTGTCCCGCCAGGCGACTTTCGGCCGCAACTCGAGGTTCACCAACCTGACCGAGGAGGACCGCGAGATCCTCGGCGGCGTCGAGTACCGCGCCCTCAAGCTGCTCCTCCGCTTCGTCTGGGGCTACTTCGCCGCCATCCACCTGTTCGGCGTCATCTGCCTCTTGCCCTGGATCCACAGAGCGCCGGCGAAATATACCGACTGGCTGGCGGCCTCTGGCGTCGGCAAGACCTGGTGGGCCGTCTACTCAGCGCAGACCATGGCCAACAACCTCGGCTTCACCTTGACGCCCGACTCCATGGCCACCTTCAAGGACGCTACCTGGCCCATGCTGGTCATGACCTTCATGGCCTATGCGGGGAATACCTGCTATCCCATCCTCCTGCGCCTCTGTATCTGGACCGCCTCCAGGCTCGTGCCGCGCGGGTCCCAGACGAGGGAAACCCTCCAGTTCCTCCTCGACCACCCGCGGCGGTGCTACACCCTCCTCTTCCCTAGTCGTCCGACATGGATCCTCTTCGGCATCGTTGTCCTTCTCAACGTGACCGACGTCCTCCTGATCATCCTTCTCGACCTTGATAACCCCGCCGTAACCGACCTGTCCATAGGCCCGCGTATCCTCTCGGCGCTGTTCCAGGCCGCCTCCGCGCGCCACACCGGCACCTCCACGCTCAACCTCTCCGAGGTCAATCCCGCCGTGCAGTTCAGCCTGCTCACCATGATGTACATCGCCGTCTTCCCTCTCGCCATCAGCGTCCGGGCGTCCAACACCTACGAGGAGCGCGCCCTGGGTATCTGGGCGCCGGCCGCCACGGGCCTAGACGAGACCGACGGTGTTTCTTACGTCATGGACCACATGCGGAATCAGCTGAGCTTCGATCTTTGGTACATCTTCCTCGGGACGTTTCTCGTCTGCGTCGCCGAGTCCCACCGTATCATGGACTTGACCGAGCCGGTACGTGCGACATTTGCCCGGCGCGCCGATCTTGTTTCTAGTCAACTGACAGCACCCACAGTCCTTCTCCGTGTTTCCGGTGATTTTCGAAGTCACGTCGGCCTAGTACGTCGCCCCCCCTCCCTTGGTCCCGGCAAAGCTCACACACGACACAGCGGAAACGTGGGCCTGTCGCTCGGCGGCCCTCTCGGCAACACGTCCATGGCCGGTCACTACACCGTCTTCAGCAAGGTAGTCATCTGCTTCATGATGATCCGCGGGCGGCATCGCGGACTGCCCGTCGAGCTCGACCGGGCCATCACGCTGCCGACCCGCCTGGACGACGACGAGAATGAGCGGCACAGGCTCTCCTCCGAGACCCGATCCTGGAACCGAGCCACACTGCCCATGACCAAGGCCAACACGTTCTCATGACAGCGGCCGATGGAGCCGATGGGGGGGGGGATGTGTGTCCATTCTCAGGTGTCGCTGATGAAAACAAGCAGTTCTCTTCCGGCCTCTGGCTAAAAGGGAAGAGAAGACGAAGACGCCGGCTATTGACATTCGCAGAACTTACTACCACGACAGGGCGGCTCCGACGGCTTACCGTGGCCAGGCGTTGCGCCGGCTAGCAAGTATCCCATTTCCCTTGCAAAATTGACATTGAATCGCTGATCCTGTTGCTTAGGGACCTGACGGGGCCGCGACCCCGGGCTCGCAAGAGCGTGGCTGCTCCTCTCTCCACCCCCAAGATGTCGCGGGGACCGTGCTGTCCTGTTCTGCGATCACCTTGTCCTTGCCTTGTGTAGAGAACGAGGTGGGCCGTGCTAGACACGAGCAGCCTCTATCATATAAGGGGGGGGGGAGTGCGGCTTATAATAGATAGTGAATTGACCCGAGCCTGCCATGAGCAAAAGTTTCCTGATGCTGTGAAGTCGGAGGGCGAGAAAACGTCGAACTTGGTCTGGAGAGCTAAGCAACTCGTAAAGATTTACCGTGGGAGTAGAAGGAAGAGGGCCATCTTGTTTCCACTTGGCTGTTGCGGCTGGCACCATGGATGTGCGATCTCAGTGGACTCGTACAGATGACGCAGCACTCTTGAAGGACTTGAGGTAAGCTCGCCAAGTCGTCCCCGGAGGAATAAGGCGGCTCGGATGAGCACCCACGCCAGGAGCACCTCGGATCGGAAATGTATCCTATTGGCACGCAGCGCATCGGTCGAACGACAAACCCCGCGCAGATCGGACTTCAAAGTTCACTGCATGCATGTCCGTGTGGGGGAGGGGGGATTGTCTGGCCGGCCTCTATTTCCCCGAGCTCCCCTAATAAAGACATATATACACCCGTCCTCGACCCTCTCCCCAGTGATTCTCACTCAACCCACAAACCCGACATGTCCCTCACAGGCAAAATCTACGCCATAACAGGCGGCGCAAGCGGCATCGGCCTCGCAACAGCCAAGCTCCTCTCCTCCCGCGGAGCAACAGTCTGCATCGCCGACGTCGACGCTGCTGCCCTCGAAGAAGCCTCAACCTCCTTCACCACCTTGCCATCAAAACCAGTCTTCACATCCACAAAAGTCGACGTCTCCAACAAAGACCAAGTCGACGCCTGGATCACCGGCATCAAAGCACAGTTCGGCCGGCTCGACGGCGCAGCCAACATCGCAGGCACTATCGGCCGGGACCACGGCACCAAACCCCTAGCAGAGCAGAGCGACGATGAATGGTCTAAAATTATGGGCGTCAACCTCACGGGGATGATGCACTGTCTCCGCGCCGAACTGGGTGTAATCGAAGACAAGGGGTCGATTGTGAACATGGCCTCGATCCACGGGACAGTCGGTGCGTATCACCCTCCTTACTTGGGTCTGTCGACTAATAGTCCAGGCCTGGCGAACCACGCCGCCTACGCGGCGAGTAAACACGGTGTTCTGGCTCTTACAAAGGCAGCTGCCAAAGAGAATGGCGCGCGCGAGGTCAGGGTGAATGCCGTGGCGCCGGGGCCGATTTACACGCCGCTGATGGAGAAGTATCTCAAGGACGCTGGGGTCCAGGATGATGCGCCGTTTGATGAGCCCATTGCGTTCCGGAGATATGGCACGGCTGAGGAGGTGGCTAATGTTGTGGTGTTCTTGCTCGGGCCGGAGAGCTCGTTTGTCAGTGGGAGCTGCTATGCCGTTGATGGGGCGTGGTTGTGAGGGAGCATCTACTCGTAGCACGGGAGTGCAGTGGTGAGCTTTCGGGTCAGGGGGTTGCCCCGCACCCGCACCGAACCAGATTCTCCAACCTTACTAGTACTTCCCCCTTTTTGACCACAACATTTGAAAACTTCAAACCTCGGTCAGAACAGAACATCACCAACTACTCAACCACCCTCAACGCATGATGCCTCCCTCCTCTTCTCGAGCCAATCAACAGGCCGCGTGGCTCAATTGGCAGAGTATCTGACTACGATCAGTAGTTTCATCAGGAGGTTGCAGGTTCGAGCCCTGCCGTGGTCAGTCGATTCATTTTTGCCCGTCTCAGGCCATGATAGCTTTTGCCGTGGACAGGTTCATGTTCGCAGGCGGTGATGTTGTCTCTGTCCTGGATGCAATCATGGAGTTCAGTGGCATACCGTCAAACACCATCAACTGCAGAAAACACTTGTCAAGTCATCTTCAAAACACCAGGCTATCCAGCCCACCCATGCTCCGCGCTATGCAACAAAAAAAAAGACCAACACATTGCATCTCATCAGTCATCCCCCTTTCCCCTCAGTCCTTCCGCACATACACCGGAATCCCATACACACAAACCGCTCCGGCCGTGACGTACCGGAACCGACACGCATCCCTCGACCTCTCCACAGCCTGCACCAGCGAAACCTCCCCCCTCTCCCCCTCCTTCCTCTCTCCCTCCACCCTCTGCGACCACTTATCCGTTTTAAACGACCCCTTCCCAACCAAACCCCACTCCTCCAGCATCCGTCCGGCATACCGATCGATATCCCGATCCGTGACATCCCACAGCGTGCCTACGACAGCCGGACACCCGGCCATCATGTAGTTCCACACGGGGCCATGCACCTCAAACTCTCCCGCGTCCACCAGGCTTCCCGAGCTACACCCCATCAGCAGCGCCACAGCCTTGCACTTGTCCATCCGCCTGATCGTCTTGGGCCGCACGTACTGCGCCCCGGAGCCGTGCCCGACATAGATGACGAGATCCGACTCACGGAGCGCCGTCGCAAACTCTCCATCCGTCGGGGCCTTGGCCACATAGCTCGTCCACGAGCCCTCCAGCTCGGAGAACTGTTTCTGGAACGTCTCCTGCGTTGTAGGGAGGTCATTGCCCGGGTTGAGCATGTACGTGCCCAGCTTTCGCGAGACCGTATGACCTGGCCGTTCCCCATCCTGTTTCTGCTGCTCGAGGATGAGGCGCCGCAGGCACGCCATGGACGGCACGCGGGAGATGGCGTCGCCTTGCATACAAGGGAGGCTCTCCCAGGGGAACGCATGGAGTGACTTGTCGAGCACGAGAATCGTGTGCGTTCCATCAGCGCCCCGCGTGCTGCCTGCTGCCTGGTGGTACGCCTTGAGGGCGTCCATGGCGTCGACCGTCATCGAGTCAAAGTCGACCTCGTCGTAGGCGTTGCGCTCCCCGTGGAACTGCAGAATGTCCACCACAAAGTAGAGGAGGTCCTGCAGCGGCTCGTCCAGGTCGCCGTCCTCGCTGGGGTCGCCGAGTCCGATGAACAGGTCGAGGATCCGTGTGTCGAGCGTCACCTTGGCCGCCTTTGGCACCTTCTTGCCACCTCCTGGCCGCCGCGACGGCAGGTGCTTGTCGAGGATCGTGTAAAACGTCTTCTGGAACTTGGCAAACAGCGTCGGTCGGTGCGCGTGCTGCGAGAAGATACCCTTGAACCCGTTCAGCCACACCTTCTCCACCGTCTCCAGCAGCTCCCTGATCAGGTTGTCCAGGTCCTCCCTCTCCTTCCACCACGCCAACTTCGCACCGGGGGCGCTGAAGTCACGGCCCTTGGAGTGACACGAGTCGTTGCTGCGCTTGATGAGGTCTTTCAGGCTGGCGTGGCCGTGCTCGAAATCGAAGACCTCCGAGTCGGCGTCGCGAGAAGACGCCCTCTCCAGAGGCAGCCGCAGCACAAACGGACTCCTGCCGGCCTCAAGCTTCGTTATGCACAGATCCTGCCGGTTATCGCTGAGCGACATGGAGATAGTCCGCCAGGCCGGCGGGATAATGTCGATGTAGTCGTGCTGGAACCTAGCCATGTCCGTGACTGACGCACCCGTAGATTCGTCCTGCAGCTTGAGGGCCGCCGGCCAGCTCGTCTCGTCGGTGCGTGGGACTTCACCGTCAACGAGAGCGGCTCTACGCTCCCGCTTCCAGGTGATGTTCCGGGCGAGCTCCATGGAACACGTTGCAAAGTCGACGTGCGGCAGTGACTTGAGGTCGTTGTTTGATGCTGCCGAAAGGAAGATGGTGGTGCTCTGCATCAGTGCCGCGATGCGGTGAATCAGGTGGCCGTTGCCAGTGACGATGGCCCTCGACTGCGCCTCGGTCAGGTGCTGGAGCGCGCGTTGGAGTGTCTGGACGAATCCAGATGTCGCGGCCTTGCTCTTGATCGTCGCCGCTCTGGCCCTGGGCTTCCGTGGCGGGGATGTTGCTGTGGTGTTCTTCTCTGCCGCTGGCTTCTCAATGGCAGCCGCCACGGAAGGGAAAGAGATAGTCGAGTCTTGCACCACCGAGAAGACCGAGTCCGAGACCATCTGTTCAAGGCTCTCCCCGATAAGGCAGGCCGCGGCAGTGACCTGGGCCTCGAGTGGCTCCTCGGCCGTCGGTGTCAGCTGCCTGGCCTGCTCGAGGAGCGCAGACGCCGAGCTCCACTCGTTCTGGCCAACCAGCTGGAATGCCTTTCGGATCAACATGAGCTTCTGCAGGGCCGGGAACTGCTCGTCCGCCGACGTCGGCGTGGGTGTTGCTGATGTCGGCCTCGGGCGTGTTTGCGGCGCCGCCTTCTTCACAGGTGCCGCCTTTGTCGTCACCGCTCTGGCGGTCGTAGCCCGTGTGGTCGCGGCCCGTGTCGTTGCGGCCCTTGTAGTTCTAGTCGCCCGTGTCGTGCGGGTAGCTGCCGGCTTCAGGTCCAGCTTCTGCATCTCCTCCGCAAGGACCTTGTCCACCGTTCCCTCCCGCTTGTTGAGCTCCTTTAGGACGTTTTCGGCAATCTGCACCATCTGTGCCTCGCTCTCGACATCCTTCATGCGGCCGTAGGATGCGCTGAGCTCGCAAGCCAGCCGAAGCTTAAAGTGCGTGGGCTTCTCGTTGGAGAGAACATACTCCCGTGCCTGGTTCAGCGACGAGATTCCCTTCTCGGGCTCGTTGGCCTTGACCCAGACGGCGCCGATCCAGCTCTGGGCCTTGGTGCTGCAGGTGAAGGAGTCCATCTTGTTGGCGATTTCCACCGACTTTTCCGCATAGTAGAGTGTCTCCGAGAACATGCCCAGGTGCTGGTAGACGGCAGAAAGGCGCATCAGGCTCCGGAGCACAGCGAACCCGAGGGGCCAGAACTCCGGGCCGTCTGCCTGTCGAGGCACCACTTCCTTTCCTTGGCCTGCGTTGAGACTTGCTCCAAGGGCCGAGGTCGATAGTGACTGCGTCTCCTGAGCCTTCTTCCACTTGTTCTCCAATTTCGTCCAGGTCGCGTAGAGCATGCGCGTGCTGAACCTCGCATGATGTAGCGCCTGCAGGGCCTCACCTTTGTGAAGGGCCAGTAGCGAGTACAGGACATGGGCGCGAGCAAGTAGCAGCTTCTCTGATGACCCGAGGCTCGTCCGGGTCGATTGCTTCTCAAATGCTGCCCTTGCTTCCGCCAGAATGAGCTCGCTATTGCTTCGTCAGTAATTGACCAGACTGCCACGGATAGGAAGCTACTTACGCTTTGCCTATGTTGTTGACGGCAAGCTGGTGCTCAACCGAAGACAGATACAGATTCGCCAAAGAATCGAGGTCCACTTCCTCAGAGGTAACAGGTAGCTTCGACACTTTCGAAAACACCTCTTCGGCTTTTGTCTCGTAGCCGAGGGAGACGTAAGTATCAGCGAGGGTCGCGTAGGTAGTGAGGAGCGATCGCAGTGACTTTTCCGAGAGCAGATGAGCCACTTGCGCAGCAATCTCAGAAGTTGACAGCTGGACTTGTTCAATTCCCTTGAGACTGGCAAATTGGCCAAGGGACTCCAGGTGCTTGAGGAGGCGCTCCGGGTTGTCGATGACGGAATCGAGATCAGCACCGGTCTTGCACCCGCTCAGAATCCGTTGCCAGGACGAGACTGCGCCCTCAATCCCTGACTTGGCGACACTCGAGTCGGAACTCGTCATGGCCACAGTCGACTCGAAATATGCTCGGAAGTCTGGCACGTATGCCGACAGACCCGTGTCATTGCCGAGGTCTGCACCTCCGCAGGACTCGATGGCCGCCTCAACTTGGCTGCGTAGGTCTTCGAATCGAGGCGTGTCGTCCAGACTCACCACCAAAAGGTGCAGCAGCGTCCGCAGGCGTCGTACGGGGAACTTGTCAACAGAGTAGATACTCAAGAGAGCGTCCGTCACCGAAGCAGTAGGGGCGGTTCCATCTTGTCCTGCACTTCGGGTAAAGTTCATATGAACGATGTGTTCAAGAACGGCCGCGCGTTGAATCTCCGGGAGGAAGAACGTCCAGTCGCTCCATGACTGGTCAAGCTTAGCCATGGCGACCAGCGTCCTGGAGAGGAGCCGCGCCTTTGAGCTCACTGACCAGACCACAGACGGCGCCTTGCCATCGAGAGCCGTGGCGACCTCGGTGAGGACGTTGTCCTCAACCATGGTCGTGCAGATGGCCTTGAGAGCTTCCTTGGACTCTTGATGGCGACCGACCTGCTTGCAGACAGCAGAGTACCGCTCCAGTTTCAGGGTCAATGACGCCCTTTCCTTTTCCGGCATTGATCGTTCCTTGACCGTGTCGACGGATCTCTTCAGGGGTCGGAACTCCTGCTTTGTGTCGCCCTTGCGCTTAGCAACGCTGTAAGCCAGGTAGTACAGCTGGGAGATCTTGACGTGATGCGTGTGGCCGCGGTCCTTGGGAGGAGGCATACACGCCTCGCCGACGTTTTCGATCAGGGAGAGGCAGTATTGGAGCGTCTCGTCGAGTTCCTCCCATGTGGTCTTGTCGTTGTCGATGAGGGGTTTCAGGACAGCCAAGGCCGAATCCAAGATGCTCGACGCAGAAGTCTCCATTTGGATCTTCCGCTTCGAAAACCTGAGCTGCTTCTTGGCGTCCGCATCTCGGCCTGGGTTCTTGCCCAGCCACCGGCAAGCGAAGCGCGGAAACTGGAGAACGAGGCTTCTACACAGACGCAGTGTGTCTTCGGGGAAAACCTCGCCCTCCTCCGTCCTCTGGAACAGGGTCCTGATGGCACCTCTTCTCGCGGTGGTCAAGGTCTCCATCATGTCGTCCAACTCGGTAACATCTCCCCGCAAGGATGCCTGCATGGACTCGACCAGCTCCTTCAGGAGGGTGTCTACCTTTCCCGGCCAAGGTGATGGTTGTCTGGCGAGAACAGAGAAAAGCCGGGCGGCAATGACAGTCCGCTTGGCCGTTGAGTCTGCCTCAGTCGTCGGGATTCCGCGGACCTTCTCATACCACCAACCGGCTTCCTCCCACAGCCGAGCCCTCTCAGCGATTGTGCCAAGAGTCTTATAAATGGCCGCAGTTGGAGATGCTGAGTCTGTGGAATAGTCCAGTTCTTGCTCGGAAGCAACTGAATGCAACCGTTCCAGAGCAACCGCACATGTCTCGTACGAAGAGGTCGTGGGCACAGGACTCCGGCGAAGGAACGCGTTGTAGCATTTGGATAGTTGTCGGAAAATTTCGTTGTCGACGTTGTCCTTGTGGTCGGCGAGTACCCAATATTGAAGTCGGTATTCGAAACCGAGGATGTGGTATTCGACTGCGGCGGCAGGGCTCGGGCTGAGGCGGGCCTCCATGGCGACAGCATCATCGGCGTTGGTGACGTTTGGCGGGAGGCCAATAAGTATTTGAGAGAACTGCTGCATCAGACGCGCGGCCTTTGTGCGAAGCTCGGCGGACTCGGCGGCCATTTGGATTAGGAGTTTGAACGGGGAAGCGGGATAGTTCGCCCTGAGTTTCGGCAGCGCCAGCTCGGTGAGCGCTGAGTTCTTGGTCTCAGCAATTAGACGCAGGGCGTGAAGTTGTGTGTTGATGGCGAGCTCCAGCACCTGTCCCGAAAAGCTTGCGCCCTCGAAGTCGAGGAGGTCAGCCAGAGTCTTCTTCGTGGGATCGGTCTTGACGGCGTTCTGTCGCTTCCCCATCGCATCCAACCTTCTCTTGAGTATAGCCAGCTCTTTTTGCGCTTGTTCGTGTACGCTGAGGGAAATCATTGTGCCCACGAACCGACTCATGCCGACCTCGAGGTGGTTGTCCGGCAAAGCCTTTCTGCCCGCATCCTGCAGAAACCGGAGATAGGTAAAGGCGGCGCGCAGACACTCGACAGTGGAAAGACAGCCGAGATCGACCTTTTTCGTCTCTGGCAGACTCCTGTCATCTTTTGTGAGGGAAGGCGACGTCGTCACGCGGTTAAGGGTTCGCGGTTGTAGCGGGGTCATCGGGGTCGAGTTTGATCGGCGCAATCTTCTCCGCTCCTCGGGAGGCCTGGCGTCTGTGGTGGGAGATTTCGGAGCTTTCGCTGCGGCGATGAGTGTCTTGATAGCCGTGTTGACGACGTGCACTGCCAAGACCTTCTTCTCATCATCGGGGAGTTCCTCCTTCGTCGGTCTGGAAGCTGGTGTTTTCACTGTCGTGGTTGTGGCGCGCGCTCTCGATCCCGGCTTTTCTGTCGCTGCAGGTCTTTCGGGCCGTTTGGCATCTGATGTGAGAAGCTCCTTGAGGAGCGCAATCGTCGTGGGTGTGCATGTCGTCGTCGCGGCGATAGCGGTTCTCACCGCGACCGCCCGGTCGTGTGGTGTCGTCATAAGGTCGGAGTTCGTGTGTCTATGGCATCCCGATGTGATGGGAATAAGGAATTGAGTCGAACTCTAATGTATGAGGTTGTTCCTGGGGCGGAGCTGTCGATGCGACACAACTCAAAGCGAACGGTTGGTGATGCTTGCTGTACTGAGTACCCCCCCTGTGCCTGCAGAAGCCCTGAGCTGGAAATGCATATTGACCCGCCGAGATAAACTTGCCGTTGCCTGGACAACATTGGATTATGTCAGCGTGGTCTTTGTGCTTTGTGTCCGAATTTGGACTAGCTTCGTCTGCCGCCGAAAGGGGCCAGCACCACCACCGTTGAACAAGGACTTTCTGGCGACGTCCATCATGAAGCACTTAGCCTGTTGACAGAACGGTGCCTAGAGATGGCAGAGAAGATATGCCCTCCAGAGCCTCCATCGTCTAGTCATTCCACGTCGAGCACATATCAGTCCACGGAAATCAAGGCCACCAGGGTCTGTTGGTACTCTCTCAACAGTCATCCCACTCCCCACGCGGGATGGGCCTCCCCATCTTCAACATCACCTCACACAAGTGGCAAAAGAGCCCAAGACATGCCCCCAAATGTCTCATGCCAATCCTCCACACCCGCCAGCTCATTCCTGCTGTTCCCAGCTCGAAAGTGGTGGTTCGGGTGAGCTGTTCCGGGCCATGCACGCCAAGGACGGCGGCCACTTTGACGCCGCGGCGGAGGGCTTGCATTCCAGACGAAGAAGCGCTAACTTTCTCCCTCCTTCGATATCTTATAGTGCAGTGTCATGACCGGAGTCGGTTATCGTGGCGGGGTGCTATTTCTTGACAGCTGCCTTGTGTCCGAGATGTCGGATTGCTTGGAGAGCAACGACGCGAAAGTGAGGCTTTTTGAGCAGTGTTTATTACCGTCGACTCCCATGTCATCGCAATTAAACAATCGCGGGACGGACCCTGCGAGCGCCGGCCGAAGCCTCCGCGCCGCTCCGCACACACGCTGCACTGCAGCATCGCACCGCACCACCCAAACAGGGAAATCAGCTTGCAAGTCCGCTCGCGCCGAGACGGGATCCCGAAAGCGGGCTGCATCCACAGAAACCCGCGGAGCTTCAAAGTTCAGGATGCAAGCTCGAGGATGTTTGGACATGTCCAAGACTCCAAGGTGTCAGTCACCCTCGCCGCATTCCGCACCACCACGGCCGTCGATGCAGCCACTTGCGGTCGATGGCGACGGAGACGGAAGCATGTTGATGATGGTCCCCCTGCTCATTCATCTTGAGGTGTGGTCCAGTACAATGCAGCGTGGTGTGGTGTGCTTCCAACTCCCGAGGCCCCGTGCGCTGCTCAGGCTGGGCAGACACCAGACCACCCACGACCCGCGTGCCTGGTTGCTTGGGCTGCTGGTCCCCCTTGGAGTCGGTCTTCTGGTTGGGCGCGATACCGAGCCGGGGGGGGGTGCCATGGGGAGGGAAGGAACAGGGGTGCCTCTCCGGGTAGGGCGGGCTTTGGGGGGATTGGGGCCCGTTGCGGCCAGTTTTTTTGCAGCGAGGAGGTCCGGTCTCAGAATCCTGGAGATTACAGATGACACCTGGGCCGCCTCGCCTGGTTCATTAACTGGATCGATCCCAACAAGGGGCGTGGCCTTTTCCCATCTCTTCGTCTGCCCTGGGGCGAATAGCAAAAAAACAAAACACCTTCACTCCTTCCCGCGAAGCTTGCCTGAGCCTTTATCGTGCCTTCCTGTTTTCTCTGCTTCTCCCTCCGCTCTGTTCTTCCTGCGCGCGCGCGTTCGAAGATCCCTTCCGAGTCCTTTCACCAACGACATCATCGACCCACGCACGGCACTCAACCTGTTTGCTCCCCCGAACCCCGAGCAACACCAAGCCGGCCCTTGTCGCGACTCGAACATCCCAGCCCAGCTCGAAGCTGATTGTGCGCGCCCACCTCTGACGCAAGGGAGAACAAAACATGCCTTTTTGTGCATGACTGTGGTCATCCATCTCTTGTCGCAGTCATCCCACTTGCAAGTCGACTGGACCATCGCGCGGGATTCGGACCCTAAGAGCCCGCCAGCGCCGCGCCGCACCGCACCGCACCAGCGCACCGCCGGAACCTCCTCCGCCCGACAACAAAAACATCGACAGGCCCCGAGCCAACAGCAACAGCACTCTGCAGCATCACTTCTAGTCGCGCGCCATGTGGCGACGAACATATCTCTTCCTCGTCCTCGTTCGGCTGTGGTTCGCGCTCTCGCCCAGCTACCTCCATCCCGACGAGAACTTCCAAGGCCCCGAGGTTATCGCAGGTACGTCGCCCGCCTAGCTCCCGTCCCTCGCCTCACCGCACAGTCGCTGTCGCCGTCACCGCCTCATGTGACGCAACCTGTGCGGGCGGCATCCCAACTTTTTGACACCGGCTAACGCGCTTCCCGCACCACAAGGCCAAATCTTTAGCTACCCCGTCCGACACACGTGGGAATTCACGAGCGAGAACCCAATCCGCAGCGTATTCCCATTATGGCCCGTCTACGGCCTGCCGATGCTCCTCCTTCGATGGCTGTGGATAGGAAACGGGAATGATGGCGAGATCCCGCCCATCGCCGTCTTCTGGACCCTCCGCGTCCTCATGTTCCTGCTGAGCTTCGTGCTCGAGGACTGGGCCATCCACGAGCTCATCCACTCGCCCCGCCATCGTCGCGTTGCCGTGCTGCTCGTCGCCTCGTCATACGTCACATGGACCTACCAGACGCACACCTTTTCCAACGCCATCGAGACGCTCGCCGTCATTTGGAGCATGGTGCTGATACAGCGCATTGTTGAGGATCCGGTATGCGCATCTGCAGCTCCGCAAGGTCCGACTTGTTCGCCGGCTAACTTTGTTTGCAGCAACAATCTTCCCTTCTAGCCTCGACGGTTCTCGGTGTTGTCTCCGTCTTTGGCCTCTTTAATCGCATCACCTTCCCGGCCTTTATGCTGATTCCCGCCATCCGCCTCGTGCCCCATTTCCTCAACAGGTATGCATGCGCCCGCCCCTCCTGGGTACACAGGCAGAGAACATCCCCGCTGACCACCCACCCACCTTTAGGCCAGCCTCGTTGCTCGTCATGGCGCTCGCCGGTTTAATCACAGCATTCATAGCCGTCGCCCTAGACACAGCATTCTACCAAGACGACCCCATTACATGGGCCGACCTAATTTCGCGTCCCGTCATCACGCCACTCAACAACCTCCTCTACAACAGCTCGGCCGAGAACCTTGCGCAGCACGGCCTGCACCCCTGGTACCAGCACCTGCTCGCCAACATCCCCATGCTGATCGGCCCGGCTGCCGGCCTTCTCTTTACCCAACCCCACCTCTCCTTGAGGCTCTACTCGGCCATCTCCGGCATTGTGGTGCTCTCCCTGTTCCAGCACCAGGAGGCGCGTTTCCTGCTGCCGACCGTCCCGCTGATTCTCTCCTCGGTCCACCTTCCCAAGAACCGACGGGCGCTTCAGATCTGGACCGGTGTCTGGATCATCTTCAACGCCTTCTTCGGCGTCCTGATGGGCACTTACCATCAGGGTGGTATCGTGCCGGGCCAGGTCTTTATGAGCAGCCAGCCCGACGCGACACAGGCCGTCTGGTGGAAGACGTACTCGCCACCCACCTGGCTCTTGAACGGAAAGAACGAGGTGCTGACGACGCGCGACGCCATGGGCCTCAAGGGCGAGCTGCTTCTGGAGGAGCTCACCGAGCTCGCCACCTGCGACGTGCCGGCGGACAGGCGCAACAAGGAGTACCTGAAGGAAAAGACGGGCACCTATCTGATTGCGCCGGCCTCGGCGACGTGGCTGGACAAGTACCTGCCCAACAAGGGCCTCGACGGGCTCCGCTTCCGCGAGGTCTGGCGGCACACACAACACCTGAACCTGGATGACCTCGATTGGGGGGAGGACGGAGTTTGGAACACGCTGAAGAGGGTCATCGGGCGGAGAGGCCTGGTGGCGTGGAGGGTGACGAAGAGCTGCAAGAGCTGATGAGGCAGGCGGTTTGGCTGGGAGAGGCGAGGCGTACGAGTAAACAATGATACCCCTGATTTATTTCTTGCTCTACGTTTTGCTTGGTGCGCCCAAGGCGTGGTCTGATCCTTACTTACATGTGATGCGGCGGCTGCAGGGGTTCAAGCTTTGCCAAGCGGCGGCAATGGCCAGGGGTGCGGTATGCATGCACGATCCCGTCGAAAATCACTTGCTGCCCAGGGTTGCAGTGAAGCCGGGGCGGGCAGTCATATGGGAGGATGATTATGTTGCGATGGGTATACACGAAGATAGCTATTATTCTCCTCTAGGTGAGGTGGTCTCTTGAAGCAGGACTCGGCGCTAACGCAGAGGTTTGCTCGGTGCCATGGAGGGCATCGTAATGCTGCCCGCCCTGTGGTTGGGGCTTTGTAGCTTCACCTGCCCTGCATGTGCACTTCCTGCCGACTCGTCGCCGCCCAAATCGCCCATGCACACTCGCGCACCTGCTGCCCACCACCTTCCCTCATCACCCATCAGCTTCCCGTCCTTCCCAAACGGATGTCGCCGGTGGCTCAGCGGTTTGGCTCGACAATCGCTTGGGTGCAACTGGCGCAGAGGCCACGGCGCGGGTTCGATTCCCGCTGCAAGCAAAACCGCACCCGGGAACCGACCGGTTTTCTATCCCTCTGGATTCTTGCATAGCAGGATGCCCGGAGGGGGTCTTTTTGCACGCTTGGCCGTATGATGGGGAGGAGATGACTGGGCTGGATGGCCTTGCGGCGTCTGATTGCGCCCGACATCGTGAGTGGCTCCCTAGGAGGATGATACGATGTCCGCGGGTTTGTCGGGTCTACATGTATCGTCCCTCGTCGGCCGGATGGCTCGGCGCCATGGCGTGGCGCGACGTTGGATGCCCCGGTTTTGCGGCACGAGAGATGCCGTTGTGGCTTTGGGCGCTGCGCCGTGGCGTGTTGAATCCTCAGTGCCAGTTGATGTCCGACAATGCCGTAGGTGCTCGCTATCGCAGTGCCCGTCGGATCATCGAATGTGGGTGTACATCTTGATGTCGTGTGATCGTTCAAGGACCATCCACCATGTCCGGGTCGTTCTTGGGGTTCAGGGCGTATCCGGCTCCGATACCGACGCCGATGGCGATGAGGATGACGGCGATGCCGCCGCCGATCCAGATCCAGAAGAGTTTCCTGCGGATGCCGCAGATGGGACGGTCCGAGTCGGGGAGGTTGGTGCCCATTTCGAGGCGGTTCTTTGCGTCCATAGCACGGATGTCGAGGGTAGTAGGTGAGGCGTGAGCTCTAGTCGAGACGGCGACTGCCCTTTTGTATGGCGTACTTTCTGGAGGCCTGACGCTCTGGATCGAAGGTCTGGGAATGCGGGCCGGGGCGGTGCGGGTGAGGGGCTGCCTCTTTGCTGTATTTCAGGTAGCGAGATTGCTTCTGCTGTCAAAAAGTCGACAGGTCGTCTGGGGCGCGTGGGTGGTTCCGTAGGGAGGAATGCGTGGCGGTAGATGGTGTCGTTGGCCAGCGCAGATCGGGGGCGGCTCGTGGTGTAGATGATGATGAGCAGTATTGTCTCTGCCACCGCGGAGCAGGTCGTGCGATCTGCGGAGTTGGACGTGCCTGACACGAGGGTACGGAGGTGATTTCGAGACAGTCCAGCCGTCGTGGAGTGTTGGAGGTGTAGTTGAGAAGCCGGGGTGATGGTGAAGGAGGAAGAGACACCAGAGGGAGAGGAAGACAGAGAAGAGGTCAAGGACGGGAGTCGACTCGAGACCGGCACCGGGACGATCTTCAACAATGTCCACTTCTTTTTCCCCAGCAGGGCGGCATATGACCCTCGACTGGATGGATGGGGGGCCGAGAGAAACTTGGTCGTCGGATACCACCAAGCCACTACCACGCCGGCGCCGTCGGCGTCGGGCAGTCACGTCAATGCAAAGGTCGACGAATCGAGGGCTTGGGATCGAGTCGTCCGGGGGCCGTGCTCGAGGTGGGAAGCGGAGAGAGAGAGAGGACCCTATTTTCCTTTCCTCTCTCACATTTGATACGGGAATGGGAAACCTTGAAAAGAAAACTCGTGGTTGTCGGGCCGGACGGGCGGGACGCTCAGGCTTCTGCCAAAAGTACGCTGGAGCTCTTTCGGACGCGCCAGAAGGAGAAGTCGCCGTGGCCGTGGTGGATATGGCCGAGACGGCTTCTCTCCGGCGACCCCCATCCAGTCCATCCCCTTGACCCCCTCGTAAGAACTTGCCCAGGCCGCTGGCTGCTGCGGTCTGTTCAAATGGGTCCCCTTTCCGAGGAGACGGCGGCGCTGTTCGTCGGGGGTTGAACCCTGCTCCCAAGCGGCAGTCGGGGGCATGGGCACATGGCACGTCATGAAGCAGTCCCCTCTGCCTCCCCTCTGCTCTTGCTCAACAATGCAAACACGGACGAGCTTCACCCCCCGCAGCGGGCGCAAGATAAGGGAGGAAAGGAACGTGAATACGACGGCGCAGCACGCGCCCTGCGTTTGCAGTTGCGCGGGCGTCGAGGAAGGATGGTGCAGTGGGTTCCGGTCCGGCCGCACGCGAAAAAGAGTCGCCGCAGATGCGCCGAAGGGGCGGGCAGATCCAGATCTCCCACTCCGAGTCCTGGGTTTCTCCGACCCAGGCCCCGGCGGCGGGCGCCTTTGGCGTCCCAATAATGGGGCTGGTTTCCCGCCGTGGCTTTTTGGTTTCGCGAGCCCGTTCAGTGGGCACGATGGACGTGAGGTTCTGTTCCTCGATAGCAGAACAACATGGACATGTCGTGAGCGGTGAATAGCCCAGCCTGCGTGACCATGCAGCACATCCCCCCTGACGCGGCAGGGGAGAAACATCGACGAAGCACCGAGAGGGCAATCCCGCCCCTTGCTTGCCTGCCTTGCCCATCGGCGCTGCTCCCCGACGACCGATCGGCGGTTGGCTCTCGGGTGGCTTGCTTGAGGGGGACGTTGCAGGGCCATACCGCATGACTAGCGGTGCAGCTGCGAGCCTCATCAATCATTATCCCGACCGCCCATTGCGTCTGTTCCATCGAAGGGGAAGTCTCGCGTCGCGGGACTGAGCCGGTCTAGTGCGCGGCACTTGAGGGGTGGCCGATCAATTCCCGCCTTCGGCCCGGATGCCTGCGGTTGGTCGTCAAGGTTGTGTTGGTTCGAGGTAAGTTGCGGCAAGCTGCAAGGGGACGAAGGGGGAAGGTCACATGCTTGAAGATGTTTGGGTTGGGAGGCATGTCGTGATGGGCTTCCGTTTGTCTGTGCTTCAGCTTGCTACAATAATAAGAAAACCTGAGATGGAATGGTCAGGTCTGCCAACTGGACAGGTTAGCAAGATGGACAGCAACACAGGAAGTTGGTATGTCCTGCTGCTGTGAAGAGGGCTGGTAACCCCTCAGACATACCCGACACAACCAGCAAAAAACATACAACACCGGGGATTCGCTGGTCGTCACCGACCCAACTACTAATCCGGCGCTCACGAGTTTAACTATGGGAGAGCGGACGGGATCCCGTGTTCTCTCGTGGCTATGGTCGTATGTGCTAGTTTGGGAGAGTAGGCGCTGCTATAGAGCTTGATCTCGGGTTAGGTCTCAGGTCGAACGCAACCTGCGTTTCACATTATGCAGCGTTTCCCTTACTACCATCATGGAGAGAAGAAAGACATCACAAATCACAGGCAGGAGAGTTTGATGTACGTGGAATAGCGATTTGATTTAACGAGCCGCACACTCCACGGGTGAGCTTTGAACCCTTGCCGGCGCCGCCGCCTACCCTATGACCGATACCAATGCCCCGCGCGAGGCAGGGCTACAGGCACACACGGGCGGGCAGCCGCGACTAACTAGCAAACAGCGGACCCAACGGAACACCGCTTAGTACAGGCGCTTGGGGGGAGACATGGAAGCCTTGATGGTCAGGCTTCCGACGTTCTGCCAGCCCTTCTTGAGCAGGGAGACGAGGTAGTTGATGGCAAGCATGATGTTGCCGACCAGCTGCTCAGTGTCCATGCCGACGTTGCCGACGGCGACACCCATGCAGAGAACCTTCTTGAGCTGGAACTTGATGGTGGACTTGACCTCGGTGATCTTGTCGGAGAGGTTGTCGCCGTGGGAGACGGGGGTGGGGAACTTGCCGGCCTTGGACAGACCGGGGCCGAGGAGACGGGGGATCTGCTTGATGAGGGCGTCGGAGGCGATGAAGGCGTCGTACTTGCGGGCGAGCTTCTTGATGAGCTTCTTGTTCTTGTTGAGCTTCTTCAGGTCGTCGGCCGACATGGCATCGACACCGCCGTGCTTGGCACGGTCAATGTCGTGCTGGTCACCGAGGATGCAGATGCTCATGTTGGGGCGGGGAACGACCGGCAGGCGGACCGAGCCGGAGAAACGCTTGTCACGCTGAGGGTCATAGTTCTTGAGGCCGATCTGGAGCTCGACCGACTCGAGGAAGTTCCTCTTCTTGGCTGGCGGGGGGTTAGCATTTGTTTGTTCGAGCATGGTAGCAGATGGGTGTTGTACATACTCTCGGTCGAGTACTCCAGGAGCTCAGTGACCTGAGTGCGGACGTGGGAAACCGTGATCTCTGCAGGCGGTCGTCAGTAATCTGTCTCGTGCGCCGGTCGGAGGCGTGGCGCAAATCCTCTGCGAGTCCCCTCGCGTCTTGGGGAAATCGCTCGAGGACCAGCGTCGCCTCCTCAGGATTCGGGCGAGCACATACTCGACATCTTGTGATATCTCCCAGAAATCTGGTAGCACGGCTTTGTCGATGGGTGGGATGGAGTTGAAGGAGGGGCTAGAGGCAAGACGAAGGCGGGATTCAAATAATTATGATCGTGGTGTAGGGTTTTTTTACGGTGGGTTCCTCTACCGTGACGTGATTGGCCGTCTGGCCTGGGAGCGAGACGACCAGGTGTGGCGTCGCGGCGTGAGTCGTGGCCGAGTTCTGGTCCGTGCACCGCCTTCCTCCTTGGGCGACCCGTTTCGCTGCTGCCCGCCTCACAATCGCCCGCAACTGCCAATGTCTGCCATGTGGACTCGGACTTGGCTCCAGCGATATCTCCATGGAGGGACAAGAACCACACACCCCAGAGGCACGCCTGAAAATCAAGCCCGTCTCACACCGACGGTACCCTGAGGCCATTCGGATGACCCCTGGGACGTGAACACACATTACACACCCGACGACATACCTTTACTTTGTACAACCCCCCCTGGCACAGTGTGGTTGCTCCGCATCCCCCGTGTTAGTGCGCCAGGGTTTTCACCCCGCCATCCATCAGATCCATCATGGAGACAGACAACACACCTGAAGGCCCCAAGGCCATCCACGATGAATTCGTCAAGCCCATTGACCTGCTCAAGTGGCTCGAGGAGCAGCAGCCCGAGTCACAACTCAGGTAGGGGCACTTCTCATTCGCCTTATCGTATAGCTGCCTTGCTAATGGTCTCCCAGCACGGCCAGAGACATCTTTGATGACCTGCTCGCCCGCTCGTCTCAAGTGAAGACGACCGCCGTAGGCTCATGCGTCAAGCTTTGCGGCTTCGTCGAGGCATGCACAAAGTCCCGCGTGCCAGCGCTCAAGACATGGGCCTTTTCCGAGGACATCAGCCTGCGGCTGTTCAACTTCTTCATCGAGTGGAACGAGGTTGAGCAGCACCGCACCATGCGCCTCATCCTCGACATCCTCCCCAACCTCATCAAGAAGAATCCTTCCGCCGAGACCGGTCAGGCTATCAAGCTCGCCATTCTCGACATCCTCATGTCCGTCGTCGGACGCAAGTCGTCTAGGCCCCTGGTCAAGTCATGCCTCAAAGCCCTGGACCAGTTCACCAACAAGGGCCTAATCTCCGTCGAGGAGATTGGCGATAGCTACAGGAGAGTCCACACTTCAGAACACTGGGAGACCACCCTCGAACTTTGGGATGAGATCTTTGCCCAGCTCTTCCTCCGCATGGCCGTCTGGCATATCCGCGCCATCGCTGGAAAGTACATCGTGACCGCGTACCAGGCCATCTGCAAGGCCCCTGCCGAGACTATCCAGGGTCGCAACGGCGAGACCTTCACCCTCGATGTCTGGCAGACCTGGCTGCAGGCTGCCCTCGAGGCGACACCCACCCTCCTCGACAGCATGAAGAACTACGTCTTCCTTCCCCTGTTCAAGGACGACAAGAAGGAGTCATTGCGTCTGCTGGAGCACATGAGCAAGGCCGACACGCTCTCCCCAGACTCGGGTGACGAAGTTGATCTCCAGTTCCTCCTGAGATTCACGGCACTCGAGGTGGGCAAGAAGGTCGGCATCGTGGAAGAGCCTGGTTCGTTTCGCCCCTCACATGCAGGATGCCCCTCGGCTAACTTCTCTAGGCAACGATGACACGAAGGGCAAGGCGTGCATGGTGCTGGAAGAGCCCCTTTTGCACGCGGTGCTGGGCCACCCCGCCCCTGATGTCCGCTCCCTCGCCGTGTCCCTGATCATCTCCTCCAACTCCACCACAAAGCCCTTCACCGAGACGTCCCTCCAGCTCCTCAAAACCCATCTCCCCCACTTCTTCTCTGATCCCGGCGCTCGCTTCAGGATGGAGCTGCTGAGCAAGCTCAAGCTCATGTGGAAGCGTGCCCGCGGCGCCCTACCCGTCCTACGCAAGGCCATCGAGCGCCTCGACAACATGGACGCTCAGAACACCACGGTCAAGAGCAAGATCAGCCAGTCGACCGAGGTCACAAGATCCTGGCCCCGCGAGAAACTCCAAAAGTCTTGGGACCAACACAGGGAGTTCCTGACCTGGGTTCTGCAGTTCCTCAAGTCAGAGCTCATCCCCACCGCCAGCTATCAGAGACACTACTCGGTGGTTCGGGCGACGCTGCTCATCATCAAGGTGGAGCTCGACGAAGGAAAGGCCTGGGACTCCGACACGGACGACTTCCCCTTCTTCGACCAATTTGACGTCAAATGGACCCGCGCCCTGCTGGACCTGATCATGGACCCCTTCGAGGATGTCAGGGCTTCGAGCACCGAGGTGCTGAGGCTGCTGTACTCGGATAAGCGCTTCAGCAAAGTCATCGCCCAAAAGGGCAGCGCTCTCGTCTTGACCGAGTTCCTGTCTCGTGCCGAGGTCCTCGCGAAGAGAACGGCGCGCGCCGATCACTCCGATGGCGTAGCTCGAGGGTACGAGCTGCTTTGCCGCTTCAGGGACGGCCCGGGCGAGAGACTTCTCGTCGTCACCGGTCTCGTCGACCTCCTCGAGGGAAAGCTTTCGCTGGCGGAGCTGGACCTCGGAAAGGCGGTCCTGGAGGCTCCCGCCCACAGCTACTTTGCCTCTCTCCGCTTCGTCTGGCAGACCATGACCGAGGGCAAGTACTCGGACGCAGAGCTGGACTGCCTCACGTCGATACAGAGCCGCCTCGTCAAGTGCTGCGAGCGCATCTGGGCTGCTGTCAAACACGTTCTCTGCGACGACTCCCCGGAGGGACATATGCCTCAGGAGCTGGAGGAGACGGACGGCCTCGACACGAAGGATGTCCTCAGCTACAGCTTCCGAGCAGTTCACGAAGCGAGGTAGGCACACTCCGACGGTCTTTGAACTTGTCAGACATGCTAACCCGGTCCAAGCAACCTGATGCGAGCCATCATTCTGGCCCTCAAGGCCAAACCGCAGTCAGGCGTCCATCGCCCCACCGTCGAGGTGTTTGCCGCCATTGGCAACTTGACCTTTGAACAGCTGACTCTCCTCCGGCACCGCGGTGCCTTTTCGACGGTGTCCCTCACTTTTGCCACGTGCTGCCAGGTCGTCAGCCATCTTGACGAGGCTTCCAGGACCCTACCCGAGGGCGGCACGTTCCTGGACCTCTGGTACAAGGTACGTCAACCACCAGTTTCGTAGTTACATTTCAACCTCTCACAGAGTCTAGGGAAGTCTCAACTGCATCATGACGCATGCTTCGACCACTCGGCGATCTGCCGGTATTCCCTCCATGATCACCGGCATTCTCTCCGCGGATTCAGACTCGCCCTCGTGCGACAAGGTCGTCAAGGACCTGACGGAAATCGCCCAAAAGGAGGCTTTCGTCACCGAGACTGACGGCTCCAACTTGCCCCAGGTTCACGCCTTGAACAGTCTCAAGGACATCCTCAAAAGCTCCCAACTTACCCAGCTCGGCAAAGTCGAGCCTCACATCCCGGAATGCCTCAAGCTCGCTGCGGGATGTCTCAAGTCCGAAGTGTAAGTCCGCCCCTCCAGACTTGCCCTCTGGTCACTAACGCGTCATAGCTGGGCCATCCGCAACAGCGGCCTGCTCCTCCTCCGCAGTCTCATCGACAGCCTCTTCGGCACAAACGAGAGCAAAGCCACCATCGACGCCGGCTGGGATGGCAGGGCCACAAGACTCCGCTACCACCAGTACCCCGTCCTCCCCGGCGTGTTGCTCAACCTCCTCCGCACCGGCAAGGACGTCATGAGGCCCAGCACCGGCACCATCGCCGCCGAGTCTGTCTTCCCTGCTCTCGACATCATCCGCCGCGCCGGCCCTCCCGAGGAACTGAGGGATGAGCTCTTCAGTCTCGTCGCAGAGTATCTCGGCAGCTCTGTCTGGCACGTCCGGGACATGGCGGCTCGCGCGCTGTGCTCTTTCATGCTTCATGACGGCTGGATCGATGCCTTGACGGCGGTTGTTTACGGACAGGATCAGGGCGTTTCACTGAAGCGCAGTAACAACCTGCATGGCGCGCTGCTCACGATCAAGTTCGTTTTCGAGAGGCTGACGGACGTCTTGCCCGAGATTGCACGGAGTAAGTAGCCCCGTCTTCAGTGTTCCCCCATGCCCATGTTCTGACAATCTTCAGGAGACATCTCCCAGCTCCTCGACCTCGTCCTCAAGATCTACGTCGATGTCCCCGAGACGTTTGCCAGATGCTCCGAGGCAACTGCCACATACGTGGAGATTCTCAATCTCGTCGCCGCCTTCGCACCCCAGAGCACCGCAGCTACCACTGAGGACGCCCTCCTCCAGCCAGCCCCCACGTTCGCAACAAATGCCCTGTTGGACGGTCAACTCGCCATCCAGCAGGTGCACTACGCCCGTGAGCGCGCCAACCTCAACTTCCTCAGCACCAACGCCGTCTCCATCGCCCTGAACAAGCCCGAAGCCGCCGTAGAGATGCTCGAGGCCATCCCCGTAGTCTTCAGCACCTCCCTCGAAACCAATGTCGCGAAGCTTAGCGAGATCTACGTCGCCATCTGCAACAACACCGTCGCCGCTGAGCCCCGCGCCGTAGCGATGCAGAACCTCGCAGATCTTATCGACCGGCTCCTCGCCTCGCAGCGCCTGGACATCATTCCCTCGGACGAAGTCCTCAAGGGCCTGTGGAGAGCCTCGCTGACCAAGACGATGAACCCAACTCTCCACCACGCCATCATCCGTCTGAGCGGATGTATCCTCGCCACAGCGCTGGCAAGGCAAGGCAGCCCAGCTGAAATCGACATCGCCAACTGGAGCGCCATGATCGCCGACGCAGGCACAGATGACAAGGTCCGTTCACCCCCCTCCCCATCCATGAACACCACTAACCCCTCTCACAGCCCTTCGACACCCGCTTCGCAGCCGTATCCTCCCTCCGCTCCTTCCTCGCCGCCTCCTCATTCACCTTCTCCGCCCCCAGTCCCGCCCACCTCCCCGTCCTCATCACCCTCTACGACGCCCTCAACGACGACGACGAAGAAGTCCGCGACCTCGCCTCCCTCGCCGCCCGCCCCATCCTCGACAACCAACTCCTCCTCCCCCTCGAAGCCGCCGACCGCCTCCTCACCCATCTCGCAACCTCCTTCACCGCCCTCCCCGCCTTCCGCCCCCTCATCCTCACCCGCATGGCCGGCACCTCCCCCGCGCGAGACCAGCTCACCCGCTCCCTACAATACGACGACGCCCTCTTTGCAGTCGAAGAGCAGAACCTCTACATCGACGAGGTGCGCGAGTCGCGCCGCTGGGCTACCGCTTTCGCTTCCCTCCCCGCATCCTCCGACGAGGAGACGCGCGGTCTTGCCGCCTGGGCCGCAGAGGGGCTGGACGCACTCCTTGAACATGCGGCGCAGAACGACGATGGGCCCATGGGATGGACGACACAGGCAGACGTGTACGCCGTGTGCGCGCGCGTGATTCTCTGCGCAGCCGCCGTCGCGCGTGCTCCTGGTCTTGATGCCTCCGTCGACGTGGCCCGGAAGCTTGGAGAGCTGCGATCAGTAGCGAAGGAGAAGAGGCTCCACGGACTTTTGATAGATCTCGCGGATGCGTGAATCATCCTGGATGAATGACAAAAACAGGATAGAGGCAGCTGGGTTCATAGACGATTTAGACTTCATACAACACATGCACCACATCACGTCACAGAGCGCACGTAAGAATTAACTAATAAATTCGACAAGGAGCACTTGACTATGTAGTAGGGTAATGGTACCTAGGTACGGGTGAGGCAAACACGTTCCCTACCCATCCTTCGCCCGACTTGTCCCCACGCAGGCTGCCCGGGGCGCGGCTCGGAATCCAGTCCGGCCCGCCCTCGGGGATAACCCCACGTACTCGTGTTTACCAGCGCTCATCTGCCACAGAAGCGTCCTTGATCAGCTTCCTAGGGGGCTCAGGGTGGGAGGCGGGTCCCGTCCGCGCAGCGGACGGCGAATCCCGTGAACTCTCCCCCCGTTTGCCCCTGCGGCTTCTCCCTCCCACGACCCTGGGGCAGCAGGCGGGCACGACAATCTCATCTGTGCTCGCCTGTGCGGTTTCTTGTCAGGTGCGGGAGGAACATGTGGGTGGCGGACCACATGTCGCCCTGCCGTTGTGTCTCTCGTGTTGGGACGAACCATGCCGTGACCCGGCGCCGACACGGGGTCGAACCTCCCCGAGCACTCACGCAGTGACCCCCAACAGGATGAGCCCATGAAGACCGTCTAGCAGTCTCACGATGGAGTCAGGGCCCGGTGGGGTGATCAACGTGGTTCAGTAGAAGTCGATTGCCCGCGCGACCTGGGTCGTGGCGTGGTTCGTCGTTGTGAGAGTTGGGCAGAGCTGGCGTCAAACGCTTCGCTTCTTGTGTCCTGGCCGGCAAGGACAAGAGTGTAGCGCCCAGCTTTGTCGCGGATGATCCCCATTAATTCCACCGCTTTCCTCATGTCAGCCTCCCGGACCCCTTTGGGAGGGGAGGCTACAGCGTCGTTCGTGTTGACAGACCAGTGTCGGCCTCGGCGGTATGCCTGATACCTCTTGAGCCGAGGCCACGAGTGATGAGTGTGACCGACCATCCGGGATTGATGCCATTATTGGATTCCAGTCCAGGTTGCAAAATCCGCGGTGTCCGACCAGGTCGAATGATTCTCTCGTATAGAGCCCATTGTCGAAGAAGAGAAAGTAGGTCGCTCAGCATCGAGCCGATGCAACGTCGTCGTCAGTCTTCGTTGGTGGTCATCTATCGTCGCAAGTGTGCGAGTGTCGTGAGAAGTTCGTGTCCGGTCGTGAAATGGATCGTCGTCCATCATCCTCGAAACAGGAAACCGGAAGCCAAGGAAAAGTGATGGAAGCGAGAGTGTGTGTCGGACGATTGTGTCCGACGCCGTACAGGATGGGGTATCTCCAAAAGAAAGCCGCTTGATGCCGAGAGTAGAGGGAAATGCTGAAAAGGGAAACAAAAGCCAATGCCAGAAAGGGGGGAATCGAGTCGGTTTCTTCTGTCTCGAACCGTGCCGAGCGAGCTTTGGGGGGGCCGCATTGCTGCGTTATCCTCTTGTTTAGATGAGAAAACCCGGGTAAAGGAAAAAGGCAAGGAAACAAAACGCAAGCCAGCCCTGTAGGAGCCTTCCCAGGTGTAAATGCACTCAAATGCCCGCCCCGTGGGTACGAAACGAGGTGATTGTGACCGAGCTTGCGGTTGTCGATTGCGTTTCCACGTCCAAACATGAAAAGGGAATCGAAATCAAGACGCTTGCTTGCTGGCCGCTGAACAAAAGAAAAGAAGGATCCGAGGGGTTGATTATGTTTCGGAGGGGCTGGGCTGTTGTTTTTTATGTCGCGAGTCCTCGAACACCGTTCCGCTTTCCCTTTGATGATGATGCAAACGCCGTGATGCCTGAAGAGTTGATTTTGGTTGAGAGGTGATGTGATGGGAGGATGGTGCCGTGCGCCTGGTCAAGAAGCCATGGTGATGGTCTTGGGGTATCAAAGTGTGGGGTTGGTCGCAGGGCGGTCGGCAGGAGGTGCCCCTGGAGATAGTCAGGTCATGGTGGCGTACTCTTGGTACCTGTCCCAACCGAAGCCACCGTAGCCCATGCCGATGCCGCATTGCGGAGCGAACATGCTGGGCAGGGGTAGGGCGGGGATCGGTGCCGTCGCAACCGGGGAGCTGTAGAAGAACCCAGCGGAAGAGAAGGGCTGGCTGTAGGCGGCTGTCGGCGATGGCAGCTGAACGTCGGTGTAGGCCATGTTCGCCCAGATGGGCGTGGGCGACGAGTCTTGCGAAGCCGAGCCCATGCTCGGGCTTGACGGCAGAATCCTCCATGCGTCGACGGCAGGCATGCTCTGGGGTGTCGTGGCCTGGGACCACATGCCGATGTGACCGGGGGAGCTGGGCAGCAGGGGCGGCTGCCTGATGACATCGACGACCCTCGGGGGCGGCGGCAGCAGGGGCTTCATGAGACCCAGAACGTTGTTCTTAACCTCCTCGGCCTTGCCGCCGAGCAGCTCACCGGCACCCTCCTCCTCGAGACCCTCCAGGGCGGTAACATGAGTCCGGAAGACGAACTTGTTGATGGCCTGGACGAAATCCTCGTGCAGCTTCTTGCACTGTTGCTCCTTCTCAGACCAGTCGTAGATGTTTGCCTTGGCATCGACGCAGTGAATCTCCTTGTGGTACTCGACGAGCGCCTCGATGGTGTCGGGTGTCAGCTTGTAAGCGACCTCGTTGCGGAGGACCATGTCGACGTGAACGATGTAAGCCTCGAGATGGACGAGCTGGTAGTTGAAGAGGGCCTCAACCAGAGGGTTGTCGTCTTGCCGCAGGTCGGACTCGGGGGCCTTGGGGAGCATGAGCGATGCGAGTGTCCAGATGGCGTTGGGCGATGAGAGAGTCTCGGTCAGACACCGCTGATGTTGAGGCACACTGTTGAGAGGACGCTTGACACGGTTGATGCGCTTGAGGGTCTGTGTCAACCAGGGCTCCACCTTTGAACCCAGCACGACGTTGACAGATGATGCTCTCGGCGCAAAGGCAGCCGCCGAGGCCGGGAGTAGTTGGACAGGCATTCCGTTCTGTGATCGTGGGTCGAGGTTGTTGTGGGTGTGCTGGTGGCGGGTGGATGCACAGGGCAGGGCAGACAGGCAGGCAGGGTAGGGCGTTTGCGAGGTTGGCGATATTCTAGGGGGGGAGGCAACGAATAATAGGAAAGGGTATGTTTACGGAGCTGGTTTGGACCCGAACAGGGGACTGAGCTTGCACACCGAGCTGCCGCAAATAAGAAGAAGAGAAAACGATGGACGAGGACTCGTGAGGAAGAAAAGGGAGGGTAGAAGCGTGGAGAGATGTGCGAGGGTGGTGGGGTGTTATAGTCCTCGCCTCTCTATCGCCTTTACTGACAGTGAGTGACAGAAGCGAGCGGTCGTGGGACCAGGGGGGGTGGGTGTGTGGGTGCGAGTGGGAAGGGTGAGAGAGACGGGGACGGGGGGGAAGAGACCGACAGCGAGAGGAGGGACGGGAGGGCTGGGCCAGACGGGAATGCGGCTTGCGTCCTGCAGCAGGTCAGGCCAGCCAGGCCAGGGCTCATGCTGCTGCTTGACCTGCGGTCTGCGGACCTGCGCAGCCCTGCTGCTTGCGCTGGGCTGGGCTGCGCACTTTTGCCTCACTCGCTGCCGCCGCTTGGCTTGCCCGTAGTTGTGGAGAGCGCATTGCTAGTGCATGCAGCAGTAGCGTCCTTGGTCGGCCGAGGAGAGGGGGAGGGCTCTCGGAGAAGGGGGGCAGACAGGATTAGCCAGATGTCTCCTTCGCCCAGCGTTGCGGCCAGCTTTTCCCGGGCCCTTTTTCCTGGCCTTGGTTGTTTCTCTCGTCAAGACTAATGGCGATAGCTGGACTGTGACTTCAGACGGTTTCCTGAAATGTCAAGGTGCGTGGACGGGCTCGGGTACCAAGTGACAGCCGATCAAGGCCGGCCGTCTCCCTTCTCCTGGGTCTTGGGACGAATCCATTCTTCCGTGCCTTTTTGCCTGTACTCGTACTTGGTACTTTCGTCCGAGAGAAGGTCGGCCGGAGGGGCGTGCATTGCCCTGCGATCAGCGCCGGGAAGGGGAGGTGTGGCGGGAGAAATGGGAAACGAAACAACTCGGGATATCCGCCGCTAGTCCACCAGGCAGTCGGCGGTAACCTCGTCGCCCCAGGGCCGCAGATCTGACTCGGGGGGCGTGCAGTGCTCGTGCTGGTGGGGGACGAGGGAAGGGGGAGGGATGCTGGCAGATCAGTCCGAGAGCCTGGAGAAGAAGGGTTGGCGGCTGACCACACACCACGGTGACCACACCATTAACCTTCCCCCACCCCTCCCCTTCCGCTTCCCGCCCTTGTCAGGTCAAGCAAAGACCTGCCTGCTGCTCGTTCTCTTGGGAAAAAACCTGGGGCCTTGAGCCCGTGAGGGTGGTCATGCGCTATGGGGCGCACTGCCCTTCTCGGGACGCTCACGTACGCGGCCGACGTCGTGAAGGTTGTCACTGGCAAAACTCTGGTCTGCCCCGAAACATGCGGCCAAGGGCCCCCTCGTCGGTCGCATCGGTCGTGGCGATGGCCATGTCATGCCGTGCAGTGACGGTGACGACGCTGGGCCGAGCAGAGCGGTCGCCTCCTGCAGGGCGATGGGAACGAAGGCGACGAGACTGCTGGCGGGAGGCCTGCGACGACCAGAATAACCTGTCGAATAGGCCGGCCCCAGGTACCCAAGGCTGGCAAGCTGGGCCTAAAGTGCGCTGGACAGGGCCCGGCGATGGCCCCGTCTGCGGGCCGCGCGACGAGTCGGAGTGACGCACGAGTAGGGATGCAGGCTGGCAGGGCTTCCGTCCATTCGGCATACACGGGATCGTCATGGCAAAAACCAAAAATGCGACCGCGCGAGCCGTGGAGCGAGGCGGCCTTCGGGGTGAACGATGGAACAGAGAGGCGTTGGAACTTGGGGAATCGGGCTGTGCACTGCAGGTCTGCAGGTTGGACGGGAGAAGTGGAGGGGGAACATGGAAGATGGCACAAGAGGGCGGCGACAAGCGAATGGCAGGCGCCTTGCGGAGCTGAAAGCTGCAGCACCTTGTGGCCGCCACATGAGATAGACATGTACCCGCGCACCCATACACTGCGTGGCGGTACACGCACGAGCAATGTCTTGCCCATTTTTGCCCCGTGGGTTGGGCGTGCCTTCCCCCTGTAGCGTGGGCCTGGTTTAGCAACGGCAGGGGCGATGGAGCGGAGGTACCGGTACCGCAGGGTGGTTCTTTCCTGTCTTTTCGGTTTCCCAAGCCCTGGCAGGGGCGTCCCAGCTCCACGTCCCTTCCACTCGGCGGGGCCCGCTTTTTCGGACAACCTCGTGCGCCGGCCTGGGACGTGGATGCTGCCACCGTCGAACAACTCGAACTTCAGCTCGGCCACATTCTCTCCAACAATGCGACTGATGGACATGCCGGCTCTCCTGGCCTGTGCCTACGATCACTTGCCATAGGGCCGATCGCCTCGAGACTACCAAGATTCTTTTTCCTCCGGTCTGCCGCCATGCTCCGACGAGCCTGTCTCAACTCGGCAGCCCCTTGGACTTGCAGATGTATTCAGAGGCCAGCTCCCAATCATCGCCATCAACCCCCAAGAGGCCATCGGGACTACTCCACGGCACTACTTTACTCTCCCCTCGCCGGGTTCAGGGGTGGTATCAACGCATTTCCTGTTATGGTTCCAGACTGTCTCTCCTCCACACTGGTCTCACGCCATCTGGGGCTTGTCCGATCGCTACCATGCTTCCAAGTGACCCTTCCTGTACGAGTACTCACCACAGCACGCCCCCTGGAAACATGTGCCGAGAAGGCCCTGCAGTCGAGAGCGGGCGGCGCTTGTTCTGACAATACGCGCAAGACGATGGAACCCCAGCCTTCCTACCGCGCGAATCGACCCCTTTCGAGAAGGCCTGCGGTCCCGCTCGCCCTCTGTCTCTGGTCCTCTGCTGCCCTACCTCCTCCCCATCCTTCCAGACCATGCGACCCGTCGTTATGAGTTCTGATAAGACTTCCTCTCTGAGCGTGCCCGTGGCGCCCTGCAGTCACAACCCGGCACCCCCCCTCTCCTCTCGCGCCCCCCCATCAGGGCCCGCCAGTATCGTCCTCATCGCTCGAACCACCAGCCATCTCCCGTCCTCCGAGTCTCCACACATGTGATCGAGGCGGGCGTGCCCCCGGGGACCAACGTCGCGAACAGACTTTGAACCTGCGCCTTTTATGCACCTGTCCTAGTCTGTCCGGTCATGGCCTCATCCAGGGGGCGCCCGTCAAGCTTGGCTCTCCGGCTGTACGGGTCGACCATTCGCCCTTGATGCCAGGCCCCGGCCAGGACGATCCTCATGCCGTCAAAATTACCGTCGCTCTGCCTCGAGCCACAGACTCTCGGGTCTGTTCGCCGCCGAGCTGATCTGCCAACGCCGTCGAGACATGCGTGAGGGCGTCATCTCCTGCCGTCCGCGCGCACCACCAATGTCATCACGCGCATCGCGGCCTGCAGCCAGGTTTGCGCAACCACAGCACGATGACCTGCAGCAGCATCCTGCGGCCGACTCGCGTTCAAGCTGCATTGCGTCGCAGGTCATGTAGTCCGGGAACTTGCCGGCCCATCCCCTGCGGCCGATCCTGATGGAATGCTGCCGTGGCTTCTACAGGCGAGCTCCCTGGAGGCCATCACCAACGTGACTGGGTGCACCGGAGTCTCGGCTCGCAAAGTGTAACAATCAGCCCCCCGAAAGGGGACAGCGAGCCCGGTCCAGCCCCGGCTTTCCTAGGAGATCATCGTGCTGACTGGGAGAAGCCGTTAGAACTCTCGCCCTCAAACCGGCCCATCCTGGCAGACATATCGAGCCATTCAGCCAGATCTGTCGACGGCGCCCCGGGGCGCACCGGGGATATCATGCCTTCGATGCACAGGAGCCTCGAACGACGGGACTTCTGGTCTCCGCTCGGACCCTTCGAGTACACTACTTTCTACCCCCTCTTGACCCCTCAAGGAGGGCATCCTCGTCGAACTAGAAGGGGTGAAGCTTGGGAGGTGGACTGTCATGGAGATGGAGGTCGTTGAACGAGAGCCTATCAAGCCATTTTGGAGAAGACCGCCCCCCTGTCTAGCGGCCGAGGAGTCTCGAGCAATTGTCGACTTCTGAAGCCTCATTGGTCAAGGCTGAGAATGGCCAGAACCAGTCAGACAGGGGTCATCTCATGAACCTCATTGGTTAAAAATGAAGGAATCCGGCTGGCTCTGGGCCAATCGAACTCGGGACCTTATGCGGCCGCGGCATGGTATCGACGAAAGGGGCTGGCTGTGGACGGCTCGCGATGCCCCCAACACGCAGGAGTAAGATGAAAAAGAAGACGAACAGGCCAACCACTTTTCACAATCGGGGGTGCATCCCTCAAGAGCTGACCAGAAAAGGAAAGCTGGTATATGCACTTCCTCGTCCCCCAGATCGTGCGGGCGGCTTCGTCCCGCTGGGAGCTAGACGGGAGCTAAGGTCCACACACAGTCTTGTCTTGGCCGCCCCGGGTGCCCCCTTTGTTTTCTCTGGCCCTGCGGCCGGTTGAGATCGCGCAGCGGGCTAATGTCATCTGCAATCAACAGACTGCCCAATCGAGGCGAAAGGAATGGTCCTGACGACAGTCTTGCCCCTGAAATGAGGAGCTGACAGCTTCCCAGGTGGGAATGTGCAGATGTTTTTCTCGCGAGGCAGGGCGCGTTGGTGGCCCCGGATTCGACACCGCAGGGGTTGACTATCGAGGGCCGGTCTGTGGTGTCGCTGGCGTGGTGGCGGAACCACGGGGTCGGGTTTTTGGCAATCTGAGAGCAGGTTTTCTCGAAGACAGACTCGGACTGGTCATTGTACGGGATGCGAGGAGGAGCTGATCGCCCGTGGCACCTCCATGTTGCCAAGCCGGCGTCCCTGGCGTGTCGAGCCGCACGCCATGTCCGAGACTCGAATGGCAAGTGGTCATACCAAGAGCTCGCCGGCCTGCCAGACCGGGGGGATCCAGCGCCCGCCGCCACTCGCCCGCCGACAAATGGCCTCTTCTCCGGGTTCAGGTTTGAGGGAGAAATCATCAAATGGCAGCGACTGCATGAAAGGCAGGGGAGTCTGCAAGGACCGTGGCTGGCGGTTGATGCTTTCTCGTCGTCGGCGGCCCGCGAGGGGGGCACCTCGTGACCCGACCTCCCGTCCCCCTGGGCATCGGTCACGAGACGACGCTCCGGCCCGTTTTCTCTCCCTTGGCCGCCGAAACCCCCTCGTCACATGCGAACAAGAGAGGCCCGTCATTGACCGACGTTTTCTTTTCCCGCGCGTGACATCACGAAAGAACAAGTTGCCGCGCGAAGGGCTGAGGGAGCCGCCTCGTGCTACCCCTACACCGACACGCCTCCCTCGGCGGCTGCCGGTGCGACATCTCCCTTTCGTCCTCAAGCCCGAGAACCCCGCACCACAGAGTCCAGTCCAGAGGTACCGAGACTTTGCCACTCGATTTAACCGTCGTCGCGGCCCTGGCGGGCGATATGGGACAAGGTGGCCCGAAATGCGGGATCCTGGGGAGCTTTTTCGATCGGTCAAGTCATGCTGTTTGCTGGCGTGCTGCAGCTAAGGAAAATGGAGCTGCCTGTTTTTTGGTCCAAGGGGGAAAACCGCTGCACTGTTGCCAGTGTTTCCAAAAAAAGAACTCGAGGAGGCGGGAGACGCCACACGGCTTTCGCCTCCCGAACTGAACAGCGGGGATCGACGTGCCAGTGAGGCGCAGCCCCAGCGAGCCACACGCGGCCAAGCCGTTTCGGGCAACCAACTCCTGGATGCTCCCTGTCGGGCTTGGTGCAGATCAACCGGCGCAAGCCGCTTGTCGGCGTGATGGGGCTTTTTTCGACCCAAAGATCGGATTTTTCAATCTTTGCCATTTCTGCGCCTCTCCACCACGGTTGGCCTCCTGGCGACGTGGCACCCGTCGCTGTTCGCTGAGGCATGATGGTGCTCCATGCACAGCTGAAGGCCCTTTCGGGGTACTTGCCGGGCATGACTTGTGACGATCTTCGGATGATGATTAGGGCGCATTGCAGTAGAGATAGGGCCGCGTCGACCTCGGCCACGGGGCTGGCGTGTGGTGGTTGATGCAAGGAGAGGGAGCCTGGAGCATTCGAGCGTCGGTCTCGGGCTCGTCTCCGGATAGATGTCGGCGAGGGGTGTGCTTGATGCGGTGACATCGTCGGATGTTTGGTGCTGCGTTGCGCGTAGCCGGCGCCACTGCCTTGGTTTCTGGGGGCGAGTTGTGTGTGCTGGCATATGGTTATCCGGTGCTTCATGCGGCATTCATGTCCGCAGTCTGCCTTGCCCCGCGGTTGCCTGGGATGTTCATTGGGATGATGCGGCATGCAGTTGGTAGGGGATGTAGCTGCGTGGAAACTTCCTCCTGGGGGGGGGGGGGGGGTTTCCGAGTGAGGTTAGAGGACAAGAGGTCTATCAGTTGAAGTGGTTGTGAAGCAGACAGAGGCTTGCGTGGCCAGCGTTGCTGTCCACCAGTCGCGATCTGTTTTGCTGCCATTATCATCCCCGGGGCTGATGAGAATAGACTCGCCAAGATGCTCCAAATTTGGGATACGTCTAACTAGTTGCTCGACTCCTCCTGTAGCATCGTGTCCGACTAAATCGATCAGTTATCAGCATTCTCAACTCGGCGTGTCAAGAGAATCAGGATGCTGCACCATTGCCCCTGAAATGGCACATTTCCTCAAAGGTCAAGTGGCCCTTTCAGCATGAATGGAACCGGAGCGGCATACTTCATGACACCAGGCTGATACTCTCTGCGCGAAATGCATCGTTTTGATTTCCATCACGTTTCTCGGGGCGGCCGGATACAAGTGTTTGTGTTCGGTGGCCGGCTTGCAACGGGCGGCTCCAGTGCCGTTGGGAGATATCTCAGCTAGATCTCGTTGTCGAGGTATATCTATGCTTGCCATTAGAGACTTTGAGTATTGGGATACTCTCCAGGACTTTTTGGTACCAGTAAGAACTGATGTCCGTGACACTGGTATTGCTGGCTCACGAGGCCAGATCTGTGGACTTATTTTGAACAAGCACATAGTCATGAAGAGTAGGGATCGGAATCTGCATTTGAAGTAACCAGGATCTACGGAGATGTTCTGGCCATGTATCAACCATTCCTACCTCCATCAAACTGTGTTGACGCTAGATATCTTCCAGGAAGCTTGTTCAAGAGCTCGGCTTAGATGTGCCGTCACCAGAATGCACGAGGCTCTCACAAGTGCAACACGCCACCAACCTTTTTCTGCCTTGGGTCGCGGACACGTGTTTGGAAGGTAGCGAGACGCGTGGGAATATTGGAGCAGAGCAAAAACCACCGAGAAGACCATATTGCGGCATTTTTCTGGACCAAACAATCGATAGGACCGAGAGCCTGAGAGGCAGCCCTCCATCAAAATGTGCGCAGAAAGGGGTGTCACCGGAGCCTGACGACGTCCACAGGAGACGCCTGGGAAAAGAGGCAGCAGCGGGAGCCTCGCCGTCCTGTCACTTTCATGCATCCGTATGATCGTCCTGTCACCAAATGTGGCCGTACCTGATTGGTGGGTAATGCACCTTCACACCATCTCTCGGCCTCAAGCCGTCAACTCGGCCTCAGAGACACGCTTAACGTGGTGTCTTTTTCTGAGGCCACAGCCTGATCGAAGAGATCAGTTTGAAAGGAACCCTGCCATGTATATAAGTAACAGGTTTTGGTTCTGCGTCCTCCGTCTCTCCTTGATCTGTTTCTGCACAGCAGTCCATCTCCCCATCAATACGAGAGACACCATCACATTTTAGCCAACGAACCTCAACAATGTGCCGCAAGATGTTCTACGACCACCCGTGCGGGCACAAGACGTATGCACGTATCGACAAGTGCAGCAACAACTGCGAGCCCAAGGACAGGTTGCCGCCGGGTACTATTCCCGAGATATATGACTGCGCCAAGTGTATCAATGGTGAGTGTCAGAGTTCGGGGGGCGGATGGATGAACGGGTGTTACGATTGACGAGGGGCAAGCTGACATTGCCGCAGCATGCGGTTGATGGATGAACAGACGTCAGTCAGCGACTCGACGGTTTCGGAGGCAGCCTGCAAGTTATACAGAGTGGGTGACATCTTAAGGCCGATAGGCAAGCCGTGTAGTCCCCGGGTTGAGTCCCAATGTAGCTGCGAGACAGCGTACGACTTTTTCTACACGCCGAGGCTGAGCTGGTTCACAGCAAGGTACCTTAGTGTGTTTGTCCTGCTTGGCTCCGTGTTGCCTATTGTGCCCCAAGCAACGGCTGAGATCAACGAGCTCTCTGATTCCCAGGGTAGCCCCACGCTCGAACTCGTATGTAAGATCGCAGCCTGATCAACTCAGCGGTTTCAGAGTGTGTCACAGTATCTGTTCACCCAGGCACCCTTGGCATCCTGAGATTCACTTATGCTTGGACGTAGTGGAAGGACCACGAAGTTCCCAAGTCTAGCAGATGAACAACAGTTGGCATACTAATAGCTTCTGCGCCGGAGACTAGGACCGCTCCTGGCCACACTCGGGACAAGTCTTAGCATCATGCCAGAAGCCGCGGGAGCCGTTACAGTTCGAGCATTCCCGCGAGAACCACCCCGTCCAGTCGCAGGCAGCACATCCGTCCTCGTCCTCGCAGTCGCAGCGTCCCCGAATTATCTTCCCCATTCCCGAACAGTTCGGGCACGTAGTATAGTACCTGTCCCCTCCTCTGCCGAAGCACTTGGTACACTCGTCAGAGCCATAGACGGAATATTCTTCTTCGCCGGCCATGTCTGGCGGGGTTCAGGCAGCCGCGACAAGGAGATGGAGGTGGCTGTTGAATGTCAGCCGATGCATGTGCCCTGTTTGATGGGTAGAGACGCGCATATGGACTCCTCCGATACGAGGAAGGCTGTGTGTTCGAGACTTATCGAGGTAACAAATTAGCGATGCAGCTTTACCTTTCGTGAGCGGGGTGGACCTTGTTTTTATAGGCTCCTTTAGCTGCACACAGACCCGGAATCAGGCTGCATCATCAGTTGAGGCGACTCCCGAGCCCTGCTGCAGATGGCTTTGTAATTTCGGTGTCGACCACCCGGCAAGCCAACAGCAGTGACACATCTCCCACCCTCAGGAGCCAACTTGATGCGGCGGCGCCCATCCAAACGCAGATGAGTGACGTGTCACATAGGTATTGAATGCGACCCCCATCGCGAGAAGAGCTCATCGACAGACAGAGACTCGAAAGTAGTTCTCTCTGTTGAAAAGGCATACCCAGTGGACAGAACTTGAACCCCCACCGCTCAGCCCGCACCGCCACACTGAGAGTTGCCCCAGTAGAGCAGAGCCACGTGACGTAATCGTTGCGCTGACGAACGCCAGGTGGAGCCACAGCTGAGCTCCCTTGGCTCCCCTGGTTCTGGGGAAGCAGGAACGGGGGACAAACGGGAGTACGTACTCCAGACCAAGGATGGAATGCTCCGAGATCCTTTCTCCCTCAGAAACGTGGAGCTGATCACAGCCCGCGCACCCACGATACCAAGCGACCACTCTTGGAAGCTGCGGGAGAACGACCGCTCCCCGCCATGTCCGAGATCACCAGTGTCGCGCCGCCCGCGCCCGCGGCACAGCCGCTCAAACAACAGAGCCTCGCCATTCCCGTCGTCTTGAACGAAGCAGGCCTTGACTCCCCGACCTTCCGCGCCACCGCCGTCCATTTCGCCGAGCAGATCGATGCCATTGAGAGATGGCTGGAGGATTATGTCAGGTCCACCACGAAAGTTTCCCGCGACATCCTCGCCCTCGAAGAGAACATCAACTTCTACCTATCGCGCTGCTTCCCGCCCGCTGCCGCCGCCGACGCCATCATCGACCATGACTACACACTCCTCGCCCTCCGCAGGGCCAGCGATGGATCACGAGAGTGGTGGACGCAGGTCTTGGCAACGATGCGGAAGCTCGACTCCATCGTCGCCGAGCCTGTCCGACAGTTCCTGGCGGGGGAGATGAGGTCCTTCAGGGATGTGCGCAAGAACATGGACCTAACCCAGCGACAGTTTGATCTGGCCCTGGGACGATACGTGGGACAACCAAAGAACAAGGAACCTTCTTCGCTGCGGGAGGACGCCTTTGCCGTGTACGAGGCCCGCAAGGCCTACCTCACGGCCTCGATGGACTACTGCCAGCTGGCGCCCCAGCTCCGCGCCTCGCTCGACAAGCTGCTAGTCAGGGTGAGCTCTGATATGTGGCATGAGATCAAGCGCTCCCGCGAGGCCGGCACCGCCTCTCTCAAATGGGGAGATGAGATGGAGCGGATCCGGGGCTGGTCCAGGGAGATCGAGACCACGGAGGGTGTGTTCAAGCGAGAGCTGCAGAAGGCCCGCCGCGACATTGGCCAGAGCTCCTTGCACAACTACAAACCGTCCCGCGAGCTGGAAGACTACAGCGCATCGACAGTGCCCTTCCTCGGCTCCAGAGGTCCAGTCAACGCCCACACACAAGACCAGGAGGCCGTCATATCGGAGAGACAGGGCTGGCTCTTCCTGAAGAACATGGCCGGGAAGCCCGCTCGTGCCAACTGGGTTCGCAGGTGGTACTACTGCCGCGACGGCATCTTTGGATGGCTCATCCAAGGCCCCCAGGGCGTGCTGCAGGGTGACGAGATTGGCGTCCTTCTATGCAGCACTAGGCCTGCTGTGTCGGAGGACCGCCGCTTCTGTTTCGAGATCAAGACGAAGAGCCAGAACATGGTGCTTCAGGCTGAGACACAAGCCGAACTTACCGAGTGGTTGGAGGTGTTCGAAGTGGCGAAGAAGAAGGCCTTTGAGGCGACCATGGCCAGGGACCACTCGCCTCTTCCGGCTGGCCATGATCCCGCTTTCCAGATCACCCCAGCCCCCATTGCCGAGTTCTCTGCGAAGAGCCTGGACGCGCAGCTAGCTGGCGAAGAAACCACGATCAACCTGGACCGTGCCGGAACGCTGCCGGTGCCCGGAAGCGACCTGAACCTCTCGTCGCGCCAGAGCTTCGACGTGAACGCCACTATCGGATCTCGCAGGTCCATCACGGCCCTGGGTCGTGACCTGAGCCGTGACTTGGTCCGAGAGGAGGGTGAAAGTGGTCGGGAGCACGCCGCGAGAATTATCCAGAAGCTTGACCTGCATCGCAAGGCCACCTTTGGCGGTGACCTTGACGCCAAGGGCAGCCCGAATCCTGGCAGCGGCGGCATCGCCAGCCTCATCAGTGCTAGCCATGGGCTGCTTCCTGGTTATGCGCCTCCCTTGGCTGCCCAGGGCTCGTCCAAGAGCGCCCAGAATGCCACTTTCCCAACTCCCGAAGCCCTACAGGGGAGCCTTGCCCCCTCGACCCTTGCCAAGGCTCCGATCCCGACCCCGCTGAGTCGTCTGGCTGTCCTCGTTACCGGAGAAAAGGGGCTCGCCGTTGACGGCACCAGCAACCTGCCGGCAGCAGTCATGGCGAACTACTGGGGCACCAACCCCTGGACCATGATCTACGGCGTCGGCCATGGAACCCCTCGCACACCTGCAGCCCAAGTCGATGAGAACCCCTTTGGCATCGTCGCACACGAAATTGGTCAGCCGGGCGAGGAGAAGTCGTCCGTGACGCATACGCACCGCAAGACCGTCAGCGCCGACACCAGATCGCAGCCGATGTTCCAGTCACGGCAGCGGATCGAGACGTTCCCACCAGGCTACCCAATGGACCTCAAGGCGCAGCACGCCCAGTTCAGGATGCTGTTCCCTGCCGTGCCGCTTGACGAGAAACTAGTACTCGTCTTCACCGCTGCCTGGACGAGCTCGACGGGCCGTCAAAAGACATCGCTCGATGATGGCGAGTTGACGGGCAACGGACGCATCTTTGTCACCTCGGACAACATGTACTTCTACGGCCAGCAGATGGGACTCGTCATCGCCTACACGCTGAGCCTCGACATCATCACCGAAGTCACCGCCTCTCCAGGAAAGGACTGCGATTACATCTTCCTGCATCTTGGAGACGACACCAACGAGACCGGGTACGCCAGAGTGACCATCAAGGTGTTCCTGGACGACCTGGGCCTGCTCCAATCTAGACTCAACCTCCTCGTCGACGATCTCCAGGCCGAAGAGCCGATGACGCTGCAGGAGCTGGTGACGGCACTGATCAGTCTGGAGCACGAGCACCACACCCAGAGAAGCCCTAGCGTCGGCAGCTGGGAGGAGGTCTCGTCCAGCACCCCCATTGATGACGGTACGGCCATGGGACGACCTGTACAGCGGATGCACGAGTTCGGACCCAGGCTTCACGCCCAGCGATCTCCTGCCCGGCCATGGCCCAAGTTCCAGCTCCCGGTACACCCGGTGGTGTTCGAGCCGGAGGACATGCAGCGCAAGGTGGCTGAGAGACACTTTGAGATCAGCGCCAAGGCGTGCTTCCACGTGCTCTTTGGCGACAAGAGCTTCGTGTTCCCCAAGCTCTACTTTGAGCGAAGGGCACAACGCATCGCTCAGGGCCCGTGGGTGCTGGAGGACCACGGGCGCATGAAGCGGGAGTTCAAGTTCAAGGTGGACTACCCCGACATCCTTGGACGGTCCAAGTCGGCCGACGTGACCGACTACCAGACGATCGACGTGTTCCAAGACCACGTCACGTACGTGGTCAGTCACGTAAAGACGGCATGGCATCTACCTCACTCGCAACACCTCAAGCTCGTGGCTAAGATTGTCATCACGCACGTGGCAAAGTCCAAGTGCAAGCTGGCCATTTTCACAAGAGTGGACTGGTCCAAGATGCCGACATTCTCCAAGGCACTCGTGGAGCGTCAGGCTCTTGACGACGCAGGGCGAGACGCCGAGGAGCTCGCCGACGTCACGACAGATCAGGTGCGCAAGCTGGGACCGCACAGCCGGACAAAGCGGGCGATCCAGGTGTATGGCAACCTCGGCCAGCAGACGCAGGTGCTCCTCTTCTCGCCAGCCGAGACGGAGTCGGCGAAGAAGCAGGTGATCAAGGCGCGGACGCTGACGGCCATGCTGCTGGAGACGGTGCGGTCGTTCGGCGAAAGCGCGCTTACGTCTGTCATTATGTGGTCTATTGCAGGAGTGCGCAAGCTCTTTAGCGTCATCACGGCACACAGGCTCCTGCTATTGTTACTCGGCTTCAGCGCCCTCATCAACGCCTTCTGGGCGGGCAAGGAGAGCTCTACGTGGTGGGCGGAGAGGCAGGCGACGCAGTACATGCGGAACCTGGGCATTGGACCGAACGTCATGATGAGCAAGGCCATTTATCTGGCTGATATTAGCGATGCGTCGGGCACAACGGGCTACAACAGCACATGGCCCGAGGACAGCGCTTGGTGAGTCTTCTGGTGATGGGTCATTTTTGGGTGCATTGAACGTGCTAACACAGGTCATAGCTTCACGGCGTTCCAGCTGATGGCCAACTCGACGGACATGGACGCGCCGCATAACGATGCTGGTGCGGCGCTGTCGTCGTCATGGGGCAAGGCTACGGCACGGAGGATCCGTCGCACGCGGCAGAAGCTGGGATCCTACCGGCACGATCTGCTCGTGGCGATGCGGGTGGTGAACAGCATTGAGCGGGAGATGGTGCAGTCGGAATGGGAGAACTGGCTGGCGGACGAGACGCAGCGGTGCGGACAGCTCAAGATGCTATTGCGGGAGGAAGGCGGAGAGTCCAAGGCAAAGGGCTCGTCTCAGCAGAAGGTGCTGGGCGGGGAGGAGAACCAGCGGCGACAGAAGCTGCAGGCGTGGCATGAGTCGTACTGCGGGAGCTGCCAGCTGGACCAGAAGGCGCTGGCGGCGACGAGGGACTCTGCGGGGCTGTGAGGAGGGAGAGGTTATGAGTGTATAGATGCGTAGTCGGCTTCGCGCGTATACCCCTTCGCGAATACAATGTTAAGAACTCTGATGTATCTCGGGCAAGAAATCACGGGAAGACCAGGAAGTGGAAGTGTTGTGATATCTGGAGTGTCCTGCCTTGCTACGGGAGCCATCCGCCGAATCAGGATCATGATGATGCTGGCCAAGCCTTCTCGAACAAGCACCCTGGCGATCTCGATGGTGTTCTGGGCGGGGACCGTGGGCTGTCGTCGGTTGGACTACTTGATGTGGACATGTCTACAGCGATCTTAGTCTTCCCCAGTGGTCGCGTGCCAGTCAGCGGGGAGCAACCACACCAACGACGCCGACGAAGCCGAGATGCCGCTATCCCGATGCCTCGTCTATTCCATCTACTTAAAGAACATGTTGCCTCGTTCACAAGGAAAGGAAATTATGTCCTTCAACCCCTTGGTGTCATGTCGGGTTCCTCGCATCAGGCTCGGGTTCATGTCGGGACCATGTCGGGTTCCCGCTGGCTGCCTGCTTCAACACAGCGGACAGCATGTCCCGGAGTGGCCGGTTATTGGCTGCGCGGGAGCCCGTGGAACCCCGCGGTGCGTGACGTCGTGTGTTCGGAAACAGGGGTCCAAACAGCAGGTCGAGGCCCCCCGGCGGGCAGGTCCGCCCCACAAGGCGGAGGGCCACACCGCTGTCATTGCCGTGTTTGCAGAACTGAGAAAGGCAGGCGCCGGAGTCCAGGACCTTCCCTGAAGTGACGTAGAGCCCGGTCGCACCTGCTTGCTGTTGGCCTTGGATTATCTGAGCAACCTGACCTGAGCAACGGGAGGGAAAACGATCGAAGATCGTCGCCCGGACCGTTGAGACAACTCGCGTGCTGGAGCGTTTGGTCCGCACTTCCCACTTCCCTCCCCGCCTTCTTCCTCCGCGTGGCTTCTGGCCTTCGATTCAATCATCTTGGCCTGATCTTCTCCAGCTTTCGCAGTAGCTCTGCCTTGCGTTTGAACACGCGCCTCCGCTGCCGCCCCCCGCCGACGCCATTTATCCCAGGATACAAGGGGCTTGCCTTGGCTTACTACAGCACGAGCACGCAAAAAAAGGCTGGGCATCTTGAACCTGCTTCCTTGACTTGCGCCGCGTCCATCCTCAAATGCCAAATCTGCTCAACATCTTCACCCTCTCCTCCCACATCTCTCGCCCCCTCGATTATTAACAAACGACGCCAACGATACAAATCACGGACCGTTCCCTCTTCCCAACGGACGGACCCCATTGAGCGACGTATTTCAAATCCGGCCGGACCGAGTCATTGTCCGTTTACTGTCACAGGCGCAAACTAGTCTCACCGAACTTCCCGGACTCGTCGATTTTCTTGCTTTCACCCCGTCAACCCGGGATTTGCCTCGATACACACGCGCGCTCCCGAACCAGCCGGAGCCCGTCCAGTACGGCACCCCGAGCGCCCGAGGCAAATCGTTATTTCTCGTCCTGCCCCCCCAAGCCAGCGCCACATCGCGACTTCTCCCGCTAGCAATACACCCACCTGCCTCGGTCTCGGTTCGTCATCATGGGGAAACACCACGAGCCCCTGCAGTCTTTGTGCCCCATTGACTGGGACGCTGCCGCCGCCGACGGCCTCGGCGATGTTCTATCCGGCGCCCTGGCTGGCGCGCAGACCATTATCGACTCTATACCCGTGCCAGCCTCTCTGCAGGCTGCGACGTCGGCCTCGTCGCCCCGCCGCCCGCGCTCCCAGACCGACCCGCCAACTCCTTCCGCCGCGATAAACCGCTCCCTGTCGACCAGGCAGTCCGCCGCCCAGCTGCAGCAGGCGCAGGACCTCATGAAGGAGTGGAAGGACGTCAAGATCAACGCACGCGACAACCCTCTGTCCATCAACGTGTACAAGCTCGCCGCCAAGGACGGCCGCGGCGCCTGGTTCGCCCGGAGGAGTGTCCATGATGGTCTGACGTTTGAGAAGTGGAAGCTCGGCCTGGAGCGCGAGTTTCTCGAGTCCATGAAGGTCCAGTCCGGACCCGGCGCCGGAAGCATTCGCGGCATTGGTGCCGAAAAGAGGGTCGAGCATCACGAGCTCGAAGGCATTGGCAAGGCTGAAGGTGAGCGCATCCTTTCCTCCCACACACATTTGCCTAGCCTGTGTACTGACGATTCGTAGTCTATCAGCTGTCGGCTCAGTTCCCCGGACCTACCGCCCCCCGAGACTTTGTCACTTTGCTCCTGACCGCCGAGACACCGCAGGATACCCGTAAGAAGGGTGGCAAGCGGCCACTGCGATCCTACATTATCGTGTCGAAACCATGCGACCACGCCGAGTGCCCTCCCCGCCAGGGTTACATCCGGGGCCAGTACGAATCCGTCGAGATCATTCGCGAGGTTCCCACCGACAAGCCAGCAATCAGAAGATCCATGTCCAGCGTCGCAATAAGCGAACGGCAAGGCATCGCCGAGGACATGAGTAAGGAAGCTGTTCTCCGCGCTGCGCAGAAGAAGGCGGGCCACGACCACCGACATAGGGGGGTTTCTGTCAACAGCGCCCCGGCAAAGGAGGAAACTGGCGATGCGGCCGCCGACGACGAGGACGACGAGGAGGTCACAACAACGATCGAGTGGCTTATGGTCACCCGCAGTGATCCCGGCGGTAACGTGCCGCGGTTCATGATCGAGAGGGGTACCCCCGGCGGCATAGTCAGCGATGCTGGCAAGTTCCTTAAGTGGCTGAACGCCAAGGCCGCCAACGACTTTGCCTCGGAGGACGTCGCAGAAGGAACGGCAGATGTCGCGAAGAAGTCGGCGGTCGAGGCTGAGGACCTGAAATCAAAGTCCAAGAGTGTCGCGCCGGCGCCCACGGCGAATCTCCTGCCAGACGACACACGGCAGGAAACTCAGGCTTCGCAAACCTCGGCCGAGACATCGTTCGAATACCCCAGTAGCAATGGCTTGTACGGCATGATCTCGGGAGCCATAGGGTACGCCAGCTCTGCCGTCGCGCAGCGGTTGCCGATTCCCATTCTATTCCAGAGCGCCAACAACAGCAGCCACGAGACGATTCCCGAAGTTGCCGAGGAGGATGGCTACAGCAGCGATACGAGCGACGCCTCGTCCATCCGGTCCTTTGCTTCCGCTGTTGAGGGCAACGAAAGCGACATCAGCCCTCCACCCGTCAACAAGGAGGACACGGCATCCGTCGTCTCGGACGAGTCGACGGTCAAGCGTACCCTGACTCAATCAGCATCCTCGCACTACGAGAGAGACCTTAAGAAACTCCAGGACCGCCGACACAAGATGCACGAGAAGATGAACAAGCTGCAGTCACGCATGACGAACAAGCGCGCCGGCGACTCTGAAAAGGACGCCGCGGCCATGGCCAAGTTGCGTGAGAAGCACGACCGCGACGTGGCGAAGCAGGAGGAAAAGTACCGCCGCGAGCTGCGCCGCTTGGAAGAGAAGCGCGACGCCGAGCAGCGTAAGGCCCTGGAGCGGCGCAAGAAGCAGACGGAGCGCGAGGAGAAGGCCAACATCCACCTGGAGCTTGAAAAGGCCCGTGCCGAGCGCGACTTGGCCTTCCGCCAGGTCGAGCTCCTGAAGCTGCAAGTCGGCGAACTGCAGTCTCAGAACACAAAGCTCGTCGCTGAGATGGGGCGGATGAGCAATGCCAGTCCCGAGGGGCGCGCAAGGCGAGAGGCCATGGTGCGGCGGGACTCGGCACGGAGCAGCGCAGCGAGTAGTGCCGCTGGAAGCGCGGCCAGCCTCAAGGTACAAGGTGGTCCGCCGGGCATCGCCGCGTCTACCTAGGCGGTGCTGCGCGGGGCGTCATAGGGGCGTGGGTGAGGCCTCGAAGAGGGGACTGACTGCATACACACATGGAGTTGCTGCATGTCGCGAGCAGAATGTCTAGTCTAGGCTTGGACGTCATTGTATTATCAGCGGGAGTTGGCAATTTGAAGTTCACAACCAAATCTCACTGAGCCTATCGTTGTCGGTGATGTGTCTCGTTTGGATGCCAGCGCACAGGCATCGCTAGAAGCTTGATAGTTTCGATAGGTTCCCGGTGGAAGCTTCTCACCGAAATTACCACGCTAACCCAAAATGCTCAAATGGTCCGAGCGCAAAACAGGTCAACCCACCCCGTGCCGGCTCCACTCTGGCCAACTTTTCTCAGGCAGACCACAACTCCGCCCATCGCCTCCCGTCCTCACCCACAACAAAAAAGCCCACGGTCCGTCGACACCTGGAACCAATCCCCAGCTGACGACAGCTGCCCCTGCATCATCCGCGCTCACGAACAACCTCTCTCTGCCCATCTGCAAAAGAGCATCGAGAGCTCGCTCGCATCGCGGTGCCCGCCCTCCCTTCTCCCGCGCGCGCGCCTTCCGACCCTTTCCTTCCCACCTTCCCAGATGGCCGGCAGAGGCGTCCTCTCCGCGGCGGCCGCCGGCCGGCAGCAGCGCGGCGGTCGCCCCAACAAAGTCACCAAGCCAGGTAGCCGCGGAGGACGCGGCCGCCAGGGCTCAATATCCGTCGAGCACCTCGAGGCGCACCTCAAGTCGGACCAGGACGACGAGGCGGCGCGCCAGTCTTCCGTCGAGAGGGCCGACGACGGCGACGAGGAGGACCAGCAGCCGCATGATCCTGAGATGGACGCGGCTGCTGACCATGACCAGCGCGGCGGATTCGACTACGCTGCTCCTCCTTCGGCCAGCAGCGCCGCCCACAGCCTCCTCGCCAACGGGCCGTCCCATCACCATCAGCAGCAGCAGACTGCCGATGCGGATATCCACCCTGCCCTCCAGGGCCTCGTCCAGGCTCAGGCTCAAGCACAGCAGGCCTTCGCCATGGAGGCGCCCATGCACGCCGGCGGCGAGCAGCACCACGCGCCGCTGCCGCCTGCCCAGCAGCAACAAGGCGGCAGCGGCAGCAGCGGCGGCGGCGGCGGCCCGCACCACCGCACGGCGGCGGACCTCTCCAGGGACAGCGGGTACCCGGAGCTCGTCATCGACAGCGCCCTGTCGAAGCGCCTCGCCGACGCCCCCGGGCTGCGACAGGCCGTCCAGCGCCGCGCGGACCAAGGGCTCAACCTCAAGCGCCGCAGCAACGTCGAGGCGCTCCTCGCCCACGTCTCGGGCCGCGAGGCCCACAGCCCCTGCAAGAGCTGCCACAAGGGCTACGGGCCTTGGAACGGCTGTATCGTCGTCAGCGGCCTCATGTGCGGGAGCTGCTCCAACTGCTGGTTCAACGCGAGCGGTTCGCGGTGCTCTTTCCACGGTATGTTGACACCCTTTAGAGAGGAGACGTCGAGCTTCCCCATAGACTGACGTTCTCGCCACAACAGAAACAAACCTCCCCCAGCAACATCAACACGTCCCCGCCGTCGCGCCCGGCAACCCCGTGCCCGCAGGCTTCATCGCCCCCGCCACCCTCGCCGGCGCAGCCCTCCAGCCCCTCCAACAAGCCGGCCTCCCCGTCCTCGGCGCCGCCCCCCCCTCCGCCGCCGCAGCAGCAGCAGCCTCGACTCCCGTCCCCGTCCTCCCCCAGATCCAGCCCGCCCTCGGCGCCAACATCTCCGACCACTGGGCGCGCGACGTCTTCGAGCGCGCCCTCTCCGACCTCCGCTCCGGCGACCCCAACGTCCGCTTCCAGGCCCGCATCAAGGCCAAGGCGCGCAGCCTCGCCCTCGCCGTGTCAGAGTATAACGACTGGCTCGCGATGCAGGATAGTGCGTCCGAGCATGCTGGTCAGGGTGGAGGCCCTGGTGGAAATATCGATCAGGGAATGTCTCGGGACGCGCCTGGGGAAGAAGAGCCGTAGGCCGGCCCTGGTGAGAGGCAGTCGCCTGGTGGTGTTGACGCACAGGGGAAAGAGGAGGAGAAGAAGTGGGGATATTGGAGGGAATAGGGAGTCAAGTCGGTGTATATTAAACATTTGGCGTGCTGCTGACCAGATGGCATCTTCTGCTACGCAGCTGCGGCGGCGGCCGCGAGAATGGCCTGTGTCTTGTTCCGAAGGAACGGACACAACTTTTAGGATCAGGAATTAACGATTGCAAACGAATGGTCCGAGATGCTACGTGATGTTGACATCGAGCTTGCCAATGATAGGTCGCAAGGCGCGGTAGACTTGGCTACGCAAGCTCCCGTGATACCTTGGTCTTCCATCTCTGATTGCACCAGCGTAGACATCACAGAACCAGGTATTGGGAGCTTTCATGATTAAACTGAAATATCGGGCCGCCGTCCACCATGCCATCCTATCCACACACACCAACAAGGTCAACCTGCACGCCAGAACATGGGCGGCATGCCGTTTCAAGGGTCGTTGGAAAAATCCTCCTCTGCATCTCCTCTTCCAAGGCGCCGCCAATGGTGCCACTGCTTGCTATCCATCCCGCCGGCCCCCGTGTCCCGACCGCGCGGCGCCCTGAAGTTCTTCCCCATCCCCAAGGGGGAGCGGACGTGCAGACAGCCGGGGAGGTGACTGCCGGCTTCCGTTCATTTTTTTGGTACAGTGTCCGATGCTCAGCCTCCCACCATCGGACACGCAGGTATGCCGCCACCGCTGCCGCTCCTCCTGCCTTTCATCTGGAAAGACACCGATCAATCGATCAAACAGAAACACGAGGCCGGAAAAGAAAAAAGTGCCCCGGGAGCAAGCGATGGGCTGCTGCCTGGGAGCGTGCGATTGATATAAACGCAGGCAAGGAGGCGATGGGAGAAGTGGTGTTGCTTGCGTGCCAAGTACGATTCGGATAGTCGAGAGGTGGAAGCTCGCGCGCAGCAACAACTAAAAGTAAAACAAGACAGGAGAGAAGGGGGTGGAGTCCTTTCGAAAGGAACCGTCGGGGTGCCGTTTTGCGTCGTCGGGGGCGAGTGAGGTCATGAACCAACCTCCGCGACTGAATCTAGCCGGAGCCATGCCATTACGCAGTCAAGGGTATTTTGTGTGAAACAGAAAAGAAAGACATTAGATCAGGCCGCACAGGCGGAGGTTCTCCTGAATGATGATGTCTATAGGACGGGTCAGTTAGCATTGGTTCGGTCTTGCTTCTCGAGTTGTTAGGTGCGGGCTCACCATTCACGGCCGCCATGACGAAGCGGATTTGCGTCGTGTCCGTCGCGCAGGTGAAGTGCGTGTAGATCTGCTTGGTCTCATGCTGGTTCAGGCTGACGAATCGGTTCAGGATGTAGTTGCAGGCGGCGGCGTAGTCGTCACCACCCTCGTAGTCGGGGAAGTAGTTCTTCATGGGGCTGACGGGCAGCTTCTCCTTGAACCTGTCGATCTTGTTCAAGAAGAGGATGATAGACGTCTTGATGAACCACCGCGAGTTGCAGATGGAGTCGAACAGGGTGAGAGCCTCCTGCATGCGGTTGACCGTCTCGTCCTCGAACAGAAGCTGGTCGTACTCGGAGATGGCGACGAGGAAGAGGATGGTGGTGACGTTCTCGAAGCAGTGAATCCACTTCTTTCGCTCGGATCGCTGACCACCGACGTCGAACATCCTGTAGGTGAGGTCGCCGATGATAAACGTCGTCTCGGTGATACCGGTCGTCTTGACACGAGAGCGCAGAACGTCCTGGTCGTTGGGCATGTAGTCGGGAGCGGCGATGCGGGCAATGTTATCGAAGTAGCTGGGTGGTTGTTAGTGGGGGATGTCGCAATCAGAGGCAGCGCGTGTAGACTCACTATCTAGCCGAGTCGTTGAGCTGGTACTCCCTGGAGCGCTTGAAGCAGTCCTGGACACCGCGGTCCTTCCACAGCGCCTCGATGGCGCTGCCAACCTCCGGAGGAAGAACGTCACCCTCGATCTGGGCGGGCTGCATGAAGATGGTCTGGACATGGTACTCCATACGCTGGTCCTCGAGGGGGAGCTCGAGAGACTCCATGGCCTCGAGGATGACGCGCATCGACTGGACGGTGTTGCTGAAGATGATCTCCTTGAAGGATTCCCTCTCGTCGCGCGAGTAGCCGCCCTCGTGGATCAGCTTCATCTGCTTCAGGATGGTCGACTTTCCGGATTCACCGGCACCTGTGGTTTTGTCAGCATGCTGTAGTTGTGGCAGTCGGCATCGCGAGCGTCGGTGGTGGGATTTTCGACGAAGAAGCCATCGACTGCCCGCGAGAGCCTTTCGACGAAATGTGGTGGCTTACCGAGAAGAAGCATCTTGATCTCGTTGCGCTGCAGCATCTTGTCCCTCTTGAGCTGGTTCTCAATCTCTTCGTTCCGGGCCTTGCCCTCCTTCTCCTCCGTGCTCATTCCGCAGCCCATCTTGGCGGTTGCTCGTGATTGAAATTGATCGAGGTTTGATTATGTATGCTGGTCGGTGTTCGGGGGAGGGGAAGAATAAACGCGGGATTCCCAGGAGGTGAGTCGGGGTTGCTATGGGGGCGGGGATGTTAGTAAGATTGGGGAGAGACTAGGTCGCTTCCGTGGGACGATGGCGGCCTTTCGCCGTGCTCGATCCTCCTCTCGGTGCTGCTGATGTAACCGTGGTCTGACGGTGCTCGAGGCGCGACGCGACGATCTTCTGTGTCGCTGTTGTGTTGCATGCGAGGCTGATGCCTTTTCGTGATGATGGCTGCGATGGTACTGGATGGCCGCGGATGTGCCCAGTCTGGCTCGATGGCTTGGTGTCGCGTCGCGTGGTCAATTCGGATTGAAAACGATTTCAAGGAGCTGGCGAGCGCAGCGGCGGAACGAGAGGAGTCGTCGAGCTGAATCGTACCACGACAGGATATCGGCGAGAGGAGGATGCGAGCGAGCGAGCGAGGCTAGGCGAGGCGATGCAGGTCGAGGGAGGAGGGTGGGCGAACTCACCAGTGGCTGGGATTGCAACTCGGGGTCGACCGTCAATTGACTTGTCGAAGGGAAATCCGGGAGGTGGGAAGCGAAGAACCAGAAAGGAATGAAAGGACACAAACCAATCGCCCGGGGGTGAAGACGGGAGTCGAGGCGGCGGGTTGGAAGGGATGGGTTTGGCTTTGGCTTGGTTGCGACGGGTTCTGAGATTGGGGGAGGAAGGAGAAAAGGGAAGGGGATTTCGGGAGGACTGATTAATGCGGGTGGAGCGAGCAAGCGGACTGGACTGGGGGGGCCAGCAGCAGGCGACGGGGGATAATAGGAGGTGAGGGCGGGAGAGCAGAGCAGAGGCCGGGACACCTGGAGAGAGACTGTGAGAGCACGAGAGAGACGGGAGGTGGACCGTGGAAGGGGTGGATGGAATGGGTGGAAGGGAAGGGGGGGCCGGGGGGGGGGGGGGGGCGTGAGAGAGCAACGGACGTGGAGCGTGCAGCTGGGGGAGCGCAAGGAGTCTGGGCGGACGCCGCCGGCGAATGGGCGACCAGAGACGGCGGCGTGAGGGAAGCCGGCCGACAGGGGGGGCGCTGTCGCGGGCGGCGCGAGATCCACGGACGCACCAGGCCTGGGTTGGCGTTGCGGTCGTCGGTATACGGTGCGGTTGGGAGTTGCACTGGAGAGGCACCTTGTGTGGCAGGTGAGTTGGGCGCTGAAACAGCAGCCATCGGCGGTCCAGGGCGCCTGGAGCACAGTGTGATTTTTGTGGCTACAATCCAAGCTCTTCCTCAACTCACCTGGAGCGGGTACCTAGCAACGGGTGCAGTGGGGTCCAGGTCCATTGGATCGTGCAGGGCAGGTGAGGTGCAGGAAGGAACCAAGGGGCCAAACTCCACCCGTCGGGCCACTGAGCTGCAAGTGTGTCCCCTACAACCTCCTTGTACCTTTTTCTGCTCTGGCCTAGCTCTCCGACCCGACGAGGATGTCTTGGACCTCTTGCTCCCCCTCGCAAGGAACAGCTTGGGGCTCGCCGCGAACAAACCTGGCCTGCTCTCCTCCTCTGCAATTCCAGCGTCCACCCAGCACCCAGCACCCAGCACCGCGGCGTCGCCGGGCGCCCGGACTTCCAGCAACACGGCTCGCGAAGAGACAGGCAAGCCTCGTACACTGCAATCCCGTCCGTCGTCTTTCCGTCTCATTCCCATCCTGACGATCGTATTGTAGGTACAGGCCAGGCACCAAGTTCTCTGAGCGTAACCCGCCGAAACACGCAGCCAAAAGTCAACTCATCTCCCGACCCCTCCTCTTCAGGCGCAGGGCGCCTCATCCCAAGCGTTCATCCGGAGCTGCTGGCCTGCACGGTACTTGCCTTCATGCCCTGCAACATCAGGTCAGGCAGGTACCGGCACACGCAGCTGCAGCAGCGGCAGCAGCAGCAGGGAGCACTCGCCAATCATGTGGCACACAAGAGAACAGCAAAAGCGGAGAGCAGGGGCGTCAAACAAGCACCGCCAGTCGACAGCAGCAACAGACTCTCGCAGTCCTCCTCCTTCCCCGGTGCCCTCACCCACCGTTGAAACTTGACGCCAACTCAAAACCTCCTGGGACGTGCGTTCTGGAGAGGGTGATCGGCAGCCGGTCTGCGACGAGGCAGCTGCAGAAGTCAGTCAGTGTCAGTCAGTTCCAACAGAGACAACCCGCCGCGCACCGGCGCCTGGGACCGGCCTCGACGCCGCCACCCCATTCCGACCATTCCTATCGATCACGGTATGGCGCGACTTCTCGTTCGGTTCCGTGGAGAGGAGAGTGCTGTCCGGCAGATCGTCCACCTTGCACCATGGCCGCATGTGATTGATCAGGATTCAGCTCCAAGTGAAAGCCCAGCCAGGGCTCCCCCCGCCGAACAACGACCTAACCTAACCTTGTACCTAACTAACTTCACCTCCCGCACCCGAGCCTTGCCTTGAACCGGCTGCGTGCAGACAGCCGCCGGTCACAATGCTATTCTCACCTCCGCGGCCTTTCCCGATCGAAGCTGATGTTTGCTTGCTTGCTTGCCCACTCTCCAACCAGCAAGAAGCGACGTCCGTTTGCCTCGGGGGTGCGCGCCTCATGCAAGCTGCCGCTATTTATTGCCCGCCAACGGCTGCCAGCACATGGGACATATCATTGCCATGCCGCCTGGCCAACCTCGTCACATCCAAGCACCGTCACCGACTCCAACAAGCTGCACGCGAAGCCGAAGCGGGAGGGACGCCCAGAAAACATCCATCCCTCTGCAGAAGCACTGGGTAGCCGAGATGTGACGGCCTCGGAGGGGGAACGCCAGTGCCGGGGGCAGTCGACAAAAGCAAAGCGCAAGCTCTCCTTCCGTCGCCGGCGCGCCGCCACCCAGGAGCCCGCGAGACATGCCCCGTAGCATCGACTCAGAAAACCCGCCGTGATTGGCCTCGTCCGGCCGCCAGACCTCTGGCCCGTCATGTCTCGCTCGCATCCAGACAGCCTCGCCAGCCTGGACCGGTTCGGTACGACGATCAAAGGGCGGGAGGACGGGATGTTGCCCTTCACCGGCCACCTGCCCAGCCGAGACGGAAACCTGGCTTCAGCCGCATCCCGCGATCTGGACGAGCCGCCGGATCACGCCGGGGCGAGATGTCACCACACCACACACCCACCATCCAAGCCATCTCGGCCTCCCTGCAGCCCTTTTTCTTTTGTCTCGCCAACCCTGGGCCCCAGCAAGCAGCTGTCAAGTCGGGCACCTGGGCCCTTGGCATGCTGTACACCAGGACGCTGGGTCGTCACGCTCTGATGGGCCGGGAGATAGGACGCATTGCTTTTCCGTCCGCGCCGTCACTTCTCCACCACCGGCGACGTTCTAGAAGGAGTGGCGTTGATTCCTCTGGAAAAGTTGAAACAACGCGACGAGCCGCTCTCCGCAGCCCCAAGGGCCCGTCGCCTGTCTGTCTGCCGGCTTTCTTTGACCATCCACCGTCCGTCTGTGGAAAGGGGGCTCGCTCCGCCGCACCGGCTCCATCTCTAACGCGTCCCGGTGTCCGTGTGATCTTAGGGCCCTCCGGGCGGTGGGCGCCTCCACTGATCTGTCTGCTGAAGCACCGATCGCCGTTTATGCGCTTGCTTCCCTGTCCCTGACAAGTGACGAAGGAGGAGAGCTGACTGCCGGAGCTTGCTTCTGTCGTTCGGCAGCAAACTGACTGCTCGCAGCACGCCGCCGACCTGACTGTCGGGACCGGGACATCACCATCGGACAGACAACAAGCGTCCTGATACGACGACCAGGGATGGCGAAAAGCTCAGTGACCACAGGCCACAGCCTCGGCAATAGTGCCACTCGCTCACTGCCAGTCTGCCAGTCCAGTCAGCGGGGCGCGTCGTCAATTTCAACAAAAGAACCACGCATCGGCCCATGTCCTGGGCCCCGCCAGGGGCGTCCGCACCACAGTTTGCGATTCAACTCCCCGGGTCCCCTGCCCCTGGACCGGACCGCGCGCTGCGAAGAGGCGGACCGCCAGAACGATCATGCATGTGCTTGCTGCACGTCTACTTGGGATGTCCCGCTGTCAAGAAAACCTGCTGCTGGTCGTGGGACCGGGGCGTGGCTGGACTGGACATCCGATTCGGCATCTGACCTTGTGCGATGACAGCGCCGGCCCCTCGGAGGTTTTGCTCGCACTTGGTGTTGGTGGGCTTGGCCTCCAAAAGGTGAGGCGGCCCGAGGGCCAAATCTCGCCTTCTGAAATAAAGCTCATTTCTCGCGCGCCGACTCTTCGCCTGCTAGTCCTCTGCCGGCTCTTGGCCCGATGGGACTCGCTCGAACCGACCCAGCCGGCCAGGGGTGCCACATGGCCGCTGCCCTCCACCTTTCCCCCTTTTTTCTTCGATCCGCAGCCAGGTCAGCCGGCCACCCCTGGAATCCACGAGCCCCCAAACGGGCTAGGAGGGGGACGGAGACGGCAAAGATTCCCATCGCACGATCATGGCGAGAGCCTCGCCTCTCTACAAGTACTTCTGCCAGGTCAGCCGGGGGTCCGGCCGGGCGGTCTTTTGACCATGACAACAGCTGGCCGCAAGCATCTGACGACGATGACTCGCGCAGTAATGTCTTGAATGCTGAAGCCATTCCCGCCCAGCGCTGTACCTGTATGACCAAGTCCCCGCGGACTCTCCCTCCCTGGACTGTCTGTCTGTCTGCCCCGGCCGCAGCTCCGACCGGCCCTTGTCGGCCAACTCCTTCTCGGGTCGGTAATTTGCCCTGGGCGGAGGCCGGTCGGCCAGCAAACCTCGTGACGCCCGCTGCTGTCTGGCGAGGGGCCGAGGGATGAGGAGCCACCGCGCTGTTCCTGCAGACGACGAGGGTGTGGTGGCTGGTCCCTGCAGGCCTCTCGCGGCCACTATTGACAGACTATCTGCCCGGCGCCTGTGCGGGGAGCAAATTGACAGCCCTATAATACGGATGCCATACTCATAACGTCCGACCGTTGGAAATGATATTGACAACGGCGGCGGGCATCTTGCAGCACTGCTCAGGTGTCCTGCTGAGAAGGCGTCGTCGTCGCGATGAGGCATCAATCCATCGATCCGCGCAGCAGCAGCAAGCAGCAGCACCCGCTGGCCCACAAGGTCTTGCAAGAGACTGCGGAAACCAGAGTCGACGTTTCACCAGACCGCCCGGCCCGCAGAGATCAGGCGAGAGACGCTGAGACGGTCCATGCACGGGACGAGCCGGGGGGCAAAGCCAGCTTCTAGAAGACCTGGGGTCGGGGACATTGGGCCTTGGCTCCTCATCTGTTCGCCCCGTGCCGATACGACAAGACACGGCCCTGGTTTTGTGTGGTCGCATCTGCCCATCAGTCGAAATGACGACCGGGGGGGGGGGGGGGGGGGGGGGGGTAAAGGTTTTGATGTCAGCGTCGACATGTCATGCATGCACGGCGCGTGTGTGTGTTCCTGAATTCTGTGGCGGCGCCCTCCCCTCGGCCGGGCCAAGACGTCCGTCTGAACAATGCCGGCCGACGACTGCCCGGGGGCCTCGGGAAAGGGGGTCACCAGCGTCGCAATATCTGGTGAGGGACACACCTCCCTCCCCGGACAAGCTTTGGCTGTGAAACGGCCAGGCCAACGGTGAGGGCAAAGTCTCTTTGGGCCGATGCTGACCTACTGTATCAGAAGTTTGCTCTCGCAATGCACCCAGGACACACTTTTTAGCCAGCTGCCTGCTTCGTTCATCTCGATGGGCTCGACCGGTTATCAATCAGAACTCACAGACGCGGACGGGGCATACTCCGGTATTGACCGCACACGGGCGCGTGCCTGAGAATGATGGCTGACGGGGAGCTTGGACAGAAGATGAACAGCACGGAGACGTCACAGGCACGGCAAGCAGGCGGTTGAGCACGACCAGCGCGGTTTGCGTATCCCCCGTTCTATTACAGCGTCATCATGGTCACTTATCAACCAGGTCCTCCCAGGTGCCGTCGTCCACCATGTTCTGCCGTCCCAGGGACGTGAGCTCGACCGTCCGCAGGAGGATGGACTGCGTCAGAGCCACCCCCTGGTCGACGGCGAGGCTCAGCGCCAGCCGCACGGCATTCTTGATCTGTCGCCCGTTCAGGTGCTGCGCGGCGAGCTCGTCGCAGTCAATGTCCGAGGCGCCGGCGCCAGCGATGCCGTCGAGCTGGCTGCGCCAGACCTGGGCTCTAGCGGACCGGCTGAGGGCCTCGAACCGCATGGCGAGGGTGACGCGGCTTTCGAAGGCGGGGTCGAGGCTGCGAACGCGGTTGGTGGTGAGGAAGAGGATGCCTGGATGGTATTCTAGGATGCGCAGCATGACGCAGACCATGGAATTGCGAACCAGATCGGAGCTGCTCCGTGTCTCGAGGAAGACGTCTGCCTCGTCGAGAACGGCCAGGGCGTTCCACTCGGCACACAGGTCCAGGACGTCGGTGAGACGAGCCTCGAGATCGTCGGGGGTGACGCCCAGCTCCCCCATGGTCACGTAGTAGAGCGGACGGTGGAGGACCTCCGCTATGGCTTCAGCCGTGAGGGTCTTACCGACGCCTGGAGGGCCATGGAGGAGGAAAATGAGGCCGCCCTGCTTTCCGCCGATGAGGTCCTGGGTCTGGGGCGTCGATGTGCCTGTGCCGGTGCCGCTGCGGACGACGGCGCGAATGAGCTGCTTCCGCTCCTGCGACAGAACGAGACGATCAAAGGCTTGGTCCTGGAAGTCGATGGGGGACAGGCCGTCGACGAGGACGTGGCCCCAGGCTTTGGCGGTGAAGCTGAAGCCCACCAATGCCGGCCAACACGTCATGACAAACTCGTCGGGGACCTGGTCCCAGAGAATGAGGGCGTCGCTCCCGGGAGGCTCGGACTGGATTCTCCTCTTGGACATCCACTGTCTGTACCGCCCTGCGAGCTGGATAATGGCCAACGTGGCCTCGTCGACACCCTGGCAGGGATGATGGCCCAGCGATGCACCCCGCGCCATGTCCACCATGATACGGCCGCCAGTTAGTGACTGGGCACCGCTTGTCGCCATGGACATGACGGCGCCGTTCTGCCGGGGCCGGGTATGGTGGAGGAAGAAGCTGCCGGGCGAGTAGGCCAGGTACTTTGCGCCACCAAGGGCGTACCGGACGGCGTCTTCGGCCCTTGACTGCAGCGACTGTCGTTCGGCCTCGGGTACGGGGCGGTAGGAAAAGTCGGACAGGCTACGGGTCCGCACGCCGTTCCAGGCGGATATGACTTCGGAGAAGGAGGCGATGGAGAAATGGTCGCCGAGGGGGACGACAACTTCCAGGGTGACGTGGAAGATCTTCTGGGAGCCGAGGAGGTTGCGCCTCTCCTCGAAGAAGGCGTCCGTCACGCGGAAGGCGCAGGTTGTCGTCCCGGAGAGGATGGAGGCCTGGACGGGGACGTCGGGCCTGAAGAGCTCGCTCAGGGCGGAGAAGGAGATTTGCCCCTTGGCGATGAGCGAGCGGGCTTCCTGGATGGAGTCACGATGGATGGCCTCGATCCGTACGATGAGGTCGTCTAGACCGGCGATACGGATAGATCCCGCCGCGGATCCTGGGAGGAAACCGAAGCCGGACAGGAGGTCGAGGGTATGTCGGCGCCAGTACTGCTCAAAGACGGGAGAGGGGTCGGCGAGACCGGCGTTGTATTTCCCGAGGGCGTGCTGGAGGCATCGCAGGCGGGGGAGGATGTGGAAGATCTTGTCCGCTGTTGCGCGCGAGGCGTGGGGGGAGGAGAGGTAGGTTCCGATGACGGTGCGGAGGGAGACTGTGCCGGGGCGGGGTTCGAGGGGAGGGAAGTGGAATTCGATCTTGTCTGGGGTCTCATCTTGGTTATGGATGAGGAAGGGTTCTTGAGGCTCGAGGTTTGGGGAGGGTGACGGCTGGCGGGAGATGCCTCCGCGCCGTGGGAGGGGAGGGAGGGGAGGTGGAAGGGGTGCCATTGGGGATTTTCGAGGCTGTGAAGTGTTGTGAGATGTTCCAGAGCATGAGAGATGTCACCGGGAGACGTCTTTGTTACTTATCATCATGGTGGTGTTGTGATAGATTGCAGCTGCCTGGGAGCCAAGCCTGGCATCTGGTGCCTGGATGCGAGTGATGGGGCGTTTGGAGCATGGTAATCATGCAGAAGGACGCGTTCTTCTGGTGAACAGGGGAACTGTCGTCGTAAGCTATGGTGAGGCCAAGATCGCAAAGTTGATGGAGTCGTAGGCTGCTGTTTAACACCAGCGGAAGATCGGTGCGAATTGGCCGGTGCCTGGTTGTCGTCGGAATCGCATCCTGATTGGTCACGATCCTCGCGATCGCCAGGAACATGACCTGAAAATGGCGGGAGTTCCCTGAAAGCCGAGAAGACGGGGTGACCTCATCTGCCGGCCAGCGCAGCGCCATACCAGGCCAGGGTCCAATCTGCCGACCAAGTGCTAGCTTCGCGTCCTCTGGCCAGGCCTCGTCCTCAATCCGCTCGCTCCTTCTCGGAAAAGACTCTCGCGCTCCTCACCTCCTCAGTCGCGATAATTGCGCAGCCGCCCCGGCCCAGCCTCCGACACAATGGCCATTCCCATGAACCGTCTTGGCGGTCGCGGTCAGTCCAGCGTCTCCCGTCCCCCTGTCACCCGCCGTCGCATCCGCTAACTTGAACCCTCCCCGCCCACAGCCTTCAAGCGCGCCGACAACGACGACGACGAGACGGAGCGCGAGTACGACCGCCTCCGCGACCTCGCCCGCGCCGAGGCCGAGAAACGCAACTCCTGCTTCGACCGCTCCCAGGAAGCCTACCGCTCCGGCGACGGCGGTGCCGCCAAAGCCCTCTCCAACGAGGGCAAGCAGCACGCCTCGCGCATGGACGACTATAACCGCCAGGCCTCCGAGTTCATCTTCCGCGCCAACAACGCACCCGGTGAAGTGGACGAGGACGAGATCGATCTGCACGGGCAGCATGTCGATGAGGCGGAGCAGATCCTCGAGCAGCGCGTTCGTGCGGACAGGGACAGGGGCGCGTCGCATGTGTATGCGATTGTTGGAAAAGGCAATCACAGCGCCAGGGGCGTGCAGAAGCTCAAGCCGGCGGTGGAGAAGCTGTGTCGCGAGCTGGGGCTGAAGTATGCGACGGATGAAGAGAACACGGGAAGGATTCTGATTAACCTGCAGGGAGGGGAGGCTGTTATGCCGCCGCATGGGCAGCAGCATCATGGCCAACAGCAGCATCATGGCCAGCAGCAGCAGCATCACGGCCAGCAGGGACAGTACGGCGGACACCAGCAGCAGCAGCAGCCGTCGCACCACCAGCAGAACCAGCAGCAGCAGCACCAGCAGGACGACGGCGCGGACCTGCTTGCCAAGCTGGTTCGCAAGTTGGAGAAGAGCTGCTGCATGGTCATGTAGAGTGTGTGGTGCGTGGCTCGAGGGGATCTACGGGGGTAGAAGTGTATGTATTGAGGATGCCGCCACTTCATTGGATGCTTGGGGGCGACGATATGGACATATTTTGCTATTTACAGACTCTACTAGGACTAATCATCAGAATCAGCTTGGATATTTGGCAGAGGAATGGGTTGCTGGTTTGTGAACTTGCTACCTGGCGGTTGGCAGATGAGGCATGCCTTGATTCCCTGGGCAGACTCTGAGCGGTAGACTCTCCAAAGGGGGCTGCTGCTGGCGGTAAAGAGAAGGGCCAGAAGACCAAGTCTTGCTACTCTCCGCCAACTGTGCGAAGAAGACACATTGGCCCTTCGATATTCTGCCGCCCTCGCAAAGATGCCCTGTTAACTGCTCAAGGCACGCACGACCTGGAGCTCCAGTTGAAGAACCAGAAGAACGGCGGGAAACAACCGCAGAGGAAATCGCGGGGCCAGGCTTCCTCTTCGGCCGTGTCTCTTGATCGAACCTCCTTATGACTCGCCCACTTCCACTGCCGAGATCTCGGCCTGCGGATCATCCCGCCCACCCTTGGCGCCCGGCATCTGGCCGCGGGGGGCAGCAGGATTGCTGTACATCTAACACTCCGGAAGCCAGTCCGCCGCGCGAATCGGGCAAAGTCAGCCGTGCGGATCGGGCATCTGGTGGCTGTGGAGGTTACGTTACGACTCGGGCGTCTCATGTGTGGCCCATGTGCAGATCTTGGCCCCATTTCCCATAACAGATATCAGCTCGCTTTCGGGTCGGCAAGATCACGGGCTTGTAAAGATCCCGGAATGCCGACCAGACATGACGGGAGAGCGCCGAGATGCCGCGGGGGGCGTATTGGAGATGGAGCCATCGTGACGATCAGTCGCTGGCGATCCGCACGGCATGCAATGCTGTGGAGAAGACGACACAGGACGGCAGGGCTTTCATTGCGGACTTTGACTCAGTTCATCTGCAGGAGACAGGCGAACTTTGGGGGTAATCCGCAGGTTTTGGGCGGGATGGGTTGTTCTCATGTGTAGGGCGCAGACGAGTCTTGTTTGAGGAGCAGGCACGGAGTCTAGGATGTGTCCGTTTACGAGTACGGAGGTGCAGGTACGGACTTTTGTTTGTCCACTGTCGTCATGAAGCAGGATATATGTGATGATGACTCGGGTTGCAATTATTGCGAGAAGTGTGCAAGAATACTTAAGGCCGTGGTGACGAACGTGATCAGAGAGGCGGTAATCCTACAGGGAACACCAAATCATCCGCAAGTCGACATAACCCAACCATAACTTAACTTTCCTGAGCTCTAAACATCATTCTTGACATCATTCTGTGAGAAACAGCCCAAGTATGGCTGGCTTCAGAGACCTCGTCGCCTCGCGCCTCTCTGCTCTGACCCCCGCGTCAGCAGTCCTCCTTGTCCCCGTGGCGGTAAGTAAACAATTCAACCCGTAGACATGAGCAAGACACAGGACCCAGAGCCTCGAGCCAGCATCTGACACCTTGCTTCACACAGGCCCTGCTCGTCTACCTTGGCCTCGTCCTCTATCGACTTACCTTCCACCCCCTCGCCCGCTTCCCCGGCCCCAAACTCAACGCCGCCACACGTCTCCCCTTCCTCGTTCAGAACAACCTACAAGGAACCTTCATCAAGACCGCCGCACCAAAGCTCCATGAAGAATATGGCCCCATGGTCCGCGTCGCCCCTGACCGCCTCCTCGTCGACGGCTCCATCGCCTTCCCCGAAATATTCGGCCGGCGCCCCAACGAGTCAGAATTCGGCAAGACGGTCGAGTTCTACGGTCCCGAGAGAGTCGGCATCTTCTCCGCCTTCCGGGAAGATCACCGCCGTCAGCGCCGCCTCATGGCCCACGCCTTTTCCGAAAGCGCCCTCACCGAGCAGGAGGGCTACATCAAGAAATACGTCGACCTCTTCATCTCTCGCCTCAAGGAGAAATCAGCCAGCAACGGCGTCCCCGCAGACATGACGCAGTGGTTCAACTTTCTCACCTTTGACATCATTGGCGAGCTCGCCTTCGGTGACCCGTTCTACTCCCTCGAGAAGAGCAACTACCACCCCTGGATTGCCATGATCTTCCAGAGCATCAAGGGCGTGGGGCTGATCATGTTCCTCGTCAACTATCCCCTCTTGAAGCCCCTCATTCTCTTCATCGGTGGCCAGACGCTGGAGATTAAGAAGCAGTCCAGGCAGCTCGCGGCCGAGAAGACGGACAAGCGTATTGCCCTGGGCACTGAGACGCGCAAGGACTTCATGACGTACATTCTGCGCAACAACAAGGATGGTCTGGGCATGAGCCATGGAGAGATTCTGGTTAACGCAGAGGGGTTCATCATCGCCGGCAGCGAGACGACCGCCACTGCCTTGTCGGGACTGATTTTCCATCTCGGACAGAACCCTGAGGTGTATCGCATTCTTGCCGAAGAAGTCCGCGGATCATGGACGTCGGAGGAAGAGATCACCATGAAGTCCACAGCGCCCCTGCAGTACCTCCACGCCTGTCTCGAGGAGATCCTCCGCATGTACCCGCCTGCAGCTGAGATCCCACCCCGAGTTTCCCCTGGCGCCGTCATCAACGGCCAATACATTCCCAAAGGCGTAGGTCACACAACACGGAAGATTCTCTGAGAACATCAGAACTGACACGAGAATACAGACCTACATCACCGTCTCAGCCTGGGCTACATTCCGCTCCGCCCGCAACTTCACCGACCCCTTGCAGTTCAAGCCGCAGCGTTTCCTCCCACAGACACACCCTCTGTACGAGACGCGCTACGCCAACGACAACAAGGCAGCGTTCAAGCCCTTCTCCGCAGGGCCGCGAGACTGCATCGGCAAGAACTTGGCCTACGCTGAGATGAGGCTGGCAATTGCTCGACTGTTGTGGAACTTTGACATGAAGCTTGAGCAGGGTCAGGACGACTGGGTGGACAAACAGAGGACGTTTGTGGTGTATGAGAAGGGGCCTCTGATGGTTAAGCTGCATCCTCGTGTGGGGGCCTAGGCTGGCTCACTCGGATGCTGTCCGCCACCTGATGGCACACTTCGATGGGATCTGATCGGTAGTTCTGACGTGGTGCATCCCTTGCGAGGTTCATATGGTGAGACTCAGTCTCAGCGACAAGATTGCATACTAGAGAGGATATACAATCTCATTGATAAGAACCATGGCACAAAGTCTGGATTGAAGATGAAACTTCAGGACGCATGAAGCAGCATGACAACCCTTTGAGAAAGCGAGCCTAAGTCTACCAAGACACATGTTATTCTGACTATGACCGTCATGTTATCATCATAGAATTCCAAAGTTGCCCAGTCAAAGGGGTGTATAAGCGAAATAGACATCAAAGCCCCAGCCATGATGAAGCAGTCTCGCCGTGGTCAGCGGCCAGCTCTGGCCCCTATTCAAACAAAACTCAGGGGCGCCGCACGGACCAAATATCACCCGCCACATTCCTCCAGCCACACATCTTATCGGCCAAGCCACACCTGGCCGCCATCCCGAACCTGGCAGTGACGGTGGTCGAGAGCTTCCAAAGAAATTTCCGTCATCGCATCGAGTCTCAGCATCCGCATCCGCATCCCTATCTCAACACACCCCGAATCTCTTCGATCAACCCCCTCACATCACAATGGACGGGTAAATCAACCTTGGAACGCCTCGGAAAAGGGGCGCGACCCCTTACTGTTCGAGCATTCCCGCTGACCTTACCCCCTTCCAGACTCACGAAAGCCGAGGAGAACCAGCTCCAGCAGCGCCTCCAGAAGCGCCAGGTCAAGGAGTTCATGAACGTAAGCACCGCCGCCTCCCAGCGATCCCACCAACCTCAAAACATCTGTCCCCGCGCCAAACGACCCTCTCCAAGCATTGACTGACGCGCCCCCTCCACTCCAGATCTTCGGCAACGTCGTCGACCACTGCTTCTCCTCCTGCATCGAGGACTTCACCTCAAAGTCCCTCTCCTCCCGCGAGACCGGCTGCATCACCCGCTGCGTCCAGAAGCAGATGTTCTCCCAGCAGCGCCTGAGCGAGCGCTTCCAGGAGCACAACGCCGCCATGACCGCGCAGATGCAGAACCAGTAAGGCGACAAAGTAAAGAGGAAAAGGGCGAATAATGAACGAGCCTGCGACGAATACGCACCCGGCGGAGAGACGGGCGGGACACGCTTGGCGCACGAGACGGGAGATTACCCAAGTCCAACATGTAACAACAGAAGAAACCGGCGGCGTCGGAGGGGATATGTTCTCCCGGCTCGATGGCCGCCCTGTATGAAGCGGAAGAGGCAGGCAAGCTCTTCATTGTACACCATCCCGTCGGGGAATATGTATAGATACTGAGGCACGCGTTTTGCCGCCTCGAATAATTGGCGGCGAGGGATGCCCAATTTCTACTCCATGACTTTTTACACACACTGGTTCACATGCGAAGCTCTGTTCGAAATGCCGGGTATCGTCGCGGTTCGAGTACCTGATTCTACCTGTATCGAATATGCCAGCCACCAGCTCGGCGCGCGGCCCTATCCATGTCCAGCAATACCATCATCTTGCCTGTGAAAACGCAAATAAGAACTCTGCCAACGCCTGAAGCCCTTTTTCTACACGGGGCCGGGAGGCGGCCCTTGCCATATGTATCCTCCGCTTGCTACTATTCCAAATCCTCGCCCAGGACATCCCTGACGGCCTCGAGCTGTGCAATCACCTTGAGCTCGAGGACGTTGTCGGGCCTGCCCTCCTCGCCCGGCGCCCCTACGGTCGTGGACCGCCACTCGACCTCGCGCTGGCCGAGCGGAAGCAGCCGCTCCTTGAGGAGCCTGCGTGTCGATAGCCAAAACTCGACGTTCTCCAGCAGCGACGCGGCGTCCCAGTCGATCTCGGGGATGTCCCTGGTGTTGTTCACCCGCAGCGCCCTGATCACCTTGACCAGCAGAGACAGCGTGTGAACCTCCGAGACCGCCAGCAGGGTGACGTAGTGCGGTGTGTCGCGCGAGGCCGTGCGGCTGGCCCCCGGCGCCTCGAACCTCTCGACGCTCGATCTAAGGAGGTGCGGGAATTGGTTGAGCACGTACGCGATCTCAGGCGCAACTGTCCCGCCAAGTGCGGTGAGGAGGTTGAGGAGGAGGGGCAGTATTCCCTTAGCCCAGATGCTGTAGCACCTCTGCGCGCCTGCGACCTCGGAGAAGGGGGAGATGATGGGTTTGCGCATGAAGTTCGTGATGTTTGCCGACGTCAGGTGGCTGAGGACGCCGTCTGCGGCCATCTGCTCGGCGACCATGGGTAGCGTGGAGAGCTCCAGGAGGAAGAGCAGGCTGAGCTCGCCGTATATCGGGTCTCCTTCCACCGTGAGCCGGTCTGCCCAGGAGAAGAGAGAAGTGGCAGCGTGCATGACATCGTACGATGCCATGATGTTGAGGACCTGCGTCTGGCACTGATCCATTCCTGGCATACCCAAGCAGGCCTGCAGGATAGCCGTCAGCAGCGCCAGATCTTCCGGCGCCACCAAAGCTTCTGGATCGTGGATGAGGGTGACCATGGACCTGAAGCCCTTGGCAACCACGTTGTCAAGCATGCTGAGCACTGTCTGTACCAGCACTGTGGTGGACGCCCCGGTTCCTGTCGTTGATTCACCCAGGCCCTTCTTGTCGCCAGTACCGTAAAGCCGGAGGCACACGTAGACGGTTCTCAGGATTGTCCGGTACCGTTCAATTGTGTCCGCGCCGAACGGCTCCCTCAGGGTGTGCAGGACGCTGAAAAGGCTGCCCAGGAGATCGTTGATGTCATTGGCGGTATGTGTGTTGCCAACGAGTCTCCTCAGGAGCATCAGGGCCAGCGTTCCCCTCTGCTCGACGATGCTGACGAAGATGTTCTCGGGACCCTGGCTGGTCTCGTTCGAGGTCAGGCATTGTTGTGCAACCTGCAGCATCTGCCTCTGCACGGTGCCGTCCTTGGGAATGGAGCTGCCAAGTTCAAGGAGGAGAAACTCCCATCCACGGAAGAGCGACTGGACAGTGTTAGCATGTGACCTCGACGTGTAAAAGGGGCCACTCACGATTTGTGCATCCACAAGGGACAGGTTGGCGTTAGCAATCTCCATCTCCTTGCGGAAACCATCGTCCCGGCGTCCATGCCAGCCTGGATCGAACTCGAACATCTCGTTAGCCCGGTCCAGGGCATAGTAGAAGTTGGTGCCCAGTTCGCTCGGCTCAAGAGATGTCCTCTTAAGGCTATCGGGGGTCAGCCCGGGGTACTTGGCGGAGAAGTTCTTGTCAAAGTTCCTGTGCAGGGAGTTGTTGTAGCTGGCAACCTCGACACCGTCGCGGAGGTAGTAGTCCAGGTCTCCGACGAGATTTTTGGCAAGATCACCAGTGCTTCCCATCTGCCGCTGGTGGTAGAGCTGCATGGCAAAGATCTCGGCGATATACGCTGCCATCTTGGCCTCGATCGCGGCCTTTGTCGCATCTGTCCTTGCCGTCGTCGATGCGGCCTTGAGGCCCTTAACGAAACCACGGAGAGAGTCGACGTACGACGAGTCCTTCTGCATTGTGAAGATGGTCCAGGGCCAGTGGTTCTGAGACGAGTTGACAAACTCCAGCACGCGCAGTGCCTCTCCTGCGTCCAGTTGGCCAATCTGCTTCAGCTTGGAGAAGGCAGTGCTGAGCACGGAGGTAGGCAGCTCGGGAGACTTGGTCTTCTCTCGCAGCGCGTCCCGGGGCGTCTTGCCGGTGAGCAGGCAGTTAGACATCCACTGCTGGCGGTTCTGGACAATAACCGAGAAGAACTGCCACGTCGACTGAATCTCTGAAGGCAGACCCAGGGGCTTTCCGAGACGGGAGAGGAGTTGCAGGAAGGAGCGCGACAGGAGGGGTCCAAGGTAGCCGAGCAACGACGGCGGATCGTCATGAGCCGTGGCGGCGTTGACCACCAGAGCCCCGAGGAGGAACATCGCCGGCTGCTTGAACTGTTCATCGATGGCGCACAGCCGAGCAAATAGCGATGTTGCCTTGAATAGGTAGGACTCGAAGCCGCTGGCGGACTGCGAGAGGATGGACGCCACGCGCAGGAGGTTGGTGGCAAAGGTGATGGTGGCCACTACTTGCGCCCTGATTATAGCCAGCTTTCCGTAGTACAGCGTCGCGTCTGGGAGCTCGAGCGCCGTGATCCAGGTGCTGAGCAGCGCCTGGAATCTGAGAGATCCCTGGGAAGCCGACTGGAAGGAGTCGATGATGTAGTCCGCTGCGGGCCTCAAGGGAGCCGTGAGGGCATCTGGGCTGGTCGGGTCTCCAATGGAGTAGGCGTCCTTGACGAACTTGTCCATGACGGGCACAATATGCCGGATTAGGACCGTCTGCTGGAAGGGTGAAGGAAACCTCCAGGTAGATGAGCTCTCAAAGACGTCAACAAGCGCTTGTGCGATAGCCAGACCGACTCTGGACAGGATCCGGTCAGCGACGCCGACCCAGACGTTGTTCGACACCTGCTGGCGGCCGACATGCTTGTTGCCAGACTTGCGCTGAACGACGCTTTTGAGAACGCTGTCGACGAGGCTGGAGAACAGGCGGATTGCCGAGAGTAAGAAGGCGAAGCGGTCCGGTGTCAGGTCCAGGTTGCCGACCAGTCTCGTCAGCTTGCCGGCCCTAGCGTCAGTGTTGAGGAGGTCGCAGCGAGCCATGTATGACCACACGCGCGTAGGATAGAGGGGGAGGACGGAATGGAGGAACTGGATGCAGGAGTTGAGGATCAGGATGCCGGGCCCATCGGTCGTGGCCTGGTCATCCTGCATGTAGGCGTCCAGAAGCCCCGTGACGACGGTGATGATGTCGTTGTTGCCAGAGATGTGCCTGCTCGTCTCGTCGAGAAGCTCGTGCCCCAGTTTCAAGGCTTCGTCGCCCCTCTTGCCGTGCTTTTCGGCCTTCAGGTTCTCTGCTTGGAGGACGCTTGCCAGCAGGGTCACGACCTCGGCCACTTCTTCTGGCCGCAGATTCTCAAAGGGGCCACGGTACGTCTCGGGAGACAGGTGAATCTCGAGTCTCTTTCCTAGGAGGGCGAAGATGGAGTGCTCGTGCTCCATCAGCGCAACCCGACCCGTATCTGTGATGAACCGGCCGTATGTGCCGGCAGGAATCTTCAGTGCATCGTCGTCGGCAGATCGACGAGTCCATGAAGCTGTGGGGCTGAAGAGGGGAACGTCATCCAGAATCCGGAATGTGTTGGTGTTTTCGTCCTCCTGCGCCAGTTCGTACTCCAGGAAGTCATCCGGCAGCGCAAAAGTAAGCGTGGGGGCCTTGCGAAGGAGCTCCACCACTGTGTCGACGGCGTCGGCAGCCGTGGAGGTGCTGATCAGCGCGCGGCAGAGGTTAATGAAAGGGAGGAATTCGAAGGGGAACCGGCTGTAAGCCTGGTGGAAGTAATAGTCCATAGCCCGCTCATCCGCGAGGATACGGGAGGCAATATCGTCTAAGGGCGGCAGGGGGGCCTCCAGATCCCAGTAGCCTCTGCCGGTCGAAAGGACAGAGAGCAGAGACGAGACTGGGTCTGACTGGTAGCCCACCAAGGGGAATGTGGCTGTCAGGAAGTCGACAAACACAAGACGCAGACGACAAGCAAGGGCGGGGGTGAAGCTGCTCTCGTCGGATGATGTCGTGGCCGTGATCATTTGGGTCGCCACGTCGTAGACTCTGCCTTGGGATGTGACGACTTGTGCGAGCTGCTCAATGACCTGGAGGTCGTCCTTGAGCCCAGAAACGGCAAGGAATCCGTCGAAGGGGAGGCTGTCGAGGGACACAATGCTTCCAGCCGAGAGTCGGCGCCCGGTGGTAGGGCGCAACAGGGCTCCGGACTCGAAAGTCTCTTGGGAGCGCTGGTTCTGGAGAGTGTCGCGCTTCTCGGACCGTTCATTGTGCGAGATGGTCATGCGGTGAGAGATGACAGTCCACGTGAAGATGACTGGGAGTTGACTTTCGACGCCAGCATCTGCGGCGCTCAGGATAGAGTCGTGGATCTTGGTCAGGACCTCGGTTGCGGTCAAGTATGGGTTGTTCTCCTCGCCGTTAAGCTCGACATCTTGGGCCAGGAAGGCCATGGCTCTTGTCGGGTTGAGCAGTTTGAGTGAGATTCCGCAGACCAAGGTCTGAATCGGAGGAACGAGGGAGCCGACAGACTCGGGAACCTGGGCATTGTCAGTTGCGAAGTTTTGCTGCATCACGGGAGACGACTCACCGATCCCAGTCCGTCAAGGAACATGTATGCCTCCATGAGGGAGAACCACTCCAGAACAGTCTCGGGCGCCGCGAAGAAGTTGTCGTCGCCTTGGTGGAGAGCCTGGAACACGAGAGACAGAGAGTGAACAATCTCGGTCACCAGCGTCGTGAGCCAGTCCAGCTCGAGAGACTCGTGACGAAGCTCCTTCTCGGTAATGGCCTTCTCGTAGCCTTCCGACAGGTGCTCCATGGTTTTCGAGAGGTGCTTCAGGTTCGCCTCGATGATGCGCTCGGCCTGCTTCGCGGGGTCCTCGACGGGGAGGACCGGGTATAGTGGCTCGGCAGTAGACGGACCAGCGGTGATCTGTTTCGCACGGCTGACGAGCGTGGCTGCTTGGGCCAGATCGGCGGCCATGGCGAGGTATCGGCGCTCGGAGAGGTACGCACGGAAGATGCGTAGGCGCCTCGACTCGTCCTTCTCAAACTCCTTCCACACGTCGTCGGCGTCCATTGTCACCGTCGACAGAGGGAGGAGGCTCGATATGGAGCCATTGTTGATGCCTGCCGCCTCCTGGAGGTTCACTGCATCTTGTGTTGACAGGGGGCCTGCGAGATGGCTAGCAGGTCGGGACTGGAACTCCAAGACGACGATGCGGAGCGCGGCCACCTGGCTGATGTTCGCGCCTTGGCTCAGCCACTTCGCATCCTCCTTGATCTTGTTAATGTCGTATGCGCCAACGGAGTCAGGCGTGGCGTGGATGGGGGCAGTCTTCGTGTCAAAGTCGGTCTTGGACGACTGGTCGGGGGCGGGGAATGCAGCCGAAGGGTTCTGCAGCAACGATCGGACGTAGTCGTCTTGTAGGAACTGTGCGAGGGTGGCGCTTCCGCTGAGGCTTCCGGAACCGGGTGCGAGGGCTGTAGCGACGAGCTTCCAGCTCCTGGTCGGAAGGGTCAGCAAACCATCAACACGGCGGGCCGCAGACAGCGCAAGCAAGGTACTCACAAGAGGATGCTGTCGCCCTTGAGGCTTTCCTCTAGCGAGGGGAAATAAAGTCGATCTGACACTGGCGCCATTGCGACGGTGGTCGAGCGCGCAATGGAAACCAGACCGTCATGAGGTGCCGTTTCCAGGCAGGTTTGCAGAGCTAGCAAACGCGGTTTGTCGCGAATGGAGCTTCTTGGTGTTGAGCTTCGAGGTACCTGGGCAATGTACAGGTACCGTGCTTGCCTTTTTTCCTGGGTGTCGACCCGACGTTTTGCCGTCGAACAACACAATCTGGGGCGCTCGGGCCAGCTGCCGTTGCCCCACTAGACGTCGCCTCAAATGCGGATCCGATTCGGAGACAGGGGTGGTATCTTCCGTACCGTGTGAGGGCAGCCAGGAGAGGCCAGGCGGAAGACTTGCGCACTGTACTTTCTGCACCACATCTTGGTGCTTCGGACAGTTCGAATTGGGAAGCACCGCACTATTCAAGTACCGAAAAGCGGCGCTGTTGTCCGCTACCGTCCACTCATTCAAGCACCTTTTCGACGTGCCGATTGCCCTTGACTCACTCCACGCTCAGCATCACCACATCCAATTGTGCATTCGACGACATCAACGGGGTCACCAGTGAGAGTTGATTTGCACCCTCGACCTCGGAGCTCCCTGAGCCCTCAGAAAAGATGCCGTCCCTCGATATCATCGACCACTCGCCAAACCACCCCGACCCCTCTCCGCCCATTCCGACAGCATCCAATCTCATTCTCATCGACAACTATGACTCCTTCACCTGGAACGTCTACCAGTACCTCATTCTAGAGGGCGCCAACGTCACGGTGTACCGTAACGACAAGATCACCCTCGATGAGATCATCAGCAAGAACCCCACACAGCTCATCATCAGCCCCGGCCCCGGTCACCCTCAGACGGACTCGGGCGTCAGCCGGGATGCCATCCGCCACTTTGCCGGCAAGATCCCCATCTTCGGCGTCTGCATGGGACAGCAGTGCATCCTCGATGTCTACGGAGGAGATGTCGGCTCTGCGGGCGAGTGGCTGCACGGAAAGACATCGCCCCTGACCCACGACGGCAAGGGTGTGTACGCCGGCCTGAGCCAGGAACTTCCAGTTACGAGGTACCACTCTCTTGCCGGCACTTATGTGACGCTTCCCAAATGTCTCGAGGTGACCTCTTGGGTGGCCAAGCCAGATGGCACCCCGGGCGTCATTCAGGGTGTCCGCCACCGCGAGTTCACCATTGAGGGCGTGCAGTTCCACCCCGAGAGCATCCTGACGGCCGAGGGCCGTACCATGCTGAAGAACTTCCTGCTCCTTCAGGGCGGCACTTGGGAAGAGAACGCACGTCTTCAGAAGGCCTCTGGCACCAATGGCGCCTCCAAGAGCACCCCGGCACCGGCACCGGCTGGCGCCAAGAAGAACAACATCCTGCAGCAAATCTATGCTCGCCGCAAGGAGCTGGTCTCTGCTCAGAAGGAGATCCCCTCCCAGAGGCCTGCCGATCTCCAGGCCACCTACGACCTCAACGGCGCACCGCCCCAGCTTGACTTTGTTGCTCGGTTGCGCCAGACGCCATTCGATGTGTCCCTGATGGCTGAGATCAAGCGGGCGTCGCCTTCCAAGGGTATCTTTGACCTGAACATTAGTGCGCCCACGCAGGCCAAGAAGTATGCCCTCGCCGGCGCCAGTGTCATTTCGGTGCTCACAGAACCCGACTGGTTTAAGGGCAGCATCGAGGATTTGAGGGCGGTCAGACAGGTGCTCGGCGGCATGCCGAACCGCCCGGCCATTCTTCGGAAGGAGTTTATCTTCGAGGAGTACCAGATCCTTGAAGCAAGACTTGCTGGTGCCGACACTGTCCTCCTCATCGTCAAGATGCTGAGTGTCGAGGACCTCGAGAGGCTCTACAAGTACTCGCAGTCTCTGGGCATGGAGCCGCTGGTCGAGGTGCAGAACGTCGAGGAGATGGAGGTGGCCATCAAGCTCGGATCAAAGGTCATTGGTGTCAACAACCGCAACCTCGAGAGCTTCGAGGTCGACATGGGCACGACGAGCCGCCTGAGGAAGATGGTTTCAGAGGGCACCATCATCTGCGCGTTGAGCGGCATCAACTCCCACGACGACGTCGTCACGTGCAAGCAGGACGGCATCAACGCCATCCTGGTTGGCGAGGCCATCATGCGGGCATCGGATACGACCAAGTTCATCCGCCAGCTCTGCTCTGGCACCGAATCTGAGCCTGCCAAGCCAGCGACACCACAGTTGTTGGTCAAGATCTGTGGCACGCGGACTGCCGAGGCGGCGGGAGAGGCGGTCAAGTCGGGTGCTGACCTGGTCGGCATGATCCTGGTGCCTGGCTCCAAGCGGTGTGTCTCTGACGAGACGGCCGTGGCCATCTCCGAAGCCGTGCACTCGTACACACCTCCCTCGAGGCCAACGACAACCATCTCCACAACGGCAGCGACCGACTTCTACACCGCGTCGCTGACGCGCTTGGCATCCAAGCCCCAGGTGGTCGGCGTTTTCATGAACCAGCCCCTGAACGAGGTGCTGGAGAAGCAGAAGCGCTTCAACCTCGACATCGTCCAGCTGCACGGCAACGAGCCCGTCGAGTGGGCGAACCTCATCCCCGTCCCAGTCGTACACTCGTTCAAGCCTGGACAGCCCGGCCTCGGTCTCCGTGGCTACCACGCCGTGCCTCTCCTCGACTCCGGTGCTGGTACTGGCAAACTGCTCGGCGCGGAGAGCGTCACGCAGGCGCTGCAGAAGGACCCCGAACTGCAGGTCCTCCTTGCGGGCGGCTTGGACCCTGACAACGTGACTGATGTTGTCAAGGGGCTCGGCGAGGTTGCGGACAGGGTCATCGGGGTGGACGTCAGCAGTGGTGTCGAGGAAGATGGCAAGCAGAGCTTGGACAAGATCAGGGCGTTTATCAAGGCGGCCAAGGCACTGAGGTAGACTCGGGTGGTGAATGCACGATGCAAAATGAAACGCCGTTCCGGTACAAGAAGTACACAAACGACGACTGTCTTGCTGTATCGACTTTCATCTTCGGACTTGAATTCCCACACCAATGTGCTCGCTACCCTCTCTGTTACACAGGTTTAAAGAGTTATGTTCTTGCTCTTGCCATGGAGACTATGGAAAATGATGGGAGACGCAGTGGCAACCGGCAGAACTCTGGTCACGGCCATCCTGGGCGCCCAGAAGGCTCTCCTGATGGATGTCGAGGGCGAGCCGGACTTTTCCAGCCCCAGGCCCCTCAGGATCTCCGAGCGGTCCGGATTATTGGACACATTCTTCCACAGCGTGAGCTATCGGCCGTCCTCGCCCACTCTCTAGGGCGTCATCGTCGCCATCACGGAGTTCTAGCAGGAGGTTGCCACGATTCTTCACTGGGATACCAATAGCATGGATATCGTGCCATAATTCCACGAGCTTTTAAGGGAATACAAGCAAGTCGAGGAAGCTATCCGAGCCTCCATTCTCCGTCCAATTATACCCTCCAGCTCATCCTCTTCGCACGAGGGGGCGGATTCGTCGGCTGTGGACCTCCCAGCATTTCTCCCGCCACACAGACCCTGTTGACTTCAGACTGGACTGTCGGTGAATCGCAGCAAGTGCCCAAAGGCTCTGCCTGTTGCAAGCAATGTCAGCTTTCTCGACGGTGGCGGCAAGGATATCGGGATAAAAGCTTACGTACCTGCGCGAAACGCATCATGCTCCGCTACCAACCGCGAAGGCGGAGCCAGAAAGCCGTGAAGATGGCCAGCAGCAGCAGGACCACTGCGAAGGTGCAACACCGCAATGGTAAGATGGATGGATCACTTCAGGATGACCTTCATGGCCATCGAGACTTGGTTGTGGATGAAGTCGGGGTCCAGGTTGGCGGCGTGAGCCGCCTTCATGAACTCGATCACGTCGAGGATCGTCGGGATGGGGGGAAACAGCCTCTCGAGAATTGTACGGCTCAGTCGGTGCACTGCATCATGCGCATCAGGCTTTATTCAACGAGGCGTGGGAAAAGTGACGGGGAGCATGACAGCTTACCTGAAGCGATGGCAGCTCCCCAACTGACCACATTGGAGACCTCCGAAAGGATTGCTGAGAGAGTAGGGTAGACGGGTTGGATGAGAGAAGCGAAGCGTTCAAGTGCCATGCAGCCAAGGGGAAGGGAAAGGGACCACATCATTGGTTCTTGGGCCGTCGAGGGACGGAGCTGTCAGGGTTCTGTGCTGTCGAGTGTCAAGATGTCAGGCCTGTCTTCTCGAGGATTCGGGTTTGCAGATTGCTCAACGTTTGGCTGGTATGGGGAAGCGAAGGAAGAAAGTGGAAGTGAAGCTGTCGGGTTGAGACGCGACACTGTTAGGTTTGTTGTATCTGGCACGTGACACCCGATCTATTCACCAAACTTGAGGACTCCGCACAGACCATGACCGTGGGCGGACTGCTGGCCAAACTCCCTGGAGTCGCCGAAACCTATAGTGAATATGGCCCAGGCAGCTCCACAGAAACATCACGTCCACTCGCTGCAACCACGAAGCGCATCCTTCCCTGTATGTCGACTGAAGACACCTTCCTAAGGCGCGTCGGTTGTATAGCCTGGCACTTACGCCTTCTTATGTACCGCCGGCTACTGGGAAGGCGGCTGATAAGCTCTTTTCTTTGAAATGGGGCTGTAATGAATCAAAGACCCATGATCCCGAGCATTGCTGGGCTGGGCCATGGCCTTGAAGTAGACAAGTGATGGTCTGAGGAGAAACTTGTCTATAACACATGTTGGGTGTCAGGTATGGCCAACAGTGTGTATCTTAAGGCAAACATCTGGTTTACTTCCACCTTCCGAGGAACGATATGATCGAAACCATGACCCATCTGTACCTTCCCGAGTCCAAACTCTTACATCCATACTTTCACAGCTTTTCACATCCTTCCGCGGTTCCAACTTTCTGGTTCTGTGATTAACCTATTCTTTCCCGGGTATCAGCTTTCACATGCACACTCGGCAGGTTCTTATCTTTTCCGCGGAGGAAACGTCCTGCTGCCATGAATCATCTGGTACTGCCCGAGTAAAAGCCCGGCTTGAAAACCTCCATCCCTCTTCTCAACCATCCAAACTTCTAACCAACCCTCTCTGATTCTCGACTTTCAACTATCGACAAGCATTGCCTCGTCGTACCTTGAAATCTCAACAAGTCATTTCCACATGATCTAGGGACATCAATTTGCGGAAAGACGTGAAAATCTTTCGAAAATTGGCGACCATCTCCGCAATCCACCTCCGACTTCAAATATGTCCAGAACGCGGGCCATTTTCAAGAACATGGTCATCGCCACAGCAGGACCCATGCCAGACCAGTTTACCGATGAGAAGCTGAAGCTGTGGACAGAACAGCGCAAAGGCTCATTCAGCAGAGAGTGGAATGACACCGTGACGCATCTCCTCTGCACAACCGAGCAGTTCAAGGGCAGACGGAAGAACATCCGAAGTGCGCCACTCCGTCTCTCGCATCAATGTTCAACTATACTCACGTAAACTCATAGTCAAGGGTGCTCTGGCACGCAAGAGGGATGTCCACGTCGTCCACATTGACTGGTATGACTTCTCCTGCGCTCGAAAGAAGAAACTCTCGGAGAGAGAGTTTGGTTTCGACAAGATCCTCAAGAAAGAGCGCGACAAGATCCGCAAAGAGAAGGCTACGGAACAAGCGGCGAAGAACCTCGCCCTGGGCGAGCACTTCATCAACCCGAGTGGGTTTACACCCAGTGTCACAGAGATATGGCTATGGCTGACTTCATGGACGAACAGGCTGCTACCGCATCTTCATCGATAAGTTCCAGTTCGAGTACAACATTAAGCTGTTCCGTACTACCAGCGACGAGTTCGGAACGTACCACGAGAGGTACACCCTCATGGTGAGCTATGCCCCTGCGCTTCGTCTGGTTTCTCATACTAATGGATACCTCCCAGCTGTATCAGTCATACGCAGTGCCTCGACTCTACTGGTTCGCAGTCAAATTTGCAAAGAAGCAAGACAGCGGCAGCTGGAGGCCGTCAGGCGTCGCCCGGCCCAGCGAGTGCTCTGGACCGTTCAAGCCCGAGTTCACCAAGTTCAAAGAGCTCTTTCGACGTCTGACGGGAATCGAGTGGCCAGACCGCATCGTCAGAGCTGGCACCACTGACCTGGCTCGCTTCCAGTACTCTCCACCCGTAAGTTCGTACTGCTCCATACCTTGTCGGGGCTTGCTAACATCAGCTTGCGATGACAGACCCGTGGAAAGCCTGTTGGGGACAACCTGCCTTCGGGCCTCAGTGTTGAAGAGTGCTTCGCGCTCAACCGAGAGCTGCGAGAGGACTTTTGCAGCCTGTTTGGCGATGAGGCAGAAGTCTCTGAGGAGGATAAGATAATCGTGGAAGTCGTGCAGGGGGTGCTCGCCCGGCTGATGAGGGACGTGGACTTGGGATAGAGATGACTCCAGGAGGGACAGCAGATCGAGTCAGTTGCTTGCGTGAAGCGTCGAAGCCATTGCTTTGCCTAGCTCCAAGCTAAGAATCAACAATTTCATCATGAAAAAGCATGAGTACGCCAGCCCGAAACCCCCCTCGCTGATGCAACCTGGGACCGAATACCAAACGCCGCCACTTCAACAAGTCCCTGCTCAGAACCTTAGCTTGGGCAAGACAAAGACGAGAAGCACCAGTGCAACCATCAGCCCATACACCCAGGCATAAAGGATCATCCGTCCCCACCAGCCCTTTCCCTCAGTCATGCGCTTGAGCGCCCCCATCCTACGGCTGGCGGCGTCCATCCCCCGCTCGGTGCGGTTCATGCCCTCGCCGGCGCGGTCGAGCAGCAGCTTATCATCCTCGAGGGTGCTGGAGAAGCGCTGGGACGACGTCTTGAGCGCGGTGGCCATCTTCAGGATCGAGTCGGATAGGGCATCCTGCTCTGCGCGCTGGTGGTCGAGGATCGCCTCGGCTGTCGCTGTGGAGGACTGCGTCGTGGCAGCGGTCTTGTTCGACGCCATGGTCGTAGTGGTGTTGGAGCGGCGGGAGGCGAAGAGAGCGGCGCGGGCTGTGGACACCGCGGTGTCTTGGTCGTCTCGGGCGGGGCCTCCTCGTTGCCTCAACGTGGAGCCTGGACTTGATGCATCGAAGGGTTCTGCGGGCCTGCTTCCCGGATCAGAAGGTGCGGGAGCTGCTGTTGGCGCAGAGGGAAGCGGCTCTGCTGGCGGAGTGGTATTTTGCGGCGCCACGGCTGGTGTTTCCGGCTCGTCTGCGTCGCCAGTGTCTTCTGTGTACACGTCCGTCGATCTGGAAGAGACCATGCTCTCGCTTGGTGTCGGAATGATCTCGCTGAGTATGTCTTCGCCCTCGGAGCTATCGTCCTCGTCCTCATGAAGCTGACCATCTGGTTAGCACTGCGACAGCGACGTGGCCAGAGGTGGCAGCATACCTGACTCAAGTCGTTCATGTGGTCCACCAGCCGCTCCGTGAGCTCCCTCTTCTTATTAAGGTCGGTCTGTAGGTCCATCCGTCTGGACTGTAGCTTGATGCCCATGGCCTCTTGCTCCAGTCTTGTGAGGAGCTTCCGCGCGTACTCCAGGTTCTATACCACTTGTCAGGAACAGTGACGGGCGTGATTCTGTTGTGAGAAGAATGCGAACCTTGTTTATCCTCGCCCTTTCAACTTCGCTCGTACGAAGCCGCCGCTCCCGATCATGGTCGGCACGTAGGATCGACTGCTCTAGCCGAGCAAGTAGTTGTGTCAATTCGGCAGAGGCTCGGTCGGAGGGGTTGGACGGCACGGTGCCGAGGGCTTGCGACAGCCGGGCCATGTCGGCGAAGATGGCGTTGATCGGCTGTGTCTTTTGCTTTTGGTGTTGGCTGGGGTCGTGGTCGAGGGGTCACAAGATGTCTGTTCCAAGAACGTCCCAAGCTGCTGTCCTCATGCCGTCGCCTAGAACAATGCTGTCATCGGGTGTCGTTGAAAGGTCAAGCCACGTGGCTGGAGCTGTGGGCGCTCAGACCGAGTGGCGCATGACGAGCCGCTCGAATGTCACAGATGGGCTGTTGTCCCTCACCTTCAAGCACTCTCGCACCTTCCGCACCTGCCGCCATCGAGTCCTCGTCACCCACCACGTCCCTTTATAAACCCCCGACTTCCCATCCTTCCCATCGGATGTCGCCGGTGGCCTAGTCGGTTACTTTGATTAACGCTTAGGCTACAAACTGAACCGCATCTAGGCCACTGGCGTAGAGGCCACCGCGCGGGTTCGATTCCCGCTGTAAGTAAAACCGCCTCACGAAATTAGGGGGGCGGTTTTCTACCCCTTCGGATTCCTGTATAACAGGATGCCCGGAGGGGGTCTTTTTGGCTTTTCTTCCCGCAGCATTTGCATTTCGCCGCATCGGAAATTACTAGGTCGAGATAATCCCGCCTTGACAGCTAGAACACAGGCACTTTAGCACACACTCGGAGCAAGCTCCGTCAAGGCCTAAGCATCGTATTTGCGGGCTTACATGCCAACTTCAAAGTGGCTAGGTCAGAGCTATTCGTGGCTGGTGGAGGGGCTGAAGAATGCTGGGCCTGTTGGTGATACGAGGATGCGGTTCACTGCCTCCTTCAGGCACGATTGACGTTGGCCAGAGATGGCAGTAAGCTCTGGCTAGCATCGGCAACGGGCAAACCGGGGAAAGCCACGAAGAAGACTGCGAAGGGGGTCTGGAAATTACCCAGACTTGTTCTGGGCGGTGGCCGCAAGCTCAAGGGCTGCATTGGACGCGATGCTGTATAACACGAGGCGCGCCAGCGAGACGGGATGACATATGACGCCCGCCGAAAGCCGCCTACTAGTACTGCCCAGCACGGCTTAGGCCCAATTTGGGTTGCAGTCGTCTTGGGTTGCGAGGACCAGTCCGCAAGCTGACCGATAAGTTCAGGCCAGTGCCTACGGAGATGACCCCGGCGGAACCTAGACCAGTGTTGTTAACTGCTGGGCGACGTGCGAGGCATGTTGGCCCCCTTGTCTCTGCCGTCGTCTGACCGCCTGGGCCTCTGAGCCACAGTCCAACGCGAAGCTCTCTCTATCGGGGTATCGGTCCCGGGCCACGACTGCTCATGCGTGTTCTCTCGTACCAGCCTATTAGGTACGTGAGGCTTGTCTCCTGCAGTCGAGGTTGGCCGGGCCTGGAAGGGGGGCATCAGATGCACTGGGAATCTAAAAATGGAAGCACTGGCGCAGGTGCAAGTCTGGAATATCGGTGCCTTGGTCGGCCGGGTCGGTCGGTGGCAGCCTGGCGCATGCAAGCGAGGGAGAGGCTCCAGGCCATTGGCAGAGGGCAACGCAGGCTGCGTTTGGTAGAGGCTGTCATGGAAACCATGACTTGGCGACGCAGGTGGAAGACGCGGGCGGGGGAGGGGGAAGAGGGAGTTGAGCCGGATTCAGGCTTTGGCCCAGCTTGAAATTGAGGTGTCAGTCTGCGAAGCGGGTCTACGTCATCGGGCATTCGTCAGATGGGGTCCAACGTCGCTGTCCGGTGACCCAGCTGTCGCACAGGGAACACCGGTCGGGGCAGGGCAGAGATGTGAGGATTTCAGTGTGGTTTTATCGACTTTTGGGGGTTTGTCGGAGGGTGTCCCCTGTTTCGACGTTATGCATCGATGGTGGACAACCCGGTTCGGCCAGATCCAGCAGCCAGAAAAGCAAGTCTCTGGACGGATTAAACGGCCATTTGGTAAGATGGGATGAATCGGGCGTCAATTGTTGATTCTCGCCCAGCCATGATGCCGGCCTTGGGCGGTATGTAACGCTGCCATCGGTGGGGGTGGGCGGGGAGGACCCTGCTGGCAGGATTTCGAGTGGTTGCTGGTCCGCCTATGGCATGTTATGCAGGCTGTTATCTCAGTGAGGTCGTCGTGACGAAGGAACGGCCGGGGGGCGGATGAGGGCGATGGGATGCGGAGGAACGGGCAGAGTTCCCAGGACCTCGTTTGGCCTAGATCTGCTGTTGTTCTCGCTTCCAATTCCATCTCCGTTATCGACTGATGGCAATGACGACAACCAAGAGGTATGCGGTAATAAAGCAGCGGTAGTTGGAGAAGATGCCGAAACAGAAATCGCCAACACTGAACGAAACAACACTGAAGCCCGGGGTCGTAGGCGGCAAGACCCACACTCATCTGCCCTGCCCTGAAACGGCAGTCGCAGTGGGGAGGCCCTGACGGTGCTCGGCGTCTGCCCCTGCCTCGGGCAGAGCCTGGCCCGGGCGACGGCAAGTCTGAAGACGGGGCAGGTGCGGGATGTGCAGGAGGTGTGCCACGGCAACCACGCCCAATGCCGTCAGGAAACGGTAGGAACTTACAGGGCAGGAGCACTGCGGGCACTTCCACGACTCTCCGTCGCAAAGTCCCCGGCGACGACAGGAGGACCGTCTCATTTCGAGCCATCATCGGCCGACCGGCGTGAACACCTCCCCCAATTTTTATGCAGCCTTTTTTACCTTTCATCCCATCCATTCCCATTCCACCTGCCCGCTTCAACGTCGCCCTCCCGACTCCAAGGACATCCCGCAAATAATCTCCTGCCATCACCAGGGAGAAGGAAGAAAACACACAACACTCCCAGGTCCACTCAACAGACGTCGATCCGATCCCCTCGTGTGTGTGCGCACCGACAAACGCCGCGACCTCACTTCTCCCCCGAGCACTCATCCCTGGCAGAGGCCCACGCTGACGGCCAGCCCAGCCCGGCCCAGCCTGTCGCTCCCTCGCCCTTTTGCGGCCTTCGCCCTACCCACCACTGGCACCCGCCCGCGACAGGGCCCGGGTCTCGATGCAGGCTCCCCCGCGAAGGATGAAGTAATCGAAATTAGAGCTGCGCCGCCCGATACAACGAACAGGACTCGTCCTCAAACAGCTTCGTCCCCCCTGCTTCGTCGCGCCCTCCTGCCCCTGTCGCAGACTGGCAAACTCTGTCGCCGTTCCTCTCGTCACCAGGGGACCGGACCCTCCTCGAAAAAGCTACCAAGTACCAAGGCAGTCCGACCGACACTCGAGTCCGGCCTCCTTGAAGCACCTGCCTACTCAAGGTACCTACGTCAAGTGCCTACCTATCTGACTGTACAAGTTGAAGTACAGCAAGTCGGTAGAGGCACGGACAGCTCATCAGCCCGCCACTCGTGCCTCCTGGGCCCTGCTGGTCCCCCTACCCTACCTACCGGCCACCTGCGACCGGCGCTCATTCGTGGCGCCTGCTGATCGCGCTGCCCCTCCCTGCTCTCCACAGCGACCTTTCTAGCGCCTGGTCGTGCCCACCTCATCCCCCCCGTCGCCGTCTCTCCAGCCGCATCCGTTCTCATACACTCCATCGGCCGTGTGCCCTGCTTCTCTTTGTCGCTTACCCACCGCTACCGCGACAAACTCGGCCGGACGACGACGACGACGACGACAAGCTCCAACCCTCGACAATAACAACACCCGTACCGCCTGTTCACTCATTTGGCGAAGACATCGTACTCGGAAGCTCCCGAGCCTCTGCCACTTTCACCAGCCGCGTCGCACTCGGGGCCGCGCAGCGCATGCCAGGAGTCAGAGTAGTACCCGACCGACCTCCGTCATCGACGACACCGCGACCTCGCATGCGACGCTCGACACTTCCACCCTCTTTGTCGCCAACAACCAACAGTCTCCCTCCTTGACACCGGCATTCGAGAAGTCATCCAGAATCGACTTGGCTCTGCTGAGAACCCATCCTCTCCAACCCCGGCGACGACGACACAATGTCTGCCGCCCCGGACCCCAAAGACGGGGCGCTGCACCACGCTACCTCGCCTCCGAATAAGCGCGACCTCAAGTCCTGGTGGAAGGGATTCAAGCTTCCCTCAAAACATCAAGAACCACAGGGTACAGACTCCTTTGCTTGCGCATCGTCTTTTGAGCCGTCGGCCGTCTTCAGTGAAGATGTTCAGTCCCAGTTTGACGCCTCCCTCCATCCCCTCGACTACATCTTGCAGCAGCAGGACGCCTACGTCCACCGCCGCCACATCGTCGTCTCAAGTGAAGCGACAGCCACCTTGCGCCTCGTGTCCCCTGCACGCGGCGACGGACGTTCATTCATGACAAGTCGCATGCATGCCTCTTGCGTCCCTTCTGCGTCTCCCACGAAGACTTCCCAGACTAAACAAACTGTGTTGCCAGAAACCCGACCGCAGGGCATTTTCGGGGTGCCTCTCCGACAAAGCATTACCTACGCGAACGTTGCCATTTCCCTAATCGACGAGAACGGAAAGAGCTACATCTACGGCTATGTGCCCATCGTCGTCGCCAAGTGCGGCGTCTTCTTGAAGGAGAAGGGTGAGAGCGGCTATCCAATACGAGTCTGCGAGGCTTTGCGCTAATCGCTCTTCATGACACACAGCTACCGGCGTTGAGGGTATCTTCCGCCTGAGCGGCTCCGAAAAGCGCATCAAGGAGCTCAAGCTAGCTTTTGACTCACCCGACAGATACGGCAAGGGCCTCGTTTGGGACGGCTATACCGTGCACGATGCCGCCAACGTTCTCAGGAGATACCTCAACGATCTGCCAGAGCCAGTGGTACCGCTAGACCTCTACGAACAGTTCAGGCAGCCCCTCAAGGGAGCCACCAAGCAGGCCGTCGGCGACGCCGAGGGTCCTCAGCTCAAGGAGGGCTTCGACGAGAAGCGGGCGATCGCACAGTACCAGCACTTGATCACAGAGCTCCCGCCACTGAACCGACAGCTCCTTCTCTACATCCTAGACCTGCTCGCCGTCTTCGCCGCCAAGTCCGATGAGAACAGGATGACGTCTCAGAACCTGGCAGCCATCTTCCAGCCCGGCATGCTGTCGCATCCTGATCACGCTATGGCGCCCGAGGAGTACCGGCTCAACCAATGCGTCATTATTTTCCTGATTGAGAATCAGGACCACTTCCTCATTGGCATGCAGGGCACAGGCGGTGCCGATGAGCAGACCAAGAAGGAGATCGAGAACGGTACGCCACCCATCAGCGGCCCGACTACCCCGAACCCCGTGAGAAAGTCGACGCTGGCGAGATCTGCCTCCAACGCAAGCGCCGGCGCCGAGAGCGTCCGGAGAGAAGGCAAGCTGAGAAGGAATCGGTCGACCTCGTCCAGACACTCGCGCCACGACGGAAGCACGACGCCCAACAGCCCCGGCCTAATCGCGACCCCAAGCAGCGGACTCGGCAGAAGCAACACCGTACCGTCGAAGAAGTCGCCTCATCTCGCGGCGGGACGCTTCCACCGAGACATCTCACCCCTCTCCTCGCCCAAGGGCGCCGCCCTCCACGAGGTCATCTCCCCGACAACACCGCAAGACCCCAAGGCGAGGTTCGAGAGATCACCAGCGCCTTCGAGCACCGCTCCGACGGCAGCAGGCGCCTCTAGTCTTGCCCCGGGCTCCATGGCCGGCAGCGGAAGAAGCCAGGAGCGTTTGCTCGACCTGCCCCATGACCCATCAACGCCCCAGAAGAACCAGAACCTGCAGGGTCTGTTTCAACGGACGCCTTCAGGTGAGGCAGAGAGGCGACAGCCCAATAAGCTCAAGAAGAGGCGCGGGCCAGGGAGCGTCAACCCAAGCGCGCAAAGCTCTACAACCTCTCTGAACGCCTACTCGGCCGCCCCGTCACCTGCATACGAAGCAGCGAACCCCATGGAGTCCGCTATGCCGATTCCTGAGAACAGCGAGCCCAAGTGGCCCGCAGGATTTGAGGTGCACTCTGAGACGACGCCTCGCGCTTCTCAGGTTCCCTCCAGCGACACTCTTCACCCAGACAATGCTCTCAAGCGTCAAAAGTCACCGCCAACGTCATTGCATTCATCCTTCAACGAGGGGTCTGATATGGATCAGCTCGACGAGATCGCCAACACCACAACCACCGAGACGGCGGAGAAGGAGAAGAAGAAGCGATGGAGGCTTTCGAGGACGAGGAAAGACGACGCGGGCAGTTCGCCTCCCGGAATCACCTCACCGCGGATGACTCTTGGAGTGAACGATAACGCCGACGTCAGTGCGACATCCATCGGCAGCTCCGTGAACAGACCGCGGAAGAGCTTCACGGGCGAGAGCTCCGACCAAGGGTATTCGGCATACGACGGGGCGGGTGGCCAGGACAGGGACAGCGGCCGAGACGAGTCTAAGGGACCGATCGGCTGGATCCGCAGCAAGTACCGAGAGGCCAAGGAAAATGCGGAGCAACGGCGCAACAAGTCTCCACCGGCGGACAGTCGCCAGGCAACGGGTCTGTCGGCCGCCATCCTCCCAACCAGGGGAAAGAGCATCGACCTCAAGCGGGACGAGGCGAAGACTTTGGCGCCTCAGCAACCCCCGATATCTCAGCAGGCCTCGGCGCCGACGAGCGCTGCGCCCAAGCCCGCCCCAACATCGGCCCCAACATCGGCGCCAGCTCCCGCCCCGGTGACGGCACCGACAGCAGCACCAGCGGCAGCACCGGCAGCGGCCCAGTCATCGGTACAGTCATCGGTACAGCCTTCGGCACAGCCTTCGGTACAGCCGTCTGAACAGCCGCAAGCACAGTCATCGGTGCAGCAGTCAGCGCAGCAGCCGGTACAGCCTCCGGCCCAGTCGTCTGTACAGCCGTCGGCGCAGCAGCCTGTCGCTGTAGCCCCGGAGGCAAACCAGGAGCAACAACCGGTCGCAGTGCCTCCCACTTCTCAATAATCAGCCAGCCCGCCAGCGTTTTGTTTCGCGATGTTCAGTGAAAGGGACGGCGTCTGATGAACAGCCGAGGAGGGGCTTGGGACAGGACAAGGAGGGGATGGGTTTGGGACATCTATGACGAAGGGGTGGGAGGGACGAAAGACAAGACAGGTGTCGGTGGAAGAACCGACTGCCTCGTCACAATTTTTATATCACTCTGTCTAGTTTTCTTTGTTACTCGCCGTGCCTGGGCAATATCGGGGCCATTGGGGCGGCGGAACGTTCTTCTTCAGACGATATCACAGGGCAAGCATGGGAGATGGGTTCTTGACTTCTGGGAGCGGGCCGCCCGTCCGGCTTTACCGTGTAAAGACTCATAATGTATGGAGTTCGATTCTTGAAAAGGGGTGCAGGGTACTTTAGTCTCGAGATGCCCGCCGGACGATTTGTCAATAGAGTCAATCTTGTTGTACAATGCAGGGACCCCTGGATGGGGGGGGCCGATCTTCCCCTGTGATCGGCGGTGCGTCTCCAACTCGGGCTGCAAGTCGGAGAGATGTCAGACCATGTCGTCGGGTCGGAGTCGGACGATCTGATGGTGTCCTAGGGCCGGGACGATCCCCTTGCCAAGCCTCTGGGCGGGAGGCCGGCTCGTCGCGGAGTTGGTTTAGTGGCCGACAGAGGGGAAGGAAACAGGTCACTTTGTCAATGTGCGATTTTTTTGGCCTAAATAGATGATGGCACGGTCGTGTCTATTCTGCAAGGCAGGCAATGACTTCACCCTTTGAGGGAGGGGAGGTGTAAAGGTAAAGACCAGTGTTCCAGACGACGAGCTTGCCGGCGCGGCGGGAGTCTTCGTTGAACAGGCCGTTCCAACCCTCCCAGACGCGGACGGGGCGGAGGCCGAGCTTGGAGGCGCGGGGGTGGTCGAGGAAGAAATCGCGGAGCCAGGGCTCGATGCCTTCGAAGCCGACGATGAAGCGGGGGATGCGCTCGTCGGTCAGCTTTGGGGGCGCGCCGGGGGTAGGGTTGCCGGCGGTGGGCCAGAGCTCGTTGGCGAGGAAGTCGAGGGGGGCGTCGTAGAAGCGGTCGGCCTCGTCGCGGTAGGTCTCGCGTTCGACGGTGTTGGGGGCGGTGTGGAGGGGGGGTTCGCAGGTGAGGGCTCTTGCTGTGAGATGGGGGTGGATGAGGTGGGAGCGCCAGGGGGTGGAGTGGCAGGGGGTGAGGAAGAGGGCGAAGAGCTCGTTGTCGGTTGAGAGGGATGAGTTTGGGAAAGGTGGGAGGGCGGCGGCGGCGTCGGGATGGATGCGTTCGAATTCGCGGCGGAGGTGGGTGAGGACGGTGAGGGGGGCGGGTTGGTGGAAGATGGAGAGGAAGCCGGCGAGGAGGAGGTTGAGGGCGAGGGCGGCTTGGAGGTAGCCCTTGTTTCTGAGCTTTGGTTTCGGCTGGGGTTCTTGAAAGGTGGGCGCGGCGGTGGTGGTAAAGAAGGAGGCGGCGTAGGGGGCGGCCAGGACGTGCAGGAGCGGGAGGAGCGGGTAGATGAAGCGGACTTCTTTGTGCGAGATGAGTGAGAGGGCGGTGATCATGTTGCGGGCGATGCCGGCGAGGGTGGTGAGTGTGATGTTGGAGGCCAGGGACTCGGTGACGGGAGGCCTGAAGAGGGCGCGGAGGACGAAGGGGAGGTAGGCGATGGAGAGGAGGGGGAGGCCCTGGGAGAGGTAGTAGTGCCAGGGGCTGCGACCGTAGAAGACGGCTAGGGCCTGGGAGATGTTGAAGTAGAGGAACTTGTAGGGGGGGAAGGTCCATTCGCCGAAGTAGAGGCGGTCGGAGACCACGGAGGCGGCGAGCACGGCGGAGCCACAGAGGGTGATTTCGCGGATGAGGATGAGGCCGGTGGAGAGGGTGATGGGTAGGCCGGGGATGGAGAGTTTCGCAACCAGGATGGAGAGGAGGACGGAGAGCCAGATGAGGAGGTTTGTGGGGCGGAGGGTGACGGCGACGGCGGCGAGGAGGAGGGAGAGGCGGAGGTCCCGGAGACCGGCGGAGGTCGAGAGGACGAAGGCCCGGGCCGAGGGCGGGGCCCGGGGGTTCTCCTTAACGGGGGCGGCGGGCGTAGCAACGGCGAAGAGGTCCCAGGGCCAATAGTACAGGGCCATGACAGTAAGGGTCATCTCGAGGGAGTTTGAGAATGTCCTGGTGGCGACGAACCAGTGGAAGGCGCTGCATACGCTCATGGACAACTACGGGATACATCAGCAGGGGTGTTGTTGCACGACAGGCTAAGATGAGGCTATCTCACGGCAAACCAGGAGCTGACGCTATCCCGGCCGTAGATCTTGACAGCCAGCTGCCAAGTGTACCAGTCACCGGCAGCAGCAAAGACGGTCTGCACGACCTTGGGGGCTGCGAGTAATAGGGTCGGCCTCAGGGACGAAGGGAGCAGTCTCGCTGCCATGTCTGCGACCCTATACGCGGCTGCGAAGAGGGCGGGGTGCAGCGACGAGCGGAGCTGGTGCGTCCATTCCTGTGGCAGGGTGAGTGAGCCTTGTTTTCCAGAGCCTCACTTTGGTGATTTCAACTCACCCACGTCACCCATGCGCCGGCATGATCCCCAAACGCCATGCGCCATGCGGGCTCGAGAGACTGGAAGTACTCGTCGGGCTGGAAAAAGGTGCACAGCCAGTAGGCGTTGAAGGCGCGGAGGGCGAGGAGCAATCGGAAGACGGTGGTGGGCGTGGCCTCCTTGCTCATCATGGGCGTGGGCATGGGCATGGTTGTGGTGGTCGTAATCGCGGTGCGAGTGCCCGCCTTTGACTCGTTTCGGCCTGCCTTTAGGAGTTGGGGGTCGGGGCCGCCGGCGGGCGCGGTCGGAGAGCCGATGGAAGCCATTGCGTCGGGGGGGGACGTAATGGAAATTGCCTCACCAGAGGAAGAGGGGTGGGCGAGAGGGGGGGATCGGGCGATCAGGGCATCTGGGGGGTTGTCAAGTGTTTGATGTCCTTGGATTGATGTGGTCGTCGAGGATTCTGTCCTTTGGACATTGAGATGAGGCAGGAAGGGACAGGAGAGAGAGATGGCTTAGTCATTCGTCTGAGGTGGCCTGGCTGGGCTGTTGGCGTTGCCCCTGGCCGCCTGCCTTGCCCACCCGTACCGGCGGGCTTTCTAGTGGTGTCGCCACTGAAGCGAGCGGACGATTCAGGTGGACCCGGCCCGGGCAATGCAAATGCGCGGGGTCTGGTTGGTTCCGGTCATCCAGGAGGGTGCCGATGCAGGTACCTCCGAGTCGCCGGCCGCACGATTTCGTCACTGTCATCACACTTCCGTGGTCAGGCGAGGCAAGGCCTTGAAGCAGCGGTCTGGAGGACATTTATCCATACTATCGCCCGATTGACTATCGGAGGACACTGAAGATGAAGGGAACCTGTGTTATAGACCAGATAGATATTCCCTCTTATGTACCTCTACGATAAGGGCGGGTCACCTTGACGATAGCGTCCGTCGTCAGCCAGAAGCTATCAACAGAGAAACACAAGCACCATGCTATCCGCCCACTGCATGCCATGTCACAGAAGACATCTCCGTCCCGCCTTCCATGGTCGGACATGTCGCCCGATGACCGGCGCACCCGCACGTCTGCCTCCTTGCTCGTAGGGCAAACGACCGAAGGCTCTCCGTGAGACAGCCCTCCGTTGCATCCAAACCCGGAGACCGGTCCCGACACCGCCCCTGGAAACGACGTACTAATGCAACGAATGGCCAGGCCTTCGGACGGCGTGCCAAGGCCCATGTGACCTCCTGTCTGGTGCAACAAGCGCCGCCATGCCGAACTTGTGTCATGGCCGTCCGCTCCACCGCGTAAACCTGCGCTTAGGGGTTCGGCGGGGTGGAGAACCGGAGCCATCCCATCGAACTTGCTGCACCACCTAGCCAGGCATGCTTCTCTTGTCCACGCCCTTGCCTTGCTTGCGCTTTGCTGGCTGTTGGGTCGACTGATTCTGCTGTTTTTTCTCGCCCGAACCAAGGAGGAATCGGACGGGCCGGCGGCGGGCGGTGGGGGGCGAAATCTAGGGTGCGCCGACGCCGCGCCGCATCAAGACAATAGTATAAGAGGCCCCCCGGATGTACAAGTACCCCGCGATTGCCCCTCACTCCCGTCACACTCCAAGTCCTGTCTCCTGTCTTCCATCTTCCCGCCTCGTGTCCTGTCCTGTCTCATACTTTCCGACGACACACGTTTCCCTCCCAACCACATCACCACCCGCTCATTGCCAGTGTGCCCTCTTATATCCCCCCTCCCTTTACTTGTGCACGTCTGTCGACCTCTCTCGCGGCCAATTGATCCGCCTGTCACCACCATCGCCGCACTCTTCCGGCCACATCACCACACCTTCACATCCAACAAAATCCACAGCACCGCAACCATGGCCCCCCACGCCAACGGCAGCGCTGCCCCCTCCAACGGCACCAGCGCCTCCCGCTACCACGCCGCCTCGACAGAGGGCGCCATCAAGTCCGAGAACGAGTTCGCCGCCCACAACTACCACCCCCTCCCCGTCGTCTTCTCTCGCGGCCAGGGCGTCCACGTCTGGGATCCCGAGGGCCGCCAGTACCTCGACTTCCTCTCCGCCTACTCCGCCGTCAACCAGGGCCACTGCCACCCCGAGCTCGTAAAGGCCCTCGCCGACCAGGCCGGCCGCCTCACCCTCTCCTCCCGCGCCTTCTACAACGATGTCTTCCCCCGCTGGGCCGAAAAGGTCCGCGACGTCTTCGGCTTCGACATGGTCCTCCCCATGAACACCGGCGCCGAGGCCGTCGAGACCGCCATCAAGATCGCCCGCAAGTGGGCCTACAAGGTCAAGGGCGTGCCCCAGGGCCAGGCCCTCGTCTTCTCCGTCGTCGACAACTTTCACGGCCGCACCATGACCGCCATCTCCCTCTCCACCGACCCAGAGTCCCGCGACAACTACGGCCCCTACGTCCCCGGCATCGGCGCCTACCTCCCCTCCACCGGCGCCCCCATCCGCTACAACAACATCCCCGACCTCGAGGCCGCCCTCGAGGCTCACGGCAAGGACACCGCCGCCTTCATCGTCGAGCCCATCCAGGGCGAGGCCGGCGTCGTCGTTCCCGACGCCGATTACCTCTCCAAGGCCCAGGCCCTCTGCCGCAAGCACAACGTCCTCTTCATCTGCGACGAGATCCAGACCGGCATCGGCCGCACCGGCCGCATGCTCTGCTCCGAGTGGGCCGGCATCAAGCCCGACATGGTCACCCTCGGCAAGGCCATCTCCGGCGGCATGTACCCCGTCTCCGCCGTCCTCGCCTCCAAGGACGTCATGCTCGTCGTCGAGCCCGGCACCCATGGCTCCACCTACGGCGGCAACCCCCTCGGCTGCGCGGTCTCCATGCGCGCCCTCGAGATCATGGAGGAGGAGGACCTCACCGCCAAGGCCGAGAAGCTCGGCAACCTCTTCCGCGATGGAGTTGCGGCCTTCAAGTCCCCCATCATCCAGACCATCCGCGGCAAGGGCCTGCTCAACGCTGTTGTCATTGATGAGTCGGCTGCCAATGGCAGGACGGCCTGGGACCTGTGCATCCTGCTCAAGGAGAAGGGCCTGCTGGTGAGTTTTGCTTGAAGAAGTTATTGAGAGATGGAACATGAGCTGACGCAGTACACAACAGGCCAAGCCCACGCACGGCAACATCATCCGTTTCGCGCCTCCCCTTGTCATCAGCGAGACGGAGCTGCGCAAGGCCGTTGCCACTATCGGCGAGGCCCTCAAGGAGCTGCCCAACGTCGAGAAGGCTGCTGGCCACTAAGCGTCTGGACAGAAGCCGCCAGGTGCGGCCATCTACTCGGCGCAGAGGACAGGGCTAGTGTCCGCGACACGCAGAGACTCGCGCCGGCCGGGCAGAAAAGGGGCGACCCCCTTCCCCCTACCGGAGCGAAGAGCGTGGGTTCGGAAATGAAGTGCCTGCCAACGCAGGAGAGCATGCCGTCTGCAACCAGACGGAATCGAAGACCCAAAGAGCATCATCGATGAGCCGCAGGGCCACAACATGAAAAGGGACTCGCATTCTAGACCGGAGTTCTCAGCGGCGGCCAGGGGCGGCCGCCGCCCAGCCGGATGACCTGGCGATATACCCCCCCCCCCCCCCCCTTGACAGCGACCCTTTTGGATTAGCATCTTGAGAATAGAACATCTCGTGCGGAACGGACAGATCGTTGCAGCAGTGACAACCCTTTGACATAATGACGCACGTCGACGTACAAACTTACCCCGGCCGTGCTCCTCCCACAGCATGACAGGACGGCCCGGAGTGTGGCGTCGGGACGGACTACGGCTGGAACCTCACATGGCGTGATTTGATGGGCCATGTACAAACGGCCCTCGGGGGTGCGTTGGCGACAGAATGCGACCCTGTCACTCAGCAGAAAAGCCCCCCGACACCAACCGCCAGACCGAGGCGGCGGCCCTCGACCAAGCAGATGCCGGCACCCCGCGACGGACGACGGTGATTCGATCGCGGCTGCCACCCCTTTCACTCGGCAGGGTCCTCCAAAGCGGCCTCATGCAGGGCGAAACGTGGGGAGGGGGGGAGGGCTTCAGGGCGGCCGGCATCGTGGGCTGCGGCCGCTGGATGGCCGTGGACGTTTGAACCCCCTTCTGTGGGTAGACCGGCGTGCTGAGTTGCACCCGTGGTGTCGTGGTTGGAAGGAGAGGGGATTTTCGTGAGGGCGGATCGGCGGGCACTTCGGGGATGACATGTGGTAATGTGTAAGGGGAAATATCCGGTGTGGAAGTGAAATGGATGGTTGAAGATAGGTAGTTGTGTAACGGAGGAGAAGGATGGTGAGGTATGTCTGGATGTGTTGCTCTCAACGCCTGCGTCTCGCAGTACCTAGGGCTTAGATCCTTGACGATTCGCATGGAAAAGGCCGCCTGGCTCAATTGGCAGAGTATCTGACTACGATCAGTAGTTTCATCAGGAGGTTGCAGGTTCGAGCCCTGCGGTGGTCAATCTTTTTGCATTTCGCCCTGGATGAGGGTGTTGACATCGCTTTTTGCCCTCATCACATAAAAGGGGTTTGTTTCTCTCAAGATGTCTTGCCAGACTCCCGGGCATACTCGGAGGAAACGCACATTCCTTCTCCATCCCCTAGAAGCTTTCTGGAAGCCTGTCAAGCGGGTGACAAAAAAATTGAGACGCTAAGAGTGAGCTCCCCCAGTAAAAGTGTCTCAATGTTTCTGTCAACAGCCTGCCTGTCAACTTGTCCGAACTTTCCGTGGCCCCCTCCCGGCGCTGGCGCCCGCATCACGCAAAAACGGGGGCGTGGAACCTTCGCCACGCACAAGAAACATGATTCAGGATTTCCAATGCCGGGACAAAAATGAAATCAATGACCACCGCAGGGCTCGAACCTGCAACCTCCTGATGAAACTACTGATCGTAGTCAGATACTCTGCCAATTGAGCCAGGCGGCCTTTGATGTCTTTTTCGATGAGATGGAGGCTCTATGTTGGGCGGATGACCACGATGGCGAGACGGATTTCCAGTGCGGCCGCCTCGATTGGCTGGGTTTCTTGACCGGGGTGATGGCTCTGAGTATTGTTTGCTATTTGAATGGTATTTAGGGGACTGTGAGGGGTTTGTGCTGAGGTGCGAAGTTGAATATGCATCGTGACAGAAGTGGGTTGGATCTGGCGTTGGGGGTAAGAAGACGATGGCACAGCGATGGCGGCGGCATATCGTGCGTGTCTGGGACGATTGTAAATAGAAAATCAAAGACTGCTATCTGATTTTTAGGCTTCAATTTGACCTCTCAACGTTAAGTAAGGTAAATCCCGGGAATGTACCTCGTGGTTCGCATTCCGAAATGCCCAGGTTCAGACGGTGAAGTCGTGCCCACCTTCGCCAAAACTCGCGACCTACTGAAAGATTCAAGGCGATCTATTTCGCCAATACATCCGTGCCCATTACAAGGCGGTGGCATCTGAAGAACTCCCCTATTTGCAGGCTCAAACCTTGTCAGCTGTTTCAAAGTACATGAATTACCCAGTAGAGTGTTCTTTAAATGTTTGAGAGGACTCTGATACCAGAGGTCAAGCTCGTTGATGATCTAGCAGCTCCTCTCGGAACATGTGAAGACCCAGGTGCTCTTCTTCGAGCGACGACTTGAACCCCCTGGGGCATCCACCATCTACACCCGACATCACGGTTGAAGGCAGACTATCACGGGCAGTCATCCGATCACCATGCTTCCAGCCTCGCAGAGAGCTGCGAATTGACCTCGGTTCACGGCAAAGAGCACAAGGTTATTGCCTTCCCAGTCCTAGCTCGTCCGACCTGAAGCTCCTGGACAACACCACTGGCAGGTTCCGCGCCTATTGAACGTCTCCAGACAGCAAGAGGCACATGCACAGCGGTATCGGGGCGTCCAGGCGGTCGGAGTAGGCAGAAGTCAAATAACAGCCACGGCTCCATCGCCATGCAGGGTCCCCGGCTGACGATCGGCAGGCTGGAGGAGCTCGACTCCAGCACTAGGGAGGTTGGGGCCCTTGGGGGCGTGTGCAGGAACGGGGGATCTCCTAGGCCGGCCCGGGCTGAGGTGCAGTAGACGGCTCTCCAGGGGTTCAAAGAGAGATCCCGGCATATCGACGCACCTCGAGCGACAAAGGGGCGGCCGGACAAAGGACTGGCTCGTGGCAGCTGCCTTGAAGGAACAGCCGCGGGAGAGTTCCGGGAAATGACATCCATGGACGAGTCCAGGGCAGTCTCGGTCTGGCCCGATCTGGTTGCCTACCTCTGTATTTACAATGCCAGGAGGCATTTGCCGGCTCAGGCAGCCAGACGAGGCGGGGGACGATAGGCGGACGGCGGCCATTGAGGTTGCACGACTGCCTGTGCCTTGCGCCGGAGCTGCAGCTACATCACTTTTGTTTGCCTGCCTCGGGGTCGGGGGTAGGACTTCCAAACCGGCCACGACGCACCGCGCATCGCCAGTTCCTTCTAGGCTGGCGCCAAGGCGGCAGGCAATTCTCAGGCAGGTGTGCTTGAAGGGTGGTGAGTTGGCGCGCCGCTTGGCGTGGTTCGCGACGAGTCAGGGGTGCAAGTTTCGTTGCGTGTTGGAGTTGCGCAGGATGAAATGACGCCAGGTTGCGAGGGAATGACAGGCTCGAAGTTCAGTCCAAAGGGATAGGGAATAGGGGGCTGGGTCGTGACATTGATCTCGTAATGGCCCGAGAGGCAGAGATGGCGCCATGTCTCGATGGATAGTGCAATGATGAGGCGAAAAGGCGAAGCGGGAGGCGCAGATGGGATTTGTACGATTCAGATCTGTCCTACGGCATCACATCACATCCCGCCCCGCAGGAGGGAACGCTGGTACTGGGAAGTCGAGAAAGGGGGGTTCTATTTTGGCCTCGCGCGCAGTGCCGGCGCCAAAACACGAACCGGCAGGCGGAGGAGGCGCACGATAAGGCGCGGGCGGGCGGGCGGTGGGCGAGTCTGTTTCATCGTGCGGTGGATGACGGGACTTTCTCTCTGTGATGTGTCGATCCGGGCGGGGGGTCCATCTTTCTCCGCGCCTTCTAGACTCGGGGCTAAGATGGCTTTGGTAGGTTGTTTGATATGTTCTTATCTGGGAGGACGAAGCTGAGGCGAAAAGGAGGGTGTCGAAACGACGTCTTATCTGCGGATAACACGAGGTTGATAAGAGGAGGATTCGCGGACGCCAAGGATGGGCGACTGCGTTCAGGTTGCGGGACCCCGATTGAGCGAGACACATGAGGTCTGGTTTTCCTGTGGTTTTTCTGCAGACGGATGCAGGGCGATGGGACTCGGGGTTTCCTCTCTTCCATGCAGCGGCTAGCAGGTTCCAGTTGTGATGCACAGTGGATATACAGCAGGCTGTGCTGCTGTTGGTGTCTGGGAGGTGCCCGCTGATGGAAACAGACTCGGAGTGGATGACATCAGCTTGAGCATGATGGATGAGGAAAACCCCCTCGGAACCCCCTTGAGTCACCACTGCTCCTGTTCCAAAGTACCGCTGCGGCTACGTTTCATAGTGCACGTGTACCCTGGGGCAGGTGGCAGTTGGACCCCTGCCCGAGCTTCCAGACTTCCAACTACAAGCAGCCCGCCCTTGCCTGCCCTTGCCTGCGCGCCCGGTGGCTGGTCAGTGGTCACGTCCAGTCGTGGGCGGGGTGGCCTGTGCTGCGCTGCGATGCGCTGTGCCCTGTGCCCTGTGGAGCCCCTGGGCCTGCACGATGCACCTGCATTGGCTGGACGGGGCGTGTGACCCCATGATCCGGCGCTGTCTCTATCGAGCGATAGGCGATGCCGAGCCCCGTCCGCGGAGCGCATCACGCATCACGAGCCCGCCCGCTCCAGTTCCAGTCCAGTTGCCCCCTCGACCCGACACGAACAGGTGGACGCGCTGGTGCATAAGTCATTACTGCCCTGTTGCAGGTTCATGCTGTTCCGCCTCATCGATGTCATCAAATTAACTGGGACCCGATGTGAGCAGTACACGGGACCGGATCGGCGTCCTGCTGTGCCTCGGGGCAAAAAAGAAACCCCCAGGAGGGCAGTGACATGCTCGCAACCAACTTGGACGACGAAACAAGTTAGACCCGGTCGGCTGGCAGAAGACCCCCTTGCTTCATTCCTGCCCACTCGCTCCGACTGGTCAGCGACCTCACCCCCCGCATCACATCACCCGCCCAAGCGTCCAGCGTCGCTTCTCTCCTCCACCCCCGGTTCTTTGTGCCTGGCGCTGCCTGTCTCTGTCTCACCCGTCCACCATCTCGACCAATATCACCTCTCTCTCGGTGGCCCCCTTGTGCAGCCTCAGAGAAAGGGAACCGGCGAGACCCCGAGAGAAACACGAAACGAGGGAATACCCGCGAGGCCGACAATTCTGCGGGTGTCCGCCCGTGTCTGTACTGACACAGAACCATCCTCGTGGAGGTGAGCAGTCACCGACATCCAAGCCTGGAGCACAGAGAGAACCACCTCCAGCTGCTTGTGATCAGAGACGCTTGTCACTTGACGCTTCCACTTTGAGGTGAGGGTCTGAGGGCACTTCTTCCACCGCCTGCCGCCTCAGGCGCCTATCACCTTATCGGCTCCTCCGCACACACCCGCGCCCATCAGCAGCCCACCCACCCACACCCCAATGCTTGTGTCTGTCTGACTATCGTCGACTCATCCATCACTGGCATCTATCGTCTGCGAACCCCGACTCTTCGCTCGGTCACAAAGCACTCAGTCCTTCCATACGAAGGAGTAGACTGTTTCGTGGAAGCACCACATAGGTATGGCATTATCACACCCTTCTTGAATCATTCTCTTCTGTCCTCTTCTGTCTTCTGTTCATCTGGGTTCGTTCGTTGGGGCAGATCTGCAGTCATTCATGAATCACCCCCTCCCCCAGAAGCACCCCCGACCTTCACCCCCGGCTCGTGCTGCCTGCCACTCCACGTCCTTCCCCCCATCCACCCAAGTACTACCCTGGCCCCACGGACTCGGTCGTGCTGTCGGTACGAGACGAGTGCTTCGACCTGACCTGACCAGACCCCGACAAGTCCTATCAACCTTGCGCTGCCCTCTTCCAATCTTCCACGTCCTCTCCCGTGGCCTGGCCTTCCCTCTCCTCCTCCTCCCGCTCTCTCTTCCAGACTGGCCTCAACTCATCCTTTCCATTCTACTCCCCCAAGCCTTTTCTCGCCATTCGTTGCCATCCCATCACCCAGCATCTCCCCTTCTGACACATCCCCAAAGTCTCGCCAGGACAGCCCGTCGCACCCGCACACGTCTACGAATACGCCCACCGCTGTCACGTCACCCTTCAACTGCACACCCGCGCGCCCGAGTCATTAGCTTGATCTTGGACCCCCCTTCGACCCCTTCGACTCCCGTCCGTCCCTCGTCTGCCGTAAAGGTATCTCGCCTCCCAGTCCCAAATCATACCATCCTATAGCAGCTTCTCGACCGCCTCCATCCAGCTTCCTTCGCTTCCATCTGCTTGCCGTGGCCCGGTCGCCCTCATGCTTGTTTTTATGTCCGATTTAGAAGCTTACCGCTCCTCTCCCGCAGCATTAGTCACAGCACCAGTCGCCCATCGCAGCATCTCCCCTCGCCCTACTCGAACTGTCTAGTCACAGTCACCCCCAGTCCGAAGACAACCTTCCTTTTTCCCCACGACCGCTTGCTTCACAAGCAACCCTCGGACGGATTATAAACCAACCGCGCATCCACGCTCGACGACAAGCGCTGCACGCACGCACACATCACTCTTCCGTACTACGCGAGCTTCCCGCATACAGCCTCCGCCGTCCACGTCGCACAAGAGACCGCCGCACCAGAAACACCCCCCGCCGATCGCTCGTCACCCATCTTCGATTCGGCATCATCACTGCTACTGCTACCCGCCGCAGCACGGATACCTGCCGCCGACGCTCGCCCTGCTTGTCTCCTGCAGCTCATCGCCCAGCACACCGACTGATCGATCCGTCACCTCGACTTTCCACCTCGACATCTGCCGCAGCAGTCTCGTCTGCTCTCCCCACCACACGCACCCGACAGAACACCACCGAGCATAGCACACCGTGTACATGACGACAGCACGCGCATATAGCCTTACTACCGTCGCATAGGCCAGTGGCCATCCACCCTACTCCTCCGAACCCAACAGCCTCCTGTCCGCTCCACACAACATCACAGTACACCATGTCGGACAGGCTACCGACCTCCTCCTCCGGCCGGAGGCGCCGAGACGATGTTGGTGATTTCTGGGTTGATGGTGAAATCGGCAAGGGCAGTTTCGCCACGGTTTACAGGGGATACCACAAGGTTCGCACTCCGCCCTTCGCCCTCCCTCAGCGCCTCGCCGCGATTACGCCCCGTTCCTTGTACTGACCAGAGTCACACAGGCGTCGAAAGCCCTCGTTGCCGTCAAGTCAGTCGAGCTCGGTCGTCTCAACAAGAAGCTTCGAGAGAACCTCTATGGCGAGATCGATATCCTCAAGAGCCTACGGCACCCCCATATCGTCGCGCTGCACGACTGCGTCGAGTCGTCGACACACATCAACCTAGTCATGGAATACTGCGAGCTCGGTGACTTGTCCATGTTCATCAAGAAGAGGGACAAACTTGGTACTAATCCTGCCACACACGAGATGGCCCGCAAGTATCCTGCGACCCCTAATGGCGGTCTGCACGAGGTCGTCGCACGCCACTTCCTGCAGCAGCTCGGCAGCGCCCTCAAGTTCCTGCGCGCCTCGAATTACGTCCATCGGGACGTCAAGCCCCAGAACCTCCTTCTCCTCCCCCCGCGAAGCTTCCGAGAGGTCAACAGCCGGCCCATTCTGTCTGCGAGCCGGGACTCACTGATCCCAAACGCTGGTTTGGCATCACTACCCATGCTCAAGCTCGCCGACTTTGGCTTCGCCCGCGTCCTCCCGTCCACGTCCCTCGCAGACACCCTTTGCGGTTCGCCACTGTACATGGCCCCTGAGATCCTAGGCTATCAGCGCTACGATGCAAAGGCGGATCTATGGTCAGTCGGTACCGTGCTCTTCGAGATGATCACCGGACGCCCGCCCTTCCGGGCTGGAAACCACGTCCAGCTTCTCAAGAAGATTGAAGAGGCGCAGGATAGGATTAGGTATCCTAAGGACGCCGTCGTCAGCAAGGACCTGGCCAGGCTCATTGGCAAGCTTCTCACCCGCAATCCGGTGCAGCGCATGAAGTTCGAGGACTTCTTCGATGATCCCATCGTGGCTGGGCCCATTCCGGGTGTCGTTGAGGACGACATCCCGAAGCCCGAGCTGTCATCGAGCACCGGTGAGCCTAGCGCGCAGCTCGATCGCCGTGCATCCACTCGTCGCAAGGACGAGGTCGCCCGCGACGACAACAACCTTTCGCGCTCGCCTCGGGATATGCTCTCCCGATCGCCACAAACTGATGCTGGAACGACGCGGTCTCGCCAGCAGGGCGAGGCATCGCCTCGTCTGAGCCAGTCACCTCGTCTGGGTCAATCGCCCCGCCAAGACAACGAGGGTCTGGGCATCCGCCGTCCGGCTGGTCCCCAACCCTCCATGTCAGCCCCGTCCAGGCCGCACCGACTGTCAAATGCATCGGGCACCCGCCCGTCCGTGCGGCCGTCACCATCACCGCCGGCGTCGCTTGTCAACGAGCCGGCCACTCGCCTGCGGCCTGTGGCCGAGCGCAGCATGACGGAGCAGGAGAAGGCCGCCCAGGACATTGCTTTCGAGCGCGACTACGTTCTCGTTGAAAAGAAGCACGTCGAGGTTAACGCCTTTGCCGATGAGATGGCGGCCAACCGCAACAAGCCCCTCTCGCCGCAGACGACGACCATGGTTCGCCGAGCCACCCAGCAGGGAGGGCCCACGTCAACGACAGGTGCCGTTCGAGCCCCATCGTCACAGGCCGTTCAGATCGCCCAAGGAAGGGATCGATTGACCCACGAGCGTCGCAACTCATACGAGCGCGGTTTCTCAGCCAGCCCAGGCTCGGCTCCCAGCTTCATCACAAAGGCGATTCAAGATGCCAGTGTCCGCCTGTTTGGCTACAAGATCCCGCATGTTCAGCTGCGGAAGGGACAGTCCCCCCCTCAGATGTACAGCGGCTTCCCCACGTACCCGACGCCTCCCAGCCCACTTGGTCTGCTCGAGGATGGAAGCCGGCCGGCCGCTGGTGACGAGGATGCCAACGCGGGACGGATCATCGAGGAACTTGCCCACCGAAGCGACTGCGTCTACGGATTCGGCGAGGTCAAGTACAAGCAGCTCATCCCGCTTGCCCCCTCTACTGAGCTTGGTCTTGGGGGCGTGCCGGCTGATGAGCTGAGCCCCGAGGACAATGGACTCACGGCCGAAGCTGTCGTGGTGCTGTCTGAGGAGGCCCTCGTCCTGTACGTCAAGGCACTCACTCTACTCGCCAAGGCTATGGATGTCGCTAGTGTCTGGTGGTCTCGCCGGAACCGCAACGACACCGGCATGGTCGACTTGGGTCGAGAAAGCCAGCAGACGCAGCGCATGAATTCCACGGTCCAGTGGGTTCGTAGCAGGTTCAACGAGGTCTTGGAGAAGACAGAGATTGTCCGACTGAAGCTGGTCGAGGCCCAGAAGCAGCTGCCGGACGACCACCCCAGCCACCCCAACAACCACGGCATCGACTCGATCGCCTCGGCGACTTCAGGCACCCAGCAGGTGTACCTGACCCCTGGCATCAGCGCCGAGAAGCTGATGTACGACCGCGCTCTCGAGATGAGCAAGGGCGCTGCCATTGACGAGATCGCAAACGTTGATCTCGAGGGCTGCGTCATCTCTTACGTTACCGCCATCTACATGCTGGAGGCTGTGCTCGATAACGACGATGACGCGATCAAGCGCCGCTACTCGACGACGACCAAGGAACAGCCTGGTGAGAACGTGAGCAACGAGCTTACCAGCGACGATCAGGAAGCAGTCAGTAGGAGTGAGTACCATCCTCCCGCCACGGAAGACCCGGGTCTAACCCAAGAAGTGATCTCCATGATCCGCAGCCGGCTCGCCATGGTCAACAAGAAGATCGAGGCCATCAGGGAAGCCTCGAGGTCGGAGCAGAGGGCCCAAAAGGACCTGGCCCGCAAGTACAGTGGAGATGTCACGCCTCGCAGCGTGCCATCGCATGCCTCGTAATGAGGCAAAGGAAACGGCGAGATTGTTTTGCTACGATACGACGACGAACAGCACACAAGCCCCGCGGCCTCATCGGTTTTCGCTTTCTCCTTTTTTTTCTTTTCCCTCCATGCATCGGGACCTGGATGACTCCTAGCATATGGTCCTCAGAACGGAGTTTTAGCGAGACCAGCTCAGGATACGGGCCCTGGGACTGTCCTTTATTTGATCTATGACGTTTTTATTGGGCGCTGGGTAGCAGGAGGGGTTCAGCACTTGCAGAGGCGAAGTGCCCTCTGCTTCTCGACCCAGGCGCATCGTCTCCTTTCACAGTCATTGGTACGGCGTTGGGGTGGTTCGGTTGGGAATGGCCCGGAGACATGGGCATGACAGGACTGGCCATGGGACGTCTCAGGGGGCTGAGACGGGGCAAACATGGCTGGCCAGCACTACACCCTTTAACATCAACTGCAAGATGGGCGGGGCTGCCTGGAGGCAGCTCGACATGCTGTTGATGTGGGGGTCGTGGACTGGGATCTGGTAGCACTGGCAGGCCTTTGAGGGCTGAGGCAGTTTATTGTTTCTAGCCCAATGCGAGAGATTCCAGAAGACCATGGCTGATGGCCAACTTGACAATGTGTGCGAGTGTTGTAATACCAGGGATGGAAACATCCGGGGCTTGCTTCCGAGACTGACCTGGCACAGGGTGCAGAAACTGGACAAAGAGGAAAAGTCTTTGTGGTGGCTGCAGTGTCGATGTCCATGGATCACTGCCGAAGCAGGGCGATTCTTCAACTGATGCAAACAAAGAGATTGTTGGGCCACATATGACAGCTCAGCACAGCCCGTGCTGAGAGGCTGCTGATGCTCTGACCATTTCATATCTTCTGTAACCCCCCCCCCAAGATGACTATTGCAGGGTTGTGTCATTTACAACACATGTATGCGGCGGGGGCAGGAGAGTATCCCAGTGACATGTGCCCTGTGTCTGTGATGGACTTGTTATTTGGGGCCTATTTGGAGACCTGGAAGTACGACAAAGACGATATCTGGGTGTTGGTAGGATGATGCCTACAGCATATAATGCGAAGATGCCTTGGAGGAAGGTTCTCGGCCTTGATGTAGTAGCAAAATCAACATAATCCGCAGACACTGCCCATCACTCACGGGTTGACAACGTTATCACCAAGCCAGGAGAAGAAAACATCACACAGCATCATGGCGTCCGAAGTCTCGTCAAGAGAAGAACGGAGGGAGAACATCGCGAAGCTCAAGCAGCGGCTGCACAACCTCAAGGCCAGAGTCGGTGGCCCCGATGCCGGCAAGACGACAGACCAGCAAGGAGGACCTTCTGCTGAAGAAGCCGCGAGCTCAGCTGGAGCAGCGGGGGACCAGACGACCCGATACCGATACAAGAACAACCGACAATGCCCTCCTACAGCAAAGGGTTCGGCAGGTCGTGCCCCAGCTCGTGCCCCAGCCGGCGCCAACTCGATCTTTGGGGAAGAGTGCCGCAAATATGTCGAGGAGAAGATGAAAACCGGCATGTCACGCAAAGAAGCCCGCCGGGAATGGATCCACATGCGAGTCACGGAACGGATCGAGGCCAAGCGGCGCGCTATCGACGATGCCAGGAAAGCCGAGGAGGAGGAGGAGAGGAAGCGCGCGGAAAACGCATACCCTAGGACCGACATGACCCTCCGAGAAACGGCAGGCATGCGTGTCCCTCTGCCGGCGCGGATGCCGGGCGAGACGGCGGAAACCTATGAGAGGCGCGAGATTCAGGCTGCCGAAGACTTCATCGACGGGAAGTATGATGGCCCCGACGAGGAGGAGAAGGAGGCGGAGGAGAAGAGGGTCATCAAGGCGAAGCGTCGTGTCCGCTGGCAGATTGACAAGCAGGTCCTACCGGCACTGTACGACATTGACTGGAAGACGGTGGTGTCGAGACGGCCGGTTAGGAAGTTCCTCTTTCCTCCTGAGATGGTCGATCAGCAGCCGACGCCGAGAGCTGTTTACCGCGCGCAGACGCTCCATGAGTTTGAGAAGACCGACGAGTTCGAGAGCGACGTTGTTGATGGGTATCCGTTGGGATATCTCATGTACCTCCGCGAAATCCTTGGGGAGATTGATAACCCGTGGCCGCTGGAGGATTTGACGACGGCCAGGTACAGGATCAAGCTTGCGTATCTGGAGGCGTTGGCGGCGAAGATGACTGAGGACTGGGAGTGGGCGCAGACGAGACTTGGGGGTGCGGCGCTCATGCGGGCGGGGGAGGAGACGAAGTGGAAGCTGCAGTTGTTGCAGGGGCTTGCGAATCCGATGGCGGTTGCGGTGTGGGAGGCGGCGAGGGAGAGGGATTATGAGAGGGGGCATGGGAAGGCGATTGTCTATCGGGACGGGTTGCCTGTTGATCTGTGGGCGCCGGTGCCGCGGCTGACGCAGGGAAGGTGGAAGACGCGAAAGGGGGTGGTGTGTCTCTGGTCGCCGTGCTTGCAGTGCAAGGTCGCCGGGGCGGGGGAGTGCAGCTCCGCGAGGTTCATGGCGAAGAAGCCCCGGGCGTGTCATCGGTGTCAGAGGCAGGGTCTGCCGTGCGTCCGTGGGGATGACGATAGCTCGGAGGAGAGCTTGGCGGAACGAGGGGTGGAGAGGTGGGAGACGTATCATCCTGCGGACCCGACGAGCATGACGACTGAAGAGGCGCAGGTGGTGGCGAGAGAGTTGCTGGAGACGAGGGGGAGGAGGTTTGTGAATGTTTGTGGGGTGTTGGTTGATGAGGAGGATATCAAGGGGTTTGCGCCGCCGGCGGAGAGGGGGGTGAATATCTCTGGATGGCGGAATCGGGAGGAGGAGGGGGGGGGAGAGGAGAGGTGGGTGTCGAAGGCGGTGATGGCGAGGGGGGACGAGTTTGTCGAGAGGATGAAGGTGTTGAGGTGTGATGAGTATTGGCTGGAGAAGGCTAGTACGGGGGAGAGGGTGATGAGGGATTTTGATGGTGTGACGGGGAGGTATCCGCAGGAGGATAATCGGGAGGGGATACCGACGAAGTTGATGGCGATTTAAGGGGGGGTTTTGGTGGTGGTGATGGGTGACGTTGGAGTTTTGGAGGGGCGGGGCGGGACATGGACGGACAGGGTGAAGCGGGGCTGATGACTTGACCTCACACTGCATTCTTGGGATCAAAGGCCTCACTCACTCACTCTCGACTGACCATCAATACATATCTATCTGATCAACATATCATTCCACCTATACCACATTAAGCAACATCGTGATACCAGAATAATCTTACTCGACATCTGACCACCACCATGCCTCCGCCCCCAGACCTCTCCTCCTACATCCTCCCCCCCGAAACATCCAAAGAAATCTTCAACACCGAAATCCTCCCCGCCGAATTCACCTCCCTCTCTCCCTCACCTCTCTCCGACTCCCATCCTCCCCTCGCAGTCCTCATCGTCGGCCAAACCGGCGCCGGCAAAACCCGCCTCGCCCCCGCCATCCTCTCAGCCCTCACCTCCCACCGCCTCACCCCTCCCGCCCACTTCATCGCAGACACCTACAAGACCTACCACCCTTCCTACCACCACCTCGCCTCCGGCCCTTCCCCCGCCCATGCCTCGCCCGCCACCGGCCCCGATGCTCGGCGCTGGCTGCTCATGGCCGCCCACCACGCCGCCTCCCTCCGTCTCGACGTCCTCCTTGAAAGCGCCTGCCGGCATCCGGATGACTTTGCCCAACTCGCCGCCGCCTTTCACGAAGCCTCCTACCGGGTTGAGGTCGTCGTCCTCGCTGTCCCTCGCGCCCTGAGCCGTCTTGGCATCCTGACGCGTTTTCATGAACGTCTCCCTGAGGCCGGCAGCAGAGGCCTCCCTGTGCGTCTGACGCCTACAAAGGTGCATGATGACTCGTACGAGGGGTTGTTGCAGGCTGCGCAGTGGATTGATCGGAATGGTGAAAAGGTTGGACAGGTGCTTGTTGTGCGTCGGGGGAATCTTGTTGCCTTTTCTGATGAGAGGGCTGGTGAGGGGGAGATGCTTAGGGGGTTGGTGGCTGAGGCTATTGCGAGGGAGAGGGAGAGGCCGTTGACTGAGGTTGAAGCCCAGATTGCGCGAGACGATCTCGCAAGACTGGAAGCGGCGGATGCGGAGAAAGCAGCAGAGGTCAGGGGTATGCTGGACTTGCTTCTACCGTCGGCGCTTGAGGGCATCGAGTATCCCGTGCTGAAGCCTCTGGAATTCCCACCAGACGGAAAGAATCGTGACGCCATGCTCATGCTTGGCAGTTCAACATAAAAGGTATGATAATCATTTGTAGCCGAGTTTTCGAGTTATAATGCATATAGACCTTTGGATACCATAGCTTCAAAACCTCTTGCAACCAGCCCCGTCAACGACCACCTCGTTGATATCAGATGTACATGCTCTCACACCTCGCCTTCTCTTTGCGCACTTCCATGCTGATAGAAGCCGGGATGATGTCCTGCGTCTCGTAAATATTGTCCTGAGTCTCCCGAACGACTCCAGAGACCCTGAATCCCTGACTCTGGCTTGCCTTGGCACCGGCCTCTGCCCTGTCAAAAGGCGTGCACGGCACCTCTACCCCAACTTCCCAAGCCTTCAAGCTTGCTGAGAGTGAGTGCGCTGTCGCGAATCCAGGTGGCGTGGGCAGCGTGGGCACCGTAGAAGGTGGCGGCATGCTGACGTTGCTGAAATACTGCGATGCAGTGATGCCGCTTGCGAACTGAGAGAGACCCTCCGATGTCCCCGTCTCGGCTCCTGGGCTCGGTGTCACGAGATGAGCCAAATCCGGCAACACATCCGTCGGTGGAAATATGCCCGTCGCGGGCTCCCAGGTCTCCTTGCAGATCTTCTTGACCAGCTCAATCAGCTTCAGGTGGCGAGGGTCGGAGAACCACGGATGGATCTGAGCCTCCTGCGCTGACATTCTGTTCCGCGCAGTGACTTGGCAGCATTGTCGAGCAAAGTCCTGCGCCATCTTCCCGGGCTGTGTCTTTGACTGCAAGCACACCTTGAGAATGATGGCATAGACCTCAGCCTGGGTCAGGTTGACGAGCCCCTTGGCGGCCGTCAGCTCTTGGCCGTTGATCAGGAAGAGCATGACGGTGCCAAGCCCCCAAATGTCCACAAGGTGATCGTGTGTTTCGCTGCGGTTGTGCATTTCCCTAAACAGATTAGCAAAGACCTCAGCACCAGAAAGCCATACGCACGGCGACATGTACTGCTCAGTGCCCACCATTGACTTCAGTCGGCGGCACCGGAACCCGCAGTTGCCAAAATCGCTAATGACAATCCGATACACGGGGGAGGATCGAACTGCGAAGAGGATGTTCTCGGGCTTCAGGTCTCGATGCACGACACCTTGCGCGTGGAGATGGGCAACTCCGTTGACCAGTTGCTACATGATCAACTTGACGTCGCTCTCGCCTATCGGCGGGCCGTATGTCTCGCGGAATACGGCAAACGAGAACAGGTCGCCGCCAGATGCAAGCTCGGTGAACAGGTACCTTGGATGCGTTAGGAAGCGAACCAGCAGAGCACGCCAAGGGTCAACCTACAGAGTATGGGGTGACCGGGCCGCATGGACGAACCCGATGATGTTTGGCTGCAACGGTCAGCTAGAGACGGGCATGTCGAGAGTGTGACTGACATGATGAAGCTGCCGGATGACATCAATCTCCTGTCGCCATCGGTGTAGGGTTTTGTCGTAGATTTGCGCCTTGTTGAAGGCATCAACGTCCAGAACCTTGCAAGTGACCTGCTTCGAAACGCCGCCTCGCGTATCGACGGCCAGAAAGACTCGACCGCTTGCGCCCTCACCCAGGACATGGTTCGTGAGGTGTAAATCGTCGGCAAAAAGCTGGTCGTCATGTAAGCTGGTGCTCATCCCATTATTGAGAGAACAAACGCACCTTGACCTCTTCGGCCTGAATTGGAGTTAGGGATGCTGCTGGCCGAGACAGATACTGTCTAAAGTTGAAGGTCAAGCAAGGAACGACCTCTCTGGATCCCCTGGTCTCGTTACTTGGGATCACGATCTCGTCGCCATCTTGTAGGAGGTAGCCCGGTGTGATCCCCGTCTGGGAACCAATGGCCCGGCCGTTGACCAACACCCCGTTGGTGGATTGGCGGTCGCGTACGTAGCAATGCGAAGGACAAGCGTCGTCAAAATGAATCACGTAAAACTCTAGATGGTCTCGAGAAATAGCAGAATCCTGCCAATCCTTGGGTAAACTGGTAGATGTGAGCCTCACGCTGAATGGGTCAGAAGAAGGGGCCATACTGGCAGCGTCCAAGATGCAAGCGACTGCATGGGTAGAGAGGGATGGTGTCTAGAGCGCAAGGTCAGTCAGAGAATATTGCCACTCGTACGCTGGACTCCTCGGACCAGAACCGCTTCGTCCTCGACACCTGACGTGAAGCGTTGCAACGGGCGGTTCTTGCGAATCAGGCACGATGCCGACAGGGTCCACGACGCGGGAGCCCATCTCTCGGGGACACAGCGCAAATGTTGGATCGATTGAAGAGAAAGGTGTTGGCATTCTGTGCATCTACGACAATCTACACGCCCTCTGGCCGACGACAAATGACATTCCTGCCCTCAGTGAAGTCTCAATGGAAGGCACCACGGACTCGTGCCTTCCCAAGCTCATCGCCAGGGGGTACGGTGCTAGGCACAGTGCTCCGATCGTACACACCGTGACGCCGTCACTGCGGGGAAAATAGCCAAAAATGTCACGTGGGCCTAGGAGGGTTCCCTGCCCTACCTCGCAGTGTATCTTAGCTTTCGGCAGCTGCAGACCTCCCCGGACTCTTTCCACACCATCAACACTTCTCATCCAGGCAAAGCAAGTGAGTGCCACCCAACCCCCCTCGGCGACGCAGCAGCTCGCGAACAGGCCCGGAGCTTGGAATTCGAGCAATTGAATCATTTTGCATTCAATTGCACGAATTTCCTCGTCGCCCGCGGTCTGCGCGAGTCTGCTGTTTGCGCACCGAGCCCCTCTCCAGCGCCCGACGTCATCACGACAATCAGCTAACCCCTCCCTTCAGCTGTCAAGATGAGAGCCAAGTGGAGGAAGAAGCGCGTTCGTCGCCTCAAGCGCAAGAGAAGAAAGATGCGTGCTCGCTCGTAAGTTTCCAGCGCCCTCTTCCCCCGCACACACACACAGCTCGCCTGGTCGGGTGAAACACCCCAACCGACGTCATGGCTTCGCACCATCCCACAACACACACAAGCTAACACCCCGCCCAGCAAATAAACGCCTCGCCCATCACCTCGGCCATGACCCCTCCTCGGAGATGATCACTACAGCGCCATGATTCGCAACTATCACGGAGCAGCCCAAGCTATCCACCACAACCAACCACCCCGTTCAATTGTCAACGGCCCAAGCCAAGTCGAGCCGCCTTCTACGCGCACGAGAAACAGCGACTTTCGACCTTGGGGGTCTCAGAGGGTTCGGGATATGAGGGGTTGCGGGGGCTGGCTTTCGCCTTTGCCTCGTGAGCAAGTCGCGGCGGGATTCATCACACCTGGGGAAGCGGGAGAGACAAGACGTGCGGCGGCCAGGATGAGGACAAGATTACTTCGTCACGACCACTATGAGTTTGACGATGCGACGTGTTTTACGGACCAGAGAACACCCCCCAGAAGCCACAAGCTTACCTGCTGAATTACCCCGGAACTGTGACGGGGGATTTTGAACCGATCCAGCAGTCAATGAACAGACAAGCAATGTCGCTTCTACCATTTTGTGCCCGTCGCTTAAACTTGTCTTGTTCGTGATGCCAAGACATGTCGTGCTTCTGACAGCTTGTTGTGATGTAATGAACAGGGCTGTGGAAGCCCACATCAGGTTACCCTTGCTCGACATCCATCACCACACGAAGCACGTCTTTGAGACGGGCAGAACCAGCCTCGTAAACATGTTCAATTGAATCGTCTAACGCCATGATCTCGCCCGATCCGCTCATTGCCCAATTGCCTACCCGTGTGTTATGGAAGAAGAAAAACCAAGCGAGGCGCTCGCTCATCCTCGAGCGGCCTCATCGCCGCCTCCACCGCCCGGCCTCACTGCTTAGGCGGCTGCTGTGGCGGCGCCCTCGAAGCCCTCATCTTCCAGTTATTCTTAATGGCGTTCGCCGAATCCACCAAATCCTTCTGCGTCACCCGGTCCTCGATGCTCTCCAGCACGCTGTTGAGCGTCGAGATGTGGTTGGCCTCGGACTTGTCGTCGCGGAAGCGCAGGATGCGCCAGCGCCCGGCCTCATCCTTGTGGCACTCGACGATGCGATCATTAAGCGGATCGCCGAGCGACTTGAGCGTCTCCCACTCCTCCTCAGTGATGAGGACGTCGGCGAAGGGCTGGTACCTGCCGTCGCCGTGGTAGCTCCAGATCTCCGCCTTGGGCACGCTATCGTAGTCGACAAAGGGTTCCGCGCCAATGCCGTTGGCCACCTCGGACTCGTCGGGCTGCACCGTGGGGAAGTGCAGGCGCAGGCGGCAGTCGACCGTGTTCTCCTCCGGCGGCTTCCACTTGAGGATGTGGTCGTCGGTGCCGTGCTGGTACTTTGAGTTGACGCACGTGAAGATGAGGCCATCGTTGCCGTGTTTCAGCGCGGGGAGGACGATGTTGAAGATCATGGGGATGCCGTAGCTGAACTCCATCTGCTTCATGACGACGCCGAAGGGCTGGAAGCGGCGCTCTTCGGGGTATTGGTCAAAGAGCTTGTTATACGGCTTGACGATGTTCTCCTTGACGTAGGCGATGCGCTTATCATAGCTGCGCTGCATCAGATTCAGCCCGTCCAAGACGAGGCAGTCGAAGATGAGGAACCGCGGCACCTGCTTGCCCTCCTCGTGATCGAAGACGAGTTCGCCGTCGATGAGCGTGCGGTTGTGGTGGCTCTGGACGTCCTCCTGGCGAGGGAAGTGAAGGTTGGAGTTGCCAATGTGCCAGAAGTCGTTCTTTCGATCGATGAGGTATACCGTTTCGGCGCCATCCTCCGTCGTTAGGTAGAGCAGGTATCGGATGCCGTCGGACTTTTCGCAAACGAAGTAACTACACGGAGTCGACGCGTCAGCTGCGCATCCACAAGGGCAGTCTCTTCCGCGTCCACTCACTCCTCTTTCTTCAGATCGCCCAAGTGTTTGCGCGCAAAGCTCACGGGCTGCGCGCCGGGGAAGCTCGTCTGGTTACGACTGAGAAGGTCCGCGACTTCGCGTCGAAGCCCTGGAAGGACATCGCGGGGCACTTTGATACCCGGCTCGGCAATCGACTTGATGGGCCCGTCGCTGGGCGGCGTTAGGTCTTCTGGACCCGCGCCATCCATCGTACTATCGCGCGCGTGGTATCGAGAGGCTGGGTTGTTGCGAGGAAGAGAAGCAGGCGTGACAGGACCTTTGTCGCAAACGCGGCATCTGCCTTCGTGGTGGTAATCGATAAGGACCGATAAGCGATAAGCGGCTACCACGACCCCTATTCGTTGAGGCCGCTGAGGGTGGTGTCACGACAGCGTCTGAAGCAGGGGAAAGGCAGCGCAATATGCAGCAATATGCAGCAATATGCACATCTTGTATTAAAGCTATCAAGCCATTTCGTCTGAGACTGCGCCATGGCTGTAGGCCGCCCAGCGCCTCAAGTCGGAGACCACACATGCAACCGGCCTCTATTCAGAAGAACTCCAAGCCCAAGCATTTCCCCGAGTAGCCTCAATCAAACGAGGACTCCATCGTCCGAAAAGTCGGAAGGCACCGAAGTCGACTGCTCTTCCTAATTCTCGTCAATCTTTTCCACCTCAGCTTTCGCTTCCTGCCAGGTCTCCTTGCACTTCTTGGCCCACTCGATCTGGGCCTTTGCGTACGCGAGCTGGGATCCAGTGTTAGCCACTTGCAAGGCATTTGGGACGGAAAAACTCACCATGTACCGGTTCAGGTCACCTTCCTTCTCGCCCTGGAACCGCTTCAGGTCGTTCAGGATGCTGTGGCCCGCATCCCGGACGTCCTTCTCGGAGGCAACCTGGGCCTGCTGCAGGTGCTCAATGCTCTCGCGCGTCTTGCCGATCATGTCGCGGCGTGTCCTCTCGGGGTCGACATCGGCGACGCCCTGCACCGCGTGGCGAATGGGTGCGAATATCCGGTTCGTGATGAAGTTGCCGCTCTGAGCCTTTCTATGGCCCGGGCTGGAGTTGCTTCGTTGCGGAACACCCTGGCCTGCCGAGGGTGCGGGCTCGCCGTGAGTCGGAGGGAAGTCTGAGTCGATGGACGCCGTGTCTTCCGTGTCCCGTTGCGGCTGTTGCGACGGTGTCTCTCTAAGGCTCGTCGACCGCTTGGGAGGTGGGCTGATTTGTTGGCTACCGCTCAGGTACTGCTCGATACGCTTTGCCTCGGACTCGCTGCGCTCGAGGTCCTCCAGGAGGCTCCTCTTCTTGTGAAGCTCCTCAAGCGTCTGCTCCTGCTGGACTCTCTTCAGGACTCGGTACTTCAGCACACTGCGCACGACGCCCGCAAACTGGGCGCTTTCGCGCATGGGCTCGGCGAAACTTGCGCCCAGTGAGGCGGCCAGCTCTTCGGTGGCAATGTAGGATGAGTCGGCTGCCTGTCCAACTCTCTCGATGGCGGAGCCAAGAGTTGGGGATGTCTCGGAAAGGGCGAAGGCGTTGAAGCGTGAACCCAGATCGCACAGGTCTGATGCGAGTGCTGACAGGTGGCTGACGGTGCGACGGTTGACCTTCTCCATGGGGCCGGTCAGGAGAGCCTCAAGCTCCTTGATAGACGCCTCATATGCGATGAAATAGGGGTCCAGCTCATGCTCAGTGAGATGATGGCTCTCCGGGGGGAAACGTCCAAACACCTGGGACCCTTGACCGGTCATAGCGGTCGAGTCGACATTTCCGCCGCCCGTCTGCTTCATCTTGGCAGACCCCGAGGGGATGGGCAGATGGTGATGAGCAGTGGTCGGGTTGGCGGGGTCCAGAGGAGGCGCCTTGAGAATAGACTTGGGGATTGATGCGACGGGGTGAGAGTTGAGGACCTCGCTCTGTGGCAGCGTTAGTGAAATCGACTCTCAACCGAGAGAGGGGGCGCCGAGACTTACCCAGCTTGCGTTGGGGTCAAGGAACCTCCACCAAACGCCGTCGTTCCGAACAGCCTCCATATTCTTGCAGCGGTTGAGGAACACTGCCAGCATGCGCTTGCGCAGGTCGATAATGGCCTGGTCTTGTTTGGCATTGGTCGGGCTAGCGGCGTAGTCGGCCATGGTGTGTTTCTCCGGGATGGGCGGGATGATGAGGGTAGGGTGAAGGCGAACGAGGGCGTCGCGCAGGGAATGGAACTCCGAGTATCGCCGACGGACTTCGAGGTTCTGGCGTGGGTTAGCGACAAGTCTCGGTAGTGATGGGGGTAGGACAAGGTCCGTACGCCGGTGCGGATGGTGTAGACGATGTACTTTCCGCCGCTCTCGGGGCTTTTGCCGGCATCCGTGATCAGAATGGGAAGTTCGGGGTTCTCGTAGAGGGTCTGCTCGATGCGGCTCTCGTAGCCACCGGGCTTGCGACGAGGCACAACCTCTTCGGGCTCGTCATCCTGGTCGGCGGGGGCATTGCTGCTGAGGCCGTAGTCGAAGTTCTTGGGGGCATCTTCGCTGGTAGAGGAGGGGGTGTTCGGGGCGTCGAATCGCTGATCTAGATGTTCCCATTCGTCGTCAGAACTGTGAGGAGAAGGGGGATCCTCGATGGGGATGTCCTCCATGTCCTGCATGGAGAAGCTGGGCCGCGCCATGGTTGCTCGTCCACCGCAGGAAAGAAACCAGAAAGTAGAGAGAATAACAGCATGCACTCACGAGAGGTCGGTGAAGTGGGATTCGCCGAGGAAGATGTGAGGCTATCCCGCCGGTCAAAGCTGGTGCCGTAGGGGTTGTTGTCCTCGTCGTTCCACATGGTTCCGGATCGCAGCCTGGGGCTGCGGCTGGTATGGGTGATTCTGATTGCTCGATAAGTCTATGCGCGGCTGGTGCTCGCAGGTCTGCGGCTTGAGGTGGTTGATTGAAATCGAATGGTTTCGGGTTGGGGAAGGTGCGCGCAGCAGGAAGTCGTCGGGCAGGCGGGGGAGGGGCGGGCAGCTCCCAGGACAGTCTCGAAGCCGGGGTTCCGGCTTGCGCGGAAACGTATCGAACCGATTGGAGTGCGCGCAAGCTACAGTTCTTTCATTCTCCAGGTATCTCGGAGATCACGGTCGGGGGCCTTGGGGTCAAAGACGGAGGTGAGCAGTGGTGAGTGAGGGTGAAGGCTGGGGACGAGGTTGAGAGGTCGGGCGAACTGGGTTAAGCTCCGAGGGAATGATGTCGGTGCTGGCACTGCTGGGCCCCGGCGGCGAACTGGAGGTGCCTGCCAGTGGGCTTGATCAACGAGCGCGGAGTCGGGCGGTACCAATGACGAAGCACCCAGGGCACGGGCCATCAGAGCTCCCTGTACGGGCACACCGCAACACGGAAGTACCGGTACGAGTACCGCTGCAGTGCGGGTACATCATGGGTATTCATGATTGCCCGGAACTGGGGCTCGGGGTCTGGGAATCAGGGTCCAGTTCTTGTTCAAAGTCCCTCAATCATCAACACATCTGGAGTTTGATCACTGATGAGAATTATAATTGAGGGCAAGGCAGCCACAGAAACTGCTGGCTGGCTCACTGATATCGCTCTGCTGACCACAAGGTGCAACTCACATGAAGTGATGTTGGTGTCACTCAGACAAGAAAAGCCTAGACTCCAGGCGCCAGCATTGTGCATCTTGCTTTAATCCCTGTCCTTCAGACCAAACCCCATATGCTGCCCACACAAATCAACCTTTCCTCTTGCCAACCGTCTCTTACTTGTCAGCTTCCACCACGCCACTGCGGTATGATGACTTGCGGCTCAGCCGGTCAGCTTCGTACACTCCTCCTCCTTGGTGTAAGGGCTGCGGCGGCTGAGGTCCTTCATCCTCTTCCCCGTCATGTCCCATACTGATCCCCGCATCTGCCTTGAGAGTGTGTCTGTGGCCCGTCAGCCTGGTCCCTGCAGTTCATCGGGCACTACTCACCTCCTCTCGTGTTTTCGAGATACTGAGCGCCCCCTTGATGACTTTTTATCAGCGGGGGCTTTCGACTTGCCCACGTCCTCGGCTAGGATGGCCACGGCTTCCTCGAGTGCCGGACCGAGAGCGGCAGCTACCACAATGGGCCTGCAGTCTCTTCCACCGGTGCTTTTTCTGCGCCGAGAGCTACCCCGACGTGACTTAGATTCACGCCTCTCATGCGGCCTATGTTCTGGCCATGATTAGAGATACCCTTGGCAGTATGGAAGATCGTCCTACTTACCGATGGCTGGTTTGGTTGCCCTCGTTACGTCTACCTGCTGCCAGCGGGGCGGGCTCAGGTGACTGGCGAACTGCCGCGTTCGACTGCACATCTTGTCCACCACCAGGCACTTCCGCATCGTCAGATGAGAGACTCGAAACATCGTCCTCCACATCCCGGTGGTGGCGGCCTCTGTTGCTGTCTTGATTCGGCACAAAATCGTCACTCCAGACTGTGGCCTGCGTTGACACCGGCGAAACTTGCCGCGGGGGCGGGCTGACTAGTTGGCGACTTCGAGCTGAACGTGTGGAATGCGGTCGACTGCTTCTTCTCGCATCGCGGGATGAGCGCGGCCGGCTGCTTCTTCTTGAGTCGGGAGATGAGCGCAGCCGACTGCTTCTTCTTGAGGCGGGAGATGAACGCAGTCGACTACTTCTTCTAGAGTCGGGAGATGAGCGACGTCTCTCCGATCGGCCTCGCTCCGCAGATGGTGATCGGGAGCTGGCCACGGTCGAGGCGCGGCCTGTAGGCATGCGGAGTGCTCGTAGAATTCTCTGACCGAGAGTAGGAGTCCTTGGCTCCGGACGATGGATGTCGGCAGTCGGATTGGTGGTTTCTGGCTGATGCGTTTGGTGAACACCGCCAAATGGGTAACCCTGACCGGCAGACTGGTGAGGGTAAGCTCCGGGGGTTGCATATGCATAGCCAGGATGCACAGAACCAGCGGTTCCTTGAGTCTGAGGTGGAGCAGATTGATACATCTGAGGCATGGGAACTGGCACGAAACCTGGCTGGGGGGTGATGACAGGTGGTGCTGGTAGCAGTAGAGGCGGCGGAGGCGGAGCTTGGACGAGCATAGGCGGATGGTAGTAGCCTTGGCTTGTCATGAGATAGTGAGGCTGCGGCGGCTGCACGCCGGGAATGGTCGGCAAAGCGTAGGATGTGTACCGGGCAACAAGTCGTTTGGATTGTCCGCCACCCTGCGATGAAGGTCTGGCAGGGCGCACCAAGATGAAGTCGTCATCATCCTCGGTCCACTGCTTCTTGCGCGACTAGCGGCAGTAGAACAGGATGGCGAGGATGGCGAGGACGAAGATGATGATGCTGAAGATGATGCCAAACTGCTGGCCTGAGGTGAGGCAGTCCCATCCGGAGGGACAGTCTCCTTGCCCGTGTGAACGAGGTGCATCGGGGCCCGTGGGCGATTCCACCTGTCGGGAGATGAGCATCTTGAGAGTACCGTTGTCGAAATTTCGGCCGTGTTCCCTGGAAATCAGGCCGGCCCAGGGACTCCGGCCACTGGTAGGTGGCATGGCTGCGAGGCCGTGCTTAGTGGAGTGGGATATCGAAACCAAAAGTTGCGCTGATGAGGCGGGACGGAATGGGAGAAATCCAGGTGTGGAATGAGTACTTCCCTCAAAGGGCTTTCATCCGCGGGAGTTGTGGCAAGAACGGATTCTTCGGTTGTAAGGTAACGGCCAGGCTTGCCTTGGGCAACGTGGTCCGGCCTGAAGACAGGAAGTCACGAGACGTCGGTAGTGAAGGATAAATGCTGGCGAATCAAAAAGGTCTCCATGAAGCGCATAGTGCACCCAAAGCATCACCACAAAGGAGCATGCAAGTCGATTTTGATGAGAGGAAGGAGCTCTGTTTGACAACCTCTCGAGTCGAAGACAACGTCGAAACCTATTCCACTGCCCGGTCGGTAGACCAGACCTTGTCATGTGGCTGTCAATACCTACACCGCATGCCCTCAAACATACCATTTTTTTCTGTCTCCAAGCCTCGCCAGTGTAGCGAGACGATGCATCGCTATTTGCATCCTCCCCTTCGATGTCACTCGGTGCTTGGATGAGGTTGAAACAGCTTACCCCCAGTCCGCCCAGCCACCAGATCCATTGGCCAACCGACCCAGACCGCCCCACCCACGGATTTCCGCGAGATCACGTGCGCGATTCCTTAGGGCACAGATCCACCCTGACCAATGGAAAATTCAGGTGCCACACCATATCTCCATCAAATTCTCACTTCCCGCCTCCCACTCCAACGACTGAACAACGACACCAAACAGACATCCAGGCAGTCATCCACGAGATAATTGCCCAGCATGTCGCTCGTTTCGGGGGAGAAGAGTGAGTATCCCGTGACGACCGACGCACGTCTCTCCGCCGTCCGCATCATTGCTAACTGTCGATTTGCAGCGAACTTCCAGTTCATTCTCCGACTTCTGAGTACGTACTCTCCGATCACCATCCGCGAAGCCAAGCCCGCCCCCAGCCCCGGCAACGACGACGACATCGATGAAGCGAAGGGGGCTCGGGCCAGCGATCCAGGGACAATTGATCTAACATCGTTTTTTTCACAGACACCAACGTTCGGGGTCAGGAGAAGGTCATGTACGCTCTGACCAAGATTTCCGGTGTTGGTCGCCGCTACTCCAACATTGTTTGCAAGAAGGCCGATGGTGCGTTCCACCCCTAGCAACCTCTCCCACGACGGCACTCTCGAGAAGGACTTGGTGTCGATGGAACAAGGACGAACACTAACATCACCCACCACACAGTCGACCTGAACAAGCGCGCCGGTGAGCTCACCTCCGAGGAGCTCGAGCGTATCGTCACCATCATCCAGAACCCCGGCCAGTACAAGATCCCCGGCTGGTTCCTCAACCGTCAGCGCGACATCGTCGACGGCAAGGACTCTCAGATCCTCGCCAACGGCGTCGCCTCCAAGCTCCGCGAGGACCTCGAGCGCCTCAAGAAGATCCGCGCCCACCGTGGTCTCCGTCACTACTGGGGCCTCCGCGTCCGCGGTCAGCACACCAAGACCACCGGTCGCCGTGGCAGGACCGTCGGTGTCTCCAAGAAGAAGGGTGGTTAAGCGTATCGCCGCGGGTTGCGAAAACACGCTTTGCGTTTTACCGCGTGGAAGCGACGAAAGGGGATATCATCATGGCTTTGCGAGGGGGAAAACGGCGCGAAACAGGGTCTCTGGTTTTCTCTCCCATCTTGGTTCCCGGCATTACACATCATTGGGAGGGTATTGCTCTTCGGCATGCGATGAGGTATGGCGCGGTGGAATTCCTCTACAAACGCGAGAGTGCCCGCCGCAACCAAAATCAAAAAGAAACCAAAAAAACGACACAACGTTCTGTGCGTGATGCTTGATATTCGGGGGAAGAGCTTGGCGTAAGAGGCGAAGCAAAGCAGCAGACGAAGCACAACAGTTTCTGCCTCGACATAAATGCTGGAGAAGCGCTTCTGTCTTTTGATATCTACGCTCGCTTCACAAGCCCCATGCAACTCCTCCATCCCTCCAGGGTATCTCCGCCCCTCCCTCACATATCATCCTGATGCGTAACCGCCATCTCCAACATCTCCACCCTTCCCTGCCCCTTCGTCTCATTGCCAATAAAGTCACCCAGCGCCTTGAACGCACCCGGCTCAACAAACCCAATAACCTCCCACTCGGACCCCACGACATCCTGGTTCTCCACCTCCTCGATATACCCCAGGATGCGATCCTTGACCGTGCCGGGCTGCGCCTTCTGTCCACCGCTGCCGCCCTCGCCCTCCTCCTCCTTGGGCGCCTTGGCCGCCTGCTTGAGCACACCCGTCGGGCAGGTGACGCGCAGCTTCATCCGCGCCCTCTGCACGGGAATGGGCTGCTTCGCGATAAGCGCCTTCATGGCCTCGAGGGCCTGGCTCTTGGCCGACTTTGTCGTCGTCACGCCCGTCCACACGGCCTCCTTGGCCGGCCGCGCCTTGGCCTCGCCCTCCTCGCCCGCCGCCGGCGTGCCCGCTCCGCTTCCCGCGCCACTGGCGCCGCCGCCTCCTCCTCCGGTCTTGGCCTTCTCCTCCCTCTCCATGTGCGCCGCCGAGCTGAGAATATCGAGCGCCTTCTCGATCATGCCGCGGGTGTAGACTCTCTTCGTGCGTGGGTCGACCAGTTTCGACGCGACGATGGAGATGACCTCATTCTGCACTCGTTCCAGCTGCGCCGCTCGTTCCTTTTCGCCGACTTGCAGTTCGCCCTTTTTCAGAATCTCGAGCACAATGTCGTCGGTGCTCTTGCCCTTGCCAAAGGCCTTCTCCAGGTCCTCCTTGGGCGCCGTCTGGCCCTTGCTGACGTTCAGGAACACCTGGGGGATCTGGAGCACGTTGTCGAGGTCCGTCTCGATGCCGGAGCGGTACTCGAGGACCTTGTTTTTGTAGCACGCAATCTCGAAGCGCTTCTTGCCCTTCTTCAGCCTCACGAGCGACACGTTTGTGAGCTTGATCTGGTTGGAGGGGAGGTTGATTCGCGACATGCTGGGCGGTGACTGGCAGCGACTTGACAGAGTTCAGTTTTGGGTATTGGTGCTCGCTTTTCTTGTGAAATCGACTGGAAAGACGCTGCTGGCTATGTTGAGATGAAGTTTGGTCGAAAGAGAGCAGCTCGTGTATGTTTCTGGTGAGCAGACTCAGACTGAGTGTGACTTTTTGCGGCGCGGGGGAGGGGCAGAAATATCACACTCTGACGTCGGCCAGCGGGTAAATGTGGTGACTAATACGGTGACCCCTCAAAGCTCCACCATCACAGGCACCCGCTCCAACCTGCTCGAAGGTCATCCCGTGGGTAGATCAAGCTGGGCGCATTTTCTTAGGTCACAGGGAGTTCGCTAATATAATTCAATTACTGTTCAATTCAAGCATCGTGTGTACCATTCTACGCCGCACAGACAAGTAACGAAATCCTCCGCAAATGGCCACGACAAGCAGTAGCGCGCTGTGTCAATCTGACCTCGTGCCCATGCTATGCATAGTGTTACAGTCAAAACACTGACATTAACCACTCCACCCTCTCAGGCACGCACTTAAGCGAACCACTCGCCGCTGAGCCAGCGGTTGAAGAAGTCCGAGGACGCCTCAGGCTGGTCCATGGGGACCATGTGGCCGGCGCCGTAGATGCGCATGAAGGTGAAGTTGCCGCTGCTCTTGACCTTGCCGTAGTCGTCGGCCTTCTTGTCGCCGCCGACCTTGAGGCCCTCGAGCTCAGCCTTGTTGAAGCCCTTCTGACCGGGCCACTCCAGAGCCTCGGTCCAGGCCTGGTTGCCGAGCCAGTTGCAGATGTAGTCGGCGTCACCGGCGTAGATGAGGACGGGGATCTTCTCGAGGAGGCTGGGGACCAGGCGGTGGAAGGGCTGGAACCAGTCGCCGGCGAAGAGGAAGTTGCGGTTGATGTCGAAGTTGCAGCTCTCGTAGTTGGAGACCTCAGCACCGAGGGCGGAGATGACGTCCTCCTGGTTCAGGTAGTCGCTGATCCAGCCGAGGGCCGAGTAGCAGAGGTTGCTGCTGTCCTCGCACTTGCCGCGAATGTCGTAGACGTTCTGGCCGGTGCGCTGGTAGGGGCCGATGAGGGCGTTGTTGCAGTAGATAGAGGCGGGGACGCACGACCAGACGCTGCCGGACTCGTAGCAGTTCTTGATCATGCTCTGGCAGCGGGGGAGGGCGTTGTCCATGGACTGGCACTCGCCCTCGCTGAGAACGGCAGGGTAGCCACCATCACCGCAGGCCATGGGGCGGTACTGAGCGTACTGGGTGAAGCCGTCGGTGAGACCGTTGCCGACGAGGATCGACTTGAGGTTGATGTTGCGGTTCTTGTGGGAGAGAATCTCGGAGGCGAAGACGGGGATGTAGTGGCCAGCGTACGACTCGCCAGCAATGTGGAAGTCCTGCTTGGCGTACTCGGGGAACTGGTGGAAGAAGAGAGACAGAAGAGCGTAGACGTCCTTGCCGGCGGCCACGGTGTTGGAGACGGGAGAGCCCGAGTAGGAGTAGCCGACGTTGACGGGTTGGTCAAGGAAGATGACCGAGGCGTTGTTGTTCCAAGACCACTCGTTGTTGACAATCTTGAGCTTCTTGTCGATGCTGGCGGGGCCGAGCTCCATGAAGAGACCGGTCAGGGACGAGCAGCCGGGGCCGCCGTTGAGCCAGAGGACGACGGGGTCGTTCTTGGGGTCGTTGCGCGACTCGAAGAACCCTGGGTGCGTGTTAGTCATGTGGTGTGATGAGAAGGGACGAGATGATGCCTACAGTAGAACAGGTGCTTGTCCTCCTCCTCGTCATCGAGGTAGCCGCTGTACTGCTTAACCTTGTCGACGCCGAGCTTGGAGGGGTCTACGCTCTTCGCACGGAGGTTGTAGTTGTCGAGGCGACCACCGATCTCGCGGTGCTTCTCGCCGTTGGTCTCGGCCCACATGCCCTGAACGTCGGCGCCCTTAACCACATGGTCCCAGTGGGAGTCAGGCCTGCGGGTGTGGGGCTTGGGCGGGATGGGGGCGCTCTTCTTGAAGGCCTCGACGGCCTCGGGGGCGAGCATGGTGAGCTCGTCCCAGACAGCCTTGGCCTCGGAGGTCATGTCGCTGAACTTATCACCGAAGGCGTCCATCCAGGACTGGCCTGCAACCTTGATGGACTCGAAGCGGTCGCCACCGAGGACCTGCTGGTCCATGCCGGCGACGGCGGTGGCGCCGATCAGCAGCGCGGAGGTTGACAGCTTCATGATGGGTGATGCGATGAACTGATGATGGGGGGGAGGGAAGGATGTGGGATGAGAGGAGAAGTTGTTGGAGAAGAGAAGATGGGGGATGGAGGAAGAAGAGGAGGTGTGAGGCAGGCAGCGGGAGGGAGCTTGGGCTTGGGGCGGCTGGATGACGACGGCTGCGGGACTTTGACTTTGGGCTCGATGCTGAGTGAGGTACAGGTACCAGGTAAACGGGGAAACGAAGGGGCGCTGGAGCGGCTGCGACAGGAACCAGGCACCAAACGCATGCAGTGTCGCAGTGTCGCATGACGCCGTCCTTCTCCGCTTCGGGGAGGCTTGGCCACCAATCGGGGCGCAGGATCCCGCAGGGTTGCTGGGGTTGCCGTGGAGGCGCCCGCATTTTGGGCGTTGATAAGGCGACAGATAAGGCGAGGGGAGCCTGGCCAGGCGTTGGGGGCGAGCAGGGAAGCTCGAGCTCTGCCGCTTCCCTGGAAACAGCCTGCCCGAGCTCCAGGTTCGCGCCAGCTCCGAAGCTCGGCTCCCGCAGGATGCACGACTCGGAGGGGCGTGACGCTTACAAGTTAGATAATGTGATCACGAGGAGCGGCCGAGTCAGGGTGGTCCTTGTACAGCTGGGATGAACGACTCTAGGAATGTATTTATTGAGAAGAGCCTGGATGTAGTTGTCCAGACAGCTGATGTCGAGCCCTGCATCTGAATGTGTGAGAGTGCGATGGTGGTTGTCAATCAGCTCACGTCTTCTGGTGCAGAATGGAAGAGCAAGCCCGCCGTTGTCAGGCATCCAAGCAATGTATCCGACTTCTCCCGCATGTCAAAGAACATCACATTCTTAGTTCACCTTAGAAACCCAGTATTTCCTATGCACTTCTTCTTTTCTCCCACATGTGCACCAACTGCTTGCATCCGATTCCAGAGTCTGATGGTAGAGCTACCTGCCAACCCGGTCTCGAGCCCGTGCTCACCGCCTGCCAAATAAGGATGAACCCAAGTGTGGGACGAGCGTGAAGCTCGGACTTTGTCTACAGTGTGTGACCCTGAACGCCTGAACGCTGCTGCATCCCCTGGCCAGGCTTCGCCGCTTCACCAACAATTGAACCCAACTCACCCCGATTGCCGTCGCGCATTCTACCCCGACACCCCCAAACACCCCTCGCCGACCGCCCACCATGTCGACAATCACCATCGAGGCCCTCCAGTCCTCCAACCAGCCCATCCTCCCCCTCGACTTCAACGGCAACCAGCCCAAGACGATCCGCCTCTTCCCCCTCTCCAACTACACCTTTGGCGTCAAGGAGACGCAGCCCGAGGAAGACCCGTCGGTGCTCGCGCGCCTTAAGAGGCTGGAGGAGCACTACGCCCAGCATGGCATGCGACGCACCTGCGAGGGCATCCTCGTCTGCCACGAGCACAACCACCCGCACATCCTGATGCTGCAGATCGCAAACGCCTTCTTCAAGCTCCCCGGCGACTATCTCCGGCCTGAGGACGACGAGTCCGAGGGCTTCAAGGCCCGGCTTGACGAGCGCCTCGCTCCCGTGGGCCGCATCGGCGAGGGCGAGGAGCGTGGCGACTGGCAGATTGGCGACTGTCTGGCCCAGTGGTGGCGGCCCAACTTTGAGACGTTCATGTACCCCTTCATCCCCGCCCACGTCACCCGGCCAAAGGAGTGCAAGAAGCTGTACTTTATCCAGCTCCCAGAGAGCAGTGAGTCTCTATCTATGCCCTTAAATTTTACCCAGAAGGTTCCTAACCATGTGCTTTGCCCAGAGGTCCTCAGCGTCCCGAAGAACATGAAGCTGCTCGCCGTCCCGCTGTTCGAGCTCTACGACAACACGGCCCGCTACGGCCCCCAGCTCTCGGCGATCCCCCACCTCCTGAGCAGGTACAACTTTGAATTCGTCGACGAGAACGGCACCGTCGTCGCCAACACCCCCGGCGGCGGGCCCGCGGAGGGTTACGTGCCGTCGGTCAAGATCATCGCGGGCGGCAACGACGACAAGATGGACGAGGACGACGGCAGGGACGATGAGCCGACGGATCAGCAATAGACGGAGCACACACGCATACGGCAGCGGACAAATTCATGGAACAGGCGTTTGGCGCAGAGGGGGGCACAAAAGGAAGACATGACACGCCCCTGGTCTTTGGGGGGATTGCTGCGGGACAGATGGCTGCGCATCACTGGCAGGTCGCATTTAGCAAGAATTGATGTTTCTCCCGTTGTGTCAGGGTTATCCTATGGGTGGTCCGTGGTCACATGGTCTTCAGAGTCTCTCCTGGTCTAGGTGCCGTCAGGCCTTTTGGCCTTGGATGGTGGCCATGACCCGGCGCGTGTGCTTATCGGCACGGAACTCGAGGTACCAGATGCCCTGCCAAGTTCCCGTTGCCTGTCTGGAGTCAGACGCTGGTCGATAGAGTGTGAGGGCGGGGGACTCACCAGCTTCCCGTCCTTGATGGGGACTGTGACGCTCGCACCAACGAGGGCGCTCTTGATGTGCGCCGGCATGTCGTCAGGCCCCTCAGCATCATGACGGTAGAGAGCCTCGCCCTTGGGACCATATTCGGGAGCGATACGGTCAAGGGCGTCGCTCATGTCCTCGCGCACATCGCTGTCCCAGTTCTCATTGAGACTCAGACCGCAGCTGGTGTGCTGCATGAACAGGTGCAGGATGCCGACCTTGTACTCCCTGATCTCGGGGATGGCCGATGTGATCTCGTTGGTGATGAGGTAGGAGCCGCGCGACTTGGCGGGCAGCGAGAACTGCTTCTGGGTCCAGACGGTGGCCATGGCTGCTGCTGTTGGCGGGGTACTGGCGGCGCGATGGCGGGGGGAGACGGGGTCGGGGGTGGGAAGCCCGAGGAGGCTCAAGGGCAGGGTCCAGAGCTTGTGGAAGAGGCCGGGGAAGAGGCAGGCGATGAGGAGGGCGAAGAGGAGGAGTGTGGTGGTTGAGGTCTGGTAGGATTGGCGAGGTGATGGCATGTTCAGAGAGGAAGAGTTCGAGCTCGAGGTTGATGAGCGACCAGCAGAACGGCGAATGATGTCAGGCTGATTTGTGAGGTGGGGCAACTGTCGAAGCTGTCCACCACGCCAACTTCAGTGAGAAGACTGCGTTTAGAAAAGAAGAGCGACTCGGGGAAACTTTTCTGGTATTGGAATTCTTGATGGACTATGTTCGGTGGAAGTTGAAAAGTCCAAAGCTTGGGGTCCAGCAGTGGAAGCCCACATCCTTCCTTCAAGTTCTCACCTCGACGGAGTACTACCATGTCATTACTTGAAAATGCAAACCCCCGACCACAAAACTCCTAAATGAGCACATTTCGAGGATGATCCGAGCACCAATTCACTATTAGACAATATTTCATAGACCTACTCACAGCTGCATATCATCAATCTGCCATCAGCAGTTGCGGCACTGCACAAGCACCCGACGGACGCATGGACATGGCGCGCCATGAACAGCATCCAAAGCATCATAAACGACCAGAAGCAACCAGCAGAGCCTGGTAAATCTGCCAGTCACCCCTCCGAGTCATCGCGTTCGACCCGCTCCATTCCTTCCCTTCCCGAAACTCAACGCCACTGCCCTCCATCACAGACATGATCCCGTCGACATTCCCGCCCAGGTGCTCAGCATTGGCAAGGTCAAACCACCGCAGCGAAGGGAACCGCTCGGCCGCCACGAAGGCCAGGTGTTCCAAGCACGGCAGCAGCGCGTCCGCCGTCTCAGTTCCCGGGCCGTGGTAGAAGCGGACGGTCCGGATCGAGCGCGGCAACAGGTCCGCGAAGACGGTCCTGCCCGGCACGTGCGCGGGGAACACGACAGGCTGCCCGTTGACGATCCTGCCTGTGTGAGGATCGCTGTGGGGGAAGATGGACATGTAGTCGAAGTCGAGGTGCTCCAGCTTGGTGAGCCCGGCGAGGGATGACCACAGGTCGGGGCTCTCGACGCGGTCTTCCGTCACCCCTTCCGTGAGATGGACGGTGAGCGACTTCAAGCCCGGCGCGCAGCGGACTAGGACGTCCTGCATCTCGCGGGGGGTCAGGTGGGACTCGAAGGAGACGCAGGCGTCCCCGGCGGTGAGCTCGAATGTTTCGAGACGCGGCATGGTGCGGATGATGGGCTCCAGCGCCCCCGGCTCGATGCTGCTATGGCCGAGGGCCAGCCTCGTGAGGTATTTGAACCTGGGGGAGATGTCGGGAGGCGAGACGAGGGCGTGACACAGGAGCGATGCCAGTTTGGGCGCCACGTCGGGAAGGCGAGAGATCCGGTCCATACCCCAGCCATTCTCGGTATCCAGAAAGTTCACCCGCATGTGGCGAAGGTCGATCAGTCCTCGATCCCCAACCATGGTGAAGAACGGGCCATCATACCCCAGGCTTATCTCCAGATGGGTGACGGCGGGACACAGGGAGATGAGAAAGTCGGCAAAGCCGCCGCCATCCTCTTCCTCCCACTCCCCCTCCCACTGCTCATCGAGAACGGCATCCTGGCCGAAGACGCCGTCCTTGCGGTCCCGGACCATGGCCTCAAAAGCGGCCAGGACGACGTCGCCGCCGGGCATGGCCTCGAACACGTCGGGGGACGTGAACTTCTCCTCGACCCTGATCGAGCGGACGTGCAGGGCGAGATCGGGACGCTCGACGAGGGTGCGCATCAGCAGGGTGGTTTTGCCGACGGGCTCGTGGTAGAGGTGCGGCGTGGCGAGGACGTTGAGCTGTCTCGAGGTGCGCGCTAGGGCGAAGAGGGCGGCCTGGCGAATGTACAGGCTGATGCCCCTGTCTCCTTCGCCGCAGGGGGAATGTAGGCCCGGGTCGAGGCAATGCATGCAGAGGGCGTCGAGGACCATCATGATGGTCTCGGTTGGGAGGTCGAGCAGGCTGAGGGGCATGGTGGCGGCAGGGGGTTACGGTCTGAGAAGAAAGGGGGTGTTGGTGTCGCTCAAGGACGGGCCGTCCACTGGTGTCATGTCGAGGCGGTCATCTTTATGTTTGTTGTCAAGTCAGATTTGCGGAAAGGGGCGGTCCTTTTGCGCAGGCAGCAGGGAGCAGCCTGGGGAATCGTGCGGTTGGTGCAGCGGCCGTTGATGCATTCAGTGCCGGGTCCGGCACCGAATCTCACTCGGCCGAGTCAGTTGGAGAGTGGTAAAGACGGATGAACCTCCTGCAACCTCGACTGTTGAGAGAGGGAAGTGTTGTTGAGGTGCATACTACCTCCGCTTGCTTGCTACCAGAAAGCTTCATCCATCATTACACAATGGTACACTATCCACCAGCCAACCAGCCCTTCAGACAGTCACGTCCTTCGCCTCCTTGCCAAGCTCCTTCGCAATGCCGTGGGCAATCCAGTCCGCAATGGCCATGTTCGTGACCATGGGATTCACACCACTCGCGCTCGGCAGCACGCTGGCATCAGCAACATACAACCCCTCCGTCCCAAACACCCGCCCCTTGGGATCAACAACCCCTTCATCCTCATTAATAGCCATACGGCACGTCGACATCTGATGCGCCGACGCCATATTAGCCTCCGCATTACCAACCTGGCGCACGCGGTCGAGCCACGCCCTGAATTTCGGGTCGTTGATGCCCTCCTCCCCTTCGTCGTCTTGGCTTGTCACAGGGGGTTCATCGCGGATGAAGGGCTCGACGCCAGGGATGCAGGCGTAGATCTGCACGGCGCCTTCAACGAAGCAGATCTTGGCTAGGGCGATGAGGCCCTCGAGGGTGTGCTTGCGGTCGAAGGGGGAGACTTGGTGGTCGATGTGGGGACGGCCGGTGACGGGGTCGGGGTAGACGCGGCCTCCGTCGCGGTCGCGGGTGAGGGCGATGTAGCCGCCTGCATTGCGGTACTTCAAGGCGTCGAGCTTGGATTCGAGGCCGCCGCGCCAGGGGACGTTGGAGAGGATGGCGTAGGGCTGGGGTTGTTAGAAGGGAAGATGAGGGGTAGGAAGGGAGGGAACGTACGACCATGCAGGTGGGCTCGAGCTTGACGCCGTGGCCGAAGCTGTCGAGGTCCTCGAAGGAGTGGTTGAGGGCGGTGATGGTGCCGCCCTGCCATGGCGTCATGTCTTCCTTCCAGATGCCCATGACCATAGACGTGGGATGGAGGTGAAGGTGATGGCCGATGTGTCGATTCTAACCATGTTAGCTTCAGCCCGGCATCATGACTACCTGTGCAACTCACTGTCAGACCGCTCCTCAGGAGGACCAGAGGCGAATGCAGGGCGCCGGCAGAGACAATGACCCTCTTGGCGTTGACCACGACATCTCGCGTGACGCGCTCCTCAAGAGGCCCGGCCACTCCGCCCTCAGCATCCCTCGACGTCCACTTGCCCCTGATGCCCACAGCACGCTTCTCCCCTCCTGTCTCGTCAAAGACAACCCTCTCAACATGCAAACCCTCGATAAACTCCGCGCCAGCTTCAGCAGCAGCCGGCAGCCAACACGTAGCAGGCCCCTTCTTCTTTCCCGACGCACAGCCTAGGTGACATCTCGCACAATCATGTTCCTCCCCACCCGTATTCTGCGGCGCGGGCGAAGCATGCCATCCGAGCTTGCGACTGCCATCCATGAGGAAGCGGGCGCGGTTGTTGTGGACGACCGGATCGGCAGTGACGCCCATGTACTCGCAGACGCGGTCGAGGGCATCCTGGAACTGAGGCGATGTGAAGAAGACGAGACCGCGGTCGCCAGCCCACTCATCACGCACGTATCCTTGGGTCTGAAGAGCAACGCTCCAGTTCACCGTGCCGCCGCCTCCCCAGCAGCTTCCCGCCAACACATTAACAGTGCCGTCATCGGTGCCGAGGAGTCCTCCATTCTCGTAGAGATGCTGGCATGCGACCTCCTGGGGCATGGGCAGGAGAGAGGGTGGGTAGTGGTAGGACTTGTCGACGACGAGTACGCGGTGGCCAGCCTCGGCGAGAATCTTGGCACAGACGCCGCCGCCGCAGCCGGAACCGATGATGACAATGTCCGTGTCGATGACTTCCGGCTCGGGAGCGGGGTCGAACTGGCGGAACTTGAAGTCATAGCCCTGGACGGGCTCGTGGCCTTCCGGTTGGTCGGTCCAGCCGACGAGCTCATGGAAGAGAGAGCTCGTCTGGAGGAAGCTCTTTTGCGCAAGGGTGGTGATGGCCTTTCCGAGGGCGCGGAGGGAGCGCAGGCGGGATGTGCGCCAGGCGGCGAGGATGGCGTGGCGAGCGGCGACGGTCTGTTGGTCCGGTGGGCTCCAGTAGCCGGTGAGGAGGAGGGAGCCGGCGCGGGTGGTCAGAGAGGCGAGGGCGGCGCCGAGGGCCTTTTGGGAGGAGGCGTGGAGGCCGGCGATGGTGCGCTGGGCGTTTTCCCGGAAGGCTGGGTCGGCGGCGGCGTTGTGGTCGAGGAAGGCGCGGAAGCGGGCCTCGGAGGGGGGGTTGGTGATGGTTTCGCGGAGGGCGGCGTAGCGGGCGGCGAGATCGTCGTCGGGGATGGGGAGCTGGGTCTTGGGGTCTGTGAGGTTGGACTGGTCGCGGATGGGGGGGAGGGCGGCCTCGAGGAGGGACCAGAAGATGGACCATTGGGCGTCTGACCAGAAGGCCGTTGACGGGATGGGGGGAAGTCGGAGCGCTGCTGGGGGCGTCATGATGTTTTGGGGTGTGAGGTGTTGGTGGAGAGGTTGAGGTGAGGTGAAGTGAAGTTGAGATGGGATGAGGGGCCCGGGGTTTAGGTAGGGGAGGAAGTTAGGGGACGCGTGTTTGGCGCCTTCACTTCACACCGAGGGGGGGGCATGTGTGATGTGACGAGTCGGGATGTCCAGATGAAAGGACGACGCCACCATGCAACTGTCTGTGGCATGGCGGGATGTGTGAAGTGAGTGATGTGCAGTCAGTGCGGAGAAATCAAGAGGGCCTCGGAAGCTCATGATCACGTCTCGCGGCGCGCCTCGTGCTCCCTTTCCCGCGGGCGCCCGGCCAATAAGGCAGGGGTCGGGGCGTGCTAGCACTTGTCCACTCCGGCTGGCAAGGATGGGGATGCGGGGTCCCGTGGAAGCCGAGAGCTGGAGAGGAGAAGGAGGAGTTGCCCGCTACCTATTCTCCGAGCTTGTGCAGTCTTGCCGTCATCGAGAGATGGGATGGACTAGAAACCTGGGGGAGGGGCACGGAGAATGGAGCATCGGGGTTATGCTACCGGGCCGGACAATATGTCTGATTTGTCTTGAATTTGTCTCTCGGGATGCTTTCTTCAGGTTGTCAGTCCGAGTCTGGGGTGTGACGGGAGGTCTCGGTTTCGGGAGCACGGTCCTCCAAGTTGGCATTTGACATTCCGGTGCAGATGTGCAGGCGGTGTTGGCGTGGTATAATTAGAAGCAACTTGACTGATGTCTCGCTGGCAAAAGGGAAGGCCACTGCTGCTTGTCTTCCGCTGTCTTCACTTTAACATGTGGCTTTAAAATATATTTGTCGAGTGACCAGTCTTCGGTAGCAAATGAATCTCACGTTGAAGCTCATGTTATAGTACGGCCCTGATGCTCTGAATAGTGTTCTAGAATTGGAGGATGACATGATATCATCAAGTTAGTTGTACGAGGGACCCGACAAATGCCGCCCATTGATAGTCAAATCCAGGCCAGACCATACCAGCTTCTCTCTGATGTAGATGATGGACGCAACTCCCTCTGTCAACCAATGTCTTATGCTTTATGCGAGATATCCGAGTGAAACACATCCGAACGTCCGCAAGACACGGCCTCCAATGGCATCAGCGCCGGCCCCGTACCGAAACCAAACCCCCGAAGCCCGGCGTCAGCTCAAGCCTCCCGCCCAGAATCCAACCTCCGTCCCGGGTCGTCTCATCCTCAGTCTCGGCTCCGAACACGACCGCATCCCGGCCGGATGATATCCATCCAGGGCACCAGTCTGATTCGGCTCCGCGTCCGCTCCGGTATGACATCCCCCCTCTACCATTGGCCGCTCCCCTCGGGGCGCAGCAGCACCCCGTCACCACGCCCGGGCGCATCGCATGGCGAGCGACATACTTTCCTGCCCGAAGCAGGCTGCGGGGTGCCTCCTGTCGCCACCACCGCGCCCGGAGCTGACGACCTCGTTCGGGCAGGCCAAGAAAGCCCCCTATTTCGAGACAGGCCGGGATCTCCAGCTACCAGCCATGAACCGAGGGGCGGTCAAGCTCAAACAGACGCCAGTTCGGCTCTACCCTGATTTTCCGTCCTTTTTTTCCTTCCTCTTTTTGTTGAGACATCGCGCTCCGTGTCTCGCCCCCCCTTGCCTTGGCTGCAGTCCGAGTCGCCGCTCGATCCCACCGGCCGGCCGAAGGCGAGCGCGGACAGCCGAGGTGTCGACAAGGTACAGTAGACAGACGGGCCTCAGTCGTCAGCGGAGGATCACATGTCAGAAATTTGCGTGGTGCGTGCTGAATGCTGATTTCCAGGGTCTTATCGATTAGTCGTGTCGTGTCGTGTTAGCAGGGGAGCATTGGGAAATTTGGCTCTTTCCCAGGAAGAGTCCGAGATTCGGTCGCGACGGGGACTTCTTCCTTTCCACTGGACCCGTGCTGCGGTGGAAGGTTCGTCCCCCGTGCTTCCCCCGATTCTAGGGCCCGGCAGGGGCACCAGATCGGGCCTAGGCCGCCTCAACAAAAAACCACCACATCGGCCCCCTGCCCCGGCTAAGCCTCAGGAACCAGGTACGCCGGCTCTGTTAGTAAATGTGCCCGATTTCTCACCACTTCCCATAACCCGGCCCGGGTCCTGAGCGCCACGGCGCCGGGCCCATGCCAGGGTCCCGTCCCGCCTTTTCGACCCCACCAGAGACTTCAACGTTGTGTCGCACTCCCATCAAATCGCCAAAATCTCCATCTTCTCTCTCTTTCCCAGGCCGAGGGGTCGCTTCGCCCCCCCCCGCTACCCTCTGACCCCCCGTTGATCACATGGCATTGGGGTCGCAAAGAAAAAAAAAATTGACGTGTCAAGAGACATGTGAGAGAGGAGGGGCCCGGGTGCCCAGACGGACGTCGGCCGTGAAGCGTTGAATCACGGACACGGCTGGGCAGGAGCATCATCGTGACGCGCCGGCGCACCATTCGGCGCATATGATGCAGTACTTACGAACACTTTGCAACAGACAGATAGACGGCTAGACGTCTACTTGGTCACAGATAGGGATAATGCCATGGTGAGTGGGCAAACAAGCTCCAGGGAGCTCTCAAGCTTGTGACAAGCAACAGCTTCACCACCATCGTTTGCGGTCTTCAATGACACCTCCGGAGCTTCACCGGTACTACCCAGCGTCAATCCATCCATCACACCATGTCTGTCACGACCTGCCCCAGTAAAAAGGAGCATCCCCTTGACGGGTAATTCCTCCGTCCGACTGTCTGTCACCGGCGGCACCCGTTGGCCTCGGCATAATACCGCCAGCACTTTACGCACCTACCACACAGCTGTATCGCTCTTTCCTGGGGCTGCCGCTCCCAAGACACACCTCCTGGTCTCCATTTCTACCCTGCTTCCCGACCTGTAAGGGCCGGCCATCCATAGCTCGACCGGGGCCCGATCCGGACCATATCCACTTGCGCATCCCAACCGCCCGCCACCCACTCACACTCCCACTCCCGACTGGCACCTCACCGTGCTCCAGTGTCTCCTTCCCCCCCGGGTTATGAAAAAGTCCATCTACCCCAATCGCCCATCCCTCGTTCTCCTCCACCTCCCTCAACCCTCTCGAACTGCTTCACTTCCCTCTCCTCCACTCCCCTTGGAGACATCGACGTCGGAAACGGACTGCCAGATCCTCGCCGCCTCGCCTTCAACAGGACCGCTGCTGTCTCTTGTCTCGTCTTCGTTTGCTTGTCTTGCCGAACGAGACCCCGTCTCACCAGTTTCAACGTCCCGGTGTCTCACCTCCCCCGCCAGCCATTGCCGACCCCTCCACCGAGCTCGTCGACTTCTTTACTGTCAATTCGACGACTGTGTCGCGGAATAGCCTCTCCTCGTCCTCCTCTGCCATCCTCTCCGGTCTCGTGACCGTATACCCGAATCGTTCATCTTGGTGGGTACTCTCCAGTCGCCGCGGCCGCTTTGCCCAGTAGCTGACTTACACGACCACAGAATACCCCCCTCCCCTCCTCACAATGGCTTCCGGTGCCTCCGTCCTCGCCGAGTGGCCCTCGCAGACCCTCTTCAAGTTCCCTCCCGGCAGCGAACCCTTCGGCGCCGTGCCTCCCGCCCCCCGCCCCGGCGCGAACCTCTTCGAGTTCACCATTCCCGACCACATCTGGGCCGCCGCCCTTGACCCCAAGGTCCCCATCACCATTGCGGTCACCTACGCCGTCACCGTCAAGTTGCTGAACCGCTACAACACTTCCAACGGCAAAAAGCCCTGGTGGTTCGCCAACACGGCTCCCTTCCGCCTCTTTGTCATCCTCCACAACGTCTTCCTCGCCGTCTACTCGGCCTGGACCTTTTGGGGCATGCTCGGCGGCATGCGCCGTGCCGTCGTCAGCCCCTTCGGCCCCCACGGTCTCGCCGCCACCGCCGACAGCCTCTGCCAGCTCAACGGTCCCGCCGGCTACGGCGCCGCCGCCGTCTACGACGAGTCCTCCGCCCGCTGGACCAGCCTCTTCGCCGACGTCGCCGTCGAGGCCGCCGGCCAGCCCAGCAGGGACGTCCCCGGCCGCCTCTGGAACGAGGGCCTCGCCTTCTACGGCTGGATCTTCTACCTGAGCAAGTTCTACGAGGTCCTCGACACCTTCATCATCCTCGCAAAGGGCAAGCAGAGCTCCACCCTCCAGACCTACCACCACGCCGGCGCCATGATGTGCATGTGGGCTGGCATGCGCTACATGTCTGCCCCCATCTGGATGTTCGTCCTCTACAACTCCTTCATCCACTCTCTCATGTACACCTACTACACCGTCACCGCCTTCAACATCCGCGTCCCCACCCCCATCAAGCGCACCCTCACCACCATGCAGATCACCCAGTTCCTGATCGGTGCCTCCTACGCCATGCTGCACTCTTTCGTCTCCTACACCGTCCCCGTCGCCGTCAACCCCGCCGCCGCTGCCGCCACCCAGGCCGCCACCAGCAGCTCCCCCGACGCCGCCAGGACCCTCGCCGCCGGCGCCTTTGAGAACCTCAAGCAGATGATCTACGGCGCCGCCGCCAAGGCCGCCTCCCCCGCTGCCGGCGCCGCCGTCGAGGCCGGCCTCCCCACCGACGCCGAGACCGTCTGGGTCTCCCAGCCCTGCATCACCACCAGCGCTGAGACCTTCGCCATCTGGCTCAACGTCCTCTACCTCGCCCCCCTGACCTACCTCTTCGTCATGTTCTTCATCCGCTCCTACCTGCGCCGCTCCTCCGCCGCCGTCAAGGGCAAGCCCCGCCGCCAGAGCAACGTCACCCTTGCCGAGAAGGCCGGCTGGGATGCCGCCCGCGACGTCAACCGCGAGATCTACAACCAGGGCTCCGAGGAGGCCGTCGAGGCCGGCTCCAGCGCCAAACCCTCCCCCAAGACCCGTACCAGGCGGTCGAAGAACTAGGCACCTCGCCTGGTTTTGGAGAGAGGCCGGTCACAATGCCCGTCTGAAAAGGCAGGCATCGACCGTGTCTTCCACCGAAGAAAAAAGAACAATCTCCTACACGTTACAGTCACATCATCTCTTTAGCAACACATGGGCCGGTGCGGCGTTCAGGCAGGGTGCGGAGCATGCAACACCCACACCATCAAAAATAGCATGGGCGGCGGAAGGGGGGAACTTGAAGGGAAGAACCGGAGGCGGACTTGTTTTACGTCGCGCCATACTTGGAGCCAACGCTGGTTGTTTTATCCCCTTTGCGCTGTCATATTAGCATTGTTACTCGGGGCGGGACGGGGAGTTCCGCCCACGGGTTATGTTTTTGTATATAGCATGTGTGTTTACACATGTTTCAAAGTTCATGAGGCGGGATGAGTGAGTGATGTGAGGATGTTCTTGGATGCTGCGCTGGGAGGTAACTCGAGCGGTCTTGACCCAGTGGAGGTTTGATTCCATGGACTTTGTTGATTGTGCCAGAGCGGAAATCAATTTTGATGTTGATCCTGTGTACATGGACTCGGTTGATTGTGCCAAAGCGGATGTCAAGTTTGATGTTGATCCTGGGAGAACTTGGGACCATCTGAGATGCGCTAAGAGGTTCTGTTCTAAGACAGCACATTTGAACAGGACGTTGGTGATTCTCAGTCAGGCAAGGATAAATAGTCCACTATAAGCTGCAGGTTGCCTAGTCGAGAACGTTCCAGATGTCACCAAGAGCAGAGCATCAATCAAGGGGTAGCAATAAGCAACCCATGGCAGGGTTCGCTGTTATCCACTCTGATCGAAAGGATCGAGACCCATGTGCTCTTACTATCCCATCACCAGAAGCGCACATGAACTCCGGTGTGGACGGTTGCACATGCCGGAGCCCTGATCACTGCACTTTCCCTTGGGGGACAGGAAGAATCTTGTTGTTGAACCATGTAGTCTCCAGAGATGACAAATCCGCTTGAGAAAGGATGTCGTCTTGACAGACTCGGCACTGGGGCTGGCGACGGCGGGCACTTCCTGTAGGAGCATCATTGGATTGAATCGTTTCAGTGACAAGTGAGCCATAATGAACAATCGGGCGTGAGTCTGCCGCAGACCTCTCTGAGCTCCGAAGAGTCGTCCAGAAGGTGAGTGGTCGGAAAGCTGAGCTTAGGACCCAGATGATGGCTAATCAAATTACAACTTTGGACGATGTATGGGTTTTGACTTGCTTCCCTGGTGTGGTCTCCCGGCTTCCTGAACTGGCATTGGGAAGTCGATGTCTGCGGCTGTATTTGACCGTTCCTTGGCAGCACAGCGAGAATAAGATCAGAGTCCGAGTCGTCGAGTCGTCAATGAAAACCCATAGGCATCTATGGGAGAGGTGGTGCGGAACTGGAACGTAACAGTGGACTAAAGGTAGAATGTCATCGATGACATGACGGCGAATGGCGAGCTTTGGCTGAGAGTGACTAACTCTTTGATCCAGGATAAGGTAGATGAGGCAATGGCCCTTCACACTGTCCAAAATCTGTTCGTCATGTTGCTTCGAAATTGAAGCTGGCCAGAGTCTCACAATGATGGCAAGCAACATGACCTTCGAGCGGCGTGAACGATCAGTCTCACGGGGTGACTGTCACTGGTAAGGTGAGACGGATTTCATGCCAGAATGCTGGAGCTTGGGCAATTCTGAGGCTCTACGTCAGATTTCCCAGTGCTTTTAGGCTCATTTGTTGCCTTGGGTACCGGGGTTTAAATGCAGGGGGGTTGTCCTGTTAAGAGACTGGTTCTGTTTAGGGAAACAGCTATTAGCCAGGGGGCCCATAGCCAGTCTGTAGTCGCCATCGACATAGTACGAAACCTTCAGGCATGCCTTGAAAGGTGAAGTCTATGGTGACACGGTGGGTTATGCCCTCTTACCACGAGGGTGAACTTCGATAATCTCCAGAGCTGGAAGCTGAGATTACCTATCCCTTCTTGACCAGTAGTGACGAATGTCAAGTCTTGATCCCTCTAGACGAGATTCTATTCGATGGAGCAATATGTTCAGGGTCAGCGGCCAGATGACTTGCTTGAACATCAACCCCTCCATCTTTGACCTGCCCAAAATGCGGCCTTCTAGTCTGAGGTTTCTTCCCAGAAGATGCAACGAGCGCCAGGTGAAAAAGCATAAACCTTGAGCTTATCGTACAAGAGACTTTGTTCATTCAGCGAGCAGGGCTCGCTCGACAGACCATGATAACGTCGTCAGCCATCTTGGCAAATCCAAGCTGCCAAACTGCATGATAATAACCAGAAACACATGCCTCGAGCATCAGTGACGTGAGGGACTTGATCTGCCTACATCACAGCCACAGCCTTACCACTATCCATCCCAAGGGAGGCATCTCCTGGTCAGTGAAGCAGGCTTGGCTTCTCGATGTGTCCGAGATTCACTTGACTCGAACAGGCGGACCAAGACAAGCTCCCTGTTAACCCGACCGGCTGCATCAGTGTCATCCCCCCTCCTCTTCACTTGACACTTCCATTGATAAGGTAAGGCCAACCTTCTGCCATGCACGTCTCGGCCTGGATTCAGTACACAACGCCAACTAGCGATGCAGTGTGGCAAGCCAGCTTCTACCGTTCGGCTGCCTCGGTAAGGAGGCAGCTCACCAAGAGTAGACCACAGCGTCTCCATCAAACGAGCGAGAACCGCCTTGGGACTTAAACGAGATCCCCTTGCATCCCCAAGAGCTAAAGCCGCCACTCCTCCCGCATGCCGAAGAGCCAAGAAACTCGCTAGAACACGCGAGACGTCGGCCAACTCCCTGCGGCTAGGCCTTATATTGCCATAAAAACCCCGAGGGGCGGCCGACGCTCCGCGCGGCGGGGGCGATGACCAACACGACGGTAATCAACTGTCGCGTGGTTAACCGCTCAGGGGGGTCAGCAGGCTTCCTCGGTCCGAGTGGGCTCGGGTGAGTGGAGGCCAGGGGTAGGGAATCCTTCAGTCGAGTTCCAGGGGCAGTCACAGGCATGGTCACGGAATGGAACAAGTGTTTACTTCTTCAACACCGAAATCAATTGATCCTTCCATCATCTGTGGGTATCTTCCTCGTCTCCTCGTCCCCTGATTACTGCAACCGGTGCACCCTACCGCCTCGTAAGGCCGGGCCAGGTTTTCTCATGTGCACCTCGTCTCATCTGTATCGCGTGCCACCGTGGGCCGCGGAGGAAGAATAGAACCTTCCGGAAAAACAAATACCATGTGTAAGCCGCCAACGCCGCGCTCAAAAAAGCAGGTTGACCTCCTCTCGCGGGGACCGTGGTCCCGGCGAGGGTGTTCCCAAACAGGAATGCGGCCGAATTCCAAATACCATCGCTAGTCTATGTGTGTGTGTGAAGGAGGATTCTGGTGGGAGTGTGGAACGAGGATAGATGTGTCTCGTGAACCATCAGGAGGGAGAATGGGTGTGAGAGATGACCTCTTCGGAAAGGGGCCGGGGAGGTTGGTCGAGGCGTGTTGTGGCCGTGTCTATCAATCTATCGTCGTATCGCGGTCGTGAGTCGTGAGAGAAGTGATGCTTCCTCGCGGGGTATCGCTTCTTGAACGTATGTGCATGCACTGGTGTGCGTTGCGTGTCGAGCGTTTGCTCTAAAAGGTGCTCCAGTTCCAGTCCCTAGGGACACTGGCGGCGACCTCTGGGCCGGGGCCGTGGGCGAGGGCGGCGTTGCCCGCGATGGGGCTGCCGCCGTTGATGGGGCTGGGAGGAGTGCTCCTGTTGGCAGACTGGGGGATGCTGCGGCCGCCGTCGGAGATGGAGTCCTGGTCGCTGCCGGCACGGCTGTTGTTGCGGCTCTTCCAGGTGAGGAACTCGCTGTAGCAGTTGCCGCAGGCCCTAGAGGCAAGGCCGCGGGGGTTGTAGTTGCAGTCCTCGTCGAGGCGGATGATGTATGCGGTGTGGGGGTCGCAGAAGATGTTGCCACACTTGCGGCAGTGGTGGCGGCGGAGGAAGTAGCTGAAGGCACGCTTGCAGCTTGGCTCGTCGCACAGGGTGGCGTGGGCATCAGGCTGAAGGGGTTGATATGTTAGCGGACGGGCTCGTGAAGGGCGCCGTGCGTCGGTGACATACCTTCCAGTGATTCCTCGAGGGGTCAGCCTTGACGGCGGGGAACAGCTCGGGGTCGAGCTCGTGGTCGGTGAAGCCCTTGCCGCTGTCGCCGGTCGAGCGGCGGGTGAGGCGCGAACCGAACATGCCGAGGCCGGGCAGGCTGATGAAGCTGCTGCTGACGCGACGCAGGCTGAGGTCGTCGGACTCGGGACCGTTCTCGTTCTTGGGCGATCTCGGCTGGTTCGCGGGCTGGAAGAAGTGGTTGGGACGCAGCACGGCGGGGACGATGAGCGGGCGGTTCTGGCGCGTTCCGTTCATGCGTCCGCTGCCGGGCGACGTGGGCGAACCATGGCCGGAGCTGAGAGGCGAGGTGTGCTGCTGCTGCTGCTGTTGCGAGGCCTCGGTGGGGGCGAACTGGTAGGACTGAGAGCGGGTGTGGGAGAGGTGAGGGCGCTCGACGACGGGATAGGCGGTCGCGAAGTACTGCGACTGCAGTCTCGGGTCGTGCATGGAAGGCATGATGAGGTCGGCTGCCATGGTTGTGGTAGGGATTAGAAGTTAGGTTGTGAGTTGTAGTAGATATTGGTTGCGAGTTGTTTGAGGCCGCGAAGGTGGCGTCGATTTGTTTAAGCCAAGTGAAGGAGGCGGAGGAGGTGAGGAAGCTGCTCAGGAGCCAGATACATCGGCCTTGGTGGTGGAGAGGCGCTTCGTTCGGTCGGGGGCGGGCCCTTTTGTTGCTGCAGTTGTTGCGACTCGGGGTGAGGAGGGGCACAAGAAGAGGGGATGCTTCTTGTTTTGGTTGCTGGGGACGGGAGGGGGGAAAGGCGGTAAAGCTTGTGGTCGAGACGGAGAGGGTCACGATGGGCGGGAGAGTCGCAGGCGGGACGGGGCTCGCAGGAAGGGGGCGCTGGGACAGATTTATTATCGCGGCGGCAATTGGCCTGAGAGGTGCGGCGGACGGACGTCGCCAGTGACTTGGGGGGGCGCTCGAGGTGTGTGGGAGGCGGGCGGAAGTCGAGGGGGAGGAGCAGAGCACGGGCACGGACATGGATGGGTTGCGAGGAAGGCGGCGGCGCACCGACATGACAGGGTACAGGGGGTGTGGACTACCCACTGTTCTGATGGAGCCCACCCCCAGCGCGGTTTGGGTGGAGGAGGGGGGTGTGGGCCGGAGCAGATGCCAAGACCGGATTCGATGGGGCCCCCGACGGCGATAGTGGAGGAGGTGTGGTGTGGTACGCACTGGTCCGGGCGCCTCAGGTTCCACCTAACGTCCTGGGCAGTCGGGAAAGAGCACTATTCGTACAGGTAACTCTGTGCACTTGGCAGTTGCGACCTGTGCAACCTTTGGGTCGGGTACCTCCTGCCGCGCTGCTCATGTTCAGCGCTGCTTCAGCGTGCAACCCTCCTGTTAGCCTTGCCGCGCCCGCTTGGACACCGCCATTCCATTCTTCAAGGTTTCCAGGTTGCTGCTGCCGGCCGGCCCGGGCGCAATGTTGCTGCAAGTCTGCAAGTCTGCATCTATCGACAACATCCAAACCTGCTTCAAACCACCCCTGGACATCCCAACTCGGTCACGAGCGACAGGACAAGAGGAAAAAGAAACACCCGCGCTGTCACCGCCTGTGAGGCAAAGACAAACGCCGACGACAGCATGGAACGAGCAACGACCACGACGACGACACGCATTCCAGGCCGCGCCGCCCTGCGCGGGCCGCCGTCGCCAGGATCTCCCAGGTCTCACTTCTCACCCTTCGTATCGCCCGCCCATGTGTTTGCCCCCGGGTCTCGCCCGGGGACCCCTTCCGACCGTCGACGAGTCGATTAGCTCCCCCCGAGACCCCGACCGTCCTCTCACTAGCCACCGTCCGTGGTGTGCTCCCCCGAGTCCTCCCCCCTGGAGCCAGTGACGGTGATTTCGGTACGCCGCCCTGTCATTTCTTGTCTACTCTCAATGACACGCCTGTTCCTTGCAAATAGGACATGTTGGTCCTCGAAGAAGAAAGCGAGGGAGAGATGCCTCTGCATGCCCGCAATCCTCCTGCCCACCGCCGCGTGCGCCCGCTGTAGAAGCATGATCGCCCGTCGGAGCCGTATCCGCCATTCACAGCCCTCCGTGTCGGCCAAGGGCAGAGCGATGTGCCCCGGGGGGTGGTGGTGTCGCGGCCAACCGTCCAACGAGCTCCCAGCCGCTCTCGTGCCACGTCGGGACGAACGGATCCCTGCGTTTGACCGCCCTCAGGGCCCTCCGGGCTGCCCAGCAGGTTGCCCGAGGCTACTGTCGAACCGCGCCGCGGGCAGCACCAAGTATAGCACGAGGCAGAACATCTCAAACGGCGCATCTGCTCCTGATCGCCTGTCGCAGCAGGCCTCCTCGCCTCCTTGCCTCCCTCCTTCGGCGCAAAGACACTGCTCAAGGCCCTATTCCCCCATGATAAGACCGAAAACCGGAGACAGGCCGCCGGCGCCACCTGCTCACTTGCTGCTTCGGGCCCCGACGTCCGGGATCTTCAGGGTAATGCGCTCCCCACTGCGGGCACGCCCTTTGGCCGTCTGACGAACCACCGGTGCCCAATTTTGCCGACCACTGTCAGCCTCCCGCTGCTTCGGTCGCGGAAGTAGCAAGGGCGCAAGCCTTCATCTCCCGCGGCGGGGGGTGGGTGAGGAGATCCGAGATGCTGGCCTCGCGACCTGCTGGATGAAGCAGGTAACATGCATCGACTGCCGTGTTTTGAACTTCGGCTCTGCAAGCATCGAAAGTGCCAGGACCGACGCCTTCCGAGAGCCGACAAGCCTGGTCCGGTGGACAGCAAGCCAGCCGTTCGGGACTGCACGCACAGCACAGCAGCACCGCACAGCACAGCAGCACCGCACAGCACAGCACGGGCGACACCGCAGCTCGCTTGCTATTCCGGGCGTCGAGGCCACATGGCAATGTGCCACAAGAGGCGCGGCTGTGGCCAGTGGCCACACACAACAAACTCGAGACAGACCGACTGACGTTGGCCTCCCTCCCCCGCCCACTTCTTGTGACGGAGCTCATACCCGCCGCCCCTTTTCAGGGTCCAGCCCGCCTGCGAACGCACCGGCCGAGCGACCCCTCTCAGGCGGTGTGTGTGATACGGCACGATAAGGAAGGGGGACTGGTGATCAGCGGTCTGCCCGTTTGCTTATTGACTTTGAGCCGCCCGCGGCATGAAACTGTAATTGGTTTCTCCGGCCCTCTCCCTAGGGTGACCCGGCCAATGGGATAATACCATCTGCAAGCCTCGGCGTGCCACGACCTGCAGAAGCAATGCCGCGCTGCACTCACAGCACGGCCCGGCACTTTACGACCTGCGCGCCGAGTCAGCCATGCAATCTGGGCCACCTTCGAGAACTCCAGGTAAGAACACGGCAGAAGACGGGAGACGGACGGGGTTGCCATGACCAACAACGAGCACTTGACTCGAGCGCCTTCCGAGTTGGAGAGGAATCGCCGAGGAGACGGGTGGATCTCCGGCTTCGACCCCATCAAAAAGAAAAAGTCTAGAAGGATTTGGTGGGGGCATCTTGGGCACCGCTAGCAGGCACCGGGACTGGGCAGTGGCAGTGGGCTGTGGCAGTGGCCCGTGTTGAGAGTGTGTGCACCGGGCCGGTGGAGGTACGCCGTACGCCGCACGCGTGGTGCCTTGCTTGCTTGCTTGGCCGTGGAGATGGCCGTCGCCGGCGGCAGGGCGGGTGTCGGGCGACTGACTCGTCCCGCCGCGCCGTCCTTTGTCTGTGTCGACTCGACAGCCCGGCGGCCAGGGCAGCAAACGTCAAGCCAAGACCAAAGTCCGAAAGCTGACTTGCCACACACAGACTCGGGTGCCTTGTTGAAGACCCGCGGCGGCACCAAGCTTCCGGGGCGGGAACGCTACGTCGGCGGCTTGTTCTGAGGGCGGAGTTCGAGTCAGTTCACCTCCGAATCTTGTATTCCAGCGGGAGGCTCTTGTCTGCCAAAACGCCGAAGGCAGGCCGCGTTGCCTGACTGGGCTGTCGGTGTCAGGCCGCCTAACCGTCTGTCTCGGCTGTCAAACTGAAAGGGCGGCAAGACGGCGACGGCGGTAAATGCTGCGGCACATGACCGCGACAGACAGGCCGGGCCTTCGTCCAGAAGCAGACTTCGTCGTTCCAGCCACCGGCTGACCCTCTTGGCATCGCGGGTGAAGATTGGACGAGGCGGCATCGTGAGACTGAGCCTCGGAGGGGCGCCGAGGGCAGAGGGGTCCTGCGCCGTGCCTCGTCTTGTCCTGCAAGGCATTGGCAGAGAGGAGGCGAGACAGCATTGAAGGGCGGGGGGCCGGACCCCTCGGGCTTTGCCGACGGCGCTTCCACGGGCCTCAGGGCGGCGCGGCTCTGGCGGCGGAGTGCTTCGTGGATACAAAACACCACGGACTGTGGAGCTGCCGGTGGAAGCCGCCTGCGGGCCCTGCATCGTTTTACGCAACAGAATGGCAGGGTCGACACCGACATCCCACGCTCATTTGTCTCGACTCGGGTCTTGGCCAGGGAATCCTCCCAACTGCCCCCCGGGACGATCTGGGTCTTTTTTGATGAACCAAGTCGTGCAGCAGCACCACCTGCCCGCCTCGTGCAAGTCATCCTGCTTGCCTGCAGCGGCCTGCCCTGGTTGCGGTTATACGGCCCCGCCGGGCGCTCCAGACCAGGCGAATGAAGCTGGAAGTATTTGGATCTCGACTGGGACCGATCGACATTGCGTGGAAGTGCGAGCCTGGAAGAAAGTATTGCAGGGCCGATGAAGAGTGTCCACTGCGTCCGCCCTTGTCCTGGTCTTGATGTCCGTCCCATCATGGACGGAAAGAGGAGCGCCTCCCCCCCTCTCTATCGACTGATTGTGTGCTTGTGCTTGTATGACCTTGCAGAGGAGCCCCCCGGATCCCCCAGACGTAACAAATCGTCGGGACCGGAGATGCGAGGAGGTCCACGAGAGGGATCATATCGTGATAAGAAGCATCCTGGCCGACGGGCGGGAGTGTCGAGTGGGTTGCGCAACGTGCCCGGCGATCTTGGAGACAGCTTCTCCGTCAAATGTCGTTCGATGTCGGCATCTGGAGGGGTGGGCATCCAGTAGAACCCAGGAGATCCGGATCGTCGGGTTGGTACTGGAGGAGATGGAAAGGCTCGAATCCTTGTCTCGCCTGTTGCGGTGAATCTCGCGACCATCGCCCCAAAGGTTCATTCCTTCCAGTGGTCCACCCCCGTAGCAGCGCCGATACTTTCGACCTGTCACTTTTTCTGGCAGGAGAGGAGGGGGCAGGGGGGGTTGCGCTAGACTGCTTGTGGGAGCTGCGCGTGCAGTAGCGGCTCAGTGGGACCTCTCGCTCTTCTTCGCGCGCCTTCAATTTGCATCCAAGGGTCCTTAGTGGGCCGTGAGGGGGGGAACGTTATCCGATGTTTGTGATTGGTTGGGAATCTTTCGAGGCGGCACCGTTACAGGTTCAGTGAGGGTGACAGGGTGACGTCGGCCAACCATCGTCCACGGGCGCCTCTCTGCTTCTCTCTGCCAGTCGGCCGTCGGCATTCACCTGTTGTGCGTTCGCTCTGCGCCGCCCGCCGCCGCCCCCAGAGCAGCAGAGCCTCCAAACGAGGACAACCAACACGCGACCTGCTCCATCAGGCTGGTCCGGAGCGCATCTGCCGACATTCATCTGGCCTCGGTTGCGCAGCTCCATTTCCAGAGTGAACTCTTTCCTCTCGGGACTTTGCCAGGCTCAGCAGGGAACAAAGTCGCGGGCCGCGCAGTCGCATCGGAGATGTTCCAACCACCAGGCACAAGGTCATCGGGGAAAGGAAAAACGCTCTGACCACCCCGGCTGGCCCTCCCGGCATCCTGTTGCGACGAACCCGGCCGAGTGGCCGAAGAGCGATCGCCATGCGAAAGGATCGCCAGCAGCTGGCACTGGCGCTGCCCAAATATCAGACGGGCCAGCGTCTGATCGCCTACCCTCCACCAGAACCCTCACCTGCGTGACGTCAAGCGGTTTCTCGACATCTCAGAGATCGAAGCTGCCATCGAGATTGGAGTATCTTTTTCCCTTTTTTCTGGCAGAATGAAGAATGAGCACGGCCTGCGATGAGATGTGATGTTCCTTTCCTCCCTGCGTTTCAATCCCGCACACGATGACCTGCCACGTTGGGCACTGATCTGGGACGAAGGAGCGCCAGAGGGCGATCATGGCGGCGCTTCAGGGTCCCTGACGTGCCAGCCTTCCTTTCCGCCCACAGGGGGGTGGCAGAATGGTCCCCAGTCTTGCCAGTTGCCAGTCCCCCAAAGATCCCCTGAATCAAACATTCCGATCATCGCCCTACATGCCAGCCCGGAGCAATCGGCCGCGAGACAACCCCTCAAGCCCCTTGAACTGTCAGACTGCGCCGGTCCGGGGTTGCGTGTTTGTCTCCCGCGGGGCTTCGAAGGTTCATCATGATCGTCGGTTTTGGAAAATCGCTCATGTTGGAGTGCGATTCAGGGGTTCTCTTGGCCTTGATTGAGATGTTTGCTGATTCGAAGGGTTGGAGGTGACGACACAATGATTTGTGCTGGGATGGCTTTAGGCCTAGCTTGATGTCTCGATGTGACATGGCGAGGAAAAGGGGGAGCGTGAGAAGAGAGGGGCTGGGAGGGGGGATTGATGGTGTTGGGAAGTTGAGTTTTTGGAGATACTGGCCGGCCCCTGGAGGTCGCTGCCAGTGCTGCATGGCGAGGGACTGGCTAAACTTCAGTTCTTGTTGGTCCTCTGGCTGTGCTCAACTGTTCAAGATGTGCCAATCTGTCCCTGTGTGGCATATGACATGGCGAAGAACTGTGTAGAGAGTCAATGCCGATTCTGATCAGGGGACCATGGCATTGATGCTCCATCTTGATGTCTCTCTGGCCATGCATAGCATTTCATTCAGCAATGTTGAACTACCTTGAAGCTAGTTGAAGTTCGATACGCCCTCCCACGGCTTCACGTCTTCAGATCGACCTGCATCGCCGGCATCAACGCCTCACGGCATCTCCCACCTCCCACTCTTACCCCCATCCTTGAGCACCACGCGCAGCCCCCCAATTACCATCCCCTTATCCACAGCCTTGCACATATCATAAACCGTCAACGCCGCCGTGCTCGCCGCCGTCAGCGCCTCCATCTCCACCCCCGTCTTTCCATCGCACGTCACCGTCGCCTCGACGCGAAGCTCCGTCTCCGTGCCTGCCGTCGGCTCCAGCTCGACGCTGACGTGCGACAATGCGATGGGGTGGCATAGCGGGATGAGGTCTGACGTGCGCTTGGCCGCCATGATGCCCGCCACTCGTGCCACGCCCAGCACATCGCCCTTTTTCATCTGGTTGTCGCGGACTAGGCGGAGGGCTGTGGGATTGGAAAAGGTTACGGTGCATACGGCCTTGGCGACGCGTGAGGTTGGTTGCTTGGAGGAGATGGAGACCATGTGGGCAGAGCCTGAGGCGCTGACGTGGGTGAGTTTTGGCTTTGGGATGTCGTCTGGTCCTTGGTCGGCGGAGCGAGAGGTCCTTGATGATGAGAAGAGCCGAATGGAGGATGTCAAGGGGCTGCCGGGCCCAAGAAGGTGGAGAGGTACAGCACGCGATGCCTCACGAGGAGACGCACGCGAGAGCAGGCGAGGTGATGAGGACGACAGAATAGGATCTACACTCAACTATTCAGCTCCCGGTCATACAGTTTTGGTCGTTAACCCCTTCCATCCCCTAGATGCCCGACAATTTCCCTCCATGATCCAACCTGACACAACGCCCGGCTCTGATGCATCATTTTCCCTGGATTTACCTTGGGGATATATATAAAAGCAGATGAAAGGCAGAAACCCGATATATACGGAGCAAGTGGAAAGGCCGCTACCCACCGATCAGGATCATGGGCCTGTTCTTCATGTTCTTCAGCTCGCCCATGCCGGCATGCTTCTCATTCTTGCCCTTGACGGCGAGGCGGATGACGTCGAGAAGCTCGGCTTCGTTGAGGACGGTGCCGAGGGGCGGTTGACCAGGGCCGGCGAGGCCCTGGCGGCGGTCCATATCGATCTGGCGCATGGCCTCGTAGGCTTGCTCGTCGATGGGTTCGCCGCCGTTGGAACGTCTCAGGATATCGCGCAGGGAGACCTCTGCGTTGCCAAAGAGGCACACCTTGATGTTTCCGTCGCCCGTAATGCGCAGACGGTTGCAGGTGCCGCAGAAGTTGTGCGTCATGCTCGTGATGAAGCCCAAGCGGCCAACGAAGCCCGGCACGCGCCACGTCTTTGATGTGTCGTTGCGGTGGCCGCGGACAGGTTCGACGCCTGGGTGCTCGACACGGATGATATCGAGCATCTCTGCATATCCGAGCATCTTGCCCTCGTTCCACTTGTTGCCGTCAAAGGGCATGTACTCGATGAAGCGCACCTCAATATCTTGCTCACGCGTCATTTCGACAAACTTCAGAATCTCGCGGTCGTTGCGTCCCCGCATGACGACGCAGTTGATCTTGAGGCGGACGCCGGCACCGGCGCGGTTGAGCTCCTGGATGCGGGCGATGGATTTCAGGACGGCATCGAAGCCGTTGCGGCGCGTCATGATCTGGAACTGCCAGGGGTCGAGGGTGTCGAGGCTCAGGTTGATGCCGGTCAGGCCGGCCTCGACCATGGCCTCGAGCTTGCGGTGGAGGGCGATGCCGTTTGTGGTGAGGCACAGCTCGCGGAGGCCGCGGGGGCGGAGGGCGCCGAGCTGGTGCATCAGGGGCACGATGTCGCGGCGGACGGTGGGCTCGCCCCCGGTGAGGCGGATCTTGGTGACGCCCTGGTCGACGAAGACGGAGGAGAGCATGACGATCTCGGGGGTGGTGAGGAGCTCGCGCTGGGGGGAGAGGGGGACGCCCTCTTCTGGCATGCAGTAGACGCAGCGGAGGTTGCACCGCTCTGTCACTGAGATGCGCAGGTAGTCGTGATGCCGGTTGAAGTTGTCTGTGAGGAAGTCGGAGAACGGCTTGGCCTCTTTCAGAGCGTCGATCCGGCGCGAGGACATGCCCGGCCGGGGCGCATCATCTTGACGGGGTGCAGGAGAGGCTGCGGCTGTCGTGCTTAGACATCTTGGCCGTGTGTGTGGCGAAGGGAGCTTGCTGTGCTTGTGAAGAACCCGGGTGCTCGTCCTGACGGACCGAGCAAGCAGCTTTCCCGTCATGGCTGCTGGTGTGATGTTTCGATGCCGGTCTTGTTTCCTGAGGTGAGAGGTCGTGACTCGAACTCAAGCTGATTAATGACTGGTAGCGGATGGATGGCGGCGCCAAGGGCGGAAGGGAGGCGGCGAGCAACCCAACGGTGACCCTATAACTCAAATCACTTCTCCTTCAGTGGTCGAGACAGTTGTGCGTTGTTTCCGAGGCTTCCTGAAGGTGAGTAATATCCGCCTACTCCCCAGGGCGTAACGGGAGAGGTCTGATTAGGGTAGGGGCCGCGGCTGGCCTGTGGTGTTCCAGTGGCGAGCAGCTGTCGTTCTGATAGCGTAAGGGCGTGGCGGTCGCCGAATCACAGCTCCGGAGAAGAGCCGGAGATGGCCGCCACGCCTTTCCTTGACCGAGGAGACGCCCCGCGGTTCAGATAAGCTGACCGAGGACCCCGCGTCTCACCGAGGACTGGTTCGGTGAGTTGCTGTTACCCCGCGCTAGTCTGGTTCGGGCGGTCAGGTAAACATCTGCATCGTCTGGTCCGTCCGTCTGCGGTTGTGAACCGTGACACTACAGCATCTTCATCCACCCGCTAGACCTGAACACAGCGTCGGGGCCTGGGTGTAGATCCTTCCCGAGTCATTCGTCTATTTCTGGAGACGCTTTTCCGTTTCTCAGTCTCGTCTCTCAACGTCAGTTGCTGTCTCGGACTTTGCCCGCATCAGAGCCCCCAAAATGCATTTCACACCAGCTTTCAAATGTAAGTCAACATCATACCTTCCTCTTGTACCGCAGGTGTCTAATGCATGCATACAGCCTCGCCGCACTGCATTCCCAGTCCGGATGGCAAGCTCATCGCGGCACTTCTCACCTCAAAGGTCTCGGTGCGGTCAGTGGAGAGTCTTGAGACAATCCACTCCTTCGCCCTACCGTCAGAGGCCGCAGGGCCCGTCTACGCACTTCAATGGTCACCATCATCTTCGAGGCTTCTGATAGCTCTGTTGGATCAAGTGCACATCTTCTCTGCACTCGACAACACCTTCCGGGCTGTCGTCCGCGTCGCCAACAGCGGCCTCAGACCAACCCACGTTCAGTTTGGCGCCAGGGATTCGGAGATATTCATCATCGCCCAGTACGGTCTTAAGCTGACCATCTGCGACACGGCATCCTCAAAGTCGGTAGAGATCAACAACCCAAAGTTCCACCACCCCTCCTCGGCGCCTCGCGGGCTGTCGCTGCGGCCAAAGACCGGCCACCTCGCCCTCATCACTCGCGTGTCCGGCAAAGACACAATCAGTATCCACGACCCCACTACGAGACAGGTGGTTCGCTCTTGGAGCCCTGACACCGTCGACGCGCAGGAGGTAGTGTGGACGCCGGACGGCCGCTGGCTCGTGATTACCGAGTCGCCTTCGCAAGGCCACAAGTTGCTGTTCTATACCCCGGACGGACAGCTGTTTAAGTTGTGGACTGGCCCATCTGGTTTTGACGTTGACAAGAAGGACTTTGAGATGGGCTCCGGGATCAGGGTGTGCCAGTTCAACCCCGGCGCGCCACGTGCGGTGGTCGGCGACCACACTCGTGATGTTTACGTCCTCGACACGACGGTCGTTACGGACTTGGCAAGGCTTCGACACCCCCAGGCCATCATACCGACAGACACTGTCCAGGCGAGTCTGATATACTTTCAGTCTATTATGTCTTTTCTAACGATCTTCCAGGTATGGCAAGAACAGCTGGGTTCAGAGCAGACAGGAGCCTCCGGCCAAGCTTTTGTCAAGGCGACGCAAACAATCGCTGCCCCGACTCGCCCAAACAATGCTGAACCAAAAGACGGATGTATTGCCGCTTCCTTCGATGCATCTGGCGGTCTGCTCGCTACAAGACTTGACGATTCCCCTAGCACGGTCTGGATTTGGGATCTTGCCTCCTCTGAACTTCGGGCCGTTCTCATCTTCCACAACAACGTCTCGACAATGTCATGGCATCCCACGCTACGAGAGGAGCTACTGATTACCTGCGAGGGGGAAGCGTACGATGCCCTGCCTTTTGTCTGGGACCCGTTGTCAGAGGGACCCCGGCCAATCGACTTCCTTCACGCGCTTCCGGACGCGAAAGCCTTTGGAAAAACCCAGTGCTCCTGGCTCAACCTCCCTGGCGAGTCTGCAGCACTCCATTTCACCGACTGCAAACACACCATCCTGGCAGCGCTGGCAGAGGCAGATCAGCCGCCACCTCCTTGGCAGCATGCCTCAAGCCAGGGGTGGATGACGGGATCGAGCAAGCTCGAGACACCTCTGATGCACAGCTTCGACCGAGGAGTGCCGCTGATCACGCCAGAAGACATCTCGGCCGCCGACGACACGTTTGCATTCAAGAAAACCTGATGCTGCCGGCGGGGATCCCGCAAGCGAAGCCCCCCCAACTCGGACAGCCACCTTGTCGGCTGGCCTACTCTTTGAGCCACATGCATGGCGATCGTCTGCAGCCATGGGCTTGCCGAGCCGTCACTTCTCGTTCGGGATGCTTCCCCGGGCAGGAGCCACAAGCATTCATTGCCGACTGCATGGCGGCCACGCAGCACACTGTGTGTCCACGACTGTGCCCGGCCACCCCCCTTCCGGAAAGATCTCGTCGTCCTCGATCATTAATCCGCTGCGGCGCCCAACTCTCCGAGTACCCGGTCGAGGGACAGGCAGGGTAGCTTAGGGCAAGCCGCCCGTGACAGCTGCAGGTGGCCAACGCCAGGCACGCAGCGACTAACGCAGCCTGGTCTGCCCTTGCTAGACAAGCCGTCGGACAACTGCCAAGTGTGGATACTTGGCCCTTTCTCTATCAGTTCTCGACGTCGGTCTTCATTCATGTGGAGGCTAGACCATGCGGTCTCGAGCGATGTATGCGATGCTCTGCATCCTGATTGTCGGTGGCGGAATTCCCTCGGTGTACTCGAGCAACGCACCATGCCGGAGGCCTGGACTATCAACAGGGCAGCTCGTATGGGAGACAGCAAGATCTACCAGGACCATATCTCTTCAAGCGACACTTTCAAAGACGTGACGACCAGACCTGTGACTTCATCGGGCGTCAGAGAACGTGCCAAGATTTGATGTCCCGTTGTTTCGGTGGTTTGTCCTGTTTTGGTTCTGCTCAACACCGATGCTCGTCCGGTGCAAACTGCTTGCACCCAAACAAACTCGACTGACGATTGCGCGACGGAAACTCAACATATGCGACTACTCAACTCATCGGCGGTGCTTGATCGAAGCTGACCTGTGGACTCTTTGCCGTGTGCATACTACCCCCGGCAGTGCGTCGTCCAAGTTGGCTCGGAGCAAGATCAGCAGCAATGACGAGCCCAACCATCACCTCGCCTGGGTATTATCCCACCAAACCGCATCTGCATAAACCTCGGGGGCATATCATCCTGTCGCCCATCTATGCTCAACCGATACCAGCAAGCTTCAGTGTATCAAGCACTCCGAGAGCAGATATCACAGCCACAGACATGCTGCCCACGCCGCGACTCACAAACACACCACCCTCGGCCCCAGATGAGAGCAGCAACACAAACGTGCAAACCGGCTCGTCAAAAACCCCTGGTGGCCTCAAAGACATCGAAGCAGGCTGTGTGACCGGTCTTTATCATATCTTCATCAGCAACGCAAGTTCTCTCAACGTCATATTGTCATTTTGAACGCCAGCTGACGTTGAAGCACAGTGGCCCCTGGGGACTGGATGGAAAGACATCAGAGACTGGGTCCGGCCCGTGGCCGAGCTTGACCACGCAGAAGTCTTTCTAGACGGAACTTCAGGCTGGGTTCGAGTCAAAGGAGAAGAGGCCTTCCGCAAGACCCTAGGTGCCACGAGCTCCCCTCCAGCCGTTGAAAGCACCGCTGACATCAGTGAAGCCCGCCTGAACAATGTCACTGTCAAGGGGAGGGTCGTACGAGCAGATACCCGCAATGCGACAGAGCCGATCCAAGTGAGAGATCTCAAGGTCGCCGGCGCAACGTCGTTTCCATACACAGGCCATCACGGGCCATCAGTGCCCTGCACTGCCCCTATTCCGACTTTTGCACCAGGTTTTCTCCAAACGGCACGAGCACGTGGCTTCGGAAGATTAGAAACGCCTGCCTCATCGACATACGCCGCATCCATCTCAACGGACTACTCATCATCACCGGCCTCCAGCTCCCTCTACAGCCAGGCATCAACCGAGTGGGCATGGGATGGACTCTCAACCTGTTCCTGGAACACATCATGGAGTCCATGCCAGGAACACCCCTCTGCACCGATTCGAAGACACCACCGCCTCGACGGCCCGAACCCGTTCCGTCCGACCATGGACCGCCCTGAAGAAGTGTCATCGGCGGTCCCTGATGCAGGCCCAGATGTCACCCCCCAGCTCAAATGGCAACCTCCCCTCGTGGTCAACGGATCAAACACATGGAGACCGCCCCTCAAACCTCACCCCAACACCGGCTGGTCACCACCAGCCTCCAACGGGTGAAGAAGGTTCGCCCGCGGAGAAAAGCTTCCCATAGGACACAATACCCGCGAACCTGCACATGTCATCCGAGCATGACCACTGACTGGGGGACACACCCCTATCCTTGCGGGCACATCCCCCTCTCTCGGGGCTAACGATTTCCTGCATGCGAAAACCCATGCATCAACACCTCGAGGGGTCCACGACCAGCAAACAGGACATCCTTCAACACGACACCGCCGCACAGTGCGCCCCCACGACAAACTCCCGCGCATTCACCACAGGCATGGTGTGTGTGTCCTGTCAACTCCCCCTCCTGCCCCCCGCGGGACCGGTCTCGTCTCCGCGCCCACTCAGAACAATGACATCTGCACGCCCATAGCCAGCCACACGCACGGCACACGTCGTCGCCCCCCCTTTCGCTCTGACGGTTCCCCGAGCGCGGGCCGGCCCTAGGCTTTCCTTCTGTCGCCCCGCGGACCCGGAATCGGGTCATAGGAGGATGGCTAAGGGGGCTATATGATCCAACGCTCTATGCGCCGTCCCATGGGTTTGGGATGAACCGGTCAGGGTTCAATATGATGAATAATAGAGAGAAAAGAGAGCAATACCCCCATCCTTGTTTGTCCCCATCACCCGAGCACAGCGGGCGCGCCCTCCGTGACGTGGCGACCCCTCCTCGCCGAGACTGCCCTCATCGCAGCGCTCGCGAAACAAGAAGAAGAACCAGAAGAAAAAGACACCGCCTCCCTCTCCTCCAGCGACATGTCAGGTAGCACAACTGTTCCATAAGTGGTCTTAACATGTCTCTTATACCAAGGCCCCTCACGTGCGAGCAGAGTGCATATGCATCCTTCAGCTTTCCGGCGGACTGCCGGCCAGCCGTACGAAAAATTGCCAAGTAAAGTCGGTCATCTGTCAGGAGGGGCCAGGTATGCGTTTGAGTGGGTAAGAAATAAGAGCCAGTTCTTCGTCACACGTACATCTGTCCTGCCTGCCTGCCTGGTCTATATGCCCGTCCCCGTTTCCACGCCCGCCATGAAAGTAGTAAATGTAGAGCAAATATAAAGTAAACGGCCCGCTCCTTCCAGCCCCCACGCCACCGGGCCCCAGCAGCTCGCGTGCATGTGCCGCGCCGTCTTCACCCGCCAAAGTTCATCTTGAGCTCGATCGTAGGCTGGCCCCCGGCCGTGGAGCCCGCCCTCGCAGCGCGCTCCGCCTCCCCGCCGGCCTGGCGTCCCCAGCGGATGACCTCCTCCAGGAAGGCCCGCTGCGACTCGCTCATGGACGCCACGACCGCCCGGAAGGCCGGCTGGTCGGCCGCCGCCAGCTCCAGGAGCCGGGCGCTCGTCTCAATGTACGTCTCGCGCCCCTCGGCGGACGCCCGCCCCAGTAGCGTGGGCAGCACGAGGGCCATGGCGGCCGGCGCGCGGTCCTTGTTCGGCCCGGCCGCCACGGTGCCGACGTACTGCGCCAGGGCGTGAGCGACCAGACCGCGGGCCTTTTCGGGGTCCTCCGGGTCCGTGTTGGTGACAAAGGCGATCAGCCGCGGCAGCAGGTAGCGGGCGATGGACTGGTCTGCGGCCGAGGAGGTCGACTGCGAGAGCAGCGACCTGATGCAGTTTGCTGCGATTTTGGCCGTCTATGCATGGTCAGTAAGTCTACTAGAGTCATCTGAGAAGGGTAAAGAGAATCGAGGGAGCGAGGAAATTCGTCATCGCAAGCAATGCGGGCGACATGTGATATATGCAGAAACGGCAAGGGGGGCGTCCACTTACCATGCGATCACTCAAGCAGTCAATCAGCTCGTCCAAGAACCTTGCCACCAACGGCTCGTTTGCGCCGAGCTGGTTCTTGCCTCCCGTGAAGAGAATGGTGATGGCCAGGAGGCAGTTCTTGACGCAGGCCAGCGAGGTCGGCGCCTCACGCTTCTGAGCGTTGAGGTAGATGGACAGGAACCGGCGGAGACAGCTCAGCAGCTGCATCTCAGTCGCCGAGTCACCATCAGGCCCGCTAGCCTTACGGCTCGACATGCTCGTGATGAACCGCTTCATCGTCGGCAGTGACTGTGCGACGATGATCTGCTGGCACGATGGCGTCGCCAGAATCGTGGCAAAGATGTGGATGATGCAGGCGTGCAGGTCCGTCTTGATTATAGACGGGAAGACCTCGGCAGCGTCCACAAGAGAGTCAAGCGACGACTTGATGAGGAGGATCGCCTCCTCCGTCATCTGGTGCCTGATGGGCTGGTTGCCCTCAGCCAAGTTCGGCAGGAGACCAGACAGGACGAGGACGATGATGCGAGTGAGCTCGAAGAGCTGCTCAATGTCATCAGACAGGCTGCCGTCGTCGGACGACTCCTTCCTCCGGGCAGACGGGTGCGACACACACAGGGCCCGGGCAATCTCGACAATGACGCCCTGCACATCGAGACCCTCCGTGAGGACCAGGCGGTCCAGCAGATCCATAGTCTCGGAGAAAATGGCCTCGCGGTAGATGGCGTGACCCGACACGCTAGGGTGGAGGATCTTCTTGAGCGCCCGAAGGATGGCGAGGTTCTGCTCCTGCGTCGCCAGCGAGTCCACCTGGCCCGGCCGAGTGGCCAGCGCCTCAAAGGCGATACCGAATAGCACGAAGAAGAAGGCAACGGGCTCGTCACGGTAGTTGATATCTGACCCCTTGGAGTGGCCGTTGGTCGAAGGGCCCTCGGACTCCTTGCCGTCCAGGGCGTCAAACACAAACTCGCTGTCCTGCTCGATCAGGCTGGCGATGGCATCGACGAGCTTCAGCCACGAGTCCTGGTAGAACTTGAGCAGTGTCTCGCGGTTCAGAGCCGCGTAGATCGTGTCCAGGCTTCCCGACAAGGAGGGGGGTCCGAGAGTCATGGAGATGTCAGGCTCGAAGCGCAGACGGGCAAACTCCCGGAGCGACTCGAGCCACAGGGGCGTGAGGGTGCCAATATGCGGCTTGAGCACCTCGAGGAGGTACTTTTGCTCGGAGCTCGCGACCTGAAGCTCGGCCCACGCCGAGAAGACAGACATCTTGACCATGACCTGGGCGTTGGAGCTCAGACCCTTGAGCTCGCCAATGCCAGCGTTCTCCGTCTCCTTGGAGAAGTTCTCCAGGCCAGTGACGAGCGTCTTGAGAATGCGACCCATGCGGTCGACATCCGTGACGATGCCCGTGGAGATAAAGCCCGCGCAGACGTTGACGGCCTCGGAAGCGAGCTCAGGAGAAGAGTCGGCGGCAAAGGCAGGAGTTAGGGCCGAGCTGATCTGCGCCTGGTACTGCTCCAGGAGCATGGCCTCTTCAAAGTCCGGGTCAGGGGCGCGGCCAAACATCTTGAGCACGTTGCCGATGATCTTGAGGCCCCAGATGCGCAGCTCCACGACGCTCGATGTGGATGCAGAGAAGGCCATGCGCACAACATCGGCAACCTTGTTCTGAAGCTCGACCTGCGCCCGCGACTCGCCGTTCGTCGTGACGTCCTTATTGATCAGGATGAAGAGATCGTCGAGCCCGCTCATGGCAAACGTCGTCACCTGCCACCTCAACGGCTCAACATCAGAGGCCGTCTTCGTGTCGGGATCATCCTTTGTCGCGCCACCAGCGGCAGCAAAGCCCGCAACCTCCTCGTCCTGGAGGTCTGGCATGCCGCTTGACTTGGTCTGAACCGGCTGGTCCTCGCCCTTGGGCCTGGCCCTGGTCATCTTGAGAACACTCTGGATGCGCTGCAGCCAGGCGCCCGTCTCTGTCAGGGCCGTCTGGCGGAGCCAATTGCGGATGATGTTGCGGATCCCGTCGTGGGTTGGGTCGGTGTCCAGAACCAGCCAAAGCTCGTCCTCGAATCCCTTGTTCGCCGCGCGGATGACCTCCGTGGGGTTCCTCTTCATCATGTTGTGCAGACCGTCGACAGCAACGTCCCGCAGCGTCGTGTACTCGGAGTTGAGGAACTTCTGGAGAAGCTTGACGTAGTTCTCAAACTCCATGTATCCCGGCGCATACAGGGAAAGATGCTCCTGGCAGCTGAGGCACGCCCGCTGCACCAGCAGGTTCTCTTCCTCTTCCTGGAACTGGCCGAGAAGCGTGAGAATCAGCTCGCGAGACTTGATGGAGTCCTGCAGATCCGGACCGAGTACGTTGATGAGGGAGTCTACGCAGCGCGCAATGGCAGCTATCGTCGAGCTCTCCATCTCCAGGTTCATCGTCACGGCAGACGCCGTCTCGGCATTGTGGCTGTCCGACACGTAGAGCTGCACCAGCATGCCCAGGGTGCTGGGGACATACGCAGAGAAGCTCAAGCCGGCGGCATCCGCAGCCAGGGCAAGGGCCTCCAGAGCCCAAAAGTGGACAGTCGGATGGGGATCGTTACACAGCGACATGAGGACGCCGAGCACATTCTTGAGATGGTACCCCGCGGCCATGCCACCGACCTGTCGTTGAATAGCACCCAGAGCCATCGCTGAGCCCGCTCTCGCGCTGGGCTCGCGGTTGGTGACGATCACGTCGACAAGATACTTGATCTCCTGATTCGTGAACGCGTTTCCGCAGGCGTTGCAAAGCCTAGCCACGGCAGCGTATCCAAGACTCCGGACGTACTGGTCGCCATCAATGACAAAGTCCCGCAGCATGTCCTGCAGCAGCCGCTCGACGGCCATGTTGGTCACGTCGCCCGGTGCGGCCTGGGTCTCCTTGGAGGCGACGCGCAGGGTAAGCAGTACGGCAGTGGCCACGTTGACATTCATGGCGGCCTTGCGGCCAGGGTCCCTGTGCAGCGAGCCCGTCGACATGAACGTCTTGACCTGCTCCAGCACGCTCTCCTGCACCTTGGAGGGGGTGAGAGGAAAGACGAATGCGAACAGCTGGATGGCCATGTTGATGACCTCGGTTGCCGGCGGGTCAGGCAGCGTCGTATCAGAGTCGATGTAGAGTAGCGAGGCGTCATGCTCTAGGGACCCGCAGATGGGGGTCATAAGCAGCCTGTCGATCGACTCCTCTGGGCTGTTGCCCTTGAGGATGTCTTCCTCGATGTAGGACTCGTGCTGCCCTGGCAGGCTGCGCACGTTGAACCCCGAGACGAGGCCGGTGATGCCGAAGCCGGAGTTGTCCCCAACGTCCCAGATGGACTCGAAGGTGGCGGCAGCATTGGCGATGGCCGTGCTCAGGGAGCTCGGGGCGTAGTTCTCTGGATCCGCGAACAGCGAGATGGCCAGCGTCAGCAGGTTGGACTGGAGGAGGGCCTCGCTCCCGCCTGCGGGGCTGAGGTTGACGAGCTTGATGTAGCACTGCAAGACGCGGCGCTGCACCATCATGTCGAGGTCCGCCAGCTGCAGCGCGGGCGTCAGCCTCTGAGAGACGTCGTCGGTGACCTTTTTGGAGGGCAGGGAACGGAGGAAGGCGGTGGTGTTCTGCAGCATGGTGGCGATGCGTTTCGACACGTCCACGGTCAGCAGCCGGCTGTTGTACTGGAGGAAGGAGAGGATAGAGCCGAGGGCGCACTCGCGGACGTGGGTCAGAAACGAGGCCTCGAGGATGCTACGGTGGGCCGTGTTGTCCTTTGTCAGTGGCTTGGGCATGGCGTTCTTCCAGAGCAGCAGCAGCTGGGAGAGATGGATCTTGACAAAGTTGGGGCCTAGCGACATGAGACCGCCGATCAGGATCCATGCGACCTGTATCTGCGTGCTCGATACCCTGAGCTCCGACTGGGAGCTAGACTTGAGCAGGTTGGTCGCCATGGTGAGGACTCTGCTGTTGATATCGACGGAGCCGTACAGCGGCCGCGAGGGGCTGGCGCTGAGGGTGGCGGCGAGGCCGTGGGCGTAGCCGATACACCGTCTAGGCGAGTTACGGCCCGTCCCCAGCTGACCCAGCTCTCTGCTAAGGCTGTTCATGCAGACCGAGAGGCAGGGAAGCAGCTGCTGCGGGCACGCCAGAACAAAGGCCTTCATGCACGCTGAAGCATGCACCTGGACCGAGTAGCTCTGGTGCTGGAGTACCTGCAGCAGGCCGTCGCGGCAGATTTCAGCAAAGCTGTTGGCTGCAGAGCCAAGGCCCTTGATGAGAGATGCCACAACGCCCAGGGCGGTGATGAGCGTCTGCTTGGACGGCTCAGGGCGCTCAGGCAGGGCCTGGGGATAGTTCTTCAGGATGTCGTTGATGACGGAGCGCGCAGCGGCCTTTTGGCCCGACTCGCCGAGGATTGTCTTGCCAACAATATCCTGTAGTAGAGTGTCGACGATGCGCCTCGTGGTCAGGAGGCGGTACTTGTTGCTGAGGATGTTCCACTGCCCAAGGAGCTCGACAGACAGGCTCTCTACAATGCGCAGAAAGTTCGTTTCGATAGTCTTCTCGCCGAGCTTCCTAAAGAGCTTGCCGAAACACACGCCAATGGCAGCCCTCGCCCGGTTCGAGGTGGTCAACTTGCAGTAATGCGTCGAGAGGATCTTGATCATGTCAGCCAAGGTGAAGGCCAAGTCCTGCGACTTCTTGCCCGAGGGCGCCGGGCTACCGGGGCGCGAGGTGGGCAGGTCGTCATCATCGGCGAGGTTGGTGGGTATCGTGCTCTGGCGTTTGAGGGCCTTTGACTTTGCCTTTTTCGCTTTTGCGCCGCCGGCGGGGGCGCCCGTCTCCGAGTAGCCGCGCAGCATGGCCTCGGCCAGGGTCTCGGCGGCGGCGTGCCTGACCTGGGAGGAGGGCGAGTCGACGGCCTTGAAGACGACGGCCTGGAGCTTGTCAAAGTCGGATGAGTTGTCAAAGTAGCGCGTGTGGCGCACGAGGGCGCGCAGGGCACGGCAGGCGGCGACGATGACCAGAGCGCCCTTGTCGCTGGTCGAGTAGCTCCGGGCCTGCTTCCACATGTCCCGCGAGGCCTGCTCGTCCATGCTGCCCTCGACCATCTTTACAATCTTGGCCAAGGAGACGAAGACGGCGGCGCGGAGGCCGGCGTTGCTCGAGGATGACTTGAGGAGCTTCAGCAGGGAGCTGCAGGCGAGAGGGTGCAGGCCGATGGCGCTGTCACCAGCGGCCGCGAAGACGTCGCCCAGGCACACGACGGCGGCATGCTTGGCGCGGGGCGAGGGGTCCGTCTTGGTCTTTGTACCACCCACGAGGGCAATGAGGTCGTTGAGGGTCTCGAAGAGGAGCTTTCGGTCGCCCTCGGCGAAGACATGGGCCAGACAACGGCCGAGGTTGTTCCTGATGACGCGGGTGGGCTGGGGCGAGGCGAGGTTGAGGACCTGGAAGACCTCCTTTTTGAGGTAGAACTGCTGGGCGGTGCAGTCGTCGGCCGACAGCGAGAGGACGTGCTTGGTGAGGGAGGCGACAAAGGTCAAGAGGAAGAGCTCCTGCTGCTCGGCCGGCAGCGCCTGGAGCTTCGCGAGGTCGAGCTCGGGGTTGGAGGGACGGTCGGCGACGGGGGCTGGCGGCGGCGGCGCAGCCTGGGCGTGGGCGTGGGAGTCGGCAGCCGCGCCATTGGAGCCGTCGGAAGCTCCTGGGAGCTCCGTCGACGACATGGGTCGGAAATATCGGGGGGTAGAGACTGGCCGGGGAGGGTGTCGGATGAGGTGGTGGCACAATGTCTCGATGCGTGGGTTTGTAGATGTCGAGGCGGCTCGTGTGCCGGCTCTGGGTTGGGGATGAAAGTGCGAAAGGAGCCTGAGCACGAGGATTGATGTTGGCAGCTGCGACCCAGTGTGTGGTCACTCCCTGTCGTACCTCCCGAAGAATGAGCTAAGACACAGGGGTTAAGCATCTAACGGAGGCCCGGGGGATACTGGCCAATCAAGGCCCGTTCGTCGCCCGAACCATCACCAAATGCTCTGATGTGAAGCTTCAACCACCATCACTTGGTAGTGGTAAGAAGGCGATGCCCACGAAACCACCATGAGGCCCCTCACAACATTGTCCCTACGGACAGTACTGGCGGCTCCAGTCCGGGCAGCCGCACCAGTCTGCAGACAGTGCCTCCGCCCACTGAGCACAACAGCCATCCTGGACTCCGGACACAACAAGTGGTCCAAGATCAAGCATCGCAAAGGCGCAGCCGATGCCCAAAAGGTCACCATGCGCACACAGCACTCCCAGCTGATCGCCATGCACTCGAGACGTCAGTAACCCCAGAGACCTACACCGACGAAACCCGCCAGGGCCTGACACAACGGCAGTCTACGGCATCGACAGCCCCCAGCTCGCAAACGCCGTCACCATGGCGAAGAAAGGTATGTACAATCCAAATCTACCACTCCTCCCTCTGCCACGAGGCTAACTGCTCTTCTCAGCCGGTGTCCCAAAAGCCACAATCGAAGGCGCCATCGCCCGCGGCCAAGGCCGCTCCGCAACAGGCTCCTCCCTCGAACCCCTCACAATCGAAGCCATCATGCCCCCCGGCGTCGCCCTCATCCTCGACATTGAAACCGACGGCAAAGCCCGCAGCCTCGAAGACATCAAAGTCGTCATCCGCCGACACAAAGGTCGCCCCGGCCCCGGCGCAATGTCCTTCTTCACCCGCCTCGGCCGCGTCGTCTTCGCCTCGCAGCCCGACGCAGAAGGCGACACCACCCCGCCCATTACAGTCGACGAGGTCCTCGACGATGCGATAGAAGCCGGCGCCGAGGATATCGAGGCCGATGATGAGGGGAACATTGTCATGTGGACGCAGCCGAACATGACTAGTGCCTTGACAAAGGCTCTGGGCCCGCGGTTTGGCGGCCGCGTGCTTAGTTCGGAGATTATATGGAAAGTCAACGACGAGACGCGCGCGAGGGTCGAAAAGCCTTCTGAAGCAGTCGCTCTCGCGGACCTTCTCGATGCCGTCAGCGAGTTCCCGGAGGTCCAGGCCGTGTACGCCAACGTCGCGGATGGCGGGGTGCCGGAGGAGGTGTGGTCGCGCATCGAAGAGAGTCTCGACGGGTGAGATGCGGTTTCATGTCCGCAGAACCGAAAAGTGTACAATTTTCCATGACCTCCTGTACAAGTACTGTTACAATATAGAACAACCCAGCCGTAAGAGGGGAATGTCGATACCCATCACCATAGACGAGTCTTGCCCTCTCCATAATCCTCCTCTCTCTCGTCCAGATCCGGTCCCCATGTCGCAAGCTGTCGGCCGTGTGATTCATGCCGACGAACCCTCATTGTTGTTCTGCTCCCCCCTCACCCCCTCCCTCTCCCTCTTCATCGCCTCAAACTGCCTCTGCCGCAGCGTCAACCGCACATATTCATTCTTGATGTCCTCCCTCTCAAACGGGATCTTGTGCGAATGCTCCGCCTTGGGCCAGAAGCCCGGCACCGCGAACCGCTCGTCCAGGTTGGTGCCGAAGTAGTACATGATCCCGATGGGGAACATGAGATAGATGCCGAACTGCAGACACCAGAAAGGTTAGCCCATGTTCTCTTCGCGGGTGGCGATCAACCGAGCTGCTCCGACGTACCTTGAACACTTCGAGGTTGGTGCCGCCCATTGTGCCGGTGTGTCAATCAATTCCTCCGTCTTTGTGTGGTTTCGGATGCGGTCGGGCTGATCGGGCTGCTTCGTCTGGCGCGCGAGGTTCGAAAGAATTGCATGATGCTGAGAAGCCGCTCCGGGGTCCCGGTGCACTTTCCTTAGCTCCCGTGCTGCCGCAAATGCCTGTCGCGCCATTGGCGGGGCCTCGGTGTGTGCGCCTAACCGCTCACCGAGGCCCAGCGCCCCCACCTTGACCGACATCATCACTTTCACGGGCACACAGAGCTTCAACTTGTGCGTCCATGTCATGTATGAACCACCCTGCTTGCAACTTGCAACATATGTTTTGATTCGCTCGCCTCGCTTTTGCACGGGGCGGCTGCCTGTCTCTATCCCCTAACCGCAGTATTTCCCATCCCTAGATATATGACCAAGATCTGAACGTCGTGAGCTCGCGAGATACATCTCCCGCGCCACCGTCTCGGTCCTAAATACGTCTTGACCCGCCGTTACGCCAGTGAAAACCCACCCAAGACACCCCTTCTAATCACCGTCCGCCGAGGATCTGGTTTTATACAATGAGGTCAAGCAGCGTAGAAAGGAACAAGAAACCCCCGTGTGCCGTAGAAATACATCAGGAGCCAGCCGCGGGGCACCATCAAGGCTGCTGTCCTTGCGCCGCGGCACGGCGCTGCGCCATAGCATCCTCCATCATCATGCGCTCCGTCAGGCTCTTCGGCGTGCCCGAGTAGAGGACCTGGCCAACACTCGCACGGTAGCTGGCTAGATCACTCGCATCTGCGCCAGAGCGTCCGTCAACTCCGCCGATAAAGGAGCTCATGTCGCCCATGGAAGCAGCTTGCGCGTACACCTCAGGATCCTTGACCACGGGCATGTGGACGGAGCGGCCCCGGTATGAGCCCACGGAGCCTGCTATCATGTGCGCCGGGAGAGGGGCTTGCGCCTTGGGCATGTTGACCGCGGGAGATGTCGAGTACAGCGTCGGCCCGTCCTGTGGGCCCGGGTCGGTGTCTTCGACCTCGACCTCCTCTTCTTCGATGGGCTCGGGGCGTGCTGGCCTCGACTTGGAGGGAGGTCCGCCTTCGAAATGGAAAAAGTCGTCTTCTTCGTCATCCTCATCGTCCTCCTCCACACCACCTTTGGACGACTTGGCCGCGGGCGTCGTCCGTCGACTGTTCGAGTCGCTGCTGTCGGTGGTGGATTGCGCGGGCGGCGGCAGCGGGCTCAAGGGCTCCGGCGAGGGTGCCGTGGCCTTGGGTGGTGATCTGGTGACCGGTGAAAGGATAGCTTTCTTGTTAGCAAAGGACTTGGGTTTCGCCATGGCCAGGAAGTCGTCGTCAGACGAGTCATCTTCGTCATTCAGCTCGATATCTGGCTCGGGCGGTGGCGACTTCAATGACTTTTTGGCGCGCTGCTGCGGTGATTCCTTGGGCGAGGCCACGGGCTTCAGTGGCGACTGCGATTGTTGCAGCGACGTCCTGCTCGGCGAGGGCGAGGCGAGGTTGCGCGGCGAGTTGTTGCCAGAGCTGGGTTCCGGCGACTCGGCATTAACCACGGTCCAGATGGTGTTGGCGTCCAGGGGCGTCCGGGACAGGGCGCGCAGGGCCTGCGATGAAGACACCTTCTTCGGGGGCGGCGTGCTGTCCTCGTCGGGGCCAAGGAGGGCGTCGGAGCTGATGGGGATCTCGCCTTCGTCGGCGATTGCGGGGTCGACGGGCGAGGAGCTGCTCGAGGAATGCAGCGAATGGGACTGGATGAGGGAGACCTCCGAGGTCTGCGGTGAAGAAGTGGGCAGAACTTCAAGCCCCTCAAACTCGAAGCGTACGCGGCGAGGGCTGGGTGGCGGTTTTGAGCCCGAGGAGGTGCGGCGCATGGCGCTGCGGGGCATCTTGGACTCGCTGTGTTCCGAGGTACCGGATGACGTGGTGTCGTTCGTGGCCCGACGCTGGTGATGCGGTCTCGGCGGTGTCAGTGAGGCGCGGGAAGCGGATTGCAGCTGGTCCTGGTTCCTGGCCTTGGGCCGACTTCCATCGACAAGGCCGTCCCCCATGGTGGTCTCGTTGTCGGCGACGGCGGCGGCAGCGGAGGTAGCGCCTGGTATCCGAGGCGGTGAGGCGGGAGACTGGGGAGATTCACGAGCGCCGTCGAAGAGCGGAAGGAAGCTCGGAGTGAAGAGGCCCTGAAGCTCGACGTCCCGCTCGCGGGTCGGGGTGGGCAGGAGAGCCGGGTGATGGTCGTCGGATAGGTTCACTGGCAGGTCGTCAGGAGGCGGGGAGCCGGGTGTAGCACGCTTCGTGACTGCTGCGGCGAGCTGTTCGGCAGAGGATGTCTTGTTCGATACTGGACTTGATGCCGAGTTTGTAGACCGTGCCGAGACCGAGGCGGCAGGTTGTGATGATTCGTCGTCGGCGAGGCGTCGTCGTAGCTCGGGGCCGAGGGCGGGATACCGATCGAGGGAGTCGCGGAGTCGTCGCTGGACCTCGGCGGAGAGGTATTCGGGGACGTCGTGGAGGATATCGCGGGCGTACCGGTCGAACTCTGCGGCCATGTCTTGGCGGTAGGCGGCGACCTTGTCATCGAGGTGGGCGAGCTTCAGCTGCAGGTCTCCAATGAGCCTGGAGGCATCGTCCATGGTGTTGCAAGCGAGGAGGGGACTCTCGGACAGACACCGGGGGCGAAGGCCAGGGAGGGGGGGAGTGGAGGGGGTAGAGGGGGGAAGGGGGGAGTGTGATTTCTCCCGGAAGTGGAGGGTCAAATCAAGCTGGCGACGAGAGCGTGGGCGTGGGTGAGGGCGTAGGCGAGGTCGAGGGCGCGGGACGGGACGGGAGGAGAGGGTCGGGGTGCCAATTGCCTCGATCTGATCATGACGCAACGTCGGTGTGGTCGCCGCGATGCAGGTGCAGGCGAGTGTGATCAACAGGCCGGGCTTGGGGCTTGGGACCTTGGTTGCTTGGGTTCGAGTTTGGGGGGCAGGATAAAGTGGTTGTTGGAGTTGGTGTGCATGCGGCGGCGGCCGGCGGCGTTCGGCGGGGGTGGAAGATGGATGGGGGGAGGGGGGGAACGACGGGACGGGACTCGGTGTTCGTCGAGTCACTCTTTTCGCGTGGGAATGGAAGTGAGGAGCGTGGACAGGATGGGATGGGATGGGATGGGATGGGATGTGTATGTGGTGTGGTGTGGTGTGTGTGTGGGTGGGTGGGTTGCGCGGGTAGGTTGTGAGAGCGTGGGAGGGAAGGTGCGGTGCAGGTGCAGGTGCCAGGGCTGTCGGGTCAAGGTCAGTGTGCTGCGTGACCGGAGCGACGGTTGCGGAAGGCGACCCCCGGGGATGGAAAGGAAGGATGGAAGTTGGCATTCTTCCCGGTCAGGCCAGGCAAGCCAGGCCCGCCAGGGCAACTCGGCAGGGCTCCAGGGGCCTGGGGCCTCTCGGCAGCGTTCTCGGTGGAGCTTGTCCAGCGGTCCCCAGGGGCCTAGAACGCCGCATACCGCCGACCGGCAGCCGCCGGCAGGGGCCATCATCCACGAACCCGGTGCTGCCCAGGCTGATCAGAGGGGGGGCCACGCAGCCCAGCGCCTTCCAGGGCAAGGGGGGTCCGCTGGGGGCAGGCATCTTCATCCTCCTGGGCGTGCTCGCCTCCACCGGCGTCAGTTGTCAGTGCCAGGCCCGCGGGTACGGTTACATCGGATCGCTGCCCGACCGAAGAACTCGACTCGGGGGTTCCGGTCAGGCAATGCCATCAGCCATCACTGGCGATGCCACCTCCCATCCAAGGAGGCAATTAAGAAGAACCACCGGTCAAGCAGCTCCCCTGCGGACATGCTTCCGCCGCTCTCTACTAGTTAGTACTTTACCTAGGTACTCCCGTCCCCCGTCCGCGAACAAAGGCATTGACATGCAAAGCACGCCCAGATTGCAACATCGATCACATGGGGCGGCCCTCGACTCGGTCAGCGGGCATCCGGCGCGCCTCGTGACCTCTCCCACAGCCGGGCACTGACAGTGACCCCCGCCGGGATCCCGTCTGTCACCACCAGGCCCCGGGTCACTAAAAGCTTCCAGCTTGGCTCAGCTTGCCAGCGTGACACGACATTGCTGATCCCCCTCAATCCATCTCAATCTCACCAACCTACCCCCGCCCGCCAACCCGCCTCAATGCGATCAGCCATCGTCGCCGGTGCAATGGGGATCGACGGCCGCATAATCCCCGTCGAACTCTCCGGACTCTCCAGGCAATCACATCTCTTCAATCACAGCGGATCACAGCGGCTGCAGTACGAACCCCTCCCTTCCTCCACACCGGACCTGCACCGAAACCCCGCACCCACACCGGCCGGGCTGTGAACGGGAGGTATTTCATTGTAGTTATCGGGAACTGCTTACAGCGTCTTGCGCGTCGTCTCCATCGAGCCCCGGTTCTCTACGTTCGGAAGATGATGTCCCCGAGTCGACAGCCAAACTCTACGACTTGTTGATATGACCCCAGAAGTCGCCCGAACCACCCGATCATCCCATTCCTCTGCTGTATCTGCCGGATACGACGTTCTCACTTGACTCGTACGTACCTATGTACCTTTTGTCCAGGTGCCATAACCTCGGAAACCCGTGAGCCCCCGGCGCCGCCCAACCCCTGCCGCCTCCCGTCAACAAGACAGCGGCATCTCGTCATCGTGCCGCTGCCAGCCTCGGCGCCCAGCATAGCTCTCTGATCACTGCAATCGGACGACCAGCGGTGTGGAGATTGACATTCCGGCGTCCACTTATCCCAGCCTAGCTGCTTGCTTCGTCTTCGAGAACTCGTAGTCACTCTGCTGTGGGATCGGTTCAGAAACGATCTTGGCTTGCCTGGATCAGATGCAATCAAGTGATCGACTGCTCATCTATCAACCTTGACTGTAAACGCGGATGCCCGCCTACCGTCAAGCCACGCTTCTTAATGAACTCAGTCATCCAGTTTGCCGTTTTCGTATCGCCGCCGTCGTCTCCGCCCCCGCCGGCCTTGGCAGCGGACCTCACTCAAGCCCGGCCGCCGCTCAGTCGTGAAATCGGCCTGCGTATACGGCCCGAGTATTCGGCAGTCCCTCTAGATCGGACCAGTCCACTGCCTGCCAACCTTACAGGTGGGTGACATACGATCCACGGTGCGCCATGTTCAGTCAGTTGCCTGGAAATCCGTTCGTCATTGTTCGTTCCCTCGCAGGCTTGCTTGCCTGTTCGCGCCAGCCCGTCACCCTTGTCAGAAGGGAGGGCTTGCAAATAACTAGGTAGAATGCACAGAACCACCAACACCCCCTCGCTCCAATCCATGCCAATAATGCCCGGAAATGCCGTTCCATCGTAGGTGCGCTGGTCGGCCCCCTCCCCCATCCCGCGCCTTCCGTGCCGGCCGTCTGTCCGTGAACAAAGCCGATCGACCCGGTTCCCAAAAACAAAACCTCGCCTCCTAGAGAAAGCCAACTCCTTCTGAGATAGTGTACAAATATACTGTGAGGTCCGCCTCGTCTAAGCGCGGCTTCTTTGCGCCGTTGCCATAGCTTTGCATCGGCCCGGATCAGAACCGGCCATGCATGGCCCGGTGTCCGTGACGCGCCTAATACATCCTCCGCCTGGGGTATCAAATATAGCTCCTGAGACTCCGTAACTTCCACCAACCAAGATAACCATCCGTCGTCGCTGCCTCTGCTGCCTCACCTCTCACCCTGTCCTCTCGGGGTGCCATCAGTTCACCCCCTCGTTGGTAGGCACAGGGGGAGTCGGGCTTGCTGTCTTGTTCCGTCGGAAAAAGCTGAAGTTGTTCATGCGAAACCGGCTCGACTTCTTCTTGACGGACCTCATCATCTCACCCTCGCTCTTGCCTATGCTGCCGTTGGTGGCGCTGACTTCGTGCGTCGGCGTCGTCATGTCGTGAGACGAGGCCGTGACCTTGGCGATGCTCGTCCGGCGATCCACCGACTCGCCGCTAACGATGCTCGTGCCACGCGTGCTCGGAGAGATGGGCATCTTCCCCGTTGTCGCACTGGTGGCCTGCGACGCGCAATCCGGAGGGCAGTGCCCGGGCGTGCTGTCCTCCGTCACCCCGCTGCACCTCTTCTGTCCCTGCTGTGGCTGGGCCTGCGCTTGTTCCGTGACCGTCGGTTCCTCGGCCCCAAATGGATCGCTCGCTGCAAAGTGCGCAACGCTGCTGAACGAGGGAACAAAGCCGTTGGCCTGGACCTCGGGGGCCGCCTCTGTCGCTGCAGGGGAGGTGCTCGGCACATTGACAACATCCACGACGGGGTCCGCTGTGCGCTCTGGCGCCGGGAGTTCTTGCTCAACCGTCTTATTCCCATCAGTGAGTGTTGAAGGGGTTCCAGAGTCTGGTATCGGTGTACCTGCTTGCGGTGTCGACGTCCCCTGATTGTCGGGCTCAGCCGCGAAGCTCATAGTTCGCGGCGAGAATGTCCCATCCCTCAGGAGTCGCTTGCGGACCGGATCTTCCTTGGCTCTCGCTTCCTGCACCTGCCGTTCAAAGAGAGCCGTGTTTCTGTCGAGCTCGTCCACCGTGTACTGCATTGCGGGCATGATGTCGGCCACGCCCTGGAAGAGCGGGAGTGCAAACATGTTCATGAAGCCGAGCTGTGACTTGGCGAGTGAGACGGGATCCGGGTTCGGTGGCGCAAGGAGTGACGATGGAATATCCAGCTCCGCCTCCATCGATGCCTGTCTGGAGAACTCGTCGGCCAGGATATGCGTCCACTGCAAAGCAGCGTCGTGCCGTCTCGCCTGGCATCTGTTAGTCGATTGAACCGTACGGCTGGTTTGACACTGCTGCAGTCGGGAGAAGGACGGTGAGTCTACGTACCACGTTACTGATGTCTGCGCACTTGATGAGAAGCGAGCAGGCCAGCGCCCTCTGCTCCTCCACCATACGGCCGTTCCATGCATCTGTCGAATTGTCGACTTGGAGCTTCTCCTGGAGGTCCCCAAGTTTCTTCATATAATCGAAATGCAAGCCCATGTCGGTAGCCAGGATAGAGCTGATCATCAGACTGCGCATCTTGGTATCCTCGAAAGCCGTCGGCCAGTATCTGCGGAGTATCTGCGAGTAGGCGGCGCAGTGGAACGACTCCAAGACGGATCTGTCGTTGTAAAGCTGCGCAAGCGGTGCGTTGAGCTTGACGAGGAAGCCATTGTTGACGCCCGGATGGCCCACGTCGTGACCGATGGCTGTGATGAGCAGCGTCAGTCCATCAAAGGGGTAGAGCAGCTCGGCGACAGGCGACTTGGTTGGCGGAGGGCCGCCGCCTTCGACGGGGTAGGGCGTGATGGTGCCAATGTGAACAAGGAAGTTGAAGGTGGCCTGCAGTACGTCGATGACGTGCCTAAAATTGTGGTAGGGCACGAAGCTGTTGTACGCGGCGCGGCAAGCGACGAGAAAGTTGACGAGTTGGTCTGGGAGTGGTTAGCACATGAGACTTGCTATTTACGGCCGAGCGTCACCGTCAGTACTCACCTGCAGGTATCCGCCAGCGCTCGAGCTCGGGCATGCTCAGTGCATGCTGGAACATGTACAGGGCGGCAACCAGAAGTTCATCGTCTGTGAAGTCGTGCGCGCAGAAATGCCATTTGCCAATCGCCACGGCAACAGCAGCTCTCCGTTCTCTGGACACGGCAAAGCCGGCGTTGGTGATGCGGTCGTCCTCGCCCATGGAGAGGCGGCAAATATGTTTCATCAGGTCTGAAACCATGGCTTCCCTGAGATATGCGAACGGCTTCTCTTCGTTGACGCCGACCCATGAGCGTTTCCGGCCACGACGCAATTCGAGTATCGTCTGCTGCTCTCGCGCCGCATCCTTCTTGACGCGATGGGCGTGGACCTCGAGACTCATCATGCATTTTGCCTGCATTGGGCGGATGATGACATCGCCGGCGCCCCGGTCCAGGCAGCGTAGGACAAATCTGCGGTCGAAGGGGCGGCTGCCGGTGGCGTCGAGCTGCTGATCATTGCCGGATTGGCCAACGAGCAGGATGGGGACCACGAGTTTCGAGAGATTGCGCAAATGCGCTTCGGTCATGATGCGTTGCAGCAGGCGCAAGCCGTAGACCTCCTCGTCGGGGGTGTGTATCTCGGCCTCGCATGAGGAAGGGCGGGAGAGAGGTGATGGGGACCTCGATCGATGGGGAGGTTCTTCGGGAATGCGCTCTTCATCGGGTGTGTCGATGAGGACCATTGCCGGTCTCAGATCGATGAGGCAGCCTTCCTGGACATCGAACAGTTGGTTCAAGCAGGCTGTGCCGGTAGAGCAAACATAGACTGTCGCAACTGTGTCAGTGGTGGTGATGAGGGGTTGTGTGTGATTAGTTGGCGATGGCCAATTACGAACCTTGATCGAAGGCCTCCGTCAACACCTCGACATCTTGCTTCAAATCGGGGGCCTCCCACTCGATGCTGGGAGGGTTGGTGAAGTCATTGTGAATGCCCGGCGGTACCAGTCGGTCCTGGTTGAATCTACGGTTGATGTAGATCACGCTGAGTTTGGTATGATTCATCGTGGTTTCGGAGAGCTGCCAGCCTTACGACTGGAGCGTCTTCACCACCTGGGTGGGAGTAGGCTGTGGCCAAAGTCCACGAGAGCTGTTATGGAGGGGGGCAGATCTTCAGCTCTCAACGACGAGGGGTCGCCCGCAACAGCTACGTGGTACTGGCGGTGATTCCACGAGGTCGCGCAGAGCAGGTCGATCGAGCGCGTGCAGTTCCAGTCTAGTTTATTTCGATGACTGTGACCCTGTGAGGTGTATTTGGCGACTGTCAATGATGGTGAGGGAAGTGTGCGAGGAACCGGATGTTCATCGGGGGCACACAATGAACGATGGGGGCTGGTTCGAGTACGTCGGCGAGGCCGTCGACAGCAGAGGCTTCGAGGAATGCGGAGAAGTACCACGTCGATGGTCGCCACAGGTCGAGGGCGCAAACCACATGGAATGGTCGTGTGGTGCTGGTGGTTGTTCTCTGTGCAGATGTCTACAGTTCGTAGTTTCGGGGAGATGGGGGGTTGCGCGAGTGAATCGAGTCACGCGTGCCGAGGCGACCGAGTCGTTCGAGTGACGCAGGAGGAGATGGCGACGCGGGAGTCGACGGTCGAGGTCGAGTTGGATGCTGAATTTCGGGAGCAGAAAATCAGATCAAAGGAGGCGGGTGTCGGTTTCGGATCGTTGATGTTGGTCGACGTAGTGGTTGATGATTGAAAGATTGGCGAAAGGACCTGTCCGGGGGAGAAAAAGGCGTAAGATTTCTCGTCGAGGGTGGGTGGTGGTCAAGGAAAGGGTTAAAGGTGTGGGTATGATGGCAGCAAAGGCCCAATGCGCGAGGCGAAGGCAGCGGACAGGTGGGCTCGACGAAGGGGAGGATGGCCGGGAAGGTGGAGAGGAAGGAAAGGTCAAGCTTGAGAGCGCGGGCTCGGCAGCGGTCCTGCGTGTGTGTGCAGTGTCTGGGTGCTTTCTTGGGGGAGGGGGATTGGGATGGGTTGGGAATGGGGAAGGCGAGCGATGGACGGAAGAGGAAGGGGCAGACAATGGATGGAACATGGAAGGAGACAGGGGGTCCAAAGGAGCGTGAAAGCAGGGGGGCGCGACATGGGTGCAATCTGGACCTCGGGGCCTGGATCATGTCAGGGCGCAGAAGACTCGGAGGGGGGGGATTGTCCTCCGACAGGCAGGTCTCAGGGGACAGCTGTCTGAGGACAGGGGATGCGATGGTGATGCACAGGGGGGTTGCTGAGGGTTCCACAGGGCGACAGAAGGGGGGTCCAATCTCTGGGAACGTGTCCGCGCTGGGAGCCGGAGTGCGTACGAACGGGGCAGAATTACGCAAGAGTACAGCGCCACAGGACACAAAGACGGATGGAATATCTACCAGTACGAGCTTACCTACACTACAAGCTTGAGAAAGCGCCATGTACGAAATAAGAGCGCGGCTGCTGACACGTTCGATAATTCCGAGCCAGCGGTTCTTGATCCGACAAAGGAGCAGCAGCCGTGGCTACGGTTCCCGCCACGTGTACTATTGCAAGCCGAGCCAGCGAGAGGGGTGCCAGTTGCTACTGTAGTCACTGGCCTCTGGAGTTACGAGCCCAACCTCCAAGCCTCTTCAATCATCGTTGCCGTCCTTCGGCGTCAGCTCCGAAGCCACCTGCGAAATACCCGAGTATCAATTCCTCAAACTATCTTAGCGAAACACACCTCACCCCCTTTCCCCTCTCGCGATCGGCCAAAGACGATCGACGACGTCAAACTTGACTTGACGTATTGGTAAGTTTTCCGCCAGGCGGGAGAGCATCAACACCGATGATCAGTGCTGACTTCCAGGCGCTGACGGCAGCCGACCGTGGTTCGCCGGGCGCGCGGCGGAGGTACCGAAACGTGGCTGGTACGCCCCCCGGGGGCGCGTTTGGCCCAGACGGCTTCTGGCCGTCTTCTCGAAAGCGAATGGAAGCGGCCGGTAGCCCGCCAGCGTCCGCGGGTGTGTGCCACTGTGCCCTGGGCGGCGCCCCCGGCGTAGGAGCTCGTGGATCGACCTCGGAAAGGCCCAATGGGTGGTGCAGGCTGCGACTGGCGGGCGGCCGCCTGCGCCGGAACCTAAAGGCAAATGCAGGAGGGCCCGTTCCTCGACTTCCTCTCTGCCCAAGCCATTGGTTAGCCCCAAGGGGGTACAGGTGAGATGACCCCTGCAAAGGGCGCGAACCCCTGTCGTGTCGAGGGGAAAGGGGGGGCCTTTCTGCCCGCACCTGCAGCAATAATCCCGGCAAGCACGTCGGGCGCCCCCTCGCTCTTTCCCTCGACCCCGCGACATGGCGTGCGCCCTAGCCCGAACGCGCGCGGAAAGTGCGCCCAGTGAGCCGTGGCTGCCGTGAAAGCGTGGACCGACCCTGGGAAGGCAGGTCCGGTCCAAGTGTTCAGGTCCAGAGTCAAGAGACCCGACGGGCTTTCATCATAGTGCGCACCAAACCAAACATTTTTGCAGTCGGTACGAGCTTTCTACAGTAGCTCCAGCGACACACCTCATCCGTCTCAAACACCACGCTTTGCCCCTCGCGCGCGACGTGTGACTTGACTGGCTGCGGGCGGCCGCACGCCTCTTCCCGTCTGCCCGTCAATTCTACAGTACCCAAGTCCCCTGCCTGCCGAGTTCCGTTTCGACCGACCGGACTGACTGACTGATTGATTGACTACCAGCCTTCCGCTCCCGGCCTGCCGCAGCTTCGAACGTCGTCTCGTCTCCTCGTGAGCATGCATCCGCCGACGTCGCCTCAAGTCACCCTCCCTGATACGCAAGGGGGTGCTGCGATCTCCCAAAAAGCCCATATCGACGAGATAACAGAGGCAAGGATAGTCGCGATCTGCGCAATAGCGTCCTGTGTGGGAGCTCTCGGAGATGCTCGTCCCTCGTGGTGGACCAGCCGGTGGCAGAACAAGCAACGCCGGAGCCAGCCCGCCTTATTCGGGGCGCCGACGGCCGCCGTGCAACCAGACGCCTCGGCGAGGAATGGCTGCCAATCGAAGAGGCGTTGGGGGCGTCGACTCGAGCGGGCGCATGCAGTTGGTCATCAATCCTCCCTCCACTGCTGGCCTGGCTTGCCTGGCACCCACTCGCTGGCTCACTTTCCCGATTCTTCCATCTCCACGCCGATCCACCCGTTGGCCCATCGAACATTGGAATTGTTCCTCGAGGCTTCGAGAAGCCCTGGCGTCCCCACGGGATGCTCTCGGTGGCCCAAGGAGGGTTCATCAGGATTCGTTCGTGGAGCATAGAGTCCTGGTGAGCCGCGACTCTGCGAAGATGGTCGCAAGACCACAATTCTTCAGACGGCCAGAGTGCTCATTCTGCAACGAGGTGCCTTTCGCTTCGCACCGCAGGGCAGCGTGACAGGGCTACGACCCGCGGCCACAGACCCGGCGTGAGCTTGGGGGCGGGAAATACCGAGGCTCAAACTGAACGAGGGGGTTCAATGCTAGATTCTCACAAGGCAGGGCAGGCGGGTGGGTGCAGTCGCATTTCCCTGTGAGGCAGGCAAAAGCACATCTGCCCGCCCACACATTTCGCGCTCACGATACCACCATCACCACCCACCCCGTCTTTACTCGTACTCAGACAGATCGCCGAGGCATTTCCCCGTTCTCTTCGAAATCGAGACCCAGCCTCCGACGCCCACCCACGCAACCACGGCATCCCACGCGGAAATAATCTGATCGAGTCACAACACCGCGCAAGTGGCACTGCTAGTGTCCCATGGCGAGCGAACCGGACACGACCCTGGCCGTCTGGTCTTCCGGGCCTGAGCTCTAGCCTGCCGGGCCACAGTGGCCGGTGGTGGTTATCACTTCGGCACTTCTCCATGCCACCCTGACGCGCCTCGACAGCCCCAACCCGCTCCCCCTCACTTTGCCTGCCCGTCGCCCGCGTGCTGCTGCACGACTCAAAGAGACCGCGCCGATCCAGGGAGACGGACGTGCTCAAACGACCGACGGTGGCATGCTCCCCAGATCCCACAGCATCCAACGGGAGCGGATGCAGGGGAATGTCACGACTTTGGCGGCCGCCTCTCCGCGCCGAGGTGCGTGCAGGACTTGGACCTGGCATGGCCTGGTATGCATTGGAGATGATGAGGTCGCTGCTCTGAGAGGAGTGCCATACTAGAGCCAACCGCCTACAAGTATCCGCCAACCACGCCCATGCCCACTCTTTGCCTATCGAGTCGCATGTGCGTGTGCGGAACATGGACAACCGGCCAGACCGTCCTCATGCTTCTTCTTCTTCCAACCCGGAGCGCCATCTCGTCCATATCTGCCTGCAACCTTGCCCCCCGCGCCTTCATCTCGAGCGTGCGAATGGGCGTGCAAGGAGTTTCCCTCTTGATAGCATCGTCGCATGGGCTGCTGCGGGAACCAAGCAGCCATGGCAGCACGTCAACGCCGTCAGTCCAATGGGACTCGAGAGAACCCCCGCCGCCTTCAGGGGCACAGCTCGTTTCCACGAAACAGCCGCCGCCGTCCCCATGTCCACCTTCCTGATCCAGGCCTCTCCTCCTAAGCTTGTCCCTGGAACGAGGAGCCTCATCCGTCCCCGCATCGAGCTCAACCACTGCGCGTGCCCCGTGGCGCGGCTGACGCTCCATCGCATCGGACCTTCTGCATCAAGATAACGACTCTTCTGCTCAGACAGGTGCGGATCTCCTTTCCCATTTCGCCTGTTCAAGTCTAGCCTCCAGCCAGCGACCGAGGCACGCTGTCATCGGCGATATCGGACTTTCTCAAGCCCCTCTCACAGGCGCCTTTGAACCCCCCCCCCCCCCGACATGCCTGCCAGCTGTTGCTCGGTCATTTGTCCGTCGTCGCGGGCAGCACGCAGCAACACTGCATCGCTCGAGGCCCTGGGACTGGCTCTCCCGTCCCCAAAGTCCCTTCCACGATGCTACCATCCCGTCCACATGGCGACATCGACCCCGTCCATCTCGAATCTTGCCTGCTCCCATCTGCCGCGCCCGCAGCAACGCCGCCCGCCCACCCCTCGAGGTCCTTCCTCCGAGGAAACGCCATTCCAGCCGGCAAATGGCCCCTTTCCCATCGGCCCGCATGTCGATCTACTCCCAGATCTCCCCCAGAGATGGTGTTGAGGCCCCGGAGGGAGGTGCTGATGTGGGAATAACTTCCTTCCCTCCCCCTTTTCCTAGCCGCGATTCGCCTGATCCTTCTGCCCGGCCATGTCCGGCTGCTGCAGCTCGTGGCCCAATAGCCAGAGAAGACCTGGTTCCGGTAAATTACATGCCCTCACGGCTCGACCTGAGACACACGTGTGCCCGCGCCCTCTGCAAGCCGTCAGGTCAGCCTCCTTTAACATGACGAACCTGTCCGTCCTCCGAAGACCACGTGCCCCCCTCCTCCTCTGGTCCTGGCACGGGACTCGTGGCGGGACGGGTGCAAATGGTTGGAACAAGCCCTCGAGACAAAGACCGCCGCCCCCTCCTAATCCGGGTGACGCATTTCTTCTTCTGCTTCTCCTCGCCCGATCGTGTTGTTCTAGAGACTTCTTGGCTGGGGCAAGGGGTACACGAAAAAAGGGGGCGGCGACGCCAACGCAGCTCCAGAACAATGCTAAACCCTCGACGGACTTCCTTTTTCCTTCTCCTCAGATGTCGAGGCGCCGCCTCCTCGGCCTAATTGGGCGCGCGGCGATCCCGGCAAGGGGGCAAGGGAACCGATAGATAGACCTGCGAGATCGTCTCGTCTTTTTTTGCTTCCTTCTCCCCCCCCCTTGTCGCGTTCGCAGCCTCACACATCCCGCCCCTCCACCGCGTTCAACACCACCACCCCTGTCGATCCCTCACACGTGCGACGCGATAGGTACAAGTACGGTCGGTTCTCGTCAACGGGTACTCGTATGCAGCTTTTTTTTTTTCGTCTCTGTCGGAGAAAGTATCCGTGCCCACGAACTCCTCGAACTTCTTTCCTTACCAGGCCGTGTCCTCCCAAGGTTCGCGCACCTTCATCGCCATCCATGCAGGAGTTCTGCATGACCACGGACCTCCAGCTCCAGGCCCTGCGGCAAGGGGGGGTCAAGACGGCACAGGGCTGGACCGCACGGCTCAAAGACGGGATCAAAATAACAGGGCCGCCCAGAATAAAATATGCATCTGGGATGTGAAAATTCGACGAAGGGGGGTGGCACGGCTGCTGTGCTCCCCCCATGGCCCAGGGTAAGTAAGTAAAAGTACGTACAAAAGCCTGGGGCAGAACCAACGTCGTCTGCTTTACAGTCCAGGCCGTGCCGTCGTCCCAATTCTACCACTCACTCGTCTGGAAGGCACGGCCCGGAAAGCTTTCTCTCTAGCTCTATCAAAAGCGAACCCCGTCTCCCGCTGACCAAGTGAATGCTGCCAAGTATTTCTCAACCCCCTTTTGTTTGCGTGTGTGTGCAAGGTATCGATCAGAGTGTGCCGCCGCGGCTCCCGGCCATGCAAAACGTCTTTCCCCAGCCGTGTCATAGCTTCAGTGGCCCCATGCATGCTCGTCAGTCGTATCGTATTCCCGCATCCCGCATGCGGCGCCGAAAACTTGCGCCACTTGTATACTTGCGCCGCGGCACAAGAGGACGCGGGTCCTCCTAGGACTTTGCCGCGGGCTGCTGCTGCGGCTGCGGCTGCGGCTGATCATCGTCGTCGAGGTGGATCTCGGCCGCCTCGGTGGACGCGGCGTCGTCGTCGCCAGAGGGCACGGCGATGACGGTCTCCCGCGTCTTGCGGTCCCACGCCGCCGTCTGGATTCCAGACATGTTGATCTGAGCGTTGTAGTCGGGCGGGGGTGCGGCGACCTCAGGACCGTCGGCGCCGAAGAGATCCTCCTGGTCGACGTCCAGATCTCCGGCGTAGTGGTTCCCGAACTGAGGCTCGGTCTCGGGCTCGTCCGAGGCCTGGGCGTCGTCGCTGCCGTAGCCGGCGGGAGTGCCACTGTCCTGCATCTCAATGGCGTTAAAGTCCCAGGGTTGCTGCGCCTGGTAGCCTGTAACGTCCGGCATGCCGACGCCCTCGTCGTCCTCGATACTGTGGTGGATGGTGTCGCTGCCCGTGATGGTCGAATCCTCCTCGTCGTAAGGAGGAAGGGACTCGAGCGTCTGGGTTGACATTGTGCTAATTGCCAAACCACGGTCGCGCGGGTGAGTTGCTCCGGCTCCGGTTCCAAGCCTCGACGACCCAGTCTGGTAGGAGCCGCCGCCGAGACGCTGACCTTCCCCCGAATCCTCCATGTCATCTTCGCCGTCTTCCTCTCCGGAGCCGTTCTCCTGGTCGAACCGGTCGAAGATCTCCTTGAAGCGGGGGCCGCCGAGAGCTCCACTGGCGCGACGACGGTAGAAGAGGAGGTACGCCATCTTCGTGATGGAATCTTGAGGACGACACTTGCTGGTGCCCGAGTCTGGAGCCAGTTAGTTTACCGATCCCCACCTTCTCTTGTAGCGAGACCTACCGTTGTAATGATGCCAACTTCCATCAATGAAGTTCTTCGCAGCCGCCGTATAGTGTCCGCCACCCAGGCCGCCCGAGTGCTCGTCAACCGCAATGAGGTCAAAGATCTCCTCCTTGCCGTCCTCCTTGTTGAGGACGCGCTTGGTGAGGTCCAGCCCCTCGGTCGGGAAGTCAACCAGCACATCGAGCTTCTCTCTACGGTAGCCCGCCGAGCTGAACCGCTTCAGGTGGACAACGAGGATGTCGGGCGACTTCCACAGGTCAAACTTCTTGCTGGCGCGGCGGTGCTCTTTGCAGCGTGGGCAGTACCATTCGTCGTGTTCCGAGAGGATCTCGGCTCTCTCGAACTCGTCCAGGCACTCTTCGAGGGAGCAGCCGTTGTTTCGGCGCTTAGTGCGTCCCTTACGACGCAACTCCAGCTCCGGATCAATGACCTTCTCAACATTGGTGGTGAACGAGGTTCCGGCGCCGAAGAGATCGTCGGCAACGCCGGCCTCCCACTCGACGACGATACCTTCGCCGAGGCGCACGAGCGCAGGCGAAGCATCATGTGGCGAGGGCTGGGGGGCGATCTCGACAGCACGGGCGAACTCCTTGGAAGACCGCAGCTCCTTGTTGCGGCGCTTCCCGCCCTTCTTGCCAAACTTCTGCTGAGGCCTGTACTTCTTACGGCCATTCGGGCCAGGCCGGCTCATGGGCTTACCACCGCGTCCCTACAAGATTGTCAGATCGAGGTTCTCAGGTTTGTAGCGGGCGGCAATGAAGAGTGTGCTTACCTTGATGGGCTTCTGAACGACAGGCTCGTCCTCCTCACTCGACTCCTCGTTCATGCGTGTGAGGGTGGGCTCAGACGCCTCGCGGGATTGGCCGTCACTCTCGCGGTCGGAGTCCGCCCCGGTGGTCCACGTGCTCGGACTGTTCGATTCGTGCTCGCTGGACGACTCTGAAGGCGGCGCCCTCGACGACAGGCGGGCGTGAGGCCTGTCGAGGTCATGCCAGCCCGTAGGCATCTTCTTCTCCGACTTCTCGGACATGTAGAACATCTCAAACAGGTTCTGCAGCTGGGCCGGAAGGTGCTCGTTGGGGTCGATCCATTGAGGGCGCTTCTTGTTGAACTCCTTCAGCGCTTTGGGTGCGCTTGTTACCGCAGAGTCCTTCATGGAAACATCGACCATGTCGTCCTCTCCATCGACAGAGTGGGCGTTAATCTTACTATCGCCCGACGAGTCGGCATCGGAGTGTGTCGTGAGGACAATGTCAGGATCCACGTTATCGTCCGTCTCAGTGAAGCCAGTCCAGTTCGAAATGGTCGCCACCTTCTCCAGAACCTTGCGACGGATGGCATCCTCATTCGCCGCCTCTTCTCTCGTCAAGACAATGAAGTGAGCCGGCATAACCTCCTTGTGGCTATACGTGGTGGAAGCCTTCTTGTGGAAAACGGGAACGACGAGTCTCTCGGTCCGAGGGTCGACAAATGGCTCATCGTCATCGATGTCCAACATGGACCGCACAGGAGCGGCCTTCATGGGCCAGTTTGTAGGGGCAGACTCAAGCTCATGGTAGACGCCCACGTCGTTGGCGCCGATGGAGCCAACATCTTCGGCATCATCGAAAAGTTTGTAGAACTTGTTCTGGTACTCCTCTGCTCCGAAGAGACGCTCCACGGGAACGCCGCTGCGATCCGAAATGAATTTCTTGAGCAGCGACAGAGGGCTGTGCTTGGGGAGGTCGACGTCGAACTCGACGGGGCTGTCGTTGAGAGGGTAAAACTTGATGCTGTGTGACCACATGTCCTCGACGGGGATGGGCAGGGTAAGGTTGTTGAAAGGATCAAAAGTGATGCTGATCTTGTCGCAAACTGGACACTGCAGCGTCGACTTGTACATGCCGGTGAAGAGATCCGCGATGACAGAGTCGTCGCGACGGCGAGTGATGTCCCACACCTTGTCGGCCATCTCTCGGATCGCCTCGTCGTTACCGATCATCTCATCCGTTGAGTCCGGCTTCTCGATATACGGCTTCTTCTCGATCCGGTTGAGGTCTTCCTGCAGGCCGTCCAGGAGGAAACCGAGGAACTCCTGCGTGTCCTGCTGTGCCCAGCCCGAGAAGGTAGGGCGGCAGCGGCCGATGGTGCTCTTGAACTCGCGCGGCGCCACAGAGCTGCGATTGTCCCTGTAGATCTCCTTGAGAAGGTTGCCGTACGAGTTGGCCACCTGGCCGTTCCAGCCGAGGGGGTTGTCCGAGTTGACCTCCTTCAGGTACTCGTCCGTCAGGAAGTACTTCGTCAGCTCCTCGACGCTGCGGATACACTGAAGGGCCGAGTTCATGTAGCACGTGTTGCCCAGGTTGTTAAGGCCGACAACTCCAGAGGTACGGGTCACCTTCTTTTGGCGAGCCCTGCCACGGGTGACGGGCCCTGAACGAACAGACAGGGCGGGACTGTTCCGGCCGCTGTTGGAGCCCTTCGACTGACCGACGCCGCGAGATGCAATGGTCTTCTCACTGTTCCGCTTGCCGAAAGATGTCGAGACAAAATCGTTCTTGGAGAGTTGTTCGTCGAGCACGAGGATCTGGTCTTGGACGAGGCACTGCTGTGCCAGGGTGCTCTTGCCGTTGTAGTTTTCGTTGGTGGTCTGGTCCGTGATGCCAAGCCGTGACCTCCGAGACGAATCGACGTTAGTGAATGTCTTGAGATCCACCAGCAGTTTGTTCCACGTCTCAGGGGCGGCGCTGGTCTCGCGTTCAGGCGAGTCAGGTGGCGTGAATGCCGAACGCGTCTCGGTATCGGCAGCGACAGGCTCAGGCAGTGGCAGGATGGCGTGAACGCGCATCTTGCGATCCATAGGAATGCCAGTATATTCCTTGAGACGCTTGAAGAGCTCGTTGTAAGGGGTTGAGGAGCTGGCGACGAGGACGACAGGTGGAGCATCCTTGATCTTTTCCGCAATGGAGACGTCGGCGTTCGCAGACCAGAGGCGGTGAACGGTGAAGACCGGGGGGTTCAGCTCGAAGACGTTGTTGGATCCAGATGCGCCACTCTCGGCGGTGTCGATGACCTCGCGTTGCACAGGAACCTGGCCGTCCTTGAGGCCGTACCACTCCTTGACCATGTCCCAGGCATCTTCGGGGAAAAAGACAAAATCTTCGTCCATGCTGATGCCAGCCTTGAGGCGCGCGAACTTGGCTCCGTCGTGGAGTTCGATGACGTCCCGAATGATGTCCTGGTTGTCGACGGGGCCGAGAGGCTCCTGGGCGAGCTGGTCTTGCTTCCCAGGCTGGGCGACGCCTCCAAGACGAAGGGCCTTGTCGAGCCATGTACGAGAGACGGCAAAGCCTGTGACGCCCACCTTTGGAATCCCCTCGTTGAAGGCCTGGACTATGGTCGAAATGGTCTTAACCTGTGCCGGCAACTGGTCGTAGCCTGTGAAGGACCCTGTTAGCCCCATGAACGGAACTTCCGGCCTCCTAACTCTTGCTCGTCTCGCAACGTACCTCCAAGGCTGACCGCGCTATCGGTCTGACCCTCTTCTTGGCTGGTGCCGGCGCTGGGCACATCGACGCTCATCGCACGGGCGTAGTGAGTCCTGGCTGGGGCGCTTGTGGAGTCGGATGTCTGCTCGTCGGAAGTAGCAGCAACAGCAGCAGGTGTTGATGCGGCGTCGGTCGTGCCTGCCATCTCGGTATCGTTCTCGGGGTCCATGCTGGAAGCGCGCCTCTTGAGGGGCGAGGAGGAGCGCTGGTGCAGGTCGGAGTCGCCGGACATGATGGCGCGGCGGGAGACGTTGAAGGGAGACTGGCTCCTGGCGGTATCTCGAGGAAGGGCTGGGCCGGTTTCGGTGCCCGAGAGGTCGCCTCCGCGGTCGCTATCGATGGAGAGGTCTGCGACGCCCGAGGGAGAGGAGGCGGCGCTGGCGGGGTCGTCGTAGGGGGCAGCGGCCTGGTGGGGATGGAGTCTTGCGGGCAGACTCGAGGCAGGGCCGCCCCAGTTGTCGGAGGAGACGGCGGAGGTGAAGGAAAGGGCGAGGTCGTCGTTGGGCTCGCAGGAGGGTACGGCCGAGTCGGGGGTGGGAGGCTCGCTTAGCCGTGAGTCTTGTTGTCCAGAGGGGCGGGAGGAGATCTTTCTCTTCTTTGAGGAAGACGTGATGACGGCGAGCCGCCGAGGCAGCTCTGGGGGCAACCTGGGATGAGGGACGGCGGGGGGAGACGCTGGCACGTCTCTCGCATTAGCTCAGCCGGGCCTCTTGTCGGTGAAGGACGGGGGGTAGAGGGGAGAGGGGGTGGAGGGGAATAGAACGTGACGTGACGAAAAAGGGATGATGGATGTATGTGGGTTAGGAGGGGTTTCCTGGCAGGCGGGATGTTTTCTGCTGCGACCGCATCAGGGCAGGCAAGGGGCACCGGGGCTTGGGGGGTGCGTGATGTGGGTCTCGCGGGACGACTGGAGTTCGAGTTGCGTGGAACGGTGAAGGTGCACGAATCGTTCGGAGAACGGCCGGGCCTCTGTGAGGTGTGTCTGTCGTGTCGTGTCGGCGTTCGGTCGTGTCGTTGCCACAAGCCCGGGCGGTTTGGTGGCGTGGGGTATAGACAGGTCCAGGTCCAGGTCGAGCAGTTGGCAGGTGCGAACAGGTCGGTACCCAGAAAGTGTGGTGTCGTGGTAGTGCGGTGTAGTGTGGTGACAGGCTGAGTTCCACCTTGTGACGTGCGTATGCGGCGGACGGCAGAGGGAGAAAGTGACCCGATTGAGCCTTGCCGCGTCGAGATGCGATACAGCGAGGGCGAGGTAGGGAAGGGTAGGGTAGGGAGGGTGATACAGGTAGAAGTAAGGCAGGGCAGGGCAGCAAGCAGTACAGTGCCACGAGCAGGGGAGATGAACCAAAAGTAAATTCAACGACGTACCAATTCCTGCAAGCCGTGTCTACAACGGCCAGCAGTCTCTCGTCCCGTGTGGTTCGCTCGCAGCGTCGCGGGGGGCAATCGAGAGAGAACGTCGGACTTTCTGTGCGTTGCCGACAGTGGGTGTAGCGGAGTGGATGATGGGCGGGTTTGGGGGAGAGAGAGGGGGAGGAAGAAGAAGAAGAGAGAGCTGGAGCTGGACCCGCGGGACGACTGAACCGGAACCTGCTTTGCGTTGCGTCTAAGAAAGATGAAGTCCAAAAAAAAATCTTGTGAGTTGACCTTGGCCCGCCGTGCTGCGTTAGTGAATGGTGGGATTGGTTTTTAGTGGGAGTGGAGGTGAGGAGCATCACATTCACAGGTGGTGCAGGCCTGCAGGCGGATTGATTGATTGACTTGGAGCAAGGCGGCGCGCGGGCGGGTTGAATGCCAGATTTGCCAGGGATGCGCGCGGTGAGACGGGTGACGCTAGGGAGCCAGGCAACCAGGGTATGCGCAGGAGCAAGAGCAGGAGCAAGCTGGATCACTGCTGAGGTTGATCTTGACGTCTGAGGCCAGCAAAGTGAGGCAGGTAGGCGGGTGGGTACCTGGACCGACATACCAGGCGTCAGCCTACACCGCCACAAGTACAGGTACATTCCGCCCTGCTTCACTGTCAGTTCCTTCCCTGAACGTCAACCAACGGTGGAGGTCCGAGAGCATCAGGACGCTCCTGACTTCCCTCTTCGCTGTCCTTCCAAAGTGCTGACTAAAGTCAAGTCCGCCATCGTATTGCCACAGTCGCTGACTGCTTTCGGCATGTATTATGCAGCACACCAACAGCTGGGGTGAGTCAGTACGAGGAGAACGGAGAACGGATGCCCTTGTTGCTTTACTTACAAGATACATAATATCACTCAGGCAGGCCAGGCAAGAACCAAGCACCTACTCACATTCAAAACATATCCTGTTACTCTCTCCAGCTGGAAGCTATTGAACAATGGCCAATCATTTGTATCAGCAGTCGTCTGATATCATACCTAAGTCCTCAAAAGTCTAGCGGTCTCGGCTCTAATGTCTCGGTCCAAACGACCCAAGCAAGGCACACCGCCGCCTGACTACGGGGTATATCGAGCTTCATGCTGCCGAGCACAACTCCCTGCTTGAGCAGGCAGTCTGTAGGTACCTCGGCAAATCCATCACGCCCCCCGACCCTCCTCCACCCCGGGGCAACCCATCATGGACACACAAAATGCATGCAAACCAAGCCACCCTCGCGACGAGGCGCCCGCCTCCACGAGGGCCACTTCAGCACGTTTCACCCAACAAACGCCGCCAAGTGCAGTTCCTATCCCGTCCATGTTTGGTTTGTTTTGTTCCCGTATCCGCACCGCACCACTCAGAGCTTGGCGTCCAGGTCCTCGTACTCGCTCAGGTCCGTCTTCGACTTTGCGCCCGACGTTGCCTGCAGGCTCGCGCGGAAGCTACGGATGTCAGTGATGAGCACCGGCTCCGAGCCCGCAACGGCTTTTGTCTCCTCCGACGTTCCGTTGACCTTGGGTCCCGTCTCGGGATCACGGGCCGCAGCCACGACGGCAGCCACCTTGTCGTCCGCCAGGTTCAGCTCCGTCTTGAGGTACAGCTGGAGGCTCTCGGCATCGTTCCGCATCTCTGGGCGCAGCAGCGACGCCTTGACCTTTGTCTCCGTCGCCTTCTCCAGGTTGAGGCTCTTCAGGAGCTCCGTCATCTTCTCGTCGGATGCCGCTGAGCCCTGAGCCACGAGGTGCACCGACAGCTTGGCACGCGTGGCAGATCCGGGCTTGATGTAGGTCTGGAAGAACTCAACCATGTCCGCCTTGGTGAGCTGCTTGACATGTTCGGCATCTTGTTGAGCTGCATCACGGCGAATATCAGTCAATGTCACTCCAAAAAAAGACCCTGGGAAGAAGATACGTACCGAGGTCGAAGGAGAAGTACTCGCTCGAGATCTGGGTCCAGTGGCGCGAGCTCTCCTGGTCCAGGTTCTTGAGCTTCTCCAGCCTCCTCACAACAAGACTCCGCTTGTGGCCCTCAAAATCGGCGTCCGACATGGACTCCAGCGTGGTGGCGAACTGGTTGAGGAACGCCTCAATCCTCGACTCGAGGTACTCGGGTGTCCGCTCGCTCTGGATGATGAAGCGGAAGCCGTATGTGGTCGTGAACGCCCTGGCTCCGCTGAAGACAACATAGCCCAGCTGCTCCTTCGTCCTCAGCTGGTCAAAAGCCGGTTCGTGTGCCATCTGGTCGAGCAGCATAGTCTTGGCACGGACGCCCCAATCGCCCTTGTCGCCGACGTAGAAGAACGTCTCCAGGCAGTGGTTGATGTTTGCCGGGTCCTTCAGCGTCTTCTTGTAGACAAAGTTAGAACCAGCAGGTAGGACCAGGGACCTGATTACGGGCCACTGGGCCTGCGGCAGAATACGAGGCTTCAGCGTAGCCTCGACCATGTCAGTCAGCTTGAGGGCGTCCTCCTTGTACACGTTCCCGTGCACGTAGGCTTCGATACGCAGCTGCGACAGCATCTGCTTCTTGAACTGACGGACATCCTCGGCGTTGATGCTGGGAAGCTCGGCGAGGTACTCCTCAACGACGTAGTCGCGCTCCGAGTTGAGCCACGTGGTGTAGTCGGACACTTGGTGGAACGGCTGCTGCAGCTCCCAGTTGTTGTAACCGCGGTGCAGGCGCTCCTTGACAATCTCGAACCGGTCGTTCTTGATCTCGATGTCGCGGATGGTGACCAGAACTTGCTGCAGAAGAACGGCAAGCTTGTCGTTGTAGCCGCTCAGGTCCAGGAACAGTCCCCTGCCGTCAAGGGCCACTGTGTACTGAAGTCCAGCCAGCTCGGCGTCGTACGAGTACTCTTCCAACGCGTCCCTAACGAGGTCGGTGAACAGTCTCGCCTTGACGGCGTTCTCGGCCGACGCGTAAATGTTGGGGTTGCGGCAGCCGATGGTCAGGTTGGCCTTGGGCACCCAGAAGGTGTCATCCTTCTTGAACCAAGTCCTGGCCAGCATGTCGTTGCGGACGATCCGGGGCGCGAGGACAGGCTCCTTAATCTCCTTCTTCTCCACCTCCAGCTTGGTGGGGATGAAGTTGTTCTTGTGTGGCAGGTGCAGCTCGGGGAAGCGATCGGCAGCCTTGCTCGTCGACGCCTTCTGGATCTCAGCCATGAAGTCGGTGGGGATCTGCTCGCACCGGTACTCGGTCCCGTACCACTTCTCCTTCTGGTCCCAATCGCCCGGATAGTGCCTCGAGATGATGGTCAAACGCAGGTTCTCGGGGCTGAGACAGGCCAGGCCGTCCTCGATGGATTTAGGGTCGAACTTCCGCAGCTTGCTGTGGCCGCTGAGGAGCCACTCGCGCGGCAGCGGCTTCTGCATGACGGAGCTGATCTTGCTGGTGAAGCGACTAGCCGGCGTCTTCTGCTTGAACTTGAAGTCGACGTCCGCCATGCCCTTCTGCTCGTCGAAGATCCACTCCAGTGGGGGTGTCTCCCGCAGCATCGAGACGTACTGGAAGAAGATCTTGACGATTTCCCGGTAGTTCTTGAGACCCTCCTCGGTGAGGCGAACCTGGCAGTCGAAGATTCCGCCAGTACCGGGGCAAACGGGGTATGCGCCGGCGCTGAGGCCATTGGCCCAGCCCTTGGACTTGATGTAGGCCATGATGCTGCCGGGGCCCTCGTGTCCAATGAGATGGCTGACGTATCGGCTCGGCTGCGACTCGAAAAGGTTCTCCTCGTCCAGGAAGGGGAAGTAGAGGTTCAGCTCGCGCGAGTCCATGACGGGCTTGGCGAAGATCTGGACACCGAGCTCGCTCTTCCGGAAGGGAGCCTCGTCCTCCCACCGGTTCTGGGCAAGGTTCTTGTCCGGCACCGCGGAGAAGAAGTCTGCCGCCCACTTCTCGAGCACATCCAGAGATTCCCTTCCCAGGATGACCAGCTTCATACGGTTCGCCGAGTAGTGCTTGGCATGGAACTCCATGAACTTGTCGCGCACGTTGAGGCCCCGAGACTCGGGCTGAGTCTTGAGCACCTCAAAGTTGCCGGTGGAGAAGTGGCAGTAGGGGTGGTTCGGGTTGGAGAGGGACTTCTCCAGCTGGTGTAGCCGCCATTGGTCACTCTGCAGGTTCTTCTTGTTCTCGGAATCGACGGCACGAAGCTCGCGGTCCAGCGTGGAGGCGAGGAAGAGCGGCTCGATGAAAAATTGAGCAAACCGGTCGAGAGCGCCCTTGAGGGCAGATGGGTTCTCGTCGGTGGGCTCCTCGTCGTTGGCGGGGCGGGCGGACACTTCGAAGTAGTAGTTGGTCGAGGTCGGGCCTGTGTAGGCGTTGGAGCTGCCCGAATTGGCGGCGAGGTACTGGCTGTACTCGTTCTCTACGGGGTACTTCTTTGTTCCCATGAAGAGGAGCTGTTCAATGGGTAGGGTGGTCAGTGGGGAGCTTCGGTTTTGGCAGGGAGGGCAGGCTCACATGTTCAACAGCATGCGCCATGCCGGGCATGTCGTCCTCGTCGCTGAAGTTGCCGACATTGCAGTCCAGGGCGGCGCTCGCCTTGTCGGTGTCGGGGTCGTGGACGAGCAGAGCCTCCAATTGATTCGGCAGGCGCACAACACGGTACCGGCGGTCGTCCAGGGAGGGGGTCTCGAGGTGGTCGGTGACGCGCTCGACGGGGCGTCCCACGGCAGCCCGGACTAGGGGGGCAGCGGCGGAGGCCGGCATGTCGTCGGATCGGGACGGCATTGTGGTCAGAGGCGCACGTTGTTGGGGTGAGAACCGCGGCGCGGGGTTTCTTGTTGCTGCTCCGGAGCCGGAGGACGAGGCGGCTGTTCTGACGGCGCGGCGCTGCAGGTGGACGCTTTGGGTTGCGGCGGCCAGATATCCCACGGATCTCGAGAGTTGGAAGAAGCCCAGGAGGGTCAGAAGAGGAGAGCCGTGTGGTGGGGGGACGCTACCGCGCAGGATCTTGGGGGCGAGCGGCAGAAAAGCTGCCTTGTGCGTAGTCACCCGCAAGAGTGGTCTGGTAAGGGCCAGCTTGGTCGTAGGTGGCAGGGGAGGAGTGGGAGGAAGAGGGGGAGGGGGAAGGGGGGGAGGAGAAGGAAGAAGAGAGGGTCTGGAGGCGAGAGAGAGAGTAGAAGACCCGGCAGCAGGTTGTAGGTTAGCGGGTAGGGCAGGGTGGGCGTAGGTAGGCAAGCTTGTGAGAGAGCGAGCGAGCGAGCGAGGTGGGAAGAGAGTGTGAGATGCAAGGTGTGAGATGCGAGAGTTGAAAGAAGATTGGAATGGCGATGCTGGTGGCGGTCAAAGCTGGGACCCGACAGCCCAGTGGTGAGGCGTGGAGGGGTCCAGGGCCAGGGCCGGGGCCGGGACAGATCCAGAGCGATGGGCTCGCACGCACGCACTTACGGGTCGGGTGGGTGGTCCTGGTGGATGGTATGGTCCTGGTCCTGGTCCTGGTCCTGGTCTTGGTCGTAGTGGGTGGTGGATGCGATGGCGGGAGTGACCAACCCAGTACAAACGACCAGGCACGAACGGGGGGCGGCAGCCAGCAGCGGTCCAGTCGGCCTCGGCGCAGGCGTAAGTAGAGGTGATGCGGGGGTTCCACGAACGGACAAGTACTTATAGTGTCCGTCAGGGTGGATGGAGGCTGGGACCAGCACAAGTGGGAGAGGCAGAGGGGTCGGGTACAAATGTAAGGTACGTCAAGGCGGGTGTGTCAGTTCTCCCCGTCCAGCCCAGTCCAGTCCAGTCCAGTCTACCTCGGCCAGCAGGGCTACTAGGTTTGCGTCTGTGTGTTGTCTGAGGGGACGGCGTTCCTCTGTTGACCAAATTCAAACGGCGACGGTGCAGAAGTGCGAACCGGATGTAAGACGGAAGAGGACGGGAGTTTCTTTTCTTCTCACGGCGGACTTCCTTGGCTGTCCAGTCCGCAGGTACAAGCATGAACGGCCAGTGAGGTGGACTGGACCCAAAGGCGAGGTACTATAGGTGTACCTCCTGTAGGTACCAGCGCTGCGACGCAACACCGACCAAGCATGTGCCGTCCCCCGCGCGCGAGTCGGAGTGGGTGGATGGCTGGATGCAGGTCCCCTGCCTGCCTGTCTGCCCCTCCGACGCTTCTTGCTGCAAGTGAAGAGCACCTGCAAGGCAAACCTCCACTCCAATCTAGACACTAATGTCCCTGCGTGGGCGATGTAACTTGGCCTGACCTCTGGGTGGAACAGCTGGCGGGACCTTGCGGGAGGTGCGGTGCGGTGCGGTGCAGGTATCTGAGATGCGAGCCCCTGGTTGCCGACATGTCTGCCTCTGCCCACCGGATGGGCGACGTGGTAGTGCCTTCCGCCATCGGGGACTGGAAATATGGGCAACCTTGTTGGCAACGTAGGTACTTATTCGTAGGGCACGAGGTCGATCCAACTCGATGGGGCACTTCTTCCCAAGTGAGATGGCGCCGCCTTGATGTGTGGAGTCAGGCGTGGAAGTTGATTTCGACAGGCAAGTCATACTGGCGCAGCGGGAGGACAGGCGATCTCATGTGGGCCCTTGTCCATTGCTCTTGCCCTTAGCAACTGCTGACAGAGAGAGGAGGTACAGGACACGACGGAAAGCAAAAGCCGGTGCTGGATTTGCTGAAGCATGTGCTCGGAGTCGAGGGTTGATGCCGCTTAACTCAGCGGTGGCCCTGAAGGGCTCGGACGCCTCCCTTGGACAGTCGGGTTTTGATACCGCCTCCTTCCTCAAGTGTTGCAATGCCTATCAGAGACTGATGTTACGGCGGCTGGAGGAAGGGACGGCCCATGGCGCCTGCCTCCCTTGCCATCCCCCGCAGATCTCAAGGTGGGTATTATATTGTAATGTCCACCGCTACCAACGTCAAGAAGGAAGGTACCTACCCGGGTGCACCTGCTAGGATGCACTGTACTTGGCCGCGCCCGAGTGCCGCGGAGTATCATCATGAAAATGCGGACTTTCGAGCTTGTCATCGGCTGAAAGACCTGGGACCCTTCACGTGCGCAGACCTCATCGTTGCAAGTTACAAGTACCTGGGTCGTCGACTCGGGTCGTCGTTCCACGTCCCGCCTCTGCCCAGATGCGGTTCCGACCCGACAGGGGATAGGTAACTGAGGCACCCAAGCACCATAGACATCTCGTGCTGGTAGGCGACGCCACACACCTGCTGGTGCGGTGCTACTCCAAGCTTCCCGACGAGTTGGGGACCTGGGAGCCCGAGGAACCCAGCAAGCGCAGCAGCCGGCCTGCTGCAGGCCGCGACGGTATCTCTCGGGGAAGCAGAGAGGGCACGCCGGGAACATGCACCACCAGCAAGCACCCTTGCCTTGCCTTGCCCTGCCCTGGGGCCTGCCCTGCCCCTGCCGGTTCCGCGGTCTTCTCGTCTTGCCTTGCATCTGCCTCGCAGGACAACCGGACGGGATGGATGGACGGACAGGTGGATGGATGAGTGTGGATGGATGCGATGACCACCACCCTGGATGCTGGTATCGCATGTTACGCCCCCAAAGCGAGATTGGCCGATGGAGTGCGGAAATGACTAGCACGGGGTCACCGTCCAAGTCATGCGTCGTCGACTCGTGGGTCATCGTTGTCGGACCTGTCGGCAACAGCACAGCGCAGGTGAGGGGGAGGAAACAAAGAAAAAGACGTGGAAACGCCGCTGGCTGGCTCGGTTCTTTCGGCGTACCACCCAAACGACCACCACCTCACATGCCGGGGGCTCTCACAGCTGCACCCCGACTCGTACTCTGCCAGACCGGTACGGTACCAAGTCAGGAAACATCCCGGCCCCGGCCCCGGGCGTGGGCTCGGCTCGCCAATGGCTTGTCCATCTGTACGTCTGTCATGCCAAGCTTTGACGACGAAGGGCGGTCGGACTGACATGGCAGGGCACAGCGGCGGTGTGAAGTCGAAGCAGCGCGCGCGCACGCACACAGCAAGCATGGACTGCCCTGCTCCGGACGACCAACCCACGTTGAAGGCGCGCGAGCACCAGCGGCCCGGCCGAACCCATTGGCCACTTGGAGACAAGGAGTCTACGGCCCTCGGGTGCGGCGCGGCTGCATGCTGGGATGGCAGCTCCAACTCTCCCGGAGGGTGTGTGCGCGCGTCTACGAGAAACGACCAGTGTAACATGGGTTGATGGACGACAGACACCTCACAGACCTCACAGACCAGACCAGACCCGCGAGTCCCGTCCGACCCCCTCGGCAAGGCCCGTGACGGGACACGTCACTTGACGGCCGTCCAACCGATGCTACGGACTCGAAGCAGGGGCCATGAAAAGGACTGGGATGATGAAAGGAGGGGACGACGAGAGAGGAGAATGGGACATCGGGGACATCGCCGCCCTGGCTCTCTGGCTGCAGCAACGATGCCAGCGAGGCGTGCTGAGATGGCCTGGCCCCTGCAGCGCAACGCAGCGCAGCACGACGCTGCGGCACATGACACGGCAAGCCCAATTGGTGGTGGTGGCGAGCAAGAATCTTCACAAAGTTGGTCCGATGTGCGTTGGCGGTGAACCCAATCCATATGACGGGCAGAGTGAAGCTGACGGGGAAAAAGAAATTCTTCGGAATGCCACCGTGACAATGACAGCGGCGCGACACTGAACCAGACTTGCCGGACCTTTTGGCGAGGTGGACCCTGGTTGGTCAGCCCCCATCTCAGTCACTTCCGAGTTACATTCTGTTTCCGCACACGGACAGCTTCTTACCACTTACAGAACTCCAGATGCCGGATCTAGACGACGACGAGGACGAAGAAGAAACTCGTACGGGCCATGCAGCACTCGCTAGCGCCATGCCAGTCGCCGCCCTCAGGGCTTGCGAGAGTACCTGTACCAATTTGTCTCGTCTAGCAGCCTGCCAACCCTGATGCGCGCCTCTATCTCTCTCTCCCCCTCTCTCCCTCTCTGTGTCTCTGTGTCTCTCTCTATCTCTCTCCATCTCTCTCTATCTCTCGGAGGCTCTCCCCGACGTTCTCCCCGACGCTCTCTTGGCTCTCTTGCTCAAGCTATCACGCCATCTTCCTCTGTCGCCACAGCATCTTGGCAAGACACGTCCCGGGTCCGTCTGTCTCGTCTGATATCTGGACACTACCCCTTGCCCCGGCCGGCCGACCGGCTCCGAGCTCCCGTGCTGGGCGTAGAAAATGGGCCCTCCCCAACGAGACATTGACATTGGACATGGACCTTGGCGCTTCACCCGGCCGACCATCACATTCGAACCAAACCCCGGGTCTGCCCGTCTTGCCCGTCCACCGTCCACCGTCCACACGGATCGGCTGGGATGATCCGCGAAATAAGACAATTTGCCCATCACGTCTTCTCATCTCTCTCAGATTGTGATCCGTCATCCTACCGGGATGCGGAAAGGGTTACTTGCATGCCGTCGGCCTTCGCATCGGCTGTTTTCTCATCATCATTCCGAGCCGGTCGGCAAGGCAGGGGATCAGTCCCTTGTACCCTGGTTCCAGGGGAGCACAAGCACTTGTCAGTGAGCGATCAAATCAGTCGACAATAAAACAATGTTTCACCCGCCTCGCAGGCCCTGTTGAAACATTGATGAGGCTGCGTGGGGACAGCGCGGATCTCCCCCTTCCCCCCCTGTCGGCAGCAAACCCCGACCTCCCCTCCCCACCCTAGCGCCTTCCCACCTCTGCGAGTAGCGTGGGCCATATCGGCGCTTGGCTCGAAACGGAGAATTCTCCGTCGTGCCTTCCCTGAGAGCAATGAGGCAAATGCGACGTGATTCGAGATGGGGCAAAGCACTTCAAACCTCTCTCCTCATTCCCCATTTCCCACTGCCATCGTCATCACCAGTCGTCGTCCACCACGCGTACGGTACTACGGAGGTCAGGCCGTCGAGAGAGGCCTCAACTTTCAATCTCCCTGCCACATCCCGCTAGTCCCTATCCATCCCTCCGAGGAGATGCGTTGCTGGCCGACGACGCCGTCGCCGGGGTCACTGGTCAGTAACTTCGCAAGTAACATTGATCCCCCGGGACAACGAACATGAGCCTGGGCCGGCATGAGGCTGCCATGCCAAGGCCAGATCCCCTCATGTCGACTTTGCTTCATGTCGTTACGAGCCACTTCCTTCCACAAGACCACCTCGCTGACCACGACCCCAGACTCTTTCCACCGTCTCCTCACCAACGGCTCCATTCCCACCACGACCTCAAGAGACGCCCTGGGTCACCAGTCTTGATGTTCCCGTCCTCCGCCAACCGAAATCCGGGCACCGCGTTATCTGGGGCGATCAGCACGTCCGCGCACAACAAGGTTACGCCGCCTCCCATCGGCGCCGGTGCCCAGTCCAGCCCCGCGCCGCGTCTTGCGCTTTGACGCTTCTCTCCCTGATGATCCATCCATCGCCCGCGTGAAAAGGATGCCACCTGGCCACCAAGGCATCCTCTCCGCGCCAGCCACCAGACGCAGCAGGCCCGTACCTTGCCCCTTGAGGACTGGAGCCTTCAGTTGCGCTCAGGCAGTGGGCAGCCTGGAGATAACCGGTTTCTTCTTCTGGCCGTCTGCGGCAAGCGAGCACGTGGCAATGCCACTGTCAGGGAGAACAGACATTGCATCGCGTCAGTTTGACATGTCTCTCTGCGGCCCCCTCTCCACACCCGTTTCCGGTCATCATCAACGAAGCACGAGGGGGCACACCGATGATGGCGGGGAACATCTGGCTTCTCGACGACCACAGACTTTGATCAGCCGTGACACCGACAAGGAAGGACGCGTGACCCCTCTCGCTTGAGGGGCCTCCTCCCCGACTCTCGACCCTGGCCAACGTGGCTGCTTCCCACATGTTGGTGCCGAAAGCCAGGAACTCCTGACGCCTGGGTGCCCAGTCGGATGCTGTCCCCAGCTCGCTAGCGGCCCCCCTTTCCCCCTCGCTGCCTTTGTGCCCACTGCCCGGCCTCTGCCTCCCGCTGCAGAGACCAAAGTCGCGGAACCTGCTTGGCGCCTCTTGGCGATCGTGGCCTGCTGCCTGGTTCTCGTTCAGCTCGCACCACGGCAGCAGCCCCGGCGGCGCACAGCTCGCGCGCCGTACCCCGCCAACTAAACACAGAGTCGGGCCGCCTTGATTCCCGCCCACCCCCTTTTTTTTTTTGATGGGTGACGACACATATCGTGGAGTCGGAAGGGGGGCAGACATCGACATCTTTCGCATGGTAGCCCCTGGACCTTGCTGCCGTGGACTCCAGATGCCCCATCCGATTTGTCTCGCGATGGGGCTTCGTAATCGTACTCACCTACACTGTGCTACGGAGTCAGCGCCGAAGGACGTCGTCAACTTCGAGGTCACAGTGCAAGCGGGCCTGGAGCCTGGATGAGGTCTCTGATGTGCCAAGGCCCCCCAGGGCTAACGCTATCAAAATTCTGCCCCCGGCTCGTTCAATCAAGAAGATAAGACGATTGGTAGCTGCGGAGCGCTGATGAGGGTTCCGGGACCGCTACCCAGTCCTCCGGCCGGTGATCGAGACAAGCCCCTCCCAGGGTTGGCTGGGCCAGCCGAGCCATCCAGCTTCGCTGAAAGGGGGCGGAGTGGGCGGCAGCTTGCGAGTTGTGACGCGGTTACTGACAGCAGCCGAGTGCAGGTACTTTTAACCAGGTCTACGGAAGTATTTCTTCCGTTGCATCGAGGCCATGGTTACACGAAACCGTTAGATCGGTCATGGCGTATTATCGGAAACCAACCACTGCCTCCGAGAGAAGCGGACGGATCTGCCAAGGCCGGACTCGGGGCGAGCACGGCGATGAACTCGGGGTGGGACAAGATGGGGTCGCGCAGGACCACCGACTCGGGGTGGCACAGCATTCCGTTGCATGACGACTCGACCTCTGCCTCCCAGCTCGCCAAGGATGTATGGGATTTCGTGCTTGTCGACGTGGTCGTTCCCTCAAATTTCGCGCACTTGTACGATACTCCAGGACCCAGAAAAGACCCGGAAGTGCTGGCCCCTGGAGCCTGGCTCAAGCGAGCGAGGTCGCCGACGTGCCGCCCCGGATCGACCACACCGCGCTACCGGCTTACTAGCAAGTTACTACTTACACACAGAACCGACGCCGCGGCCGATCTGCCTCGAGAACCCTGTTCTAGAAGGGTTCCCGAACGATCGCTTCCCTCCCACACCACCCTCCTTCATCTCAGGCTTGTCGAGTCATTCCCGCGCTGGCTGTGTCTGCGTGATTCATGCGGGCATCATGATCGCCACGGCGGACTTATCTCGCCTGTTCTTGACGTGCCGAGGAACATACACGGAGTGTGGCAGATCCACCAAACTACGCGACCTATTGCCAAACACAGGATGCAACTCCGGACCGTTGAGCATCCTTTGGGGGAAGCGGCGATCATGGACCGTGAGCCACGGGCGGTGCACACCCAACCGCGCAGATCTCCCATGCACGTCAACGGCATATTGGATGGCCAACATGTGGCAGAGCGGCACGTACTGCCGAGGTGTTGCAAACCATCACTAATCAGAGGGTCTGCGGCGCCTCGACCCAGTTGTCCTTTCGATGAGAAGTGCTGCTCATCTGCCGGGCCCTCCGTTGAGTTCATCCCCGCCAGGAAGGCACACCTGGATGATTAGCGCCGGACATCAAACTGGCGCGAACTCGTGGCCTATTCGTACTGCAGTCTTCCCACCCACCGGTTGACGTCTGGGCCGGCCGAGATGGGCAGGAGAGGCAAGGACCTTCAACCTGCTGCCCTTGTCCTTCCTTCGAGTACCTCCAATGTCTCCACCCACGCACTCTTTCGGAGACCGACCGCCTGACGTCCGTCAACTGAGTGCACGAGTCGTGCTATGTCCAGCGCACCGGTGAGGGGGCCGCGCGATCACACCCTCCCCGAGCCCATGGAGGGAAGGGAAGTCGCGATACCCAGGGGGCGGTAAGGCGGCTGGGAGGTAGGTAGGTCGTCTGCTCGAGTCATTGCCGCGGTGCGCCCTAGCCTCTGGTCCTCCGCGGCCCCGTCTCGTCTTGGCCCTAATGATAGAACTGGCCCGTCCCGAATCGTCCCGCCCTGTTTGAGATGACGGGCACCGCGGGAGACAAAAAGTCAAAACCACGGACTCTGGAGGAGCCACCTCCGTTGTACCGCCTCGCACCGGTCCCTTGCAGGGGGGCGAGAGCGGCGCGTTGTCACTGTTATCAGGGCTCCTAAGATCCTTTGGCGCCCCCGTCCTTTCCGGAGCATCATGATGACTCGATGGATGAAACAATGGCGGTTATTGTCCGAACATGCTGGTGTTCTTTGTGATGACTTGGCACATCGGTACCGAGAGTCCAGGCCGTCCATCCTTGCTGGCGCCAGTCATCATGAATCGTTCGTGGTCACGATACCCAAACGGGTGGCGAAGTGTGGCGCCAACGTTGTGCCTTTCGCTTATTCTGATAATAGTCCGGCATGTCACGGGGAGTCTCGGCGCAGGTACCGTTCAGGGGCAGGCATGTAGTACAGTACAGTACTCGTAGAAACGACGTGGTTTATCGGCCAGGCCGGGGTATCTGGTTCTCTAAGTAGAAGGCTTCATGTTTTTTTGTGTCCAGTAGAGGAAGAAGGGAAAAAATGAGGCTCGTCCCTCGTCTTAGTCCATGGACCTCCGCTTCTTGGACGCTGATGGGCATTTCGCGGCCATGTGGCCCAGGTTGCCGCACCTGTAGCACTCGATGTTGCTCTCTGTCTTTCTGGCGCCGCCGCCGGAGAGGCCTCCGCCGCTCCGGGCTGCGGATGCGCCGCCGGAGATGGACGAGAGCCGGTTGAGGTTGATTGGCTTCTTCCGCTTGTCGCGGAGGTCGCGGGCCCGTGCCGCCTCGGGGGTGACCTTTGGCGTCCTTTCTTTCTTGATCGTCTTGCGGGCGGGCGTCTGCTCCTCGGCGTCCGAGTCGTCTGATGAATCCTCGCTGGAGGAGTCGTCATCCTCGGACTCCTCACGCTTTATCGTTACTTTCTGCGTCGTGTGAGTCTTGATGCCATGCGAACCTTCCATCACCAGGAACTTTCCACATACCTCGTCGTTCTTGCTCTTGAAGTCGCCCACCTTCCGCCTGCCTATCTTCGTTGGCTGCGCGGCGCCCTCGACGGCGTCAACCGCATCGATGGAGCCAAAGGTCACGTACGTAACGCCCTGGGGCTTCGTCGGCCGCGCGCCGCTCGAGAAGCCGCTCAGGACCCAGGGCGTATCGCCCAGATCGGCTTGATGCTTCGCCAGGGCGGCTTGACGGATGGCCTCTTGCTGCTTCATGGCGGCCTGGATGGCCGACTCGTCGAATGAGTGGAACTCGCCCGTCAGCGGCGAGTCGGTCTTGCGCCGCTTGGTTGACGAAGGTTCCGACTGAGGCGAGTTCTGCGCCGATCCGGCGGCCACGGCGCGCTGCATGAACTTCATGGTGAGGAGGCGCGATGAGATGCCCCTGCTTGGAGGGGTCTCTGGGGCGAGGTCCTTGGACGCCATTGCTGCGGTTGGCGCGGATGCGGCCGGGGAAAATGTGCCGAGTTGAAGCTTGCGTATTCGAGATATACCGGGCGTAAGTTTTCCGCCAGGTTTTCAGGCAGGTGGCGTTTGCAGATGAGATCCGTCTGTTTGATGGGAAGGAGCATCAATTCAACGTGAAGGAATTCTGCCAGGTACAAGATCTTGAAAAGTTGAAGCCACCGCCTTCCTATCTCGTTCCACAGTGGCACCCGACGTCGGAAGAAACAGCCGCCGTCACCCCGAGCCAATCACAACACAGACATTCCAATTGACTGCCGACCACCACCAAGCTCAAGCATCACCATCGACGAACTGCCACCAAGCGAACCTCCGGTCGATCCAATTTCCCCCCTCCACATTGCCCCCCTCAACCCCGATCCGGCAACAATGTTTCCCGCGTCGAGGCGAGCGACTTTCCAGCTCTCGCGCCAGCTGCGCGCCTTCTCCCGGCCCCTGTCCGCCACGGCCGCGCCCAGGGTGACGTCCGAGACCAACGCCGTGGCCGAGAAGAACGAGGCCGCCACGCCCCAGACGACCGACAATGCCGTGCCCGCCGAGGTGCCGCAGGCCCCGAACCGCAGCGGAATCTGGTCGCGGAGCCAGAAGCCCAGGGCCGAGGCCATGACCGGCCCCCGCTTCGAGCAGCTCAACTTTGACCTCCAGGTGCGTCCTCCTTCCAGGATATCCGGCTATGATCTCGTTGCTGACGGCTCCTTGACTACAGCCCCAACCACACTCGGCCATGGCCCTTATCCACGAGCAGCCCGTGCGGTGGGTTCACGAGCGCGTCGTCGCCTGCGATGGTGGCGGCGGCCCGGCCGGCCACCCCCGCGTCTTCATCAACACGGACAAGCCTGAGATTACCCCCTGCGGCTACTGTGGCCTGCCCTTCGTATGTCACCCACCTACGACAGCCATCTTCGAGAGGAGCTTCTTTCTCCGGCGATTCTGCTCTGCATGGGTGAATGCAAGCTAACACCTCACAGGCCAACGAGCACAACCGAAAGCACCTCGAGTCCCTCCCCGAAACGTCGTACCCCCTCGCATGAGCGAGCGCAGCAGTATTTGTCGCGCCGGACGGTCCGACGAAACAGCGGCCAGTCCCGGGAGAAGCCACGGAAAGACGTGACGCGCGGCAAGAGGCATGGTTGCGAGCCTCGTGTACATAACGGCAGAGATGCGGCTTTTGTTCTAGATTTCCTCCACGTTCCCCGGTTCACGTCCGAGAGGTGATGCTGCGGCGATGGCCGTCTCCCAACTCTGCGATGCTGACTGTATGTCACTTGCATCTGAGGACGACCTGTCCAAAACAGCCCCTCGGGGCTATACCCTTCATTCACTCCGGAATGTGTCACTTCTCATGGCACTTTCCGGCTCATTTTTACTGAAAGGGAGATGAATCGCTTCTGCATGACCCATCACTCACCGCGGCTCCAGTACGCATGGAGGCCGAGGTCCGTATATCGTGGTCGACATTTGTTGTGCCGAGAGGCGCTTTCTGCTACTGATGGCCTGTGACGTGCAAGCTTCGGTACACGTGTCGTTACTGATCCAGATCATTTGATACTTATCCCGGGATAAGAAGGCTGACTTCAACACACAGAGCAAGCTGAGATCGATCCTCTGATGTGCTTAGTGAGTACAGGGCTCACAACCGGTCAAGACCTCATGAAGCCAGAAGTATGATATCTCGAGACAAGTGTCTCTGTAACATACTCATCGACCAAGAGGTTCGAAAAACGGCCATTTTCCAACATCATGAGGCCATCACAGAATGTATGCTCAGGCTTCATCGACGCTCTGGCAGCAGCCGAGGTCTGACACCCACTAACTGGCTCGCGCTAAAATGCAGCCCTGCAGCCCTGCAGCACGATAGCTGACCGAATGGCTGAACTGCACAACACCGCCAAATCACCCTCCCCGCGATGCGCCTCCTCAACGTCGATTCGAGACAGCTCGAGGAGTACACGGGCGATGTCCCCCGCTACGCAATCCTCTCGCACACGTGGGAAGACGATGAAGTCATCTTTCAAGACCTTGCGGACCCCGCTCATATCCATAAGGCCGGGTACTACAAGATCGACCAGGCATGCCGCCTTGCCAAGTCCCAGGGCCTCGACCATGTCTGGGTAGACACGTGCTGCATCGACAAGAGCAGCAGTGCCGAGCTATCTGAGGCCATCAACTCCATGTTCAGATGGTATCATGAATCCGTCGTTTGCTACGCCTTCCTATCCGACGTGCCGCCCGACGAGTCCAAGGACCTCGACGGCCCCTACTCAGCCTACAGGGGCAGTCGGTGGTTCACGCGCGGCTGGACGCTACAGGAACTCCTAGCCCCCACGAACGTGGGCTTTTACAACGCCGCGTGGCAATACCTCGGCGAGCGCAACAGCATGCGCGCCCTCCTCGCCGAGGTCACCGCCATCCCCGAGGCATGCTTGGGCGGCTACCACCCGGACAGCGAGTGCGCTCTCGACCTCAACGTCGCCCAACGCATGGCGTGGGCTTCATCCCGCGAGACCACACGCTTGGAAGACATGGCTTACTGCCTCATGGGTCTATTCGACGTCCACATGCCCCTTCTCTATGGTGAGGGCGACCGGGCCTTCGTCCGACTGCAACGTGAGATCCTGACCGTCCATGCCGACGAGTCTATCCTCGCTTTTGACCTGGATCTCGACAAGGCCTCGTCACGCGAGGAGCCAAACTTCAGCGCTGCCCGGGGTGCTCTCGCCCGCGGACCCCGCGAGTTTGCCCGCTGGAATACATATCAGCGCCTCTCTTTCTCCCTGCACCCGGGCCAGCTGTGGCGTCCCGGCGCAGCGCTGCAGTGGACGAACCGCGGCTTGTCCATGACGTTGCCACTATGGCGCTCGCGCGCGAACCGCCGACACGCCCTCGCGGTGCTGAGTTGCTCTGTCGGCCACCGCGTCGACCGTATGCTCGTCATACCCCTCGTTGCTGTAGGCGATAGCGAGCCCCCGACTACCTACCGGCGCCAGAAAGCCCTTCCCGCCACCGTCGGTTCCTGGCCTATCCTTCAAGAAGCCGTCCTGACAACGCTCTTCCTACAAGTCGGCGTTCGCGATGGCGGGGATGGCGGCGGGCCCGCCCCACGCCCGCAACTACGCGACGGCGCTATCGTCCTCGCCGCCCTGCCGGAGGGAGTTCGTCTCAATGTCGTGCAACAGGCCGAGTGGGACCAGGTCCAGGTCATCCTGCCGTCCGAGTACGTCAAGCTCGTCTTTCAGACGACCATGAATCCTGCGAGTATTTGGCTGTCAGTCGTGCAGAGGGATTCGCCCGGCCCGGCGGGGGAGACGTTCGAGTATGACTTGCACGCGGCGCAAGGGTTTCAGGGGGAGACGACGGTTCATGATAGACGGAGCCTTTCGATTCGAGGGGTGCGGTATACGGCTGAGCTGCGGGATCAGATGTATCTAGGCTTCAAGGTTGCGGCGCTCTATCTCACTGCGGAGGAGGATGCCCGACCTTTAGGCGGTGGTTACTGAGACAATACGGCATGGTCACGACATGAGGAAGCAAACACGCCTTGATTTTTGTTCATCTCGAAAGTCACTCTGCCCGCCGCCCGCTCACACGCCCTTCACCTCAGTACGTAGCAGTCAGCCTCTGGACGAGGTAGTCGCCGCTGTTGATGCCGGCGTACTTCTTGTCCTCCTCCGTCGCAAATGTTCCCGGCAGCACCTCAATGTGGCTCTTGTAGTTGGGGTTGCAGAAGTATCTGGACGTTGGTCAGTACACCACCGACAAAAGAATTGCGACATAAGGGGGACTCACGCAATGCTGTACCGAGCGGGGTACTCAGCGCCCTCCTCCTCCTTCCGCGGCGGCTCCACGACGCGGTGAACGGTGCTCTTGATGGTGTCGTTACTCCAACGCGCCAGCAGATCGCCAGCGTTGACGACGACAGTGCCCTCGATGGGCGTGGCGTTGACGAATGTGCCGTTGGGGCTGCGCACCTGCAGGCCGCCACGGGCGTCCTGGAACAGGAGGGTGATGGAGCCGTAATCGCTGTGCTCGCCGGCGCGGACCTGGCCGGGGTTAATCTTGAAGACCTTGGGGTCGACGGGCGGGTAGTGCAGCAGGCGAAGGGTGTTGTCACCGTCATCGGTGAAGGTGTCGAAGAACTCCTCGTCGAGACCCATGCCGACGGCGATGGCGCGCATGACCTCCATGTGCATGGCCTTGCACTGGGCGTGGAAGTCAAGCATGGTGGACTTGAAGCCAGGGGCGTCCTCGTCACGGGCAGGCCACTGGTTGGGGTGATCGGGGACGCCCTCGCGGCCAATCTCAAAGGTCTCCTTCAGGTCAGGGGCGGCACTGCGAATGGCCTCGATCGCCTTGACGTCGGTGAGCTGAGTGACCTTTTCACGGCCGGGGGCTGAGTAGCCGCGGTTGGCCTGCGGCGTGGTCCATCCCAGGGCGAGTTTTGCGTCGGTGGGCTGGGCGAAGAAGGTGGCCGAAGTGGCGAAGGTCTTTGCGAGCGTGGCGGGGCTGATGGCGTGGTTCTTGAGGTAGATGAAGCCGGCGGTCTGGAAGCCGTCGAGGATCTGCTTGGCTGTCTCCTTGCGCTGGACGGCGTCGCCGTTGAGGAAGGCGGAGAAGTCGATGAGCTGGGGGGAATCAGTACTTATGATATTCACCGTGTAACATGATGGGGCACTCACGGGGATGAAGAGGCCCTCCTGGCTCACTGCTGCGGAAGCCATCGTGGTGTTGTGTGAGGCGTATGTTGCCTAAGCTGGGCAGGGTACTTGCTCTGTTGCTTCAAGGTGGAACTGCTTGAGGCTCCTGATATGTCGTTTGCTGTCCAAGGGTGGGCGATCTTCTTGCTTCAGAGTAATGAACAAAGACTCTAGTGCTGTCCGACTGACACGGGGAGGCATCGACGGATAAAAAGTCACGACGCCGGAAGCGCTGGCCTTCCAGCCCATGTCTCGTGAGCTGCACACCATACCACACACAGCGTGAGGTCGCAGCATGAGCGCACACAAGCTGACCCCACCTCGGGGGCTGATAAGCAGCGATGCAGCTCGTCCAACAAGGAGAGAGCATGGAGAGTTCCGGAAAGGGAATGCATCGAGGGGTTGGATGGTACATGGCCAGAGATAACGGCGGGGTAGCGAACGCGGGGGACTGTCTCGAAGCAGCCACTGAGATCGCCCTGTGGCCCGATTCCCGGCCTGGGATCGAGCTGGTGAACGGCGAGGTCCGATGAAGGGTTTCCGAGGAGGTGGCATGAGATGCATTGCGTGCAGGGTAATTGTCGTTGGGGTTTCTTTTCTTGTCGAGCTCTGAAGGCGGCAGAGGCGGAAGAGACCTGACCTGACGTGAAGTTGAAGGGCAAGTACCAAGGCCTGATCAACCAAGCCAAGGCACCGAGTCGAGTCCTTCCGGCACTTGTGGATCTCTCTCCTGCGCTGATTCCTCCATCTTTCCTGTCTCTGGCCAGAAGCACGCTGGGAAGAAATGGCTGAAGCAACTTCCCTTGCCGCGGTGTTGTCCTCCATTCTCTGGGGAAGGTTTGCAGCTTCTTAGTTGGGTTTAGGGGGCCGAGGGGCCGAGGGGCGTCGATAAGATGATAGGGCGGGTGCTGCCGCCCTCTGCGAGAAGTGGCCCGGAGTACTCCTAGAGAGATAACAGCGGGGTAACTCAGGGTACCCCTGAACTGAGGGGTTGGTTCCTGTGCTCTTGTCAGTCGTGAGATGGCAGTTGACGTGTACGGGCAGTTCTCTTCGTCATATGCTGCTGTCATCGGGATCCGGCGTAAGATTGCCGAAGTAGCAAGATCTGTCTGTCGTGTTCGGACACCTGCGGAGACAGAAATCCGAGAAGACGTTAGTTGTTCTCCTGGTGAACGGGGAACTCAACAGACCGACCTTCAGCTTCCCTCAACTCACCCTTCACTCACCTCCGCCATACTCCATCACCAACAACAGTCTCCAAAATGGCGTCCGCCAAGTCGAGGGTCGTGGACATCCACACCCACATGTGTATGGCTTCTGAAGTAGAAGACTTGGTCGCTGAACTTGCTGACTCGACGTGTAGACCCCCCTTCGTATGTCGACATGCTCAAGGCTCGGGCCAAGCTGCCCCTGGTGAGGAAGTTCCCACAGGCGGATGACCCTCGCCTCATCCTGCTGGAATCGGAGCAACAGGCTCTGGACGAGGCACTGGCGGACCCGTCGGCGCGGCCTCCCGGACGACCCCTGACAACACACTACGCGTCCCTTGCTCAGAAGGTGCACTTCATGGACACGCATGGCATCGACATCTCAGTGGTCAGCCTGGCGAACCCGTGGCTGGACTTTGTCGAGCCCAAGGAAGCCAGCGCGCTGGCGGACGAGGTCAACGACGAATTTGAGCGCATGTGCGTCGACCACCCAGGGCGGCTCTTCTTCTTCGCCACGCTGCCGTTGACGGCGCCGCGCGATGAAATCCTGCAGTCGGTGACGCGGGTGAAGGGTCTCAAGCACTGCCGGGGTGTGATTCTGGGCACGTCGGGGCTCGGCAAGGGGCTGGATGACCCGGAGCTGCTCCCGATCCTCGAGGCCGTTGCGGAGGCTTCGCTGACCATCTTCCTGCACCCGCACTACGGTCTGCCCAACGAGGTCTGGGGCCCACGGGCGAGCGCTGAGTACGGCCACGTGCTGCCGCTGGCGCTTGGGTTCCCGATGGAGACGACCATCGCGGTGGCGCGGATGTATCTGGCGGGTGTGTTCGACGCGGTGCCGGCCCTGAGGATGCTGCTGGCACACAGCGGTGGTACGCTGCCGTTCCTGGCGGGGCGAATCGAGAGCTGCATCATCCACGACGGGCAGCTCGTGGCCGAGGGTCGGGCCAAAAAGGGGCGGAGGACCATCTGGGACGTGCTGAAGGAGCAGGTGTACCTGGACGCCGTCATCTACTCCGAGGTTGGGCTGCGGGCGGCGGTTGACGCTGCGGGCGGTGCTGACAGGCTCATGTTCGGTACGGATCACCCTTTCTTCCCGCCACTCGAGACGGACGAGCAAGGCGAGTGGGAGAGCGTTGGGCTCAACGCCGAGGCTGTTGACAAGGCTGTTGGCAAGGGCTCGAAGGAGGCGGCGGGTATCATGGGCGAGAACGCCATTCGGGTGCTGCGTTTGGAGGAGTGATGGGCATGGTGAAGCCAGAGGGCCAGTTGATAGAAAGAAGCTGAAGAAACAAGATGCTTCAAATCATCAAAAGTGTTCGCGGTGAAAATATTTCAAAATGGCCCGCCAGAGAGGAAGGAGCTGTGGTCCGTACCTGCCTTGTCTGGCCGTCACTCTTGGTACGTAGGTACCTCTGTCGTGCCTGCCGTGCCAGAGAGTAGCAATAGGTACACGTCAATTTCCCTTTCACTTCGGCTATCAATTTAATTTCATCCTCATAACTATAGACTCTACCTCCCGAGTCATGAAGAGTTGTGCAACTTCCATCCCCCGCCGCCCCGTCTCAGTACCACAGCTCGACCCTCGGCCTCTTTACCCATCTCACTCGAACGGCTCAGATGCCCCGGAGACTCATCCCCTGTCGAACCCGAATCATCCTCCAGGCCATGGAACAGCACCGCCAGGCTCGAGTTCTTCCAGACCGGGACACCAGACCTCTTCGTCGCCATCGCCGTCGCCGCAAGCAGCACGCTACAGAGTCCAACAAAAATAGCCGGCAGCGACAGCCACTCCCATCGGATGTGGACATGCGGGACCAAAACGAGAGCATCGCCGCTGACCCCGCCGTCCTTTTCATTGATGGACATCTCGCGGATGCGAGTGTTGAGAGATGCCGTCAGGTTTCCGAAGAGGGCGGGGACGTCCTGCGACCGCTTGAGAGCTTCGAGCACGTCGTCAACCTCTCTCTCGACTCCGCCAACCACGGCAGTCCTGCTGAGCGCCGTTCCGTTGAACATCTTGCCAAGATACCAGAGGATGGTGTTGAATGTGTCTCCAATGACAATAAACGTAGGGTCATCCTCGGGCGCCGGCTGATCATCCGGCCGCAGCAGAAACTTGTGCCAGTTCAAGCCCAACTCCAGCACGGGATCCGTCTCGTTGTACCAGGTCGAAACTACCTCCGTGCGGGCCACTCCGTTGGTGACGGTCAGGTTATACGTCTGCACGCAAAAGTACAGCGCGCACTCGTACACGATGGGCGTCTCCTTGAGATAATTGCCTTTGTAGCCGTCCCTGTCGACACCCGGGAACTGCATGATGGCCAGAGCAAGCATCGGGTTGGAGATGCCGAGGGCGGTCTTTGACATTGTCTCCGAGACGCTGCTGGTCGATACCAGGGCAGGACCGTGCTGTAGCCCTTCATCGAAGTAGCGCGTCCGGATGTCGACCTCGGTATCCCCCGGAAGACTGTACGTCAGGTTCAAGTCCCAATATCCGCTCTTCACGGGGAGCGTGGAGCCCTGATCCCCAAGACGCCTCGTGTCGTCCGTCACGTTGAGGCACTTGCTGCACATGGCCAGGGAGTCGAAGAGCGGAAAGGTGCAGTTTCCCGTGGAGCACGTTGGCTCGAATTTCGGCACCTCGTCTGTGAATATCCCCCGGTACACAGCAGCTTTGGTTCGCAGCCCGGGACCCAACCTGACGCCTCCGCTCAACTGACTATTATCCTCGCCTTCGTCGTAGATTTGGGCCCTATTCGTCCTGGCAACCCCAGCAGACGAAGGCACGGGCTTCAGGGAGATGGTGAGGATCTGCTGGAGGAAAGGTCCCGTGGCCCCCGCAAGCATCGTAACGATGGCGCCGACGACGACCAGACTCCTGAAGTATCGGAACGCCTTGAACAGCACCACGAGAGCGCCCCAGGGACCCCGGCTGGCCATGTCGAACGATTCAAAGTCCCCGAGGACCCTGGGCCGGAGGTACCAGAGCCACTTGAGCTGGCTGATGCACGCGGCGACGGCGACCATCATCGACGCCTCTATCACCGTTGAAAGGACCGCCACCAGGGCGTTGAGTGTGATGCCCAGTGGCCAGTCAGGGAGAGGTTTTCCGTCGTGCAGGCGCAGCACGACGGCGAGGGCTATCAAGCTCGAGACCGCGAGGAGCACGGAGAGGATCTCCCACAGCCACCAGTCGTTGAGGTAGTCTCCCCTGCCAGATGATGCCGACTTCTTGGGCGAGGCCCCCGGCAGCATCGCCGCCTGATCATGGTAGAGAAAAGGTTTCCAACCGCTGGTGTCGTCGCCGTCCTCTCGGGATGCCGTGGCGAGCTCGTACTCGTGCGAGCGTGTTGACGCGTCCGGTGGCCAGGTCGACATATTTGCTATGGTGGGAGAAGCAAAGTTTGAATCTGTGTGATTCAAGAACTGCCGGCTTCCTGGGCAGTCCCAGGAAGCCTAGGGCTGGCAGGGCTGGCTATATGTGCGATCGCGATCCTTGGCCCCCACATCAAGGGGGCTAAAGGGGAGGCTGGCAGGGAAGATGATCCTTCGTTCAAGGCCCGGGTTGCACCAGCCTGCGACACCATCACCATTGGTGCAAGACCTTGCAGTGGCGGTTACAGCTTCAGACTCTAGCCGCATCTCGGCTCGTCGGCCTGTGGCTGCATTGAAGCATGTTGTGAGGCCAAACAAGAAACCTCTGAACAGGGCATCAGCAGGTGACTTGACGGAGTATCGAGAAACATTACTCTGGGCTGATAGAACAGGACGCTGAAGGGGTTGATGGCAGATATTTGACCGAGTATCGAGTATGAGACACTCGTAGATAAAGCAACAGTGCTGATATTCAAGTTTTGAACTCAACGTTGTTGTGGCATATGCAAGCTGAAAAGCGTTCAAGGTGAGAAAATCACCCGTCCATTGAGGGTACACAGTGCGCCTCAGAAGAACAGTAGCGACATCAAGTACCACCTGATTACGTCAGCACAACCTTCTTCACCCGACGTCAAAGTATCAGAATATTCAGTTCAGCAAACTCAGGCCCTGTCCCCAGAGAGATCACAGCACACGCGGCCTTCATCATGGCCACACAAAATCTCCCTCGTCCTGCCCCTGCAGGTCGCCTGGATGTGAATCTGGGCATCACCGAGACAATTGCCCCGCCCACACCAGGATGGACAGGCGAGCTGCGCGTCCGGTATTTCATCTTACTTTGATGCCCTTCAAACGACGAAACTAACAATTCATCCAGATTCACAGACTTCCAGGTCAATGAGATCAGCAAGGATGGGACAGTCGTGCATCTAAAGGAGACAAAGTTGCCGTCATCAGACCGTTCGGTTCACGGTGCCCTGACGGGTGATGCGCCACAGCCCAGGGACGCCGCTCCGAAGATTGATGCCACGGAGGACCAGCCTGAGAAGCCCGCGGAAGAGGAGAAAATCGAGGTCCCCGAAGTCCCCGACGACGACAGGAAGGCCCTCGCCGACCTGACCAACGACACCTTCGCCGCCGAGCTCATAGCCATCTACCAAGCCGCCGTAACCAAAAAAACCATCCCCCCTCCCGCCCGCTCCCCCACCATCGACGACAAGGACACCCGCAGCCAAATCCACCAACAAGTCCGCCGCATCTTCCGCTCCGTCATCGACACCACCACCGACCAAAACGACGCCGGCTCCGTCGTCGTCGCCATCGGCCGGCCTCCCCGTCCCACAAAAGCCTACAACCAGAAACACCGCACCCGTCCCAACACCAACAACAACCGCCGCGGCAACAAGACGGGCCGCCTCGTCGTCACCGGCGAGGGAGAGTACCTCCACTTCACCGTCTACAAGGAGAACCGCGACACCATGGACGCAGCCCACCAGCTCGCCCGCGTCCTCCGCATCAAGCCCCAGGCCTTCGCCTTCGCAGGCACAAAGGACCGCCGCGCCGCCACGGCCCAGCGCTTCTCCGTCCGCGGCCTCAAGGCTGAGGCCGTCCTGGGCGCCAACCCGCGCATGCACGGCGTCGTGACGGGTGACTTTTCCTACGCCCGCTCCCCGCTCTACCTCGGTGCCCTGCAGGGGAACCAGTTCGCCATCACCCTCAAGAAGTGCGAGCTGGCCGATGACGCTACTCTGGCTCCGGAGGCCCGCGAGGCCGCCATCCGTGAACGCGCAGAGGCCGCCCTCGCCAGCATGGTCTCCCGCGGCTGGATAAACTACTACGGCCACCAGCGCTTCGGCACCCTCGCCGTAGGCACCCACGACGTCGGCCGCCTGATCCTGCAGTCCGACTACGAGGGCGCCGCCAACGCCATCCTCGCCTACGACCCTGCCATCGCCCAGCGCGCCGTCGACGGCGAGGAGCCCCCCGAGGCCCACCGCCGCGACGAGCTCAACCGCCACCGCGCCTGCATGCTCTTCCGCGAGGGCGGCTCCGCCGACGACGCCCTCCACTTCCTCCCCCGGCGCTTCACCGCCGAGGCCTCCCTGATCCGACACCTCGGCCGCCCCTCCGCCGACGGCTCAGACACCCTCCGCCGCGACTTCCAAGGCGCCCTGCTCACCATCCCCCGCACCCTGCGCAACATGTACCTCCACGCCTACCAGTCCTACATCTGGAACCACGCCGCCAGCCACCGCTGGTCCAAGCACGGCTCCACCGTCGTCGAAGGCGACCTCGTCCTTGACGGGCCCGCCGAAGAAGAAGACATCGAAGACGCCGCCTCCACCACCTCCCGCGACGCCACCTCCGCCCATCCCCTCACAGCCGAAGAAGCCTCCTCCGGCCGCTACACGATCCACGACATCGTCCTCCCCACCCCGGGCCACAGCGTAACCTACCCCACCAACGACACGGGCGACTTCTACACCACCTTCATGGGCCTCCCGGAGAACGGCGCCCTCGACCCGCGCGACATGTCCCGCCGCCAGCGCGACTTTAGTCTTCCGGGCAATTACCGCCGTCTGACGGCGCGCTTCGTCGGCGCCGAGCCCCCTCGCGTCGAGGTGCGGCGCTACGCCCGTGATGATGAACAGATGCACCCCACCGATCTCGACCGGCTGCGTCAAATTGTTCGTGAAGCGCAGGCCGGGGCGAAGCGGAAGAGGACGGAGGGTGAAGGGGAAGATGCTGATGCGAAGAGGGCCAAGACGGAGGAGCCGGAGACACAGGCTGAAGAAAAGACCGAGGTTGCGGAAGGAGAGGATAAGATGGAGGTTGGTGCCGCTATCTCAGCAGCAGAGGAGACGACCAAGGTTGAGGATGACGCTGCGAAAGACAAGGTCGCAGTGGTCGTACACTTCCAACTGGCCAAGAGCGCCTACGCGACCGTCGCATTACGGGAGCTGATGGGAACAAAAGCCTCGGCCGACGCATAGAGAGCCAGCTGTACGAGGAAAAGAACAAAAAAGTCACTCTCACACATCTGCCCTCATTTCATCAAATGTCGCTCGTGACTGTATTCCCGTGGGCATATCGCCTGCTACATTCCCTCATCCAGCCTCGATTACCCAGAGCCGTAACCATCACATCCTCATAGCCGGCTTCGTCTCCAAGGGCCTGACATCCTTTGGTGGGCCCAGTGATCCAGAAGACGCGAGACAATCCAGCGTCTCGCCAACGTTCGTAGCCGCATACTGCGGGGGATGCATGCAGGGCGAAGGCACAGTGGCCTGCCTACCTGCCGCATCAGTTTCTCCAGCCCCTCTTTCCACAGTGGCGGCTGGGGTGCTTGCTGGCCTGTGTTATAAAGTCGTGTGTTTTGCGGTATAATGTGCAGAAGAGAAAATGGATCCTTTCAAACGCCGAGGAGGTCGTGCAGGTGGGTTGTCGTTAGGGGATGGTTGGGCGAATCATGCGGCGGCGCCTTTATCGTCCCAACCCCAGACTTGCGCCAGATACTTGCTCATATTGACGCGCTTCGTCTTCATCTCGACCATCCAGGGGTGCTCAAGCATACGCCAGGGGCTGGCTCTCCTGTTGGGCTCCTTCTCGAGGCTGGGGCATCGTCAGCGGCAGGCTACTTTGATAAGCAAAGAGGAAAGAACATACCAGCACTCGATGAAGTATTTGAAGTTATCACTCCACAGAATGTTTGCGTCGGGTTCGTCCTTGAGCTTGGGGATGGGTTGCCGGACAATGTATGTCAGCAGGTCGATGAGACCGGCGCGGGGCTGCATCTCAGTGCCGTCGGCGGGGAAGGGGAAGCGGTGCTGGGCGACCTCGAGGAGGGTAACACCAGTGGACCACACGTCCGAAGTGATGGTGTAGCTCTGGCCGGTGATGCGCTCGGGGGCCATGTAGTAGCTCGTGCCGATAAAGGTGTTGGCTTCACCCTTAGTGCCGAAATCGCCAGACACGCCAAAATCGCACAGCTTGACCTCGCCGTTGCGGCAGAGCAGAATATTGGAGGGCTTGATGTCGCGGTGGATGATGCGGCGTCCGTGCAGGTAAGTCAAGCCGAGGAGGACGCCCTCGGAGATCTTGCCGAGGACCTTTTCACCGGTGCGGCCACCGAGCTTCTTGACTTCCTTGTAGATGGCGTCCAGAGAACCGCCCTCGCAGAATTCCATGGCGATGGAGATTGTGGCCGTGGCCTGATCGACAAAGGCACCGTAATAGCGGCAAATGTGCTCAGAGGCACAGTCCTTGTTGAAGTTGAGCTCGCGCACAATCTGTTTCTTGACATCAGGGTCGGGGTTGGTCGTGATGACCTGGATATGTTAGCGGGAGAGGGACAGAGGTAGGGCAAGTTGACGTACCTTGAGGGCGAAGATGGTCTTGCCGCCCGTGAGCTTGGCCTTTGTGACAGCGCCGCCAGCGCCCTCGCCGAGGTTGCCCAGCTCGACGATCCGCGACTCCATACTCGCAATACTCCAGCCCTCGTCGTCCAGATCCTCAACGTCGAGGGTGCGGGCCTTTTCCAGGCTGAGCTTGTCAAAGGCCTCAAGGCCCTGCAGGCTGCCGTCGCGCTCCATGCCGATTCCGCCCTCGCTCCTCTCCGAGTAGAGCGAGCCGACGGCAGAGACGGGGTCGGGGGTGCCCTGGGGCCTGGCGCCGCCGATGCCATATTGGGAGGCAAAGGACAGCTGTGAGAACTGGGAGCCGGCGGAGGTGGGGTTGCTGGCGCGACCATCGAGGGGGCCAAAGCTGCCGGAGCGGGAGTGGGCAGCGCTGCTCTCGCTTCCGCCGCTCGCGGACTGACCGGGCTGGATGCCGCCGGTGTTGAGGCGCGGGGGGTGCTCGTAGGGAGCGCCCTGGCTGCCCATGGGAGTGGCGAGGTGAAGTGTCGGCAGGGCTGGTCGGGAGGAGGCCTGGGCAGGCTGGTTGCCGACGGGCTTTGCGCTCGGCGAGGGAGGGATGGAGAGACCGAGTCTGGGTGTTCGAGCGCCGCTGCCGGAGCGAGGGGCACCGCCCAATGCCGGGCGAAGGAGGGGGCCTGGGGCGTTCATGGTCGGGACGTTGCCGCCAGGGGTTGGGGCGGCCGACAGAGTCGGAACCTGCTTTGGGGATGTCAGTATTGGCTGTGGATTGAGAACAGGGCATTTAGAGGCGTACGCGTGGTGGTGTGGGATCCATGGTGAGCTGTGGAGGTCGCTGGTCGGACATGGAGGGGATTGATGTGGTTGGAGGCGGGAGGGTCGGATATGTATGTTGGGTCGGGTCGAGTCGAGGGGGGTTGTCGGGGATGTGTCGTCGGGATACCCAGGTACTGTAGGACAGGACAGTTGGAGTCGGGTACCTAGAGCGAATGAAACCCGAGGCCAGAGTCCAACAAAGGACCAGCCACAGGTGGAGGGAGGCAGGGAATTCGGCGGCAGCAGAGCTCTGGATGACGAGGGAGGTCGTCGAGGCCAGGCCAGCAGAAGAGGAGGGGTTTAGTATGTGCTGCTTGCTCCTCTGAAGCGGATGAGGGCCGCAGTGCTCAGGAGAGGGGAAGTCGATGCTGCTGTGGGGTCAAGCCGGCAGGAGAGACCCTGGTTGTGTTTCTGGAGAGCAGGTTTTCGTAGAGGTGTGCGGGAGAGTTGGCTGAATGAGCTCGGCGGATGTGTGTGTCTGCGGTGCGAGTGGGCACTGGCCAGTCTGATCTGGTCTTGTCTGGTCTGATGTGATCCGACGCGGCGAACAAAAGCGAGAGACAGGCCGAGTCAAAGGCGGGCAGCGCAGGACTGTGAGTGAGTGTCGTTTGTGTCGAACAGGCGTGCGGTGACTGAAGGGAGGAGGTGATCGTGTTGTTCCCTCGACAAGCACAGAGTCAGAAGGGGGAAAGAGGGCGAGGGGTGCGGACGTGTTTGTGTGCAGCGTCAAGGGGATGGAGAGAGAGGAGGTCTTGGGCTGAAAGCAGGCGCGGAAGACGAGCTCAGGACGTGGAGCAGCACAGCACAGGCTGGTAGTGTGAGTGGTGAGGGTCCGGTCCAGGACTGGTCGGGGGCCTGGGTCTTCCAGGTTGTCTTTTGGGGGCCAAGAGGCGGGGGAGCACACACTCATCACTGGCACAGTGGAGAGAGACTCGACGAGAGAGGGGAAACCTGGATTTGACGGTGGCCTCGGTGGCCTGTGGGTGTACCTCGCAGGTACCGACTGCCAACGACTGGAGGCGGACGGGGGATGGGGCGGCCAAACTGGATCGAGGCAGGGTCCCGCCGCCGGGGTCACTCCTTCCCGCGCCCTGCTTTCTGACTGGGATGGAGAGGGAGGTACCTGGACATAGCCCTAAGGAGGAAAGGTACATCAAGAACCGGAAAGACAAGACCTGACCTGGGGCTAGCGGTTCCTCCATCTTCAACTTGAACCATCCAGAGCATCGCGCCTCGCAGCCATAACCTGGGGTCGCCGTACTTGTCAACGGCATCCTCCGCAGTTCACTGCACTTCAGCCTGGGCTGGGCCTGCTGGGCTGCCAGAAGCCAGACGGACACGGCCTGACGGGATAGGATCAGATGGGCTGTCACCAAGCAATGTCTCGTCTGAGTCCAGCAAAGCCACTCATCCATCTTCCATCTCTTCCCCAAATGTCCCAGTGTGGACAACCATCGGTCCCATCAGCCAGTCCGTTGGGGCGCCCTCAAACGTCTCGCCTGCCCATCAATCAATGCCCGACACGCAGTCAAAAGGGGGGCGGCCCCAACCCAGCCATGGCGTCGCTCTCTCCGACCACAGGGCACGCTCACCAAACAGCCAGCCCTACGCCGCCAGGCGACGAGCCGTTTGGTCGGTCCGCGTCACGGTTGTGGGCGCTGATCTGATGTGAGATGATGGCCACTACGACGCCAGGACGCGCACTGCATCGCGTGTGTGGCCGTCCGTCCGTCCCAGCGTCTGCCGTGTGTGCGTCGTGTCGCAGGATGCCGGCCGACGAGCCGATCCCTCATGCCCGCTGACAGGGCGGCATGAACTTCTGAAGAAAACAGAGGGCCGCGCGCCCGTCACAATGTCAAATCACACTGGCATCGCCGTCACCCGTGCGTGTGTGACAGGCTGGGTCCGGTTCCCTGCCGTGCCGCCCATTGGCAGACGCCGTCACGGCCCTCGACCAACGGCGGTCCATCGTATGCCCGTCCCCCTGCGTGGAAGCGCGCGTCTGGGTTCCTGTCCCTGGACTTCGGGCGGCCAATTGCGCCCGCCTTCTTGCAACGGCGCCCCACGCTCCCCTGGGTTTTATTTCTTGCCGAGTGCCGTGTCTGCTCTCCTCTGCGTTGGCGTCGACTGCCAAGTATTCGTACCTGCCAGGGCGTCGAGAGATAGCCCCAGCATGATGCTCCCCGAGGCAAGATGCTGTACTATGGTTCGCCGTGGCACAGGCCTCCGCCCGCTGCAACACACCGCGAGGCATGTAAGACCGACGCCTTGGGGGCGGTCTGGCGAGCTGGTTGCACACTTGAGCCCAGATGCCTCTTCATGCTATGTCGATCACCGCCCGTAGTTCCGATGAGCCTGGTCTTGCTGCGCATCCCCCGTGTCGATCAAACCGTCTGCTGTAGCTGATGGGGGGCAAGAGGAGAAAGGTGGTTGTGTGTCAGTGACCGTGTTTTACCTTGATCATCTGCAGCGTGAATGCACGTGGGTGACGTGTCGAAAGATCTGTCATGAATTAGTGATCTGGGGTTTTCATGTCCAAGTCATCTTCCTCGAGAGTCGGGCAGGTGGTCGTATGGGAAAGATGCCGTTTTGGCACACAACATCTGCCGTATCTCTACGGCAGGCCACGGCACCAGCCACACCTGAGTAGCCCCCCGTATTGCGGGTGGCTCCACTAAATTTTGAGCTCTGTCGAAAATAAATTCATCCTCGACTCGACGTCCCTCCGCCTCCAGCTGCACAACGGTCACGACCAGACCCCTACAGCCGCCCATTGCCTCCGACAATGGCTCCCATTACCTCCCGCGACAGCTCCCCCAGCGACGATGGCAACGTCCCCCCCTCGTCGCTGCCGTCCGACGCCGAGTCCCGGTCCGACCACTCCTCCGGCGACGAGTCCGACTACCTCGACGATACCAGCTCCCGGAAGAGGCGGCGCACCTCTCCCCCAGCCGTCCCCGCAGGCGCCGACAGCGATGATGACGATGAGGAAATAAAGGCCATCATCTCTACAATCCAGGCACCGTCCCGTATCAAGCGCGCTGCCGTCGCCTCAGACCAGAAGCCCTCCGGCCCCCAACCCCAGACCGCCCCCGAGGAGACCGCCCCCCTCCCGCCGAGGGGCATCACGGCCCCGACCGACCCCAACACTACCTTTGCCTCCCTCGGCGTGCGCCCCTGGCTCGCCCAGTCCCTCGCGAGCATGGCCATCCGCCGCCCCACGGGCATCCAAAAGGGCTGCATCCCCGAGATCATCAAGGGCCGCGACTGCATCGGCGGCAGCAGGACCGGTTCCGGAAAGACCGTCGCCTTCGCCGCCCCCATCCTGCAGCGCTGGTCCGAGGACCCCTCGGCCATCTACGCCCTCGTCCTGACGCCCACCCGCGAGCTCGCCCTGCAGATCTTTGAGCAGTTCAAGGCCATCGGCTCCCCCCAGGGCCTCAAGGTCATTCTCGTGACGGGAGGCGTCGACATGCGCCAGCAGGCCATCGAGCTCGGCTCCCGTCCCCATGTCGTCATCGCCACCCCCGGCCGCCTGGCCGACCACATCCGCACCTCAGGCGACGATACCGTCTGCGGCCTGCGCCGCGTGCGCTTCGTCGTCCTCGACGAGGCCGACCGCCTCCTCGACGGCAACGGCCCCGGCAGCATGCTCCCCGCCGTTGAGGAGTGCCTCTCCGCCCTCCCTCCCCCGGGCGCCCGCCAGACCCTCCTCTTCACCGCCACAATCACCCCCGAGGTCCGCGCCCTTAAGGACATGCCCCCCAAGCCCGGCAAGGAGCCCGTCTTCGTCTGCGAGGTCGACACCCAGTCCCTCGCCATCCCCGCCACCCTCGACCAGCGCCACGTCCAGGTCCCCGTCACCCACCGCGAGCACTACCTCCACGCCCTGCTCCTGACGGCGGCCAACGTCGAAAAGACGGTCATCATCTTCTGCAACCGTAAGTCCACGGCTCAGTTCCTCCACCACCTCCTCCGCATCCTCGACCACCGCGTCACCAGCCTCCACGGCCGCCTCGAGCAGCACCAGCGCACCAGCAACCTGGCGCGCTTCCGCGCCGCCGCCGCCCGCATCCTCGTCGCCACCGACGTCGCCTCCCGTGGTCTCGACATCCCCGAGGTAGCCATGGTCATCAACTACGACATCCCCCGCGACCCGGACGACTACATCCACCGCGTCGGTCGTACCGCCCGTGCCGGACGCAAGGGCGAGGCCATCACGTTCGTTGGCCAGCGCGATGTTGACCTCGTTCACGCCATCGAGGCCCGTGTTGGCCGCCAGATGGATGCCTGGGAGGAGGAGGGCGTTAATCTTGAGACTAGGGTCGTGCGCGACTACCTCAAGATTGTGGGTGAGAAGAAGCGCGAGGCTCTACTTGATGTTGAGGAGAACAGGGAGGTTGGTGGTAAGCGTAAGCGGACAAAGGTCAAGCTGCGCGCCGAGTAGGGGGATGGAGAGTTGATTTAGATTGGTATATACTGAATGATACCCTGTTGCAAGGTGCCTTCGCCAGCTGTTGTATATTCATCACCCTGTTCACGTTCATTTTGAGGGAGCTTTGCACCGAAGGGTCATAGCTAACAGTCCCTCTTTGGAATACGTTTAGATAAACGCCGGCCAACCCAACGCCTGCTTCTAAATCAAAACCAACGACTCCGCGGATTCGCAGTCCTCATCAGACAACTTACATGATGTCGTCCACGGCTCACCGGCACCTCCTCCGGCCCTACCGCCGCGATAAACCCTCACCGGCCCCAGATCGGAGCGGAGTCACAGCCACCCCTTCGGTCTCGGCATCCCGTCTTCCCACGCCGACAAGCTAGCCTGCCACCATCGATTCCCACAAAATAGGCTGAACCCTTTTGCAGCTCCCCTCCGTTCTCGCCCGTGTGTCGGCTCCGATCCCACTGCCGGCCTTAACCCACCGAGCCTCTTACCGATTCATCCCGTCTTCTTCCAGCACATGTCTCCGACCCTCTCCCGAAGTCGCCGGAGATGCAAAGCCTCGGCGCCATTCGCAGGAAAAACCGGACATCGGCGACGCAAGGCAGAGGCTCCGACCGTTCTGCAGTGCAGCATTGTAAACGCCGTGTATCCGACCACGCATCGTCGTGAAGTCGTACTGTAGGCTTGAGCGCAAGCCACGAGAACCGTTGGCGGAATGTCTCCGACAACTCCTCTATCTGCCTCCCTTGCCCAAGCCACGACGCCGCGACGCAAGGCTCCTCGCTCTCTCCGGAGCCAAGCGAGAAAGCGACATATTGCACCCTCACCCTCACGCACTGCATCTCCTTGCAGCAAGCCCCCCCTGGTGTGACGCCGGGCGAGCAGGAAGCACACACCCCGTTCACACCCTCTCGCCCAACCGTCGGCGACTTCTCGCGTCGGCGTTCGGGGCTGTGGACCCCCCGCCCAGCCCAGAGAACGACGCTAGAAGGACGGGAGAATGAATAACTGGGTCCGCTAGAAGGAAGTCTCTCCAGAAACTCCACCGGCGGAACTGCGCTAGAAGGAGTGGAGAAACGCCCGTTCTCTGAGCGGCAGAAAATTCCTGCCAGACTGACCAATCGCGCGCACGGGCCCTGGCCCCGGGCGCGAGGTGTGTGTGTGCTCGTCATCCCGGAGTTTGTCAGTTTCTTTGCTCCGAGCCGGGGGGGGGTGGCTGACGAAGCGATCGGCATGGAATTTCACTGCAGACTAGAGATGGGAACTAGGCGTTAAAAGGGGGACGCATCGATGGCTCATCACGGCGCCTGCATCAGATAGGGATTGTGATGAAGGGGAAGCCCGTCACAAATTCCAAGGGGAAGTCTGTGATATCAACATCCCGGGGGATAGCAGGGTGAGGTAGATGAAGGGGGGACATTGAAGGGAGGATGACATGATGAGTCGACGGGCCTGCCAAACGTGTCAGCATCCCGGCCGAATGGGCACAGGGACCCGGCCGGGGCCACCATGTGGAAGGCACGGGTCACAAACTTCTTTTGCAGTGGGAACTGAAAAACTTGCTTGGGATGGAAAAAAGCTTGAGCGGCAGGAAGCGAGAGAGCGACCCAGAGGCCAGACCCCGTCGCGGCCCACGTGAGGAAGTGGTCCTCTGAGGATCCCGTGTGGACAGGCTCCGGCCTCCGGTGCCCACGGCTGCCGGCATGGTGGTTAGCCCGGGAATAAGTAGCGAGTGCGAGGTGCAGATGGGATGGGCCGGGGGGTAGGGGGTGACTGGGCTCTGGAACCTGCCGAGATCAGGGCAAGCCAGGGTCGGTCTCACGGGCTGGTGTGAAGTTCCCGGGTGCCTGGACGGACGGCAGTGCTCAACGGTTGAAGGAGTTCGTCTCGTTGAGCACGGGATCGTTTCACTGCGACGACAAATTCCGGAGATGCCTCAGCAATCGCGGGGAAGGGAAGGGGAGGTGTCACATGGACGGTACCGGACGGCTGGTTTCTGCCGAGCGACCTCCGTGTGCCGTTGACTGCCATTCCGGCCGATCCGCACGGGTGAAGCCATCGTGAAAAATCGCAGCCTCGTGGGCTGTGGGCTGTGGGCACACACTGCCGAGAGAAAGCGAACGGCACCCGCCGACCAGGGGTCGGGACGCTCGGCGCCCGGGCGTGTGCTGCCATCAGGGTGAAGCCGGGACCGGGCGAGTGGGCCAGTCCTCCCGGCGGCCTTGTGACCACGGGTGTTTTCGTAAAGAGTCCGTTATCCTGTATTGAGAATGATGGCAATGATGCCGCTCATTTCCCTCAATTGGCCATGGTCCATTGCGGAAGGTTTCGCGCGACGCATGCTGCGGTTCAATTGCGTCGCCCGTGGACGCAAGTTCCGACCGCGGCCGACAGATTAACGGCGCGGACATATCCAGGCACCGAGACTCACGGGCGGGTGTTAGACTTGCAGGCAGGCAGGCAGACGGCAACACGAGACGACGCGATTGGTGCACGGGTGCGACGTTGCCTGGGCGTATTTACGACGGGAGAGCGACCGGGGTGGGGGGCTGATGTGGCTTGCTGGGGGAAGCGAGGAAAGCGAAAGAGAGAGAGATGATGTGTAATGCTCAGCCCTACTCATCTCTCTGCCTGGGAGGGGAGGGGTGATGATGGCACGGCGCGGTGTCATTGGCCCGTTTGCGATACAAGGTTTCCCAGACGCACCCCTTCGCTCTCGGAGCCGAATGTGAAGCGATGCGTTGGCTTTTTAGGCTGGCTGACGATTTGCACCGTTCGGGAAGCGAGGGACGCGACAAAAGATACGACGCGCGCCCTGGGGGCAGTGCTTTTTTGGACAATCCCTCAATTGAGATGAACCCGTGCAGGTCCCTGCGGTTTCTCATTCCAACGGGATAAGCAACGGCCGGGCGTATCCTGGCAGTGCAAAGATGCGCAGCGGAGCCCCTGGGGGATTGGGATGATTGCTCAGTGTCCGCGTCATGAACACCTGGGGGATGGTTCGGGGTCGTGGTGTTTCGCGATGTGCCGGGTCCAGGGCAGGGCAGGCAGGGCAAGATTGCGCGATAGTTGTCATGGAGGTTTGTGATTTCTAAACCCCGAGACTGCTCTGCAATTAGGGGTGTTGCGAATGCGACGTGCAGTGCAGGGGGAGTGATGATGTCAACTGCACTCAGATCAGATCCGACCGCGGGGTGTGTCGACTAGGCTGGGTGGATGGATGGACGGCGCCGGCGCGGCATCACGGAATGCCGATTTGTGAGCAGGAAGACGGAGGAAAAGGGCGGAAAGGAGTCATCACTCTCTGCTTCGCACTCGCACGGGGCCGGTTCGGGGGGTTGATTTGTGATGGGCGCCGGGGTGTCGAGCGTTAAGGCCGACCGTAAGGGCGTAAGGGTCAGAATGAAGGCCGTTGGGGGGGTGTCAGAGGTGACCGGCCGGACGGTTTGGGCATAACGCCATTTGCATGCTTAGAAACGAGGGAAGGGCGGAGTTTGCGGCGACAAGAAACGAGGCGGAGAGAAGGTACATCCCTCGCCAGCCAAAGTGGGCGGGGAGAGCATGTCGCTCTCGCATCCCGCGGGTCGAGCCCAAGGCGGACGGAGGGCGGACGGAGGAAACGGGGCCACGGCGGTAAGGACAGAGTCATCGACCGACGACCCTGAGAGGAAGGGACGCCTGGGTGAAGGGGGGGTGTGCCGTGTGTCAGCAGGCTGCTGCTTTTTCATCAAGTGGGTGCCTTTCCTCGCGTTTGTCAGTCGTAAATTGACTACACCCACACCCCTGCACCCTGGCACCCTGTCATCAGGTACCTGCGGCCGGCCCTTGCAAAGGACCCGAAGCCAAAATCCGAGAGCGCGAGCGAGGTGCAGTGCCTGGAGCGAGGGAGTGCAGTGTACGACCGCTGCATCCACACACACACACACACACCGCTCCCGGCCGCGCTCCAAACCCCGGGGCCCGGTTGCTGCGGCGTGTCTGGAAGGAAAAGGAACTTGCAACTTACCGTACGCCCCGGCTGACACCCCGACCGACGAAGCAAGTGTGCAAGCCAAGTTAAAAGAATCCCGAGTCCCCCGTTTTCTAGACTCCACGATTCCCATCCCATCCACCTCAAACCAGCAACTCAAAGACCCTCACATTCAAACAAGACGCTCACATCCAAACAAAGACGGCTTCCTCGAACAATACCTACTACTACTACCACTCGACTCGCCCACCACGCCTCAGCTCCCGGACCTTATCAGTCACCCATCCATATCGGCCAACGCTAGTCCACACCGACACCCCCCGGCCTGCCCCCCCTTTCTTCCGATTACGGCTCCATCTGCCTTGAGTCACCCTCGCAACATATTACACCATTTTTGGCCTCGACCATATACTTATTGACAAGATGTCGTCGACACAACGCTACTCCCCCTCCCCCCTCTCCACACACAACACCAACAACACTCCCGTGAAGACGACCTCGTCTCCCTTCCAGCAGCGCATCGCCCCCCAGAAGAAGCGCATCATGTCCGTCACCCAGACCTACTATCTGGCCCACAAGGCCCGGGCCAAGCTCTCCGCCGAAGCCGCCCGCGCCGACCACGACCTCCGCCTCCTCGTCGGACACGCCAACCTCCTCGACTCTCTGATGCTCGAGCTCGCCGACGCCGAGCGTGAGCAGGAGTCTTGGTTCAACCAGTCCGTCCGCGGCGCCACGGAAGAGCGCGCCGAGAAGAAGGACCGCCACATCCAGTGGGCCGACGCCATCGTCGAGGACCCCGAGGAGGACTGGCACGCCGACGACGCCGACTCGTACTCTGACTCGTCCGACTCGTCCTCTGAGTACGACTCCGAGGACGACGACGAGGACATCGACATGGCCGACGTCGTCTCCCTCCGCCGCCTCCCCTCCGCCAAGCCCGCCTCCGGTCCCCTCCTGGCCGTCGCCGAGGACGAGTACTCGGACGACGATGACATGGAGGAGGATGACCTCGAGGAGGACTACGCTCAGCTCGAGCTCGTCCGCACATCATCCCACAACACCAGCTCGCCGCCCGAGCTCGTCCAGCACGGCCTCGACGAGGACTCGTCCGACGACGAGTCCGCCATGCCCCCCTCGCCGCCAAACACCATCCTCACCTTCTCCGAGAAGGAAGCCAAGGAGTCGTCGATGCAGCAGCGACAAGACCGCCACCCGGACGCCTTCTTCCTGCCTAGGAAGAACGCGCCGGCAACGAGCATCGTCTCGGCCATCTCGGTCTACTAGTCACCACACCATCTGCATCTACATCACATCCTTTGGCTTTTTGAGCGACAGCGTTTAGCATTGGGCACCCGGCGCAACTTGGCATTTTTATTCGATACCCCACCTCATGGCATTCAAAGAGTCACGATCTGGTACACACATACATATACAGGCGAAACGGCAGCAATTGTCACCACTCATGTTTTTACACCGGCGTTTTGGGCACAAAAGAAGGAGCCCAGGGGATTGGGCAACATTTCCTATTTTTCCACATTTTTCGCTCTCATCGCCTCCCGCTCCCTACGGGTAGAGTGGGATGGAAGAGGGGCAGCTTCATTGTTACAGACAAAATCCACTCCGCGTCACATGGGACCGGTTTGGGATTCATTTTTTCTTCAGATATTTTACCAAACACTCCATTCCAATGAAAAAAAAAATATCAAACCAATTCATCATCAGGCCCCGCGCCCCCTCTCGTGTGCAGTGTGAGCGGCTGACAGGAACAGGTTACTACATCCCTGCCAGGCTGGCCGCCCCGGCGGAGAACGCCAAGCATCGTGAGGGAAGAAAAAAAAAAAGAGGCACACAGAGATTTCTCTGTTGCCCCTCCCTCGCTTTGCAGTGCAGTGACGCACGGCGGACGCAAGCATCACAAACTGCTGCTGATGGGGCGAGTCATAGCCAGCGGCCCCACGAGTCAATCCACTGCGGACCGCCGACGATTACTTCAACTTTTTTTTTCTTCACCTGCCTGTGACGGCCCCTCACCCAAGGCCCCAAGACCATCAAGGCCGCCGCGTCAAACGGGTCCGCCCTTCGGCCTCGGCGTCGTCTCTCAAGTTCGCCGGGGATGATCGGCCACTCGGCGTGTCGGGTCCATCGGTATGACTCCTCTGCCCGACCGGGGGGGGGGGGGGGGGGGGGGGGGCCACAAATATCCGAGGCCAGGCCCTGCCTTGCGCGCTATCCCCACCCCCTCCTGCTGAGGTGCTTTGAAAACTCCGGCTGACAATAGCAGGGCGTGATGAGCAATCAAAGAAACACTCCGACGACAAAGACGGGCGCGCCCTCGACGAGGATGACAAAAGCATCAATTCGACATTTGGCACTATGGAACTGTCCCCTGCTTTCAGGGCATGATCCCCCCTTTCTTCTCGTCGTCGCCCTGGAGATTGGCGATGCTACGTCTTTCTTCTCCTCTCCAGGTCCCCGGGCCCTGGCCAGCTCTTCCGTCCTTGCTTTTGAGAGATTCAACAGCCAACGCACAAAGCATCGCTGGCGACTCGAGGGTTATGCGCATGGGGTGTGTGTCGGTGGGCTGGCTGACCCCGTTCTGCCGCCAATCGCAACCGTGCGGCGGCCGCGGCCACAGCGAGCAACGCCCGGAGATGGCGCGTCTTCAGGCTGACCCCTCGGTCGGGCGCCGGGCGTCGTTTGCTTCAGGCCGCCGCCCTTTCCTCGCTTGCCAGCCCCCGTTTCGAAGACTTGCCTGGCCTGCACTGACCAGCGCGCGCTCTCTCCCCCCTTGGTAGCTCAGCGTCTGAGACACGATGAAGGCCTAGGGGCCAGGCTCTCCCGGGGTTTACGAGATTTGGTCGAATGCATCTTTGCCTGGGGGCGGTTTAACCCTGATGCGGCGGTGAGTGACGATTTGTCGAACGAAGCAAACGTGAGACGAGTCAGTGGCCGAGGTTTCTGTTCGAGCTTCGCGCGGTGGCTAGCGAGCCCTGCCTGATTCATTTCAGAGCGGTGCACGCAGGCTCCGAGTCGTGTGGTGAGGCGAGGTGAGCAGATGGAGGAGAGGTGTCAGCCCCAGATCCGACCGCCTGGAGAGTGCTCACATCAGACATGATCTGGGGTCACGGTGCAACGTCCCCTTTCGCGACGGGCGGGTCTCGATGGAGGCACCCCTCGTACAGGCTCATCGCCTCGACAGGACCAGGGCGGGATTGTCTGTAAGCTGACCTGATATCATCGGTTGCTAGAGGGCAACGGGCGATGCGCTGGTCCCGGCTGGTTGGGCAACGCGGTCGGCGATCGGCATCATCCCTGAACCTCCTTTCCGTGCCTGACGTGTGCGCGTCACTGTTCAGGCAATGTTGCCGCGGGGGATCGCCCAGCCCTTCACTCGCAATGACAGGTACTCAGTCATCGTATGCCACCTTGATTCCACGCCCGCGGGGCCCCGACGGGCAGCCGTAATGACACGGAGACACGTAGGGGGTTCGTCCCAAACATGGAGTTGCCGCCTTGGGCAGGTTCACGTGCGATGGCGAACGGCGGGCGCCCTGGGCCTGCCTGGAGTTTAGTTTCCGGGGTAGGCGATGGCGGCATTCGAGTCGATTGCGACATTCGATCCTCACCTTCACGGCCGCCGCCACCTGTTGATCGTCTCGGGGGCCGAGTCGCCCGAAGCGATTGCGAGAACCCCGGGGCCGAACGGGGCTCCCCATCCGTGCCAAGGTGCCGATCGCAGTGAACCGCCGCAGAGAGACGGGTGTGTCCCGAGCATGGCCAGAACATCATCACCTGAGCCAACCCCATCCCGGGCTGTCCCGCGTGAGTTGATACGGGACCTGCAGGCGGCACACTTTCGTACAATCCTTATCTGATGGGGGTCGGGCGGACACGGGTCACGAGAAGGTCAAGTTACAGCGACCGCTTGTTCTCAACGGTTTTTGCTTGTGTTGCGCGACCGACATGGAGAAGATGGCGGTCAGGCTTGATGCAGATGCACCTCGTCGGATGGCATGTCAGCACATCGGTGTAGCGGGACCCTGACAATCGTGCTGCCTAGCGGGCACTGCATTCCCCGAGATGAAGGGATAGGCTGTGCAGCGTCGTGGTCGACGACAAAGCCGCGCGGCGGACCCGAATCAGTCCACGTCCGGCAACCCTCCGAGTCCTACTCCTCCACCACATCGAGAGCGGACAATGTTGAGTTACCTCCCCCAACTCACGTGTACCCCCTCGGCCCTGAGACAATCCCACACTTGTCTCTCACTGATGCGGTTGACACGCCCCTCCACTTCAGTCTCCATTGGTGAACACATGAACATGAGCCAAGTCATGTCTCGTCGTCAGCTTCCCCCCGCCTGGTGGACCAAGGCCTGGCCCGAGGTTGTCACGAACACCTCCTTCCCGCGCTCCACCTTGCACGGGAGCAGCCTTTGCGGAGATGTGTGAAGGCAGCTGACGGCGGGTTCGGGGTCAAACATCAATTCAAGTGACAGATCTTCGGCGTCGGAGTTTGCAGACCCCGACGGTACGTACCGTAACCCCCCGCCCGTTTAACCCCGTCGGATCTATGCACGGACCACATGTTATCTTGCGGCAGCTTCGGCACATGTCTTACATCATCAACATTTCTGACAGCAGCAGCAGAGCAGGGGTCGTCGGTTTCGCTTCTAACCCAGCAGACAGCTTTGCAAGCTTTCGCAAGCTTCCCGTTCGCTGCAACCTCGGACTCCGACGACGCGCCAGACCCCCCTTACAGTCAGCCGGCAAACCACAACCCTCCGATCCCCCGCGTCTCCCCCACGACAGACCTCGACTGACGCATAGCTTGTCTGTCTCTCGCCAGCCCGCAACCCGCCCTCAGCTTCAACATGAGGCCCGCAACCCAGAGACTGCCCGGCGCCTTCCCATGTTGCCGGGCCCCCTCCGCCCCCCGACAATTCTCAACCTCCCCGGCATCCCGCCCCTCCACCGCAAGCCCCCCCGCGCCGCCTCCCGCTGGCTTCACCCCCCTCTCCTCCCGCCGCCTCATCTCCGTCTCCGGCCCCGACTCGGCAAAGTTCCTCCAGGGCGCTATCACCGCCAGCATCGTCGACCGCGACGCCCGTCCCCGCGCCTCCGGCTTCTACGCCGCCTTCCTCACCGCCCACGGCCGCATCCTCTTCGACGTCTTCATATACCCCGACACCCTCGGCCTCGGCAAGCCCTCCCCCGAGCCCGGCACCTCGTTCCTCGTCGAGGCCGACGCCCTACACGCCCAGGCCCTCGCCAGGCATATCCGCCGCTACAAGCTGCGCGCAAAGTTCGACGTCCGCCTCCTCGACCCCACGGAGGCCACGGTCTGGCATCTCTGGAACGACCCTGTCAATGGCGCCCTCACACCCGGTGACGGCACCTCCCTCGCCTCCGATCCCTCCGCCCTTTTAACCCTCGACCCGCGCGCCCCGGCCCTCGGCCACCGCCTCCTGACCTCCGGAGATGCCTCCTCCGCTCCATCCCTCGACCTTCCCCTGGCCCCCGAATCAGCCTACCACATCCGGCGTTACCTCGCCGGCGTCGCCGAAGGCCAGGCCGAGATGATCCCCGAGCACGCCCTCCCGCAGGAGAGCAACCTCGACCACATGAACGGCATCGAGTACCACAAGGGCTGCTACGTCGGCCAAGAACTCACCATCCGCACCAAACACCGCGGCGTCGTCCGCAAGCGCATCCTCCCCTGCGTCGTCTACAGTGCCGACGACCCCATCCCCGAAACCCTCTCCTACGACCCTTCCTCGTCCTTGGGTGCTGACGTCCCCGCCGAGACAAAGATCGAGTCTTGCAACAAGCGTGCCAGGAACCCGGGCAAGTGGCTCGCGGGTGTGGGCAACGTCGGTCTTGCCCTGTGCAGGCTTGAGACAATGACGGATCTGGTCGGGCCGCTGCCGACGTCGAGCTTCAAGGATGGTGACGAATTCAAGATGGAGTGGGTTGAGGAGGGGGCCGAGTCGAGGGTGAGGGAGGTCAAGGTCAAGGCTTTTGTGCCGCCGTGGCTGCGCAAGGCGCTTGCTGAGGCGGGGCCGGCGCCGACGCAGGAGCATGCGTCGTAGATGGCCAGGGCCCAGAGGTATGTTGTAAGATGGTTGTAAAGTAGAGGTACATGTATGTAAAAACACGAATCCTGCAACGAAGGAAATGGGGTATCATTTGTTGGTGTAAACATCTCTATCTGCCGTCGAGGCAGTCTAATCGTCCTGGCATGTGTCCTTGCTCACAGCAGCCCAGCCTGCCTAAGAGCATCCCGCCTCTTCTGCACAGCGAACATCCGCGCCTTCAGATCCTCCCACTTCGGCGGCGCCCTCGCATAAGCCCGGTCTGTAGCTTCCGCTGGCCGCGCTGTGCCCTCCGTCGCCTGCTTCGTCACCGGCGGCGGCCCAGTCTCAACAGGCTCCCGTCCCTCCCTCTTCGCCTTCTTCGCCTCCTTTCGCGCCGCCTTCCGTGCCCTCGACTCCTCAAGCAGAGTCTGAAGCTCCCGTTCCCTCTCGTCAAACTCATCATCCTCCTGCTTCCTCGCCTTCTCCGCCCGCTCCAAGTTTTCCCTCCTGAACCGCTCGTCCTCTTCCGCGCGCCGCCGCACGCCTTCCTCGCGCAGCCGCGCCTTCTCAAGCTCCAGCTGCCTGTCCTTCTCGAGCTTCTCCTCCCGCCGGCGCCGCGCAGCGAGCTCGTCTGCCTCGAGCTGGTCGACGAAGCGCCTCTGCTCGCCCTGGACCTTGTCGCGTTCCTGGGCGCGCAGCCTCTGCGCGGCGCGCGCGTTGTCGTATGCCGCGCGCGCCGCGGGTTCTAGGAGAATATCTCGCGCAAACTCGAAGAGCTCCCATTTGTCCTTGTCGAAGGCGTCGCCCGTCTTGTCGGGGTGGTGTTTCAGGGAGCTCTTTCGCCAGGCGCGGTGGATGAGCTTGGGGTCGGTGTGGAGGCTCGGGTCGCCTTCGAGGCCGACGAGGGCGTAGAGGTCGACATCTTGGGCGTATTGGTTTGCCTTTGTGACGAGTTCGTGGACGTCTTTGGTCGACATGGTGGCTGGGGTGGTATGCGACGGAGGTGGAAGTTGGTGGTCCTTGGCGGCAGAAACGACGACGGTTGATGGCTGTTGGAAAATACGGCGGGGTGTTGTGGCTGGAATGACGCAGCACTTGCGCCTCACATGTGTGGCTCAGCAACAACAGCTAAAACTCCTGCCGATTCATCGTCCAAAGCACATACCCATTGGACCGTCCGCTCTCCCATGGTCAAGTTATAAGAGCTGGACTCGCATTTGGGTCTGTGACTCCCAGCGAATCCCCGATGCCGTACCTCTGTATATCTGGGATCCTTCCTTTCCGCTCGATCAGGCTTAGCGCTCCACGAGGTTGGCGTTCATCGTTCCATGGTGATGGTGCATAAACGAGCAGCCAGAATGGGATTTAGAAGGGGAAGCACTCTCATTAGTGCATTGGTAGGCAGTCGCTGTTACGAAGGAAACGACTAGCCGATTTGACCACGGAACCATCAGGCAAACAGCCCATTGCATCCCACCATTGCTCCTCCAAGCGTGGACGAGCACCTTGAATCAAATCCAGCACGAATTCCGACCATGGCGTCGTCGAGTGCCTCTTCGATATTTGCTTGTACCAATGAATATCTTCGTCTCTTGGCACAGCAGGTAACTTCCCTGGTCGGCATGTGTTGAAATGAATACACTGCTGACACGACGTTAGATTGACGACAGCCACCTCCTCGCCTGCCTCTGTCGTGTCAACTGGCAATTCAACGCGAATTTCTCCCCGTTTTTGTATCGTCAGTGCAATGTCACAAGAGCGAGCAGACTGTCTGCCATGTTGAGCAGCGGCTATCTTGTCCATACGAAGCGGCTCGCCGTGAAGTCCCGGGACACATTTGCCAGCTTTGAGGATCGAGATATAGCTGCTGTGCAGTGTCTCGTCCAGAAAATGCCTGCGCTGGAAGTCTTCGAGTAAGGAGCCCCTGCTACTGAATGACAAACTCTGACGAAGAGGTTCATAGATGGTCAGGTCTCCCGTTGCCGGCTGATGTCCCTCACGGCCTCACGTCATGTGCGAAGCTCAAGGCCGTGCATATTACGTATCCCACAACAATCGAGGAGAATGTACTCGGCATCGGAATCGACGACGGAGAAATCGATGAGCAAGGCAACTCAGAGCACGAAAACTACTGGACAAAGGACTCGATCAAGATGCGTCACCTATTTTACGTCCAAGACTTGTCTCCTCTGGCTGGCCTGGAAGCACTTACGATCGACAACATGTACGGCAACCTTCACTTGTGGCCGGGTCAACTGATTAGGATTCTCCGGAACTCGCCATCTCTCCGGAAACTTCGCCTGTCTATATGCAATGATGCGGCTATTCGGTGCGGCAGAAGCCTCGTTCATCCTTTTAGTCCCTTTGCGTTTTTCGACGGAGTATGTGAGGCGTACGGAGAGTCCTCCCAAGGAAATCTGCCGCCCGCCCCTCTATGGCTGAGCACTTTATGTTGCGGTATCGGTGTATATCCGTCCTTTGAAGCCTCACTCATCAAGTTGGTTGATCTTTCGAGACTCGAGGTGGTTCATTTGGACACCAGGGACATCGCAGATGATGGTGGCACTCACTTCTTTGTGTGGGACGACGGAGGGAGCGAGTCCTTCATTCTGTTTGACGTTTTCCTCTCGCCCCAAAAATGCCCCAATCTGCGGAGATTCTCTGCTGACAGGCTCGGGGGCAGCATGTACGCTCGCCTACTGGAGTTGAAGGAGAACAGCCCGGAGTTTCTGCATCGACTGATCGTCGAGCTCGAAGAGCTAGATGACGAAGAGTTTGATTCTGAAGCTCTGGTCTTATCTGGCAATGAGGGTGAGAGTCAGACTACGCCAACTACATGGAGGGAGAATGGAACTTGGATGCTCTGCCCGGTAGGCTCAGAGGAGAGTCCCGGCGAGCATATAATTCAGCTGGATTGCTGATTGGCGTGGAGATGCTCGGGCAATGAAACTGAGTTGGGCTGTCAGCAAAAGCCCTGTAGTGTAGGTATACTGCCAGTCAATCGGAGATAGCCTCCCCTAGGTCCGCGCACCCTCTACCCCTCGCCCGACAAATGCGACGTCTAGGAGGCCAGCCAGAGATTTTGTGCTGATCATTTTTATGCACCTATGGCTTGCTGCACGTAATCAGTGAGAACATATCTCCACGAGACAGTCATTCCATCGACTGGCAGCAGCAGGACGGGAGCACACAGGGTAATAAATGTACCCATGGTCATGCCCTCCGGGCTTGGTACTTGATATCAGGGCTGCACGGGAATCGATCATGATGAAGCGAGCGTGCTGTTTCTACGGACACTCAATCCGAAGCGATGTAAGCGCCTGTTCGGCTTACCTAGGCACTTGTATAGACAGTGCAGACATGGTGCCGACGGTTACGTCAAGATTGGCTACAAAGTAGGGTTCTACCACAACTACTCATGCAACGGAGGTGTCTCATTATTGCAAATTGTAAAACATAACCTTCCCAGAACGACAGCCAACCGCTAAGACTTGACCGGCAACAGCAACTGCCTGTGGCATCCTTGGTCTATACTCAAAGGGTAACCATATCACGTCTTGGCCATCTTTCGTGATCCAAACCATGTCGCCACCCATCGCCAGGCTACAGGATTGTTGCAGTCTGGGGGACCCCTGTTGTGGCTCGGAGTGTGTAGGTCTGGGATCAAGTGCCAGGGTATCGCGATTTGTCCAAAGGTCAAAGTCCCATCGTGGAACGAAATACCTCGGGTCTCCAGACTCGTACGCCTGAGTACACACGCCTCTGACCGGGTCCCAGATCTTGATGGCGTCGTCCATCGATCGTGACACGGCCTGCCGCCCATCGGGTGAGAAAATTACTGCGTCGACCCAGTAGTCATGGCGTGCGGACGTTTGGAAGCACACCCCGGTGGTCGCGTCCCAGACCCAAACAGTCCAGTCGTCGGACGCCGACACGAGCCGTCCATCCGGTGCAAAGGTTACTGCGTTAACGCTGCCGCTGTTGCCCTCGAGCGTCGCGATACATCGTCCGCCTCTGGCTAGGTCCCAGATCTTAACGGTGTAATCGAAGGACGCGGACGCAAGCCGCCCATCCGGTGCAAAGGCCACCGCCGCGACGCAGTCTTCATGGCCGTCGAGCGTCTGTAAGCACGACCCCGTGATAGCGTCCCAGATCCTGATCGTGTTCTCGGACGCCGACACGAGTCGCCCATCCGGTGCAAAGGCCACCGCCCTGACGCAGTCTTCATGGCCTTCGAGCGTCTGTAAGCACAACCCTGTGGTAGCGTCCCAGACCTTGACGGTCCGGTCGTCGGACGCCGACGCGAGCCGTCCATCCGGTGCAAAGGCCACCGCCCTGACGAAGTCATCGTGATCTCCGAGCGTCTGAGAGCACACCTCTGTGCTTGCGTCCCAGATCTGAATCTTCGTATCGAAGGCCGAAGCGAGCCGCCCATCCAGTGCAAAGGCTACCGCTGTGAAGAAGTCTTCATGAACTTCGAGCGTTTGCACACACCCACCTGTAGCAGGATCCCAAATCTTAACGGTCTTGTCCTCAGACGCCGAAGCAAGCCGCCCATCCGGTGCAAAGGCTACCGCCGTGACGTAGTCATCATGGCCTTCGAGCGTCTGCACACACACACCTGTGGCAGGATCCCAGATCTTAACGGTCTTGTCCCAGGACCCCGAAGCAAGCTGCCCATCCGGTGCAAAGGCCACCGCCACGACCCAGCCATCATGACCTTCGAGCGTCTGCACACACACCCCTGTGGTCGTGTCCCAGATCTTGACGGTGTTATCGTCAGACGCCGACGCAAGCCGCCCATCCTGTGCGAAGGCAATCGCATTAATGTCGTCAACATGGCCTTCTAGAGTCTGTACGCATGCATTCCAATCTTCCGACATTTGCGACGGTGATTTGATCCAAGGAAACATATCCCTCTTGAAAAGAATTCCTACAAGGCTTCCTCTCGGGCAATGGAGGATAGCCGATGCGTAGAGTTGCAATGGAGTTCTCTCTATTCCACTCCTGCACCAATGGACGAATCGCAGGGCGTCCCGGATGAGAGCCGGGAGCTGCGGGGGGTTTGCGAATTGTGCCTGTGACGATCCGCCCAGGGAACTGAGTGGATGCAGGGTTGAGAATTGTACTGCAAGCGCCTGAAGTTTCTGGAGTGCCAGGATGGCCCCTGAAATACTCTGCTTGAGACTTGCAGCCTCCAGCCAATAGAGGTACTTGCGCTGGAGGAAATTGTGCACGGTGCTGTTGTCTTGGAGGTGTAGCTGCGTCGGTTCGGCTGACACGTCTGCGTCCTTGAGGTGATCGACCCAGTATGTGAGTGAGTACTGTATAGGATCTAAAGGGTCCGGATTGGGCGGGGGGGTGTCGATGGTGGCTCCTGGTTCCTTGAGTTGGTAGATGTCGCGGTGGAGTGTTTCCGATAGGACGTCGACTGATCTTGAGAAGATGGCGCGGTGTTGGTGCTGTACTCCGTGTGATAGGATCTTGTTGATTGTTTCCGGGCGGAGCAAGAAGTCCTTCGCGGATTGATGGACGAGAGAAACCACGTTGTCACGGAGGGTGAGAAACGAGCCGCATGAGGCAACGAGATCGTTCAAGGCCGCAGGGTCCTCGATAAAGTAGGAGGGCAGCTCGAGAACGGCTGTTAGCTCTTTTACCGAGACAGGGCGATAGACAATAGAGGCTACCGCGAGTATCTGTGTACACAGCTCTTCATCATCAGAGCCAATGATGTGTTGCATCATACGCTCGTACAGGGGATCCAGGCCTGATGGAATGCCCTGAAGAGTCTTGAGTGCGTTCCAGGGGCTAGCACGCGAGAGCTCCTCGCACACCAGAGAAACCCAGAGGAATGTGCTGTCTGCCTTCTTGATGAGATTTTGTTGGATCTCCTTTTGCAACCCCTTGTTGTACTTTTTGCGCTGCGCTAGCTCACCTACTTTGTGTCCAATGTAGGCCTCGACTGCTGCAGAGATAAGCTTCTCGTTGAGTTCGAGGCGGAGGGTGACCTTTCGATCAGCGGCGTCCAGCTGCTCCTGAATGTTCGGCCAGTTGCGACTGGACACAGCCCACTTGACGCCGCAAGATACCGACTGGACGATGAGCTTGAGGAGCTCAATCCTGCCTTCGCCGCACTCGTCGAGGGCATCCACGACTAGTACGGTGCTGCCGAGGCTGGGGTCTGTTAGGATGGCAGTCAGAATCTTTGACATGGCTACCCAGACGTTGTTTCCCCCAAACAGCTTCGGGCCGACGGGGTCGTATTCTTCGCGGACGTGTGAGATGAGCCGCGGTTGCTGGCGCACGAGGGTGAAGATCAGTCCGCGCAGGACTGCAGTCGCATTGTTCAGGTCTTTATTCGAGTCCTGGCAGAAAAAGTATGCTGGCCGGCTGGTCGAGTGACGTCTCAGCTCGTCAACGATGCCACAGATGAGCATCGTTTTCCCCTTGCCGGGATCACCCCTGATCCAGAGCAGGCCGCAGTCGGACGTTTGCCATTCCTCGAAATTGGGCGTTTTCAGGACCCAGGCGTATGAGTCTCGAAGGAGGCCACCCTTGGTGTCTTGGATGCGTGCTTTGTCTTTCTCGGGGTCCGTGATATGAAGATTCCGCATGCACTCCAAGTCATCCTTGTCTTCGAAGATCTGCTCCAGCCGTCTGGTCTGCTCTTGGATGGCAGAGGTGATCAGTTGGAGCTCGTTGTACTGACGATCTGCAGTGACGGCCAGGTCTCGGAGGCGTGCCTGGACTCGCTGCGAGCTGTACTGCTCCGAGTCTTTCAGCACAAGCGCCTCGGCGTCTTTGATCTCGTCGAGCCGGCTCTTCCAGTCGTCGAGCTTGATCATATCCTTGAGGAAAACGGCGCCCTGGTTCTGGTGGTAGATGCAAACACTCTTCATCTGGTAAACGAGAAGCTTTCTGTACAGCCGGAGGATGCGGTCTTCGAGCCGGCCTCGCAACCCGTGAAGTTCCTTGGTTGCATCCGTGTCGAGGAGCAGGTCGACAAGATTCCAGTACCAGGACATCCGTGACACGACGTACACGAGGCCCTTGCGGTTAGCACTCGACTCGGTGAGCGAGTTCGATAGGACCTGGCTGTTGTTAGGCGGTGGCACACGGCGTGGGGGACGAAGCGAACCTCAAGGGCGAAGCATACGCCGACCCAGGCAACAGCAGCTGCAGGGACAGCCTGAACGGCTTTGCTGACTAGGTCTTTGACGGTCATGACCGTTTCGACCCCATCTGCAACCTTCGTCTTCGCGGCCGCAGCCTTGTCTGTCCGCTGCAAGCCGATCTCGACAAGACGTTCCATCTGGCGTCCCCGTTCCGTGAGCTGGTCCTTGTTGTTCGAGGCGAGAGGGCTGCCTCTGTCATCCTGCAGCGTGGCAGACAGGAGCCTTTCGTAGGCTTCAGCGATCTTGGGTTCGTCTCCTTTTACCCCATCGTATGCCTGGTTCCAAAGTCGCTCCTGGAGGGTGGAAGGGGAGAGCTCGGAGGCGGCAGCAGACTGGGGCACTGCTGCCGAGGTGGATTGAGCGGGCGAGGCGGTCCGTGGGCTACTACGGCCCGCGTTGGTAGGGGAGATCTCGGGAGTGATGACGGGCTGGGACACTGCTGCCGAGGTGGATTGACCGGGTGAGGCAGACCGTGGGCTACTACGGTCCGCGAGCTTCCGGACCTTCTGACGGAATTTCTGGAATTTCTGCATGGTGTTTTTCAGCTACCAGGATACCTGGTAGTCTGATGACGATGGAAACCCGCGAGGCGATGCCTGCGAGTACGTTGGAAAAAGCGCAGCCATATTCGTGCGGGGTCGGGCAGCCAATATCCAATATTTGGCTGGACTGCATATCAGGCAGCGAATGATATGTTGCGAGATCCCGTGATTCGTGCGAGTGTTTGAAGGCGTAAGTGGTTGGGGTGGTATGCGCGGAGGTGGTCCTTGGCGGCAGAAACGACGACGGTTGATAGCTGTCGGAAAATACGGCGGGGTCTTATAGCTGGAATAACGTAGCGCATACTACCAGGTACGCCTCACACATGGAACTTACGAGTAGCAACACCAATTGTTTAACTTCACCAACCTTGCCGATTGACCGTTCATGCACATACGACCACACCCATTGGAGAATACGGGATCCCGTCCGCTCTCCCATCGTCAAGCCAATGAGGGCCGGAGTAGTAGTTGGGTCGGTGACGACCAGCGAATGCCCGGTGTTGTATGTTTTTTGCTCGCCCCGACACCGCCTGGTCGGGTCCTCACGATCGCCCATCTCAACTCCACGCCGTATCACCGGGCAAGCAGCATCGAAGGAACCCATTTAATTCGAAGCCTGACGGCGGGCGCCCTTGCATCCTTTCCCAAATGTATTGTGATGGCTGCCACGTAGGCGGTCGAATAATTGGCCGCAACCCCGCGTTGGCAGTGCTCGTTCTCGGTCAACATGAGCCAATCCAGGTGTGTGTGGCCTTCAAAGTGCAGTTCTGCCTAGCCAGCCTTAATGCCCTGACTGCGTTGTTCTTTCCACCCAAAGTTTTCCCCAAGATATCAAGCACTTCTATCGAAAACCTCGACAAACATTCTCAGCGGGTATTCCCACGGCAGCATCGCCTTCATGGCTTCGACACTACGCCCTAGTGCCTTTGACTCCAGCTCGAAGGCAAGCTATGGCTTGCATGTTCTCGTGGATCCGGCCCCTGACGTACCACGAGGCATAGACATTGTTGCCATACACGGCCTCAACGGACACTTCCGGAAGACATGGACCGACACTAGAACGACGTTTGACTGGCTTCGGGATGCCATCCCTAAGGCCATTCCAGGAGCGCGCATCATGACATATTCCTACAATTCCGCTGTACAATTCAGCAAGTGCACATCGGGTGTTCCCGAGTTTGCGGATCAGTTCCTGGAGCACCTCAGCCTGAAACGAGCATCCAGCGATACAGCATCGCGGCCCGTGGTCTTCATCTGCCACAGCTTAGGGGGGATTCTCCTCAAGCAAGCGATAGTCCGGGCGTTCGAACAGAAGAGATATGCCTCAGCCCTCGAATGCAGCAAGGCTGTCGTTTTCATGGGTACGCCGCACAGAGGCTCGCCGCATGCAACGTGGGGCACAATACTCTCTCGCATACTCAAGACCGCGGCATTCGGAGCCAGCACGAACACGCAATTGAACGAAAGATCTGCAGCCCAAATCGAAGTTGCTCGAGAACCTTTCACGCTCCTTTCTGGAGAGGGCACAGCACATGCAGGTCGTCTCGTTCTACGAGACCGACAAGATGGACTTCTTCGGTTCCAAGGTGCACAGGGACCCCCTCATCGCCGCCAAGCCGATTCTAACTAGCGTGAACACAGATCGTTGGGAAAGACTCCGCAATTATCGGCTTGAGCAACGAAAAGGTGATTCCTCTGAGTGGAGATCACAGGACAATCTGCCGATTTCAAGGAGAGGCCGACCCCAACCTCAAAATTGTTCTCAAGACACTGGCGTCATTGTCAGTCGACATTTCGGCTTCTCAAGACGATGCCGTGCCAGCAACTGTGTCGCGGTATGAGCTGAGCTCGATAGAGACGGAATTCATCTCTTCTCTCGCAACATCCATCCCCGAGGCCCACAAAGCCCGGAACCCCTCGCCCGTCAAGGGAACATGTGTATGGCTTCTTCGGCATACAAAATACAAAGGCTGGTCGTTGAATCCGTACTCCTCATTGCTTTGGCTGTCGGCAGACCCAGGCTGTGGAAAGTCGGTCATGGCTTCATTCCTGATCGACCACCATAGCAGAGAGGCCTCAGAAACCGCCAATGGGCCATGCGTCTGCTATTTCTTCTTCAAATCAGACAACCCAGAGCAGCAGGATGCAACATTCGCCCTCCAGGCTATTTTGCGTCAGCTCCTATGCAGGCAACCCCACCTTGTGGGCGTAGCAAGAGCCTGCTTGGAAGCCCAGACTTCAGACACGCTGGACGCTCTCTGGGCCGCTTTCATCGCCACGGCGGACTGTCTGACCACGAGAGAGACGATATGCTTTCTGGATGGCTTGGACGAGTGCGAACCACAGTCCAGGAAGAGACTGACCAGACTGCTTTCCAACCACTTTTCAGCTGTGTCTTGCCACACGAAGACCAAGGGACTTTGCCGACTCAAACTACTCATCATAAGCCGCCCAGATACATCATTCAAATTGGCCTTCGACAGATTGAATGCACCAAACGCTGCATCCCCGGCAGTTCCTCTGGTGACGGCTCATGAGTACGCCCCAGAGATCTCAATGATTCGTTTGAGGGGAGAGGACGAGATCGAATCGGTTACTGACGATGTTTCGATGGTCATCAAATCTGACATCTCCGAACTGGCACACCAAGGACTTCCACTAGAGATCCTGCAGGACATCGAGAGGCAACTCATTGCGCGCGCGGATCGCACTTTTCTTTGGGTATCTCTCATCCTCCAACTCATCAAGGAAAGAGTCGAGGCGGGGGCAACGAGGGGGGAGCTCTTCGAAATCCTCCAAAGCCGTGACATCGATGTCATTTACGAGGGGCTTCTGCGTTGTCGGCCGAATGTTCCCGGGGCAAGGCAACTGCTGGGTCTCATTCTCGGAAGTTACAGGCCGCTGACTGTTGAGGAGCTCAGTATTGGCCTGGCGGTGCGGCCACGCAGAAGCCTCGCCAACGTTGTCGATGGCAAGGTAAACTCCTGGAAGATATCCAGTCGAAGTTTGACGACCGCAACATTCCAGGACGTTGAAAACAACCTGGTCTTTCCCTACGAAAATCACATCAAGTCTCTCTGCGGTCACTTTGTTCGCATTGTCCGCAACAGCGTCTATTTCGTCCACGAGACAGCCAAAGAGTTCCTCCTATCCGAAGGCCAGCTGTATCAGGACCCGGCCGCTGACGCGGCATTATGGAAGGGTTCCATGAGAAGCGTGCACGCGTGGGCCACGGTCGTAGACATATGCGTTGCGTTTATCTACTGCTACGCATGTCCGGCCGAAGGTGGGCGGTTTGCGTTGATACCAGCAGCGCTGAGACCGTTTGTTCGTTATGCGAGTGTAACATGGCCGATCATGTTTCGAGAGGTAGCGAAAAGCCAGGATCTCGCACGCGACGGCATAGTCAACTACTACCACAACCTCTGCCACCCACGATTCCCGGGCTTCGACGAATGGGCGTCGATAGCATTGGGTGTCTCAAGAAACATCATCAGCGAGCATAAGAAAGTCATGTCCTTCGAAAACCTGCAGCATTACTGCATTCTAACGCTGTTGACATCGGGAGGCCACGACTCTGCGGACGAAGATGAAGAGCCGGGAAAATTCACTCCTGTGCCTTCGGGCGACCCTCTCCATGATCTTGAGTACTCACAGAACCCCGGCTCGTTGAGTAACCACAACTTCCCACTGAAGGTCGATCGAGAAGGGATCATTCGACTCGACCTCAATCAATCGCGGAATAGGGAGAAGCAAGGAGGCACAACCTCGTCGAGGCGACGAAGGGACGCAACGATGAGCAATATGGTTGATGCACCGAGGGGACCGGTGCCTAAAGCCCCTGGGGTCGTTGGAAGCGATGAAGGTATTGGAAGCTCTGGTTTCCAGAGAATCAAAGGGAGCTATTAGCCATCAAGGCTCTCGAGGGAACTTCCGCCCCGGATGGGGCATGTGCTGACGGTTTGCAATTGAACACTTCTAGAAAGTTGGATTGTCAAATATCCCCTGCCTTCCCAAGTCGATGTGGCGGATTTAGGTAGTATTTACAATGTTTTGTCAGCCCGTTCAGTTATTCTGAACCATCTAGGAGCATCGTGGCAAGCTCGACCGACTGCTTGGCCCTGACCAGGTCCCGTCAAGTCAAACCCCCAAAGCATCAAGTCAAGACCTCAAGGTAACCTTGAACAAGTAGTATATCTTACAACAGGCAGCTTCATCTACCCGCTACGCCAGTTCCCCTCCCTCAACCTCCCCCCCATCCTGCATCTCCAACAGCGCAGTAACAGCCGGCACAAACGCCGCCGCATGCCTAAACTCCCCCAGCTTCACCCTCATCAGATCCCACGCAAACAGCACAACCTGCTCCTTCGCCTCCCCCCCCTCTCCCGCAGCCACCTTTGCCGGCTCAACAAGGTTCGCCTTGGAATACCTCTGCGAAAAGTGCGTCAGCAGCACCCGTCTCGCCCGCATCTGCCTCGCCACATCCAGCGCCTCATCCATCGTCGAGTGCTTCTTCGCCTTGGCGTCAGACTGCTTGTCGCTGCCAAACGTACACTCGTGGATCAGCAGCGTCGCGCCGCGGGCGGCTCGTGCGAAATTGTGCGAGGGCCGACAGTCGCCTGAATAGGCAATCTTGAGCCCCGACGGCCATGTGAGGATGCCGGCGTACGAGTCGACGCAGTGCCGCACGTGGACGGCCTCGATGCTCTGCAGGCCGCTGGGGCTCCAGTCGATGGAGCGGTGGCCGCCCTCGACGGTGGTGCCGTTCTTGACGACGATGAGGCGGGGGTAGCCGATGTCTTGGACCATGGCGAACTCGGTGAGCCAGGTTGACAGTTGGTGGGGAGCGCAGATGGTGAGTTTGGCGTCGGGCTGGCCGTTGTCGCGGGTGATCTTGTTCCAGCGGGCGAGGACGCTGGCCAGGCCGAGGTGGTGGTCGGCGTGCATGTGGCTGATGAAGATGGCCTTGAGGTCGAGCATGGCGCGCTTGAACTCTTCGTCGCCGAGGGCGCGGCGGAGTTGGCCGTCGGTGCCCTCGCCGCAGTCGAGGAGGTAGCAGCCGACGCCGGGGACGCGGATGAAGGTTGACGAAACGTTGCGGTACTTGGCGGGCATGCTCGATCCCGTGCCCAGGGGAATGATGACGGTGTCGCGGTCGGGTATGTCCTGCTCGTCCTTCTCGACGGCCTCGAGGAACTCGGGCTGCTTCACCTTCTCCGCGGCCTCCTTGGCCAGCGCCTCGATCTTCGGTTCGAGCTGGGCCGCTTCCTCAAGTGCCGGGAAGGGGACCGTCTCCGACTCGTCGAACTGGTAGTTGGGCAGCAGCTTGGCGATCATGCCTGTGCGTCCCACGACGGATGATGGCACGGCGGCGGCAACGTCCTTGGACCTGTTGTTAAAGTCAAGGATGGGGTAGCGGTCGGGATCGACCCTGCCGAGGCTGGTCTGCAGAGCGGCGAAGGACTCATAGGTGATCATGTTGGGCGACACGTCGGGCGCCATGATGACGTGCTTAATGTCAGGTCTCTCCTTCATAAATGCCTGCAGGCTGGCATCTTCGAAGACGCCCCGGCCTAGCGACCAGTAGAAGATATGGACGCCATCCATCAGGTCGGCCGCCGCCCACTCAGGCCGAGCGAGGAGACCCTGAACGTGTCCGATCGTGGGCACCTCAAGAAGGGCGAAGCCGGTGCCCGCGATGCCCGGACCCAGCACCATGTCCGGGGTGACCGTGGCGCCGTCGGTGCCCTTGACGGACTCACCCTTGGTCAGCAGCTTGAAGTCCCTGACATCGACACCCAGGGCCTTGGCGGCCTTTGGGTCGAACTTGCCCCTGCGGCCATTGTTCTTGGCCACGTATGAGATGGATGTATTGTCCGGCTTGGTCGGCGGCAGCGCCGTCGTGCTGATCGACGGCCACGGCGCCCGCATCAGGACGATCTTGTCGGCGACGGAGGGGTCCTCGTGCGCCATCTTGCCCGTGTACCGCTCGAGGCCGTTCTCGCCGCGGACCCAGGGCCTGTCGGTGGCCTTGACGTCTCCGAGCCTCGTTTCGAATAGCCTGTCGAGTGCCCAGTCAGAGTTGAACATGGCGTCGGTCACGCCTCGGCAGATCTTCTTGGCCTCCGCCGCAGCTTCGGACCATCTCGGAGGGGGGCTTCTGCTCCTGCTCCTGCTTCTGCTCGCGCTAGCCGCACCTTCGCCAGAAGACTCAGCCATCATGTCAAAGGTGCGCTTGCGAGGCGGGGCCGTACCGTTCTCGGGGGCAGAGGCCGGTGCCGCGATGGGGATCTGCCAGACGCGCAGCGTATCGTCCGCCCAGTCTGGCTTTGAAAAGTCATGAGGCCCCTTGCCCTTGCGGGGGTCCTCGTCAAACTCGTGAACGTTGATGGGCACACCTGTTCGGAAGACAAAATTCCTCGACGTGGCGACGGCGTGTGTGAGGTTCCGGCCGCCAAAGACGTCGAAGCCCTTGTCGGGGACGTCGAGGAGGGGTCTCCCCTGATCCTTGCGCTGTTCATTCTTCTCCAGCAAGGACGCCTTTGTGGAGGCGAAGCTGTCTGCGACGGTGAGCATCATGCCCATGAGGCCGCCCATGCTGTCCCAGCCGACGGGGCCGGAGACGAAGAGGTTCTCCAGCTTGGTCAAGGAGTGGCCCCGCTGCACGTAGCATCTCTGCGTGCCCTGGCCGACGCTGCCGAAGTGGTATCGCCGGTGGTCGAAGTGTAGTAGCAGGCCGACGCCGCTGGTGTCGGCCGTCGGCGTTGACACGATGTGGACGCGGTTCGACATGCCGAGTATGTAGCCGGGCCCCAGTGAAGAGACAACAGGGGGTGTGGGAAGGTTGAGGTAGTCGGACCAGGCTGTTGTCGAAGCTTGCTGCTGCGAGGCGTGTTGGATGTCTTTGGAGACGCCGAATCTGGTGGGGAGGTTCTTTGCGCCAGAGGGCGATTCGAGCTCGGGAGCGGTGTTTCGGGAGCTTTGTTGCTTTGGCTTCCGAATGGAGGGTTTTCTTGTTTGAAAAGGACCGTCCTTTGCTGCCGGCAGACGTTTTCGGGGACGTGTCTTGTCGCGTTCGATATTCTTCAAGATGGGCTCGGTGATGGTCGCAAAGGAGGCGGCAGCGTAGAGAGGGAGAAGCCTTGTCGGATCACGGTTACCGGCACGTCGTGTGGTAAGGCTTCGGAGGATGATCCCCTCCCACTTCATGTGCGCTGGGTTGTGGTCTTTTCTCGAGGCGATTGGTGGGGTACGCGAGGGGCCAAATGCGCTTCTCGCCGATGGAGTCACCTCGCCGCATCGCGACGTGCCAAAAAATTCCAAGTCGAGCCATGTCGCGATAAGCTGCGATAAGATAAGAGCTACGCGATAAGCAAATACATCGTGGGGACATTGGGCTTTGGTGTTTCGACACACACAGCAACAACGTGAGGTACCTAGGTATGCATGTACGTAGTAAAGTCAGTCGATGTATCAGGTCAATCAACACCGTTCATCGACATCTTCCAATCGGCAATGCTTCAAGTAGGTGTGTAAGGGGTATCATTACGTGATCATCAAGTCCGTCTAGTTCTACAACATGTGAATGGAGTCCCGCGCCTGCGCCTGGCCAAACAATCCGTTCGTCTTCTCAGTGCCTCGCACCCGGTCGTCCTCAGCTCAAAGCCCCGATGGACACGGATGGTGCCGCAACAGCTCCTCTCCGCACGCCGCCCCCCTCCTCGTCAGCATCATGGCCTCCCTCTCCCTCGTCTGCTCGTCGCTCTCATTCGACTCAACAGAGCTCGACGAGTCCCGTCTACCAACGTAGCTGAAGCCCGTCTTCATCTGCGCCGAGGGCTCCATGTTGTACAGCTCTCGCCTCTTGGCGGGCTTCTCGGTGTGCTTTCCCGCGTGGGCCATTTTCGACAGAGTATGTATGTGTGTAGTAGGTATTTGTTTCACCGCGAGATATGGGTGTGCTGCGGCCTCGTCACGCTCGGTGGCAGCTTGTAGCCGAGCCAAATGTCCGTGTCTGCCGATGCCTTTGCCGTGGCGATGTGCTGGGGGAAGCGGCTGCGAAAGGTGACGACACCAGGGATGAGAGCGATGCCGCCGACAAATAGAAGAGTCGATGGGGATGTGCCGAGGGTGCGGATGACGGTATTCATTGCAGGGTGGTGGAGGTGCAGATTAGGAGGATGGATGTCTTGGAAAGACAACCGAAGAGAGGTCCTCGCGAGTCTCTCTTATAGTGTGCTAACGTCGGTGTGTGTGTGGTCGTGCACTGGCGCTGAAGCTTTGACAGGATCCTGTGAAACGTCCGTGGCCTGTTGTCTCCAAGCCAGGCCTCGTGTTTTGTTTGGGGTTCTTCCGTCTTTTTATATCCCGTCCCAAGACGGGAGTCGTGTCATGGCTCGTCTGGCCGGCGCCATGGGGTTAAGCCTATCCTCCGATACCAGGCTCGGCGTCCTTGGCTCCCATGCCGCATCTAACGCCATTTGCGGGCTTCGGATTTTGGAACCTGGGCACACCGGGGGGCCGACCGAACCCGGACTTTTCGAGAGTCATCAGCCCCGGCCGCCATTGTTGATTATTCAGACGACGCGATCTGCAGGAGACCAACCCTCCGATGACCTTCGCTGCAGTTCTCAAGGGATCAGGTTGACCAGGTCTGTGCCCATCACGATCATCTCCTCATTTCCCACCTCCCGCGAAAGTACCTGATCGTCGGGCAACACCTTGATCGTCGAACTCTACAAACCGACCGGGCAGTGCAGCCCATCACTCTGTCACATCTCGTCAGCGATCCCCTCTTGCCACAATCGATGCCACAGCCTCCCCCCCGTCTGTGTCACGGGACCGCTCCGAGTCAGGCCACGGCGCGGGGAAGTTGGTGGCCAGGCCGGTCGTCGCAAAACATCAGGCGAGATGTGGTCGGAGGTGCGAAGAGACTTTGCTACTCGTGTCCTGTCCTTCTGCGGGGTCGGACCGAGCGAGTCATCAGTGCTGTCTGTCGCTGTCGTTGGTCGTCGTTTCGGCGGTGACGGACGGGGAAAAGCCCCCGGCGTCCGAGCCGCTCGCCCCGGGACTTTCTGTGCTTGTAAATCAACGTCCCCGACTCGCCAAACCCCGCGGTGTCCTGCGTTTGATCCCATGTCATGTCGAGGCAGCGCCCGTTTGTCGCGGAGTCCCCGGCATTGATTTCGATTTAGAGTCCTTCTTGGCTGTCATGTTTTGTCATCACGGCCCCCTTTTCGCAGTGGATGAAGCCAGCCCCAGACGTCGTGGCCAAGAGGAGGGCACCCGGATTTAGAAGGCTCTGATGCCGACAGCGTTTGAGGGAACCAGATCGACGAACGTCCCCCCGGGAGTGAGGTCGTTTCAGGGGCTCGGGCCCCGGAAGTGATAACTTCTGCTGGCACGGGCGATCTAGATTGATTGTCACACCAGGACATTGAACGACATCTCCCAGCTTATCTTTTCTGTGTTATATTACTCCCGTGATAAGAAATCGTCCCAATTCCACCGATTCGTCAGAAGCAATCATGACGATACACGTCAACACGCCTATAAACATTACATATTAAAACCTTGTCTTCACTAGACTGTGGCATCATCATGCCAGCGTTGCCTCGTGTTGCCCCTAGTTCCCTCCGTAGGTAGTGCACTTGCCCGCCCCGCTGACGTTCTTGTTCACCTTGAGGCAATCGGCATACTGCGCCTTGCACTTGAGAGTGGCAGTGCCGAACGAGTCCTTGAAGAGGCCGAGGAGGAAGCGCTTCTCGAGCGCCGCGGGGTTGGGCGACACCAAAGCGCCCGTCGCGCCGGCACTGCGCCGGCTCTTCCGGCCCTTGCCCCAGGAAGAGCAACCCTTGGCGTAGACGTCCTTGCACGAGTCGAACTGCTCCTTGCACGCGTCGGCGCAGGCTCCTGGCACCTGCGGCCGCTTGTAAGGCTTGCACTTGCGCGAGTCGGCATGCCAGTACAGCTTGAACGGGTTCTGCTTCCAGTCGTCGGCGAGGTCGTTACATGAGACGAAGGGGAGCTCGACATCGCCCACGGGCTTGCCAGGTCCGTAGCCGTAGAGCCTGTTGGTTGGCTGGACGCAGATATTGGTGGGCTCGGGGACATCAGGCGTGGGGGGGACCGTCGTGGTCGTTGCGCACGGCACTGTCTTGGTTGTCGTCGTGGGCTTGTTGCCTCCCTTCGGGGGCTTCTGGGAGAAGCACTCCTTCTTGGAGCACGACCCGGTCTTGCCCTTCTTGCACTTAGATGAGCAGTAGGTGTTGACGCTGCTGCACCACTTGCCAAAGTCGAAGCACTCGAGCGCAGCCGGCCATCCTGCATACTTGAGGCACGAGGCTACCTGAAGCTTGCACTTGGCCTTGCTGACGAGGCACGAGCCAAGGTCGCCAAAGTCTGGCAGGGGGCTGCTGCACCACTTACCACAGCAGTACTCGTCCTTAGGAGGTGTGACAATCTCGGTGGTGCAGACAGCCGGCTTGCTCGTGGTGGTTATTGGGGCTTTCGTGGTCGTCGTGATGGGAGGTGGTGTGGTGACGGGAGGATACTGGTCGGTTGTCGTCTCGGGAGGTGCCTGAGTCGCGGTGCTTGTGGAAGCAATTGTCGACGAAGTAGAGGAAGTCGAAACAGGGAGGGACGGCTCCTCATACGGGGGCTCGGGCTCATGACCACACGGCTCAAGAGATTGGAACTCCTTGGCCAGGAAGATGTTGATGCGGCTGCGCCCACCGCACTGCTGCGAGGCATCCCCCTTGCAGGGCATGTTGCACTCGCCGACGTCGACCTTCTGGGTGTCATTGGCCAGAACAACGCCGCACCAGCACTCTTGTCCGAATTCAATACCGGCAAAGGGGAAACCACCGTCTCGACAGGCAGAGAGACACAGATCAGGAGTCATCTGGGCGGCGTCGAGCTGGTCCTGGGGCCAGGAGAGGGTACGGCCAGCAGAAGTGCTGCCAGTCCAGCAGCCCGTGTCGACATAGTTTTCGACCTCGATGTCGCTGGCCGGGGGGAAGGTCGGGTCGGAGTAGAGGGACATGCTCTTGTCGCCGCCGCAGTACTCGTCTTTGTTGCCGTTGCACTTGAAGGAGCACTTCGAACTGTCGAGCTCGTCGCCTTTGACGGTGTTGCCGCAGTAGCAGACGCCGCCATACTCGAGTCCGGCGTAGCGGTAGCCGTTGCCTGGATTGTCAGCAAGATGCAACGATAGGAATCGGTATTGACTCCCTTACCCTTGCACTCAGCGACGCACTTCTCGGTGGTCATGTCCTTGGAGCTAGTGGACGAGCGGTAGTTGAGGGACTTGCCGTCGACGTTGGCAAAACATCCAGTGTAGAGGAAAGGCTGGAAGGGGTCGACACAGGGCGGCAGCTCAACATGCCACGCCTGGGCGGTAGAAGCGAGAGTAACGGCCGCAAGAGCGGCCCAGGCTCGGATGGGAGCCATGATGGAAGTCCAAGCGAGAGACTGAGATGTGGAAACGAGAGGACGGTTCTCTGTGAGAGGAGCACGGAGAAGAGTATTAGTGGTAAGGCGCTGCCGCTTGAGAAGAAAGGCGCGTGAAGAGAAAGAGGGAAACATCATATTCGGGTCGCGAGCAAGGGGGGATATATAGTCATCCGGTGGAGGGTGCCATTGGTGAGATTGACATGCGAGCGGCACTTCAGGCATATGGGCCACTTGACCCTGGCCAAGAGATATCGTGAAGGTGCGGACGCCACCGGCAGGTCGACGGCGGACGGTTCAGGATGCGACGTTGCGGTGACAGCGTAGCGCCAAAGACCAGGGCCTCGCCGGCCAAACTGCCGCGGCAGCGCAGCCTCCATGACAGGCCAAATCATCTACACTGGTAGGATACGATGTTCTCGGCAGTCGACGGCGTTCTCAGGAGGACGGTGGATGGACGAAAGAGGTCTGAGCATCAGATGGGTCTTGCTGGTGATGAGGGCACAAGCCGAGGCGAGGCGTGATGCCGAGGAGCCAGCTCCTGCACGGCATGTCCGTCGACGTCGAGCTGCAGGCGGGGGGCCTCGGCAGCTTGGCTCAGCTGAAAGAAAGCGCCTTGTGTAAGTGTAGCGAAGTGGTGGGTGAGCAATATCGAGTGCTCTTCTGAGCTGTGGAGGGACAAGCCGCGGGGTGGACGGGGCGGACGTCCTTCGCCTGGTATGACAAAGAGAACGGCAACACAGCGCCATGAACCGGCAGGCTGGACATGGAGATGGCGAGCTTGGCCGCGCGATGTTCGGAGAGAAAATTAACGAGACCAGTGACGGCAAGAGGGAATGTGGTCAAGGATAGAAGAAATGCCCGATCAGTCGGTGTGGGGACTTCCCAGCCCTGATCGGGATGGCCGCTAACCACAATGCCACTCAGGGGCGTCCGGTGGCAGCAAGAGGCCGTTGAGGGCCAAAGTGTTCCTGCATTAGTGCCTGCCACAGCGCCTGTGCCCCTCCACCCGATGGACATGTTCAGCTGAGGGGAGGAGCGACCGGCAGGCGCCTTCCTCTGCACAGAGAGAAGGTGTGGTTCGTGAGATCAATATTGTGACCCTGCCTTCCCTTTGCCTGTCAACAACACCATCAACATCATCCATCACGGCCACAGCCTGGACGATTTGCTGCACTGCAACGACAGAACATCATCGTCATCACTGCCCTGCGAAAAAACTTGCTTATCTTCGACGCGACTGCCACATGGACGCCCACTTCGTTCCCTTTGACCTCTGCTCCGCCCACAACGCCAGGACATCGGTGCACTTGGCGCTCAATGTGACGCTCAATTGTCGAAAAGGGGCGAGACGCTGCAGGCAATATCGGTTTGCCAAGTGAACCACCCTCACTTGGTGGCTTTCCTCCGTAACACGAAATTTGGCTGCTGCCGGCCCTTTTCAGCGGCAGCCATCTCTTGGCCCGAATCATCCTCGTGCAGAACATCTGGTCGGCACGTGAGAAGGGACAGATACCCTGCAGAATGTTTCCCGGCATCTTTCGAGAAAATGCTAGCCACCGGCCCAGTACCGTCACCGGAAAGCAAACACCGCGTTTCAAAACGCCGAACCTCAGCTTTCATCGAACCAAAAGCCTTGGGACTGTCTTCCAAGCCTCCAGACCTCATGAACGGATCATCGGCCGGGTGTCGTCCGTTTGCTGTGCACAGGCTGCCGAGACAGCCCGCGCCTACGCTTGCTAGCGTCGCTCAGGTGGTCCAAGAAAGACGGCCGCTCTTCGGGAGGATGGTGTCGTCGAGCTGTCATCTTTCGCCAGCCACAACCGCAGCTGCCGGTTGTCCAAGCCTGTTGACGATCGAGAGCTGTCAATCACTTCGGAACTGCCCTCTGATGCGGCCTTGCTCCTTCGAAGTCAACCTGGAAATCATGCATTCCGTACACCATCCATGCTTTCTTAGCGGGCGGCCAAAGACCAGAGACTGCGGGAAGTTGTCGATCCTGGGGAGATCTGCGCCTCGACGATCAGATCCCAGCCCTATGGCGCAGCACGCAATCCAGACGCGAAGAACATAATCGCCTTGCCCCAACGAAGGCTCGGCCGGCCGGCCAGGCAGGACCGAAAAACCGGACGGCAAGGTGTTTGTGTAGTTTTTGAAAAGTACGGGCGCCTCCAACGGCCAAGTTCTGGACTCCTTCCTTTTCTGCTTTCAATTACGAACACCGCAGGCTGGGCTGCGAGCAAGCCAATAGCGACGCCTATTCTTTCCATGGGCACTTCGCCCGAGTGGAGGCGCCGCTGTTAGCGATCGTGGCGCAGGCTTCATCCAAGAGAAACACGCAAGCCAGGATCGGTCACGAGCTTCTCCAGTGGACACTCCTGAGAGGCACGACGAGCACGATGGCTCGATACCGACTGATGCTCGGCCTGGGCTCGCCCGTGGTAGCCTCAATCCCGGCCAGCCACTTGGTCGACTTTGGCACCGAAAGCGCAAGAATGATGCGCCCGGCTCAAGTCTGGCATCCCATCTTGAAATCGGACGCACACCTCAGTCTGCTCGTACAGAGGATCCAGGCCTGATGGAATGCCCATGGAAGACTGGCTCCCCTGTCCTGCAACTACTCGATGGCCAGACTCTGACAGCCTGATTTGGAATCTGCAACTACGCATGCGTACCTTGTACAGAGCCCGTCTTGTAACGCGAGCTGAACCGTGACACCAGCGTTCGGGCCGCGGAAGGCCTACTCTTCGTGGACACCATGCTACGGAAGGCAGGTGCCTCTTTGCCCCTGTGCTTGTCTCCCCGCGCTCGTCTTCCTGCGCCCGTCTCCCCGCAACATCTACAACGCCAATAGGCTAATTAGCTGATGAATACCAGGGCCCTCGCATGCTGTCGCCCGAAAGTCACACAGCCTCTCAGGCTCGCAAGGCCTCCTGCGCCCAGGCGGGCCTCCCGTCATGCACGTCGGCTGAGGCAACGCCCGAGTTATATGCATGCCAGCAATTTAAGCGACTTATGATGATCTTCAACCATGCAGAGGTCCACGCGAAGGACCGCGATCCCGGACGGCAAAATTGAAGATCAAGGGATTTCTATACGGCGTATGGTTCTAGGACCCTGTGGCCAAGCGGCACGCCGCAGGGCTGTGTGGTGCCCGGCAGGGCTCGAGGCGTGACAGGCAAGGATGTGTCTACACACTCCCATATATATAACGGGCTGCTGGATCACCAAACGACAATGAACTCGTCGACGATTCTCACCACTATCACCGACATTCCACCATGGTCGTCTTTTCCGTGTCCCCTACCGCCTCGTGGCTGGCTGCGGGCCTCTGTGCCATCAGCCAGATCCAATCGGTCTCTGCAATGCTGCCCGGTGCTCCTCACAGCAGCAGCGGCGGCGGTGGCCTCCACAGGCGTCAGTTCCAATTCCCCGACCATAAGTGGGCAGCGGTGAGTGATCGATGTATCAGAATCACACACAGGGCAGCAGTCTCATGCCTAGGTTCATCACGCAGATCAAGCCCAGCAAAGAGCTCGAGTGGCAGCCATGCTACACGGACGACGACCCGACTCTCGTGTGTGCCCGACTGATCGTCCCCATGGACTACGAGAACTGTGCCTCGAACCAGACAGTCACGCTTGCCGTGATCAAACGTCCTGCCCAGGACACGGAGAACTACCTTGGCCCGGTGTTCATCAACCCTGGCGTATAATTGCCCTTGAATAATGGTTTTACACGCTCATGCTGACACTTTGTCTGTAGGGCCCTGGCGGGAGCGGTGTCGACTGGTTGGCGATGGGTGCCGAAATTCTTCATCGTCGAGTCGGCGTCAACCATGTGGGTTGCAAAGGACACTTCGTATAGGAAGCCCACACTGACAAAGGCTTATAGGATTTGATCAGCTGGGATCCCAGAGGAGGTGAGTGCCACCCTATCTCCCCATTACGTTTTGGAATAATCACTGACGCTTTTTATCATCAGTGGGAAGAACCACCCCCAAGCAGGCATGCTGGGCCAACGGCCAGCGCCGTGCCATCTGGAACGAGAAATGGGCCGAGCTTGATACCTTGGCCGAGTTCGATGACCCTAATTGGATCAGACAAGTGATTGAACAGTACAAGTACGAGCACAAGGCCTGCGAGGATATGCTTGGTCGTACCGGCATTCTCAAGCATCTACATACCGCAGCTCACGCCCACGACTTGGACCGTCTCCTCACCGCCACTGGCAACAGCATGATGCGCTTCTGGGGAGTCAGCTGGGGCAGCGTTCTTGCGACATACTACGCCTCCATATTCCCCCACAAGGTCGAGCGCATTGTCAGTGAAGGTAAGTTATGCCCTGGTAGACCACAGTACCACAATTTCCTAACGTGTGCTCGATAGCGAACGTCGACGTCCGTCATTGGGTGCAGGGCGGCCTCGTCACCGAGCTTGATGATGCCTCACGGCACTTCGACTACCTCTACAGGACCTGCGCCGCCGACAAGGACTGCCCTCTGCACGAGCCCACCGCTGAGGGTGTTAAGCAGCGCCTGGATAAGATCCTCGATGACCTCGCAGCTCGCCCCATCGTGAAGTGGCGAAGTGGCACCTACAGCCCACTCCCCTATCTCTACACGATCGCACACGCCAGGTCTGAGTTGGACATGGGCTTCCGCGAGACAACCTACTTCCTGAGAAGTGTCGTGCAACAGCTTGCTTCACTTGAGTGGACCCTCGGCCAGACAAACTGGGACCATCTCGACGGCTGGTCCGAGAGGAGCGCCCTCGGAGACCCGGAAGCGTCCGCCGAGTTCATGGACGTGAGGCGCTGGGACGCATACGACCCGGACTATCGCGTGAGGGTGCTCAGGTCCGAGGAAATCACACAGTGCAGTGACTGGCCCGAGCTGAACCTGGATATTGAAAACGTCCAGTCCGAGGTCAAGGAGGCCCTGGCCATCTCGCAAACCGGCGGACTCAGCGCCATGTGGAAGGTGTGGTGCGCCGGCGCGACGCGCCCCAAGAAGCGGTACGAGGGTCCTTTTGGCGGCAACACCAGCTTCCCCATCCTCTTCCTCAACAGCTGGGACATTGTCACGCCCGTCGTGTCTGCCTTCCGCAACTCCGAGATATTCCCGGGCTCCGAGGTCGTCACCTTGGATGCGTACGGCCACGGCGCCACGATGGAGAGCGACTGCATCAACGCCCACGTGTACGCGTACTTCCAGAACGGAACCATGCCCGAGACCAACTCGACGTGTGCCGACATCCCCGACATCAAGTATGGATGGGGCGACTGGGAGGACAGCGCCCCCGAGGAGGATGAGGATGTCTTCCCTGCGGAGGATGGGCCGCTGAAGGGAGGTATCAGGAAGAGGGGGGTAAGCCCCTCGGCTGAGGACCTGTATGATAAGATTCGGAGCCGCGAGTCTCGTCTTTGGAGCATCTAGTTTTGCTTTGAGTCCAGATAGACAGGCGCCCCGCTGCTGGCTGGGCGTTTGCATAGAGTGATGGACATGCGTGCTCTACCACTAGTCTGACGTTACATCTCTTCAAGCTAGAAAAGGGACTTCAGCCATAGTAATAACATGCTGTTGACCAATCTAGACATATTGCCTGTATTGGTGTGTCTGCGGACTTGATGCTGGTGACAGCCTACAGGGACAAGTCCAAAACATCACTCCCATCACTCCTTACAGGTGTCCTTTAGCGTCATGCATCTGAGGCAGCCAGAAAAGTAAGCCTGGAAAATAGTCAAAAGACCCCCTCGGGCATCCTGCTATGCAAGAATCTGGAGGGGTAGAAAACCGCCCAGCTGTGGGCAAATTTTACTTGGGCACAAGGAATCACCCCCTCGCCATGTCAACAATACACCAGGATTGTTACCGCTAAACTGCGGTCGCGTTAGGACATCGACGGCTGTAAAAGGCAGGGAAATTCAGCGGGTTATAAGGGAAGGTACGCGTCGCATGCATGCTGCGTTGTGGCAGCCTGACGCCTCTTATCCGAACACCGGGGCATCCCGGCCAGACACCACCAACACATCAACATCACAACCACACCACCAGAGACCAGACGTAACGTGCAATGCCATACTCATTCTAGACTGGACTCCCCAGCTTCCTCTAGTATATCGGGAAGCCTTGCCTCTAAAGTACACCCGGAAAACCAGGGGACAGGGGGCGCTTGCTGGACATGGGAAAAGGGAGCAAAGACTCGGGTTCGTGCAAGGCATATGTGTGTGTGTTCGCGAGATGTAGGGAAGAAAAACACAACATTAAAATAGACAACCAAGGCCGTGAAACTCCGATGCAGCTTTTGTTCCATGCGACCCTGCTACCCATGGCCGCGCTGGACCCGGACCCTGTTTAACCCTTTGCTTTCCCGCTGGCCCCTCATCCTCCCGCACACAACCGCGGCGACCGTTTCTCTCTTCTCTTCTGATGATCCCGGTTGTGCGTGGAAAAACTCGACGCTTCTTATTCTTCTCTGAATCTTCCTTCGCTTCTCTCTCGCTTCGCTCAACCTCAACTCTTCTTGCTCGGGCCTGCCGCGGCAGGCCGGCTGACGGGAATTCCAACGCTGGAGGAAGGGTATGTGACGACGGCGGCGGGGGGGCTCTACGACCGGCCCTCGCGGAGGTGGCGGGGCACCCACTTGCCGGCACCGCCCGAGGGCTTGAGCTGCTCGGCGGCGGGGACGGGGGACTCGGTGCGCTGGGGAGGGGCGTCGCCGCGGCCCGAGGCGGTGCGGCCCATGGGGGCGCCGCCGGAGGCTGACCGGTAGGGGGCCGAGGCGGGAGGGGGCGTGCTGCTGTCTGGGGTGCCCTTGGCGGCCTCGCGGTCGCGCCAGCTCGGCCTGTTGCCGCTGCCGGCGAGGGCGAGACGGGGAGGACCGCCGCTGCTGGGACGGTCGCTGGAGTCGGCACGCTCCATCGGCGGCGCGGCCTGGCGGGGGGCGGGTGCGGGAGGGGTGTTGTCGGAAGCCTCGCCGGCGGGCTTGGCGGCCTCCCTCTCGCGCCACTTGCCGGCGCCGGGAAGGTTGAGGGGCCTGCGACCCTCGGAGCTGGGCTCGGCGGGGGCGGCGGAGCGGATGGGCGCGGCAAAGGCCTTCTCCTTCTCGGCCTTTCTCCTGGCGAGGGCCTCCTCCTCGCGGCGGGCCTGCATGGCGGCCTTCTCGAGGCCCTCCTGGCGCTCGCGGTCGCGCTGCTCCTTGAGGCGGGCCATCTCGGCGCGCTTGGCCTCGGCGCGGGCCTCCTGCTCCTCCTTCTCCTTGGCGGCGCGCTCCTCGGCCTCGCGGAGAGCCTGCTCCTGCTCCTCGCGCTCGCGCTTCTCGCGGAGCTTGCGCTCGCGGTACTCCTTCTTGCGCGCGGCGATCTGCTTCTCCAGCTCCCTCTCGGCGTCGCGGCGACGCTTCTCGAACTCGTCGCGGCGGCGCTCGTGGAGGTTGGCGCGGAACGACTCGTAGTGGGGCATCAGCCTGCTGAGGCGGTGCTTCAGCTCGACCGACTCCTTGTGCTTGGCCTTAGACTCCTTGAGGGTCTGGGCCTTGGTCTGCTCGTAGATCTCGCGGTCGCGCTTGATCTGCGCGTCGTAGTCCTCGCCGAGCTTCTTGACCTCCTCCTTCCTGAAGGCGCGCTCGAGATGGTCGATGCGCTTCCAGACGATGCGGAGCTTCTCGTTGACGTCGTTCTTCTCGCGCTCGAGCTGAGCGACCTTCATGGCACGGATGACGTTAGGATCGATGTTATCGAGGTCCTCGAGATCCAGGTCGATATCCTTGGCTGACAGCTTGAGGTCCGCGATCTGCTTCTTCAGCTCGTCCTTGCGCACGCGGTCGCGGTCCGCCTTCATGCGCCTCTCCTCGCGCTCCTTCTGCTCGTTGGCGAGGCGCTTGTCCTCCTGCTCCTGCAGGATCTGCTCGCGGAGACGCTTCTGGCGGGCGGTCTCGCGCTCCTTGCGGGCAAGGATCTCGGACGCCTCGTCCTTGCGCTTCTGAATGGTCTCCCTGCGGCTGATGATGGCAAGGTTCTCCTGCTCGGCGCCGGCCTTGGCGCGGGCCAGGGCGGCTTCCCTCGCATCGACGCGGGACTGGTTGAAGCTGGGGTCGATGTAGAAGCAGGTGGTGTAGACGGCCTTGGCGAGGCGGGTGAGCTGCGAGCGCACAATCTCCGAGGGGGTGCTCTGCAGGCGCTGGACGGCGCTGCCGTCGGCCTCGGCGGAGCCGGCGCCGGCACCGGCGTGGGCGGCCTTGGATGACGAGTAGACGTCGTTGTCGAAGCTGAGGACGCCGCTGGAGTGGTCCATGCGGATGGACAGGTCACCCTTCTTGTTGGCGTTCATGATGAACTTCTCGATAGTGCCCCTGGTGACCTGGAAAGGCTCGGGGAACTGGGCCAGGCCCTCGACGAAGGACAGGTCGACCGTCTCGTACACCTGAGACAGCTGCTGGAAGAGACGGGTGAGGATGACCTGCTGCAGGGGCAGGACGTACTTCTGCATCTCCTCATCGGTGCCGATCTTGGCGAGAATGGGGGAGATCTTCTTGCAGATGGAGAGGGGGTGGAAGTCGACCTCGAGAATGTTGTAGAGCTCGCGAATCTCGGGGCGGGCACGCTTCAGGAGCGACTTGGACAGGGCGTCGCGGAAGAGGCCGGCACGGGTGGGAGCCTGGGCCATGCCAAGAAGGTGAGTCAGACGGGCGTTCTTGTTCTTCTTGGACTCGTCAAAGTCGACCATGGCGCCGCGAGACCTCGTCGTGCTGATGACGGGGATGGCGAGGGCGGACAGAAGGACGAAGGAGGCGGCCTTCTGGAGGTCGGCGTCGGTGGCCGGGGGGTTGTCCGACTTCTTGCCCTGGCCGGAGGCGACGAGGGCGGCAGACTGGCGCAGCAGGGTGTAGTAGCGCGACCAGGCGGCGGCGTGGAAGAGGTAGTTCTCGCCGACGAGGAAGATCCTCGTGAGCTTCTCGTAATAGTTTGCCATCATGACGTTCTTGGGAGGGCGCTTGCTCAGGTTGAGGAGGGTGTGGATGTCCTCAACGGAGCGGAAGGCCTCCTGCCAGAGCTCGAGCTCAACAGCGACGTTAAGCTGCTGGAAGCGAGTCTCCAGGTGGCGCTGGAGGGTGTCGGGGTCGCTCAGGTTGATGGCGTGCATCTGAGTCGAGTACTTGGCGGCAGTCTGGACATGGTTGCGGAGGAGCTCGCAGAGGCGGCGGAACTCGGTCTTCCTGGCGTACTTGAGGCAGAAGTCGAAGGCCTGGAGGGCGGTGCTCTGGTAGAGGGTCTCGAGCCTGGCGTTGTTGCGCAGGATGTCGAGGACGGTGCGGTATGCCTCCCAGAGGAACTTGAGCCAGGGGGTGACGATGGCACGGTCGGTGCGGTCGCGGGACACCTCGCCGGAGACGGTGGCGAGGAGGATCGACTCGGGTGTCTCGCTGGCCTCGAGGTCTTCGACGTTGTCGGAGGGGTTGGTAGCCTCGAGGGTGGACTGGACCTCGTCGGCCTTCTGCTGGGCGGTGGTGACCTTGTCGGCAGCGAGTTCGATGAACTTCTTGAGAACCAGCTCGATGGTGGCGACATTGGTGTTTTGGCTGATGTTCTTGTACTGGTAGAGGGCGTCCTTGGCCAGCTTGCCCTTCTTCTGCTCGACGGAGAGCTCGACGAGCAGGAGCATCACCGGCTCCAGGGAGACGATGGGAACATTGCGAGAGCGCTTCGAGGTGATGTGCTCGTGGAGGATGGTCAGGGCGGCGGAGGCTTGGTTGACGCCGATGAGTTCGTGGGCGCGCTTGAGAACATTCTCAGGCTTCGCGTGAGGTGGAGGAGGCTATGGATGATGTCTGGTTAGTGACTGCTTCCAGGAGGAGGCCTTGCTTGGGGCCTTGGTCGGTCGTGATGACGCGGGTGGTGGTGGTGTGTGGTGTAGGGAGGGGTAGCATCTCGCTTGGGTGGCTCTTCTTCGTTGTGCGTCTCGGGAGGGGGTCGGATCGGGGTCGGAATGGCGGACTCACCATGATGGGCAGCTTCCTCTCCGAAAAGGCGAATAGTTCGCGAGATGATCGAGGTGAGGTGCAGCGCAAGCTTGGGGACGCGAGCGAGAATCGACTTGGCTGCCGCTGCGGTTGTTGCTGCGTAACTGCGTGAGGCACCAACTGGAGGATTTTTTCTCAAAATGATGTGTGGACGCTGGCGAGGGGCTTTGCTCCGTAACGCGCACGGGCCACATCCGAACCTTGGAAACCGGGATATCACGTGATTGGTCGTGGGGTCGAGCGCGAGGCTTAGGCTAGTGTGGCTGGTGAACTGAAGCGGGTGCTTCGTGGCTTGTGTGGTGATGAGGTCAGCAATTCTTGGGGAGGTAGGTTGCTTGGCCGCCGGGTGCCTCGGCCGGATGATGGGAACTATCGAAGCCCAGTTCTTTAGCAGACAGGCTATCTGGTGAATTAAAACGGCCGAGCCTCGTCAGCTGCAGATTTCCCGGCAGATCTAGCTTGGGCTTGCAAGACACGACTCGGCAAGTGAACGTTAGATGGGCTGGCTGGCGGACCGCCATTGTCTCGTCGTCCCCGGATGGTGGAAGCTCTCGACGGAGCATCTTGCGGCCACTGCTCCTCCTTCCGGGTGTTGCCTGAACGGTTGACATCCGTCCCGTGATGAGCAGTTTGCGGCCCCCGCCGCGGCACTATGGAAGAAATGGTGCGTAGAATTGTGAACGGTCATAGTAGGAGCATTTATTGACTGGTTTTGTGGAGAGCCGGCCTCCAAGCGTAAATTATGGCAGCAGCAACAGTGGCCAACGAAAGATCCCCCAGCACCAATCTGAGTCTGGTCCAGTGTCTTTGCTCTCAAGGTGGACGGGCGCGCGGCGCTGATCATGTGCGAGATTGATGCTTTTCCCGCTGTCGATCTGCCGTCGCAGCAGGCGAGCGAGAAATATTTCGACGCGACTGCCGCGACACCCCTCCTCCCCCTCCCCGAATCTGGTCATATGTCTCGCACCTCATCTTCCTACCTACCCACTCAGCCAGATTCATCTCTCTCTCCCCCCGTCTGCCCCTTTCCTCAGGCCTCAACTGCCCCCCGAACCGATGGACTCCTCCTGGGGTGAAACCCGACACGGGGGAACAATGGCGCTGGCCCCCGGCCGAGGATCCAATTTTGCGGCCAATCAAGCGTAATCTCATTTTTGCTGCATCGGGCCATTCCACCTCCAGTTGCCCTCACTTTCCGGCTAGCGCGCTAGTGCCCCACCGTCCCGTCGTCTGGGACCAATCCGCGCCCTCTGCTGGCATGATCCTGGCCCGGTCCCCCGAAATTTTGCCTTTCCCTGGCGGCGCCCAGCACCGGCCCTGCAGCAGTGGCCGCAGGGCAGCACTGGGAGTCGCAAGCAAACAGTGGAGTATCCCGCTGAGCTTGCCCGCTGCAAGCTCGCCCGCCTCCCCCAATCCGGCGGGCGCTCGCTGGACCTTCCCGCTACCGGGAGCTGGCTGGCTGGCACCTCAGGAAAAAAGCACTTGGGCCGGCGCACGGGCAGGCACTCAGGGCAGTGGAGGGCCTCTGGGGGGGACCCAAGCTGCCCCCGCTCTCCCCTGCGTCCCGAACAGGCAGGGTTGCTTCTTCCTCCTGCTTGCTGCTGCTTGCCTCGCTTGCTTGCCCCGTCCCGTCTCTCTTGTGTCCGTGTTCCCATTCCATCCCCTTCCTTGACCCCGTCACTCTCAACACCAACCCACGGCCTCGACGAGCAGGAAATCGCACACGCTGCACGACACAGACAAACCCCGCGTCCCCTCGCCGACTCGCCGACATTCTTTCCTTTGTCGCCCGTCTTCTTCGATCACCCGCCTTCTCGTGGCCCGACGACTCGATTGCCAGCTGCTGTGTAAGCCCTCCTCTTCTTCCCGGCCGACCATTCCCCAAGCCCAAGCCTGCCTACCCCCCCTTCTCCCCCCCTGAGACCAGTTGGTCGCCCCAACGACACACCCCGAGCTTGCTCTATTCATCCGGGCTCTCAATGCAATTCAATGCCTCTTCGGGACGCTTGCCTGCACCCAATCGAACCCCTCGGTCGCGACACTGTCGGATGCGTAGCTAGTCTTGTCTCGTCGAGGCGGACGCAGCTCTGCGAACCTACCACCCTACCTACACACGTACTGACTCGACCCGACAATGGACAGACCCGATAGCCAGCAGCCATCAGAGCGTCGTCTCTCCCGCGAATCCCAAGAACCGGAACAGTTCCATCTATCAGCCTATCCCAAGAAGGATTCAAAGGGCCAGTCGTCAATCGCTGGGTCCTCCACGCCGCCCACAACGCAATCTCCGTCCTCTCCGTCGCTCGCGACCAGTACCCAACCCACCCACAACACGACGACTCCCACCGCAGCCACAATGCCTCAGTACACCTCCCGCGATGTCGGCGATCCGTCCCAGATCAAGAAGAACAAGCAATCGATGGCCGATCTGAAGCTGAGGCGGCTCACTGAGCTGAACAACCGGTTGCGCGAGGATCTTGAGAGGGAAAGGATCCCGGTCAGCAACGCTTCCAAAAGGTGAGAAGGAACCAGTTTCGCCGTAGCGGATGACACGCGCGTCGGCGTCTTGCCGGCATTGATGCCGCAACACCACAGGACGATGAACTGACGCCACCCCCAGCATCATTGCCTACTGCAACGGCACCAGAGATTACATGGTCCCCTCAGTCTGGGGCACGATCCCGCGAGGCGAAGACCCCTACGCGCCGCAGCAGAGCGGCGGTTGCTGCGTGCTGATGTAGAAGACCGGTCTCCATTCACCAGCGCCCCGAAAAAAGGCTTTCGTTTTTTAATCAAGCAATCGACGACTCGGTTTCCCAATCAGATCCATCACAACCACCCCTCGACCGGTATGGATTGGCGACGGAACGGCCACGGAAAGGAAAGGAAAAAATAGGAGAACCTGCGAAGGAACCCGACTCGGTCAAAACGGCACAGCGACGGCTAGAAGCTCCCAGATGCAGGGAGCGGCATCTCACGGCGTCCCCTCGTCTTGTTTCCATGGACGATCCGAAGAGGGGAAGAGGGAAAAGGAGGTGTCGAAGGGAGGGGATGACGAGATTCGAAATATCCGGCACACGGAGGAGGAAGAGGAAGGGAGGATGGGTGTTTGTTCTCCGCGACGGCCAGGTCCTCCCCCGTGCGGCCACCACCACAGCTACGATTATGCTTCCATGTCGTGTTTTTTCCTTTACCTACACACGCACGCGCACGCTGCGCGCCGATGCACTGGCACGAAGAGGCGTCGCGAGGCAACAGCACGGGGGAGAGGAAGAAGAGGAGGAAGTGGGCGAGGCGAGGCAGGGCGGAGGCTTCGACGTCGGCGGCTCATCAGCATGTAATAGTTTCCTCCACCCCCAGGACGGACGGCCTGTAACTCTTCTTGCGTCTTTTTGTTAGTTTTTCCCACTTTTTGTCCGAGTACCGATCAAATACCACTGCACTGTTGTTGTCTCTCGGCATGCACGCGCGCCCACCCACACGCATAGGACGGACTTGGATGCCGTGTCGGTCGGACGGCAGCGGGACGTTCTTTCCTCCATGCCACGTACACGGCGTCCTGACGAACAAGCAGGTACGAGAGTTTGGGGGAGTCACAGCTGGGTCACACAGCCTCGGCTTGCGACAGGTGAGGGAAGCACGGGGAGAGAGAGGGGCCTGGTGGGAAGGGAAGGGAAGCCCAGCTTGGCGCCCGCTGGGTGAGCCGACGGTGATGCCATGTCTTGCATTTCGGTCTCCAGATCCGCCCCATCAGCCCATGCCATGTCACTTGTCTTTTCTCCGCCGCCCACGTCCCCGGGTCAATTCTGTCATCTTTCTTACCAGCATTTCCTTCCGAAGAAAGCCATGCCTCCTGAAAACCCATCTCGCTGGGCCTGCCACCGGCTTTAGGGGCTGTGGCTGATTGAGGTATCCGGGTATTCGGAAGAAACATAGCTGGATGCGGCGCGGCGGGATGGGGGGGAGTGAGACATGGGCCGACTCTTGTGTCTGGTCTGGTCTGGCGCTGCTTTTGCTTTCTGGCCAGCAATACACGTATTTCCCTCGCTGTGCAGGGCGGCTGGGAATGTTTGCTTGCTTTGCTTGCGAGTAAGGGACTGCTGCCCCCGCCTGGCATGTATGCTGCGATGCAGCTACTCGCAAGCTTGTATGTGCCGGCGACGGGATGGGCCGTACATATGCGGGCGAGAGGGGAGTCCAGGGGGGCGGACGGTCCCCGAACCGGCGGTGAGCACCGAGGGCGGAGAATAGAGCTCCAGCTGTTAGTGTGTGGACATCTCTAGGTTCGCTCCCACCATGCTGCCTATCATCTACCGGGGCACATGCGGCGACTGCTCTGGTGTGAAAAAAGGGATGAGAGCGGTAGGCGCGAGTCAGCGACAGTTTGGCAGCTTCGTGGGATGAGAGGTTGGCACCATTTTTCGTTCAGTGCGAGTGTCGAGCTGAAGCCAGACCCGAGTACGACGCCAAGGCTGAACGAACAAACAATAACCAAGACAAAAAATGTCTTACATCTTTGGGCTCGTGTGTTCTTGAAAACGCTGGGTATTTCCGAGGATTTCATATACCTAACCCGCTCCCAGAAAGCGGTAACCTTCCCCATCATGACATATCCCCCTAACGGCGGGTAAAAAGTGCAGATATCGTCAACATTATGCATCTCCCCATTGTCCCGTCATGCCTCCCTGAACCTGATCACCTCCTACGCCAGTTCCCTAAGCTCCCCATCAGGCCTCGTAGACGGCAGCTCCACGGCATTGCCATGCTGCGGCGGCCGTCCCTGAGGCGGCACGGCGCCATACTGCTGCTGCTGCTGAGGCTGGTACGGCTGGTACGGTTGCTGATACTGCTGCTGCTGCTGCTGCTGGTACGGCTGCTGGTACTGCTGCGGCGGGTAGCCCTGCTGGGCGGGTGAGACCTGGTCGCCACCGTAGTAGCTGTTGTGCTGGTCGTAGGGGATGGGCGGGCTGCCGGTCGGGGAGACGGAGGCGTGGCCGCCAGCTGCGGCGGCGGGGGCGGCGTAGCTTTCGGGGGAGGGCTTGAAGGTGCTCATCCTCGGGTCGTACAGGGGCGGCGACTGCGGGTGCTGCTGCTGCTGCATCATGGTGACGGGCGGGTGCGGGCCGCCGGGGCCGCCGAATTGCTGCTGCTGGAAGGGTTGGGGCGTCTGAGGGCCTTGCTGCTGCTGCTGCTCGGTTCCGGCGGCGGCCTTTCTCCTGCGGCGGATGAGGAACCAGGCCAGAAAGCCGAGGATGGCGATGGCACCTGCGTGGCTCACGGTTAGCGGGTGTCTCTTGGGAAAGGTGAAGGTGAAGAGGGGCTCAGGTCGTACCAACACCACCCACGACGCCGCCGACAATGGGGCCTACGGGGGTTCCGGAGGAGGCCGGGGCGCTGGTCTCCGTCTGGGTCGGGGTGCTTGTCGCCGACGCGTCGTCCGTCGTCTCCGGGTCGGACTCGGCGGTGGTACTCGGAGTCGGGGTGCTTGACCCGCTGGAGCGGCTCGCGCTGGTCGAGGTCACCCGGCCGTCGGTGAAGGGCTGGATATAGAAGAGGTTTGTCGTGGCAACGGCACCGCAGATCTGCATGGTGTAGCCCGACATGGCCGGGTCCATATACGAGTTGACTACGCAGTAAGGCGCCGTCGAGGCAGAACAGTACTGCGTGCGCACCTGGTCGGCCGACGCATACTCGCTCGACGAGGCCAGAGGCAGACACGCCGTGTAAATCAAACAGTCGTTGGGCTCGGTCCAGCAGCAACCCACGGCGCGGGCACCGCTGTCTTGCAGACACTCGGACCCTGATGCGTTGCAAACAATGGGACGGGCTGGTTTCTTCGTATTAGACCCAAGGCTCACTCCAGCACAGCCAGAAAAAGGGCAAGCTTACATTGAATGCCGTTGATGAAGCCGCAGGTGTTTGTGCCAGACTGCCTTTTATCGACAGCCTTGACGACAGGCGCCGCCGTGGGCGCAGGACTCCTCTGCTGCACACCGGAAGCCCACGTCTCGACGGCGATCTTGTCGGCAAGGCCGTGCTTCGCAGCCACGGGCACCGCCAGCGCGGCGAGGGCGTTGAGTCGTGACCAGCGCATCCTGAGGGGTCGTGGGATAAGCAGCAAGTGGTCGTTTGTTCGGCTGCTACTTTGCGCTTACGGGCGAGCAAGGTCGAAAGGGGGCCAGAGCAGGAGACAGAAGCGGGCGGTCAGAGGCCCGATGGGGGGGCAAGCTCGCATATATCTAGAGCGAACGAGGCGGCATGGCCACCGACGAACAAACGTGGACAGCGGCAACGGCCCAGGGCCGGCCGGGCCAAGGCGCATGGCCATTCCCGTTCAGGGACCGATTTGCAACCCAATATTGGCGAGAGCCCGGGCGGCAGGGGGGGCCAGAGGGACAGCGCGCACGTCCGCACCGTTGCTGGCAGCGGGCAGGCGAGGCTGTCCGCTGTCCGCCTGTCCCGGAGTTTGAGGGTGGGTGGATGGTGGATGAGGGGATGCATGTTCCTGGTCGGTGGCGTCCCTAGGCAGGCCATCCTTCGCCCAGGGCCCGCCGCGCAGAGCGCTGTGATTGCCGGGGCGGGAAATCTCTCACTGTCGAAGCGGAGGCTAGCTCGGTGCGGCTGATGCCAAGCTGGAGCCCGGAAAGGCGCGGTCGACGCGCTCGAGTCGCGGCAGGGCAGGGTAGGTAGGGCTCGGGTTCAGGGTGTTGCAGGATGAGAAAAAGTCCCCGGCCGAGAGATCTCTTGTTCTTTGTTGTCTTGCCGAGGCGGGCTGTCATCTGAAGAAGAGGCGTCGACTCCACGATCTGATAGAAGCTTGGTGGTGTCTGTCTCTGGATGTTCATCAGACCGGTGATCGACGTGCGAGTTGTCAGTGCAGATTAGGGACTGACCGTACCTAGGCGAAGGAGCTAGCCCGGGATCCTTCGACACTGCCACCCTACAACGAGTGCACGGGACCGACTCCCGCGGCCGAGACTTTGAAGAGAGGGGAGATTGTGTGTGTCTGCAGTCTGCCCTGCCTGCGGAGCCGGCAACTTGACGATGGGCCGAGGCGTCGGGCTGAATTCGCACCGCGTCTGACCGGGGTTGAAGGGCCAGGAGCCTATAATTATCGTGCATGCAGTCGTCTGTGGGTGGTCAGTCCATATGCGGCTTCGGTGTGGTGTGGTGGTGGGCTGTGCTGGCAGAGGCACAACACTCCACGGCTGGCAGCACAGGCAAGCACATCAGGCAGGTGCTGAAGATGGAGATGGAGATTCAGAGAGGAAGGAGCGACACTGGAGTGTGTATCTCTTAGTAAGGAAGGTCTGCGAGGCATTCTGGGATCGGCTTTGGTCGACAGGACTCGGCCGAGGAAGCTCCTCCATCTTCTCGTCTCATAGATGGCCATGATGTTGGATCAAAAGTCAAGGAAAACAATACCCATCCAAGTCAAGCTCCGGGCGAGCTTCGAAGCTCAAGTTGTGACAACTGAAGTCGGTCCATCTGTTCGACTTGTCGGACCCACAAAATGACAACCAGCCGACGGGTGAATGCTTCCAGCGTCGCTTCAACTTGATTTGTGCTCTGGATGACTCGGCTCACACAACCATTGACCTCACCTCACCACTCACCACAACCACAAGCATACTCACTCACCATTCCATCTGCCCATCCTTGCCCAAAACACCCCATCATGGCCGACTCCCAGGAAACTACCGCCTCGCCCGCAACTACCACCCCTACCACCCCGCCTCAACCCCTCCCCCGCATCGCCATCCAGTTCTGCACCCAATGCAAGTGGATGCTGCGAGCAGCCTACGTGAGTGAACACGACACCTGCGTCATAGGTAGTCACGGGACCAACCTCTGCCTTGCCTCGCCTTGCCTACCTTACCTCCCGCTAACACAACCTCGCCCAAGTTCGCCCAAGAGCTCCTATCAACCTTCTCAACCTCCCTCGGTGAAGTCGCCCTCATCCCCGCCACAGGAGGCATCTTCACAGTCACCATCACCACCCCTTCAACCACCTCTTCCACATCTACAGAAACCAAGCTCCTCTGGGACCGCAAAACCGGAGGCGGCTTCCCCGAGACCAAGGAGCTCAAGCGCCGCGTCCGCGACGTCATCGATCCCGGCCGTGACCTCGGCCACGTCGACCGCCATAACAAGCCAGCTCCAGCTCCCCCTGCCGCCGAGATGCCGTCCTCAGATACTACCTCCCTGAACCTCACGAAGCACCCTGCCGGCCCCGTCTCCTCCACCTCCGGCGACGCCCCTGCACCCTCCCCTGCCTCATCCACGCCCATCTACAACCAATCGTGCATAGACGACGACACAGTCGCCCGCGTAGCCCAGGCCAAAGCCAACAAGGGCCAGCAGAACCCCAACACCGTCGACGGTGCCACCCTCAAAGCTCAGCTTGGCAAGTCCGCAACCACCGAAAAAGCCTGCGAGGACTGCGCGTAGAGCTACAGAAGCAATATCACCATATCATCTAGAAACAGAACCACTCTATTTATTGGCATTCCTCGTAGCAATCATGAGCCGAGGCGCCTTCATCTCGCGTGGAGTACATCATGACAAAACAGAAAACCCAGAGACAGAATGAAGAAAACTCCTGTGCACGTGCAGTCCCGAGTCACAGACCTCGGCCAACCCCTCCACAACGCCGCTCTGTCCGTCATCGGGAACCAGCACGCATGCAAGAGACGGACAAATGAAATACATGTACAAGTAGAGAGAAAGGGAAGCGTAGAGAACATCAAGCTGTCCGGCCAGCTGCCAGACAAGAATTTGGACTTCCATCAGAGCCCTCTACTACTCCAGACCATCGACACTCTCGACGAAAGCCACCCGTGCTTCGTGTCTCTATCTCTTTGGACCTTGCACACACTCTGAGGATAACTGCCGAGGGCTCTTGGTTCTGGTCATTGGCGTCGGCTGAGTAACACCGCATATCGTGCAGCCAGGACGCAGGCACGGCTCTGCTACGAGAGCAAATCCCATGCTTGACATCATGAAAAGTGAGACGGCACGGGTGCTAGCGACACCCCCGCAGGAGACGAGGCTGCTGCTGCTACTGCTTGGGTTTTTGGGCAGTCACATTCAGGTGCCCGCTAGCGCAGTCCCATCGCGGAGCAATGCCAAGGACACATCAGCCGGTGCGGAGAGGCCAGTTCAAAATTCCACGGTGTTTTTCTTGTTTTATCTTCAGCTACCAGAGACAGCCGTAATCGTGATCGGTTGCATACGATGGTCATCGTCGGGGTTGGTGTGTTCGGGAAGACTCGGACAAAGGAGGGGCCGGCGGTGCTCCTGGGGAGGGCGGTGCCAGGAGGGCCGGGAGGAGGCGGGAGCGGCGTTGTGAGAGTAGAGGCGTAGTCGAGAAGGCCAGGCGCCCAGGCCGGGGTCGTTCGGGGCGAGCGCGGTGTGAGACGATTAACGTCGGCCGAACCTAGAGAGGGAAAAGTCGCGTAAGCACGGATTCTTCTTCATATTGGACCCTGCGTCCGGGCCGATGCCGGCTGGGAGGTTTTGCGGGCGGAATCATTGGGAACATACTTTTGTTTCTTCTCGGCAGGCTTGAGGATCTGGAATGACGGGGCTGGTCAGCAATGCGGGGAGATTGGGGCGGCGGACCGGTCGTCCGGAAAAGCCACGAACCTGGAATGAGCAGAGCAGGCTCTCGTCGACGCTCATCATGGCACCTGCATTGTCGAACTCTCCGCAGTAGTTGGGCGCGCTGAACAGCGTGACCAGCTGGCGCTTGGAGAAGAACTCGTAACCGTCTTCGACGACCTGGTGAGCTCGGCAGATCAAGTCCATGTCGTGTTTTTGGAGGAAGCGAGACACGACATCTGGACCAAAGGTGAACGAGACACCGCGGTCGTTTTCGCTCCAGCCCGTGATGTCCTTGTCGGGATCCGACCAGAGAAGGTCGCACAGCAGGCCGCAGTCGGGAATCTGTGGTGGTCGTCAGTCAGCAACGGCACTAAAATCAGCCCAAAGGCAAGGGCGCGGCGACATACGTCGGTGGGGCGCATGACGCGGCGAATCTGCTCCATGGAGTTCAGGTCGGGGCTCAGGCCACCGTGCATGGTGAAGATCTTCTCATCGATGATGGCGGCAATGGGGAGGCAGTTGAAGCAGTCGGTGAAGGTCTTCCACAGCTTGATGTTGTAGCGACGCTTGCACTCGTCGTAGAAGCCGTAGATACGGTTGATGGATGCGCACTCGTGGTTGCCGCGCAGGATGAAGAAGTTCTCGGGGTACTTGATCTTGTATGCCAGCAGCAGGCAGATGGTCTCAAGAGACTGCTTGCCACGGTCGACGTAGTCGCCCAGGAAGAGGTAGTTGGCCTCGGGAGGGAAGCCGCCGTACTCAAAGAGCCTCAGCAGGTCGTAGTACTGACCGTGGATATCACCACAGATCTGGAGCGAGGGGTCAGCAGGCTTGCACGGGTTGAGCAGGCGGACGTCGGGGGAGAATGCTGACCTTGATGGGAGCCTCAAGCTCGAGAAGAATGGGCTGCGAGATGAAAATCTCGCGAGCCTTGGTGCAAAGGTGGCGAATCTCGGATTCGAGGAGCTGGACCTGCTTACCGGGCCGGCTGCCTCGCACCTCAAGAAGGCGGTCGATTACGTTGTCGAGGTCGATCTCATGTTGGTCCGCCATCTTCAATCCTCACCAGCCAGGGCAGCGGCCGCAGATACCGAGGAAACTATGTACGTGTTGTGTCTGGCACAGAGAATCGTGCAGGGTCGAAGGGAGAGGTCTGCGAAGGTTCGCAAGGGACTGAAAAAAAGCAGTAATGTCGTCGGGTCGTGATGAATACACTGTCTTCGGAGGAGAGGCTGTCAGCAGGCTTGTCACGATCGATAATGCGGGCCGGGCCTTCGCCGAGTCGATAATTGTGGCGCGGAATGCCACGGACAGAGATGGACTCTGGGCGCGCGCGCGGCAGCGGAGCTGATGGCGACGCCGAAGGCAAGAGCGACTCGGCAGACGTGGAAAAGACGGCATGCATCGAAAGCGGGCTGTACTCACGATAACGACGCGATCTCTGCTCTATTGGCAAAACTTGGCTGCGGAGAGAAAGGCCCGACAAAACGGGTGAGGCGGACGCGGAAAGCGGGAGTTGTGCTCGCGAAGCTCTCGATGAGGGAGGGTCTCTCGTCCTTTTTGTTTGAAAAGTCCGGATAGTCGGACTGTTGGGTGTACCTCGAAAGGGACACAATCGCCAGAAAAGCCTTCTCTACAGAGGAGAAGGTGTCGTCGTCGTTTTTCTTCGTCGTCGTCTGTCGGGAGGCACGCAGATGGGCCAGGTGCTGATGCGGCAGCGGCGATGAGGATGGGGGGCGGCGACCGGAGGGGGTGCGTGGCCGAGGCAGAAGATCTATGCGGGCGCGGCAGAGCAGGTCAGGAAAACAAACTTCTCCGCGGTAGTGCAGTCCAACGCGAGAGGGGCTATTGGTGTCGCTGTGAAATCGTCTCGGATGGGACGGTCGCCGTGGAGATGGGGGGTTTTCGTCGTGGACGATGGTCACGGTTGTCGCTGGAGAAAAAGTCGTTGGGTGGTTTCGCAGGGGGGGAGAGGTCGAGTGGTGGAGTGGGTTTTGACTTGGAGGAGGAGGGGGGGAATGGATTTCGTGTTTTGTGTTGGGCGGGATTTCCGGTCGGTCGGAGCACGGCAAGCGTGGGTGTAGGCAGGCAGGCGACGGTGGAGGAGGAAGAGGACCTGACCAAACCAAACGACGGCGTCCCGTCCGTCTGTGTCTGTCCGTCCCGTCTGGTTCTTTTTTTGCGCGCTGGCGCGCTCGTCCCTCAGAGGTGCAGTGCAAGGGCGGGCAGGGGTTCGTTCGGGGTGGGAGGAGTTGATGGCTTGACGAGGGGAAATAGCAGTACTTACCACGAGGAAGGAGGCGCCTGGAGGAGGAGGAGAAGCGGTTGAGCGGGCGTCGTGGCTTCACGGGTTTGACGGGCAGGAAGAGAAAGACGGGCGGCGTCTTCGGATCGCGTTGGTGGACGGAAGTGGAGGGCAGAAAGAGGTTTTTCTGGCAACAACTTCGACCTAAGCCCAGGCTGGCGTCCAGAGTCAGGGATGAAGAAAGCGCAGCGCCCCGACCTGCTGGCGGTAGGTGGTAGACTGGTAGTGTAAGCAGCTACGGGCCTACGGTGCCTTCCTGGGGTGGGCTAGTACCGGTACAGAAAAAACAGTGTCTGCCAGCGGTGGTATGAGGGAGGAAAACTGGGGCTTGTGAGTGGTCGAGGCGGGCTGGACTTGGACTAGGCCGCCGGGCCTTGCTTCACTGCCTCCCGTCAGGAGAGGTGAGGTACGGTGCCTGCCTCGCCTGCCAGAGTGTCCATCGAATTCTGCGGCGACCGGCGGGAGGCCGGTGTGAGCCGATGTAAGGTACTAGTATAGAAATGCCGCTCCGTCGGTCTTTGGCGAAGCTTGTTCAGGACAGCTCGAGATGCCCCAAGCAAGGCAAGTCGATGTACAACAGCACCGTCTATTTACCCGCCTGAAGATTGGGAAGCAAGGGAAGGCAACGAGACGGAAGCGAGAGCGAGACACGCCATTGGCGAGCTCCCATTTATTTCGAAGGGGGAAGTCACCAGGGGCGCGGCTGCCGACGCTCTCTGAACTGGGTTGCCCGCTGCCGATAGGTGAAGGCAGGAAGCATCCATCACGCCTGCCTGGGACGATGGAGGCGGGGTGAGGGGCAGTCACGTCGGAGGCCGCGAGTGGGATGGGCGGAAGGCGCGAACGACGCGACGGACGGGACGGGGGAGGTGCGACTCCAGGTTCCCTCTGGTCCATCTCCAACGCAGATACAGGTACAGCGAGCTCCGGGGCACGGCCAAGGGAGCTCAGGTACCCAGCTTCGGCACGGTACAGAGAGCGGCCCCCTGAGACGGACTTGGGCTCGGGCTTGGGCTGCCCTAAGGTAGGTCCCGCCAGCCGGATCCCGGCGTGCAAGGAGCCCCGGAAGGCACTGCCCACCTCCCTGGGGTCCGTCCGCCCAGTCTCTGTCAGCCATCGGATGCCATCATCCCAGGTCGGGGCAGGCCCAGGGGCAGGCACCCGCGGGACTCGCCGCGATTAGACCTTAAAAAAGCCTTCAAGTATTTCCCCCATCATCCCCTGCCACCGACGACTCGACTCGGATGATCCATGCCAGCCTTTGATGCCCGACGTTCAAAGTTGCAAAGCCATTTCTTTTCCTCCACAGCGCCACCTGCCCATCGCCGTCGGCGGCGGCGGGGGGGCGAACGCCCCCATGGCTTGATTTGTGTTCGACAGTGCTGACAGTTTCCCCAGACCACCACAACAGCCAGCCATGCGCCATCGAGCACTGGCTTGCAGGGTGCAGCCAGACCACCGCTGCTCCATCATGCATGCGAGCACCACGAGATGGGCGGCGGGGTATCCCTCCCTACACACGCGTCGGCGTCGCCCTGTGCCCCAAAACTCTCCCCTTTGCCCCTCAAGACAAGACAGCCGTTTGCTGGCTGGAAGAGGTTGGAGCGCGGGATCTATCCACACCTTGATCCGCCCCCGGGGGCTTCGGTGTCGACAAAATCTCTCGCCTCTCTCCACACTGTGTACTGGACCGATCGATGTCCTTTTTTTGCTGGGCGGAAACCCGCAAGGAAGAGCAACAGACCCCGCTACGCAGCCATCGAGAGCCGACGAGCAAAAGGGACCTCCATCCCACGACCCGAACGCGACCCGAGCAGACATCGAATAGGGGCTTGAGGGGCAAGGGGGCCATCTGTCAGCAGGCAGCTCTCGCCCTTTCTTGACCGCCTCTCCCCGCTCACCCCTCGGGACATGCGCTAGCGGGAGTGGGTGTGCTCCCATCAGCCATGATCTACGCTCCGATCTCTCGTGTTGTCCAGGCGGGAATGGATCCGAGGGCCATGGTTGGCCATCGCCAGCGACTTCAGGGGCAAGTCTCCTCTTGCTGGACGTTCTGGTCGCCCACTTATCTTGAATGATCTATCATCTCGCCGATGCACCTCGCAAGTGGTGGCCCGACTGCGTTTGATCGTCCAGACAGAAAGAACCTCCAGGAAGACACGCCCGGACGAGATCATCCTTCCCATGATATCTTTCCAGATACAGACGAATGGCACGGCACTCGATCCGGGCCCGTAACTCAATCCACCAAATGCTGCGACCTGTCTTGCGATACCACAGGTAGAACAACAACAGCGCTGCAGGGTCCTTGTTCCCGAGCAGCTCCTTGAACTCCCCTCGGATAGTTCCAACGAACAGCTGGGCATGGCCTGTCGTGACCTCGGCATCTGGCAGATGTAGCGTCCGGGACACCGCATGCGCAGCGTCGAAGTACGGATTGTTATCAGCGGTGGACGAGTCATTGATGCCACAGGCTGCAGCAAGGTCCCGTGGCACACCATTCATGCCTGCATCTGGCAATGGCGAGTGCATGTGAGCATACGTCTGTGACATAACAGAGAAAATGCTGTCTGGTCTCAGCGGGTTGACGGCGTGCCATAGGGACATCTTCCCCTTGCTCATATGCAACCAATCCAGGCCGGAGGACTCAGATGATCGGAGAGGCCACGACTGCTCAGGCGTGCACCCATCAGGGGAGGTGAATGTGAGGATTGCTAGAGCGGCTGCGGTGCCCCAGATCGGATCCCGATCTCTCCCATGAACTGGTCTCTTGAGCCGCTGGTTCAGGAGAGCTGTGCCCCGGTACCAGTGGAAACACTCCTCGGCGGTGCGGCCGTTTCCGGATGAACCGTTTAGATACCGGTCATACGTCAAGGCCACGGCCAGAGAGGCATGCATCAGGTAAGGATACTGCCGGCAGTCGTCAGTGGAACTCTGGGCTCTTGGACATGCTTGGCTGGAACAACTTACAGCAAAGGCAAGTTCGAAAAGTCGGCGGTTGACCTGTCTCATGCAGGGGTCGTCCGGTGCGGTGAGGCCCCGGCCGAGATAGCGGGTGATGAAGTCCTGGCACTTTACGTCCAGATCATACCGATACGTCGTCGCGGCATCGCATGTCCAGACAGGGGGCATCGGTTGGGACTCCGAGCGTCCTTTCCACCCTATTGTCGTCTCGAGGGGCTGGAGGTCAGGGACGCTGAGCGAGAAGTTGCACAAGACCCCGAAAGAGGTGCATCTGTCGCATCGAGGCTTGGCCTGGTCGCACTGAGAGAGTACCAGAAGTGAGCCTCTTGTTTCCGGAGTCATTCACGGTGCTTGGCCGAGAGCAACACACCTTGAGCTTCCGAAGCTTGCAGTTGCGGCAGCCGAACCTCGATCTCCGCTGTTTCTTGTGCTTACGCACTTCGGTTGCATGATTCGACTCCATTTGGGAGAGGCCGGAGATAAACTTGTCGGAGGGGGGTTATGGACGTCAGCATCTCGCGGTTAAGGAGCCCTCAGTGTCACGGAACCTCTGAGCTAACCCTCTTCAGATTCCCCACATCCAACGCTAACTCGTCGTCGGATACCGACGAATGTGATTGGTTAGACCGTCTCCCTCCGTGGATATCTCAGCCTGCCTCGTTCATGTTGTCCCATTGGCCGGGGACGCCCGAGACGACAACCACGTCCTCTCGAGGAGGTATAAGAGGTGCTGTTCTCTTCGGCCTTCAAGATGAGGGCTTCTTTGCAGAGCATACGTCTTCTATTCTCAGCTCGATTACCAGAATCTGTTTTGTGTGGAAACAGCCTCCTCCTCCATCATGACCACCCACCTCGCCGCAGTCTCCCTCTCCAAGGGCTCCCCTTTTGAAGTCCAAACTCGTTCAACACCTCAACCAGGCTCAGGCGAACTCCTCATCGCAGTCAAATCCATCGCTCTCAACCCAGCCGACGTCCTGATCCGCCAGCTGGGTCTATTCATTGCTTCCTACCCAGCCGTCACCGGCTTCGACATATCCGGACTCGTCCTCGCCGTGGGAGATGGCGTGCCCACATCTGCCACTGCAGCAGGATCCGGCCCCTTCTTCGAGCCGGGTGTTACCCGTGTCGCCGCGTACGCGGCGGGGCCCCTCAAAGGTTGCTCGCCCGACTACGGCGCCTTCCAGAAGCGCTGCCTTGTCCCATGGCAGCATGCTGCGCCCCTTCCGGCTGAGGGCATCTCGTGGAAACATGCGGCCACTCTACCTGTTTCTATCCAGGTGCCACTCAGCGCGTGGGATGCCATGGGGCTTCCGCGGCTGGGGCAGACCATCGCGGCGTCTTCGGCGAAGGAAGCACTGCTGATCTGGGGAGCATCTTCCAGCGTCGGGACCATGGGTGTGCAGACCGCACGACTGCTGAAAGATGAGGCAGACTCTGCCTTCGTATCCGTCTACGCTGTTGCCGGCAAGGCAAACCACGACTACGTCTCTTCCCTCGGTGCCGACCGCGTCTTCGACCACAAAGACCCCAGGGTCGTCGAGGCTATCATCGCGGCTGCCAGAGAAGACGGTCTCCTCATCCGACACTGCTTCCTCGCCGCGGGGCACCTGGCACCATGCCAGGATGTCCTCAAGGCTTTCGTCGGGGAAGGCAGCGGGGAAAAGGCGAAGATTGCATCGGCGCCAGTTGTCCCTGCTGATGCGGCAGTGGTAGACGGGGTCGAGACCATCTTCGTGATGCCGGCGTCGGATGAGGGGGAGAGACTGGCTCAATTTGAGTATTGGATGGGGACATTCCTGAGGGAGAACCTGGCAAAGGGGGCGATTAGGCCGAGTCCGGAGCCGAAGATTGTCGGGAAGGGTGTTGGGGCGATTAATGCTGGGATGGACTTGTTGGCTCAGGGGGTGAGCTGTGTCAAGCTGGTGATTGAGATTGACGAGTGAGGGAAGCAGTAACTCGGTTCTTTTGGATGAAGCATCGCGTTGCGAGCATGTTAACAGAAGAAAAACTTATTCTAGAGATGCAGTGTTGATTAAAGTCGATGCGAGCTGCATTAAAGGGCCTGCATGTGCACCGCAGCTGGAAAAAAGGGCACCATCCTTGTTTACATCTTCGACTTATCTGTAACTTCAGCAGTCAACCCGGCGCAGATGAAGAACCCACTGTCAGCTGTCCGCTGTCGATATCCTAGATTGAGTACCGTTTGAGGTTGTCCAATACTGTACACAAACCAATTCTGGGCATGTTCCGAACGATGAATGCTTCAAGTATCTCATCGTCGACAGGAAACTCTGGGCAACACGGGAACCCGGGTCCATTCTCGACCGTCCGAACAAAGAGCCGAAATTACATCAAATCACGCTGGATATGAGCTGATGGCCGCTCAGTATAGCCACGACATCAAGAACCCATCCCATTCACCCATCCATGAGAAAGACCAGACCAGCTTTGCCAGCCACATCTCCGTCCATCACATCAACCCTCCAACATCATCACATCACATCAAGATACCCAAATTATACACATCCATCTGTATTATCCCTCCCCTCCCCCATCCATCCCTTCATCATATAATAATACCATCACGCCCTCCCCTCAGGAGAACACTATCAAAGAGATACCGACAAAAACAAAGACAGCCAAAGAAGTACAAAGAACTCTCTAAACGCCCTTTGCGAACCCATACTGCCAGTCCACCTCCCCGACATTGGGGGAGGGGGCAAAAAAGAAACCCAGCAAAACAAGCAGACACAAAACAGCGCGGCGCCACCGCACATCTCTCTCCAGGGTATTCATACAACAACACCAATCCACTACCTCCTCCTCGTCGAACTCCTAGTCTTCTTCCTAAGCTTACTCGTCGCCCTAGCCTTGCTAACGATAGTATCCGCAATCGGCTCCGCAAGGACAGCCGCCCCGCCAGGCGATGCGGTGATGGTGCTATCGTCGACATCGAAGCCGAGGCCCTCAAGCTCGCGGTCGTCCATATCGGAAAGCTCCTCGCTCAGGCTGCGGATCGCGTCACGGCCGGGCCACTGGTCCGCCAGGATGGTCGTGCCGCGCACCTTGAAGTCTTTGAGGTGCCAGGCCACGCCGCCTTCGGAGAGGGGGTCGCCCGTGGGAGGTTGGTGTGCCAGGCTGCCGATGGATTGCGGCGGGGTGGGCGGCGCGGGCTGGGGTGGTGGAGGGGGCGCGGCTTGGTAGCCGTTTGTCGCTGGCGGGGTGTCGGATGAGGTGGGAGCGTCGGGCTTCTCGGCGGCTTTGCCGTTGCCTTCGTGTCCGGCGACTGATGAGCTGGACGACTCGGGGTCTGCTTTGATATCCGACGTGGCAACCTCGATATTGTCCTCGTCCGGCTCTCCTTCGGCATCGACTTCCATCTCTTCCGCGTCGTTCACAACCACGTCCGCCTTGTCCTCCGCGGCGACGGTGATCTCGCCATCAGGGGCGTCCACCATCTGCACATCCGGGTCAACCTCAGCCTCCGCGGCGGCCTCGGCACCCGAAACGGTGATGGTCACAGGCAGCTGGCGGAACTCCAAGCTCGCCTCCAACATGCCCTCAAGCTCCTTGGTGAGGGTGTCGAAAGGCTTTGACGCAATCTCAGCCTCAGTCTTGAGTGCCGTCTCCAGTTGCGCCTGCACCGCCTTGAGGATGCGCTTGCCAAGGGCTCTCCGGTTTCGCGGATCGTCATATGATAACCTGCCTAGAGTGGAGACCTCCTCATCCGCCGTCTCGTCCTTCTGCAGGTCCGAGTTGATGCCGACGTTGATGACCTCACACAGGTCGTGCGCAAACGCCAGCGTCGTCGTGTAAAATCTGACCTCGAGCTTGCCCTGCATGGTGACCAGGCCCTCGGAGAAGACGCCTTTGTCCAGCCTGCCACGCATGTTAGCGCTCTCGCCACAATCGTCCCAGGTTTATCATCAGTACTTACATCAGCGCCTTGTCGATGACGGGCGAGAAGAGCCTCGCCACCGGGAAGTAGCACGTATCGACAAAGTCGCGCTCCAGCTCCGCCGCCTCGAGCTTCTGCTGCTCCCTCTGCACGAGCGCGTCCGAAAGCGTCTTGAGCTGCTCGAGGTCGCTGATGAGCGTCTGCGCAAACTCGATCCGCCGCTCGAGCCGGGGCTTGCCGGACGGGCCCATAGCCGCAAAGTTCCGGCGCGTCAGCTCCATGGACGAGAATGTCTCCATCTGCAGCTGCAGGCGCTTGAGGAGGGCAGCCCCCCTACGAGCCTCGCGCTTGAGCGTCCAGTAGCGGCACGCCTCAGCCACGAACTCCTTGCGCTTCCGCAGGGTGAAGCGCGAGAGGGACATTTCCACAATCTCAAAGACGGCCTGGGGGATCACCGGGGCGCCCGACGGGAGTTTCCACATTGGCTTGCCCGGCTGGCCCTTCTTCTTGTCGGCGCCCATGAGGGTCGACAGCTTGGCGCCCGTCATCTGGCTCTCGTCAGGTGGGTGCTCCGTCAGGGCGTGCCGATGCGTCGCGGCAAGCGACTGCGCCGTCGCCTGACTGTCTGCCCAGATGCGGCCCTTCATGGTCTTCTTGTAGAATTTCTTAGCATCCTTAGTCGCCCGAGCCACACCGTTCTCCTGCGTGTAATCAGGAGGGCAGTGCTTGTCGCAGAAAGCCTTGAGAACCATGCTGTTGTCGAGCACCGCGAGCGCGCCCTGGCTGTTCTTCATCTTAAGGAACAGCCTGCAGCGCCGGGCGCAAGTGACATGGAACGCCTGATAGCAGTTCTTGTTACTGCACTGGATGCAGGCCCCCATCTTCTGGTTGCAGATGTAGCAGGACAGCTTCCACCGTGTCTTCGGGACCTTATCGACATCCATGACCGGTTCCATGAAGGTGTGATTGCCGAGCGACACCTCAGGGATCCACATGGCACACAGAAGATGTGCCCATTTTGATGAGTTGGTCTGCTTGAACGCGCCATCCGTGTTGGGACAGAAGATGCAGGTCTGGGAGAAGTCAGTGTGGGCTCCATCAAGTCAAAGAAACAGACACATACCGGGATGCCGCGCCCGATAAGCTGGCACTTCCTGCAGAGCCACTGACCCTCGGGAATGAACGGAACGCCGTAGCACTCCTGATGGACAGCCAAGTCGCAGCCGTCGCAGAAGACGATGGCATTCGTGTTCTCGCAGTCGCCGTCGTCGCAAATGGCGCACTTACTATCCTGCTCCTCGCCAACCTGGGGCTCACCATTGACGGCGGCGGCGCTGCTAGACCGCGGCCGGTGTGTCTGGGGCGGCTTGGGGTTCGGCTTTGGTATCCGCTTCTCGAGGGCGTGCCACTCCTTCTCGATCTTTGTGAGGGCAATCTCGAAGATCTCGCGCGTGATGGGCTCGAGTTCGTTGCCCTTGCGCTCGACGTTATACGACTTGAGCCACATGTCGTCCTGCTCGTCCATGTCGTACTCGACGCGGCCTAGGGGTGCCGACGTGGTCATGACGGGAAGGGGCTCTCCGTTCTCGTCGAGCGCGTTGGCGTCGTCCTCCTCGACGTTGGCGTCGGTGGCCTTGAGGAGCCTGTGGTCGGGTCGAAGGAATTGGTCGCTCTCCTGGTAGCCGACGTTCATCATCGATTTGTCCACATATCTCGACTGGTTGCTCTCGAACTTGCGCACGCGGTCTGATCGTCGGTACGCCGGGGCCTTGAGGTCGAGGCGCTCCTTGGCCGTCTGGTTGCGGATAGGGAGGACTTGCGGGACCTTGGGCGTCGCGACAAGGGCTGAGTCGGAGCGCGCAAAGTACGACACGGAATCGCGTGAAGGGCGCGTCGGCCTGCGCTTTTGAGGTGTTTCGGCTGTTGGGGCAGCAGCTTGGCCTTCGGCGGCGGGTTTTGGTGTATTGCCGGTCGACTCTGGGTTGACCTCGCGCAGGGGTGTGCTTGAGCTGTTCTCGGAGGCGACCGGTACTGTGGGTGTGGCTGGGGCCGGCCTAGGAATACCGTCGACATCCTCGGCGAGAAAGGCCATGAAAGTAGCATCGATATCAAGGTTGGGGTGGAACTCCTCCCACCCGCGCTCCTCACGGGGTTTGTAACCCTCATTCTGCGCAACAGCTGCCGCAACAGCAGCGGCGGAGCTGTATTCCATATCGGTGGGGTCTGCGGCTGTGCGGATCCGCGCGCTCCTCTCCCTCTTGGGCGCAGCGGCGGAGCCTGGTGTTCTTGGTTCCCTAGCGGGACGTTTCGGCGCGGGCGAGAGACCGGGGGCGCCTACGGGACGAACGTTGTATGTGATTGTTCCGTCGACCTCGATGAAGCGACCTCCACCTCCTGCGCCGCCTGGGATGTAGCGACGCTTCTTGGGCGGGGGTTCGGACTGGGGCACGGCGGGGCCTGAGGCGGCGTCGCGCGTCGGGCGGGCAGACGAAGGAGCCGTGGGCGTTCCGTTCTCTTTTTCTCTAGTCGATCGAGCGGCGGCGGCTGCGGCTATAGGTGTCGCGATGCGTTCCCTCGTGGGACGGGTCGAGACGACGGTAGCGGGGGTGGGGACGGCGTCGTCAGTCGAGGGACCAGTCGCGGAGGTCCTGCCGCGCTTGCGGCTGGAGGAAGCGCGGCGCGGGGTATCTGGTCTCGCGGACATGTCGCACAGGTCGGTATCTAGAGAAATCTCGGCTCGGTCTTGAGAGAGGGTTCTTGTTGAGGGAGAATCGCCGCGTCAGGGGGAGGTGGCGCGGAGAGTCGTATGCGGCTGACGGGGACGGCAGGCATTGGCGTAGGGGCGCTCGCGCGCGGGAGCCCGGCACACAAAAGGACCGCCGGTGAGCGAGGAAGGTTGCTGCGCGCTTTCTGGGGGCTTCGGAGATGCTTCAGGATGGATTCCGTTGGGGAGATGGATGGTAACGACGGCGATGGTGCGAAAAACAGACAACGCGTGAAGTCGGAAACGCACGGGCCCCACGTCGTCCTCGCTCGCGGCAAGGGGGGCGGATGGACGACACGGGCCCCTGCGCGATTAGTCATTATCGGTTATCGGGCCACGAGCTTCCTGGAGAACCTTGGCCCGGGCTTGGCAACCTTAAACCCGACCCACTCGTCCCGTCGCTGCACCGTGTCGTGCGTATCAAGCTTGAATTGGATATTGATGTTGCATCAAACAGCAATAGCCATTGCGATGGCATCATGATGGTTGGTTTGATAGGTTTAGATTGATTATCTGATCATGTCTTTACTTTGATGCATGTTCATTCCGCCAGAACCTGCGCCTATAGCCTTGTCCGTCAAAAGCTTCAGACACTATTTCGAGTGGGCAAGCTGATCGCTCCACCGCCCACAAACGCGACAAACGCAGTGACATATCACCAGCTCCGCAAAGTCAACAAGGTTAGTACGTAAATACGCAATGTAGTACCTGCGCAGCTGCGCTCAATCGACCAATTCGCCTCGCCCCGTCTTACAATCCATATCGACCCAACTTAACCATGTCCACTGTCCATTTTCCAAGCTCCCTCAATGTCCTCCGTCCGTCCACTTCCACCGCCCCTCAAAAGCAGTGCAGCGCAATGACTCGGTCCTCCCACGGGTTCCCACGTCGCCAGCAATGGACTCGGCCAGGCCGCCCCCAACAACCAATCACGCCCCGAGCGCAAACCCTCCATCTTCGCCATCCAATGCCAATGCATTGATGTCATTTGGCTCTCCCAGACCGCCTCCGAAATGGGCATGGCCACCGGCGGCTTCGCGTCCCCCTCGTTCCCCGGCACGCCGCCGACGGGTAAGGTATCGTCCAAGCTCCCGGGATTGACGCAAGCTCCCATGTCAGTCAGCTACACTGATGCCCGTCGGGATGTTCTCATGATGGAGCATCAATCATGGGCCAGGCCTGTCTACCTTACTTCCTTCAGACATCATTATTCGCACCGCTGGGAACAGAAACATCTTTTCAAACACCACAATCACACCACAGCACGTCTCAAAAGTCAGGGAGATGCGAGTCCATTTTCCAATCGTGGGGGCCAGCCAACAAGGGGCTTCAGGGCATCCGCCACATCTTGCTGTACTGTATGCAAATGCTCGAAAAGCACAAAATTCTCGAATCACGCAAATTTTTTCCCCCTCATGCCCCTGTGCTCAATGCCAGAATCAACAACAGGCCGCCACCCGACGAGCAAGACAGAAAAAAATGCGACTCGTCCCCCAAAAACGCCGAATTCCAAATTTCCTTGATCTCATGACCAAGCGAAAGCAAACAAATCCAAATGCAAACATGCCCCTCCGCCGACGCTGCCGGCCATGTCCGTCCCATGCCGCCGAAGCGAGCATGAAGCATGAAGCAAACTGCGCAAGGCAGATTGCGACCGCGAACCCGGCGCGGCTCCCGACAGCGTCCAGCCAAAGAAAAAAGGGCGCAGAACAAGCCTCCATCGCCTAAACACCGTATACGCTATGCTCCCGAACGCGCACAAAATGAGAATGGTAACACAAAAATGCTTGCAGAGAAACGAAGGGGTATTCTCGTGATTATGTCCGGGCCGCCGGGTGCCAGAGACTGGACCCTGCGTCCCGGAAACAAGGGGTGGGTGGGAAGAGGGGGGTGGTTGGGTATCATGAGATGTTCAAAAGAACGGGTATCATGGGGGGTTTTTGGTACTGTAGTTGGGGTGTGATCGATGGGCGTCTTCAGCCTATCGTTCGGCCGCTGTGAATAGCAACGGCGTGATGGTGTTGGGGTATCGAGTCGACAGGCCGCCCTGGCGTTGACCGCAGAGTGTTGCCCGAGCTGAAGGAGGGCGTTGTGTACGGGGCGGGACGGGATGTATCCCACGTCTCCTCGCTCAGTGCGCTGAGATAGCTGCTGCCGACACTTTCCCGCAGTGCCTCGATCTTGCGGCGGTACATGTCGCCGCTGACGTCCCACTCCTGGTTGTCTTGCCACTCGGTTTGCGGCTCTGGGGAGGTGAAGATGGGAGCCAATTGGGGAGCCACGGTCGTGTCGATGCGAGGCACATCGGGCGGCGGCATCATCTTGCGGGCATCCACCACGACAGCCGCCGGGAGGAGCTGCTCCTTGGGAGTCAGAGATACGCGATAGTTTTGTGAGTCGGCGGCCGGCGGTGACTCTGTCACGAGACGGATATTTGACTTTGTAGGTGGCTCGGCGGCGGGTGCCGCGGCTGGGATCGAGACCAGTTCGGGGGTTGCGAGGTCGACAATTCGCCTCTTGGTTGCCTTGCGGCGGCGCGTCGAGCTCGTGTTGATCTCGCTCGTGACGGCCTTGGGCGAGGGGCGGTCCTTGCGGAGCGCAGACGTCTCGCTGGGCATATCGTAGATGATGGCAGGCTTGCTCACATCGATGGGAGGAAGCTCGGGAGCGGGAGCCTTGACGACGGGGACGGCGGCAGGAACAGGCACCCTGTCAACCAGGTAGCGCCTCTCCGAGTAGCTCGGGCCCGTGTTGTCGATGACAATGTCCTCGGTGTATCCCGGCGTCTTGCGGAACAGGTTGAAGATGGTGATGCGGTAGTCGCGGTGGGTGCGGGTGAAGGGGTTGCCCTCGACCCAGATCTCACGGATATCGGGGATGCCCGTCAGCCTGGCCAGCTCAAGGGGGTCGGTGATGCGGTTGTCACGGAGATCGAGCCTCTCCAGGGGGTAAAGCCTCTCAACGCCCGAGATGGACTGCAGACGGTTGGCCCTAAGGTTCAGGGCTGTGATCGCGGGCAGGGGGTTGCGGGTCAGCGAGTTGAGCGAGTCAATCATGCAGTGGGAGAGGTTGAGGGCGCGGAGGGCCGTCAGCGTCGCCAGGCTGTCGGGGATCTGGGCGAAGAGGTTGGAGGAGAGATCCAGCGAGTGGAGGGTGTTGGCCAAGGGAGCGAGGCTCGTGGAGGGGATGGAGGTCATGGAGTTGTCAGCAAGGCTGAGGTGCTTCAGGAAACGCCACTTCGAGGCAGGCAGGACACCCATGGCCAGAAGGTTGGATGCGCTACTGGGGCGGTTGTGGTGCCACGAGTCTGACAGGCTCGAGTGAGAGCTGCCGGAGCCAGAGCGGCGGACTTTGTGGCCGCCGCGGACGTTGGCCGACGTGTTGCGAGACGCAGAGGGCCTCGTGGGCGAGTTGCTCCTCTGCCTGGACGCCTTGGTGGGCGACTTGGGCTCATCCGTCTCAGCCCTGACGAGCGAGATGGGGCGTCCCATGGAGCCAAACTCGAGCGTGTGCTCGCTGGGAGTCATGGAGCCGACACGGGTCTCGTCGGTGCTGTGGCGATCGGGCGAGCCGGGGACCGAGATGGACCTCTGGAGCTCCGCGTGCGGCAGGTTGGGGCTGCGGCGGGGGCTGGAGCTGGCGGGCCAGGGCGTGGTGGGCGACGACTGGTTCTTGGCCGTCCGCCTCCTCCTCTTGTCCATATCGTCGAGGACAATGTCGATGAGGATTTCGGCGGGATCGTCGATGCTGGCGCGCTTAAGCGTCAGGGAGCGCAGCTGCTCAGCGAGGCGGTCCCATCCGTAGAACTGCCTAAAGTCGATGCTGTTCACCTCGAGTGCCTGAACGTTCTTGAACACGTGGAGAGGGACGGCCGAATCGAAGGGGAACTCCTCGTAGCCGCGAATAAGACGGGCGCGCCAGTCGGGTGCGAGCCGCAGGCAGGGAATCTTTGTGAAGGCCGAATAGAGGTATTTCAGATCAGCCTGGATGGCAGCCTTCTGCCTCTCGGTGCGGGCGGCCGAGATGCTGGCACCGATGCCGAAGCTGGCCCAGAAGGCCGACATGCCGGACATGACGCTGCGGACGCTAGAAACGGAGTGGATAGAGACGGCATCGGAGCCCCTGCTCCTCGATCGCTGGGTGTTGCCGAGGAAGGAGACGTAGTTGGCCGAGGTAGAGCTATCGTGGAGGTTCTCGAGGCGGATCTTCATGGGGCCCACGGGAATCGACAGCTCCTCAAAGCGGGAGAGGAGGTAGAAGAGGTGGTGGGGGGTCAGAGCGAGCTTTGCCGACTTGACGTTATGCGAAGTGAAGCTCAGAGAGCCCAGCGAGAGGGCTGCGGCCAGGCCGCTCGAGGAAGATGCCGACGTCGCAGGCCTTTCGGGGAGCGACGGGGACGGCGGCACGACCACGGCGGAGACGCTCTGAGAGGAGCCATGGCGGGAGACGGTCTGTCTCCGGAACTGCAGGGCGTTGGCAAGAGCCTTTTCGTGCGTACGCACGAAGCCGGCCAGTTGCTGGGGGGATGTTAGTTTTTGTCGGGGCGACTCGCTTGTCTGAGCCTTTCGGGAGTCCAGAGAACATACCTTGATGAACAACTCCCCGTCTTCCGAATCCATGTTTGCGGTGGATTGCGTAGTTTTAAAGATGCATCGGGGGCGTCCGGGGATATGTAGGGTCGTCGGGGGATCGGTGTCGGAGAGGAAGATTGACTCGAGGACCGGGGGGAGTTGCGAGAACCCGTCCGAGTGGATTTTATCGGGAGAAGCGCCGAGGGAACCGTCTCAGAGAGGAGATGGTTGCACGGCAGCCTGGGGTAACGCGAGATGTCAGTTTCGGATGGCTTGACGCGGCGGCAAAAAAAAGCTAAGTTCTCGTCCTGTTCAGAGGCAAAAAAGAATCCTGGAGCACAAGGCGGGACCAGCGGAGAGGAACGGTGACGGGTAGGCGCAGGACAGCTGGCTCTGGCTCGTGTGGGCGGCCGGCGTTTCCAGAAATCGGGGGCGCTCGGGGGTGCGTGTCGAGGAGAGGAGTCGAGTTCGGATTTGTTGGGTGGGTGTGGTTGTGCAGAGAGGCGGTTGTTTTTTCATTCTCGGTTGTACATGATGCGAGGGGCTGCAACGGTGAGGCAGCCGAGGGTCGAGGGGACGGCCGTTGTGTGGCTGGCGTGTCCGAGGAGGTAACGTAGAGCGTACGCAGGGACGAGCGACCGGTGTCGTGGTCGGCGGTCGGCGGCGGCGCGCGGCAAAAAAGTAAAATGGCGTGCGAGGCGAGGAGAGGCAGCAAGGCTTCCGTGACGAGCGAGCGCGGGTGGCCGGAGGAGTCACGAATGCACGGGGCGGGCGATGTGTCGATGGCACGAGGTGAGGCTCATCCGATGAGTCTGGTGTTGGTGTCGGGAACCCGTGACAGGAGAGAGGCGGACGGAGCAGGCAGAAGCGATAATGCAAACAATGGGCGAGGCGGCGACGGCAGGCAGGCAGGCAGAACAGGAAACAAATGTCGAGAGCAAAACACAAATGCAAATCAGAGCAAAGCAACACAGACTTACGACTTTGTTTGTCGACGATCTCGAGTGTATCCGACGTCGAGATGTGTCGAGTTCTCGTCGGTGATGTTGTCGGTCGGGGGAGATCGATCGGTCGGTCGGTCGGAGAGTCCGATGTAGAAGGCCGGAAAAAGGAATGGCGACACGGGTGCCGATATGTAAATTCCCAGCACTCTCTTTTCTCTTTTCGTCCTCCTCCGCAAGGAAAGGAAAAAAAAAAGACAGACGACGGCCTTGCTCGAAGGCAAGTTGACGGACGGGATGGGCGTGGGAGGTGGAAGGGGAAAAAAGAAGGGGTCTTCCTCTGAATCCCGCGATGGAGGGGAGGCTGGAAGGGGTCCGAGTTTAAGAATAACAATGGGCAAGTTCTGCTTGGGGGCGGCCCTCTCTCTTGGCTTGTAGGGGCCGTGCTCTTCTTGGGCTGGGGGGGCAGATGGGAAGTGGGTGGAGGGGGGAGGGGGTTCGGATTGTGCAGGGGTAGGGTACGTACCGGGGTGTGGCTGCGCGTGCGCGCATGGGGATGGGCAGAGGGGTTCAGCGACAGCGATGGCGCTCAGCTTTGGGAAATTGAGCGCGGCAGCAGCGACTCGCCCGCACGCAGCGACTGTGAGATGGACGACCCTGGTCGGTCAGGCCCCGCCCGCGCGCAGGCAGGATCCCTGCGCGTGCTACGCACCCCGGCCCCATGAGGTGCTGGGCGGGCGGGTCATTTGTTGATTGACTGGCCGGGCGCTGGCGCGGGGGGGGGGGTTCTGGCTTGGCGGGTACCGGGTACTTTCGCGACCATCATCTCCAATCTCGCAGAAGAGCAGCAAGCCGGCCCGGGTCCTGCTCGACGACGACCGTTTTGCCGCCTCGCGCGAAGGAGCAGGACCAGGGTAGGCCAATAATGGCCCGCTCACGACAGGCCTGCATTAGCACTCGCATCGTCTGGTCTGCTTTGCTCCTGCTCCTGCTTGCTTCCTACTGCATCATGTCATGTCGCCTTCCGAAGCGAGCGGTTGCGCGCGGCGGCGACGATGGCGATGGCTTCGGAGGGGGTTTTCTGTCTCCCAAGAAAAGAATGCAAAAGCACGAGCCCCATTCCCATTCCCCTCGATTTCCATCAACGGCCGCCATCGCTCGTGAGACATTCGAACCAGCCGCATCCGTGAGCGCCGGTTTGTCTCTTGCAGCCACCACCACCACCACCATCGTCCATCGGAAATCCAACATCTGTTTGTCTCTGTTGTCTCCATCGACCATCTCGGAGAAGGTCCAACTCGACTCGCATCACAACCGGCCGAGCGTCTTGCGTGGTGGGGAACGCCGTGGAACCGTCGTGCTGCGAGAACCAGGGATCATCTCGCGCCATGTGGGTACCCTCTCAGCGTCTTCTGGGGGGGCCCTGTTGGACCCGCTTGGCAGTGAGATGCGCCGTGCCGCAGAAGCGAACTTGAAGCGGAGGGTGGGCGGGAAACAAACCAACCGTCTGCTGCCAATGGTCTCTGGGCTGCTGAAGCGGTTCGTTCTTCCATCAAGAGGTCGAACCAACCCACAGGCGGGCCACGATGACGTTTGTTGCATCGTGGGACACCAATGCCGCGCCAGATGCGGCGGCGCCAGGTGGGCGGACGGCAGCCTTCTTTTTTGATGTTGATGTCTGATGATGTGACGAATGCTTGGGCGGTGCCCATCACGGTACAGTAGCATCGTAATGTGCCGACGGCGAGAGTTGAGTGAGTCCTTATCGTGGCCCACCAGCTCGGGAGACATCCCAGATGGAGGCATCCTGGCAAGTGAGACTTACGAGAGATCTATCTCGCTCATGGCCGCCATCATGATGTTATTTACCTACTTACAAGTCCTTATTGTTTGGCAATGCGCAAGGCTCCAGGTCCGGAGATGGCCTCGCCGGCCCGGACAACACCAACGGCCTCCGTGACCGTCTCCGACGTCCACCCGCCGGGCAATAGCAACCAACATCAACCGACCGACTGCCACTGATTCAGATTTCACAAGTCACTCTCCCGTCACTCGTCGTCGCCCACCTTCCCATCACCCTGTCCGGCCTTGGCCCGACTCGGAGATTCCACTTTCATGCAAGCCAGCATCAGGGATCGACGGGGACCACTTTCTGATGTTTATTGCTCCCTGGGCACTGGACACAACTCGCGGGCCTTCCTCTTCGAAACCAAGTTTCCAATCCAATCGCTCCTCCGGGTCCCGTCTCCTCGGCGCTCTTGTCTTGTCTCGCTGTTGTCGTGACCGGCGTTCGAACGACGATGATGGTCCGACCGGTATCTGCGACCCGCGAGTCAAGCAAGATCGCCGACGCCGCCCGTGCAGTTATTCCCGCAAACCACACAAACCGTGACCGCTGTCGTCTGATAGACACTGCAGAGCCAGGACCCTGCGCCGTCAGCCTCCCTCAATTGCGCGCCTGAGCGTCCCGGCGGTGCGTGTCACCTAGCGACGATGCGAATCAAAGACCCCCCGCGGTGGCCTCACGATATTATCTCCCGCCGGCTTGTTTGCAGTTGATACGATCCAGCACCTGCCCGTGGCGTTAGCGCACGCCGAACCGTTGCAGGGCCCTAAACTAAAGACGACCGATCGTCTGTGATAATCAGGATGAACCAACCGGCTGACAAACCCCAACCCAACTCGTCCACTGCCCGCCTGCCCGCCCGCGCACGGCGATCACCCTCGAACCGTCGACGTTTCTGCGCCATCGTGCGCCCTGGATTTTTACCCGTCGCGGGGTCCAGCGCCAGGCCAGTGTCAGTGGTGCCCGCCGCTGATCTATCCCGCCTCTTTGCCCGTGGTTCGCGTCCTAGCGTCTACGGCCGCTGATCTCCGCGCGGGATCTTTTCTCCCAAAAAATGCCCAGAGCTGAAAGTGCCGAGATGGGGAATATCGCAAGTCTCGCATCGCACCGCTTTCCGTGCGAGCGCACGTCACCCGAGGCAAGGCCAGAAACCAGCTTCAACTCCAACCCGGCACATCGCGGGCCCTGGGGAAGCTCGGCGCCGCAGGGTCAATTATGTCATGGTCCACTTCACATGCGGTGGTGCCCCCGCGGCGGCGGCCACGGCGGGTGATTGGGACAAACTAGCTGTGGTCCCTTTTTGGCTGAGGTGGCAGCAGTGGGCGGAGGGTTCTTCTCGGCGCTGCTGCTGCTGGATGTCATCCTGCCTGCGCATCCCTGCGTCGTGCGAGTAATATCAGCAGCTCTTACTTGCGTGCTTGCAGGCGCAGGGCAGGGGTCGACAGCATCTGAGGCCCTCGAGGACGAACCAGAGGGCAGAGACCCCCACAGCCTCTCTCGATTTCGAAATGTCACCGCGACTTGGGCCACACCTCTGTTGCATGTTGGCCCCCCCCCCTCCCATCCTCCATGTGCAACCCTTCCGGATCCGTCCATCACGGGGGTAGGGGAAGGGGAGATCACACTCACACTCACTCACACGATGTGTCTCTCTCTGGCTTCAAGCTCCTGTCGATGGCTTCCTCCCATCGCGGGGTTGACTTGTCTTTGGGTACCGACAGTTTCAAACTCGTGGCTGCCTTGGGCTCACCGGTAGTCGCGCTACATACCAACGACCGAGACGTTTGGCGTCCTCCATTCCGGGGAAGCTGGAGAGACCACGTTCAGCCGCCTGCCTGCCCCTCGCACCCGCACCTGATATGGCATGAGATCAGGTCCGGTCGGCCCGTACTCGTAGCACAAGACCCCCCCCCTCTCAGCCCGCCCATTCCATTCCAGCGCCCTCTGCGTCCTGGCCCCAAAACATGTGTCCTCCTTTGGTGTTTCCCCCCGAGGGGCACCACCACGAGGATGCTCACCGCCCCTGGATCGCCAGGGAACGAAAGGCAAATGTTTATCGTGAGGGTTGCGTCGGTGCTGATGCGAGGCTGTCGGCCGTGGAACCTGCTGTGCCCGTAGCGTAGCGCCGCATCGTCGTCCCGTTGGCTTGCTTCCCTCTCAGAGCAAGCCGATATCGCGGAGCCGAGCAACCCCTCCGTGACGGCGGCTCGTCATGTGGCCTCCGTCCTCAGCAGCATGTGTCAACCGCGCCCCTCCCTCCGTTTCACTTCTTGGTCAGACACACGAGGTTTAGGTGAGCAAACTGAACAGAAGCAAGGCCGATCCTCCCCCCAACGGCGCCGGTTTTTGTGGACATGCGCCTCTCTCCGCGAGTCATGGAAAGTTCGACGGCAAGGAGCAAAACTCCATGGAATCCCATCCGGGTGCGGCACCGCCGTCCAGATGACGAGGGCACCGGGCGAGACAGAGGGCGCATGTGCGTGTCTCATTAATCATATTCGAGAGCGGCGGAATGCTCGAGAGCACCAACGGCGTCCCCCCAAGCCCCCCCAAGCCCCCCCTCCCCCGCGGCGTAGAGGAGGGTTGCTCATCCCACAGCGCCCAGCTGAACCCCTCCCCCTCCGTCCACTCCGAGTCTGTCCATCCACGCGCGCCAACCCCGGATTGTCGGTATGGCGCGGGCTTGCTGCGGCCGCCCGGTCCAAGTCCAAGTCCTGGGTGTCTCGGTCTTGGTCTTGGTCATGGTCTTGGTCTTGGGTCTTTCAGCGCTTGGCTGAGCCATGAGTGCACACGACGACCACATCATGAGAGCCATTCAAGCTTCCCGTGGTCATCACGGGGTGGACTCACGCCGCCATGGACAGCGTATCCCGTGACGAAAACCCTCAAGAGACCGTATCTGCCGTGCCTAGGAACGCGTCGCCGTTACGGACCTCCCCGTGATGAGAGCTCGGCGTCAGTTTTCTGGCCATGCATCTCAGAATGATCCCCTGCGGCCAAGGGGCGCTTTGCCACTCCCATCATGATGGCCGACCGTGACCCGCGTCCTCATTTGTGGCTCACCCTGTCAGGTTGAGGGGTTCGTCCTGGCGGCTCACCACCAATTTTGTCGAGCGATATCCCACGACGAATCATCCTCAGATCGCCATCGCCCATCGCCAACTAGTATCTCAAAAAGGCGGCCCCCCGAACCGTCCGTCCGCCCGTCCCGGCCCACATGATACCGGACCCCCGGCCACTTCTCGAGTCGCGTCGGGGCAATCTCGACTTGGCAACCGACAACCAACCTTCAAGTTCACCCTGCGGCTGCGGCACTGCACTCGAGGCTCACCGCTTCCTTCGTCGCAAGTCTTCCGCCACCACCACCCCTCCGGCCGACCAACGATACCTCTGCATCACAGCCTGCTGCGCTCCCTCCCTTGCAGAACGCAATGCAAGGCAATGCCCCGGAAGCGTCTGAGCGACCAGTTGCATCAGCCGCCTTGCCCTCCCGGGGACGCCCTGCTGCGAAAAAAGTTTCATCCTCGCAGCGGCATGCCGGTCGACTTTTGCCTGCCTGCCTGCCAATGCCTCAGAAGCTCAGGGTCTTCTTTCTCGTCTGGCAGAGTCGCATCGTATCGGGCTAATCAGCGACAGCGGAGGACCCTGACCCTGGCCCTGTCTTTGCTCCCCTCGCTTGCTTGCCCCTCGATCTCGCGGGGCCCGTGCCAATTGGGGCCTGCAGTTGGACGACGACCTCTCTCGACCTTCCGACTGCTTCTCACATACGCGCCCGGTGACCCTCTACAAACGCGGTGTTCCCCTCTCAACCATGGCCACGACATTCGTGAATGGTCCCACGATGCTCATGTGACCGCCCGTCCTCCCCCTTTTCCTGCCTGCCTGCCCTGCTCGAACCATCCATTCGTGGCACCAGAACTGAAGAAGAAGAAGAGGTACGAAAAGGAACAGGGCAGGCATCGCCATGTCCCCCCACGCCGACATTCATTTCATGCCCGTGAGAGGGGTCAATGGGCGCCCCCCGGAGGAAGAGGAGGACCCCTGAACCCTGCCGGCGCCCGCCTGCTCTGGCTCCTTCTGCACCTCCTGGCTTCTGTCTCCTGCTGTCCGAGGCGACTGGCGACCGGTTCGGGCGACGTGCAGCGCCGCCGATTCCCGAGCGGTGGCTTTCACTGAAGCAAAGGCGTACTGAAGCAGAGGAGGTGAAACTGCAGCCAGTTGCATGTACTGCACGGCGTTGGGAGCTGCAGTGCTATCAAACGACATCGGCCCATGGACGACCAGCCGCGATCTGGCCTTCGTCTACTACTGTACGAGCACTAGCAGCCGGTTGAGAGGTTCGTTTCACGCATCCGCGTCTGCATCTTGCATCTCGAGGCGTCCATCCTGCATGACGCGCCTCTCCTCTCTCGCTGCCCCTCCCCCTCATCATGTTGCCCTCGTGATGCATCCTCAGAATCAGAAAGAAAGAAAGAAAAAAAAAACTCTTGTCATGCCAGCAGCACCCCGCGCGTCGTGGTCACAGTCTCACTCACACCACCGACATCCCCCCCCCCCCCCCCCCCTCGAGGACGCTGTCGTGCGACTACAGAGAGAAATGCAAGATGCCGACCCCGCCGTCCCCGCGACAATGGCCCGTTTTCTACCGCTGACATCGGTCGAGGGGCAGGGGCATGTCGGCAGATGTGGACGCTCCCGAGGGCGGGCAGAGACATGAAGCTATTCGCAGGAGGCCGACCCCGCTTTCGACTGGGAGACAGGTAGGCAAGTAAACTCGGACCACCAGGTGGTGCGCACGCCCGTTCGATGCCGATCGAGATGCGGACGCGCGATGGCAGCGCGCAGCCTCACCGCCAGCTCTACATGTGGGATGGGGGGGGTTTACGTGCGGCAGAGGTTCAGCAAAGTACCTGCTACTTGTGCGACTCTGAATAGCTTCAACGGGGTGGTTCACCTTCCTCTCTCTCCACAATCTTCTCGGCCAGAGGAAAAAAACCAAGGCAGAAAGGAAAACACTGACACGAGCAAACGAGCAGTCCTTCCATCGCGCTCCGTCCGACCCGCTACGCTTGTCCCCTTCTCGCCATGGCGCCGCCCTCCAACCACTCACCACCCTTCACAGCCCGGTGGCAGGCAGGGATGGCCTCGCCACCCGTCACCTGAGTCCCTCGACGAGGCTGCCTGACCGCCACGGATCGCCCGCCAAGCTCTCCCGGCCGGGGTGTTTCTCTGACACTCATCACAACTTGAGAACCTGCCTTCGGACATCACCAAGCGCCCACGGACTGCGCTCCGTTGAGTCGGCATCCAACATCCCCCTCCCCCTCCGCCCTCGGCAGCCGGCCGACCTCCTCATGCAAACATCGCCGGGGGGGGGGTTGGACGAAGAAAGGGTCCCACGGCGCTAACTTCCAAGGTTTCGGCTTCCCTTCTGCCATCTTCATCCCATCTCTCTTCTTGTCCAGCGGGAAGACTAGCAGGGCGGACGGACGCTGGGCCACCCGACTGGCAAAATGCGAATTCACCCAGAGAAGCCCCTCCGGTCCCCTCACCGACCAGCCATTCCCCCTCCCCCAGTCGTCGTCATCTGAAGAAACGTCCATGCCCGTGCCCCCACCCCTTCTCGAAGCCCGCCCGCCGCATCTCGATCGAATCGGGAAACCCTGCGTCGGCCTCTTTCCCTGCCCCGTCGATCCAGGGTCTTCCCGTCAACGGGCCTGCCAACCAACCCCTACCTGACTTCGTCTGTGTACGCGCCCGCTGCCGGCACCGGCCTCACCGAGTCGACAACCACGCACGCATAGACGGCGCTTCCGGGTCGTCCCCTGGTCTCGTGAGGCTGTCCGTCCACCCCCAGGCACTGGCACGCTTCCATCCTTCCCCCTCCAGTGACGTCGTTTTGCCCTCCCCCGCCCTCTCTCCGCGAGGGGCTCCCTGCGCCCTTGAGGCTGTCTAGGTGCATCCTGATCCTCCATGCACAGCTGTCAACCGGCCATGCGGTGCCGTTTATGGGTCTCCTCTCTCCACAGAGACCGTCTATCAATGCCTCCTTGTTTTTGTGTTGTCCTTCTGTTTTTGGCATCATCCACATGGGAAGCTTCCAACCTCCCCTCCTCCCCCTCTCCGCCACTCTGACGACGGGACCTCCCGATCCTCCGCGATAGTTGACAGCTCCCCTGGGGTTGCAGATCAGGGGGTGGCAAGCAGATCAGCGTCTGGACGATGCCCCTCATGTTCACCGTGGAGTTTTTCTCACCGGCCTCCTTCGAAGCGGTGTGCCCCTGGTGAGGCTGTCTCCGGATCGTCAGGTCCCCCGAGGGCCCGGAGGGGGGGTTCATAGCGGAACTCGGCGAGCAAGAGGTTGGATGTGTTCCTGCGGTCCCAGTTGGATCCTGCCAGCGAGAGGTTGGCAGGATTTCTGGGTTGAGGCTGTCGATGTATGTGTTGGCCGTCCATCTTACGATGTGAGTGAATTCTTGCGCCTCAACAGAGATAGATCTCGATCTCGATGAGGGTGGCATGTGGTGTTGAGAATTTTGCATCTCGAGAGGCTCTGGGGGGAAGGTCGTCGAATATTCGAGTCTGTTGAGAGGAAGCAGGCCAGCAACGTCGTTTTGCTTCAAGTTTGACTCTCCTAGAGTATCCAACCCGGACGCTCACAGCTTGTTCTGAGATGATCGATTCTCTACACAGCTTACACTGCTTCAGCTTACACACACGCCATATGTAGACAATAATATACAGCCTGCTGCTTCCTCACACTACCGCCTAGGCAACGGTGCCTCCCTCACAAACGTCAACGCCTCCAACGTCTTCCCCTCGTTCAGCGCCCACCCCGTAGTCATATCCAACTTGCACTTCCTCTCCCCAACCCTCATCTTGACAAACCCACCCCCCGTCAACGCCCTTTGCACACCATAAAACGCCAGCTTCGAGTACCTCCACGCGTCTCTAAACGGCAGCGTCATCAGCCTCTGCTTATCCTTCTCCCACTGCTCCTTCTTCTCCATCTTCGCCTTGGCCTCCGCCGCCTTGACCTGCCTCGCCGACGGCGCCGGGTTATACAGCGGCCGCGCGATCGACACCTGCTCCGGCGGCACCGTCATGATTGTCGACGACGTGCGGAACGGCAGGAGCGGCTTGATCGCTATCTCGAGGTGTACCGGCGTCAGGCCCGGGTTGATCGTCGAGGGCGGGCCGCCTTTGATGAGGGAAGTCGGCACGGCGCGGATGGTCTTGATGATATTTCCCGCGCCGAAGATGAAGAAGGATCCCATGCCCGCGAGGGCGAGAGATGTGGCCGTGTAAATGGGTGGGATGAACCAAGCGAGACCTTCGCTGCCGCTGGCGAGGTAGAAGTTGACACCTGCGCCGGCGTAGCATGTGAAGGCTGTTGACCAGGCGCTGAGTTTCATCCAGAAGTGGGAGGCTGATTCGTAGAGGAGTGTCGGGCCTGGGGCGCGCGCCAGCTGGAGGAGGACCGGGTTCTTGATGACGGTGCTGCTGACGGGGACGGCGCGGGGGCCAGATATCGGTGGCCGGTGAGGCTTTGCTGTAGATTGAACCGAAGAGGAGACGACGTTTTTCGGGGGGAGGGAAGCGAAGCCGCGGGTCGCGAGAAGGACGTAGGGTTGGAGAGACTGTCGTCTGCAGACGGGTCGGAGGACGAGCCCCCTCGCAGGTGCCGACATTCTGCTTGATGTACGGTGGGGGGAGCTCTATAGCTGGTACAAAGCCCTGGGGCTATGGAGGACTTCGGTTTTGAGAAGCCTGCGCCGCGCAATGGCTCGGACAAGATCAGACCACAAGAAGAATGTCGTGGGCTGCAGAAGTGAAGCTATCCAAAAAAGTCCCGTCGCGACTTTGAGGACCCACCTGTTACACGATAAGATAAGCGTCAGGTCTATCACGACGTGGAGCACCAACATCGTCACTACTCTTCAAATTAAGTACCACCCGCTGTCTCGAATATCAAAACCAACTCATCGCTAAACCGCCTGGTATCGCGAAAGTGGAAGACAAGCCGCCATTCTAGAACGATGTCCTTTTCCCGCCATCAAACTCCCGACTCGCTCTCGCGCAAGGAGCTCGGCGAGCGCCTGTGAGCAGCAAAGCACCAGCCCATTACTCCTCCCACACCATACCCCCCTGCTCCTCCCAGTGATCCCAGCTAGCGGCGTCGTAGCCATTAGGCCTGGTCGCCCTGACATGTCCGACCACGGCACCATCAACAGTCAGAGCCTCTTTCGGCCACCGCACCTCTGCTTGGAAGCCCTCGCTCCAGGCCGTCTGCATCATGTCTTCCGAGAACAGCACGGGGTGAAGCCTGCGGATGCTGCGTAGAGCCCGGCGCCCCACCTCGTCCACGGAATCGTGATGCCTCAGCGCGAAGAAGGCTGGGTCGTGAAGCTTGCGCAGGCGCGCCTGGATGTCGGGGCTGTGCGGGCCCAGCCGGAGGAGGAAGAGGTTGTACTGGACCAAACTCGTGCGGCACTCCCAAGACCCTCCCAGAGTCGCTCGGCGGTAGAGTCCAACCATGGCAGATAGGCAGCCCAGGGCACCGGTGCCGTAGTCCGACATGGGGAAGGGGGGCACGACTGGTGCGTCGAGCCCCATGAACCGGCCCTGTTCCCAAGCAACGCCGGTCGCGCAGTCGGCGATCTGCTGCCAGCCCGGACGACCTGACCACTCGGCCTCGGCGGCAACGTCGGTGCCGGTTCCGCCAAAGCAGTCTTCCGCAACGTGAACGAACCCCTTGCTCCGTGCCATCGCCAGCTCCGTCAGCCGCTGCCTCCCGTATCCCAGGCGATCAAGAGATCCGGGTCGGTAGCCATCGATGACGACGTCGGCCGAAGTGAGGAGCAGGTCAAGGATCTGCCGGTCTTCGGGCTTTCGCAGGTTCAGAGAAGTCGTGTGCTTTCCGGTGTTGACGTCGACCTGGAAGAAGGGCACGTCCGGGAGGTCGGGCGAGGTGACCTTGATGACCTGGGCGCCATGCGCGGCAAGGGAGCGGCCGATGGTGGGACCTGCAATGACCCTGCAAAGCTCGACGACGCGCACGCCGCGGAGGCAGTGGCCCGAGGTCAGGCCCGCGTTGTCATGGCCGTCTCGCTGCCCGAAGGGCGTGGGAGGTGTGGTTGCCTCGAGCGATTGGACGGTAAACGGCGGAAGCGAGAGCAGGGCTTTTCCATGCCGACTCTCCCGGAACTGCTCCGATTTGAGTACGGGGATACCAGCCTGCCCTTCCTTTGCGTTCATTTCCTCCAGCTCGGCCACGGTGAAGCGCTTAACCGCGGCTTCGACGGTGGCGATGCAGGTTTTGTAGTCCTGCATCATGGGGTCGAAGGCGGGCAGACCAATCATGCGCAGCGTCCTGCTCGCCTCGAGCGAGCCGTGGATGTGGTAAAACTCGCCGGGCGTCTTGGTTTCGTATAGATTGGCAGAGAGCCTCCTGTAGAGGATTGACTGTGCCTGGTTGAGATCCGTGTCTGTTGCGTATTGGTCAGCCTCCGAAACCCCTTCGTTTGCGGGCAACTGCCCGTTGACGTGCCGCACGTACCCGTGATCTTGTCCTTAACCCGTGGGTGGGCCTTGTCCATGCCGTCAATGGTGCAGAGGTACGCAGACATCAGGAAGCAGGCGGCTTTGGCCATGTCAATTTCAATGGATCGGGCTCTTGGACCCTGGCGGAGGTCGGCAATGGCGGCGGCCGCTAGGCCCTCCAAGGCCTTGATGGACGCAGCCGCTTCCTGCTCCTTCAGCGGACAGGGGAAGAAGATCTGATCACCGGCATGGGCATTGAAAGCCACATGATGGACACGGTCTGTGAACTCCTGCGGGATCTGGTCACCGCAGACGGTGAGCAGGGTGGCCAGGGCCTCTTCTGCGCCACGTTTGACCGAGTACTGGCCAGGAAGCGTCCTCTCATGAGAACCAAGGCTTACGACCACCATGACGACGGTGGTTTCAAGAATTGCGGTAGGAGGGAGGGTATTGATGTCTGGCGGAGTTGTCCGGGAAGAAAAGGGGGGTAGTAAGGATCTGCTTGGGAGATTTGCTACAGCCACATCGTGGGAGGCTGATGCAAACTCGAAAGCCCCCCGGCGGGCAGCGGTATATAAAGCCTAGAACCGCGCGCCGCATGTCCCTTCCAATACGGTGTGATTCACCAGGGTCCTTGCCCGTGATGTGGTAAATTGTGGGACGACGGTGAATCAAGGCGGCGGTCAATTGAGTTCGCCAGGGATGATGATGATTCACGGCCCTCCGAAGACTGATTCACAGGCAGAGCTCGGCTTCCGGCGAGGGACAGGGCCGTGGGGCACCGCATATGATATCTCACCTGCCGACGTGCCAGGGTTGCCTTGTATCATGGCCTGCTGAGGGCAGATGATCCTCTTCGTGTCCGGCCAGCCGTCCATTGCAGGGCATACGAGTCTGTTGACCCATGGCGGGATCCTGACCAAGGAACGAGACTTCGAGGCCCGGTCCGGACCAGCACCGTGTAGAAGCATCACGAGGCAATTTTGTCAACTTTGAGTCTGGGCCTCGAGCCAGACAGGTCCAGGAAGGCCCCGGGTGGACGCCCGACAACGTGGTCTGTGGGGGGTCGAGATGATGGGCAGACGACGCCGACCAGACCGCACATCGGCCGGTTTGGCTCTGTGCCTGTGGCCTCGCACTAGAAAAAGCCTCCTCGTGTGGACGCGTCGACTCCCGGCCCGGACCAGATTCGGACTGACAAGGGGACGGTTCCCAACCCGGCGAATGAGCGGCGTCAAGGGCTTCTTCCAAAAGTGGCGAAGATGCCACCCCCTCCCCCCGTCTCTCAACGGAGAAGAACAGGGAGAGGGAGACAAGAGGCGGTCAACCCATTGGCATGGGTCTCATCCCACACACCACGCGTCGGGCTTTGCTATCGAGTTTGCCGGCAGGCAGTCCGCGGCCGATCTCTGGTCAAGGTCAACAAGTGTGTGTGGTGGGTGGCGAGGCAAGGACGGCACCAGAAGAAGAAGTTGTCCTAGAACTATTCCGAAGACGACCGGAGTGTCACCGAATCATCATTGATAGTGCGCGTGTGTGGTTCGCGCCGCCTCGCCGGGACGGCGGCAGCGGGTGGCTCAATTGGGCGTGGGGGAGGCCTTCCCTCTGCCCGTGTTGACATCTGCCGAATGCTCTGTGGTCCCTCCATGGTGCGGCATCCGACTGCTGGCTCTGCTGTGGAGAGATTGTATGTAGGTATAAGCGAGGAGTGATCTTGAATGGAGGGTGAGTTCCCCAGGATTCGGAACCCGCCCACGTCAGTGAAATGCCCCGTGGGGAGTTCGTCAGGGGGGCGCGGGAGAGCAGCGAGGGAGCTCCGTGTGTTGTCTTCGTACGTCGGACATGGAGGCACAGGGTCTCTGGGTCTGCAATAGGAGACGAAGCAGAGACAGGTGAGAAGCGACACAATGGTCATGTGGCCGATGCCATTGTAGCATTGACAGCTCGGTCGGAACACCGAGATGAGGTGAAGTCGGTTGTGTTCCCAAATCGGTCAGCACGTTTGGGGGTTTGGGGCTTGTTGCACAGCGGCCATTCGGCTGAGTCAGCATGCTCAGGGGTTCCTTCCTCAGTGTCGTCTACACCCAGTCGCACTTCCCCAGGTGCATCTTCCGATGACTTCCTTCCCCTCGGACAGCAGCCGGGTGCTCCTTCCGCGGGGATGTTTACTCGCTCTTGAGCGTCACTTCTCAATTTGCCTGTCCACAATCCTCCGAGCCGTCCAGCCTGCTCCCATGTTCCTTCGGTCGGGTGAAGAGATTTCTCCCATCCCGCGCGCCTCATTACATTACCTACATTCCCGTCCTTGGCTGACGAGACGTAGATTGTGTTCCTGGCCTGCCCAACATTCCCGTCGACATCCCACGTCACAAATTCCACAGCCTGACGGTCTGATCTCGCGATGCCTCCTCGCCCACGCTCTGCCATGCCTCTCGTCGACACCCCTTCTTGACGACTGAAAGAGCACAGCGTGCATGGTCGCTCGCCTCGTATCATCCATTCATCGTATCGTGCCCCGCGTCATCACCGTGGAAGGGCCACCACGTCGCGTTTCTTCTTCTCGGCCATCCAGTTCTGAGGTCGCACAACTTTCGCCGAGGATCGAATCACGACCGCCGTCGCCGCCACGCTCGATTCTCACTGGCGCAATATCCGGCCGCATGTGAAGGCAAGCCGGGCGCGTGATCAGCCTGGCCGCTTCACCGACAATGCGGGCGGCTCAGTTATCACGAATGACGTGCATCGCAGCGCAGCACCGGCCATTGACCGGTCTGCCAGGGGGGTGGAAGCCAGCCGTGGGAATCAATCTTTCTTCCACGATCGCGCTATGCTGTCCGGTCCCTGGATGACAGCAGACAGCCCCGACCCTTTTCTCGGCAGCCGCTAATGTGCGCCATTGCATATGCAAATCTGCGTTGGCTCCTTCGTTCTCGCGCTCCCGCATGGCCACGGTCAAGACATGCCCCGCGCGCCTGGCTCTGGACGCCCGCCTCAGGTGGTGACGAGGGGGCATGGATATGCGCGCTCCGTCAGCCCGGGTGCCATCCGCACACCCTCTCCGGGACACCCAAGTCCCTGTGTGCCTCTTTGGCCCGGGGACCTGAAATGCTACTGCAAGACGATGCCGACTGCAAAGGATGACCGGGCCGCCTGCTAGCCCACCGCCGGACGCGACTTGAGGAAACTCCAGCGAGCCGCATCCCCTTTAAGCATCGCCATTTCAACAACTCGTCATGGCCGTGGCTCGCGCGAAGGGACCACGCACGGTCCGAAAGATTGCATCTGCGACTCTGGATATGGGCCTCAGACATATTCCCGGGGACCCGGGCACCCGATCGGAATTGCTGTGAGGGGTCGAGACGGCCGAGGAGGGGGCTGGATCAAAGCATCGAGGTTCCGCGGCGACGACAGGAGAGGGTGGCCTGTCTGTCTGGCCTGGCCCGGTCGTCGACACCACCTTCGGTGCCCTGCCGCCCCCCCTCCCTCTCGCCCACCCCTATTCTTCACCCATCACTCGAGGCTCGAAGCTGCCGCCACCACCGCACAACTCACACGGAGGCACCCGTTTCCGCCGGCTGAGGCGAGCTTCGACCATCCATCACGCTCTGTTCAACGTCGAGGCCCTCCTCCACCCTGGTACCGTAGACAAACTCCCAAGGTGGTCGCGCCCCGCGAAATACTGAGCGACAGCACATCGGACGATGAATCCGCACTGCCAGACCTCTTGGGTACCTTGTCGCTCTGCTGGACTCGTCTGTCCGTGACCCGAATCTCCCTGCCTCTCTTGTTGATACCCAACTCTCGTCAGCGAAGCCGACATTCTCATCAGCCTGAAGTCCCCATAGCACCGTCGCGCCCGTGTCTCGTCTGCTCTCGCGACGGCTACCCAACTCCGCCGCCGCCGCTGCTGCGCGAGGAGGTACCTTCAGGTTCCATGACTCCAGCCTCGTGCTTACTTACTTGACCAGCCAGGCCCCCCATCCGATGAGAAGCCGTTCCCAGATCTTCTCATCTTCTCTCGTTCCCCTTCCGCATCCCTTCAACCGCGAGACGTTACGACCGCTTGTCAGGAACTGCGCCGTCTCGTCTCGCCACGGGGCAGCCGCAGCCGAGCCACCAACACACCGGGGCGTCATCAGCCGGGATCGGGTCTTTTTGGTCCTCATCCAGAGACGACAGCTCTCCGAGAAGGAGAAAAGACAGTCGCCTCTTATCCGGACTGGTTTCCAAGATCTCAGCACCGACAGACCTGACACAAGGGAAAAAGCCGCCAGGGGGCGGAGCCGAAATCCGTGGCTTTCATCCTGGAGACCAGGCCGCACTTCTTCACGTCTCCTCACTCTGCCCGTCGTCGGATGCCGGACGCGCCGCTTATGAACTGTCGGGTGGTGCATCACTGCCATCATGACTCGGCCAAAGGTGCCCGCCGATAAGCGCATCAGGACGGCCCAGGCCTGTGAGACCTGCAAGCGTCGAAAACAGAAGGTCAGCCCATCTTCTTCTTCTCTATCGCCATGCCCTTTCCATAGTATCACCACCTCCATATTGCTGTATCACCGCGCACCCTCCTGTCCCGGCACGTTCTGCTTGTTGTCCTACTCTGCCCACGACTTCCGATTGCCTTCTCCGCGCACACTCAGGGACATCTTGTGGGAGGCCCAGACACTCTCCGACTCCGTTCTTGAGCCGCACCCGCATCCGCTGCCGTCGTCGCGCCGCTTCTAGCTTCCCTTTGCAGACCCAACAAGGCAGATTGCCACGCCCTCGGAGCTCACACTGCATGACGATATCGCCGTGGTTGCAGCCTGGCCACGAGAGGCTACGTCTGTCTGAGCTGCAAGCCACCAGGCTTACACAAACGGACATGGACGAGAACTACACTTTTTCCTAAAGATTACCCTCTACCTCAGACTGCCTGATTGTTCGGCAGTACTTGCTGCCTGTTTTTTGCTGTCGATCAGCCCCTGATTGAGCACGCCTCCGGCACTGCTTCATGCTCCCCTGTTCGACTGCTTCGCAGAACTGACCCATCTGCTACAGTGCAATGGCCATCTCCCATGTAGCACCTGCACCAAACGAAACCTCGACTGCGAGTATGTTCCGACCAGCGCCGGCGGCAACGGAAGCGGCAACGGCCGCGAGCTTGACGACTCACCTTCTGTTCCGGCAACGAAGCGGCGGCTTATCGACCCCATCATGTCGGCCAAACCGCCCAAAGTCTCGCCTCTACTGCCCACTGCCCTTCCCGCTGTTCAACCACTGCCAGCGCCAATGAACCCCAGCCCCCGGCGTCACAGTGTCGTGGAGAAATCCAGGGTGTCCTTTGACAGCAAGCTCTCGGCAGAGCCTGATGGCGAGCTTGATGTACCCGATCAAGACTGCGAGCCGTACTCGAGAAACAGCACCTGCTCAGGGCCGGACGAGGAGACACAGCTGCTCCAGTCCACGAGGATGCTGCAAGATCCGACCGGGAGACTGCGTGAGAACCGGCGCTCTGGCTAGCAATTGCTCCGCTGACTGCCCAGCAGTATACGTTGGCGATTCTGCGTCGCTTGCGTATCTCCAGCTCATCAGGATCATCGTCCAGGCAAGGACGGGCACCAACAACTTCACTGAAGATCCCAGCCGACACAAGATCCTCGAGGCGACGACCGAGACCCTGCCACACTTCAAGCCCCAGATTTTACCCGACAAGGAGACGGCGTACTGTTTGATCGATGCCTTCTTCACACACGTGAGCGGGATCTCCCCGAAGCAGACAGTCAAGCGCTAAACGGTATTTAGACAAATGGCCTCGTCGAGGTAGTCAATCGGAGAGACTTCGAACTGTCGGTCGAAGCCTGCTATGCAAAGCCGCTCCATGCGCAGTCTTCCTTCCTCTGCCTGCTGTACCTTGTCTTCGCCATCGGAACAGTCATGGGCACGCCTATGCCTGGGACACGCGAGGAGGAGGTCTTCAGGGAGATCCGCAGCCAGACCGGCCGAGAAGAGCACTTCTTTCGAACCGCGAAGTTCTTGGGGGACCCCGTCTCAGGGTTCGAGGATGCAGACTTCTGGTCGGTCCAGGCCCTGTCGCTCATGGCAATCTACATGCTGGCCATTTCAAAGCGAAATGCGGCTTATGCATATTTTGGTAAGTTTCCACGCAACTTGCTCGAACCTACCGGATGTTTACAATCGCAGGCATGGCAGTCCGGTCGGCATTCGCGCTGGGTCTTCACAGGGTCCACGAAAACCATTCCATCTTCTCCAGCGACGACGTCAAGCTAAGAAGGAACCTCTGGCGGAGCCTCTTCGTTCTCGACCGGTTCCTGGCTGCATCCCTCGGCCGCCCTGCAGCAATCTCAGAGGATGAATGCTCCGAACACGCGCTGTTCGTCTTTGAAAAGGACGTGGATGGCAATCTGGTCAAGATCCCGGACCCATTCAGCGGCCTCGGCGCAGCAGTAGAGAGCTGTCGCATCATCGGCAAGATCTTGAAGAAGATTTACGCCCGCCGGCGCATCTCGCTTCGCCTTGCCAAGGAGATATCAGAGCACTGCGAGACGTGGGCCAGCCAACTTCCCCCGTCTCTGGACCTCCTACGCATGCCCATCGAGCCGTTTGATGTCCCGGCGTCCGTCGCAGCGCTGCACGTCAGCCTGCTGTATGCCCACTCTGTGGTGCTCCTGACACGGCCCTTCTTCATCTGCCTGCTGAGCAAGGTCCACAATGAGAGAAGCGGCCACAAGTTGCGGGACCCCAGGTGGCACAACAGAATGGCCAAGTATTGCGAGGCATGCTTCCTTGCCTCCAACCACACGATTCATCTCGTCCACCGGGCGTACGAGGGCAGGTATCTGCCTCGGCGCAACCCTTTCGTGACGTGAGTTCCGTTGGAAGATATTGAACTTTGACATGCTCCGATACTGACCTGACCCGGTAGATACTTCTTGTTCGCGGCTTGCCTTATCATCCTGAGCAACGAGTTCGGCTCCGTCTACGCCAATCCAACATATGCACAATCCATCCAGGCGTCTATCGACATCATTCGATACTGTTCCGAGACGGACATTCAGGCGGAACGATTGCTATACATTCTACGCACCTTCTGCGACGCAGTGACCTCTGTCAGATCCGCCGGCGATCCTGCCGCGCATGCGATGCCAGGGGCAGGGTTAAAGGAGCCCATGGCTAGTTTGTTCTCGCCGGCATCGAGAAAGACATCCTTCACTCATTCGGCTTCAGTCAAGGCCATGTCGGCACGAGGTATCATGCCAACGCCAAGCACCATCATGACGGGGGGCGGCTCGATGTACTTGCCTCACGGGGCTGGCGCATCCCCGGCCAGCAGTGGGGCTGTCAGCAGCGGAGAGGTCGATGCCACCGACTCCCTTGGGGGACATGACGGCGAGTTGGACTTTGAGAGCTTCTGGGGCAACAGGGGCAGGGGACCGGCGCCGCTCATCGTGAGCAATACCCCAGGAGGGTCCATGCAGCCAGTGTCTCAGTCGTCTCCGACGATCTTGCCGAGCGTGACGATGAAGAGCAGCGTCACGTTGCCATATCCTCATACTGGACCCAATGGAGGCGGAGGGCATTACCAAGGGGGCGTTGCAGGGCCTCCGTTCTTCGCACCAGGGCAGTATCCCCGCCGGGAATGACAATGGGCTTCAGATCCTGGGCAGGGGACTTTGGGAAAGTGGCAAGAAGTGTTTGTGATGATCGGTGATACCCCGTGGAAGCGCCTCCATGACTGGCCGCCGCTTCACGTCAGCATCAGGCATGCTTCAAATTTCTATCGAGAACGGGCGCTTGCCGCCGCGTATACCATCTACTTAGCCCCCGGGACAGCTGCGGTCACCGTGAACGCCAGACATTCAGCCACACCGTGTATCAAGCATCGCATAATACAACGTCAAAATTGACCCTCCATCGTGCCCCTCTTTCATTGTCCACTGCCTCGTTGAAGCTGGCGACCAGGTCCCGCTTGACAGCAAAGACCGAGTCATTCCCCAGATACGAGTCTTCAGCGTCGAAGAGCTGCGTCGTCAAGGTCCGGTAACCCTCCTTGGAGACGATGAAGTGTATGTGCGCTGGACGATAGGGGTGACGGTCAAGCAGCTTGAGGAGCTTCCCGGCGGGACCTTCGTCTGGGATCGGGTAGGGAGGTGGCCGGAGGCAGTAGAGAGAGTAGCTGCCGTCTGAATCGGTGACGAAGCGACCTCGGAGGTGCATGTCTGGCTGCTCGGCGTCTTGCTGCTCATACATGCCGTTGGGGGCGGCATGCCAGACGTCGAGAATGGCGCCGGTGAGGGGTTTGCCGTTGGCGTCGAGAACGCGGCCGGTGAGATGGGTTAGGCTGTCGCGGTAGGCGGGGGAGGTCTCAAGAAGGGAGGAGGAGACGATGGAGGTGTCGCGGGAGAGGATCGGGGCATCGAGACGGTGGAAGGGACCAAGGATGGCCGAGGACGTAGTGCTGTCTTTCTCGGAATGAAGAGTGGTTTGCTTGGATGTGATCTCGTCGACGAGGGACTCGAGGCCCAGGATGTCGCAGAGGAGTTGGGTCTCGTTGCGGCGGTCGTCGGACATGCGACCTGCTTCGTTGATCTGGGGGGTGAGTGAGGGGATTGGTAGGTCGGGAGGGGGAGACTGACCATGTCGATGGCGGCCATCCATTCGTCTGCTGTGAGGTGGACTTCTCGTGCGAAGTCGTGGAGGTGGCGGAGAAGGGAGGGCATGATCTTCGCGAGACGGGGGTGGGCGGCTGGGCCGGTGGCGGCGATGACATTGGCGGTGAAGTCGGGGTCGTAGAGGGGTGGAGGTGCCTTACGGCGTGGCTCGGGGCCGTCTGGATGATTGTCTAGAGCGGAGGGAGCCATGTTGAAGGTATCGAGGTTGTGGTCTGGAACCGATGTGCCGATCAAGATGGGAAGCTATCGTGGAATAAATGCATGATCCAGCGAGGTCTGGTGTTCTTTGGAGTCCCCGAGCCACGACCTTTACCACCGCGAGGGTAAGGGGTCTTTGGATTGTTGAACCTGATGAGAGACAAGTTCACCAGTCACCAGTGCGACCTGGCGAAGACGGCCAACAGCATGAACCCGTCCGCGAACGTGGTGCCATGGCCACAAAACGCTCGCCATGGAACCTCAGACTGGGCCCAGGTTGATGGAGACGTCGGGGTAGCTGCAGCGGTTGGCAAAGTCTTCACCGCTTGATACTCGCTTGCAAGCCGTATGATGGGGTGTGAAGCTTGTGATGCGACCACTTGGCTGCCAAAGTGCGAGACCCTGACGGGTACATGCCTCGGGTGTCATCCGTCGCAGACGAGGTTACCGTGCTTGCGCCCCTGGCGATCGATAGATAGAGCAGGGCGATGGACTGGATCAGGTTGGCACGATGTCTGGCCTCGATGATCGTGATATGGTCGTGATCTCGCAGATAATGTTGAGGCGATCCTTGCTCCCGGAGCACCGGCTCAAGAGACCTCACACAGACCTCATCGTGGAGGAGTCGATGCCTGCTCCGTACTGACTTTCCGCCGCATCACTCTGACCACCAGTTTGATCCGCCTATGAAGCTTGGAGGTCAAGCAACTCAACCACAGATTGCCGCTTGCGGCAACGGGGCTCCAATGCTAGGTCAAACGCTTTCACGCGGCTATGCCGGCTGCGAACCCCGGCCTCGATGTCTCTGCCCATGTCGGGTAGAGGCGGAGGTAGCGTGTGCTGCCTCATCCGAGATATGCTGCTCGGCCGAGGCCATGGTGGATGGAATTGGTAATGGGTGGGCGCGGCTCGCAAGGCAAATAGGCAAATAGACCGACTGGCTGCCTACGAGTAAGCTGTGTGTCAACGAAGGACCTCGACAGGAGCCGGAGGGCAATCACAGGCTCAGCCACTCGAGACGGGACGGCCAGCAGCCTGCTCGTGGGTCCGTCGGACGCCTAATGGTCGCATGATGAGGGCCTCTTGGCAGGGAGTGCGAAAATACTGCATGTTACACAAGCTGTGCGACGTATGGCTACCCGCATCGAGGGGGAAGGCCTGTTGTTCTCCAAGCTTTCGCTATGGTCGAACATCGTCGCGACACAGGAGTCCAAAAAGGAGCAAAAAGAGGCCGACACGCTTGCTTAATTGGGCGGTTAAAATTGCAAAAATGAGCATGTCCTGCGTGAACAGGGAATCGAACCCTGGGCTCCCCGATGGCAACGGAGAATTTTACCACTAAACCATTCACGCTTGTTGGATGCTCATATCAATTTGGATGCAGTGACAAATTATGACCTTTTGGTCTTGGGCTCCACAGAGTCGGCATCAATCCCACGGCTGACAACACACCTCGCGTCTTCTTGGTGTCAGTTTGCCAGATTCAGTCCTTTCAGGTAATATGTCAATCGAAGCAGGACATCGTTCGACACAGCAGGTCAATTGCGTCAATTGGCCTGTCTATAAAGCGAACCCCCTACCCATGCCGTCGTTCCCGCCCGCGCGACCGCCTACGCAACCATAGAAACACCATCAATCTTATCAGGATCCGACTTTGCGAATCTGGAACGACACCTTCATCTTGCTGCCCAGGCGTGACCGATCTCAGCGAGATCGAGTCATCCAGCACAATCCCGTCAATCTCTCCAGCATCGTCAGGCACCGGTAGATGCGCTCCCGCGTAGCTCACCGCCGTCTCATCTGCAGATGCCTCACTTTGAGACGGCCCGCGGATAGGCGGCCTCACATTTGTCGAAGAGTCAACGGTTGCGACGCTGCTCTGTCCGGCAGAACCCTTCCGAGCCAGCGATGCCGGGCGCAGCCTCTGCCTCCAGTGACTTGATGGGGATCGGGAGCTCATGTCGGATAGGTCGATGATCTCGCGAGATTGTAGTGCTGCCCTGACGTCGCCCTCGTTGTTGTTGGAGACGCCCTCGGTCCAGGCCCGCATCTGTGTCTGGGACAGTTCGACGGTCGAGTCGTTAGCCAGAGCGACCTTTGGTTCCTCGGCCTGTGCTGCCGAACCGCGCCGGGTGAGACCCATGAAACCCCTGGCGAAGAGCTTCAGCTTGCGTCCGGGATCGATGTCGCTCGACTGATAGTTGGCCGAATCGCGAAGATCGGGGAGGGCTCCTCGGACGTAGTCGACCAGCCGCTTGGACTCGATCATGTGGGCCATCGGTTCGTCTTGGTAGCTTGCCACGATCATACCGCAGAAGCGACCGTCCTCTCCTTTGACCCATGCTCCGGACGATCCGGGGGCTGAAAATAAGACATGTCAGTTCAAAGTCTTCAATCATGGAACGGAGATGAAGGTACTCACGTAGTGCAACGAGCAAACTCAGCAGAACCGTAGGCGTCTCATTCTTGTGACAGGCAAGTCGGCTTGCTTGGGCACAGGTGTACCCTGTCACCACCTCTTCGCCGTTAGGACCCCCAAGCAGAATCTTGACTTTCTGCTTCGCCGCATCAAGCTCCAAGGCCGAGGGGATCGATGCCACCGGAGCCGGCTGCATCTGGCGCTCCACATGGAGAATGGCGCAGTCCGGAACGGCGCTGCAATCCTTGACCCGGACGAGCCTTGACAGTCCATTCTCAGCTGGTAGTGCCTGCAAAGGACCGTACCTGGCGCCGAAAGGCAGCGTGACCGGTTTCCAATCCTTGATCAGGGAAAAGTCTACCGCCGGTAGAGTCGAGCACTGAAACTCGTCCTCTGAAGGGGCGGGGCTGTCGAGGGAAGGACTGTCGCTGCCGATTTGGGTGTCCGTCTCGTCCCCGCCGATGCGCTGGCTGTAGGACCTTTCCGGTGGTGCGTACTCTTCGGAAAGGATCATGTCGAAGATCTGGTGAGCTGTCGTGATGTAGACTTGACTCTTGCCGATGGCCAGTGGGCCTCCGATGCGGGAGTATCGAGCTGCGATCTTGACTCCGTTTCGGTAGAGCGTCGTGCGGCAGACTCTTGGAGAGTACCAACGTGTCCAGGAGTTGCTCGGGTCGCTGCTTGGGGTGGTATTGAGGTAGCTGACGTGGAACTCGGCCTCGAGGTTGCCCAGAAGTCTTGCCGCATCGCGATTGACCAAGGCCATGGCCGGTTCAGCCGCTGCTTCTTTAGCACCGGTCGACTGCTTATTGGCAACCCTGATGTACTTGAAATCCGTGTCGCGAGCAAGCCACGGGACAGCCTTCTTGACTGCCTGGATCATGACCCTGCGCTTGCGATCGGCGCACTCGATGCGGATGCTGGGGTACAGGGTGATGGACCCGTCCTTCTTGTCGAGCACCCCCGACATCTCCAGCAGAACCTTGGGCGGGTCATCGAAGCTGTAGATGGCCGGGCCTCGAGCGTTGCTGCCTCTTTTCTTGCTGGTGCGGTCAAAGTCCATCAGATCGACCAGAATCCTATGGTCCAGCTTCTTCTGAGTCAGGACGGTGACAGCTTCCTCGGGGACTGGGAAGAGGTGAGGTCTACCGATCCAACGGTGCTCCCCGTCGCTCCTGACTCGGTAGATGTCTGTCTTGGCTGGAGCATCGAGTCGTATCGACCAATGCAGCGGGCCGCTCGAGGTCGTGGCGGTTCTCGGTCGTTTGCCGGTGCTGATCGAGCTGATCGTCTGTCCACCGACGCTGCCACGTCTTGCGCGGTTTGCAGCACCGCCAGCGATCGACAGTGGGTTGAGACGAGTCCCGTGAAAAACGGACAAATGGTTCGGATCGACGTCTGAGCTGTTCGTTGTTGTACGAGGCTGAGAAGCCAAGGGTATCGGCTCTTGTAACGTGGCACCGCTGGCGACCGCTGTGTCGGGGCGAGTGTGGTCGGTGGTGTCGGTAGAAGCGCTGGTCGCGACGTCACGGTGTCCAGCGATCGGGAGGCGGCAGGCCAGGCGAGCGAACCAAACCGCAACACGGCCGTACCGCGCCTCTCCGGTGGCAGGCTGACTGGAGCTTTGCTTTGTTCTGTCGGGGGACGACACTCTCAAATTTGTAGGAGCTTCGAAAGATGGTGCGTTCATCGTGATGGCAGCCATGATTTGAGGTTGAACGGCGATTATGCTGCGTTGCATCCATGGCCGCGAAGGACGGCCACATGCAGGCTACATGTTTAAATAAGGCAAGACATCTGCAAGTCATCAGCTGGGTGTAGGCTTGGATCGAGGGGAATTGGGAAGAGCCTCAGGGGCGGCCGAGGGTCGGAGATCTTGGTTCCCGTGGCCTCTGGATGACAAGGCGGTGGCTGCGCACGAGGATTGCCGGTCGCATCTGTACACTTTCTCTCACCGACGCCGCTCAGATGGTCGTCTTCGGCCACTGTCATGGCCTTGTCGGGCTGTGGCTGTGTGGGAGCCTCCCAATCACCGGTCATGCTGGTCGGGTGTGGTGTTCTGCTGCGGCCCAGTGACGCACGACAGAGTCGGCCCCCAAATCCCACGACAGCGCCTCCTGACGTAGAAAATGCACTTTTAGGCGGCTATGCGGGTGGCCTCTGGGCATTTGGGCGCCTTCCTAAAAAGTCGGTGCCGATATTACCGACAAGAGTCCTCAGTGCTATCTTGACATCGTGTTTGGACACACTGGACCTAGAATCGTCAATCAGCAAAGCGCGTCATTCGAACGATGAGCATACCGCCGGAGCAGCAAACAACATATCCTTCCAACGAAACCTTGCTCGTGGAGGCTCTGTGGCCTGACGAAAAGGCAGGGAGTGAGCAGAATGAAGACTTCGCCGCGGAAATGGCCCCGACCATGGGCGTCCTCTCGCTTCAAATCAAACCGTGGCCTCAGCATATGCCCCCAGCCGGGCTGCACCTCTTGAAGGAGATTGAGCCAACGCCGGCCATGACCTTTGACGACCTGACGAAGGAGATCGTCAAGGTCTACCAGGCCGAACAGCCTGGCGAAGAGCTCGCCTCCAAGGTCATCCACGACATCGTTCGCCGCTTGGTCAGATGCTGGACGATGACGACGCTCCATCTCGGGAGCAGTCGGTCTCGGTCGGCCGTTCGCTGGGAAGGAAAACAGACTCTCGAGTCGGTCATCGAAGCGCAATTGGAGCCCCTCGAGAAAGCCAGCGAGGCATGCGCTCCTCGGAGCCTCGACAAGGACCTCACGGCCGTGAACCTCGTCAAGTACCAAGACGTACGAATCCGATGGAGCTTCGACATAACGGAACACCTCAACCTAACGAGCGAGAACGGCGTCTACACGCTCTTCGTCTTCGAGCACAAGATCTGGGTCAAGAACAACCGCGAATGGCCGGACCGGTGTCCCGTGCCCCAAGACGTCCTCGACGAGCTGATGCTGACGCTCAACGTCCTCTTCCCCAACAGCGACCCGAGGACGATGCGGCTGCTCAAGAGTTTCGACAAAGCCCGAAGCCATGACATGGGCAACTGTGGCGTTGAGAAGACGTACAACCTAGGCGACTTCCGTTACTGGCGCGCACGCATGGCCGAGCTCGACATACTCCTCAACGCGCAGCAGAGGGGGTTCCGCCAGGTCTACCGCCTTGATAAGAACAAGCAGAACCTGATGGGCGTCGTGCTTTTCTGGGTGTCGGGCGTGGCCGTGCTGGTGCTGACCATCATCGGGTCCGTCTCGGGCATCATGTCGCTGCAGGTCTCACAGGCTGCATATCGGCTGGCCGTTGCGCAAGCCTGTGCCGACGCCGACGTCAAGGATGGGTTGCCTCAGTATTGTGTATAGGGAGAGAATTGAAAGGATGGGTTGAAGGAGAAGATGGCATGGGGCACCTGGCGAAGGAAGCGGCGGCTATTAGGGCGGACAGTGCTGAGTCATCCATGAAATAGCACTATCACGACCGCCACACAATTAAGAACAGGCTTGACAGGCACCGCCAGAGCTTCGGTCACCTCATCTACATCAAGCCAGCTACTTGCAGATACCATCACCTACTAGCCTGGAGATATGTGTGGAGTCCATACAGACTGAACCCTTGATCATAGGCAGATTATCTCAAAGACTGCGACGACTGTGGTGCTAATTTCCGGCCGAACAGCCGGAGCTGTTGGTCGGTCGCGAAAGAAATTTCTTGCCACTCTGACCGGCTCCCTAAACCTTCTCCTCCCGCGGCCTACCTATCTCAACCTCCTCAAGCGCCATTTTCTCCTTCTCCGTCTGGCCAGATACCTTGGCGTCCTTGCCGTCGAAGAGAACTGCAATCTCCTCCAGAGTGGGACCCTTTGTCTCCACGAAGAGGAACCAGATGCAGATGACCTCGATGACGAGGATGACAATGTAGACAAAGTAGAACTTCCAGGCCAGCTTCGCGAGGCCGATGGGGTTGACGTATTGATTGAGGACGCCAGCCAGCGCGGTGGTACCCAGGCAGATGGCCAGGCCCTTGGCGCGGATGCTGTAGGGCAGGATCTCGGAGCAGTAGGCGACAGTGAGGCCGGGCCAGGCAAAGCCGGCGACACCGTAGAAGAGGAAGATCATGGCGAGGACGGAGGAGCCTGCGCCCTTGTTACCGGTCTGGGCGTAGACGGCTGAGCAGCCCGTCCAGACGCTGAAGACGACGAGCATGCCGACGGCGGCGATGAGGAAGAGCATGCGTCGGCCGAGCTTTTCGACGAAGTAGACGGAGAAGCAGATGGCGACGAGGAAGGACCAGATCTGGAGACCGCCGTTGAAGAGGGATTGGTCGCTTGGATCGTCGATGCCGACGGACTTGAGGATGTCGTGGAGGTAGTACGAGACGAGACCGTTGCCTGGCGCGGGTGGTCAGCTTGTCGCACCAGTTTCGCGGAGTCATGCGACGAACCAGAGCATTGGGAGAAGAAGGAGGTTAAGATGATCAGGAGAAGCCGCTTGCGGTTGCCGGGGGTCTGGAAGAAGACCATCCATCCAGTCTCGTCGACGACGTGTTCAAGCCGGATGGTCTGCTGGATCTCGGCATACTCTGCGTGGATGAAGGGGTCGTCGCGGTTTCCGTTGGCATGGTACTGTTGACCTCGAGTCAGTCGTGGTATGAACATGTTTGCACTTTGACTGCAACTCACCTTGACCAGGATATCCAATGCCTCAGCACCTCTGTCCTTGGAGCAGAGCCAGCGAGGGCTTTCGGGAAGGGTGAAGACGCCGATGAGCTGGATAACGGGCATGAGGGCTTGGAGGCCGACGGGCACGCGCCACGAGGCCTGGCCTGAGTACTTAATGGTGCCGAAGACGGTCCAGGCGGCGATGATGCTGCCGATGTACCAGAGGGTATTGTACATGACGGTCAGCCGGCCCCTGTGCTGGGGGTAGGCGAGTTCCATAATGAGGAGGGGACCAGCGCCGATGGAGATGTTGGAGCTGTGACCATTAGCGGTGATCGGGTTGGGTGAGAGGATGTGAGCTCACCCGAAGCCCATGAGGAACCTGCCGCCGATGAACATTCCCTGGTTCACGCTCGGGACGGCTGTTTGGGAGTTAGATGTGCGCCGCTCAGTCGGTGTAGGTGTCCTTACACTGGATGACGACTCCGACGACAAGAATGACCACACCGAGGGCGACGCCGATACGACGTCCGAAGTAGTCCGCGATGTAGGGCGCTATGGATGATGAGTCGAGCAAAGCAACCAGGGGGACTGGCCAGACTCACAAAAGAACAGGGCGCTGAAGCCACCCACGTTGACGATGGCCGTCAGGAGGCCGAGCGTGGATCCGGAGGGGTGGCCAAAGTCTGAAAAAAGAAGGTCAGTACGATTCTTCCAGGTGTTGGCTGTGGCAAACGTACATGACCGCCACTCCTCAATGGTCTGCAAGCCGTTGAGCAGACTTCCATCGTAGCCATTGATGGTGGCGCAGAGCATCAGAATGGGCATCCGAAGGTAGAGACTGCGAAGACCGCGATGCTTGTACCACGTGACGCGTGGAACGTCGAGATGGAGTAGTCCATCGACATCTCCAGCGACGGGACTGGTGTCCAGCTGGGGTTTCTCAGTGGTGGCCATGGTGTCTTGTCAGTCGTCGATGTGGTCATGCAGGCCAGAACCGAGAGCCTGGGTGCAGGACTTGGTATATAAATACAGGTATCGGTTCTCGGCAAGGGGCGAACTGAGTTCCGAGGAATGACACGAGGAGAGCTCGATTCGGAACTTTGGTTCCTCGTGGCGTGTCCCAGTCCAGGATAGCAAAATGCGGAGGCAACATGGTCCAACAAGCGCACCATACATTGGAACGCTGCTCGGTCATCGAGGGCTCCTCTTCGAACCATAGGCCCCCATCACCGGCTGACTTCCACGCGACATCGGCACCATGGAAGGCTTGGTGGATCTCGCGATGGGAGGCGGACCTTGCGGGCTCGTCGTATCCCCCGAAAGCGCCGGGTTTTCGACCACTGAGAAGACGCCATTCCCGGCGTGCACCAGGCCAACTTTTGGCGAGCTTTCGTCGATCGGCATCCTTCCCCGCGCCGAAGAGTCCGGGGTCCGGGGACGAGGCAGGGATCGGAAGGTGAGAATGATGATTGGTGACAAGGCCGGCGGGGAATTGCAGTGTTCCTGATTGTCCACGGGTGCTGATGACGATGTTGTGTGGTGGAAGTTGTCGAGGAGGTTGGCGGTGGGCTGTCGGTGCCCAAAGCACACTGCGGTTCTCCGGGCGACGTCTAGACACGCAGTGCTGGGCTCGCTGCTTTTGTCAAACTCTTCGTCCTCGAGTGGGCCTAGTCCATGGAGATGAGGGCAGAGACGGGGCTGCTAGGGCGGCGAGAAGAGGTGGCATGTGCTTTTGGACACCCCGCCCCCGCCTTGCCTCGACGCTAACTCCAGCACCTTCCCCTCCGACACCACCCTCCACCCGAACCTCACACGCATCCGTCTTCCATCATCCATCACCATTCCCGCCGCCGCCGCCGGCTTCAAGTCCCTCATGCTACCCGACCCCGTCACCTTTCGGGTCAATCCCCGCGATTTGCATGCGCCCCAGTAATCATGGGAATCCACAACGGCTACGCGTCGCATCGAAGCAACCTTGGGCCACCATGACAAGTCCGAAGATGCCCTCCTGACGAGATGCCGATCACCACGGCTCAGCTATAAAGAAGAGGCCGTTGCCAGACCGCATCAAGTCTCACCCGTTACACCATCCAGCAACTTCATCCCAAGCCGCCTGCCACGATGCACTACCGCCCGCTTCAAGCCGCCCTTGCTTGCCTCCTGACGGCCTCGGTCGCCACCGCGGCGCCCCTCGAGGACCAGCCCCAGGCCCCTGCCGACTTCACCAACAATGTCGTCTTCAGACCTGGGCCCGAGTACACCAGCTGGGGTACCATCTACGGCCGCTCCCTCCAGATCTCCGACGGCAGCCTGTAAGTCTCCATCCATCCATGCTTGCCCCTCCTCTGACCTCGTCACAGCCTGGTGACTTGGGAGAACTACCCCCCGGAGCCACCCCTCGCTACTTTCCCCCTCTGGAAGTCCGACGACGGAGGCGTCTCCTGGTACAGCTACCGCAACGTCACTGACGATGTTCACGGCTGGGGTCTGCGGTACCAGCCGCACCTTTACATGCTCAAGAACGATATCGGCAACTTCCCAGCCGGTACGATCCTCCTCTCAGGCATGGCCGTGCCCGCGGACCTCAGCGAGGCATCGCTCGACATCTACGCCAGCACCGACGATGGTAGCACCTGGGAATTTGTCAGCCATGTCGCCTATGCCCCTGGCCCTGAGACCGTCACGAACGGGAACAAGGCCGTATGGGAGCCCTTCTTCCTCGAGCACGAAGGTCGCCTCATCTGCTACTACTCGGACCAACGCGACGAGAACCACGCCCAGAAGCTGGTCCACGTCATCACCGACGATCTCAAGCAGTGGTCCGACCTCGTCGATGACGAGGCCTCATCCGTCTACGGCCACCGTCCCGGCATGACCACCGTCGCCCGCATCGGCTCTACTGGCAACTACATCATGACCTACGAGGTGTGCGCCGGCACCGAGTCTGGATGCCCCGCTTACTATAAGATTGCACCCTCGCCGTACGAGTTCGCATCCGTTGAAGGCCAGCTAGTCTATGCCAATGCGACGGGCGAGCGTCCCGGTTCGGCGCCGTTTGTTCTCTGGGCTGAGACCAAGTGTGGATCGGGTGTCATCCTGGTCAGCGGCGCGCAGGACGATTCTCTCTACGTCAACGACGCTGCTGCTCGGCCCGATGGCTGGAAGAGGATTGACGTGGGCCAGCAGAGCTCCCACTCGAGGTGCATGGAGGTCATCGACGTCCAGGGACAGAAGAAGCTGTTGCTCACCAGCGCTGGACACATGTGGTCGGGGGCTGACAACTATGTCTCTGTTGGGGTTGTTGATATTCCGACATACGCTTAAGCCCCGAGAGTCGGCAGTACCTACCTCTAAATAGGTAGCGTGGGCAATCGACTGCCGTTGACCGTCAGGAAAGAAGACGATGAACTGCATCCAGAACTTGATTGAACATGACTGAGGTGACTATGTAGGCCCCCTTTGATGTACCTAAGCCACGTTCCGCCAAAATCCCACGGCATGAAATAGGCATCTTCACGCCAACTTCGACGACAGTCTAGTGTCGGCCCCCGCCCGAACAGCCTCATCAATGGCGCGTGCCACGAGGCTTACGTTCTTCGAGTTCAACCCGGACATGTTGATACGCCCATTCCCGGGCAGATAGATATGATGCTGGTCCGTCAAGTATTTGCACTGGGCTTCTGTGAGCTTGAGGAACCTGAAATTCATCAGCTAAGCCCATGGAGACGTGGATACCATGGGAACTCACGAAAAGAGTCCGTTTTCTTGAGTGATGTGTGACCAGTCACCAGGTGTCTGCAAAATCAGCGAGAACTTTTCGTGTGGTAGATGTCAGCAGCTTACCCTGAGAACGTGGGTTAACTCGTGAAAGAGCTGGAGTCTCAGATCTTGAATCCTCTCCCTCATTGAAGAGAGCTCTGCCTTCCTAGATGGTGTCAGCCTCGGACATGCAGACGTGTTCAATCAGGCATACCATTCGACGGCCAATCCGTCATCTGTCAGAACAGTCTTGACAATCCGCGAGCCAAACGCCGGACTCGATGAGATCTCCCAACGGATAAGGCACCGAAGTTGGTCGTGAACGTTTTCCGCCGCCTTCCCGTCACGGCATGCAACGTGCAGGGCCCCGCACCGCTCGCCATAGATGGCAAAGTTCTTGGAGAAGGATTGGCACACGAGCATTTCCAGTCCTCGCCTCGCACAGAGACGAATGGCGTAGGCGTCCTCATCAAGGCCTCGTCCCAGACCTTGGTAGGCGAGGTCAAAGAGAGGGAGGTGGCCCCCAGCCTCGAGGGCGTCCGCGATCTCGTCCCACTGCTCCGGGGTTGGATCTGCGCCTGTGGGATTGTGACAGCATCCCTGAAGAATAAACACACTTCCTGCTGGAGCGCCTTCAATGGCTTCAAGGGTGGCTCTGTGATCGAACATGCGTGTCAAGGGGTCGTAGTGCCGATACTCCGTAGCCTCGAGACCGACCAGCTCTAGGGCAGGCTTGTAGTTGCCCCAGGCTGGAACGCCGACATAGACCTTGGTGAGTGATGAAATGTTGCGGGCGATGAACAGGAAGGCGAGATGGACGGCTCCTGTTCCTGAGATGGTTTGCACCGAGGCCAGCTAAGCGGTTGCGCCGGTCAGTCCTCATGATTCTATTGGGGGGACTTTCAGGACGCACATTCTCAGATGCGATATTTCCTTCGCCAAACATTACTTGAGATGCCAGAGACAGGAAGTCTCGGTTTCCGGTCGTGATCTCATACTATGATTGAGAGTCAGTGAGATGAGCTGGATGTCACTAGATTATCGCACCTACATCATGGCCGAGGTTGGCAGCCGCCAACTTGTGCTTCGCCTAGACGTAACGACTCTGGTTAGCTTGAGATTCAACTACCAAAGACCGCGAAGTTCTTTTTCCTACCTCCTTGACAGATGCAAGCTCCTGATACACGCCGCTCTCATTGCGGTAGATGCCGACGCCCAGGTCAACTTTCAGCGGGGACTTATCATTGTCTGCCCTGATTTTGAGCTCGAACATGGGGTCAGGGACCCCTGCCTGTATGGATTCGAAAACCATGATGTGTCTAAACGAAATGATGAGGGTGCAGTTGCTGATGGTGCCAAAATCTGAGATGCCTGCTCCGTTTGCTATGCTCAACCACCACCACCCGCTGAGCCGTCCGCTGTATATGGGGGCCCAAGTCTTGGCCCGATTACACAACTGATCCGAGCTTCCCAAAATGCGGGTGGTTTGGAGCAGCGTCAGGACGCGGTGTCGGCCGCCTGGCCGAGGTGGAGCTCGGGTTTCGGGACCGAGCTGCGCGCTACTATCGCGCCCACCGAGCTCGGCGACCTTGGCCGAGGAGGGGAGTCCCATGGTAACGCGACGATGTACTCGGCTTCTCATCGTTCCCCACCGAGTTATCGATTTCATGGGAGACCTATCTTCGGAAGTACGTACCTCGGACGGCACTGGCGATTTGCTGTTGTTCGGGAGATAAAACCTCTGCCCCTGAAGCGAACCCAGGCTGCCCCTCTTACCAGTAGGTAGATACGGCCATCAAAGGCAAATTCCACTATCAGCATGCTTTCCTGCGCCAACAATCTTCAGCTCAAGGCCAAAGCGGGCCAGGTGTGCAAGGTAAGCGAGCAATGTCTCGATAGCTCGGAGTCTTTACCTGGGCCCCAGTCTGACAGGACCCCAGGCACTCGGCGTTCGGCTTGTGACGAACCCTCAAGTCGCACAGCTTGCAAAGAATGCAGGTTATGACAGCATTTTCATCGACCTAGAGCATTCAACACTCTCTATAGACGATGCTGGAAACATCAGCAGCGCCGCGCTGTCGAAGGGCATCACTCCCTTCGTCCGGGTACCCTATCAGTGTGGCAATGGCTTCGTCCAGAAAGTCATGGATGCTGGGGCCATGGGCGTGATCTTCCCACATGTTTCCAACCAGAGTATGTATATCGCGAGACCCCTGCTCTTCTCGTGCTAAAAGTCAATAGGCGAAGCGCAAGCGGCTGTCAACATTTCAAAGTATCCTCCCCAGGGGTCGCGGTCCATGACGGGATCGCTGCCAGTCTTCTCCCTCGAACCAACGGATAGCAAAGTGGTCATCGAGGAAAGCAACGCCAGCGCGTCTTCTGTCATTGTCATGATCGAAAGCAGGGAGGCTGTCGAGCAGGCAGACCAGATCGCCGCGGTGCCTGGCGTCGACGTCTTACTGATCGGCTCCAACGACTTGGCCATTGAGTTGGGTGTTACTGGCGGGTTCAGGACAGACGTGTTCCGGTCTGCTCTGGAGACGGTATCGAAGGCATGCAAGAAGAACGGCAAGATCATGGGGTTGGCAGGGATCTATGATCAGCAAGACATCCACGAGTGGGCGATCAACACGCTGGGTGTGCGGTATCTGCTCTGCCAACAGGACTCGGGACTGATCTTGGGTGGTGGCAAGAGATGCCTAGCTGCAGTCCCATCGGTGGTTACAGCTTAGAACCAAGAAGAGATAATTTGAAGCTCATTCACTGGTCATTGCTTCAAGTTCCAGGCCGTCCCCCGTGATAGTGCCCCTGGGAGGGCTTTCCAGGTCGGCCGGCCCGGGCTAACACTGGATCGAGTTTGGCGCTGTCTCGTGCTGTAGCCCCCTTGAAAATCCACTGGAGCATCCGATCCCGGGGAGAAACTGATCCACTCCAATCTTTCCTCAATCATCACCTCTTCATTCGACGATACGCGACTTATCAGGGATGAATGACACCGCGACCGGAAGGCCAAATGCCAACTCATCGTCATCGAGGGCGAAACGAAAGAATCCAGCGTGAGCAGTCTCATCGGACGACCCCTTGAAACACCTACGCTCATCCTGCATCAACAGGTGCCTCCAATGTCGGGACCGAAAGGTGCGATGCTCTGGCACGTTCCCCTGCCTGAACTGCAATCGGCGGTCGGAGACGTGCGTCTTTGAGCAGGATGAGAAGAAGGTGCTGATTTCCGAAAGGTGTGTAGTATTTGGTCCCGGGAAGAGGCTCAATAGGCAGCTGACGAGACCAGGCTTCTCGAGGATCTGAAGAGGAAGGCTGGATACCAAGTTGAAGAGAATGAAGACATCTCTCGTCCGGAAAAGCGACAGGGTGAGTAGTTCGGCTCATTTTGGCCGCTTCCTTTTCTGGGGAATCGTTGAAGGGGCTTACTCAAAGACTTGTAGCGATTGAGGTGCGGTCGGAAAGCGCTCAATCTCCTGGCAACCATGGAAGCAGCAATCTTCGGCCACCGCAGGAAGTCGATTTGGGTGGCCATGAGGAGTACACGAGGAATCCACTCGTCGTATCACCTTCCAAGTTCCTGACCGACTCCAAGGGTCGAAGACGTGGGTGCTCTGCCATCGGCTTGACTGCTGCCCACTGACTTGATTGACCAGGATTCCTCGGGCCGTCTTCCACTTGGGCCTACAGTCGCCACGTCATGGGACTTTTGAAGGAGCATCTACACTGTCACGAGTCCCCGGAGATACCTCACAATGTCGACGGAGTGGCCTTTCCGCTGCAGCTGCCACAGGTCAAGCTTCCCGAGAAGTGCACCGATCCTGGAACATTGCCGCCCCTTGACTACGCCATCTACCTCACAAACACGGTCAAGTTTCACATCGGGCAAAGCTATCACATCTTGGACGAGACAGAGTTCACGGCAAACCTTTTTTCCTTGCACAATCACGGTGTGCAGGACATGACATCCTCCACGAGGCTCTGGCTGAGCCAGTACTTCATCATCATGGCGCTGGGCAAGGCGCTTCTTCACCGTGGCTTCTCAAAGTCCTGCCCGTTCGGCAGGGACTATTTCCTCCGGGGCATGGAATTCCTGCCAGATGTCAGCGGTCTCCACGATGACCCCGTGCTTGCCATGGAGGTCTGCTGTGCCATTGCGCTGTATCTCCAGTCCGTGGATCATCGGAACACGGCATTCGTCTACGTAAGTTCGCCCCTTCCCGAGCTTCTGACGCTCCATTGACCTGCGTTCCGTGCAGCTTGGCATTGCCCTACGCATAGCCCTCAGTCAAGGCATGCACCACGACATGATAGATGATCCCCAGAACCAAGCCAGGAACAATCGGCAAAGAAGTGCTTGGTGGACACTTTACATCCTTGACAGGAAGTTCTCATACATGATGGGTGCACCGAGTCAGATCAACGACGACGCCATAACAGTCAGCCTCCCTGGCAGCCCGTATCATCCACCGCAGAAGATTGCGGCCATGGACGTTCACGTGAAACTTTCAAGGTTGATTGGCAAGGTTATCGACAGTAAGTATGGGAGAAATTTCTACCTACTGAAAAGCTCCAGGCTGACTGACTTATCCAGCTGTCTACGCGGTTGACGGTAAACTTCCGGCCTCCTTCCTAAGGATCATGCAGTCCACCCTCAAAGATCTGGCCCATGTCGCAGAGACCCTCACTGCATCCTTGGATCTCAACTTTGATGGATCAGGCCCTATCAATCGGACTTCAGGCACATTGAACCTATGTTACCATCAGGTGGGAATGTTAAAGCCCCGTCATCCGGAGATGTGCTAACTGAACCTCCAGTGCATCATATTGGCGACGAGGCCTTTGTTGGTCTGTCTCTTACGAGAAAAGCTGGGACGCAGGGCTTCTCCCGACGGAGCTGAGCGGGAGCTGGCAGAACCCGTGAAAGCTTTACTACGCACTTCATATGACTCCGCAACGAAGTCACTGCGGATTTTGAAAGCCCTGCAGGCTCGGGATCTATTGGGTCAGTGATTCTCGCCGACGATACCGAAGGTTTGCTGACAACAACTCTCCTAGATGTGTTCTTGCCGTTCGATCTGGAGTACGCGTTCTCTGCAGCGTTCATCCTAATGCTTCAAGAAATCCTGCATCCACTTCCAGATGCAATTGATCCAGGATGGATGGAAAGCGCCCTGGGCGTGATCGATGGGTTGGTCGAAAGCGGGCATGTATCTGCACGATTCCGCCACGAGGAGGTTGAGCGGCTCCACGACATGCTGAGGCAAGTGGCGAGCCCTGATACAGGACAGCCTTCCGATTCCATCGGGGAGGGAGTCGCTGCCCACCCGGTCGATTTCGGTACCGCTGGTGTTGAGGGACTCTCCGCCAGCGATATGCTCTCAGTCGCCGAGCTCATGGCTCGATATCCGGTGACTGAGATGGATGCAAGACTTTTGGAGGGCGACTGGCTTTGGGAGGAGAACTTCGCCAATTGGCAGGGCATGTCTGTGCCAGGAGAAACCCCCGAGCCAGAGTAGTCCGACCGAATGTCCAGTCAAGGTTTCTTTGCAGGGCATGACTCCTTATAATCAGTCATTTTGTACTCTCATGGAGCTACAGTTGTTGCAAGAGAGCTGATGAATCCCCGTTCACCGGGAACCAATTACTTCCTCAACTTGCCCATCATCTTCTGCCAGAAGCCTTCCTTCCATTGCTGCTCTGCTGCAGTCTCCGCCTCCTGATACTCCCTGCGTCCCGTCTGGAGATCCATGCCAGCAGCAGTGACCTTCTTTGTTCCCTTCCAAAGTTTCCAGATGACAGTGTTGATGACGAAGATGACCACGCCCAAGTATTTCAGGATGAACTGGTCAACCTTGAAATGCGGGATGAAAGCATCGTACCCGCTGAAGAGGATGACCATGCAGGACAGGAACAGGGCGTAATACGAGCCCCAGGGCTGGCCCAGAGCTGTGTAGGGAAGGTCCTTTGCTGAGATGCCCTGGGCTTTCAAGGCCCGGCGGAAAGAAATGTGAGAGACCAAGATGGCCATCCAGTTGAGGACAGCGAAGATGGTGACGAGGCTGACGAGGTACTGGAAGACTGTGCCGGCGGACTTGCTGGCGTTCATGAAGCCGAGACCTACGCAGGTGCAGGAAATACCGACAGCGTACACGGGGTTGCCGTTCTTTGCGGTCTTTGCAAAGATCTTTGGTGCCTGGCTGTCACGAGCGAGGCCGTACAGAGACCTGGAGGCGCAGTAGATATCTGAATGCCCTTGTCAGCAAGGTGTCATGATTCCTCGGGATGAGGTGCGAAACATACCGGTGCAGGCGGCGCTCAAGGTGAAGACAAGCAGCGAAGCATTGACAAAGTCGGGGAACACAGAGATTCCGGCGATGCGGATTGCCACAACAAAAGGCGAGGCATCTGTCATGATGATCAGCTTGTATGTCAGATCATTCTTGAGATTGGTGCCACTTACCAGCGCTGGTCGCCTTCTTGGTCGCACCAATCAGCATCTCATTGTCACTGGGAACTGCCATGCCGATGGAAATGACGCCCAGAATGTAGAAGACGGCGATTCTCCAGAATGTTTGCTTGACAGCCCTAGGGATGTTCTTCCTCGGGTTGGGCGTCTCGCCAAAGGTCATACCCACGACCTCCGTGCCGGTGAAAGCGAAGCAAGCCTGACAGATACAGGCCCAAACGCCCAGAAATCTTCCCAGGGAGCCCTCGACGAGATACTCCTTGAACGCTCCTGGGTCCTTCCAGTAAGAGAAGCCGCTTCTGTTGTGGTTCGGACCGCCACCTAGAGCCACGACAAGACAAGCGATGATCATGGTGGCCATGATAAGAATTTTGGCAAGGCCAAGCCAGAACTCTGTCTCACCGAGTTTTGCCACGTGCAGGAACTGAGAAAGCAGCTGTCAGTCTCTGAAGTTTAGAATCTTCCCGGATTACTCACGTTGATGGTGATGATCACGATTCCAAACACGGCGACCCAGATCCCAACATTGAGATCTGGCCTCCAGTACCGAATGATGAGACCCGCCGCAGTCAGGTTCGCGGGAGTCGCAATCATGTACTTGAAGAAGTAGTTCCAGCCGGTCGCAAATCTTGACCAGAACGTCAGCACCCGAAAGTAACAGATCCACAGGAGCACCTACCCAAACGCTGGGTCAACCATGCGGCTGGCGTATCCTCCGAAACCCTTATTCATTGGGAGGAAAGCAGCCATCTCGCCGAGACCGGTCATGACGAAGAAGACGGCCGCACCGACCATGAGGTAGGCGATGAGGAGACTGCCGGGACCACCTCTCGAAAGAGCTGTTCCGGAACCAATGACGAGCCCGGTGCCGATTGCGCAGGCGATTGAGAACATGAAGACCTGGCGGGGCTTGAACTCGCGTTTCAGCTCATTCTGATCCGTGACCTCGCCCTGCCTAGTGGACATTGTGTGCTGAATGTCATTTTCGTCCAGCTTCTCGACGTCGAAAGGGGCAGGCTGAGTGGCCATGGTGGGCGAGAGTCTCGCAGAAAACAGGTGTGGAATGAAGTTTCTGTCTTCCCGGATGTGGATACAGGATCAATGTTGATCGAGTGAGACGCCGAGGAAGGTCGGTTGATGGAGAGACCGTCTGTCTCAAGTCCAGAGGCTAGGTCGTCTTATAATCATGCCCACCTCCCCCGGTGATGTACTAGCAAGGAAGTCTGGCCGTCTGTATCTCTCCGCCCCGCGATAGCTGAAATCTGGGGTTGTGGTCCCTGACTCGTGGCTGTTGATCGGGTGCAGACGCCGAACAGGTCGTGCTGATTAGCGTCATATCATGATAACCTGATAAGGGAGATCGTCAGGAGGTCGTGCTCAACCCCCGCAAATTACCCCAGGTTCGGCTTGGAGCCCCGAGGCCATGCTTGCTTGTTTCTGGGTATGGGCGGTTGCACACCGAGAAGGCCGTAATGCTATCAAATTGGAGCTATGACTCAAAGAATGAAACAGATGACCTTGCTAGCATCGATGGAAGCTCATGGTTCCTGACATTCGGGGAGTGGGGTTCAGGTTAGCACGAGCCTCGGTCGGTCTCGCCGAGCTGGCTTGATGTGCTCGGAAGCTCTGACCGAGGGACGACCCTACTAGTGTTGACCCGGGCAGATACGGCCAGCTGCTAAGTCAAAGTATTTGTCTGGCTACCTTTCCACAAAAATCTTCACATCGGACAATTTCAAAGCCACAAAAGGCGATGGAGTCAACGTGCAGTAGGTGCGGGGATGCTGCATCTTGGCCTCGGACTCCGCCGCAGCGAGTACCTCTGGAGAGTCCGCGCAGGATAGTACCAGCCATTTCTAGCGGGGTAATGTCGCTCAAATTACCTCAAGGCTTGGTGCTCGTCTGTCGTGAGGTTATCAGATCTGTCCACGAAGCAGTCCGATGATTGTAATCGGTCCATTAGTGGGGTGTAATGATAGCGAATTAGGACGTCCGGCTGTTCTCGAATGGCCTCTGGTTCACGGATCTTCCAAACAATTACCAATCTCACAGCCTCACTTGGAGTGTTGATTCCAAACTTGAATCTATTGATATCACTAACGTTTACTGAGAACACCCCCTCGTCCGGAGGGAGCGGTTTATTCTTATTATGCCTTCAGGCATCTTCCTTTGTCTGCATCAAGGCTTGTCGGTGGATGTGCGCTCAGGACGGAACTCAAACTCTCCCGGTGTTTGCTCTTGAAAAGTTCTTTGCTTCGACGCAACGCGTTCTTCCTTGGCTTTCTTCTGTTGGGCCATCTTGGACGTCTCGGCGTCTTTTTGGGTGGCATGTATGTCGCGGCTGGCTAGCACTGATGCCATCGTTCGGACCGATTTCGACTTGAATCTTGGAGCCGCCTGACGTTTCATGTTGATTCCAAACCGAAGTGACATCAATGGTAAGTCCTCGCACGCGTTGTACACCCTGGTCTCCAGGGACCAAAAGCATACTTTCCGCCATTGCCCGCATCGAAGCACGCATCGAGACACGAATCGAGGCCCAGTTGAAAGCTCGGTTCGATCATCAAGATGAAAACCACGTAGTTACCCAGACCGACGACAACTTCGATGGCGGAGTCAAACCCAACGCCGAGATGGAGTCCGGCACCCAGGTGAAGCATCCCTGCACTATAAGTTAACTCTACGTATTACCTCTTCTGGCATTAGACTTAGTATTGATGTTACTTCAGCTCGGAATCAACATAAAATGAAAGGCGGCTCCAATATTCAAGCCGAAGAATATCCGAAGAATAGTGACAGTCCGAGAACGTCGTGCAAGAAGTGCCGCCTAGAAAGACACCGAGACGTTAAAGATAGCCTGATAGAGATTAGCTGAGTAAGAATTCATAAAGTCTCGGCAAAAGCTTTTCGAGAAGCAAAGATACAAAGAGTACAAGCTAGTATGAGCGCACCTCATGTGCTGAAGGATCTTGATGGGTGTCAGGAAGTTGTCTGAGGGCTCAACAGCTGTCCAATGCGGGTGCCTGTACACAACTGGGAACACACATATTCCCAGCCAACAATATATTTAAAATTGGAATCAACTCTGCATCCGTGGCAAGCTGTGTCATTGTGGAATTTTGGAAGTTCCGTAAACCAAGGACTATCCCCCCTTGTCGGCTCAGCGCGATGATGAGTATGATTGTTTGTCACCCTCCAGGAATAAAAGCTCAAACTTCCCAGTGCCTGCAATTTGTTGGGCAGTCTAGTGCTTTAGCCTACTGGCTGGGCCAGCTCCGAGCCAGCTGTCCCCGGCTCATCGGGCCAAGGGCTGGTGAGCTCATGATGCATGTGGCTCATTCGACCTCGATAGTTTGGGCCGTGTCATTCAGCAGCGGGTAAGCGTGCAAGCCCGGGAATATGTCGCCGTCATGTTGACACGAGTTATCTGTTGAGGCCCAAATCAGAGAACATCGGCAGCCAGAAAGTTTGAGTTGAAATCCCCGAGAAATCGCGCGTCGGCTCATCTGTCATTCGCGTCTGCCGGTGCCAACCAGAAAGTGGTGACGGCCCAGCTCTACCCCTTTTAGCCCCTATTTTGACGGTGGGGCCTCTCAGGGGTAGTTCAACACTTGACCGGGCCCTTTTTCTTACGTGCACCCACCGACAAAACATCGAGACAGCAGGAAGACTCAATTGAATGATTGCAATAATAGGTTTAAATGTCTTTAATGTGTAAAACGCTTGCTCCGTAAATCAAACGCTGTCATCAAGGCTCGTGGGTCAACCACTTGCCCGGTCCGCCCGGTGTGCTCTCCTCCCGACTCTCCATAGAACCCAGGCGGAGAACCTAAGGGCATCCAGCCAAGGCCTGAAGAAATGTTAGTGTTCGGAAGTCGATCCATTTGGTCGGAATTTGACTCACTGCTTGCTGGTTCTTCTGGTTCTGCATGATGCCGCCCGCAAAGTCCTGCTGCAGCGACTGGAGAACAGGCATGTCTGTCGCCGGGTTGCCGGTCAAACTGGAGCTCTTCCGGAGCTCTGTCAATTGCGCGTTGGCGACCTGTCGGGACAGGATCAGCATCGAATTGAATGAGAGCATCACAGAAACAACTTACAACAGCGATACCCTCGGTGGCGGGGTTCCCGGCGGGCGTGATAAGCTGGTTGGCCTCGCGCAGACCGATGCCGTCGTTGACGGCAGACAGGAGGTTGGCCTTGGCAGCCTCAAACTGTTGCGGGTTGACGGGGTTCGTCATAAGGGTCATCATGACCTGTGTCGTCCGAATCTGCTCCTGCATCTGGATGAGGATGTTGACGCCGATAGACTGGGCCAGGATCTTGGCACTCGCGCACTGCGGGGTGTCGGCCGCCGAGGGCAGGGGGGCGCCCTGGCCGGGCACGGTGCCGGGAACGGCACCGGGGGCAGCGGCTGGAGGAGCGGCCGTGGTGTTTCCCGCGGCGGGGTTTGCGGCCACGGGCGGGGGCACAGGCACGGCTCCGGCTCCGGGAATAGGGGCGCCGGGCGTTGTCGCGTTGGCGGCGGCGACGGCGAAGAGGCAAACGAGGGGAGCGAAGACCTTCATGATGATGGTGATTAAAAAGAGCGAGTAAGATGCCTGTGGCGCTGCCGAGGAACTCGATGCTGGAAGAGAACGAAAAAGGAACGGTCGAAAGAGAAAGAATCAGTGCGTAGGAGAAACAAGAGAAGCAATGTTCCGATGATGGCAGGGCTATTGTTGTGTTATATGCCCCCTTCGCGAGTGATGCCCGACTCTGGTCGCGACACGGCCCGGGTTCATGAGCTACGGCATGGTATGCAGGGGCGCAGTGGTATCCAGACGTTCGAACCGAGTCGCGATGCACCAGTCTTGGCGGGGTGAAACGTCGACACGGGGGCGCCGGAGTCAACATCCCATCGTCTCCCCCCCGAGGTCTGCTTGGTGCACCGTTTCGAAGACGAAGTCTGTCTGCGCCTGGGCTCCCGATTGGACCTGGGGGCCATCGTAGGGCCGAGCGGCATGTTTGGTTTACGGTCCGTGGTGCGGCGGGATGACTGTGCTTGTGCCCTTTCGTCCCATCTCGACTTTGCCGAGCTGCCGGTTCGACTAGCCTCGCTGCTTGGTCTGGAAGGGGGAATGGGCGCTCCAGGCCGAGACGGGGGGCGAGTCGAGTCCAGGCTGCCACGATGACGGCGAATGAGGATTCACGACGAGTCCGAGGGCTCGGATGGCGGGTCTCCCCGAAGTTTGTAGGGGGCGGGAAAGGGGGAGTTACTGGTTTGGGAGAGTAAATCCGCTGTCTCTTTGGTGTCTAAATGTTAAAGACGGGCCAACGGGTGTACGGCAACGAGGTGGTCTGATCAGGGACGGACTTGGGAGATGATGGGGAGTTTGTGGCTGCCATCGAAACTGAGATGCTTCATGAGGCCAGACTGCATGAGAGGCAGCTGGAGCGGGATGGCATGAATTTGCAAGCTTGACTCGGACAGAGTCTTATCAAGCAGATGTTGCTTCCGGCGGCAGTGGTTTGAAGCTGCCAGCTAGCTCTCAAGGACGTCATTGTTCTCGGTCGTCTGGAATGCATGATGGAGGTTCCGAACAGCAAGTGACGCTGGCATTGCTCCATATCTTCTGCGAAATCCATCACATGGCTAAAACCTCCAGTTTTGTCCCTATTGAGATTGGATTCTTTCAAGGCCATCATGATTGCCCTGGCCGGGTGCATCTCGACGGCACGTCCGAGCCTCATGTCCTCTGGACTGGATGTTCTACGTCACCGGCGCTGTCGAGGGCCACGGAAGTTTCAGCACTCGAAACTTGCGACGATTCCTACACCACACTTCGTGAAGCAATCTCGACAGCTTCAAATGACGGGAGGCTAGGTATCCTCAAACGTATATAATCACGCTTTGCCCTTTTCCACGGCCCTCCATCACCAAGACTGGCCTTCGAGATTCACATCATCAGTGATGACACTAACCACAGCCAGCTCCTTTCGGTTTTCGGATTCTGGAAGAGACTCCTCAAGGCCTCTCGGGCCTTTCTGGATGATGGATCACTGGCATTAAGTAGGCTATTGCAACCTGTGGTCGGGAATGCGATCTCGCACCGGGCGATGCCTCAGTCCATGTTCGGACCCTGGGGTTTTGGAAGAGTTCACCGGCACCGTGCACGGTCTTCAGATTCTTCATGATCGTACCGGGGAACTGGCATGAAAAGAAGCTCCAATGCCGCCATTCGGCACATACCACACCGAGCTCCTTACTCCTCACAGCACAGCCTCCGCCAAGACCGGCCTGTAGATCATCACCAACCTCTAACAACCCGTCCTACTTCGCTTACTAAAGCCTGCCACCTGGATGGTCGCTATTTCGGATGGAGCGGATCTGTACAGCTCAGGGGTCCGGGGACGACATGGGATGCCCCGATGCACGCCGGCGACCCGGGACGTGAACCACGCGCGATGCCACCGAAACGACGGACATGGTCTTCCTCTTCAGGTTAATAGCCACGCTTTCCCGCAGCCGAATGCAACTTCATCACCGGCAATTGCCGTGGTCGGGAACCGTATACATACGGGCCGGACCTGACAAACATGCCGCATCGTGGACGAGATCCCTCCGCCATCGCTTTGGGCGCAACGTCGTCAGCGGCATTTAACATTTGACTCAAAGTTGTACTTAGGCTTTCCCCAGCACAGCCGGGAGACGGGTTTCGCCCGTATTGCCGCGATGCTCCGCCCCCGGTCGTGCTCCCCCGAGTTTATCGACTCGCGCACTCCTCAACATCAAACGGCCTAACACCCCGAGCTAGCGATCTTCATGGATGAACACCCCGCCAGTCGAGATGAAAGGCCAGCTTGGCAATGAGGTTATTTGCGAATTTTTAGGTTTGGACAATGCCTGCTGAGCGCGTTCTTGGCGGGGGCGGGTTCTATGGATGAAGCGCCGATTTGGCCCTGCCCCTGGACTTGGCCCCTTGGACATGGGACGCCGGCAGTTGGCAAGATATTGGGTCCAACTTGGGAGGATATGCAGTGTATTCTTGGATGGCTCGGAAAAGGGAGCTTCCCGACGGAGGAGTATAATAGCATCGCCGTCGGCCCTGCTTCGCCGGATGCTTCTCTGCCCATCGAATCACCGCCCGGCGGTTCTTGTCATTCTCTTCCATCACCATACTTTCTTTGCCCTCGGGGCCTACTTTCATTTCATGCCCATATCTGTCATTTCTTGATATATATACACTCTCTTTTCCCACTCATCTTGTGAATACTCTACTATCCATCTGCAACCAACATGCGCTTTTCCCTCCCAACGGTGGCGGCCCTCGGCCTCGCCAGCATCAACCCGGTATACGGCCAGGCCTCCCAGAGGACTACGGCCTACACCGACCCCCAGACCGGCATCTCCTTCCAGCGCTTCGCCTCAGCCGACGTCTTCAGCTTCGGCATCGCCCTTCCCGAGACCGCCGGAACCGACTTCATCGGCCAGCTCGTTGGCCAAGTCAACGATGCCGGAGAATGGGCCTCTGTTTCCCTCAGGGGCCCGATGCTCAACAGTCTCCTCTTCGTTGCCTGGGCTGATGGGGAGGAGATCAGGACCTCGTTCCGTACCGTCGGGTCCTACTCCAACCCCGGGCCCTACACGGCCACGGAGGTCAGGGCCCTGCCAATCGCCGCTGGCACCTTCGTCAACGCCACTCACTTCAGCTACACTTTCCTCTGCCAGGGGTGCGTCCTTGACAGCGTCACCTCGCTCACCTCTACGGCTCCCACTCTGGGCTGGGCCGTTTCGGCCACGGAGGTCAACACCCCTTCGGACCCCAACAGTGCCCTGTCCTTCCACGGTGCGGGCCACGGCCAGTTCGGCCTCGACATTGCCGGCGCAAGGTCTGCGAGCTTCGCTGAGTGGGCGGCACTGGCCTCCGAGACCGCCCCGGTCCCGGAACCTCCTGTGACTGCCCCGGGGACGAACACCACCCTGCCCGGCAACGGCACTCTGACGGAGCCCACCGTGTACAACACGACCTACGATATCATCGTCGTCGGAGGCGGACCAGCTGGCATCATCACGGCCGAGCGTCTTGCGGAGGCAGGTCTTGAGGTCCTCCTCATCGAGCGCGGCGGCCCCAACATCATCCCCCTCGGTTCCACCCGTCCCCTGCCCTGGAACGACTCCCTCACTACCTACGACATTCCCGCCCTGGGCAGCGCCATTTCGGGCCTCCCAGGCACCACCATGTGCAGCGACACAGCGTCGACGGCCGGCTGCGTCTTCGGCGGCGGAAGCTCCATCAACGCCCTCAACTTCATCCACCCTCCTGATCGGGACTTTGACACATGGCCCGCTGGCTGGCAGTCAGCCGATGTCGCGGCGGCCACAGCCCGTCTGTACGAGCGCAACTCGGGCACCACGCAGCCATCGAGGGACGGCATCTACTACGACGACCGCGCCTTCCAGATCCTCTCGGGCATGGTCAAGACCAGAGGCTTCTCCGAGGTTGATTCGATCCAGAGCCCCAACGAGAAACACGCCGTCTTCTCCCGCCCGTCGTGGTCTATCAAGGATAACCTCCGCGCGGGACCTGCTCGAACTTACATGCCTTTCGTCGCTGACTTGCCCAACTTCACGCTGAGGCTCAACACGAAGGTCGTCCAGGTCAACCGCAACAAGGGTGCCATTTCGGGAGTTCTCGTGGACCTCGAGGGCGGTGGCCGGCAGATCATCAATGTCAAGCCCGGTGGCAAGGTCGTTCTCGCTGCCGGTGCGCTGTCGACGCCTCGTCTCCTCTGGAATTCGGGCATCGGTCGTGCTGACGCCATCGCCATCGTCCAGTCAGGCGCCGCTCAGACTGGTGTCACTCTCCCTGCTGAAGCCGACTGGATCGACCTCCCCGTTGGTCACCACCTCCAGGACCACGCTCAGGTGGTCCTGCAGTTCAACGACTCGTCCAACTTCCAGGCTTACCGGTTCAGCGCCGTGGCCACCTCACCCGTCCCGGCTGACCTGGAGCTTTACAGGCAGGGATCTGGTCCAATCACACAGTCGACGCAGCGGATGCACCTGTGGACTTCCGCCGAGGGCTCCGACGGCCGTGTGCGCTACCTCCAGGGCACCGCCGCGGCCACTGTCGACGGAGTCATCACTGTTCGCACGTTCCTGACGCATGGCACCACGACGGTGGGCGAGCTCGGCATCACTGCCGCGGGCAACACGGTCCTCAACACGCGCCCGTGGCTCATCGACCCGGTGGATCGCGCCGTTATGTCGGACTTTGTTCAATTCTGGCTCGACGTCACAGGCGGCGCCAACTCGACTCTAAGCTATATCGTTCCCGGGTCGACACCCGCCGATATCATTGCGGCTCGTCTCGTCTCGGGTGATCATTGGATCGGCACGGCGAAGATGGGTGTCGATACGGCCTCTTCTGTTGTCGACCTCGACACGAAGGTCCATGGCACTGATAACCTGTTTGTTGTTGACGCTTCGATTCACCCGGATCTTGGCACGGGCAACACCCAGTCGACTGTCATGATTGTCGCTGAGCACGCTGCGGTGAAGATTGCTGGGCTGACATCGGCGGAGGTGCCCGCGCCTGGTGCTGGCGGAGATGGGTGTGGTGCGGCGCCGAAGCGTGCGCGTCGGGCGTCGATGAGTGACCGCAGGCGGGCGCAGTAAGGGTGACTTGATCATCTTGATGTCTTGTACCTATTCAAACGATCTATCTCTATGTTTATGCAGTTCGAGTCTGTTTTCCATCCCAGCTTATCCAGTGTCTCCAGAGGCAATCCTAGGTTGGATCTCCGACGGCTGTGATTCGCTTTTCGTTCCCAACTCTCCGGCGTGTTGAAGGACACCTTTTAATGCATGTCCTCAAAAGATCTTGACTGATTCCCCAGGCTTAAGCCAAATGACATTTTCATGAACACCAGTCTCCTTGAAAGCCTTAGACAACTCCGCCTGATATTGGGTGAAGTGATCCCAGCCGTCATAGTGCATAGGAACGATCCAGTCGGCCTTGATAGCACGGAACAGCCTAGCCGCATCCTTGCCGCCCATGGTAATCTGGGTCATCGGCGCCGGCTCGGGTTCAAATTGGTAATGGGCATCGCCGATGTTCATAATGGCGGCCGCAATGTGGAAATTTTCGGCCATCGGCGGCAGCTCGTCGGTGTAGACAGTGTCCCCGGTAAAGTAGATGGCGTTGGGCCTGCCGTCGGGGTGCCTACCAAAGGACTCGGTCGTGAGGATGAAACCGGTGCATTCGCCGCCAGGTGTGTGGACGGCGGGCGTTGCGGTGATGTGGAACGTCTTTCCACCAAGGACGATGGTGTTTTCCTGCCAGGGACGCATACCGACTACGCCCGGGCGAGGGGCCAGCTGCTTGGCGCCGTCCATGGTGGTGAACACATGGCGCCCGTCAAGGAGGCGGCGGCCGAGGTCGTCGAGGTTGTCCCAGTGGTCTTCGTGGCTGAGGAGGATGGCGTCGATGGGAGGGAGTTCACTGAGCGTGAGGGCGGGGTCATGGTGGTTGAAGAGGCGGTAGCCAGCAGTCTCATGGACGAAGTCTGTCTTTGCCGGAGAGAAGAAGGGATCTGTCAGAAACTTGACGCCGTCAATTTCGAGGATGGCGGTCGCCGTGCCGATGAAGGTCATGCTGACGCTGCTGTTGAATCCCGAGCAAGAAGGCATGGTCGTGGAAGTGGGTGATTTGATGGTTGGGTAGATGACCTGTGCGATGGTTGCACAACTTGCATGTGATTTGAATTGACTTCTCACAGCCTTCCGGGAGAAAATCACTGTAAGGCTTTTATACATCGTGGGACTGAAGTTCAAGAGCACAAGAAAAAGAGCCGGCCTCCGCGTCATGACCATTCGCCGTGAAGAGATTTTCTTTTCCGAACAGTCTTTCCATGCTTGATAATCTTCAAGCTCCATCCTCTGCAGATTCTTATAAATCCTCAACTTCTAGAATTCTGGAAATAACGTAATTCTCCATCTTCCCCTGGATGTTTGGAACACAGACCCGACGTCATGGTGGTTCGCGGGATAAGTTGCCCTTTTCAGCTTAGCCCAGTGTCCTTAACGCCGATCCAATATCAAGCCCACGTTTTCACAGCAACGATCTAGACCTCGGAATTAATAAGACGATCATTCATATAAATGTTGGAAACATGTTCTCTTGTTGTTTGATTGCTTGCATCTCAATTCCACGACTGTTTGACTGCCAACGTCATCTGCACTCTGTCGCCTTTTGCTTTACGATTCGATTGTTCGCCGTCGAGTCATTAGCCCGGTACTCACTCGCTCGACCTTGCTCGATTAGAGGAACATCAACAGATTCGGAGATCGAAATATCACCCGAACATGTCTCCAATGTCAGAAAAGCAGCCATACGAAAACGGCCCAAGCATACAGGGCCAAAGCGAGCCGTCAATCGACAGCGCGCCGTTGGCCCCTTCAACAAATGGCGACACTCATCCACCCGATGGTGGGATGTGGGCATGGTTGTCAGGTGTGTATCATCGTGTCTAGAACTTCGCCGTGAAAAAATCTTCGTTGACACACCAAACAGTTGTATCGGGCTTCTTCGTCATTATGAACACTTGGTCTCTATCCATCCTTCTCTGGACAAAACACAAGCAGCAACTAATTCGAGCGCAGGGGGGTCTTCATCTCATTCGGCGTCTTCCAGACATACTACGTCACAGCTCTTGGACGAAGCTCTACCGAAATCTCCTGGATCGGGTCCTTCGAAGTCTTCCTCCTCTTCTTCGTGGGCAGCATTGCTGGGGCGTTGACAGACGCCGGTTACTTCCGAAGCACCATGGCAGCCGGCAGTCTCCTCATTCTCATCGGAACATTCATGACATCAGTCTCCAAGACTTATTGGCAGGTTTTTCTCGCACAAGGCGTCTGCACCGGCCTTGGCAACGGCCTCATGTTCACACCTACCATGACGGTCATCACGACCTATTTTACAACCAAGAGAGCGGTAGCCTTGGCTATTGCAGCTTGCGGTAGCACCGTTGGCGGCCTCGTGTTCCCGAGTATGGCCAGAACGCTGCTGCCGATGATTGGATTTGGCTGGACGATGCGAGCCATTGGATTGATTCAGCTAGTGACGTTGATACTCGCTTTGGCTCTGGTCCGGCCTAGAGTCACACCGAAGATAAGGGGTCAATTCTTCGACTGGAGTGCCTTTTCTGTTCCCGAGTACGGCTTCTTTGCTTTTGGATCTTTCCTGGTACGTTCAGACCTGTGGCCACATGATTGGTTTGTATGAGATTGAAATTGACCAGTTGCCAGGTTTACATCGGGCTCTTCTTCCCCATCTTCTATCTGGCTTCATATGCTCGCAGCGGACTGGGGCTGGAGTACACTCAATCTCTGAACCTCATTCTGGTTCTGAACGGCGTTGGCATCGTCGGCCGACTTGGTCCCAGCTTCCTCTCCCCCATTGTCGGCCCCCTCAACCTCTTCACCGCACATGTGGTGGCCACGGCTTTGATCGTCTACCTCTGGACCCTGGTGAGCACGGTTAGAGGGTTATACGCATGGACTGTTTTCTTCAGTCTTGCCATGGGCGGGATTCAGTCCCTCGCACCCACCGCCCTGGCTGCTGTGAGATTCGACCCACAGAAGCAGGGCACCCTCCTCGGCATGGTTAACACCGTGTCTGGGTTTGGTGCCCTCATCGGACCAGCAGTTGCCGGGGCGCTGATCAAGGGCGGAATCGAATACACCAACTCTCAAGTGTTTGCTGCAACTTGTATGATAGTTGGAGGAGCAGTCTTGTTCCTTGCACGGGAAATAAAGAGAAGGAAGGGGCTTCTAGATTTTGGATCGAGGGCTTGATTCGAAGATCTAAAAGTCAGTAAAAGGAGTGGTGTTTCTGCACACTAGCTGGTTACACTTTACCTGTTTTACTTGAGAAATATGTTGTCTTTCCTAAATGTACTCTGTCTACCTCCCATTTCTGCACCTATTTCAGCGTTGAATTGAGATGATTTCTATGATGTCTGTGCGTTTACACCTGACATTTGATATGTCCGTAGTGACTAACTTTTCCCCCTGAGGAAAATGTACCCTGTCAGGTAGTATGTTCAAGTGCAACCAATGCTAAGTACCTGGTTAGGTGAGAGATCCGCTGGATACGTCTCAGGTTCCCCCCTGACCCCGCCTCTCCCCCCTGCTTCCCCAAGCCAGTACAATAAAACTTGTCACCAACTCTCCATGTGTGCTTCTGTGAAACTTCACTCACAACAGCCTCTCAATACCTTACACTACCAGGCCCCTTCTTCCCCTGTATCTTCCTCCAGTCCTGACCACCCTCGGTTCCATCAGCCTTTCTGCAGCCACAATGTCTCAAGCAATTGTATTTACCTCCATTCTCTCGGGCAGCGTGGCCGCTTGCCCCAGCGGAGTTGTCTCCCAGCTCATCCGAGGAAAGCCAGAGGATGCAGGCCTTCTCGCTCAGCCGCTCCTCGACATGGTCGAGAGTACCACGGCAAACAGACGCCCTGACAAATACGGCACGGCGTTCCGAGGGGCTATTCGCCCACTGGAACCCGGTTCGAGCAACGTGACATTGTCGGCCGCCACGGCATTACCGTCAGCTAGTTCGCCACGGCCTGGAGGAACCTGTACGCTGACACCAACGGCACATTCCTCCCCAACGACCAGCAGGAGGACGCCACCCTCAACACCGTCTACGACATGGCCAGGGTGTTGAAGCTGTTTGCGTCCGTGACGCTGCCGCGTGAGGTTGAGGCCAATGTCAGGGCTCCTGACAAAGACTCCCTATATAAGGCACGCCGCACTGTAGTAGGCGATCCCGCGGTCGCGCGGGTATTGACTGATCTTTTGGCTCACCGGCTACGCCGTCGAAATCTAGGATCTGTAAGGGTCAGGTCACCTACTGTCTGTCTCTGACAGCCAGCCATGGCAACCTCGACGCACCGGTTGCCAACTACATCCCCGAATTCGGCGCCAAAGGCAAGGAGAACGTGACCATCACGCATCTCCTGACGCACACGAGCGGACTTCTGCCGCTGCCGGAGCCGCAGCTCTGGTTCCCCAAGTAAGAGGACTCGCTCGGCGCCATGTACGAATACATCGTCAACAGCAAGCTCGTCACGCCGCCGGGCACAAAGAATGTCTACTCGGACATTGGCCTCATGACTCTGCGCTTCCTGCTTGAGTGCGTTCGCAGCGTCAACTGCAGTGACTCGCATACAGCTGGACAACCGTCATCGGCCTCAACTCGACGCACTTCAACCGCGATAACATACAGTATCATTTCAACCCCTTTCACGAGCTTGCCGCGTGGACCGAGTTCCAGTCCGAAGCCCAGGGCTCCATTGAGTCTGACCGCCCATAGCCTGACCGCCTACAGCCTGCCCGTGGCACCGTTCACGACAAAAGAATATGGGCACTCGGCGGCGTCTCGGGCCACGCCCGCGTCTTCTCGACCGTCGGCGACATGGCCGCCTTTTGCCAGATGATTCTCAACAACAGCACGCGACGAGCTCCGACAAGCTCTTCGTCAAACCTCAATGGCGAGGTGGCGCCCGACGATGATAGCTACAGCCTGGACTTCGCCATGAATGCAACGTCCTTCATGGGCCTCATGGCTAGCGGCCAGACCATCGGCCATAGGGGCTTCACCGGCACATCCATTAACATCGGCCGCGCGACAAACACCGCCTTCATTCACCTCGCCAATCGTGGTCATCCTAGCAGTCACTGGTCCACCAACAACCCCGACAGCAGAGCCCCGGGCTACTGGTCTACGCAGAGTCTCGGCCGTACCGTGACGTTCCCTGCTCTTTAAGGTGGATGCAAGCGTGGGATGATGTGGCCTTCATCGGCTTGCATAGGTTGGCTTCGTGGTGCGCATCACATAGATTGGTATCCTCGAGAGCACATATCCATCATTCTCAAGTTGTCCGTCCTTTAATTTCTCAAGTGCAAGCCTCGGGTACCTCAATGATCAATCTTGGGGGTGGCCCGAAGCAAAGGCAAGTAACGCTACGAACGACAAGACTTCGATAGCATGGTTGCTGCAAGATGACTCTAAGCTGTTGTGTAGAGAGTCTCTGTCGATAAATGTGTCTGTAAAGACAAGAGGACAGCGTTCTTGTGTTGCTACGCTACCATTGATCTTTTCTGACATCTTCCTAGCTCGAACTCGTCTTCTGTTCCAGCTCAACGGTCGCCACAGCATTCGTACTAGGTGATGCAATTAGCTGATGTGGCTCTCATCGAGGGTATCTGGGGACACGAACTCGCATCGTCCCAGAGCAAAGGCTCCTGCTTCCGCGGGGTACTGGAGGATTGGCTACCCAGCTGAGCAGACGCCCAGCCCGTCCATTCTGGCATGTCGGTACAGGCGGCGTGTCTGTAGGGCATGACGGAAATTCGTTCTCAAATCTCTGGGTCCTGACAAGGCACCCAGGCGTCTGGCGCTGTTCAAGGTCTGCGGCAGGCAGACCATGTGCAGATTGGAACATAAGCACTGCCGCAGTGACGAGGGGGAAGAGGGAGTTAAGCAACATGTCTGATGCTGTTCGAAGTGAAGATTGGATACGTTGGTAGAAGTTTATGGAGAACTCAGTATGAACTTGTTCCTTAAATTCTCCATCAGGAGCTGTCAGTCTTCGACGTCTTATAGTTCTCGACGCTGGTCTGTCTATTTCATTCCTGACCTAGAACGCGGTGAATGCCGTGGACGGAGCTATCCGCTTCTGCCGGGGTATAATGCGGATTGCGCGCGTCGGGGCTTCGCCACTCTTGCAAATGAGTAGCTTTCGAAACGGTGATAGCCGTATATTAGAGGCCCCAAGGTAATGAATTCTAGCGTTATGATCTGTGCTTGCCGAGGAACGGGCGGCGTTACTTTATTTCCTAATGCCGACTAGGTAGATACTAAACATGAGGTGTTTGGTACATGCGCACGTGTATCTGGCAACCCGCTGTACCTATGTCGGCATAGACTCGGCAGTCGGTAAACGCTGGAAGCCGAATGCAACGACTGTGCCTTGTAACCCGTGTTCCACGTATAGCTCAGACTGTGCTAGTGAATACTTCTCTCACTACTCTTTCCACTTAAAATTAATAATCTCCAATTACCGCAGGGAAAATTATGTCACTTTCTCCGGCCAACGCTTTCCAGTCACATGGCTTGATACCAACATCCAGAACCCTAGGAGCGTCGCATATCGATGCAGATTTCTGCCGCCCTCGCATGGTTCAAATGCGATCGGGCTCTTCGTCTACCAAATCAAGACCACCAGGATCATTACACACCGACAACTATACTCTTTTTCGTGTTCTTGACTCTAGTGTCGGCGAGTGGACTGGCCTGTTATCGCCCTGCGATGAAGCCTAGACAGCCGGAACTATTATCGTTCCAAGCAGCACATCACTATCCATAGCAGCACGCTTGTAGAGCCGGTATAATGCGAAATACTCTTTTTCATAGATTCGACTGACGATGGTGATGCACCTTCGATGTTTTACATGTCACACGCTATACAAGCAAACCTATCCACCTCCCACTGGATCACGGACGGGCCAAGGTGGGAGAAGAGTAGATGGGACAGGAACCTGAATAATAGTCTTCGGGATCATCAGGACCTCCCTGGCGTCTGGTTCAATATGACTGCAATGTACAACTCTTTCTGGAGAAATACACACCCAAGTCCTCTCCCCCTGTACATTACACGTGGAACATGCCAGGTGCGTACCTCCAGCAGGGTGCAGGAGTCTTCTCTTAATGTAACGTCAGATGTAGGGGGGGTTCCATGCACAAGCTGATCTCTGGCCCTCTCAAGCAGTTGCTGGTGGGTCAGGTGCTAGACACGGTCGACGCTTTAGATGGCTGAGCCGGCTGTCATTGCGAAGTGGACGCAGAAGTGAGCATGAGCTGAAGCCGAGAATATTTGCGACTTGCTGACCTGGATCATCAGGACCGTGAAGAGCGGTTTCCGAGTTGCTGAGCTGACAGCTGGCCTCCCCTGGTGACCTTCTTTGAGGTTGGAACGCCAAGTTAAACCGTGTGAGCCCGAATATTGGCGGAATGGGTGAGCGCTAGAAGCCGGCTTGCGTCACTTACGAGTCATGGAAGGTACTCAAAGCTACGGCTGACAGGTTCCAGGAGACACATCCGTTATCATGTCCTCCGACAGACTCTTGTAGGGCGCACAACAGACATATCTCGCATTTGACACGGGCCCAGGAAATGGATTAATCGACGACGCCATCCTCATCATCTCAAACTGCAGCCATCGCTACGAGAAGAACGGAGAAGTCGGCGTACGCGGACAGACATAGATTAAAGATTGACTCCCAAGCTGTCGAGAATTACATTTCGTTGGAGCCGTGCTTCTTGGCCAAGTCCCCCAATAGCGAGCTGTTTTCAGACATGTGGCGAACCGCCTCGTCGATATTCTTTGCGTCAAAGGCAAGTCTGACGATGCCATCATCATTACTCTGGCCCACATCGCGGCTGATTTCATCGTGCGTGCGTTCTGGGACTTTGTCATCCCGAACCTTGGCGAGGGCGGCAACCTCGACGAGATCTACATATGCCGCGGCGGCGCTTTCAACCCCAATATTGTGAAGCACCTGCAGGCCCGCTTCCCCTTGTCCAAGGTCGTGAAACTTGACGAGGCGCCTGTCCAACTAGAGCCCAGCTTCAAGCAGGCGGTGCTCTGTGCACTGCCGGGATACCTCTCCATATTTGGGAGGACGGTGCCGATTGCTGCGGATGCGGAAACGACAGATCCTGCAGTCATGGGTGTCATCACTCCGGGGGCAAACTACCACGAGCTCATGAGCAAGGTTGTGCAGAGCCAGGTTTTTGGGAAATCGGGTGTTCTTGGACGCATCATCAGTGAAGGGTCCATGTCGCCAGCTAGACAAGCGCTGTCTACAGCCCGCGGGAATGAACAGTGCCAGAGAGGCAGCGAGAACAGCCTATCGGCTCTGTATATGAATGGCTCTGAAGATAGTTTACGACCAGTTAATTGGGCAGTTTCGTAGATAGCTCGCTATTTCAAGAACCTCGTGCTTTTTCGTCCCGAGCTACTTCGTCCCGGGCATATCATCTGGAACTCTCACTCTCCTGGCGCTCCTCTCTCCACTTCCTACCATGCCGACGCAAGATGAATACACCGAAAATAGGCCCAACTGCATCCAAAAGTCCAATAAGTGTGAAGAACCATGACCGCCCCATGGCATCCACCGCTGGGTGCAGCGCCGCAATGAACGCAGCCGACAGGGCGCACCGGCAGATGTTGTTCGACGCCCCAGCGGTTCCTGGATAGCTTGGGAAGATGTCGACTAGCAGCGCGCTGTAGATGTGGTGCACGATGGTGGACTTGCATCCGAGATAGAACTGCAGTATCAGCGGCACCGCAACATGGGCATGCCGTTGCACCGCCCAGCCGTAGCCGATGAAAGCGAGAGAGCTTGCGGCAATGATGCTGTACGACCCCCGAGATCGTGCCCTCTCGATCGGAAACGTCCTCATGTCGTCGCCTGCCACACGGTCAACAGCGAGGCCAGCCTCACGCGCCGTATGTCGATAGTTCCAGTCCATGAGGCGCCCGGCGACGATGCCTCCTAAGATGATACCCGCGCCGCCGGCCAAGTAGTAGCAACCAACAATCAGGTCGTTGAAACCGTATTCGACGCCATTAATCAACGGAATGGATGTCGTTATGGTGTACCAGCTGGTATACGGCGATGCTGCCAGGTACAGCACCGTGAAAGCGTCTTTGTGTAGCACCAGTCGGAGGGGCAGCAAGGGGTTGGGAAACGTTCACTTGCCGCGACCCAGTGGCTTCTTTTCTGCTGCAACTTCTTGAACCGAGGATGGCGCCCCATCCTTAGCCTCAATGTCTCCAGGAGTGACGTTGACTGCTAAGGCGTGTCGTCTCGCGAAGAAGATGTCCCACCACGTCCGCCAGAGTCCTGCTGGCCTCACGGACCCATTACTCACGACCACGCGGTTTGTCTCTCGCATCGACACGGTGATGAGTGTCAGGGCCGATGCGCCAAAGATGATCAACGCCCAGAATGCCCACGCGGCCTTGCTTGTGGCTAGAATAGCACCGCCGCCGATGATGGGCCCTATGGATGGCCCGATATTGGTAGCCGCCATCATGGGTCCCAAGAAGCGTCCGCGCTCCGCGGGCACCGCATAGTCGGTCACGACCGCACAAGCGAGGGCGGGCGTGGCGCTGCCGCCGATGCTCTGCGCAGTCCGGAGCAGCAGGAGCGCGACCTATCCACGTCCACTGAAGGCGAGCCCTACCGATGCTGCCGTGTAAAGCGAGAAGCTGATAATGTAGACAGGCCGGCGGCCAAGTGTATCGGAAAGAGGTGAGAAGATGGCGGGTGCGATGCCTTGGAAGATGACATAAAGTGTGATGGTCAGATTGATATCCTGAAGCAACACTTCGTAATGGTCGGCCAGGAGGCTGATGAGAGGGAAGTAGACATTGGTCGTCAAGGACGAGGCGAGGCAGCAGTAGCCGAGCAGGATGGTCAGGTACCATCTGTACCGCAGCGAGAATGTGGTGTGTTGCGGAGACAGCGAGGTCAACGCAGTTTTCGACGGCCCTTCATTGACTTCTGTTTCCTTTTCGATCATTCTCACATCGCTAATATGGAGTTTTCTCATAGAAACGAAGTTCAGGTTTCGTTATAGTACCGAGTCCTGGGCTCGCGAGGGAAGCAAAGTCTGTCGGCTGAAGGCAAACCGGCCAGGCCGTGAGAGTGTTGTCAGACGGACCGGTCCGTCCGGTCAGGCTTGGTACGTTTGGATCAAAGCTGTGGAATTGATTGAGACTTCCCTTTTTTAATGTGCCTAAAAGCAAACAACAGCTTGCATATGCAAGGGGGCTGGGCATGTTGGGGGTGTGCCACTGCAGGCATGATGTTTGCCGACCTGAATGATGGGCCTCCGTGCCGGGCTATCTTTTCTCTCCAGGGGCATTCTGAGAACGCCGGGCGAGCAAATCTATCTTCTAGGTGTCCAAGAAGACAGAAGATAGGTCGGAAATACCCGAAATATCCAAGTCATTACTGACCCGGTTGACTCGCTCTTCCTTGAACTTCAACCCACCGTCTCTAGGTGTTGAGGGGCTTCTCAAAATTCGAGAATCGACGGAAGAAGACGATTGAAGAACCCTCTCTCAATGTTGGCCACGAGTGTATGGAACAAAGAGATCTCCGTTCCTGAGTCGGCAATGTCCTACGTCGACCCGGGTCTGCTGAGAAGTAAGTGATTGATCCGTTCTTTCGAGGAGGGTGACTCGCGATTCTCGTCGTGCTGATGCGTCTCAGAGCTTCCAGAGGGTAAGAAACCAATCATGGTCTCGGCATCTGGCGCGTCCTACTGGGCCCGAACGGCCAAGCTCACGGTCGTGGACGCCAACGGCAGGGAAGATAACTACTTCTTCAAAGTGCACCAAGGCGAGCGTGGTCGCAAGATGGTCTCCACCGAGTACGAATCCATGATGACTCTCTATCGCATCATGCCCGAGATCGTCGCCAGCCCTGTGGGCTGGGGCGCGTATGAGGAGATGGAAGATACGTACTTCTGCGTCTGCGAGTACCACCAGATGAGCGACGACGTGCCCGACGTCAGCCACTTTCCAGCTCTCGTGGCCGAACTGCACAAGCAGGGGGCGTCCCCTGACGGCCGCTTCGGCTACGCCCTTGAAACCTACGGAGGAAACAACCCCCAACTGTTCCCTCCTTCGGACAGGCGGGAGGAGTGCTTCCGCCTCGGGCTGGGTGCTATCATGGACGCCGAAGTCAAGACCCACGGCCCGGACGCAGATCTCGAGAAGCTCATTGAGCAGACCGTCACCAAGGTCATCCCTCGGCTTCCGAAGCCACTTGAGACCGAGGGGAGATCCATCATCCCCCGACTCGTACACGGGGACCTGTGGGATGGCAACTTTTCCCTCGATGTGGCTACAGGACAGCCACTGATTTTTGATGCGACTCCTCTCACCGCGCATTCCTAGTGTAAGTCTCGAGGCTCTCAATGGACGTAATCATGCTGACATGGGTATTTTCCAGATGAGCTAGGTCCCTGGCGGTGCTCCCGGCATAAGATGTAGCAGGCCTTTATGGACGAGTACGTCAAGCACATGAGAATATCGAAACTGACGGAGGAGTTCGACGATCGGGGCGCATTGTACAACCTCCGCTTCGACATTCACGCCTCATCCTTGTACCCCGGCAACCTGTCATTCCGAGAGAGGTGGGTTCTTCCAGTGCCTGCCGTCACTGGAAAAGTGCTGAACCATTTGAACTTTACAGGAACCGAGAAACTCTGCGTCGTCTTGTCGAAAAATATGGCGAAGGGTTCGAGGGATACGCGAAGCGGCATGGCATCGGCGCGTGAAACGTCTCAACCAGCGATGCATCGTCGACGGGGGGCGTAGGCAGGAGACAACAAGTTGCCGTACCGAGCCAGAGGGGGGCTTTGCTTCTTCCGCGTCGAGATTTTCTTCTTATTCACCAAACAAGACCCTTGTGTGGTTTTGTCGTGTCTGCGGCTTAGACTCATCAAGTAGGTGCCGAAGGAGCTTTGCACCGGAATGAAATCAATGGATTTGACCGACTCCATGTGCTGAAGGACTCGATCCTTGTTGGACGCCTGCCAAGGCCCGCCACATACACCCCAAAGGTCACATACTTGAACATTTCTCCTTCGACCAATGCATCTATCAAAAGAGAAGCAGATAAGTCTACAAGAGTTTCTGGTCGCAGAGGTGAGGCCTGTCGTCCGCACATCTCAGGTGTGGAGACTTGGGATCGGGAGCAATTGGCAATCAGTAGATCTTCACGAGGTGCAGATTTTTTCGTTTGTAGCAAGTCTTCCTGTCGCGGATAAGATGCTGAGTTCGGTTTTGGTCATGAAAGCTCAATTCATTGCAATCGAGAACTCATGACTGCCAATATGGCAGAAGGTGTGAGACTGCTTTCCGGCCAAGATTCAGCACAGGTCTGGTGCCATCCACCCCTCAATGCACCTGAACCTATCACCAAATCGCCGGCACAGTCCCCCGTTGTTTGGCAGACCCGATGCAATGCTTCATCTTCCGTTCGCCTCCTTATTGCCAAGTGTTTGGTTGCGCGAGTGATGTAGCAGAGACTGTCTCCGTGTCTCCAGATGTCCGTCCATCTAGAAGAGGAACGAGCCCATCGAGCCGAGCTTGTCCTCCCAAGAGGTGACACAGTCGCCGATCTTCAGGCTGTCTCCGCGTCCCTGCAAGAGTCATTGCGTCAGTCTATAGCATTCAGATTGCGGAAGGTTTGCACAACGTACATCGATCCTCCATCTCTTGCACTCGTTGCAGAGGTTCAGGCGGCAGAAATGGGCCTTCTGGCCTTTGCCGCCGTAGTGCTGGAGGCGGAAGGAACGGTAGGTTTTCATCCAGTTGCCGCAGGTGTTGTCCCAGATGTTGACGGACTGCACGTCGCCGGTGCATTCGACGCCAGTGTAGGCGTCGACGACGAAGGCGGAGGTGCCACAGGCGAGGGCCAGAGCGGCCAGGGTGAGGGTGTAGAAGCGCATTTTTGCGGTGGAAGTGGTTGAATTGTTCTTGGTTGGTGGTGATTGTGAGGTGGGAGTGGTAAAGAAAGGATCTATTGCGGCGGTTTGTTTCATAAGTGAAAGCTGATCGGAAATTTCACTTCCTGCCTTTGGTTGACTTTTTGCAGATGCACCTGCCTCTAAACCTTAGGAAGGTGCCTCTTCACGGAGGGTGGTGTATGGACCCTTTGTCCCATGTGAGAGTGAATACCTGCCGTCTCCCAATTTGAAGAGCTCGCCTGACAACACGTTGATTCCTGAGGTCAAGGATCCTGACCAAAGTGCCTTCAAGCCAACAACACAACTGGATCCCTAATGTGTATCTGAAAGTGCACGCTCCTCATACACCAGCATCTTACCAGAATTGCCCGCACCTGTTGGAAAGATCGGCGTCACCAAGGATATCTATGATGTTGGCCTGTTCCTCCGAACCAGCAGGAACACCAAAATGACACCGTTTGTACCAGGAGCTCGGAGTTCGCTAACATTTGAGCATAGTTGGTCAAGTTGTCTCAGAAAGCGAGCCTGAAGCATGTTAGATTCGTACTTTCCCCATGCATTTCTGCCCGGGCACCCAAGGTATCTAGTTTTCTCATCACCATGCACGCCTCGTCAGGCCTCCTAAATATTAACACGAAGCCATGGGTCCTTCAACAACTCCTTGGCACTTTGCCTGTCCTCTGGCCTCCACTGAAGAATCTTCCGCAGGAAAGCAAGAAAGACCTCCTTCTCTTCCCCCTCGAGATTCTCTTCTTCATCCTCAAGAGATCCTCCTTGCTTGGGTTCATCCCAGTCAAGTTGACCTAGACGGCTGAGGTTAGCCATATGCCACACATCTCAGTGGTAAAACTTGCCCTTGTCGTCAAAGAAATGTTTCGTCATGGCGCCTCTCCGAAGCAAGTCCGATGGAGGCGGTCCCAGAAGTTCGATCATTCTGGCAAGGTGAGGCTTGCAAGAGCCCTCTCTGCTTGGGAGCCGTCTGTTGAAGAGGTGCTTTCCCTCAAACAAGTCCCGAATCTGGTACTCTTCGTCAGTGGTATCCAGGGCATGAACGAATGACATACCAAAAGACCAAACGACCAGATGTCGATCTTTTCGTCCCATGCGATGCCCAAGATGATCTCAGGGGCTCGATACAGATCGGGCATGACCTCAACAGTGTACAGATCCTCGCCGAACTGCGCGTCTCCAAAGTCGGCAATGACTGGGCTTCCAGGATCATCGGGGATATCAAAGCTCGTCGACATGTGGACGACACGGTCCCCGTCAATCTTCACCGCGCTTGGTGCTGCCCACTCAGCCTCCACGACGTCATCAAAGAACTTTTCGTCTTCGATTGACAACATGATGTTTCCCTCCTGCAGATCTGCGTTGACTTCGTCAGCATGAGACTGTGCGACCAGCAACGCCTTGCCTACCCGTATGAACCACCTTCGCTTCTGTATGCAGGAAGTCCAATGCAAGAAGCATCCCGTATGCTGTGCTCTTCAGAATGTCTCCCGGTATTTGACCTCCAGCGATGTGACGAACATCTCCCAGCGACAGCCCCAGTGGCTGGTAAACGAGACACTTGTGGGGGCCTCGTTGCCCTGGAAGCTTAAACTCATCAAGAGCGTGCCGAACAAGCTTTGCACCGGGATGAGATGATTTGACAGACTCGATATGCTGGAGTACTCGATACTCGTTCAATCCCTGGCGATGGCCCGTCTCATAAACTTTGAGGGTCACATACTTGTGCTGCCTGGATGCTATGATCATCAGCGAGATTCTGCTACGCTGGTTGTCTTGTCGATCGACCTTTTTCTTACATGAGATCACGACAGAGCCAGACTGTGGACACGGAACCACATCCAAGCTTCAAAAGGACTTGATAGTGGTCGCGAATTGTTTCGCCTATGCGGATTGGGTACCAGTTCTCTGGATTGTACCAAGAGAACGTCTCCTCGTCAACCAAGGCATCCGGTGGCAGGGCGGCAGATGGATCCACGGGTGGTACTGCCCGCGGAGGCGATGCCTGCCTTCCGTCCATCTTGGCGTGTTGTCATGTGGAAGGGGGAGAAGGAATTCTCATAGCTAGAAAGAGACGTTATTGTTCGCAGAATTTCCCCGCCGCGGGGAAGCACCTTTGGTCAAGTGGTTATGTCAGCTCAACCCGGCCGATCATGTTGGATGCCGCCCCCATGATGTTGGCAAACAGCAGTTGGCCCCCATTCGAGCTCGAATTCATCATTCACTCTTCTGTTTCCAACGATTCTACTTCATGACAAACAAAATTCAAATTGTGTAGACTTCTGATTATCCGCCAAGAGCATCATCATCTATTTCACCTATACAGTGTATCAGAAGTGATATCATCTATCGCCAGGGACCGTTTGACTCAATGTCGTCTTCAACTTCCACCACATAAATTCAGCGGCCAGCAAACCTCAACCCCAGACCTCCTGACGGCAACAGCGCTAAGCCCCATCGGGATGGTCCCCCCTTTCCTCAGGTTCAACGCCCACTCAACGCGAGCTTCACCCACACCACACTCCTCATCACCCTCCACAGTGGAGACACCGCCGTCGACATCGTCTCCAGCCAACATGCAATCACTCCACGTCGCTCCCCGACGCCTCGGCAGTGTCTCCGTTCGCTCATTCCTACAGAAAGCGCCCCGTCGACTGTTCTCGACGAAACCCCCGTCGCCAGGCAGCAGAGCTAGCGGCAATGGCTCAACCACAAGCAAGGGATACATCGCCATCGGCACCGCCGTCGCTGGCGCCTCAGGCGTCTGGTGGTTGAACAAGTCCAGGTCCTCCAACGACATCCCCTCCCTCAACACCCAGATTGTTTCTTCATCGCCCTTCTCCCCGGAACATGTAACCGCCGCCCTTTCCAAGGATGCCTACTCCGTTCCCGTCAGCAATGTCCCCGGCGTCGCTAGGTACGACGGCGCACAGGTCCCCTCCAATAGCCCTTGCGAGGATCGCTTCATTCACGGCCGCTTCTCCTCTCCCCGAGGCGACGGCAGCGACTGGCTAGCCTGGGCAGTCTTCGACGGCCACGCCGGCTGGCAAACGGCCAACCTACTCGAAGACCAGCTTCTCCCCGCCGTGCGTCACAGCCTGAGCGAGGTCATCCCGTCCTCAACCCCCGAGGGCCTCAACGCGACAGTCCAGTCCGCCATTACCAAGGCCTTCATCTCCCTCGACGACGCCATCATGAGGACCGCAGCCACCACCGTCTCAAGCGACCAACCCCTCCAGGATAAGATGCGCAAGCTCCTCCCCGGCTACGCCGGCTCCTGCGCCCTCCTCGCCCTCTTCGACCCCGTCACGAGCACCCTCTACGTCGCCTGCACAGGCGACTCCCGCGCCGTCCTAGGCCGCAAGGCCAGCCCCAGCGGCCGCTGGGAGGCAACCCCCCTCTCCGTCGACCAGAATGGGAGCAACGCCGAAGAGATCGCCCGCATCAGCGCCGAGCACCCAGGCGAGGACTCCATCGCTAAGGGCGGTCGGGTCCTCGGCCTCGCGGTCTCCCGCGCCTTCGGCGACGGCCGCTGGAAGTGGCCCATGGATCTCCAGGAGGATCTGAGGAATAGGTTCCAGGGCCTACGCCCACTGACCGGCCGGTATAACGTGCTGACCCCTCCGTACCTGACGGCCGAGCCTGTTGTGACAGTCACAACCATCGAGCGAGGCGTCCCCTCCTTCCTCGTCATGGCCTCCGATGGCCTGTGGGACTTTGTCTCCAACCAGCAGGCCGTCGATCTCACCGGCAAGTGGCTGGAGACGCCCGCCCCGCGCTCGAAGTCCGGGGGCTCCCCTGCCCCGGCAGCCAAGCCCCTCAACTTTGGCCAGCTTGGCAACGACGTCTCGGAGCGCTTCGTGGACGAGAGGACCACAGTTGTGGATGACAACGCTGCCGTGCACCTCGTGCGCAACGCACTCGGCGGGAAGGACCAGCAGCTTCTTGCAGGTCGCCTTGCCGTACAGGCCCCCTTCTCCCGGAACATCAGAGATGACACAACGGTGCAGGTCATCTTCTTCACAGGGAGCACTTAGGGGCGGGATACCATCAGACATGTAGTTGAAAGGCAGAGACCATGGCGGCTAGGTAGGTGAACAAACTTCTAGATTTGCCAGTGCATATGTCCTTGAGGGCTGCTTTACACCATGCCACATCACAGAGTAGAGTACGGCCATGCAGTGAAAGGGTATGACAATGCTCCATTTTGGTACAAACTGAGAAATCATCGGCTCACAAAAGAAACGAAAACCACCGATAGTAATCCCAGCATGAGCTAACCGGCCGCGAGGGGCTCTCATCAGCTTCGTCTCCATCCATGTCGTGCGCGGGACGCGGCCGACACGTCCTAGGTAGCGGCGGAATGCCGCCTGGTATATGCGCCGGAATAAGTGACAATCAACCCAAACCCATGTTCTCCTCCTCTTTCATTCAACTTCGAACCAAGTGTATTTAGTTCTTGGCCGACTTGGCCATGGTGTTCAGGGCGCTGCCGTTCTTGAACCACTCAATCTGGGGCTCGTTGAAGGTGTGGAGCAGCTTGATGTCGAAGGCATCGCTGCCGTCGGCGGGGTGGACAACGAGGGTCATGGGCTTGCCGGGAGCGATCTCAGTGCAGAGGAGGTCGACCTGTTACGTTCATGATTAGCCAAAATCTTGGGCATGGTGTGTTGGCATGGGATCGGGACTCACCTTGTCCTCGGGGCGGATCTTGTCGTAGTCGGCGGGGTCGGCGAAGGTCAGGGGCAGCATGCCCTGCTTCTTCAGGTTGGTCTCGTGGATACGGGCGAACGAGCGGACGATGATGGCAAGACCACCAAGGTGCCTGGGCTCGAGAGCCGCGTGCTCACGCGAAGAGCCCTCACCGTAGTTCCAGTCACCAATGACGACCCACTTGATGCCCTTGGCCTTGTAGTCACGGGCGGTGGCGGGGACGGCGCCGAACTCGCCGGTGGTGAAGTTCTTGACCTTGTTGGCCTCGCCGTTGGCCTCGTTGATGGCACCGATCAGCATGTTGTTAGAGATGTTGTCGAGGTGACCACGGTACTTGAGCCAGGGACCGGCCATCGAGATGTGATCGGTGGTGGTCTTGCCCTTGGCCTTGAGCAGGATGGGGATGTCCTTGGCGTCCTTGCCATCCCAGGGCTGGAAGGGAGACAGGATCTGGAGACGGTCGGAGGTGGGGGCAACCTGGACCTGGACGGCGGAGCGGTCCGCAGGGGGAGCCTGGTAGGTGTTCTCGCCGGGGTCGTAGCCGCGCTGGGGCAGGCCATCGCCCGAGGGGGCGGCGAGCTTGAAGTCGTTGCCATCCTTGTCCTTCAGGGTATCAGTGAGGGGGTTGAAGGACATGGAACCGGCAATGCTGAGAGCGGTGACGAGCTCGGCAGAGGTGACGAAGGAGTGAGTGGCGGGGTTGCCATCGTTGCGACCAGTGAAGTTACGGTTGTACGACGAGATGATCGAGTTGGCCTCGCCCTTCTTGACGTCGCGACGGTCCCACTGACCAATGCAGGGGCCGCAGGCGTTGGCAAGAACCATGCCGCCGAACTCCTCGAAGGTCTGGAGCTGACCGTCGCGGGCAATGGTGGCGCGAATCTGCTCGGAACCGGGGGTGACGGTGAAGGCAGACTTGGCCTTGATGCCGTGGTTCAGGGCGTCGCGGGCGATGGAGGCGGCGCGGGACATGTCCTCATACGAGGAGTTGGTGCAAGAGCCGATGAGACCGACCTTGAGCTCCTCAGGCCAGCCGTTGGTCTTGACGGCCTCGGCGAACTTGGAGATGGGGGTGGCCAGATCGGGGGTGAAAGGACCGTTGATGTGGGGCTCAAGCTCGGAGAGGTTGATCTCGATCATCTGGTCGTACTCGGCACCCTCATCCTCACGAAGGTCCTTGGCGTAGACGCGGGCGAAGTCACCAATCTCCTTGCGGTTGGTGGCGACGAGGTAGTCGTACATGCGGTCGTTGAAGGGGAACAGCGAGGTGGTGGCACCAATCTCAGCACCCATGTTGGCAATGGTGGCCATGCCAGTGGCGGAGAAGGTGTCGACACCGGGGCCGTGGTACTCGACGATGGCACCAGTACCACCCTTGACAGTGAGGATACCGGCGACCTTGAGGATAATGTCTGGGATTCGAGTTAGCAGGTGACTCGCAGGGGCAGAAAATCAGCGCGAAAAAACGTACCCTTGGGGGCGGTCCAGCCGCTGAGCTGGCCAGTGAGCTTGACACCAATGACCTTGGGGGCCTTGAGCTCCCAGGGCAGGTTGGCCATGACATCGACGGCATCGGCACCGCCGACACCGATGGCGGCCATGCCGAGACCACCACCATTGACGGTGTGAGAGTCAGTGCCGATCAGAAGACCACCGGGGAAAGCGTAGTTCTCCATCAGGATCTGGTGGATGATACCCGAGCCGGGCTTCCAGAAACCAATGTTGTACTTGGCACAGGCAGAGGACAGGAAGTCGTAGACCTCCCTGTTGATGTTGATGGCGCGCTCAAGATCCTTGGCGCCACCGACCTGGGCCTCGATCAAGTGATCGCAGTGGACGGTGGTGGGGTTAGCGACGGAGGGCATGCCAGCCGACATGAACTGGAGGATGGCCATCTGGGCAGTGGCATCCTGGCAAGCAACGCGGTCGGGGCGGAGCTTGAGGTAGGAGACACCACGCTCGAGCTCCTGCTCGTGGGGGTTGTCGAGATGCGAGTAGAGGACCTTCTCGGCGTATGTGAGGGGCTTGTTCAGGCGGCTGCGGACAACGGCCAGGTTCTCGGACATCTTCTTGTAGTTGATGTAGTTGCCCTCCTCCCAGTTGTTCTGCTTGACCTGTAATCGGGTGTCAGCCGCGGGGTTCGTGGGGGATCATCGCGCGTGCCGAGGGAGCTCGCAGTGATCACGGTCGCAAGACCATGAGCTACTGAAAGCTCTGGCGCGCGGCACAGAAGAGCTTGCTTACCTTGCGGTCAAGTGGAGAGTCGGAAACGGTGGCCATGCGGCGGACACCGAGGCTACCGGCGGCCAGGGTGCGGCTCCGGGCCACGGAGCCCAGCACTTGCCTGGAGGCCAGCATGGTCGCGGCTTTGTGTGTGAAGAGTGGAGAGGGGGGGTTGGAAGGACAGCAAACCAGCTGCTCAGGTCAATTGGAGGAACGGCGGAGGAGATGAGGCCGTAGATGTAGGATAACCACCCTGTCCGTCTGGGTATCCTTGGGTATCAATGGAGGTGAGGAGGAGGAGGAATGGAGATGGGAGGAGGAGGAAAATAGGAAGAGAGGTTTTTTGGGACCGAGCCGAAGGTGTAGAAAGAACGACGGGAGCCGCTGGCCGGCTGCGATGGCCCAGCTTGGTGCTTGCCGCGCCGGGGGGCCCAAGGCCCAAGGGCCAGTGGAGGTGGAGAAACAGGGCCAGGAAGGAAAAGGTGGATCGTCGGTCCTCCTCCTCGGCTATGACGATGGCGACGGCGGGCCAACGGGCCAATAGGCACGAGCCGATTAATATTTTCGTGCGTCCGCAGGAACCTGGCCTCGTCCTGGCCCTGTGACAAACCGCTGAAGGAGAGCGGTCGTCCCGCACAGGACCCCCACCGTCGGCCCCTCCGCCAGCCATTTCAACAGGGGAAGCCGGGGGTGGAAGACGCCAGGACGCCCCTCGGCCTCCCGGGACGGCGCAGCTGCTTCAGCGGTGGGCTGGTCGCAGAAGGTGCTGCACCTGGGGAGGTCGTGTGCGTGCAAGCGCGTGCGGGCATTGGATGTCTGGCTGCGGGCGGGACACTCCGACAGACGACAATCAGACGTCATCCAGCATCCTCGGCATTACGGAAGAGCAACACCCATCAGAACCTCCAGTCCTGTGTCGTCGTCCTCCAAAAAAGAGGCTGACCGAGATTCACCTCGGGCAAATACCTCGTGCGAAATCCACAATGCCTGGACGTCAATTGCCCCAGAAACCACCCAGCCCAGCAACCTCCGAGGGCTTGCAAGGTTCCGTGTCCGTCCCTCGCGCTAGTCATCCCGCATTCTCCATCCCAGCGTTCCATGTGATTTGAAACGGAAGACCAGGCCGCCCAAGGCACCCCAAGTCCAATTTACTGCACTCGTACAGCACACGGTTGCGGCAATATCCCTCCGCAACCTCTCTCTCCCCGGCCGTGCCACGCCGTGGCGATTCATACCAGGTCTTACAGTATTTACTTAGTAACTGTATGTACGAATAGTGGCTCGGCCACAGTTTCGACCTCCGGCTCGGCTCCTGTCGGCTGCGGCGCCCAGACTGAAGCCCGTCGTCCACCCACGGCCCGGTGCGGTGTGCGGGTTTCCGGGCTGACGGGTGTCGTTTTTTCCCAGACGCCAGCCAGGCCGGCCATCACGCAAGCTTCGTTCTCCGTACGTTCGTCCGAGCTGCGCCATACTCAAACGGGGGAGAAGGGGGCTGGGCCAGGCTGGCTCTTTCAGTCCTGCAGCTTCTGCGGTCTGCAGGAACCCCACGCTCCATAATTATTATTTTTTCCTCACGCCGGCGGGAGAAGGGGCAACAGGACAGGACTGCGGCTCGCCTTGGCCTCATCTGCATCAGCAGGGCTCGGCGAAAGCGACGTCCAAACCTCGCTGCTCCGGCGCTGGCCTCGGTCGGAAGGGGCGTTATGATAGGCGATAACGCCGCGACCGCCGAGCCGCCCGAGCGGTTGTCCGAGCTACAGGGTTCCTGTCGCCGCGAGGCTCCATCGAAAAAATATTAGACTGTCCCCTTTTTCTAGAAACGGTCCGTTTCGCACATGGATGGACACGATACAATTCCGAGGCCCTGGCGTTTTCTCCTCTGTCTCTTCTCACGACAGGAGTCGGGGATCCGCCGTTGCGCCGAGGGATGGAGTTCAACTTGCCAAGGTGTCCTCCTCCTCGAGAGCTCGAACCCGCACTTGCAATGCCCCGCAGATGCTCATTATGTAATCTCTGCTCTCCGACTGGACGCCCCCGACCCCTGGCCTTTGACCCCAGAGCTTCGAAATGGGTCCTTCGTGAGTGGCGGGAGGTTCGAGGTCAGGGAGCTTTTTGCCGGCTGTTGCTCCGGCCGAGTCCAGCTGATTTGCCTTCGATCTGCAACATGAGAAGAAAAGGGCCACTTTATCAGCATGGAAGTCTTTTTCCGAGATGGTCTTTGGTTTACCTATGTTCATCTCTTGCCCGCTCATGCTAACTATCTTCGGTTTTGGGCGAGGCTTACCCGCGGGAGCTGGCATCCGTGGATGCAGCGACTGCGGCCTTGAAAAGGGGACTTCGGCTCTGCTGACTGCCCCCGAGGCTCAACGCCGTCTTAAGAACTGCAGGGCCGGCCGAAGAGGGCATTGACACTCCAGAGGAAGTCACCAAGCACCTAGAAAGGTGAAACCACCCAATGGCCACGTGCTCATAGAAAGAAAAGCTGGCTCCTTTGCACTGGACGTGAGAGGCGAAGTATCCGGACTTCGCCCCTGGGGTCTGATGATTCCTTGTTCACCCGAAGTACATGGACTGACCTCAAACGAAGTAAGGTGCTCTCTCTTGACTGGAACGCGCTTAACTTGCGGTCTCAGGCATTCAACGATCAGAAAGTGATCCCTAGCTCTCAACTACGCATCACACAGACATTGATTGCCTACCTGTCGTGGGCTCGGAACTAAGTCTAGGTCGCCGTCGCGCATGGACTCATATCCAGCCATCTGTTGGGCGCTTTGCTTGAAGTCAAGCTCCGATGATCCGCAAGCAATAATGGCTGAATAGTTACCACGGGAGACTAGCATCAGCTTCGAGCACAGTTTGACCTGAAGGCTGGACATCTACTTCCAACCTGACCCCGCGGTACATGGCAGCGGATTTCGCCAATCCCAACCCCGCCATGTGATCCTTCGACGTATCCAATCCGCACCTCTTTTGTGGATTTGTGGTCACATTCAAACAGAGCCTATAAGGCATCCCGTGTATTGTTCGGCTGCCTGAGTAGTTTGCGGAATGGCACCTGAGCCCAAGGTGTTCCGCTCCCTAGGTCAGCCGGAGACCTGCTGTTGGCATAGTTTTGCGGAGCTGTTCTGGCAACAACGGGCAGTCTCCTCCATGGTATCACGTCTGCTATTGGCGGAGTTGAGTTGACAAACCCAGAGAATGCCGCAGCCTCGCGGAGCACAAAGTATGCCGCCGGAGTGTGTCTGCGGAGATGGCGGAATTCAATCCCGACGGCTTTGAGATGTGATACTTCGCAGTTCACGCTGAGGCTTGCGGGATAGAAGTCAAGTAGAACATAAAAGAACTACAGGCTGCCCTGGTCTTGCAATCTGCTCTGGCTGTTATTCATCAAGCGCCACCTCCATCGCGTTTTACCCTTCATTGCCGTGCGACATCCAAACCCTCTGTCCTCTCTGGCAACCCCTTCAAGCCATCATGTCTTCCTACACAGTGGCTGTGGCTGGCGGTTCTGGCGGCCTTGGCCGCAGCATCACCGAAGCCATCGTTGCCGCCGGGAGATACGAGGTCGTGATCCTCTCCAGAAAGGTTGAAGTTAACCCAGGATCAGTCTCTTCTCACGAAGCTGACGGCCCAAATACAGGTTGATGATGAGAAAGAAAAGGAGATTGGCGCTCGGATGATCTCTGCCGACTACACTGACGTCGAGGCCCTGAAAAAGGTCTTGGAAGACAACAAGATCCACACAGTCATCTCAACTCTTCCACTGTTGGGCACCGCTCAACACGAGTTGAACCTGGTTGCTGCTGCGGACAAGTCGTCGACCACGAGGCGATACGTCCCAAGCACCTGGGTCATCGATTTCAAGGATGATTTGGTGTGAGTATGCCCATATTGCCGAAGCAGTCGTGTGCCGTGGAGATCCAAGTCCCCTGACGTGAGCTGACGAGTCCAGGCCTCCCGGCCTACCCTCCCTCCTCCAAGGAAAAGGCAGAGGTCCTCCAAACCCTCAAGTCCACCCACTTGGAATTCACCTCTTGGAACATCGGGTGCTTCGCGGACTACTACGTCGCGCCATACGTCAAGTCGGACCTGTTACTCATGTACATCGTCGTGGACATGGAGAACAACACGGCCGCCATCCCTGGATCGGGCAACGTCGCCTTGCCCCTCACATACTCCCAAGACGTAGCCAAGTTCGTTGCCGCTTCTTTGGCCCTCCCCAAGTGGGAGCCGAAGACGTACCTCGTTGGCGACAAGGTGACTTGGAAGGAGTTGGTAGTACTTGCCGAGGATATCAAGGGCGTCAAGTTCAACGTCACGTACGACTCGGCGGACTTGCTGAAGCAGGGCCTTGTTACCGAGTTGCCCAGTCATAAGGCCATCTACCCTTTCATTCCGAAGCAGCTTCTGCAAGGCGCGATGGCTGCGTACGGTGTCATATTCGACACTGGGGCATTTGACGTCAAGTCCGAGCATACGATTGACCGAGACTTCCCGGAGATCAAGCTTCACAGCCTCAAAGAGCTACTGGTCAAGGCCTGGGCGGGGAAAGAAGAATAGAGGACGCAACGGTGATCAGAGGAAGAGAAGGGCATGTTCAAGCTTGGGCAGATGAATTGAGTATTCGACTTCCCTTAGGATCACCGGTGCTCCCCATCGTTGCTCCCGACTTGATAATGTAGGAAGCGGCGGTCTTGTCCGGGTCGAATCTTGATTCCCTTTGAATCGGCATGACTGAATGTGTCAATAAACAAGTAGCGAGTCGAGATAGCACTCCCGAGTCGATCCGTTGGTTCAAGGAGCCCCAGACGTTGAATTGCTGTTGCATGTTGGACAGAAGTTGTTGATTGACAGGCCGCGGCAAGTCAAAAAGCGACGACCACGCTAGTCCCAAAATGATCCCCCATCCTCCGCGATAAACTCCGCGATGCTTATCGGAATTCGGATCCACCAAAAAAATCACCCTCCCACTTTGCCCATCACCAAGAAACGACTGCCAAACAGCGACTGCACCGCTACTCTCCTCCTCCGTCGCAAACAGTCGCTACATCCTCTCCAGGTTCTTCAACACCTACGAATACGATTCTTCAACACAGCAACGATGGGTGTCTTCGCGCAGCGCACAATCACCAAGACTCGGCGCAAGACGCGCGACCTCGACCAGATCAAGGCCGACCTCGAATGTCCCAAGCACCTGAAGCAGTTCAAGGAGCTCAAGTCCAGCGAGGATCTGCCTGGCCTCGGAAAGCACTACTGCATCGAGTGCGCCAAGTGGTTCGAGTCGGAGAACAGCCTGGTGAGCCACGTCAAGGCGAAGCCGCACAAGCGCAGGTACGTTTGCATCACACAATTCCAGTCGCCCTCTCCGACCATTCGCTAAGCTGTCTCGGCATCACAGGGTCAGGGAGCTCCGCGAAGAGGCGTACACGCAGAAGGAAGCCGAGGCCGCGACTGGCCTGCGGACAGACAACGGCCAGAGGCGGCCGCTCGCTGAGAAGTCCACCGATACCGAGATCGACATGACGACTTGAACAAGGCACCAAGCAAGGCCTTCTGTGGCTTAATTTTCATGAGAATACGACGAGACGACCATTTCTTAGACGTGGAGTCTGTGACTTTGACCCGACTTGAAGTGCCATGCATCCACGACCGATCTCAGCCTGGCGCAAGCGTAACGGATACGCACCCAGGGCAAAGTACCCTCATCGCAAGGCCCGCCCTCGTGCTCTCGCCAGCCCGCTTGGACGGCCCCTTTCGGACGTAGAGGCTCCTCGCCGGCCGCCGCGAGATCCTCTCGTGGTGCCGCCCCGTGACGATGTAGGCGCTGGTACTTTCGAGGGCGGTGGTGCCGAAATCCTCGATTTGGGAGTTGGCTTGGAGGATGTCGCCGGGTTGTCGACGAAAGATGTGTCCGTCGTCCTATACCTCGGTCAGTAGGCTCTCCAAGTGTAGCTTCCATCAAGAGTCCATACATGAAAGTGGTTTCACCATCTGCGTTTCCGTGATCCAGTCCACCGCCGATCGCTATGAAACGTGAGGTCAGCACAGTTTGTCATGTAAACAAGGATGAGGGCATTACGTCGCTCCTGCTCTTGTTCCTCCTCCCTCTCCTTTGCTCGCCGGAACGAATCTGGAATCGGTGCTTCCGGGAAGTCGACACAGAAGGCGTTCATGTTCAAACCATAGAGGAAGCTGGCGAAGCTCTCGCTGAACCGCGACAGGCTCTCATGCATGAGCTGGAAGTGCATCATGTTGGCCTCCAGGTCGGCCATGGCGTCCGACAGCTCTGCGAAAGCTGGTTCGAACACGTTCAGTGGGAGGGGCTCGGCTTGCCCGCCGAAGCCGCTGGCTCGAGCCGCCGACTCGCGGAAGGATGAGCGGGACGATGGGCGGAGCGGTGTTGTGGGACGTGAATTCCGCGTTCGAGAGGTTGATCGTGCCCGTGATTCGGCCATTGTGAGAAAAGACGATGAAATTTGTCTCGAAGAGTGAGTAGACGGCGCTTCCTCGTGCAACACGGCTGAGTGATGGTTGGTGCTCGCACTATGGGTTTGTTGACTTCGACGTGAAGCTGTCGCGGTGATAGTGGGGTCAGCATTTGCGCATCGCGGGGCAGCATGTTCTTGCTGACTAATCATCGATCAAGTTGGCGACATGACCACGGAGAGCAACAGGCAACCTCGGCACTGTCATGAGGATTAGGGGTGTCATTACGTAGTAAATTTGACGAATAGGCATATAGCACTTGATTAAATAGCTCCTGAGTTGCACACCATATGCAACCAGTCAAGGCTGCCGTCTATGTGAACAACGGCAAAGAACCCATCAACTCCGGAACACCCACCATGCCTCCATGACACCCCCTGCCCCGTGCCACCATGGCACAACTTCTATGAGATTGTGTTTTTACAATTCCGTATATATTCATCCGAGATGTAGAATCACGGCCCCAGCCTCTGTCCACCGGCGAGCGCGATGGACGGGCTTCCGGCCGAGCCGGTGGTAGGAAGAACGCCGAATCGTCCGTACGTCTTCTGGTCAACGCTGACGTAGTGGGGCAGAATTGCCAGAAGGTTGAGCTTCGACTCGACCCAGCGAAGAGGCCTCTCCGGGGGCGCGAGGAACTTGAGATATCCAAGACCGACTGAACAGCATTAGCAGGTTTCGGGGATAGGAACGTTAGGAATGGCTCACAGAGATAGCCGACACCAACGGCACAGAGGTGGCCCAGCAGACTTGTGCCGGGAACCAGAACCGCGACAGTGACGATGAGGACCAGGGGCATGATCCACGTGGGGATCGACCAGGAGGCGATCACAAGGTGGGGGTTGGCGCGGTAGGTACGGATAGACTCCTTTGCGAGGAGCAGGAAAACCCAGAGGCTGTCGTGTAACGAGTCAGTACGAAGTGGTTGAGAGGATATTGAATCCAATGTCGTCTTACCTAGCTCCCATGACCGCCGTGTTCCCGCGCAGCACACCCCTCTCAATGATGGTATAGATCACAGCGGGGATCGTGGTAAGGGCTATTGAAGGTCATTTTTTGGTCAGCGGTTCGCGAGAGAAACAGACTTACGTCCAATGAAGAGTGATATCGACGTCAGCGTGCCATATTCCGACTCGAAGCGCTCCATCAACGGAGTCAACGAGACGATGTTGAGCAGGGCGTGAAGGAAGTTGGTATGGATGAAAGGAAACGTGTTGATGCGGTATGCTGTTTGGAGAGCCAGGTCAGTACAGAACGCAATCGAGGGGGTTTGGGCTCGAGAGAACGTACCATTAAAGATGGACAGCTGGTCGGGAATCAGGGCACCCCATTGCCGAATGTCCCAGACGGTTTGGAACCCGATAATCTCGGCGAGGATGATAACCACCAGAACAATTCTCGTGAACAGCGGCAGCCTCAGGAGGTAGGACCGCAACCGCCAGCTATTGAACGTCGTCGTCGAGGGAGGCATGCCGGCAGCTTCGGCGGCAGTCCCGGGCCGTCGCGAAAAGGGAGAATTTGGTCGCTCTTGCGCAAGGAACGTGTAGACGCGGGGTGTTGACGCTTCAATCGTCGACTTTCGAAAGTTCCTCGAGTCGGAAGGGTCGCGAAGGGGAGGTCCAAGGGTGGTGTTGGAAAATGGCTGACGGGAGGCTGGATGACAGCGACAAGTGGCAGAAGTTGAAGGTGTCGCATGTCCCAATGTCGACTCGGACACGATCGATGAGCTTGCATCGACCGGGACCCCTGCGGGTGACCCGCCGTTAGCGTCTGTTTTAGCGGGCCTGTAGGGGTCAGCATTTCAGTGGCTCAGCTTCCCAGGCTGAGGCTCAGTGGCAGGTCTATTTCAACAGTACTGTTTTGACGTCGAGGAGTTGAGGATCAATTTTCAGTCCGTCTACGAGTAGAAAGAGTAGACAATCACCTAATTTAATCAGAACTGCTGCCCTGAAAATCTAAAGATTGTAGCTTCCTACGCAGAAAGCGCGAGACACTGACCCTGGTTTGTGGTCTAGCTTTGGCAAGTACCCATATCATGAAGGCATCGGAAAGAGATGCATAAGTCTTCCACGATAACCACTTCGTACCTCGTAGCTGTATTTGACTTATGTGTCTTTCTAGAGCTCAACTTCGTGTCTCGTCATCCATTCCAGTTGGTTGCCCAGGGCCTCCATCACTGACGGGACCCGGGACGCTGCGGGGACCCCTGGCGAAGACCCCACTGTTCCTGACAACGCCCGACGGGAGCTCCGACGTGTCGTGTCCACGGATATTGCCAGGAGCTTCATCCCGCGTCGTCCAACCGTCCATTCCTTCTGCGCCAACCCCTTTTGCGCCGTCGACGAGCCTCCCACACAAGTGAGGGACCTAGACCATGTCGCGACTCATCTGTGAGCTTTCCCATCGCAAGCCGTCACGCCGCAATCCCGCTGACTTGTCGATGTAGCCACCGCGCTCTCGCTGCGGCGGGACCCTCGGGTCCTCAAGCTCCCTCCTTACCTGTCGCTGCTTTGCATCATCGCTGGCGTCGCCTGGCTCTTCATGCTGCCCCTCAACGACTACTCCCGACGAACATACATCTCCGAAAACGCCTTGCTCCCCGGTCAGGTGCACGCATACTTCTCCGGCAGCGACCAGCACGTCTTCAGGGGATACAGGCACGAGACGAACGCGCTGGAGAACAAGACGAATATTGAGTAGGTCGATTCGCCATGTACTCCTGACGAAGCGCATGCCTGACATCTACACTCCAGGATCAATGACTACCTCGGCGGCATTCTCGGCTCCTTCGGGCTCAAAGTCGGACGGCAGAACTACACCTACGAGTCGTCCGGCACCGAATACTCTGGCGAGAACGTCTACGCAATCCTTCAGGCCCCCCGCGGCGACGCCACCGAGGCCATCGTCCTCGTCACTCCCTGGCGTAACGTCAAGGGCGACTTCAACCGCATGGGCATCCCGCTCCTGCTGACGCTCGCCCGTTACTTCAAGCGCTGGTCGCTCTGGTCCAAGGACATCATCTTTGTCGTGCCCCCTGACGCCCGTACCGGCACCCAGGCCTGGGTCGACGCCTACCACGACGCCCACGACCCCTCCCGCGTGGACAGTCTGCCCCTCAAGTCCGGCGCGCTCCAGGGCGCCATCGCCCTCGACTACGCCCAGGAGTCCCGCTTCAAGCACCTGCACATCGCCTACGACGGCGTCAACGGCCAGCTCCCCAACCTCGACCTGATCAACGCGGTCGCCAACATCGCCCAGGGCCAGATGGGCATCCCTGTCGGCTTCCAGGAGATGTGGGACGTCAAGGGCGCCGACAAGTACGAGGCGCGCCTCCAGACCATGCTGCGCGGCATGCTCAAGCAGGGCCTTGGCTACGCCTCGGGCCCCCACAGCTCCTTCATCCCCTACCACGTCGACGCAGTAACTCTGCACCCCTTTGGCGACGGCTGGCAGGATGAGATGGCTATGGGCCGTGTCATAGAGGGCTCCTTTCGCAGTCTGAACAACCTGCTCGAGCACCTGCACCAGAGCTTCTTCTTCTACCTGCTCATGAACAAGGAGCGCTTCGTCAGCATCGGCACTTACCTCCCGAGCGCCATGATTCTGGCTGCGAACTTTAGCATCATGGCCATCTTCTTCTGGGTCAAGAGCGGCTATAAGGAGAATGATCCCGCTCTCGTGGCTGCTGAGAAGACGACTGAGAAGTCTGACGGCAAGAAGCCCGCGACGCTGCCCCCGGCGACGGTCGAGAGGGCCCTGACCCTGCCTCTCGGCATCGTCGTCTTCTGTCACTTCCTTGGCGCTCTGCCGCTGTTCGTCTTCAACAACCTCCCCGAATCTGTAAGTCTCCCGCGAAATCGCTATGCATACTCCTCTAACATGCTCAGCTTCTCGCGCCGCTGTTCGGTGCCTTCTCCATGTTCAACGCCGCCCTTCCCCTTGTCCTCTCCACCGTCATCACCACTGCCTGGCGCCCCACCCTTCAACAGTACCATCTCGTAAAATCCTTCTCCCTCCTTCTTCTGGGCATGTTCCTCTCCGCCCTTGCCACCCTCAACTTCTCCCTCTCTCTTCTTGTCGGCGTCTTCGCTGCGCCCCTTTCCTTCATGCAGCCATGGCCCACCAATCCGGCCGCCCGCTACGCCTCGCTCGCCTTGCTGCAGCTCGTCAGCCCTCCTGCCGTCCTCTACACAGCTAGCAGCTACTTCGGACTCGACGTTGCCGTCGTTCTCAAGGAGGCTGCGTTCGGATGGGATGTGTGGGGCATGTACACCCCCGTTGTAATGTGCTGCGTGTGGTGGCCCGCTTGGCTGGCAGGGTCGATTCTGGTGCTGGGACAGGCTTCCTCATAGACGAGGTATTGGGTTGGAAATGGTACGGAAAAGGAGTTGCACATAACTCTGCATCGGCTGAGGGGCTGCAACCTTCGGTTTCGTGTATGATACAGCGGTCATATGATTTCAAAAGCTCTTAATGTGCCTAGCAACGTGTCTGACCATGTCGTCCTAATCATCAAAGTGCACCGAGACGGATGAAATCAGAGGCCAGCACGCTGGATTGAATGTTGATGATGTTCGTTAGGGGATTTGGCTATAGGGATGACCTGTCCTTCAACACCCATCGCTCACCATCCTGGGTCTGCGTCACCTTGCCTTCGCCTTGCAGCTTGTTGAGGATCTGCAAGACGCTACCGCATGCAGGAATATGCAGATACTCTGGCACATCGGCGTAAATGACCTTGACCAGGTCCATCGCCGTCCACTCATTCGGGCTCCCTCCAGTCTCAGCCGCAGCGTTGACGCCCTTCAACGTCTCAATGACCTGTGCCTCGCGCTGCTGCCGGTGGTGGATGTACTCGCGGACCTTTGCCGGGCCCTCCGGGATCACTGGGCCGTGGCCGGGATACGCTTTGCCCTTGAAGAGGCCGTGCATGCGCTCGAGGCTGGCGAGATATGTTGCGAGGTCCTCGAAGACGGCGGTGCCCTGGCCCAGGACGTTGTCTGCCGTGAACATGGCGTCCTCCTCGGAAAAGACAAAGACCATGTGGTCGACGGTGTGGCCAGGGGTGTGGTGGGCTGTGAGTGTGGCGCCCTCGACGGAGAATCGTTGACCGTCACAAATGTCCAGCTGCCCCTCCTGGGGCTGATGCTTGTAGACCTTGGCCCCCGGGCTCAGCGCCAGAAGGTCGTTGATGCCGCCGACGTGGTCATGGTGCCAGTGAGAGATGAGGAGAGACTCGATAGACGCCTGTTCCTGTTGCAGCACCCTCTTGATAGCGGCGGCCCACGACTCCTTGCCTTCGCCAGAGTCGATAAGGAGACGCCGGCTTCCGGTACCGATGAGATAGGTGTTAGTGCCCTGCAGGGTGAACTTGCTCGGGTTTCCGCCGAGAATGCGGACCACTGCAGGGCTGAGCCTCTCCACCTCGGGGAGCTCGACAAGCTGGCCGGCCATTCTGCGAGGTGATTTGATGCTGAAATATCGTGGTGATGATGCAATCTTGGACAATAAGGGACGGTAGAATAGGGCGGCAGACATGTGGTGAAGAAAGGTTGGATAGGTGAGACGGAATTGGAAACTCTTTTAGACGAAGACCACGCACCAAGCTTTCAAGGGTAAGCAGTCACGTACACCCCTGATCAGCCGAGCATTTACCCCGCAAGATGTCGTGCTTGTTTGTAAAGCACAGCACAGTCAGGATGGAGGGGTGCTGTACAGACAGCAGGCAGTCATCGGCCTGCTAAGACGGCCGTCTTGATGCCGAGGTTCAAGCCCGCCACCACAAGATGCTGAGTCAAGCCCCGTGCAAGGTGAACCTTCCATGTGGCGGTGCATCCGCCGAAGCCGGTTCAAGCCGTGCCTGCCGTGTGAGGTGAGGTGCTCCCGCCACGCTCGAGCCTCTCTCCTGATGCCCCGCTGAATTTTCAATCCCGCCCACGCGACAGGGTCCCACGTCAGGACGCTGACGCGCTGGAACAACCCGGACCTTCAGGGGGTCGCGACCAAGCGATAAGCGCCTCTGGCTCCGATCAGGTGCCGATAAGCTAATTCACCCCTGCCACCTCACTGTTCACAGGGCTCTCGGTCGGGAACTTGAGCAGCAGCAGCAGCGGCGCCGCAGCTTGCATCATTCCCATCGGATCGGATCTTCAGGTCAGAGTGTACACACCATCGCCTGGCTGGAGTAGAAGAGTTGCAACGGGAAGGGCCTATTGCTTCTGCCTTTACTTTTTTGTTCTCTGTCGAGACCTTCCAAGACCATCCCTCCGAGCCATTCCGTCTTGTGGTGGTTTGGCTCCTGCTGTCGCATAGGACCGGCCAGAATACGGCCTCAGGTAACAAGCCCAAGCCCGCCTCTCAACAATAGAAGTCGCGACAGCTCGCATCCCATTGAGCCCCTGGAACAATGGGATGATTTGCCAGCTCCAGAATATCCATTGCTTACTTGTCCAAACTTCCAAAGATTCCCGACGCTCGAACTCTCCTTCTGTCCCGACACTTGCCAACGTCGATCTCCAACCCCAGAGCCTCGCTACACCTCGAGACTCTCGAAGCCGACCCCCCTCCTCCTCTTTCCTCTCCGAGAACATCCTGCCGCTTTCCAAGACGGAAGACAATAAATCGCATCTTTGGGAAGCACTTCGTTTCTACATAAATACTTTGGACAGACGCCCACCATGTCTGCTCGACCTACAACCCCCATGTCACCCAAGGTGGCGCGAGTCAAATCGCCTTCCCCGGGAATGCCCACATATGGCTGCGGTTCGTCACGGGAGCCTTCCAGGATTGCGGCTGTCTTCCGTGGACTAACACCCTCTAGAACATGTACAAAGGCTCTTCTCGCAGTCGCCCGAGGTCATGAACCAGTCGGTCCACCACTACAAGATGATCTTGCGGAACATCTTCGAACAGATGCCCGTCGTGCCGCAAACCTCCAAGAGTGCCGAAGGCGCCGTCGTCACATCGCTCACATCCAACTGTCTCTGTCTTCAGTGCTCGGCTATTGTCCAGGAAGACGAGCGGTTGAAGCATGGGAACAAGAAGAACCACCGGTTCTGTACGTGATCCGTCGTAGTCTTCCCCAAAACGTCGGGCAACATGGGCTGACCAATACCCTCAACAGTCGTCGACTCGAGGAGCGGCACTCTCTACTGCCAGATCTGCGACGACCTCGTCTGGGACCCGACTCTCGAAGAACTGAGAGTACGGAAGATGGGTACCGGTACATTCTCCAGTGGGTTCCTAGCTGGTTCTCCCCCCCATCATCACACCTTGCTGACCGATCCGACAACAGGCCGCAAGAGAAAACACGACGAGCTGTTCTCGGAAAGCCTCAAGGAGAGCCCCCTCTACATTTCTACCAATACCACGACTGCCTCCTGTAAGGCGAACGGCCTTCGCGGAATTTACAATGCGGGCGCCACCTGCTACCAGAACGTCGTTCTGCAGAGCTTCCTCCACAATCCTGTTCTGCGCAACTTCTACCTCAGCGACGGCCACACGGACTGCGGCTTCCTTAACTGCTTGAGTTGCGCCATGGACGACATGTTCCAAGACTTCTACGCCGCCGAGAATACAAACGGTTTCACGGCGGCTAGCATCCTCTCGGGCTTCTGGATCTCGGAGAAGAAGGCATTCGAGAACCTCGTCACCACCAAGGAGCAGGACGCGCACGAGTTCTTCCAGTTCCTCGCCGAGGAGCTCCACGAGCGCAACGGAGACGGCCTGAAGCCCGAGACGGGCAGCGAGCACAGCTGCAACTGCATCGTCCATCAGACCTTCTACGGCAAGCTCCAGAGCACCACGACGTGCCAAAACTGCAAGGGCACCACCCACGCCGTCCAATCCTTCCTCGACCTCAGTCTCGGCCTCGAGAACATGGCGCACAAGAGGCTTAAGAAGGCCGGGCACAAGCCGCCGGTCCTCACGCTGCAAGACTGTCTGGAGGAGGAGTACATCAAGTCGGACAAGTGCGAGTATCGCTGCCACAACTGCAGTTCCATGCAGCAGGCAAGACGGCACACGAGCATCAAGAGGCTTCCTAACGTGCTCGCCATACAGCTCAAGGTACGTGCACCCCTGGACCAGACCTAATTTCACATGCTTACTGTTTGCCACAGCGTTTCGAGTACAAGCAGGGCCGGCACGACAGGGCACCATCCAAGATTGACACAAAGGTTAACTTCCCATTGCAACTGAACATGCTGCCCTATACGAACCGAGCCCGGGGCGACAACACCAAGGAGTCGATCGAGCTCGCCAGGTCCTGCACCTACGACCTCCTCAGCGTCGTCGTCCACGTCGGGGAAATCGACACTGGTGAGTAGCCCCCTGTAACAAGAATGACCGGTCCTCACTGACCCTCCTAGGCCACTACGTCTCCTACTGCCGCGTCGGCGATCAATGGTTCAAGTTCAACGACCACAAGGTCGAGATGGCCTCCAAGTCAGACGTTCTCGCCTGCCAGCCCTACCTGCTCTTCTACATCATCCGCTCCCTCTCGTGAGCCCCTCGCCAGACGGCCACCCGTGCAGCAGCAGCAGTACCGGGCGGCTTTGATACCCCGAAATTTCCTTGCAGAGTGACAGCATGCATGGCCCGGTGGGCGGAGGGTCGAACAGGGGAGGTGTCAGGATGTTGCAACTGGTTTGATTAGCATTACTCCCGGCGTTGGACAGAAAACGGGGCGCACGACTGCATATTGGCCCCCGGACAGCGAGGGCCTATGCCGTCGGATCTTTTCTTTTTGCTTTTGAGGAGTTGAACTGTACAGCATAGGACGGGCGAGAGCCAATTCATTATTCGTTGATTTTTACCATTCGTCTACCGATGTTTACCGTACGCCTAGGTATCTAGCAGAGAACCGTTTGTCATCTAGCTCTCTCAAGCCACCCACTTCCAGTGCTCACACTCAAAGTTTGAGTAGCAGTAGAACTCGTTGCTGAGACCGCGGGCGTGCACCGGCTCATAGTTCGTCGTCTTGACGCCGAAGCTCTTGTAGACCTTGTTGACGAGGTCCTTCATGCGCTCGCCCGTGCAGACGATGACCTTGTTGGACTTTGAGTTGGGGTTCGCCATCCATCGGGCGGTCAGGGCAGCTGGCCGTCGTCAGTTTTTGAGTATCCCGTGATGGAAGAAACCCGCTTACCCTTTGTCTGGCAGTCCTCGCTCAGGAATGGCGGGTCGATGATGATGCGGTCCGCGATGCCCTTGAACTCGCCTGTTCGGAGTTAGCTCTCTATCCCCCGCATGACCGCGGGGAAGACGCACCTGGCAGCTTGAAGGGGTACATGAAGTCGTAGAACTCAAACTCGGGGAACACGTCGAAGCGCTTATCGTGCTCCAGAAGAATAATCCTCGGCCTGGGCCGGCCAGGCTCGTACTTGTTCTGCACGCAGTAAGCATCGAGAATAAGACGCAAGGTCGTCACCACCTACCACCAAGTTCTTCATCGCCACAAAGACGCTCGGCGCCGAAATGACAGCGACGACCTCATCCTCGCCCGCGCCCTCGAGCAGCTTGCTCGCGAAATGACCAGCCGTTTCATCGGAATACTTCAAAAATCAGACATTGTCCCATCACTTATCCACGCGCCGCCGTGCGGGTGCGCCAAACTCACCCAGAACTGTGACTCGTTCCAGTCCTCTGTAAAGATGTCCATGGACAGCGGCACCGCCTCGAGGGCCTTCCTCTCCGCCTCGGCCTTCAGGCGCTCAAACTCTTTGGTGCGCGCGTCCTGCTCGGCCGTGAAGGCCGCCAGCGCCTCCAGGGCGTGGGAGGAGAGGGTGCTGAAGGGGGTGGGTGTCAGTCAAATCAGTGCGATGACGGGAACCCGACGCAAGGGCGCGGGGCCGGGGAGGGCGGGGGACGGGGGACGACCTAGTGCCCGAAATGGACTTACATGGGCTCGTCGTCGCTGTCGTCGCCGGTCATTGTGCGGGATTCGGTGATGGGTGTGGTGTCTTGTCCGGGGAGACTGTGTTTGATGCCCTTTGAAAACTTTTACCGCTTGGCCACGGCGAACTTTTCCGCCGGGTAGTGCTTTGCATCGCGCGTCGTGGAGACCAAAATCCACCATGCCGAATTCTTCTTACTACACGGAAACACTATCAGCCACATTGACGCCCAAAACATCGACATGAAGTTTTTTTCTCGATTGAACAAACAATGAATTGCCAATGCCCTATGAATTGTACACGGGCCAAAGGCTGGCCGGCACCTCTTTCGCTTCTGCGTCTAGTTCACTGCTTTATTTACATTGCGCCAGCTGCCCCTAGAGATTAGGCAGGGCCACTACACCACCATCGACAAATGAAACCGGCTCATCAGAGCTCGTCGCCGACGTGGATGTACTTCCTCTCTTCCCTCTTCTCCTTCTCCGTCGCCGGAGGGAGGTCGTAGAAGCTGCTGCTGCGGAATCCTTGCTGCGGGTGGGTTAGCGATCGATACTCTTTCTTCGAAAGGCATGGCGGAACGTACCAGGTAGTGGTATGTGAACTTGCTGATGTCACCGGGCTCGATGCCGAGGTCCTTGAAGGTCTTGGCCGACTCGTCGTAGACCTGGTCGTGGAACTCGCGCTCGATCTCGTCGGCCGAGGTAATGTCCCACCACAGGAAGCGGTTGATGAGGGTGGCCAGAGGCTTGAAGGCGATCTTGGGAATGTTGAAGTGCTTGCGCTCCTTGAAAATCTCACGGTCGACCATGGCGGCAATCTCGTACATGGCGTACTCCTTGGGGCCGTTCAGCTCATAGGTCTGGCCGGCGGTGCTGTCGTCGTAGAGCATCAGCTCTAGGGCGTGTCCGACGTCCAGGGACTGTATACGGTTAGGCTCAGATGTCTCTGCATGTGAGGGCTTCGGCAAAACCTACGTGAACGGGCGAGAACCTCTCCTGCATGTTGTTGGCAGTGAAGAGGTTCAGCGCGTGCGCCAGCCTCAGCAGGAGCTTGTCCTCGAAGCCGAAGATGGGGGCCGGCCTGACGATTGTCGTCTCGGGGAAGATGCTGCGAGCGACCTGCTCGCCCTGGGCCTGGAGGGGCGTTAGCATTGTTGCCTTGGGGAAAGAGGCGGGAGGAACGTGCCTTGGTGCGGTAGAACTCGGACGGCGAGTCGAGGGCGGCGCTGTGGCTGGACATGTGGATGTACCTGTCGACGTCGTACTTGGCAACGGCCTCGACTATCCTCTCGGTTCCCTCAACGTGGACATCTTCCAGAGTGAAGTTCCTGTTCCCGTCTTAGCATGTGTGTTTCCTCGCGTTTCTTGGCTCCGATGCGTACTTGGTAGGGTAGTTGCGGCCGATGAGGTTGTAGACGACGTCGGAGTGCCTGACGCTCTGCTCGATCGACTCGGTGTTGCGCATATCCCACTCGGTGAAGACGATGCGGCCGAGATCACCAGTGAGCTTGAGATGGCGCTTGGCCATTTCCTCGCGGAAGGGAATGATGACGGTGCATCCCTGGCGTGCTGTCGCAGACTGTGAGCTCAATGCCGACGGTTCGCGTGGTTCTTTCGGTCCATACCCAGTCTGTTCACGATGTAACGACCGACCTGGCCGGTTGCGCCAAAAACGGTAGCCGTGTGGCCTGGACGGTATGTTTAGTATGTAGGTCGTGAAGAGCGCGCGTCCGAAGCTGACATACCGCCGAGAGACATCCTGCGAGGGAGAAAAGTCAGCACGTATGCCTCTGAGCGTCAATTGGTCTCCTAGACGTACCTGCCGCCATTGCCTCGCAGGATGGGCTTGCCGGTCCTGGTGATGGCAACATCGGAAATGGGCTGCCGCCTCAGCACATTGGGTGCGATCTTCTTGGTCGACCGCACGGCGGTCTGGAGGGAAGCCATCTTTGAGTTGTCAAAAGAGGGCCTGAAGGGGTTGGGATCCCAATTGACTGGCAGCGGTGCCTGGGGTTCGGGTATCGTCGTCAATCGAGCTCTCTCACGGTTCGTTGCTCCGGCCCTTGCACCTTGGTGTTGCTTGCCGGATGGGCCAATGAGAGGTCACGTGTTGGTCAAGGCCCATTCCAGCTGAGTCATCCCTCATCGAAGCGGCAAAACCACGGCGACGAAGGAGGCTCGGTGGGTCCAGGCCTGCCCCCTGCCGTTTGGTGCTGGGGGACCTGGGACGTGCGCCGATGGCGGGCAGGCAGGCTGCCAGTCAGCCGCGTTGACTTGACGCAACGCCGCAACACCAGCTGTAGCTTCCATCCAACACCACACCTCCCCCATCACGATCCCCGAATCAACAACCCGCACCAATCGACACGCTTCTGCTCGCCAAAGCGGACTACGAAGCTCCTACGAAGATCTTTGTCGGAACCGTCTGACGATACTCCCTTCCGACAGCACGGAGCTCTCCAAGCTTCCATTTCCCGCACCCTTGCCCCCCAGAAGCTCGGAAGCTGCAGCTTCACCGCAGCCAAGATGAGCAACGATGCGATCCCCGAATTCCTCGCCCAGCAGCACGACAAGACGCCCGAGGACCTGCAGCCCCTCGTCCTAGACTTTGAGAACTTCTGGGAGCGGAAACTGTGGCACCAGCTTACAAACGCCCTGATCGAGTTTTTCGATGAGGAGGGCAGCGAGGACCAGCGGCTCGACTTCTACAAGGTCTTCATCGTCAAGTTTGCGGACAAGATCAACCAGCTCAAGCTGGTGGAGCTGGCACTGAAGGCTGCGGACACATACGATGGTGGGTTACGCCCGAGGGTGGTGACAGCGCATTGGCGGGGCAAACGCTGACGAAATGGAACACAGACGACGATGACAAGCTCGCCTTCCTGCAGGGCGTTGCTAAGAAGGTCGATCAGGAGGGCTCGCAAGATGCGTTTGTGTACGCCTCGGTTGCCGTCGCTCGGGTCAAGCTGGACCTGGACGACCTCGACGGTGCCCGTAAGGAGCTCGATGCGGCGGAGAGGATACTCGACACCTTTGACTCTGTCGAGACGGTGATTCATGCCTCGTTCTACGACGCCAACGCCAGCTACTACCAGGTGAGCGGGACCAAGCAGAACCCTACGTCTGCGGCCGAAGCTAACAAGGCGCCTCCAGCGCAAGATGGACTTTGCGGCCTACTACCGCAACGCGCTGCTCTACCTCGCCTGCATCGACATCAAGTCCCTCACACCACAGGAGCGCCATGCCCGCGCACACCACCTCAGCATCGCTGCGCTCCTCTCCGACAGCATCTACAACTTTGGCGAGCTGCTGCTGCACCCGATCCTGGATGCGCTCAAGGATACCAAGCAGCACGCGTGGCTGCGCGACCTGCTCTTCTCCTTCAACCGCGGTGACCTGGCGGCCTTCGACGCCCTCTGGAGCAACATCAAGGCGACAGCGCTGCTCAACGACCACAAGGAGCACCTCCGACAGAAGATCTACCTGGCTTCGCTCACCGAGGCCATCTTCCGCCGCCCTCCCCACGACCGGGCCATGACGTTCGCCGATATTGCCGAGGAGACCAAGGTGCGTCCCGACGAGATCGAGCACCTCATCATGAAGGCGCTGTCGCTGGGCCTGCTGCGCGGCACCATCGACCAGGTGGACGAGGTGGCGCACATTACGTGGGTGCAGCCCAAGGTGCTGGACCTGAAGCAGGTGGAGAACATGCGCGAGAGGCTGCTGGACTGGAACTCGAGCGTCAACCAGCTCGGCAACTGGATCGAGACGGCGGGCGGCGACGTTTGGGCCGCTTAAGAAGTTTGGGACGATGGCGGGGATGTGTCTCATGCGGATGCGGTCTCGGCCGAGATGTACAACATAGACGGAGGGCCGCGGAGCCCAGATAGACCCGTGGCCAGCACCGAGCGATCCCGAGAAGGGGAGGCTGTCCGTTTCGACCAATAAAACATACAGAAGCAGATGCTGACCGCCGTTCATGTGCTTGTGACATGTTCTGTACGGCGGGTAAGGCACTAGGTCAGCAGGCAGCCTGCACGGAGGAGATGGAAAGAACCTCGAGCCGGGGTTGGACGTGTAATCACTGAACGGGGCATCAGAAAGGTCAGGCCTCTATCAGAGAACTGATGTGATGTCAAAACAGCACGTGGTAAATCACGGATGTAATCCACCCATCCCTGCACGTCTTAGCGGTTGATCTTGGCGGCGTACGGTCTTTGCACGGACAGACGGTGCCGTCTAGGGCAGCCGTGTTGAGTCATCGGCGATCAGCCTCGATCAGAAGAAAAATCTTTAGAGCTGCTGTGGCTCTCCAACTGGTCTGGTCCGTTCCATAAGCCGGTGGATGCAGGTAGGGCGTGGGCCGGTTGCGACTTGGGAACCCCGTGATGATCCGGGAGATCCGGGAGACAGGCTGAAGCGGGGCCGTCGGGCTCCGAGTAGTGGCCCGTCGAGGGCCGGGAGAGGCCATGGGGCTGATGCAGGGAAGAGAAAAAAGAAAATGACAGGATGTGTGGCTTCCAATCATCGGGGATGAACGGAGGGGAGGGAGAATGGGGTGTTCGGGATTTGTTGGTAATTAGTTGTTGGTGGAGAATGTCTGGCAGTCATCTGTCACTCCAAGTCGGATAGGAAGTTGATTTAGTAAATTTGCTCATCTTGGAAGCTTTTATATGTCAAAGTCATCAAGAATGCCGCTTCTCGTTCATCTCGTTTGCTCGTCAGTGGTGTTCACATTCATGGATCGTGACCAGGACCCAGGGTGGTGGTGAACTTCGGGGTCGAGGTTGGACGGCCCGCAATCTCGGGGTGGAGCCCGCGCACGAGGGCTGTTGCCCGGATGGCCCGGAGCAACGACCGGCCACCCATCTTCCTTCTGTCAGCCACCCCCGCCCTCACCTCGACTCACCTCACCGCTTACTGCGGCCGCAACAGCAAGGCTGCCTAGGACGGAAGGCATCGACAGTACTGACTGGTAGTCACGCCTCACTGAGAGTGAGATGTACAGGTCATCAATAATCAGACATGTGAATAACGACGGAAGTGCCCCGGTGTGGGTTTGCGGAAGGAAGGCCCGGTGCTAAAGTCTGTCGCACATTCTTCCAAGACTGCCATATTACTAACGGCAAATGTACCTTCCTGGCCCCAGTGGCAAGGTGATCGGAGTTTAGGCGTCGAATCTACAACTTTACAATGACGTAGCAATCGGATGGGGTTCGCTCTTTCCTCACAATTGCATTCCAAAATCTGGTGGGCAGGGATGTCCCGGGTGTCACGACACCTTACCCAGCACCGCACCCACTCCTTCTGACTCCCGCCCGCCCACACACCACACCGACACCGACACAACCACCACCCCTCCACGCTCGCACCTGCAGCTGCCAGCTTGCACCCTCCCAGCATGACACCACTGCACGCATCCATGTCCGTCGGCCTTTCGCGACTACCGGCGGCCGAACGGCAGCTAGAAGGCCCCGCCCACCTCAACGGCGACTTCTGATCGATCGCCCAACTACACACCACAGTCAGTACTCGCCTCATCCATCCCAACCACACGCCGTCCTGCACGGACAAGTCAGACCGACATGCCGGTCTCAGTTTTCGCAAACGCCGGCTCCATGGCCCTTGTCTGTGGCAGCTACCGCTCGTCGCAAAACCATTTCTCCATCGGGCAGTACACCAATGAAATCCGAAATACGCGTAGAGGCCATCGCAGACCGCTCCGCGCCGGGTCGCAACTCTGATACCCCATCCGGCACCACAGTCTCCAGAAGGCAGAAGGTACCACCTCGAAAACTCCGTTTCGATCCCGGCCGCCTCGGCAAGGCTCCGTCCTCCATCCGCGACGTGGCTTGCCGCCCCCCCTCCTCCCTGGACTGCCTCAGGCTGGAGCTGCACCACGACTCCTTGGCCTGGCTCGTCCCTGACAAAGCCCGCCGGAATCCTCGGAGGCACGCAGCGCACCGCGTCTGGTCCTCCCCCTCGTCGCTTCTTGGCTTCCTATCCCGTCGCGCCCATGATTCACAGACACCCCCCGGACTGGTCTGATGACACAGCTCGGCCACCCCCTCCCTCCGCCCTGCCTTGCCTTACATTCCCTGAGGCCATACGCAACGGTACCGTGTCTGCCGTAGGATGCTGACCTGATTTCGTCATGGTGTATGGTTTTCTCGGGCTTGGCCGGAGCCGATCGAGTTCAAAAGCCTCCCTCCGCCCTCCACCAAGTGGTGTAGGGAATGCTCCCTTCCAAAACTTCATTGCTTACCTGCAGCTTGTTGATACCCCGTTGGCTTGGCCATTGTGTTGTTGCGCGTTCACTCACCCATGGCGCTCCGTATCCGGTCTCTCCTTCGTCCCACCACAGCACTCGTTGTGCTAGCCCTGCTCCCGGCGGCACTGGGCCATGGCGACGAGCATGGCCACGACGCAGCAATGGGCCATTCCATGGCCGACGAGGGCCACGACCATGCAGCGCCCGATGCGCCGGCACCCGGCGACGCAGACCCCAACACATACTTTGCACTCGCAGACCACGCAGGGCTCATGTACGCGCACATCGCCCTCATGATCTTGGCCTGGATCTTTGTGCTGCCGGTTGGTGAGTAACACCGGGTTGGTCCCTGCTATCACCAAAAGCTCTAACCCGCTGCCTTTAGCCGTCATGCTCTCCATCGCCCGATCGAGATATACCCTCGCCCTGCAGTTCCTCTTCCTCGCGACAAACTCAGGCGGCATGCTTCTCGCCGTGATCTATAACGCCGCGACTCCCGATTTGTACCCCAACAACGCCCACCACAAGGTAGGCTGGATCGCCGCTGTTGTTCTGGGCGTCCAGCTCGCTATAAGTGTGCTCGGCCGCGTCGCCGGCGCTTTTCGCAAGGAGCTCACGGACGACAGCAGCACTCATGGCGAGTACCAGGCCTTCCTGTCTGCTTCGGCCGAGCGAAACCGCATGCGCCACACCGAGTTCAGCGACGCGTACCACCGGCTCTCCAACGATAGTGGACAGGGGACGGAGCCCAACACCGAGTCCCTGCGCAGTACTTCCATCTCGTCGGCCTCGCCACGGCTGTCCACCGAGGGGCGCAAGGAGTACGCCGACCACGACGACGATCTCGAGGATGGCCCCGCCATGCCGATGCCCTCCGAGGCAAAGACGTCGCTGCTCCTCCGGGTCTCTGAAAAGATCCCGGCTCGCGTTTTCAAGGGCCTAATGCTGGTGTACAATATCATCGATCGGGTCATTCTGCCTTTCGGCTTCGTCGTCATCTGCCTGGGCATCGTGACTTATGGCCGCTTCTTCGAGGGACGGGCCATCTTTTCCGGCCTCGCGCACTGGGTCAAGGGCGGCATCTTCTTCTGGCTTGGCGTGCTGACTTTGGGTCGGTGGTCTGGCAGCTTCGGCGAGATCGGATGGGTAAGTCCAAAACTCAATGTTGTCGAATTTGCGTTGACAAGTTACCAGGCGTGGAACCTCCGCCCCAAGAACTCCCACGGCAAGTGGCGGCCATCGGCCGAGTTTGTCGAGAGCTTCCTCATCTTCGTCTACGGCTCGACCAACATCTTCATGGAACACATGGGCAACGTGGACGGGAAATGGACCGCCCAGGACCTGGAGCACCTCTCCATCACCGTCCTTTTCCTCGGCGGTGGTCTGGTAAGCAATACCCATTCACTATCCCCGAACACTGCTGACCACCTCCAGCTCGGCATGCTCATCGAGTCCGTCCGAGTTCGCGACCTTCTCAACACAACCGTTGACAAGGCCTCCACCCACGACGAGGAGCACTCTCCCGCCCTTGGTGCCCCCCGCCAGTACGACTTCTCCATCAACCCCATCCCGGCCCTCGTCATTCTCCTCCTCGGCATCATGATGAGCTCGCACACTCAGCCGACCATGATCTCAAGCATGATCCACAAGCAATGGGGCAACCTCCTCACCGCCGCGTCCTTCGCCCGCGGCATGACCTACGTCCTGCTATACCTCAAGCCCCCCCGCTCCATTTACCCCTCCCGCCCGCCGACAGAGCTCCTCGCAGCCTTTGGCCTCATTGCCGGCGGCGTCATCTTCATGGCCAGCGCGGGCGATACAGTCCAGGGCATGATTCACTACGAGCTCGACGCCATGTTCATGTACACGGTCACCATGGGCCTCGTCGGGCTGCTGATGGCATGGATCATTGTCGTGCTCTGCATCAAGGGGTGGGCTGTCCGTAGGGAGGCCAGGCTGGAGGAGTAGTGAGAGGATGGTCTGTTCTGGTGACGATGGTACAGCGGGTACCTTGCATGGATGGATTTGTTTTGGACACGAAACGGCCTTTGATACCCTAGTATAGCCTCGGAGTATTGCTTTCTCGTGCTGGGCTTGACCCTCTAGCACCTTATTGATTTGGTATGCCGCTTGGATCTCGTCGTGTCGAATGCGTCTCTTGTACAGCGCCGTATGTCTGACTCTCGTGCTCGCCCGGCCTTTACCAGGCCAGTCTCGACTCCCAAACGGCCCGTCCCATGCTCGGGCACCACCATCATTCCTGGCAATGCCGTCTCTTGAAGTCCCATCGCTAAAAACACAAACCCCCCTACGCAGTCTTCCCCTCACTCTTCCTCTTCTTCCTCCTCTCCTTCTTCTCCTCCTTCACCCCCTCCTCATCCTTCTCCTCAGCCGTCGTCGTAGTCATAACCCTCTCCCTCTCCGCATCGCCATACATCCCCGCGCCCTGCTGCAGCGCGTGCACGAGCAGCGGCACCGATGAGTCGGGCTTAAAGTCGTCTGCTGCGCGGAGGGCGTCCAGATCCGCTGCGAACTCGCGCGTGGCGCGCTGGAGGTAGAAGGATGGGAAGGAGTTGGCCATTTTCCCGGTGGATGATGTGTCTCGTAGAAGTGGTAGGTTGATCCGGCGTGTGTGCGTTTTTGTTCAATAGGATGTGAGAGATGGTTTGGCGATGGGTTGAGTGACTCTGAAGTCAGGGTGTGGTAGAGGTTGAGTGAGGTGAAGATTGAAGATTTACAAAAGTGGGCCCTCCTCTAGCACTTCACGGGCAGCGCCTCACCCTTAAACCATCACGACACCACCATGATGTAGGTAAACACAATCATTCCATTTCATCGAGTATCATAACCCGCGCCGTTCTCAAAAAAGCTACTAACCAAAAGCCTCCGCTCCAGCAAAAAATGCCCCGACTGTCTAACACCCCCAAGATCCCCATACCAGTCGGCCTCCTCGTGCTATGTACTCCTCCTTATCAAGGGGCATATTCCCCCCGCCCCCGGAACAACAGAGAAATGACAAATAAAAATGATAAAAAAATCAGTGGTATCTCGGGGTCATGTGCCAGCCGGCCGTGTCAAGTCTAGACGGGAGAGAAATCATGGTAGAAGGAAAGAGATAACAAGCAAGCACCTAGGCGTTGGCGCCCTCGCGCTCCTCGCAGATGGACGTCACCGCCGCGCCGCTCCCGCCTTCGAGCAGCGGTTGACTCGGCGGCGGCATCGTCGCGTGGACTTTGCCGAGGTGCATGCCCGGGGTAGTGTTCCCAGCGGCATCACCACCCGCCGGCGCCGGCGCGCCTCCTTCGGTGCTGCCGAGCTCGCGCTGCAGCGGTGACGACTGGACCGGCGAGTTGGACCGCTTGCTCGCGAGTTCGTTGACAGTGCTGGCGCCGCGGGACGAGTTGCGTGGTGATACGCGGCCAGTCTAACTCTCAGTCAGCCATCGGTTTACTTTTCAACGGAAGACTCGCTGCTTACCTGCTTCGCCCACCGGAGGCCGCAACTGTTGCACAGATCGCGCTGGCCGCTGGGCCCCCGCCGCCACTCGGGCGTGTTGCGCGTGTGACAGTTGGCGCAGTCGCGCACCACGTTGCCCACGCCCTTTCTCCTCTTCCTCTTCTTCTTGTTGGACAGCAGGCCGCCCAGTTCCTCGGCCAGGATCCTGTTGACCTTCTCCATCTGACGCAGCTCAAACTGCCAGCTCGAACACTTTGTTGTCCTCAGCTCGTCGAAGATGTTGTCGTCGGCAGCGAGGGCGGCATCCTGGGATCCGTGCTTCAGAGCGCCGCCGCCGGGGACAGACACGGTACCCATGCTGTCGCCGCCGCCTCCGCTTGGCATCTGGGGCCCGCTGCGACCTCCTGACTTGGTGCTGCCTGCTGGTGTCGCGGCTGGCGCGATGGCCCTTGAAGATGCCTTGAGCAGCTTGGTCTGCCCCAGGAGGAAAGTCGGCTTCTCTCCCTCGACGGCGTCGCCGGGGTAGAGGATCGTCTGCGCCTGAAGGACCTGGCCTCTCCGGTTTTGCACCTCGTGCTTGCAGGTGACAGTCTTTCCACGCCTGGCCTTTTCAATCGCCCGTCCAAACTCGGCCCTCGTCTCCTTGCGCATGAGTTCTTGTATACTCGTCCCGACGAGATCGCTCGGATGCAAGTCCAGTAGCGACCGCACATTGGAGGCAACGAAGAGGAACATGCCCGACGTCGAGAGCTTCGTCCAGACCTCGCTGTCGCCGATACCGCCGTGCGCATCCAGCTGCCGCCTGCTGAGGGTGTACACCGGACGCTTCCGGCCAACCAGGATGATGCTCTTCCGCCCCTTGCCCTGCTCGACAAAGAGGGATCCGTGGCTCTCGAACCAGGTGTACCCGCTGTGCTTCCGCCTGATGCGGAATACAATGTTGACCGGGCTGCCGGGGGTGGTGTCCTTGAGCTCCCGAGTGACGGGGACGATGTCCGAGGGGTGGCACACTGTGGACAGCGAGTTGCCAGCGAGCTCTGCGGCGTCGTACTCGAGAATCTTCTTGCACGAGGGCGAGACGTACATGAACAGGCCCTTGAGCGACAGCACGTGTACGACGTCGTCCGTGTTCTCGAGGAGCATCTTGTCCCAGGACTGCTTGTGCCAGTCGGACACAACGCCCTTTGGATTGAACTGCTGTAGGAGTGTCGACACGTCGTCGACGCCCAGCGTCTGTCCGTTCTCGGGCTCCCACTGGCTGGACGTCGGTGGTGTCCAGATGTATTGACCGATGTCGCTGTGCTTGTAGTTGATCTGGACGCCACCGAGCTCCTGACCCGACGAGATGGCATCAGGGCACTCGACGAGATCGATCTGGAAGCCGACAAAGAACCGAATCTCGTTGGGGTCGTCCCACGGAATCGGGATCATGGTGAGCAGGTTCAGGAACGGCTTCCCGCCCTTTCTGTAGTTGATCAAACTCTGCTGGACCTCCTTTCCCTCGTGAATGTTCTTCTTCAGGTTATATACTGCGCCGTCGTCGACAAACTCGCGCTTGGATCCGGCCTCGACCTTGCCATCGGGGCTCTGGAGGAAGCGGCAGTTCTGACCGACGATTTCGTGGCGGCTGTAGCCGGTGAGATTCTGGAAGTTGTCGGACACGTAGATGATGGGGCAATCGTTGAGGGAGACGTCGCAGACGACAAAGGCGCACGACATGTCGACGGCGCCGAGATGGATCTCGGCATTCTTCCGCGTGGCGACGTACCACAGGGCGCGCAGCATATCGAAGCCGCTCTTCGAGTAGACCGTCTTTTCCTTGGCATCTGGCCGAGGTGTCGGGGGTCCGATGGCGGGTGTTGTGGCGGATGAGGGTGCATTTTGTGATCCCGTCGTCTGTGGCGTTGATAGTGACGAGCCGCGAGGGGGCGACAGGGAGGTTGACGACATGTCCCGCTTCAAATCCGCCGGCGCCGTCGGCTGCACGGCATGTTGGGCTGCCTGCAACATCGCCTGCTGCATTACCGGGGGAGGTTTGAGGTTCATGCCCTGGTTCTGGGGTATCAGCTCTTCGCTGGGTGTCGGATCCGCTGGTGGCATGATAGGTGGCCGTTGCATCATGTTATCGGGAGGGTTCATCGTAATGTTGTCGCCCTGGCCCAGATCCATCGAAACATCGGCGGAGCCATTGTTCAACGCATCGGTAGGAAACTGCGTCGCCAAGGGAGAGGTGGCGAACATGTTCAAGTTGTTGCTGCCGTTGCCGGTCATCGGTCCCATGTTCATGCCGCTGTTCCCGTTGCCGGCCATGGGGCTCATGTTCATGCTGGCAAAGTTGTTGGGTATTATGTTCATCATGTCGGAGCTGTACTGGACGTAGTCGTTGGATGGCATGCCCTGCAGGACCTCCATATTGGAGAATGTGTCCATGGCACCAGTCATGCCGTTGCCATTCATCTGGTTGGGCATGACGCCTTGCATGACGCCGCCCATGTTGTTCTGAGGCATGCCATTTGGCATGCCGTTCTGTTGCATGGCGACGTTCATGTCCGGCATGCCGTAGCCGCTGTTGCCGTTGGTGTCAAAGGTATATCCCCTGTACTGATCTGGGGAATTTCCGAAATCCATCATGGACATGCGTCGGTCGGCTTCGTTTTGCATCATCTGCTGGTTGTATGGGATGTGGATGCTCCGCCTGCGGCCGAGTTCGTTGTGGTTATTGGAGATGATGTCGTCGAGAGATTCGGGGTTGGGGTTCCCCATCATGGACATTTGCCGCTGTTGCATCGCCTGTCCCTGTTGCTGCTGCTGGTTCTGGCGGACTTGCTGCTGCTGGAGCCTCTGCTGAAGCTCAGCGGAAATCTGTGGGTCGTAGAAGGACTCCATGTCGGTCGCATCCGTCCTGGACGATGCTCCGCCGACAGGCCAACTGTGAGTAGGAAGCTCCGAGGGCGGCGCCTCGGGTAATGGTTTGAATATTACCCCGGGGATTCGAGAGGATGCTGTTCAAGTCGTCTAGTCGCTGGTCCTCGCGATCGCATTCGGGACGGCGTAGACCTGTGGGTGCGTTGTTGGTCTCAATCTGCGGCGTTGTCGTCGTCTCCAGTCGAGATAGAGGTGGGCTGGTGATACTGCTCGGTCGGGCGCCAAGGGCGGATGGTGCGTGCGGAGAGTCGTAGATTTGTGCGCAGTGATGTATGTTCATGCCACATATGTCCTCGGTGTGGCTTTTGCGATGAAAGGGTATCAGCCTGGCGTGCCCGCTCGAGGACCTGCTGCGATGTTGTCGGTCGGTGGTTTGGGTCGAGGTGTCGTCGTCGGAGGCGGGCAATTGGGCGAGGCAGCCTCTTGGGTTGTGGGGGGTGGGAAGTTGGAGGGGGGGGAATGACTTTTCAGCAGCCGGGGAGACGACGGGACGGGGGTGGTGCTAGTGGCGAGACCGGTGCAGGGGGGGGGGCGCAGTGGGAAGTCGGACACTGGACGGGCCCGGCAGCGGCAGGTGAGATGCGGGATAAGACGCGGTAGGTAGAGAGACAGAAAAGAAATGGAGACAACTGGTAGGACGGACGGCCTTTGGGTGAGGCTTGACTAGGAAAGGTCGAAGCAGGCAAGCGCATGCAGCCGGTTAGGACAGACAGGACAGGTCAGGTCAGGACAAGTCCCTGAGGAGCCAGCGCTCGCTCCTCTGGCGTGACACAGAGATGGACGGGACGCCGAGTCGAGGTCAAGATCACAGAGATTTGGGTGGCCGAGTTGGGTCCGACCTCTAGGGAAATATCCTTTACACCAGTGCTTATCCAGGCAAAAGGAAACCACGAGAATGAGGCTGTCCACGACGATGGAGAATTCAAGATGGCCCCCAAGCGGGGTCCGAGGCACAAAATACGGGCAGGCAGAAACCGTCACGAGGATGGATGGAAGGATGGATGCGATTTGTAAAGGTGGGATTGATGGTTTGGCATGGACCCAAAGGTGCCAGAGTGCAAAAGTCCAGTGTTTCCCCCGTTTCCCCCCCAGGACCACCCCATTTCGGCCGTCGATCGCCAAATCGTCCCAGGCTGCTGGACGACCCGAGGCTTGTTCTTTTCCCGTCACTGTCAGGGTGGGTAATGAAAGGCCCAGTCGTGTCTGGTGGACGGGAGAGGATTCGCCGGCGGTCGATCCTTCGTGGGATGTCTTTCTCGACCTTTTCTTTCCCAAAAGTTGCATGTTTCCAAGGAATCAATCATCCGACAAGTCTGTGCGACCCACGGCAAGTCCATGTCTTCTTCGCTGCCAAAGGGGGTGTACGAAATCCAAACAAAACACCCCCATCCGCATGGGATTTGGACTTGTTCCATCCCTTCGACTCGACTCAGCCCACGCTCCAGCAATTCTTTCCGTTTCGTGCGTTCGTGCGGCGTGCGGCGTGCGGCCGATGGGCGAGTAGCGGACTGGATGCGAGATTGTCAGTCGCCTCCTGGCCATCGAAACAACTGCTGGTCATCGCCTGTCAGGGAGCCGAGCCAAGATCCATGCCCGGATCCGCCCACCCTGGGACCACCTTGACCACCCATCCAGTAATTAGACCGCCGGGTGGAGAAGAGGGGGGAGATGGGCAGAAAACGTCACGGAATTGGCTCGTGCTCCTCCCACCGCCCAATCAGATATCAGAATAAAGGACCCGCCGTCGTCATCCTGTCTCTTCCGCCTCGGGGGGGGATGCGCTTTCCAAATTCCCATCCTCCTCCTTCCTCCACAGCTTACTCAGCCAGTTCATATTTCGTCTGCGTCATCATTCGGTACCTTACCTTTCTTTCCCATCAATCTGTCCCAACCATCCAGCCCGGCTGTCTGTCTGCGCAGAAATAGACCCCTCCCTCCCGTACCTGAAATATGTCCTGCATAATCGGCGTCTCGGTGGATTAAAAAATGGCGCGCAAATCCGGGGACCAGGAAAAGGGACCCTTCCCGCCCTTCCCCTGGAATATTCGCCCGATCCGGACAGCCCCAGCCTCCGAGCCGCCATCGCGAGTCTCCGTCCCACGTTGCACGGCGCCGCCCTCTGATTCAAAAGCCCGCGGTGTGCGCGGGCAGCCGGCCGGTCGACCTGTGACTAGCAGTAAAGACCAAAACTTCCGGTTGCTTGCCTCATCTCGTGGAATTTCCGTGGTCGTTCCTTTCTTCGTGCCCGGCGGGTGTCTGTGTCCGTGTCGGTGCCCACGGCTCCCGCCGTCTCATCTTCTGCCCTGCGCCTGATCAACCAACGTCATATCCGTGCTCGCGCCCCTCCGCAGTGTCCCGAAGAGAACGCTTGTTTCATCCCACGCATTCCATCCGGTAGCCTTATTTCTCCCATGTTTCAGTCGTATCGGGAATCCTCTCGCATCATGTCGGTCGGTGTCGGTGTGGTGTCGGTACCCTAAGAACAACAACAACAACAAACTCGTGCATTATTCGGAAACTCTGGCTAGATGTCCCCTCCGTAACTTCGTGGCTGTGGTATCATCACGATAGGCTCTATTGAACGACGCCTCCTCTCTTCCTGGGCCGCGTCGACGCCCCTTTTGTACGACCCGCACCCCCGTCCCTCCTCAAGCGAGCCCATCAAACCCAATCTCGCCTTCCGCCAGCTGATGCCTGTCGCCATGCACTGCATCATGAGAAGATCTGCTTGATCTTCTGCTGCGCATCGGGGCTGAACTGTTGCAGAAGCGGCGTCGGGTCCACACCCGCGCTGCTCACAAGAGCCTTGGTCACACCGAGGACGCGGTTGGCCGTCTGGCCTGTCAGGCTCTCCTCCGCCAACGCATGGGCAACGAACACGAAGACCTTGCCGGGCTGGCTGATGACGGCGGGGTGTTGCCTGTAAAAACATGTTAGCAAATGGACCAACACGTACATCTTGCAGAAAAACTCACTGCTCAACGAGCTCCGCGAGGTATGCGTACGCATACGGCGCGGCCTCCTCATCGTACGCAACAGGCAGCGTCTCCAACCACTGGGGCACGATAGCCTGGGCATCCTGCACCTGGCCGGCGTTGAAGTGGAGAATCTTGGCAATGGCCGCGCATGCGTTTTCCGTCGCGTACACGTTGTCGTCGTTGCGGGCATCCGGAATCTGAGTGACCTGGAAGAGGTACGGCAGGGCCCCGCTGACAAACTGACCCCAAGGAGCACCGCCGCGGTGTGCCGCCACGCCGATGCCGTAGGCCGCGGCCTGGCGAATGGCGGGAGACTCTGACCGGCAGCCCTCGACAAGGGGCTGGGAAATGGTCGCGGCGTAGCGGATGCTCTCCGGGCCGCAGTACTCGAGGACATCGTCCATGATGCAGAGACCCCACTGGCGCTGCGTGTCGTCCTTGGACTGGAGGAACAGCTGGTACGTCGTCATCAGACGCTCCCACGCGGGAAGGAAGGCCGCGCCGTGGTTCTTGAAGATGGAGTGGAAGGCCTTGTTCATGTCGGACAGAAGGGTCTGGTCGTCCTCGATGGCGATCAGCGTCTCCTCCATGTCATCCTCGGCATCCTCTCCATTGGCCTCTTCGGTGGCGTCCTGGCGCTTAGCCACGCGGTCCTTGTAGTCCTCCAGCGTCGAGAGGGCGCCGTCGATGAATCCGTTCATGTGCTCGGCGGTGAGGGAGTTCTTGCCGACAACCTCAACCGACTCGTAGAAGCACTGGTACATCTCCGCCAGTGTGTCGATAGCAGGCTCGGCGCTCAGCACCTCCAGAAGCTTGCCGACCGAGGCGTTCCACAGGCCGGCGAGCTCGTTGGACTGGGGACCGTAGGCCTTCTTGTAGGAGCTGAGAAGCTGGGGCACAAGCTTGGCCGACACGAACCTGACGGGGTCGTGGAAGAAGAAGGAGAGGCCGGGAAGGGCAATCTTCTCCATAATCTCGGCGACGTAGGGCGAGAAGCTGCCCTCCAGAACCTGAGCGTACACAACAAGAAGCTCAATGGCCATGTGCTTGTCCTCCATGACGCTGGTGCGGATGCCGATGGTCTTGCCCTTGAGGGGGACGAGCTCCCATCCCTCCTCTTGCTGGAGAGCCTCAGCTTGCTCATCGTCCTCCAGGAGCTGGATGTCGGCCTTAGCGCCAGCGTGCTCGAGCAGGGGAGGCATGACGTTGGAGATGAAGGGAAGGAAGTCGTGGCCCAGAACGCGGCACATGCGGCCCCAGCAGTGCATGAGGTACTGGGCTTGCGGGTCGTCGGCATCCACGATGTTCTGCTGAATGTTGGCGAGCAGCTGAACCAGGGTCATGGCATCCTGACCGAGGCGCTCCTTGCCAACGGCCAGAGCGATGAGCGTGGCGCACTCCATGGCCTTGGCCCTCAGCAGGCGGAACTCCTTCTCGTCGTCGCGCTGCAGCACGTTGACGAGGAGGGGCATGAGAGAGTCGTAGTACTTGGAGAAGGCGGTCTCGGCGGCATCGGCGATGGTAGCGATGGTAGAGAGAGCCTGCTCCTGGACGTAGCGCTTGTCGTTCTGAAGCAGCTGGAACAGGTGGGTCAGGAGAGTGTCAAGGTGGGGCTCGAGAATGGCCTTGTCGGCGTTCTCGCAAAAGTTGACAAGAGCGGCGGCGGCGTGAGACTTGACGCGGGGCTCAGGGGACTCCAGAACCGGGATGATGGCGTTCAGGACGCGCTCGTAGTACGTCTTCTGCATCTCGGGGCTGAAGTCGGAGCTCATCTGGCCGAGGGCGTTGCAGCCAGCCCAGCGAACGCGGGGGTGGGAGTCCTTGAGGGCGGGGACAACGAGGTCCAGGACCTGGCTCAGCTCACCGATCATGAGCTCACGGCATCCCTCAGAGATGGCGGAGATGGCCATGAGGGCGGCATGCCTGTCCTTCCACGCAGCAGAAGTCATCATTCTAGGAAGCCAGTGGAACGTGGGGGCAAGAATGGTCTGGCCGCCGAGCCTGTTGGCAAGTCGGTCCATGCACTGCTCGCCGGCCACGTGGTTCTGGTCGCTCTCGTCTTGGTCGAGCTGTCTGTGTGTCAGTCTCCCGCGAAGATCATCGTCACAAAGGGAGGTTGACTCACATCGTCCGTGTTGAGCCACTCGGCCGAGTCGTCGTCATCATCGCCAAGGTCCGTCATGAGGCTGAGACACTGAGTGATCATATCGTTCGTGTAGGTCTCGTCCTTGCGGCACATGTTGGGCGCGTAGTCAGCAAATGTGGCCATAAGTTCGAGAGCGTTCTGGCGGCAGAGATCGTCGAGCTCCTGGTCCTGAACGACAGAGATGCTGAACTGGACGAGGCTGCGGAACATGGGCTTGAACAGCTTGGGAGCAAGCTCGGCAAGGTCGATAAGAGACACAAGGGCCGAGCTAAGATCTTCGGAATCGTGGCTGTCCTTGATCGGAGGGAGGACATTGAGGACGTCGGCGAGGAGGGGACCGTAGGTGTTTCGGGACTTCTTGTCGAGGTTCCTGAGAAGAGCGGCGAAGGCCTCCATGGCGGCCAGGCGGACCTGAACGGAATCATCGGACTTGAACGCCTTCTGGAAGGCTTGGGCCACGGGCTCCTCGTGCTGCTTGCTGACGATGCCGGGGCTCGTGGCGAACACTCGGAAGGCGGTCTCGCGCTTCTCGGCCTCGGGGGCCTGGCTCAGCTGGAACAGGGCACCCAGCAGCTCGGGCCATGTCTCGCCTGTGGAGGGGTTAGAAAATTGATGCGGCCAAGTCGGGGTGTGGTGTCAAGATCCTGGCAGATCTCCAACCCAAGGGCAGCTTGGAACGAACCGTTCTCGGTGTATTGACGCGCAACTTCGGCGACAGCATCGCTAATCTTGTGCCGGACGGAGCGGTCGATATCTGCAGCCATGGTCTCGAGCAGCTTCTGGCGGATCATAGCGGCCTGGTCCTTGGCGAGGGAGAGGAAGAGGTCGACATTGTCTCCTCTTTCCGTCTTGCGCGTCTTAGAGGCGATTCGGCGGAAGATCACAGCGGCGAAAGAGCGAATCTATTGGGAGACAAGAATCACTGGTTAGCAGAGTACAGGGCGGTAGGGGGGGGGAGAGGAGGAAGGGACGTACGGAAGCATCAGGAGCTGCTTGAATCTGCTCAGCGAGGCCCATCAGCAGGACCTCAGGTCGGGTGTTGGTCCAGTTGTTCTGGAGGTGCTCCTCGGCCTGCGATCTGGTGTTGTTTTGGGCCGACTGCAGGGCCTGCAGGAGCTGGGTGAGCTCTGCATGGACGTCGGCGGGCAGAATCGACATGGTTGCGATCTGTTATGATGGTGTCGCAGAGGAGAGGGGGTCGGGTATCGGGCGAGAACGCCGGCAACTCGCTGTGTGCACCAGGTGCGAGTGTCGCGAGACAGCTCAGTTGCGGCGGAACGACAGAAGTATTGGCCTGCTATTCCGACTCGCAGCGCAGAAAGATGCGTTGCGGTGTGGTATGTTGTGTTGTTGTTGTGGTGGGGGAGTTGTCCCGGATGGTGATCTCGAAAGAGGGGTGAGGCCTGACCGGGGAGGAGGTTCAGGGCGAGACGGCGGGGAAATGTCGTGTTATAGGTACGGGAGAGCACCGCCTTTCGATAGGTAGCGCTTGCAGAATGAGCTTGGGAAGACAGAGCAGTTCTGCGGCGGAAGCAGACAAAAGCAGAAGTAGCGATACAGCTGGTCAAGTCGGGCAAGAGGGCTGCGTATCCCCGGGCTTGTCGCGTCGTGAGTGAGGAGGACAAAAGGGACGGGATAAGGCGGGCCAACAACAAAAAAATTAAGTATCGAGGGGCAGAATTATTTAGTGAGCGGGCGGAACGGTCAGCCAGGAGCGGCCCCAGTTGACGGCAGGTGGGCGGCCCAGGTGGGACGTCCTTGCTGTTAGGTCACCCACGTGGATTTGGTGGAAACACTAACCGGACGGAGTGGACCGCCAACACTTAACCCCCCATTCTTGTCGGGTCCCTGTGGCCGTTGTGTGCCTGGTGACGACGGGAACGAAGGCTGATGGCCTGTCCCTAGGGGGCCCAGCTTGCTCCTTGCGGCCAACAAATCTGAATGGTGTCCTGGCTACCCTGCCTGGACAAAGGGAATTCATTCTTGGGAGGGCACCCGTTCCTGGGACGCCGCATTTCAATGTGCTGTATCTAGGCACAAAGGAAACATTCCAGCCGTGCCCTGTAAGTGGCGGTGGCAGCTTCCCTGACTACAGCAGGGGGTGATTCAACCCTGCCCTTCCTTCGTCTGTACATCCTACCTGTACCTGGAATGCCCAGCTCCTGACAGAAAACCCATCCAGCATCTCTGCCTTTTCCCCTCCCATTCATGCAAGTTCCCCCTCTGCATGTACCTAACCGTATGATGCTTGCGATCTTCCTGTCAGAAGGCTGGTCAGTCGGGTTGCTGCGCCAAACACCCGGGCTCGGGCTCCAAGTGACCCCGCGAATCTGGGAGATAAGATAAACTTGCAAAGCGGAGACACAGCGCTCCAGCCAATACCATGACTCCGCGGAGGACTCACCGCCCGCCCTCCCCCACCATCAAGCATCATCCACCTGCCGGGCAGCTCGCTAATGTGAGTGGAAGGCGGGCAGGTGCGATGGTCCGACAGCGCCTCGGGTGCCTCATTCGTCACTTGCGCAAACACCCTCCTGCCCCTCTGCCCATGTACATCCCATCGCGGGGTTGCCATCCTCTCTCGCACCCAAACAAACACAACTTGGGCATCTCTGCATCTCTACATCGTATGGCGTCCTGTAGAGCTGCCATCAGCCAAACCTCCATCGACATAGCTAAAAACTAGCTTGCCACGTCCAAGCCGCTCGCCCTCCTAGCTCCCTGCAGTGCCGAGCCAGTCTCTTCCCCGACTCGTTCTTGCGATCCTTCGCTCCCAAGTTCAAAACCACTTCCTGACATCCGTTTCACCATACCATTGAGGTCTTGTGATCGCCAATCGACCCATTGCCTCCCAGGAGCGTCCGCCACACCGTCAGGTCCAGTTTGCGACCCCTCACCAAGCGCAGTCCTACCCTCCATACAAACACCAACCTGAGAGGAAGCCTCGGCTCGTCATGGACACATCGGCTTCCGGCACTGCGCCGAAGATCTCGCCGCAGGCTACGGGCGATGCCACGAGCCCTGCCGCTGCTGGTGTGCCCGTCCCGGGTATGCCGCATCGGTCGCCCTCCCAGACGAGCATCGGCAAGTCGACCTCGCACATCTCTTCCCACCGTCAGAGCTTCGCCGAGAACCTCAGGAACGCCCCTGGATCCCCGCGGTCCCAGCGTCATCCGTCCTTCACGCAAGCGGCTGTCCAGGAGCTGCTGAACCATCCTCCCGCACACAAGTCGCAGCACAACCCGCGGTTCGCTGGTCGAGACTGGCATGACCTCTCCATCAACGAGCTTGTGGCCCACGAGGACGTCAGATGGGCGAACCTCGACACGACCGTTGAGGAGGCGTCAATGGTATGTCCGACACCACATGTGCATTGTTCTCAGGCATGACTGACCTGCTCTCTCTACCAGACCTTGGTCAAGAACAACCCCACCAACGTCGTTCTGATCCGCGAGAACAGCACCTCCCGAACAGCCATCTCTACCTTCGACTTCAACGATCTCAACGCATACCTCCTTGTCGTCGTTGGTCGCGCCAGCCCCGACGAATCCCAGATCCCTCTCTATGACGAAATCGCCCGCAAGGCCGCCGAGGGCACACCTATTACACTGCGCGATATCCACCCTATTCTGCGAAAAGAGTCCCTGATCACCTTGCCCTTTGACGAGACTCTGGACAAGGCGATCGAGGTCTTCGGCAGCGGCATCCACCGCGTGATTGTGTCTGGGCCTTCGGGCGACGTTGCCGGAATTCTCAGCCAGCTTAAACTGGTAGAGTTCTTCTGGAACGAAGGCATCAACTTCCCCGCCATCGACCGCCTGTATCCCGTCATTCTGCGAGACCTTGGCATCGGCACCCACCAGATCATTGCGGTTAAGTAAGTGCCATACAGTACACCCCCTCTGCTGCCACCGCCTCGGCTGACCTTCTCCAAGCTCCGACACGGTTCTGGCCGAAGCCCTGTCGTTGATGAACAACGAAGGCCTGACGAGCGTCGCTGTCATCGATAATGGCAAGAACGTCGTCGGTAACATTTCGACCGCCGATGTGAGGCACCTTACCAACTCGGCCAGCGCCCCCCTGCTCCAGTCCTCGTGCATGCATTTCATCTCGGTCATCCTGAGCGAACGGGGTGTCGAACATGGCCGTGACTCGTTCCCCGTCTTCTACGTCAACCCATACTCCACGCTCGCGCACACCGTCGCAAAGCTCGTAGCCACTCACGCCCACCGCATGTGGGTTGTCGAATCGGCCTCGCCCTCACCTTCCGCTCCCGCGACACCACTGCTCGCTCCCACCGGAGGATCCGTGCTGGTCCCCGGTGCCGGCTCAGCACCACCCTCGCCGCTCCCGCAGCAGGTCCAGCACAGCGTCCCGGCCTCTGCCATGCCAGGAGCCAACCTCTCCGGTCGTCTAACCGGTGTTGTCTCCCTGACAGACATCCTCAACCTCTTCGCCAAGTCGTCCGGTCTGAACCCCTCCGACCCAGGTGAGCAGCGTGCGAGGCGGCGCAGGAGCTCAAGCAGCTCGGTCCGCCCAAGCATTGAGGGCTCCCGGGCCAGCATCGACCTGCGGAGATGATCTCAAGCCCAGTATGAACAAACGAATGCGACGGCCGGTGGTTCAGAGTAGTCTTTTCAGCCTCTTCACTCATGTTTGAAGAGACAGTTATGTTTCAAGAAGAGCAGGGTCGTTCAATGCAGGAGAATATGGTCATGTCAGCTTCATCTCTTCACGAGGGCGTAGGACGACAAATGTAGTTAGTCGGCGCAAAAAGTGCTGCAACCATTATTTGTTTCTATTTCCGATGATCCCGTCCTGCCTGAGCTATCACACTGCTAGGCGTCGCTTCGCTACCGTACCAAAGCCTGGCCTCGTCGTGGTCGGTTCGCCTCTCTCCATCAAGCTGTGCTCTTCGGCACGCAAGAAAAAAGGCCCAACTCGCCGAGCGCTCTGTGTCTTTGGATATTTCCCTGCTTCGTCATGGCAAGCGAACAATTCGCCCAGCCAACGAAACATATCCCCCCCGCATCCATTTCATTTCCCATGCAAACTGCATTCTTCTGTTACAACAATGTGTTTGTTCGTGATTCGTGAAGCGCTCTTCCTTGCTGGTGGTCCGGCCCAAGCGGTTCCAATGTCGCGTGAAGAGGGTAGAGCCCGTGAACGCCGTAAGATTCTCGTCGATTGAGAGAGGAGAGAGAGAGGAGAAAAGAGTGCTTCGCTGAATTGTTGGTGACGATGATGATGATGATGATATCATCGTTGCATGCGTAGTCGTAAAACGCAGATGTAAGGCGCAATCGTGATGCGCACTCGTGAAACGCAGATGTGAAGCGCAATCGTGATGCGTGGTGGTGTGCGAGCCGATGAGAGTAACATTAAAATCAAAGAGGTCACTGCCTCGAGTGTTCTACACATCCTGCTCGACAAGCAACTCGGCAAAGTCGTCGAGGATGTGGTAGGTGAATTGGTCGCCCCAGCGGGCGGCGAAGACGGGGTCGCGCCATGCGGAGGAGATGCTGCTGGAGAAGGAGTGCAGCTCGACGCACCAACCGCTCTCGAGAGCGTTGGTGACCATGCCGAAGAAGCCGCCCTTTGAGAACTCTGCGTCGTTGGCGTCGCCGGTCGCGAGGACCATGACGCCGCTGCGCTTGCTCGTGCTGCTCTGGATGATCTCCTTGGCCATCTTGAGCTGGAGCAGCTCGTCGACGCACTGCTCGTCCCAGGAGTTGGCCTTGTCCCAGACCGCCCTCCTGGAGTGATCCGAGTCGGATGCGGAGCAGTCGCTGGTGTAGCTGTCGTAGTCGGACCAGCCGCGGTGCAGGGCGGTGGGGATCCGCTGGGGGCACATGACGTCGTAGCCCTTGAGGGCGATCGAGTCGAGCTGGTCGTTGGCGAACTTGTGCCTGCCGCGGCTGCCGGCCAGGTGGCGGGAGCGGATGTCCCGCCGGCGCTCGAGGAGGTGCTTGACTCGATCAAAGTTGAGCGAGAATCGCAGCTTCTCCCGGGGACCCATTTTACGTAGGTCGCGGACGGTGGAGCGGCAGCCGACGAAGAAGTTGGACCAGTCGATGAAGATGTGCGTGCCGTCGGCAAGCTGGGAGGAATACTGGCCCTCCAGTCGCTTGTCGTAGGACGAGAATACATGCTGAACGTGGTTCGTGAACTTTGAAAAAGAAGCGGCCGGCTTGGCCGGCGAAGTGTGCAAGTCAAACAGACGCTGGGCGTTCTCGGAAGATGGGGCGGGCCGACTCTTGGCGGCGACCTCGATGGGGATAGGTGTGAGCAGAAGCTGAGTGCTTGCGGTCGCGGTCGCAGCAACCGGGGTGCTGCTGAACGAGAAGGGTGTGACACCAGCCAGGGCGGCAAGACGACTTCCCAGTTTCAGGGTGTGGCCGGGCTTTTCCTCTGAGCTGGGGCAGGGCGTGGTAGCCGCTGAAGGGGGGGGGGACTCCTTGGCCTGCTCGAATACTGTGTCGACGTCCTCGTCGTCGGAAGCGGGTGGCGTGAGTAGATCCTCGGGATCGATGCTGGGGCTCTGGAGCGCGGCAAAGATGTTCCTCGAAGGAGAGGGCGGCGCCTGAGCGGCGGTAGAAGATCCAGATGAGTCCCGTCGATGGTTCTGAAGATGTACTTTGCGGGTGCCACGAACGCCTCGAGCGGGGGTGGGGGTGATGTTGAGATCGTTGACGAGGTCGTCGAGCTCGGCGGTGGAGCTGTCGGCAGGGATGTCTGATGAGAAGGTGGCCTGAGATGTTTGGGTTGGTGTGGCGCCCTCCGAGGACGCTGTGGTCGAAGCCCGCGCGCTGGCGGCATTCTTCTCAGTCGAGTCCTTCTGGCCTAGGGCGGCGAAGAGTTTGTCGAAGTTTCCGAGCTGGAGGCCCGGGATTCCTCGGGACAGTGGCCGCCTCTTGGGGCTGGGCGACCTTGACCTGCGGCCGGCAATCTTGCGGACCGGAGGGTGGGACGGGGTCACCACTTCTGCGGTGGTGGCTGGACCGGCCCGATCCTTGTGTCTGGCACGAGGCATGGTGGACTCGAAAGGTGTTGATGCTGATGGGTGGTGTGTACTTGTATGTCGAGGGTGTGGTGTTGGTGGCGAATACTCGATAGTGAGGTCATACCAGGCATAAATGCTGAATGGCAGTGCTGGGTCCAGTCAACCATCGACTGAGGCGGACCTGGGAGAATGTTAGTATGAGCGGGATGCTGAGGATGGACGTGATGCTGCGACGGAAGTGACTCAGGCCGAGGTGGTTCGAGGACCGTCCGTTGTCAACGTCCGTAGCTAGAGGCTCGGACGAGTCGCTGGGGGCTCCGAAGTCCTGTCTTGTGTGAACGTCCCAAGGCCCGAGGCTCTTCAAGTCCCGTCCGTTGTAAACGTCCCAAGGCCCGAGATGCTTCAAGTCCCGTCTGTTGTAGACGTTCCAAGGAGTGAGGTGCTTGAAGGCCCGTCTGTTGTAAACCTCCCAAGGCCCGAGATATTTGAAGGCCCGTCCGTTGGGAACGTTCACAGCCAAAGGCTGCGATGAATCGCTGAGTGCGGGGGAATAGACTCACTACGGACGAGAATGAACGTGTCGTCTTGTCGAGGCAAACCGAGGTGCTTCAAGGCCTGTCCGGTGTGAGCGTCCGCAACCAAAGACTGAGATGAGTCGCTGGGTGCTTCGAGACCCGTCCACTGTGAACGTCCGCAACCAAAGGCTGGGATGAACAGGCCGAGGTGCTTCAAGACCCGTCCGTTGTGAACGGCCGCACCCAAAGGACGGGATGAGTCGCTGAGTGCGGGAGAGTAGACTCACTGCGGACAAGAATGAATGCGTCGTCTTGACAAGGCAAGCCGAGTACAAAGACGGACGGTGGTGATCGTTTGAAAGATGCGCTGAGGTACCGATGAAACGAAGGACGGATAAACGTGCAAAGGGAAACCCGCTCGCTACCTGCGTCCTCGATGCAAAGAGAGCGCACCAAAAGAAGAAGAAGATAGAACTCCAACCGGAAAGGAAACGGGAAGGGTTGCGGGAGGTGAGGCTGTCGCTCCGTCGTGTTTTGGTGAGGTTCAGAGAGTGAAGGAGGGAGGGAAGGAGGTTGAGGGTCGAGGTAGGAGTCAGTCGGACAGAGAGGCTCCTCGAGTGCAGTGAGTGAGGCGAGAAAGGACGGCAGCTCCCGCCCCGGCTGAGTCAGGTGCTGGAGTCGTGAGGTCAGGGATCTTTTGGGCAGCGAGGAGCGTGTGCACGGACCATTTCTATGGGGTTCCGCCACGTTGATTGGCGGGTAAACCACGTGGGCGGGTCCACGGGAGCGGGTCCCCGCACTCTGGAATCTGGACTTGGGACGGAACACTGTGAAGTGGCGATTTTACATTCGGTGCAGGCAAGAAGCACTTCAATCAGCCCAAAGCAGAGACGTGAATTTTACAGCCCGGGCAATTAATTGTGGTGATCTTGTCTGGACTTTCAATAAATTCATTACGACATTCCGATCACAGCTTCATTGTGGTCAGCAGCCGGTGACAAGGGGAGGGAGTTGGGTCTAGAATCAGCATTCTTTTTCCGACGATTCTCCAGATTGAGAGTGCAACAACGCAATGATCCATCGCGTTGATCAGGCATGCAAACCGCCGAGCTTTTTCTTCAGGATCCAAGTGACATTACCGCATTAAATATTGATACAGTAGGTAATCTACAGCAAAAAGATGGTGATTCTCCTTGAAGGTCCTCCTCGAATCATCGCAGCCGGTTGAATGTCGTCAAACACAACGCCGCCGGCAGAATCTGCCTCTGCGTGGAAGGCGGTCAACGCCAGGCATGGACCCTGGATCCACCCCTGCACGGGCAGCTCTGCCAGTGTGGAGCCAGCCTGGACCCGCAGATGGCTGGATTTCTTCACCTTCACCCAGAAGATCTGATCAAGGCCACTCACTTTCACACAAGACTCAGTCGACCCAAACCTTCCGCAATATCTTCGCCTCTTGACAGCAGCTGCCTCAGGCCGAGCCTCAAACCGGTCTCCCGCCTGCACACGCCTGCAGCCACACGCGGCAGATATCATGGCGCCTGCGCTCTCGTCCAACTGGGAGAAGCTTCAGGCAAAACTCAAGGCAAACCCGGCCCCTGCACAAGAAGCAGCAACAGCACCGCTGAAACGCAAGGCCGAGGCCATCTCCAAGGCGCCCTCGAAGAAGCAGAAGAAGCAGAAGCAGGCGACTCCCTTGCCAAAGAAGACAATCGTCGGGCCAGCCTCCAAGTCCAAGGTCCGGCTCCCCAACCTCGCTGGCCGCATGGGCGCCGGCCAGAGCTCAAAGATCGACCCCGGGACAGGCCCCTCGCCGTCGCTCTCAACATGGGCCGCCGACAATGACATATCGGCTGAGTCATTGGCCGAGGCGTACGGGCTGGGCCTCAAGGACAACGCCCTCCTGACATCGGACAAGGAGCGCGAAAACGCCGGGCTCGCCGAGGGCGTCGAGATCGGCAAGTACATCGCCATCGACTGTGAGATGGTAGGCGTCGGCGAGGCTGGACGAGAGTCTGCCCTCGCGCGCGCCAGCGTCGTCGACTTCCATGGCCGCCAGATCTACGACTCATACGTCAAGCCCAAGGAGCGCGTCACCGACTGGCGCAGTGCCGTCAGCGGTATCACACAGAAACACATGCGCTTCGCCCGCGACTTTGACGAGGTCCAGGCCGACATTGCCGAGCTTCTCAAGGGTCGCATCCTTGTCGGCCACGATGTCAAGCATGACCTCGACGCACTTCTGCTCACACACCCCATCATGGACCTGCGGGACACGGCGAAGCACCCAGGGTTCAGAAAGTACGGCAACGGGAAGAAGCCCGCCCTGGCGCGGTTGTCATCGGAGATTCTCGGTGTTGAGATCCAGAGAGGTGCGCACTCGAGCATTGAAGACGCAAAGGTCACAATGGCGCTGTTCAGGAAGCACAAGCCGGCGTTCGACATGGACCACGCCACTCGCTTCCCGTCCATAGTGCCTCGCGCCGGCAAGGGAAAATCGGACTCGAAGAAGCCGAAGAAGAAGAAGAAATGAAGCTCCGCCAAAGCGTGGCGGAGGAAGACGATGATTATCTCGAATCTATGAGGCAGCGTCCCTCCCGGGGGTCGCGCCACTACCTGTACACAACGGCAACGACCTTTCGAATCCCGCATCAGAGAGGGATACCCTCCATCAGTTCCAGCGCGCCCTCGCGCCCGACCGTTATGATGACGTCGCCGAGCGTCTTGGTCAGGAACCCAGCCTCGCAGTACGTAAAGTAGTACTGTCAACAAGTTAGCCTAGAGAAACAGCAGAAAGAAAACAACGGCCGCGGGCTGCGAAACTCACCTCCCATTTCCTCCTGAACACGTCCACGCCCTCCTCCGACATATCCGGGTGCTCCCGCAGCAGGGCCGGGCGGATCTTTCTGTCAAAGTTGCGCAGGAAGCTCTCTTTCCACAGGCGCAGCGTCTTGGCGTAGTGGCCGCCAATGTTTTCGACCTTCTCGACGATCAGGGTGCCCTTGGACTCGGTGGTGATGTGGTTGAGGAGTTGTGTGATCGACGGGAGGTAGCCGCCAGGGAAAATGTAATGGTTGATGAAGCTGACTTTGTTAGCAGGCAGTGCAGCAAGCGGGAGTCAGTACGACTTACTCTTCGCTCTTCGAGTACGCCTCGTGGCGGCCCTCGGGCATAGTGATGCACTGGAAAACAGCAATGCCTCCGTCCTTCTTCAGCAGACGGTCGATGCAGGCAAAGTAGGTGCCGAGGAACTCCTGGCCGACAGCTTCAAGCATCTCAATGGAGACGATCTTGTCGTACGGCCGCTCGGGCACCGGCAGGGCGCGGTAGTCCATCAGCAGCACCTCGACCCAGTCCTCCAGCCCCGCGGCGCGTATCCTCTCCTCGGCCAGGATCTTTTGCTCTTTCGACAGGGTCAGGCTCGTGACCCTGCAGCCGGTGGTGCGGACTGCTTCAATTGCGAAAGAGCCCCAGCCGGTGCCGATCTCGAGCACGTGGTCGGTCGACTTTATGTGGGCGCCGTCGATGAAGCGGCGCAGCTTGGTCATCTGGGCGTCCTCGAGGGTCTCCCTGGAGGGCGCGTCGGCGGCCACGGGCTTCCAGATGGGGCACGAGTAGGTCATGTCGGGGGAGAGGAAGGCGGCGAACATGTCGTTTGAGATGTCGTAGTGGGCTGAGATGTTGAGGAGGGCGTTGTTCAGGGTGTTTGTGCTCCTGGCGAGGCTGGAGACTGCAGACGAGATGCTGGAGATCCAGGTCGTGCCATTGCCCATCTCTTCGCGGTTCACGATGAACAGCTAGTCGGGGGTCAGCAGCAATTACCACGATGAAGCATGTCGAGAGGGGAGCTCACCTGGAAAAAGGCCGTCGGGTCCCGGCACTCAACCTCGCCCAGCATGAAAGCCTCAGCGAAGCCCATATCGGCGAAGAGGAACAGGCGCATCCAGAAGGCGTCACTCTTGACGACGAGCTCGACCCTGGGAACCGTGTCCGCGCGGCGCGGGACGGGAACATTGTGGTCGAGGGCCTCTTGGGCCTTTGCGCCAAGCTTCTGACCAAAGACGTGCCTCGCCTCGGCGGGCTCATCAACCAGCAGCAGCGTGCCCTTTTCGATCCTGGCCAGCACAGCGAGCACGGCGGGCTTGGCCACGGAAAGCGCAGGGCCCCAGGTCAGACTCCCGACGGCACCGCGCAGTAGCTCTGTGCCGCGCGAGAGCGGCTGCGCGACAACTGTTGGGAGGGAGGGGAGCTTGGGCATCTCGATTGTGGAGGGTGAGAGTGTCGGATGAGGGGTTGAGGAGCTACGGGAAGCTCTTGAGACGCGGGATCAGCAACGGGAAGGGCTGTCAGATGCAGGGAAAACAGAAGGTCAAGGGAGAGGGGGGAAGGGAAGAATGGAGAGCTTCCCATGGTGGTGTGCGAGGTCGGGTCAGACAATAACCGCCTAGTACAGGCCAGGCACATGCTCGGGAGGCATGCAATGCCGGCGGCGGCGGCGGCGCACGTTCCCATCTGGAACCGTCCCAACGCTTTTTTCTGACGAGACGGTGCTAGGTCCGGTCGGGTTCTCGCGATCCCCCCTCTCGTGAGAGAAGCTGGATCCCTGGACGGGCGCTGGTCGACGAGTGACGAGCTTGGGGGGAGCTAGCTCGGACATCGGGGGCTGGGATGGCGGGATCGGCGGGAGGGGCGGAGGGACGATTGACCTTTGTAGCGCGTGCCGTGACGCCGAGCGGTGTGTGTAGCACGGTTGTGGTGGGTGGTTAGTGGTGGGTTGGGGCTGCAGGGAGCGCGCTCCGAGTCCCGGGATGGTCATGGTGTCTCTGATGGTTTCAGCGTCAGACGGGTGTTGAGGCTTTGCGCAGGCAGGATGGCGTTGAGGATTGGCGTTCTGTCAGCGGGGGGACAATTGGATTGAGGTTAAGGATGCCAGTTTCTTCAGCGGGTGGCAAGTTTGATTGATGCCTTTCCCCCGATTATCTTCGTGACGCTGTCGATGATATTCAGGGGTCTCCGAGTCGAATGTGGATTTTGGGGCCGGGCCACGCGGGGGAATTCGACAGGGGCACAAGAGTCAATGACGTAGACGATGTGAGTTTTCGGGCGACTCGGCTCCTCCAGGTGCCGCCATCAGCCTGTCGCCATGCAGCTTCGTCCTGTGTGGTTTGTCTGGTGGATGGACCCTGCAGGGTTGATTTGTTTTGTTCAGGTGTATTTTGCTGATTTAGCGCTTTTAGGGGCGATGTCGGCATCTGCTTCTTTGATTCTGATCACGTCGATCGGCACCATGCATCGTCTGCTTCGAATTGGTCCTATGTCACTTTTAGCAAACACTCACTAATAACATGCTTCTTAGTTTAGGTGCATATTTGTATGCAGTTTTCCCCTTGAAATTTTACGAATGGCGCACCTCCGTTTAGCATCACGGCAACAGGCGCCGCGGTCTAGTCTTCTCCCAAGTCTGACCCCTCGTCGGAAGCTTCGCGATAGCTTCCCAAGGTCAAAGTGCTCGATTGCAGCCGATTTTTATCGTAGACACCGAGAAAGAACAGCTGCTTTCAGTGAAACCAATACACCACAGGCTGACTTTCATGATCGAGCTCGACGCAGCACCTGGTGACTTGAGGGCGCTGACAAGTATCAGATTTCCCAGGATGGCGACCTGAGTCCCCAATGAGGTTCTTCTCAGAGGCAGCTCACGAATACTGCAACATGTTCTTGCATCTAAATCATGACAAGATCCGTCCGAACTTCAGACCGAAGTGGTATTGCCAAGCTGTCGACGCGGTCGCACACGTGCACAGCCAGGGTATCATCTACAGCGACTCCGCTCCAATGACTTCCTCATTCACTGCAACGTTGCTGAGTTCAAATCTTGCCTCTCTGCGAATCTGGATGCCCGTCAATTCCGAATTTTCACACGATAGGGGCACAGCTTCGTGATGCTGGGTAAACATCCAGACTCATCATGATGGGCACGATGGACGGTACAGATGCGGCACACGCATCAAGCCTTAGGTTCATCCTGAACATCATCACTGAGATGTTCGTCGTACCGTGACCGGAAATCTCAGAGTCATTTTGTTCCATCAAAGGGATCGAGGATGATAAAGAGCTCGTCGACATCAACTTGGAGGCCCTCTCTCGGCTGATGGACTCCAAGGAGATCATCCTCGGCAGCTGGACAAGTGGTCCTCTGCTATGAATGTCGTGCCCAAGACTGTCCGATGCAGGCAGGCCCTCAAGTCAAGGAGGCAACTGCCTGTGGTCTTCAGTTCGTGATGTCAGCAGATGAGTGACTCCCCAAGTGAGGCGTGCGACCAGGTCTCTCTTTTCTGGGCAATCATCAGCGCCGGGGAAGTACTCACAGGAAACGCTGGATAGATGGGTCGTACAAGCTACCCATCATTTGCATTCGAACTGGCCTCACTTCGAAGTGGTCATTCGTCGTCGATTGCTGACGACTACTTCAAGGCAGCAATTTACTTTGTTTGACCTCGTCGCAGGAGCGGAAGACCGGCGATTGCAACCTCCGACATTTTACACGGCGGCGACTGCAACGTCCGACGTTGACTGCACCACGAGCATTGCCACGAACACCCCAGCGAATGGTGCATGGCTTGGTTCTCCAATATGGTAAGCGCAAGTAAGCACTGCCACGGGTAAAATGCTACTGTTGAAACAAGGCTGCATGCCGCGTTGCAGCTGTCGTGGCACTCGCGCCACATGATCCGATCGTTTCGTTGGGACCACAGAGGCGGATCATCACCATCGCCATTCACACCCTGCGGCGTCAATGACCTCACGTCTCACCATGGGAAGGTCTCGGCCAGCTCGCTCGGTCCCGTTCCATAGCCTTCGGTCCCGTGTCGTCAGAAGCCGCCGCCTGAATACAACCCCGACGAGAAGCAACGGGCGCTCTCCTCGACGAGGTTCTCTCTGAAATCCTGTTATCCAAACCAGGCGCCATGAGGTTGAAGAAAAAACCGTCCCGGCTCGATCTATATTTCCTCTCCGGGGCAAGTCCCACCCGTACCTCCGTCACGGCACGGGCCCGGAGGATCAACGCCACGGCACAAGGTTTGGTTCGCACCGTCATCTGGCAGGTCACCTTGGCCGACGAAGAGGGGGTCGAAGCTTGGCACGGCCCGACCACGGTAGGCGGTCGACGGACGGGGCGGTGCGTCAGCCCACGTCGAGGACAAATGTCACTCTCGTCGTTGGGGGCCGGGCGAGGATACATGTAGGGCGTGGATAGGCAGGGTGGTAGGGCTGAGGGTGAGCAGGTTGTTGGAAGGGGGTGGAGAGGTTTCCATTGGCGAACCCCGCGTGCTGATGCACCCTGCTTTTCTGCCTGTGGCGTGGTGTTCCCCGCAACTCCTTTGGATGTTTCTTGACACAGCCCCCTATGATGATGCAGAAAAGCTTGATGTGCAGACATGCATCAGAGGATCAGTTGCAGAGTCGCAGAGGATCAAAGTTGCGCCCGCTTCCACTTCCCTCGCTGTCACCCGCCCGAACCACGTTGGAGAAAATGAACAGTGTGAGAAGAAAACGGCGCTATTAATAGGGGCCGCTCGGTGGACGTCGGTCACATCGCCGAGTTGTCTAGTGCAAAATGTCACTCACACGGCCTGGCAAGCCTGGGTTCCCGCCCGCAGTCTCGCCTCCAGATGCCCCCAATCGACAAGCGGTCGGCGGTGCTAGCACTCAAGGAGCATGTTGCCCGTTCGCCTGCGAGGGGCCACGGCTACCGATTGGTCAGCAGCCGCCGCAATGTCCGGTGCAGCCGGGTCCAGGGTCCACGCCTGGGTCGTTCCTTCCCTGTTCCCCGTGTGGATAATCTGGGCTGCTAAATTCAAACTTGCCAACTTCCCTCCACGGCCCAATTCCTTCGGCAGCCGTACAGTGCGTCCGCCCAGTCCCCAGGCTTGGTTCCATCCATCGTTCCATGGCGCGCTTGCCCTTCCCTTCCCGTCCCAAGGAGAAGGGTAGGGACGGCTCTCGCCTGGGCCACGCCAGCACCCACGGGCAACTTGAACCCGTTGTCCGGAAGCCCACTCCGACTCCCGTCTCCCGTCCTTATCAGATCTTCCGCCCTACACCACCTTCCACCCATCCCGTCTCCGTCTCCATCTCCCCTCGAGTGACCTGAGCACTGTCCATACAAAGAAAGGCCCCATTCCGTCCCGTCACGTTCCCCCTCCGGCCGTCCCCCCATGGTCGCTCAATGCTTCTGTTTGTGAGCAAACCTCCCGATGTCGCTCTCCCCGAAAACCCTGCTCGGTCCTCCTGCGACAAGGGTCCGCCGAGACCCTCATTCGCCAAGGATGCAGCACAGCGCCCAGCAACCACTGCCGTCCGATGACGCCGCGACGGTACCGGCAGCGGCAGCCGCAGAGGCATCATCAGCATCATCAGCGTCAGCATCGGCAGTTGCCCGCAGCGGCAGCACCAGCAGCGGCAGCACCAGCAGCGGCAGCACCAGCAGCGCCACCAGCCTGACCAGCAGCAGCGGCGGTGGCCGAAAGGGCAACAAGAAAACCCGCACCGGTTGCATCACCTGCAAGTGAGTTGCCCCGCCTGTCACAGCTCGTCCTTACTCACTCACTGACCTCCCCAGAATCCGACGCGTCAAGTGCGATGAGACGAAACCGTCCTGTCTACGCTGCACCAAGACTGGCCGCAACTGCGATGGCTACGCCCCGGTGCCGGTGAAGCACCGCCAGCGCGACCGCCCTACTCCCGATGACCACGCCCACGCCCATGCCCACTCTCACGCCCTGACCCAGCACTCCGCCGCCGTTGCCGCCTCCTCAGACCCCTTCCCCGGCCAGCCGCTCTACGCCCTCTCGGCCAAGGCCGACTGGTCCTCCTCCGAGCAGCGCGCCTTTCACTTCTACCAAGAGTGCTCCGCCTCGGGCCTCTTCTCCCCCGTCAGTGCCGCCTTTTGGACAAAGGTCATCCCCGCCCTCTGCTACCAGGAGCCCGCTATCCGCTACGCCGTCTTCGCCATCGGCAACCTCCACGAGACCTACTTCCTCGGCCGCCAGGACTCGGAGCTCTCCCTCAGCTCGTTTGCCGCTGCACAGTACGGCAGGGCCCTTCGCCAGCTGCAGACATGGGTTATGCCCAAGCAGCACGAGGGTGTATCTGGGACAGTAGAAACTCTGCTGCCCCTGCTTACCTGCGCCCTCTTCATATGCATTGAGTTCATGCTTGGCAACGCCTCAGCCGCCCACATTCACATTCTCCAAGGCCGACGCCTGCTTGTCCACTACGAGGGCGGTGACAGCAGGTCTCCCGCGGCGGAGCTCGTCAGGCGTGAACTCGTCCCCATATACACCCGCGTCTCTGTCGCCTCCTTTCTTCTTGGCACCCTGCCCGAACCCATCCCTCTCGCCCTGAGGTGGACTGCCCCGGGCGCCACCCACCTTGACGGCTTCAAGACGCTGGCCGATGCCGCCCAGGCCATCTACGAGCTTCTGGATGACTCGTACCACTTTGTTCAAGAGACAAAGTTCTGCTTCCTCAGCTACGACGAGAACGAGGAGGCCTATGCCGACGACCGTGCCCACTTTCAGGTCCGCGGGCAGGAGCTGCTCAACCGCCTCAACCTGTGGGAGGACGCCTTCGCCGGCCTCGAGTCGCACCCAGACGACCCCACCAGCATCGTCGCCAGGCTGTACTACCACTCGGTGCGCATCTTCGTCGGGCCCTCCATGGAGCGTCACGAGTGCCGGTACGACGAGTACACAGCTAGCTTCGCCAGCATTGTCATGCTCGCTGGCCGCCTGCTCGACCTCGAGGACATCGAGACAGCCGCTCATCCCGGACCTCGCTTCTCCTTCGAGTCGGGCATCCTGCCGCCAGTCTACTCCACCGTCATCAAGTGCAGACACCCCATCATCCGTCGCGCCGCCCTTGGCCTGCTGAAGCGGCGTGCCGCAGCACAACACACCGAGAACCTCTGGGACACCCAACAGGTCCGCCAGATCGCCGAACAGGTCATGACTGTCGAGGAGGGCGTGCTGGACGAGGGGTACTCCGAGGGTGGCTTCGTCTCCGACAACCTCGAGAGCCTCCCCGAGCTTGGCGAACTGCCCGTCGACTGGCTACCTGTCAACTTCTTCGATGACGGCTCCGGTTTGACGCCACACTACTCCGAGCTCGCCCCTCCCCCGCCTCCTTTTAACCTGGGGCCCGGACCTGATACCTACCAAGGGCACTTTGCGCCGCACGCCACCAGAGAAACGTCACCGCCCGAGACGCGCCACTGGCGGTGGTCACCAGAAGAGCTGCTCGCCGACATGGTGCGGCAGTCTGCCAGCGGCGTTCTAGACCCGGGCGCCGTTTGGGTGTTACGCAACCCTGTGCCGCCGGAGCGGTACATCGCGGAGGAGCGACGGATCCGCATCGTCGCCGTCCGCGGCCGGAATGAGGGCAAGTCGTCCATCTCGACGTACTTTGTGCAGCCCGACACGGGGGTGATACTGCAGTGGGGGGTATTGTATCGAGACACGGTGGGCAAGACAGGGAGTCCATAGGGACGAGATGTGTTTGTATGAGCGTTGCTTGATTTTGGTTTTGGATCTGAGCGGGCGCATTAGAGTAGAGCTGGCTGGTTGCTCGGTACTGGATTTTGGAAAATGTGAAAGCTGAATGGAACGTTTACACTCATAGCCGATGACAAGGAAGCTCAGGGGTGACGTGTGTCTGACTGGGCTCTCGCTTTCGGTGTGGCCAAGGGTGAGTTTGACGTGGTCGTGTGTACATGGATCTGAGCTGGATCAGGCAACTGGTTCGGGTTCAGGGAGCTCTCAGTGGACTGACTCGGGTTCAGAGAGCTGTCAGTGCATCGTCACTGCAACCCCTGGCACCTCCTGGGTGGGTGTCAGTGGTCATGGTTTGCAGGGTCGGCGTGATGCAGCTGAACAGCTGATGTGTGAGGACTGAAGTAACCATTCTGACCTTTGCAGCGATCGAATGACAACATCTTACGAAGCTCTCCTGGGGATTGAGAAATACGACCGAGCCAGATTTCCCTTGCAATGCCCCGGATCGACCGGCGGGAGAGGGACACAAACCCCAGGCAAATGTTGTGATCCACGGGTCGATGTGAAGATCCCCAAACAACCCAGTTGCCATCACAGGCTCAACCCATCATTCTGGGCTTTTGACACAACTAAATATCGTTCTTGATATTATAACCGGCGCTTTAAGCTTGAAGAAAAGGCTCGCCTGGCGACAGAGTGGCCTGTCGTCGTTTCAAGTACGGCTCGAAACCGTGTTTTGGGACGATCACACCACGCCCTGTTCGAGCGTGCGACGCGCTAAACCCCGAGGCCCCATCGTCAGAGCTGTTGTCGCGATGCGATGCTACCCTGCGCTGGATGCTGTATCATGGGGCTTCATTCGGGCGCATCCAGGGGAAAAGGATCCAGGCATATAAGAAGCCGCCTAGTCTCGCCGATGAAGTATGTCTGGTACTTGGACCAGCATCGCAGGATCGATACAGCCTCAGACCTTTTCACTTCTTTCTGCCCGGAGCAGCTTTTTTCATCTCATAAACCTTGACACCCGTCATCTCAACTCAAAATGCAGCTTACCTCCGTCATCGCCACCATGGCCATCGTGTCCCTTGGCCAGGCTAGCGCCAGTGAGTTTTCCCTTTGCCTGGAAACGTACCTGTGCGAGCCGGCTGACACCACCAAGTCCACCGGCGCCAGAACCTCGTCGACGTCTTCGATAACGCCGGCGATGCCTGCTCTGTCGGCAACGAGGATGGCGAGTGCGACAAGTTCGGCCGTTGCGTGCAGTTTATCCCGCCCAACGAGCAGAGCATCCTGAACCAAGGACGCAACGTCGCCGCGTGCACGAGGAGTGAGTGCCTCGACTTCCCGTCCATGATGTTTTCCAGTGCTGACGCGAGAACAGACCCTGCCGGGCAGGAGAACAACATTGGCTTCGGCAACTCGTTCAACGGCGAGGGCGAGGCGCTCTTTGGGAATGTAGGCGTCGCGTGCTCGGTTGGCAACGATGATGGCGAGTGTGACAGGTTTGGGCGGTGTGTGCAGTTCATTCCCCCGAATGAGCAGAGTGTGCTGAACCAGGGGCGGGATGTTGCGACTTGTACGGCGGGAGGACAGGTGGGCACTCTGAGGGTCAGGGTCTAGGTTGTCAAGTCAATGAAACGCCTGATGAGCTGATGTGAGAAGAGTGAGGATGCAAGACTCGGAGGTGCGAGAGAGGGTGGAAAGGGGCACAGTGCTCGACGCTTTCAAAACGGTGCGAGGGACTGTGCGCGGTCCACCTCGCGAGAAACCAGCCATCGACGCGTAAAGAGCTTCACCACTACAGTCCTCTGCAAACAGCCTCACCACCACCACAATGTCGAAACCCATGTTCAAGATCACCAGCCCCGGCGACGAGGCATCGCCAAATGTCGTGGCCAACCTCCTCCCCTGCCGCGTCCAGCACGACGGGCCCCTCGACACGGTGCAGCCCTTCTGGCAGCCCAAGACCCAGGGTACATTTCCCCCTCCTCCTCTAACATATGAAGGAAGATACTGACAAACCTAGACGACAAGAGCGTCGCCTTCTTCCGCGGACGTGAACTACACGGAAAGACTGTTAAGCTCCCCTCCGGCTACCGCGGCGTCGTGGTCGACAGGGTCCCGGACGCGCCAGACGCGCCGAAGCACCCCGTCACGGAGATTGACGACGAGTCGGATGAAGTGAGGGAGGTCCAGCCTGAGCCGTCGTCGATGAAGGTTAGGGCTGAGTTTGATGAGGTTGTCGTTTGGGGCCATGAGGCGATGGCGGACGCGGCGTCGGACCCGTATGTGAGGAGCGTGGAGGAGTGGTTGCAGGTTTCGGCGCTGATACATGCGTATCCGTCGCCGGGGTCGTCTGAGGGAGAGGAATCGACGTGATATGTCTGTGAGGATCGAGGAAGGCTGATCAGTAGCAGGTTTGCTGCGCTTGGGATGGTTGGGTTACGGCGGGGTATCGGCGTCAGGCGTCATCTTTCGACATCGTCACCGAGGTTACTTTGAACCTATTATCTCATGCTTCCGCTCTCCAAGTCCTCTGATATCTGTCTACTGTCTATTCTCTCCTTCTCAACCTCAGCTGCCTGTCCTGATGTCAACTTCCTCCCATGTGCACTAACAATTAAGGCCAAATCAGGCTAGCGCGGGGCAGATGCAGTCAATTAAAGTCGTGTCGCGCTAGTACGCGTCTGGGGCCAGGGGCAGCGCGAATTCTCGCGTCGGCTCCCACTTTAGCGGGCGGCCCTGGCAACCGTTTCGCCAAACCCCACTGCGTCCAACTTGACCACGCACGACTCCATCGACACATCTCGCTTCCCCTGGCGGAAAGAACAATCGCATCCCCCTCCAGCAACCCTGCACTTCGTACATACGCACCCGATACTCAGCGTCATCAACTCCTCCGACACATTGATCGAATCACCCGATCCCTCCGCGACCATGGCTCCCTCGAGCGACGCCGGCTTCACCATGTCTGATGGTGCGCCGACACCCAGACCGCACCCAGGTCTTCCCAGCTCCTCCGGCGCAAGACCGCGGGCACCGCCCTCGGAGAGCATGGCTGGCGCCAGCGATGGCGAGGGTGACGGCTTCGCAGACGACCAGGTCCCTCGCGGCTCTAGGATGCAGGACACCGCCAGCATCCCCAAAGTCGAAGACAGAATCGGCCTGGTGATCCAGGACCATTTTGAGGGCTTCATTCAGTCGTAAGTCTCCCTCCGCTCCACGCCACTTACGCACCGCCTGACCATTGTCTTCCAGCTTCGAAGATGATACCGCCAAAGAGGACCAACCCGCCTCCTCCGGCATGAAATATTACGGCACGAAGCTGTACCTCAACAACATGCAGTACATGGCCGAGAGGCAGCTGTCCACCTTTTACGTCGACTTCAAGCATGTCAGCTCCTGGAACAACGGCGAACTGGCTGATGGAATCGTGCGGAACTACTATCGCTTCCTCCCCTTCCTCACCGCCGCCGTCCACAACATGATGGCAAAGTACCAGCCGAAATACTACAACGACCATCGCCAGACCAACGCCTCCAGCAACAGGACCACCTCGGCCGCCAGCGCCGCCGGCTCCGCAAGCCAGACTGCCTCGGGCGTTGCCCCGGCCGGCCAGCCTGCCGACAAGCTCTTCGCCATCGCCTTCTACAACCTCCCCCTCATCTCCAGGGTGCGCAGCCTGCGCGCCCAGAACGTCGGCCAGCTGCTCTCCATCTCCGGTACTGTCACGAGGACTTCCGAGGTCCGCCCCGAGCTCTCCCTAGCCACCTTCACCTGCCTCGCCTGCAGGGCCGTCGTGCCAAATGTCGAGCAGACCTTTCGCTACACTGAGCCCACCCAGTGCCCCAACGTCAGCTGCATGAACCGCCAGGCCTGGCAGCTCGACATCCGCCGCAGCACCTTTGTCGACTGGCAAAAGGTCCGCATCCAGGAAAACAGTTCCGAGATTCCCACGGGAAGCATGCCGCGCACCATGGACGTCATCTTCCGCGGCGAGATTGTCGACCGCGCAAAGGCCGGAGAGAAGTGCGTCTTCACCGGCGCCCTCATCGTCGTGCCCGACGTCAGCCAGCTTGCCCTCCCCGGCGAGCGCAAGACAGCCGTGCGCGATGATAGAGGTTCCCAGAACGACGCCGGTGGCACTGGTGTTGGCGGCCTCAAGGCCCTCGGCGTGCGCGACCTCACCTACCGCATGGCCTTCCTCGCCTGCATGGCTGTCCCCGATAACTCGTCTGACGGCCAGGTCACCGAGATGGTCGCCTCCATTCTGCAGGGCTCTTACACTGAAACGCAGGAGACGGTCGACCTGGCCCAGAGTACCGTGCTCGCGTCCATGACCAACACGGAGATTGCCGAGCTGCGTGAGCTCGTCCACAGCGAGCACATCTACTCGCGTCTCGTCAACTCCCTGGCGCCTATGGTCTACGGCCACGAGGTCGTCAAGAAAGGTCTGCTGCTGCAGCTCATGTCCGGTCTGCACAAGACCACGGCCGAAGGCATGGAGCTTCGTGGCGACATCAACATCTGCATTGTCGGAGATCCGTCCACCTCGAAGTCCCAGTTCCTCAAGTACATCTGTGGCTTCGCGCCCCGCGCCGTCTACACCTCTGGCAAGGCCTCGTCGGCCGCCGGTCTCACGGCCGCTGTCATCAAGGACGAAGAGACAGGCGAGTTCACCATCGAGGCCGGCGCTCTCATGCTTGCCGACAACGGCATCTGTGCTATTGACGAGTTCGACAAGATGGACATTGCTGATCAGGTTGCTATCCACGAGGCAATGGAGCAGCAGACTATCTCGATCGCAAAGGCCGGTATCCAGGCCACCCTCAACGCTCGCACCTCGATCCTTGCTGCCGCCAACCCCGTCGGTGGCCGCTATAACCGCAAGACGACCCTGCGCGCCAACATCAACATGAGCGCCCCCATCATGTCGCGTTTCGACCTCTTCTTCGTTGTCCTCGACGAGTGCACAGAGTCGGTCGACCGCCACCTGGCCGAGCACATTGTCGGCATCCACCAGCTGCGTGACGCCGCCATCGAGCCCGAATTCAGCACCGAGCTCCTCCAGCGCTACATCCGCTTCGCCCGCACCTTCCGCCCCATGTTCACGCCAGAGGCGCGCGCGACTCTCGTGGAGCGGTACAAGCAGCTTCGCGCCGACGATGCCCAGGGCGGCATCGGTCGCAACAGCTACCGCATCACCGTTCGTCAGCTTGAGAGCATGGTCCGTCTGTCCGAGGCCATTGCAAAGGTCAACTGCGTCGAGGAGATCACCCCAACCATGGTTGACGAGGCATTCAACCTGCTGCGGCAGAGCATCATCTCGGTCGAGCATGACGACGTCAACTTTGCCGATGAGGATGAGGAGGCGGACGCGCCACCCGAGGATTCGGAGACGCTTCGCCGCGCGGCGAGGGAGGCCAGCGGCCAACGGGCCGAGGACGCCGAGGGCGATGCGGCCATGGACGAAGGTGGTGCCGTGGGCGCGCCGCAGAGGAAGAAGCAGACCATCACGTACGAGCGGTACATTGCCATTGTCAACATGTTCGTGCAGCGCATCAACGAGGACGAGCAGGGCACGGGCGAGGGCGTGGACGGCGACGAGTTGGTGCAGTGGTACCTCGAACAACGCGAGGAGGAGATGCAGGGCGAGGACGACTACCACGACGAGAAGCGCCTGGCGAGCCTGGTGCTGCGCAAGATGGTCAAAGAGAACATTCTCATGGCCGTGCGGGCGTCGGGTGGCGATGGGGAGGATGAGGAGGAGGACAATGCGGGCGAGGGACCAGCGGATGACAAGATTATGTACATCTTGCATCCCAACTGTGCGGTGGAGGAGTTCTAGGGGTGGACGGAAAGGGGATGATGACGATGATGATATGCATGGGTTTGGGAGTGAGGGACGGCGTCAGGAGTTGGTCTGTCTCATGGCTGCAAAATGTGGTAGATGAATGATTTAACGGAGGACATGTTCGAACGCATGGGATTATTGCTTGGCATAATGCAGTTGTTCAATTGCTCTTTCGATCGGGAATTTCGAGGGGGCCCTCCAATACATCTGGGACACAGCTGATGACCCCCCCGCGCACGCTGCCAATGCTTCGCATCGCCACACGACTCCATCACCAAGCAACCTCTAAAATGACCGCAATAAATGCTCCGGTGACGGACGAGACCCTTGTGCGGACTTCCCTCACTAATGAATCGTTACCAATGCCGAGTCTGGGCAGGATCATCCTTAGCCAATTAAGGGCCTCGGACGTGAAAATCCTAGCGGTGCCTCGCCTCTTGTTCCCGCGAGTGAGGTATTTTTAAGGGTGCAACCTCGCCATCCAGGTAGATTGCCAGAAATGCCCAAGTCTGCTTCAATGTCGAAATCCGGCGACAGTTCTTCTCATCACTCGCAAACACGATGATCGCCTCCAAAGACGCCCCGGAGCCGTCTGTCCTCCCGGGCAAGACGGAGGCCGAATCGACCACCGTGCAATCCCCTCCCTCTCACGACAGCAGCACCGATTCCCGGAAACTCAACTTCTTCCACTGGCACGATGCCGCCACTTCGCGCGAGGAGAAGCATTTCCTCTTCAAGCTTGATTTCTACCTTCTGACCTACGCTTGTCTCTCCTTCTTCGTCAAGATGCTCGACCAGACAAACGTCACAAACGCCTATTCGTCCGGTATGGCGGAGGACCTGGCCTTTGGTCCGGGAAACGAGCTGTCGTGGATGAACACGTACTTCCAGATCGGGACGCTGATTGGGAGTCCGTTTGGAAATCTGGTGATGAGCAAAGTGAGGCCGAGGTATTGGTTGCCGTTTTGCATGGCGACTTGGTCGTTCTTTGTGTTGTTTTTGTACAAGTGCAACACGGCGCCGCAGTTCTATGTCATGAGGGTATGTTCTTTCATCCTTTCAAGTGTTGCAGCTTGCTGACTTTCATCTAGTTCTTCATCGGTTTCTGGGAATCATCGGCCTGGCCTGGTATTCACTACCTGCTGGGCGCCTGGTATCTCAAGAGCGAAATCGGCAGACGCTCGGCCCTGTTCGTCATCTCCTCGATCCTCGGGCAGATGTTCTCAGGGTACCTCCAAGCCGCGCTCTTCAGTGGCATGGACGGCAAGCTCGGCCTCGCCGCCTGGCGATGGCTTTTCATCTTTGATTTTATCATTGGCATTCCTGTTATCATCTACGGCATCTGTGTCATCCCCGACACGCCGCACAAGACCAAGGCCTTCTGGTTGAACGACTGGGAGCGCCAGCACGCCTGCGATCGCATCGAGTCCGAGGGCCGCAAGCCCATTGGGAAGCTGGACTGGACCGTCTTCAGACGTATCTTCACGTCCTGGCAGGTCTACGCTTTCAGCCTGGGCTTCATGCTGTGGCAGCTCACATGCGCTGGATACACCATCCAGGCGTTCACCATCTACCTGCGCAAGCAGGGCTACGCCATCGTGGACGTCAACAACATCCCGACAGCCCAGCCTGCGTTCAACGTCCTCGTTATGTTCACGACGGGCTGGGTCTCCGACAAGCTTCGCGACAGGCGCCCTGCTTTCCTCGTCATCGGAACTCTCCTCACAGTCTGCTACGCCGTGATGACGGCGTGGTACGTCCCGCACGGTGTCAGAATCTTCTTCTTTATCCTGATCGGAGTCTACGGCTCCTTCACGCCCCTGATGGCCGGGTGGATCAACGAGGCGTGCGGCGGTGACGATGAGAAGCGTGGCTTCATCCTCGGGTTCACCATGTCGGTGGGTGGCGCCGTGCAGATCCCGTTCCAGCAGCTCCAGTGGCCGAGCTCGCTGGCCCCGGCGTACCGGGAGACGCACGGGTGGGCGAGCGCGCTGGTGTTTGTGGTGGCGTTGACGCTTTGGACAGGCTTTGGCATCAGCTTTGTGCAGAAGTGGGCGCAGAAGAGGGAGGCGACGGAGAAGGTGGCCGCGGAGGGGGCTTAGATGATCTTCTCCCTGAGCGTGTCGTGAAATCTAGCCATTGAATCATTGCTCATTGCCCGTGTTCGGTATCGTAACTCTGGTGCCATGAGAATAACCGTGACCGTGGCCATGTGAGAGTTCCTCGAAAATGAAGTTGCCAAGATTTCGCGATAGTTTCATTTCGTCCGCAGCTTACTTCGGCCGATGTCGGAGGAGGTGAGAGGGCTACTTTTCCTGGGCTATCTGTCTAGGCCTTGCTTGGGCTGTTGGCCGAAACGGTGAGGTCGATGGCAAGATGTCCCGCCGGTGACCCGAACCGTAGAAACGCCTCACTCAGCGTCGCAAAAACGGCACCCGCATCCCCGCGCAGTGTCGTGCAAAAGTTCTTGGACTTTCCAAAGACTCCGGACCTCTTCAAAAAGTCGATACATCCGTAAATCTCGTCCATGTGGTGCCCCGCGCCGAGCGGGTAGAGCGAGAGTTGCGCGGCGACAACCTGGCCACACGACGGCGCGCCCGCGACATTGGCGAGAGCCTCCTCAACGCGGGCGGCGATGGGGGTGCCAAAGTCCCGGCCGGCAATGGGCGTGCAGATGGGGTCATCGGGCTCTCCCGGGCAGCCGCGCGAGACGGTAGCGTGGAGGACGCAGTGGACGTTGTTGCGAGAGGCGGCGACGTGGAGGTCGCGCATGGCGGGGAAGATCTCCTGAGGGGGGCCGACGAGAAGGGTTGAGAGATCGTCTGTTTCGATGCGGAAGCGGGCGCGGTAGGGGTCGAGGGCTGAGAGGCTGCTCAGGATGATGCGGACGAAGTCGTCCGCCATGGGGTAGAGGGAGACTTGGGCGCCGGAAAACATCTTGGCTGCTGCTGATTCTTGAAATGTGACGATGATTGAACAGGTTCTTCACTTTTGAGGTATTGTTGTTCGAGAGGCAAGTGTACAATATCACTCACCAGGCATGCTGCGGGCGATGAGGTCGAGAGGGTCATATTCTGACCAACACCCCTATTTTGTCACGTGCAGCATCACGTGTCATGGCAGGTTTGACCCATGCTGAATCTTGGCAGGTGGGACAACGGGTGCCCCCTGGGAGTGTGGTACGTCTCCCGTCGCCTTGTTTTCAAGTTCCCTCCTGCATCTCTGGTATATATACTGAGGTGCTCACAGTTTCTACCAGGATTTTGCTTTGTTTCCTACACTGCCATTTCCCATATTCTCCAGGCTGCCAATTTCGTGCTCTCCCCACATGATTCGGTCTTTTCTCACTACGTTCTTCACCAGAGGCATGCCCACCCCGGCTTCGGGCCTCCTCGGCGCCTGCAAGAGCGGCACCGTCGATGAGGTGTCTCGTCAACTGGATGTTGAGCCGGGCAACCGCCCCCCTTCCGTCGAACTACTTGCAGCTGCGATGGATGGTAACAACACACCCGTTCTGGAATATCTGATCGCCAAGTTCAAAGATGATCAGCCTTCAACACCGTGGCAGGCCGACTACAAAGTCATCATGCAAGCCACAGAGCGACTGGAGCATTTCAAGCTCTTCTGGGAGGCTGACCCTTCCGTCAGCACGGCATACTTGGGCCACACAGGAAATGTGCCAGGATTCGCAGTCATGGGACAAAATATCCCCCTGCTTGCCTTCCTGCTCAAGACGGGGGTGAACCCGGATGACGCTCAGCTGATGCACAGACCAGCAATCAACTGGGCTGTTCACTCTGGGTACTCGGAAATTGTCGGCCTACTGCTGGATCATGGAGCGCACGTCAAGGAGTCGAATGCGTTGGCCATCGCGCAGGAGGCGGACAAGCTTGATATCCTAAAGCTGTTGGTCGAGAAAGGCGGCATGGATATCAACGTCGCCCAGGAAAGCGCCTCAGATGACGATCAAGGCGATAATGACGGAGACGTCACGGCCAACACAGGCCCTGTTCTGCACCTGGCCATCGCGAAGGGACAGGCGGAGATGGTGCGCGCTCTGCTACAGGATCTAAAAGCTGATGCTACGGTCAAAGACGGAGAAGGTAGAACCGCTCTGCAGAGAGCTCAAGAGCAAGGGAACCAAGAGATTCTCAACCTCTTGGCACGGAAGGCCTAGGGTCAGGCAGAATGACAGTACTGATTGCTATTGAGGGAACACAATTCTTCCGTGAGCCGTTACGAACCTATATCAAGAGACCCTTGCTTGTATGCAGCCTTATTCAGGGCGTGCCGGGGCCGGGCCGAGCCTCGTACCCCATTGCCTTGCATGCAGTTCAAGTCTAGAACACAATGGATGGCACGATTCTCATGCAGTCCTGGGCCGAGCCTCGCTCGTGTTACCTTTTTGTTGCATGCATCTGAATTCTAGAACGCTTACACGAAGCTGACACTGTCGCAACACATCACTCGTATTTTCGCAAATGTAATCAGTCGGAATTTGATGCAGAGCACCAACCGCCCATTTCCTCTTTCGGCTGGACGCGGTCTGGGCACCCTTTTTACCGGGGTGTCATGTAATTCAGGTAGTTTGGTTCATGACAAGGCATGTGATGGCGTTGCTTGGAGATCCGTCTCCAGAAACCATGACCGGGCATCACAACATTAAAAGATTTAGGTGAAGCCGAGCTCGTTGCACAAGCTCCGCCCGTGTATAGCCTCTGGATGCTGGTCTCATCCAGCGCTCGTCGACTGTTGGCACAACGAAGTTGTAAACAGACGACAGGACGAAGTGAGCAAACCGTTGAAACCAACCGTTTCTTTCCACGCCAAGATTTAATAGTGCATGGTTTCCACCGGTTAAGTTGTCTGGTTCTCCACAGACCCTTAGGGACGCGCATCCTCGTTGCCTCTCTCTGAGGTGGCAGGTCTACTTTGGGCGGAGATGCGGCCGCTTCCGGGCTGAGAGCAACGAAGCTCAATAGCGTTGGCAGATTTATTTCGAGACGTGCAGCAACATACCGGTCTGAGTTCTGTGCTATAAAATGTAGCTGATGGCGCGCCTCTTGGGGCCTCGATATTTTCCAGCTTTCCAAGCACTTCATCCCCATACCTGAAGCCTGACTATCTCGCTACAATGAAGTTGACGCCTTCTTCCATCATCTCCTTCCTGCTGCTGCTGGTCTGGGGCACCCTTTCTCTTGCGGCCCCTCTGCCAAACACGGCCAACACCGCCATCGACACGGCGACCCTCGCCAAACGAGGCTGCGTGCAGAGCAAAGAAGGAACCATATGCACCGAAGTTCCTACCGTAGCGGAGCTGGTGACCAATATCAAGGCGTACAACAAGGTTGGAAAACAGGACTCTCTCTTCTACAGCGCCCTCGGTGGCGCCAGCGCTGTGCAGACGGCGAAGACTTGGCACAAGGCCAACGCCGAAAAGGCCAACGGGCGCATCGGAGTCGCCTTCGACGGCATCGTCAACGACAAGTGGTACCTCGCCCAGGCGGCCGAATTGCAAAAGCAGCCCAGCGGTTCCGCCAAGGTCGACCAATTCCAGAAGCGTCTCTCTCAAGCCTTTGCTCAGGCGTCGAACAAGAAGGTCTACTTCTTCACCGCCGCGGGCCAGGACGGTACCAAGTTCGCTACGACAACTACTTGGGGAGGTTGGGAGTATCCTGCTCTCACGCGCAACGCGGCCGTCACCGAGGTCATCCAGGTCAGCATGACTGGTGACAAGGGCACTACCAAGACCATTTGGAAGCGTGGAGATCGTGCGACCACCAACCCACCCCTTGGCTAATTGGACTTGGCCTGGCTGATTCCTTCAACACATCGGCTTCTATTGATGGTCAGAGTATTATGGCGAGCAACTGTCTTTCAGCGCTGCAGCGCCGATCAGTCAATTTCCATATAGCCCAGTTTCATAGAAGACTAGCTACCGAAAAAGATTTGCCTGCCTTTCAAGAAACATAATCTTGGGTCTGTCCGACTCGAAACTTAGTTTTGACGAAGCTGTTGAGCAGGAGAAGTCCTTTGGCCCTGGCCGCATGGCATACTTCTGCTGGATTGTGCTTGTCGGGCTCGGCTTGTCCATCCCGATTGTCTCAGGATGTTGTTCATACCAAAGATGCCAGTTGTAGGAGCGACGAAGTGTCGAAACGAGCTGCACTTCGACACAACACCAAGCCCGATCGTAGTAATCATCGTCGACCAAGCTGATCATCGCATTACACTGGACTAGAATGATAGGCAGTCCCATTATTCCTGGCATCGGGTTTTGTTGGTCGATACAAGTATAGTCCTGGGAGTTGTCAGTTGGTGTGAGCTTCTATCCACGGACGGGTATTGATTGGGTGCCCGTATATGACCGATACTTACGATCCACAGCGCAACATCCTTCTGATCAATTGAGGGATGGTTCGTGAGTAGAGCGTCGACAGCTGCGACCATTCGATGAAACTGGGTGCCATTCGCGTCATCTGGCGAGACAGGACCAGCAGTGGCGGACGATTGTGCGAGAGGTCGCAGCCACCTATACGAAATGAAGATGATGAACAAGTTCCCTTCCCCTTCCTCCTTCCCAGGCTGGGCCATTTCAAAGTCCCGGGTCAGGCCGTCTCTGAACCCCGGAATCTTCGCGTTTTTGCGGAAATCGGCGAATCTCACGTATCGTAAGCGATCAAAGAGGCCTCTCGTCTCCTTGTCAGTCTTGAGTAGTCGCAAGTATGCCTCCCGGACAAGGCGACTCGGACTCTGATGCGCAGCAGCAGTGAGGTTGGGTCGAAGAGTCTCTTGTAACACGACCCGATAGCATTTCCGGGCTTTCGATTCAGCAACGCGGAAGCTCACTGCGTCCGGGGGCAAGGTTCTTGCAAGGCCGGATATGAGCAGATCGCGCGCCTCTTCATCCCCACTGAACACCGCGTAGTCCAGGGCCGTGTAGCCAATGTTGTCTTCGAGATCCAGGTCGGCGCCATTTTCAATGAGCTCGCGAAGATACCCGCGGTGCTCCGGTGAAGGCTCTTTGCACATGGCCATGGCAGGAGAACAGGCACCTCGCATATTGAACTGTTCCAAGGCTCTTTCGCGTTGCCCGTCTGCAAGCAAGGCATGTCCAAGGAAGAACCGAGAAAAGGCCACGACATTGGCATCGGCTGAACGTTCAGCAGCCAGAAGGCCGCATCTCGCTGTGGCCACGGCCAAGTCAGTCCTAGAAGACGACAGATAGCAGAGCGACAAACGAGAATGGCCGACAATCTCCCATGTCAAAGCCATAGCATTGTCGTTATTCTGAGCACGCTGTACTCGCTCCTCAAGCTGTTTTGTGGCCAACTGTAAGAGAGTCGGGTCCGGAGAAAGCAGGTGAAGTTGATAATTGACCATGCCAATGTTGCCAATTGCGCGGCAAGCGGCCGCACTGTGATCGAGTTTCTTTGCTGTCTCGTATTGCTTCCGAAGAACATCTCGAGCACCGTGGAGATTGTCCATGTGTCGATAAACGACGCCCAACTCCCCATAAGCGTCGATCAGCTCATGAGACTCAGGGATGTTCTCAAGGCTTTGGATGCATAGCTTTCGAGCAATTTCATATCGGCCGAATCTCCTATTCGTAGCACCGAGTTGCATCTGTGCGAGTCCTGCATAAAGAGGAGCAGCTCGTAGCGTTGATGATGAAAATGCCAATGCAAGTGCTCGATCGAACCTCTCCAAGGCTTCTTCCCATGCACCCCGTGCAGCATTGACAGCTCCTTCAGCCATCAGGGCCTCCCAAGCTCTCATGTCGTCCACTGACTGCAGCAAGTGATCAACGTCCACACTCACGTGCGGATATCGATGATGGGTATACTCCCGGCCTTCTTTGGGACCAAGGACACCTGCGTCCAGTTCCCATCCGCGGGATGAGTCAAATAGGAAGAGGGTGGCGTGCAGCTTGCCGGTCGGAACCTCCGTTGTGTGAAATGATCCTGCCGTCATGGAATACGTCGAGTTCCGCCCATGAATCTCTTCCTTGTGTAGGGCGACCTTGACGAGTTCTCCCGTGCTGAAAAGAGTAGAAGACGTGCGTTGCGGCTGAGTTTCTCCGGCGACTTTGGTGAAGTTTTGCTTGATGGCGTACTTTGCATGAGTGGCTGCAGCATAATCATCGTTGATCGGCTCGATGTTGTAAGCCAAGTCTGTCGCTTCTCCCGCCAGAATCCAACTGCAGGCAGAAGCTTGATGTGAATGGATTCGGTATTCGCTAGGGCCACGCTTTCCATCTGGAAGCCAGAGATGAAGCCGGTACAGTTCATCGATCTGGTGGCCGTCTGTCAAGATACTGCACAGATGGACGGCGAGGAAGCCTTGGGCTCCGTAGATGCACTGGCCGTGGCAGACAGGGCTTGCTAAGCTGGTCCGGATTGTCTTCCAGACGAAATCAATGACATCGGATGGAATGTGCCCCGACTTCCACGTGTGGCTGTTGTGCCTGAGGAACAGAATCGCCAAGGTGAGGTTGATGGCGCTGGCTGGGCCGGAATCCGGTGCAAACTTTTTGGACGATCGCGAATACCATTCATGCAGGGAGAGGGACGGGATGGTGTCGGCATCCACCTCTTGGCCGATCCAGCTTGTTATGTGTCCAGTAACTTCTTGTGGGATGTCTTGAGCGCTAACAACTCCTTGGAATATCTTCAAGAACAGGCTGGGCGGGATCGCATGATGTTCGACGAAGAGCCACGATTCTCTGTGGCCCGAGACAGCTTGGACGCTATGATCAGCCGGCATTGGAGCGAGAAAACAAACTTACGGTCTGTGCAGTGCGGCGTCAGTAGGGATCATTCGGCCCATTGGAGAAACCGACAGGTCTGTCAGTTTTATCATCACGTCGCCGAGTGATCCATGTTGATAGCCTAATCCTGCATTGATACCCAACCCCGCCTCTTTGTGTTACCTACCTTACGGGATGCAGAACAACAGAAAAGGTCACCAGAGGTATCGAGGCTTAAGCGCATTTGATTACTATTTGTATCCAATGCGTAGACAAGCGGGGACATCTCACTGGACCCCCTCCTTTGCTAGTAAACCTTGCTAGCTGAGTTTGATGCTTGATCATGCATTGCAAACCTCCACTCTAGTACATACGACCATACCCAGTGGAGAACTCGGGATCCCGTCCGCTCTCCCATAGATAAGCCGCTGAGGGCTGGATTAGTAGTTGGGTCGGTGACGACCAGCGAATACCCGGTGTTGTATGTTTTTTGCCTCCTGTTTTTAGGATTCTTCCAGTGCCTGGTGGTTGCCTCCCTTTTTTTTTGGTTGACAAGGCACCACGCAGTTAAGTCCCAAGCGCACCGTGACGAACGTCGGCCTTGTCTGGCGCCGAGGTCTTCGGACGTCTACTTCGTATACCATCCACATAATTACGTCTCATCGATCGATCGTGCTTGGTATTGAGCCCCCTGCAGGACAGCATGTTCTTATTTCAAGCGATCATCTCCATGGTCGTGTTCTTCGAGCCGCGCCTTCTGGACAGGCGGTGAGCAGGGAGCCTGGACCATCATGTTTCTCCACAGATCTGTATAGTATCGGGGAAACGGCCAACATGCGTCCGTCTTCATCTTCAGCTCCGCTAGCCCCTGACTGGGCACCACTAGATCCGTGCTGGAGTCCATCAAAGGTAGGCGAACGTGTGGTCACAGGACAGAGCCTCCAGGTCTGACTTTGATGGCCACTTCTTGGAGACTGGCTGGCCAAGCTGAGAGGGACCCCTTACGCCATTAGCATCGGCACGGGAGATGCCCCTTGTCCATCGGCTGTTAACAGCTGAAGGCTTCAAGCTGGAGCGAGAGAAGATTCCTGAATGTAAATCCCAATTCAACGCCCTGTCGACGTCATGCCGGGAAGCTGTCAAGGCGCCGCCGTCACCATCTCCCAGCTTAGCACGCGCTCAAGCACCAGCACCCCCAGGAAGTCAGAGGGCGGGCCACCATTTGAATTCCAAGCGGACTGTTTAGTCCTGGGTGGCGAACTTAGCGAGGGGCAGAGAGTGGTTTCCCGTCCGTGTGCACCTGGGGGGAGTTCGTACCGGTAGATTTGTCCGACAGGGATCTCTCGGCATGCTGAGCACCCTCTTCGCCGGCCTTGGAATCTGAAGGCAGGTGAACCGTGATGGCGACTCCTCGGTCCCTTCGAGTTGGATTCAATTTGGATTTGGGTTTAGGTTTTGGCAGTTCAGTGGCTGGGATTGTAGCTCGATGCACCACGTCAATCGAGGCCAGGGCGGAGAAGAAAGTAAGGGTCTACGTTCCTTTATGGAAGCATACCCCTCACTGTATTGACCCTGCAATGCATGCCAAGTTGGTCACAGGATCTAATCAGACCGGTCGTTCCAGCTCGATTCCTCATCTCTTACACATCGTTCATTCATGACTCTCCTTGTCAGCCTGGGCCGTATCGAATACGACAGGCAGAAGCTAATTGAGCGGCCGGTGAAGCCGGGATAAGGTGGCTCAGACCAGGTCGAAGTAGCCTTAGCACGAGCTAGTAGGACAACCCGACAGGGGTGTGGGCACGGCAACCCGCCTACTCACATATTAATCGCCTATGCTTTAGGGAGGTGCAGGCACGAATTCTTGGTTACGGCGACGAAGGAGTAGGAGTCATAAGACTTCGGAAGCCTGGAAATTGCGTTGAGGCGTTGTTTGATTGGACTTGGCACCTGATGGTAGGGCTAGAATCGGAATTTCGGGGTAGTCAGCAGCTCGAATGTTAGGTACTCACACAAAGACCATAGCATCGCCAAAGTTGGATGTGTGTGGCGCCGGTGTGGAAAGCAGAGGCGGGTGTCAGTGGGCACTTGCTTCATGGTTCATGGTGAGTGAAAGTGTGCCTAAAACACCGCGTTCTAGTGTATTGGAGTGACATGGAAGGAGATAAGCAGAACCCAGTAGAGTTTGCTGTCATTAATTAAATTAGTCTTGATTCAGATTAGCGTAATTTTCCCTGTGATTTCAAATACCGTAGAGTCTGATACGCGTATTTTTATTCACGCTGGGCACAGAGGTCTGTCAAATTCATGTTGCCACCCGATCTCTGTGTCCAGCATCGAAGTAAATAAAAATGGTTGGTCCCCCGTTACTTTCGTCCAGGAGCTCTTCACCCAGTCTGCGAATCACATACCATCAACCATGCTTTTCATCACCTTGTCAGTCTTTGCTGTGGCTGCTGCCATCTCAGGGGCCTTGGCTTGCCCCCCTCCGAAACACTGCCCGCCGTTCCAAGGCAACTTCACCATTGAAGAATACCAACTGTACCCCGAGAATGCCGAGTTTGACACCAAATCGTGTCTCCTTTACATCTCGTAAGGCAACCTCCCGAGACGATTGAATCATTATGGGAATTGACCCAAGCAGCAACCTCTACACCGGCACCGTGTCGGCTTACGACCCGTACAAGAACGAGGTGGTAGAGGTCATCGAGTTCCCTGGCATCACTCGCACCCCCGAAGCCGGACTCTTCGTTGCCGGTCTTGATATCGATAAGCGGACCGGACTCATTTCCATCCTCGCAAATGCTGCAGCTGCCTTTATCCAGCAGCCAGCGGGCTCGAACATCTCTGGCTCGAACCTTGTCATGCTCTGGGACCCTAAGACCAAAAAGGAGCTTTACAGGGTCAACCTCACAGAAACCACACAGGGCCAGTATGGCGGTTTCGCGGATCTCGAGCAGGACCCCCACGGCAACGTCTACATCAACAGCATGTTCCCAGGAAGCATCCTGAAGCTGGACAGCTTCAACGGCAGAACTCCTCCCAAGGTGACGGAGTGGTTCCTTCGTCAGCCCAGGGACACCAGCATTGATGGCTTTGGAGGCATCGCCGCGAAGGATTGGACTCTGCTGACACACGACAACGGCAACGGACAACTCCTGAAATTCGACATGCGGTCGTCTTCGGGATCGCCCGTCGTTATCCCCGTATCTGGCAACCACACTTTCTTTGACTCCGATGCCCTTGCCTTGCCCGAGAAGTACAAGGGTACTGTTCTCCTGATCGCGGGTGGACCGGGAATCAGAGTGTTCAGGAGCAAGGACGGCAAGTGGAATACGGCCGAATACCTGGGAACTGTGGCTAAAGCTTCCTTCGGGCTGCCTCCAAACTACCTGGCAACGGCAGCGCTGCAGGTTGGAAATGGACTGAACATGGTCGTGCTGCCTACCGGAGACAACCCGATTCCTACGGAGGCAGGCACCAGGGCCTCGTTCCCCTTCTACGACATCACAGATCGTGTTGAGCAGCTTCTTGCGGTATGAGGCATTGGCACGAGAGCGCGGGAAAGCATCTATCAAATCAATTAGTTGCTTCATTTGCAATATGCGGGACTTTAATTGACTACCTGGGTTCTCAGCGTCTGCTTTGTGATTGATTAGTTTGAGGTGGTGCCCAAGCACTTACTTGCAAAAGCCTCAAGGATCTTCATCCGTCATGACGTGGCGCCCTGTCAACCCTTCGAGCTCTTGCTCTTATCAGATTGTCTGACTATTTGGCCTGATTCTGCTCTGCTGTTTCACCAGAGTTAGTATCTTTCCACACCTCAGTGGACCATGATCCTTTGCTCACGTTGGAAGAGATGGGCACCTTTTCGATCGACCAACAACGGTATTTCTGACCTTTGATGTCCCGTTGCATCAAATTGACACAGTCACCTCGAGCGCTGTAAACGTACATGCTCACGCGGCACTTGGACCCCATCTGACTGCACGTGTTCTCAGAGCCCCCTTGCCGCCGTGGGCATCTAAATCGGCATGCCATGATGCCTGGTGTTTATATTTTCAGCTGTCCCTATCGGACTGCATGGAGGAACTGTGCTCAGCGGACCGATCCCTTATGCCTCATCCCAACCCCTGCGATGAGTTTGTTGGCTTGTCGAGCGACCAGCGTTCGGCCGAGTGACGCTCTTTTTGGAATCCCGGGGAAAAGGTTTGCTCTCGTTGTATTTCCGTGTAATCATTGAACCGGAATACCCCTCCAATGATCGACAGCAGTTTTGTTCATCCGCCGCTGTGCCGTGTTGCCGTCATAATCTCCAAGCAGCGCGTCTGACTGGCTACTATCGACGAGGTTCAGGGACCGGGCGTTGGCCGGCTAAGACGACCCCAGAGTCCGATGACAGTCCGCTGCGGGGAAAGTTCGCGGGGGGCAGGGGTTCCCCACCAGACTGGATGCCCTGTCGGCAATGGACTCGGAGCAGAGGCTCTCTCCATGAAGCTTGACCCTCGCGGCATTTTCCAGTACCCCGGATCCATGGGAGAAAGCTTCCTCTCCAGTGCGGGGATGACACTCTGGGAACAGTTTCATCCACCAGATGGATGAACACTTCTCCTTAGGTTGCCATGGTACGGCGATGGCACCAGAGACTGTCCCCGCATCGCGCATGGGATGAACTACCCCGGAGTCGGACGATCCTCAGATGAAATAAATACTAGGCACCCCCCTTGGTGAATTCTGACAATATGAGTTGAGCGCGTGCCTCGATCCAATCTTTTCAGCCATGCGGTCGTCTTCCCTTCTCCTGGCTTGCGCGGCTGCCCTGACATCTGCCTCTCCATCTCTGGCACAGTCAGACACCATCGTCCACCTTGGCTCTGCCGGATCTTACAAGGGAGTCGTCCAGAACGATGGAGCGTATGTGTCTTCTGTCCCGAAACAAGCCCGGTGTTGCTGACAAAAGATAGAGTCGTTTCGTGGAAGGGCATCCCATATGCCCAGCCGCCTCTTGGCCGACTGCGATTCATGCCCCCAGAGCCCCTCGAGAAACGCGACTCATCCATCGTCGACGTGACCACTGATGCTTTGCGCTGCGTCCAGTTCAGCGGTGCTGACTACGGTGTCATCAACAACAATATTGTCGGCGTACGAGCCGGTCCTGGCGAGGAGGATTGCCTCAAGCTCTGGATTTGGAAGCCAGCCAATGCAACCGCCAAGGCCCGACTGCCAGTCATGGTGTACGTCCACGTGAGTACATCCAGGCTCTGATCACTCCCGGGTATCATACCCGCGTCTCCTTCCTACTGACATGGTCTCTCTGCTACAGGGAGGCGCCCTGCAATATAGCGCTGCGCCCAACAATGACTTCAGCGACTGGGTCGGCCAGAGCCAGGACTTCATCGCCGTCAACATCGGCTACCGTCTCGGCGCTCTCGGCTTCATGGCCCATCCCGACTTGCCCTCTGCCAATGCTGGTCTTCTCGACCACCGCATGGCTCTCAAGTGGGTGAAGAAGAACATTGCTGCCTTTGGCGGCGACTCAAGGGACATCACGCTCATGGGCCAGTCTGGAGGCGGCCTAGCCGTCGCGTCGCAGATGGTGCTGTATGACGGTGATACGCAAGGCCTCTTCCAAAAGACGATCCCCCGATCCATCCAGCGCTCTCCTACATTCCACATCAACGACCTCGTCGACCGTAACGCCAAGTTCTTTGAGCTGCTTAACTGCACTGCAGAGCAGACCCAGCTCTTGTGCTTCCAGAATGCGTCTGTGCCCGCCGTCGTCAACGCCTACAACAAGATCGGTGCCTATAAGCCAACAGATGGGTAAGTTTTCCATTGTAGCCAGAACTTTTCACACAGAGACCCGTTTCTGACTTGAGGGATAGAACGTTCAGTGGCCTCACGTTCGGTTCCTTTGCCGGCTTCCTGCCCACAATCGACGACGTGACTCTGACTGACACCATCACTCGGCTTTTCAAGAAGGGCAAAGTCGCCAACGTGAAGGTCCTCGTGGGCACGACCAATGATGAGGGCTCCAACCTCGTCAGTCGCAGCATCACAACCCTCGGGCCCGCGCAGAACGGCATCTGGAACCTAACCGCGTCTCAAATCGAGACATACCTCAAGTTTTACCCGATCAACGCAACCTTTGGCTCCTACAGCTCAGATAACTTCTTCCCCTCCGCATACAAAGCTGCCATCCAGGGTACAACGGGATTCGGAGAGGCAGGAATCACAGGCTCCGAGCGGCTGGTGGCACGATACATGGCCGACGCCATCGGACAGACCAAGGTGTGGTCGTTCCGGTTCAACGCGCCCGGCGTCGGCACAAACTACAACGGTACCGACTTCCCGCTGGGATTCTCCAGCCATTCTGCCGACAACTCCTACCTCCAGAACGCCACGGCCGTGATGAAGCCATTTGAGGCCGCCCTGGCCCGGGAGTGGAGGGCGTACGTTGGATCATTCATTCGTACCGGAAACCCGAACAAGCAGAAGCAGGCTCTGTCGCCCACATGGCCCAACTACGGTGCTCTCGGAGACTATGCCACGTCTCCTATTCGTCTCGTGCCTCAGTTTGCGTTTTCGAGTAATGCCAACTCGACGTATCCGACAAGCACCCAGGTTGAGGTGGCCGCAAAGGCGCAAACTGAGCGGATGGACTGGTGGACGTCGGACAAAGTCCTCGAATCTTCTCGACTGTAGCTACAAATACTGAATAAGATGCTCACGCATCGTTGCTAACCTGGGTTTATTCCATCATGTTCCAATAGATGTCTGGGCAAATTGCTAAGGACAAGGTGGTACTTGACTTTAAACCCGCCTCATTGCCCTCGAGTCCGGTGTTGTATGTGTTTGCGTCTCCAGCATCTCCCGCTATTTTTTTCTCTGATTTCAAGTGTCAATTTTTGACCGACTATCCGTCCCGCTGATCCGTGAGGCAAATGAATTACTATAATCTATATCTAACTAGACAACAATCTCGTCCCTCGGCAGCACCTGCACACCCACGCCACCCACAACTCGCTCGGAAGGACTCCTGCCGTCTTGTAGCACCTCAGCAGACAGTCTGGCAGCCTTGCCACCCCGCTCGAGCATCTCGCGCTGATAAGAGTCCATAGTAGATCTGATGGATTTAACATCCGTCTTATCCATCGCTTCAATGGCTCTGGCGAGCTTGAGGGCATCCTCCATAGCCTGGCAGCCGCCTTCGCCGCGGAAAGGAGGCATGGCATCTACACAGTCCCCAAGGTCAGTTTCCGACTTCCATTCTGGATAACAGCTCCTCAGTAGATGAGTACTTACGCGCAGCATCGCCAAGAATCGTCACCCGGCCGGCGGGCAGTTCATCGATCAAGCACACATGAAAGTGCAGCCCCGGCACCAAGACCATATGCTCGGGCGTCATGTCCACGACTTTTCGGTATTCAGGCTTCAGACCCTCAATCACCTCTTTGGTGTGGGCGAGCAGATCCGCCTGCTTGCCAGTGTAAGCCCAGTGATCGTCCCGATCGCCGTCCTCGCACGGCCAGATCAGGTCCCAGTAGTAGCTGCCTGTCTTGCCGTCGTCGGAGACACTGTCGAGCCCGATGAAGAGCATGTATTCCACGTCATTGCGATTGAAGAATACAATGTAGGATGAGTGGCCAAGGGAGAGCTGCTCGGCAAAGTCGGCGCCGGAGAGCTGGGTCATGCCGTTGATCGTGGCTGACTTGTGGACGCGCATTGGGTCGCTTTGCTTGCCGCCAAAGATGTGGCGGCGCGCTGCGAAGAGGAGAGCCATCAGATCAGCATGAAGTCAAGGACTTCGTCTTGTTTTCCCATGAAAAGAGACGAAATATGTGCAAGGATGGAAGAATTGACTCACTTGCACTGTGCACACCATCAGCACCAACCACAACATCACCAGTAGCGGAGGTGCCGTCGGCAAAGTGCACCACCGCGCCGTCCTCCCTTTCCTCAAACCGCTCGGCTTTCTTGCCGTAATGCACATCGATGTGCTTGGAAAGCCAATTGCGCAATACGTCCCGCTTGGCGCGCACAAACTTGCCAGTGCCGTCGTCACGGTTACCGTACTTGCGATCGTCGCCCTCTCTGTACATCGCGATCTCAGCCGGCAGGGTCAACGGGCGCAGGTGGTTGACCTGCTCAAAGCCTGAAAGGTCTTCGGGCATGGAGGCGTGGAAGTCGCCAAGCATGCTTTTCGGTGTCGGGTTAGAGATGGTCCAGCCGGAGGATGTACCTAGGTAGACATAGGGATTAAGACTCACGTGTGAAGGGCAATGGCCCAGCCCTGCGGGCGCGCATTGGGATCAGAGTCCCGCTCAAAGACCTCGAACGATATTCCCTTCTTACGCAATGACTGAGCGAGGGTCAGACCACCGAGGCCGGCGCCCAGGATGAGGACGTGTGGCGTCTTGGTTGTGTCGCTGCCCATAGTGATATTCAGCGATCAATAGTCGATTAGAGTGTATAGAAATTGTTTTTCGTGTGCTAGTAGGTGAAAATCTCTGGTTTCTGAAGAAGAACGTGTGTACCGATCTGTTTCGGTATCACTTCCTCGCGATGTGAGGTGGTCGTGATATAGACCCCTGACGTGGTTGAGATGGTGATGTCTTGACGTCATCGAAGACATCTAGTGCTTACCGCGGGTCGAAAAACGGTGGACCACAAGAACGTGTAACGGCGAGTGCGACCAGTACTGGCTTGACTTGGCACTGTTTTCACCGGTTCTTCTAGTTCATACGCATCATAGAACCATCGTTGGAAGTATGATTGTGGAGTTTACGGCTCTACCAGTAATTTCTGCAAGTTAGGCCCGGCCCGTGGCACGGGGATTAGCGTACTTAGGCCCGACCGAGAGCTTGGAGGCCTTCTGAAGGCCCCCCCCCCCCCCGGGAGGTTGGGCCAGGGTTCATTGGGGGATTTTAGCCGATCAGCATCTATCTCAGGCCTTTGTCTCAATCTATGTTTTTATTTTGGAAACATGGCTATCATTTTGACCTTCCAGCTTTCCCGGTCGCCTGTTTCTTGTCGTATTCATGGATGACTTTTGCGTCTCTGCTGCTGTGCCGCTCTGCACTGGCCCGGAGCAGACGCTCCGAGAATATAAGAGGGGTACAACCATCGCCTCGACGAGTCCAGTTACTCTCCCTCAACACCGTCACTATCATCCCACTTCTAGAGCCAGCGCCATGTCGACATTCCATGTGTTCTCCAACCTACCAAGGGAGCTGCGCCTTCTGATATGGAAGTATTCCATGCAGCCTCGCATCGTGGATATCATGTCGTGGCAGGACACTTCTATCTGCGGTGACTACCTCGGAAGCCGTTGTTGTCCAAGTCGAATCCGCTGCAACGCGTTCGACCGCACCAACCACGTGTACTCCCGCACCCCTACACCCACAATCCTCTATATTTGCAGAGAATCCCGCCAGGTCGGTGAGAGGCACTACCGCAAGAACTTTCTGTGTCACGGTTCACGCCATCCAAAGCCCTCATGCCTGCCTAGCGACTTTATCTGGGTGAATTTCGACATCGACACTTTCGATTTACGATTGCACGAGATCACCGACCTACATCCCCCGGGTCAAGAACACCACCTGATTCAGAGGATTCAGGTGACTTGCCATCGCCGGCATATGGACTGGTTTTTGTTTGTCAGACCTAGGTTGGGACACTTCGGCGGACTGAAAAGCGTTGACTTCATTTGGGACGACGATCTAAACATTGGTGCTTGGTACACCTTGCTTGCGAGCCCTGAAGAGGCGGACAAGTGGGGGTGTGACCCTGCCATCGTCAGGGTGATTAGCAAACACACGGGGGAGGTGTTGGACTACGAGAGGGATAAGGAGCTGGTTGCTTTCGATGTCGAGACGCATAATTGCCCGGACAGTTGCGTCCACGTTGGACCGCACAACTGGGATTGGGCGACCAACGATGGCAGTTGGTACACGAAATTATTTGGAGATCTTTGAAGGACTAGATTATCTGTGGCGAGCGTGCTCAGAGGTGTTGGGCTGGAGGTAAGATGGCCGGGACAGCTTGTCAGCGGGCACCCCATTGGCGTCATGTCAATATGGTTTTGGGGAACTAGGTACGTATCAACAAAGGAGCGAGTTGAAGAGGCTCCATGTATTTTCTGCTCTCTATCGAGATAAAAACAACTTGTGGCCTTTTGCTTGGTGATCACACTGTATGTTCAACCTTGATCAGGCATCCGGCTACCTAGGTCTTGAAACCAACATAGAATTGTTCACTCCCGCCACCCAATGCCGATCCACCTGTAAACTGAGGATTTCTCCTTCAGAGCATTCGCGCATTCCAGAAGAACATCCGCATTGGCCTTGACATAGGCATCCGTCAGAAGTAGAAACTTGTCGAGGGCCACGGTATCGTCAAGGGAGCCAGGATTCTGAAAATCATCCTTGCCCTCCACTTTTGTGGCAACGTTGAGACGCCAGTACTTGCGGGCACCGGGAAGCGGGGCGTAGGCATCGAAGATGGCCTGGAACAGGATGTTGACGATCTCCGTACTGGTCGCAATGCTGCTGAGTTCCTTTTCGGAGGAGTTGGCAGTGATGACAGAGCCAACGAGGCCGAACTTTGACAGGGCCTGGTTGGCAGGCATGCCAGTGCCGATGCTTAGGAAGCAGCTGGTGTCGCGTTTGGGGCCAAAGTTGCCGAGGACCTCTGTCCAGAGCCTTTGCCGGCAGTGTTGTCAGCTTGGATCTCGGTCATGGGAGATTTGGGGGGCGTGCTCACCATCCAAGAGGGTTGTTGGCCTGCATGCCGCCGTCGATGAGGTACCCCTTCTTGCAGAAGAAAGCTGCCCGAGACGCGACGGCCTTGCTCTGGTTTCGCAGGGAGCTTAATTCCCGGGGCCACTACGCTGTATAGTAGCAGTCCCCCAACACCCCGTGCGAGGTTGCGGCGCGAATGCATCCTCTTTCCTGGGGCCGAGCGAAAGGCGGTTGTCCGTCGTCGCAAAGCTTGCCTCGTGAGGTGAAGCTGGCTGCCTACGCCCAGACATATCTACTGTCCCAGCTACTGATGTCGGTCGAGGACGGACGACTCGAGTGTAGACTTTTCTTGGCCATCAGAGTTATCTCTCAGGACCATGATCACTCCACAAGCACTGGCTCATGTTAGCTTATGCAAGTACTAGACAAGAGGTGGCTGGGATGCCTCACCAGAAGATTGTAGAGACCCTGCATGATGAGCGTCCGTGGCCCGTCACCGCTATCCCACGTCTTAACCTATCAGGTGCCTTTCAAGATTTTCCCAGTCTCTTCCTAAGTTCCTTTTCCTTCTGTTTAAGCTCTAGCTCTAGCCTCTCGATACTATACTTTAAGCCCTCTTTTCTAATACACAGAGTACATACCCTCAGCCCGTACTCGCCATTAGTACGTATTTAGCCTTTAGTACTATATATACTCGTCGCAGGCCTACCCCCAGCCTGAAAATTATTAATATCACGGGCCGCTATTTAGCCTATAAGTAACTCGCTTCGAGCTTTAAGGGTCTTAATCCGTTACTCCTAATAGTCCACCTGGGTTTCGGCGTAATCTAAGAGGAGAGAGATATATAGACTAATCTTATTGCGGAGAGATACTTCGGCGGCCGTAAGCGACGGCTAGGGGATCAGCTTGAAGTATCGTTTCGTACAAAGTATTATTAAGAGACACGGAAGGTCGGTCGTAGCGCGCTCCAGCGTTTACACCGACGATCTAAGGTAGGAGAAGGAAACCGAGAGCGACACGACGTAAAGAGCTAGCTATTTGGGCCCCTCGTGTTAACAGCAGAGCTATTCGTCGTGGTTGTTATGGTTCGGTTCAGTGTGTTGATTCGCGCCGAGTGTCACGCGCTCCGCAGGTCGAGGCCAATGGCAAAAGGCGGGGCACCCCCTCACAAGGTACCTAGGCAAGCTAGGTAGTCAGCCCAAGAACCTTGAAGGGTCGTGGTTGCATTAAAATCACAGTATAATCTGTTAGGCTCCAATTTGGCCAAGAACACGATCTCATGCGACAAGCATGGTTCAATGTTTCCTAGGAGATATACTACGTGAAAAGACGTAATCACTCCAGTGTCGACAACCTTCGACTCCAGGAGTCCTAGCCGCTACATTCAATGCCTCCCCCCAAGACCCCCTTGCCCGACGAGAACCCCGCCTTCCCCGCCTCGACAGCAATCGCGATCTGGACGTCCAACTCGACCACAACCTCGATGCTATCCTCGACGACGACTTTCCTAACCCGGGGTGACAATCGCATCCTTGTGTCCAATGGGCTTGGCACTCCGCTGCCAGGTAATCTTGGCCCCCGTGAGAGACTCCATGACCGGCGGCTGGACACCCACTTCTTTGGGATCCTCTCCAATGTAGTTCAGGGGGAACCCGATATCAAAGGTGACGACACTCTCGAGATACTTGATCTCCCGGTCGGTAAGGTGGATCGACAGGGCCGCGATGTTATCGTGCAGATGTTCCACCTTGCGGCCGCCGATCACGGGGAAGACGTTCCTGGTTTTCTGCATTGCATAGGCCAGAGCTATCTGTTGAATGCTCTCTGTGCCGTGCGCCGCTGCAACCTTCTCGAGCGCTTCACTGACCTTTCGCGCCTCCTTGCTCTGCTCCGCACTACCGCGGCCGCCATCGTCGGCCTGCTTGCGTGCCTCGAGCTGCTTCTTTGTCTGGAAGGAGCCTGAGCCCAGCACGCCCCACGGACACAGGGCCATACCGTATTGGCGGACCATAGGAATGATATCCCGCTCAAAATCCCTCTGCATCAAGCTCCAGCGCCCCTGGTACACGGAAAACTGCGTCTTACCGCGTGCCTTGGCGTACTCGTTGGCGGCGGACACAACCCAGGCTGGTGTGTCGGACGCGCCAAGATAGAGCACCTTGCCCTTCTGGACCATGATGTGGAGGGAATCCATCAGCTCCTCGATGGACGTGGTCCAGTCCCACCAGTGGACGTACAAGAGGTCGATATAGCTGGTATGTAGCTTCTTGAGCGACGCCTCCACCGAAAGGAAGAGGGACTTCTTATGGTTTCCACCGTAGGTAACCGCCTTGCCCATGCCGATGGAGTACGCGCAGAAGGCGTTAGTGAACTTGGTGGCGAGGAAGATTGTGTCCCGTTCTCCACGTGAGGCGAGCCAGTTGCCGATGAACGTCTCGGACTGCTCCCTCTGGTACCCGTTGGCCGTGTCGATAAAGTTGCCACCGGCCGCGACGTAAGCGTCAAGCAGCTTGAAGGTGTTTTGTTCGTCGAGAGGGCCCAGCAGGTCTGCGAGCGCGGTCCCGAATGAGGCACCTCCTAACACGAGAGGGGACACACGAACGCCGGCTGTGCTTGATAGGACACGGTAGCGACCCAGCTCGGTGGGAGGGCTGGGAGGTAAAGGGAATGTCATTTCGACGACTGAGGGATTGGTTTGCGTTGAAGAAGGCGTTATGTGAGAGCAGAAGTTGTTGGTAGGCTGTCTCTTTGAGATGTAGTGGCGCAGGTTGAGCTTGAAGTTTGCTTGGAGGGACGAGCTCGAGGCCTTTATATTCCTATTCCTGGTGGAGGATTTGATGCTCTCGGCCTATGATATTGGTATGGCAGTGACATCTGCGGAAATACAAGGAGATAACGGGAAGGAAGACGCCAACATGATGGGCCATCTGTCTGTGTTGGGCGTTCAGCCAGCTGTCATAGATATGGGTTACGACGACATTTTCGGCTCAATACGAATGTAGGGCCTGCATCTGCCGGAACACTAGCCCGATCAAGACATCGTGGAAGATCGGTCAACGTACCAATGTATCTCTGCAGCCAGCACCTATGACACTTATCACGGGAAGCTTCTTCGCATGGTTCCGAGTCTGAGCCCACCCTGAAGGTTGTGGCACCAGATGTGTGATGCAACCAGGGGTAAGCGTATACTTCCGCTATCTCCGCTAAAACCATAGAATTTATTCTCGTAAATCAGGCAACTCACAAGCAATGAATCCTTCGAGACATCCAGTGGCTCGCCATCCGTGACTCTTGGATGACTGGGGTGGGGGACTTGACCTCCGAGCCGGATCGGCGGTCAAGTGGGACAGTGTCTCCGGAAGGCTAGCCTCTTTCGGTTGCGGTGTGCTAGAGTAAAAATTGTGAGAATTGCAGAGGCTTCTGGGAATTGGAGGTACAGGTACCTAGACTTTTCAAGTGCCAAGGGCAGAGGCAGCTGACTGGGCTCTCGAGCAATATCGGTCAAGTCGCAAAAGCATAACTACCAACCATTGCGACGACACGCCAGTACTCTGCGTTTGGCTCCCGGTGGATCAGGTTCAAGGTGTCTTGCGCCGCCTTAATCCCGCCGGACGATGCCATATGCTCCAAAACCCGTCGGATCCAGCACTTCATCTCCACGCCTCCGCACACCTGGTGAACGAGATGAAGCGGTGCAAGCAACGTGCAATACTGCAGTTGTCTAAGCAGGGAAAGAACCGTGCCGCCTCCATGAGACGCGTCAGGCAACACGAGCGCGGCCACCGTGGCACATATGTCTCGCGCAAGGTCGCTTGTCGTCGCCGCTGAGGATGCCGGGTCGTCTAGGCGGCCGGACGAGGAAATAATGCGGCGGAGGATGAGTCGCATGCACCGCACGCCAGTGGTGAACTGTCTTATCCGGTGATTTGGGAAAACCTCAAAATACTCGCCGAAAGCCAGAGAGCTGAGGGAGGTAGGGGGATATGTCCGTTGCGGCCGCCACGATGGAGGAAACTTGTCGAACAACGCCAAGAATGACTTGTCGAGTTCTTCTGCCTGTTCCAAATGTCGAGGCAAACAGTGGCTCCCACGGCTGTGCAGTTCGGCTTGCAGATCGATGAGATTCGCGAGAATCTTGTTGGATGCCCACTTGATATCGGATGACATGGCCGAATCGAGGAGGTTTCGGAGACAAGACAGTGCTTCCGGCACCATAGTTGCTGTCGCGCCGCAGCTCACCGTCAAGGCGCCCATGACGCGAGTGGCAAGGCCTCGCCCAACAGTGGTTTGAGCAAAGTTGCCTCCCAGATGTTGAATGAGTGAAATGCCGCCGCGTGTATGCGCAGTCCAGGCATGGGATCCCCGCGGCGCTTGGGTCATCATCTTCTCGTACTGGTCGAGCAGGAGCATAGACTCCAAGACGGCCGAAGGATCAGCGGTCTCCGGGAACACCAGATCTCGACGTAGGCTTCCCACGGCCGAGCCGTACTTCACTCGAGCCATGGTCAGATACTTTGGCCGGTCGTCCAAAGGCATAGTGGTGGCGAGGAAAGCCAGACTTGTGGCATCGATGCTTGCGACTAGGGTTGCAGACGACGGTAATTCGATGTAGTAGGGAAGAATCCCACTGAATCCAAGTGAGAATCCGGAGACGTACACCGTGAAGAATGTATATCGGGCCCGAGCCACCCAGTCAAGTTGCAGTGACGCTGGCTGAGCCTTGTGGCCAACAGCACACCGCGCCAACACCTGTCGCCCGGCGGTGCATGTCTCGTCGCGAAAGGAGAGGTCTCGAGGGTTTCGATAGCCGCGACAAGTGATGCCCGCCCTGGAGCACTGCCCACAACCCTGGGGGTTCAAGTCGCACTGCAAATCGAGTTCACCCGTGTCAGCCGGGGTCTTTGGCGCAAGCAGGACCGTCGGACGGGAAACCCACCCGTAGCTTTCGCATCCTGCAAGGCAAGCAGTCTTTGGATGGACGACCTCGGTTCACCATTGTTGATAATATTGAACAGGACGATGGTGACGAAAAGACAAGATGGAAGCTTTATGAACGGTGGTCGTTGAAAAGTCGGACCCGGAGTTAGGGGTTAAGCCCGTGAACGATCATCTTGACCTTGCCGCCGTCGCTCTCTGCGTACTTGTACCTAGGTGATACAATTGCGCCTGGCTCTCAAATGGACTTTGAAAGTTCGCATCACCTTTTGCTGAGGGAGATCGGGTTTCAATGCTTCCTGTCATCTGTGGGACTGGCTTGAGTCGCCGCCTACCGTGCCCCAAGAAGAACGACCAGCCTGTCACTCGTCCAGGCGTCCTCGACATCGAACCGAACGAAGCTATGTCTTCTTCTGCCTTCCAAAATCAACAGCCGCGCCTGGCGTGATTGCCCTTTGAGGACTGGCAATTGCCCGGACCTCAGGCTCTGACTCGGGAAGCCATCTCAGTCTTTCACGTAGCTGATCTGCAGAAATCAGGGACTGGTTGGTGCTTGGACATACGCAGCATGATCGCTTCGTCGGGCCCCTCTGCGTCATGCCCGATCCACCTGGTACCCAGGCAACCGCACTCAATTCAGACAGAATCCAAGCTCTGGACACGTGCTTCACCTGATTGATGCTGGCCGGCAATGCCTCCCGCCCGGTCCAGGTTCCCCCGAACCCGCCCGTCGCTCGTGGTGGTCCGGGCAGCGGACAGAGGGCCAGGGTCGACCTGCCGCACGCACAGTTTCAGCGTTCCCAGTCTGATGGGAAGATGCGACGAAGGGGGCTTGGAAGGGATGGCAGAAAACCTCGGATGAACTCGGGCCTCCCATCCTCAACGTCCTGCTCGAATGTGGCGACTTGCTGGGCAAAAGAGAATTTGGTCGAGGACGCAGTTGTAGCGAGAACATGGCGAGTATTTCCGCCCTACAGCTTTGTTGCTGCTCGGTACTTCCACGAGTGCCCCTCCTCCGTAGTGGGCAAACCAGATCTCCCCGAGGATTAGGGACGGCGCAGAACGATCAAATTTTAGCTCGGGCCGGTGGATGGCCAGCACATCCCTGGTCGGGCATAGCTTCATCACCACGTCCGAGTGGCTCGCCGACACGCCTGAGTGTGCACGTACCAAGTACCTTGCCTTCATCCATGTCGACCGCGACTTCACCGGCAACCTGCAGCTGTTCAAGTTCATTGACACCCCCCAGTCGGGTCAGCAGCTTGGCCTGGGTGTTGTCGGCTACCCGGGCAACAAGTACCTCAAGGACGAAGAGGGTTTCAGCAACGAGGCCGGCGCCCAGATGTACGAGGACTTCCAGTACACCGACTATGACATCGTCACCAGCGCCCGACACATGATCAAGTACAAAGTGTCGACCTTCGGAGGTGAGAAGATTCTTCGTGATTAGCACCAGGCCAAATACTTGCAGCTCCCTCAGGCCAGTCCGGCGCGCCCATCATCCGTCGCGGCAACAGCATTGTGGCCATCGGCGCACACTGCTACGGCGGCGGCGGCTCCGAGGCCAACTCGGGCAACTCGATCGGTGGCAAGTACGGCAACGTGTACGCCAACTACATTGCGCTCTTCGCTCGCAATTTGAAGACCGAGGACGGCCGCGCCACCATTGTGTCACTCACCGAGCCGGCCCCCGTCAACGGCCAGACTGACATCAACAACAGTGGCTTGAGCAACGGCGGCTCCAAAAATGCTCGCCCTGTTCAGCAGCTGCCCGCTGGACTCTCGAAGCCGGTGGTCTCTAGCGGAGACACGGAGGGTTTCCTCGACATCCTCGAGGCCGTCGGCAGCGCCGCGTCGGTGGCATTGCCCATCGCTGGGTCCATCTTCGGCGGGCTCATCGGCGGCGGCATCGGCACTGTAGCTGGCACCTTGCTGGGATACGTCTCCGGTCCCGAGAGTGCTCTTGATAGTGGTGCCACTTCGACTGAGAGCTTCGCCATGGAGAGGGTTGCCCCTGGCGCCGCCGAGCGTGCGGTCCTCGCCGAGGCGGGTCTACAGGCCATTGTCTCGCTCGACCACAACACCGTGTCTGAGAAGCTCCTCCGGGACATTCAGGAAAACTTCAACCGCTCGGTGCCAAGGCTGGACAACCTGGTCATCTGCTTCAAGCCGGTTCTCACGCAGCACGCCCTCAACATCACTGTGCAGGGCATGAACCGCACCGCCGGGCTCAGCCAGAACACCGCCGAGTCGGGTGGCTTTGGCGACCGCGCTGACATCCGCGGCGACAATCTGCCCGAGTCTGCTTTCGCGGGCGAGGGCGGTGCCTTGCTCGAAGCGCTTCTCACGCCTACGCTGCCCGTCGCTGGCGAAGAGGGTTGGATCTCTAGCCTGGGGTCCATCATCTCCGCCGGCGCTCGCTGGGCAGTTCCCATCGCTGGCAACCTTGCGAAGGAGTACGCCCCTGGCATCATCAATGGCCTCGTGGGCAAGCTCACGGGAGGCTCCGAGAGCACTGAGATCCCCCCCTCTGGCCTGCTGAGCGATGAAGCCACGCGCTTTCTTTTCAAGCGTGCTCTGCTGGCCGACGCCTCGCTCACGGCCCTGCAGCGCCTTGACAAGAAGGAGCTCAACCAGCTGCGCCTCCGAGAGGACATTGCTCAGGAGCATGCGCAGCGCGTCCAGGAGGGCGCATGGGGAGACTTCTTCAAGGGCGCCGTCCAGACCATCGCACCGATTGCCCTCGATGCCGGCAAGCAGGCCGTCGCCTCGATCGCTCCCAAGATCATTAACGGTGTTCTCAACAAGGTCGACCTCGGCGGTCGCTCCGAGACCGCTGCCTCCACCATCAACGGCAGTCGCAACGGCGAGCTCAACGGCACCCTGCGACCGCGCCGCTCCGTCCTCGACATGTTCAACACCGCCAACGCCGGGTCCGCAACCAAGGTAAGCAGCCCCCTCGCATACTTTGAGGCGCCCGCCCTTCCCTTGGCGTCTTCCTCTCTGCAGGCCACACTCGAGGCGCGCCGCGCCGAGTGGCAGCCTCTGTCTGAGCGTCGCCGCTCACTTGACGACAACGATGACCTGCCCGTCGAGTACCCTGCACCGCCGGCGGGAATTTGACGCCCGTCTCCGTGGGCAATAAATGGCTAATGTAAGTTGCAACAGGTCCTAGCTTGATTGTCGACATCGTTCTGATGGAGAAGGAAAGCTGTTTGTTCCGGCCCGAAATTGCCAGTTTGACATTGTCTCCTATTTCGTTGTCCAACTCGATACACTCTTTTCAAGATGGCTACTGTTGTATTTTCTTCTGGATCGAATTACATGTATCTCAAAAAAAGCAGTTCATCGGCACATGTAACAAAGCCTTTGAAATAAACGAGTCGCTCTGTCTTCCGTCCATGCTGGTTTGGCAATGTTCCTATGTCAGCGTTCCGCAAAGCGCCTAAACAGCTCCCTCGGCTGTTATTTCAGGGATGCCTGGGATCCTTTTCCAAACACTTAATTACGTTGGTGGTGCAGAAGATAGGCAGCAACAATCCTGCTGACAGAGGCAGCATCCATGCATGCATGACTTGAGTGGCTGGATAACGTTTATCTATTTGCCTGGGTCAGGTACATAAAGACTCCTCATGACGACCCGACCCCGCAATCCCTCATGCTTGTCTTTGTACATGCCCACCTATTCTTCCACAGTGATCAGGCAGAGAAGATGACCAGCCCAGCCTCCGAGATCAAAACAATCGCGACCCATGTACTCCATGGCAACCAACCAGTCTCGCAAGAGACATTTGCGCTCGGCCCTTTGACCAGCCCGGAAACTTGACTTCCCCTATCAGCACAATCTGGATCTACGAGTCCTCGACCACGGCCAACTTGATCCCGGTCGACCGGCTGCGTGAGGCCATATATCGCCTCTTGGACTACTATCCCCACCTTGGTGGACGACTTGCCATCGACAGTGACACCGGAACCCGGACGATCGACCGGTTCGGCGCCGGTATGCACCTCATCGAGGCATCATGCGACGCGTCTTTTCGATCTTTCGCCGGCGTGACATCGGACCCCGAACAAGGCTGGAATGTATACGACTTTCCGGGACTCGGGCAGCCCTTCCTACCCGCATGGGACATGTCTCCTGAAGCAGTCCAAGGGGACCCAATCTTCAAGATCCAACGGACACGATTCGCCTGTTCTGCGGTGTCCATTGGCGTCAGGGTGTCGCATGTGGTCACAGCAGCAGGCGGCTATCTGCGCTTATATCAGGATCTGGCGGAGATCTATCGCGGCATCAGCGCGGGCAACGCTGCAGATTCGATCGAGCTGTCAGTGCCACCGCACCTAGAGCCTTTTATGGTCAGCTTCATGGTCCACATGTCGGATGAGGAGAAGCTTTATGCGCTCAAGTTTTCGCCCACAAATTATTCTCTGCAAGAGGCTCCCGACAGAAGCGGGCCACGACAGTCTCAAGCTTCTCGGAGATCTTCAGCTTTCCCTGACCAAGACCCTAACCAACCGTTTGACCCTATAGAGGGGAGGACCATGCGGTTTTCGCCCGAACAGCTCGCCAAGCTGAAGTATCTGGCAACCGATCCGAATAACGCCCAATCTCGAGCTTCAACTTTCACAGCCCTGACAGCACACATCTGGCAGCGAACCCACCTGGCTCGGCTCGCGAACGCCAGGGCTCGCTCAGAGAACGCTGATGTCTACGAAACGTCAACATTCGGCACCAGCGTCGACTTTTGCAAGCACTTTGACCTGCCGGAGCGATCCTTTGGCAACACTATCATCACGCCTGTCATGGAACTGAGCTCGGTCGTGCTGGAGACCTCGCCGCTCTGGGACATCGCCAGTGCCATCAACGACATCGTCCGCCACGTCTCCGAGGATGAGACACGCAAGTTGGGCAAATGGATTGCGGCGCAACCCCATAAGGAGCAGATCAAATTCGACTTGAAAGTCACGCCCTACTCGTTCATCGCCACCAGCTGGCACAGGTTCCCCCTTTACTCCGGTGCCGAGCTCGATGTTGCTCCGATCTTCTCATCGCCGGCGTCCCGGGGTTTGTTTGACGGAATGGTGGTTATGGTGGAATCTCGTACCATGGACGGTGGTATTGACGCACTCGTCTCGGTGAAAAGGTCTACCTTTTCGGTGCTTCATACAGACAAGAGCTTCGTCGCGAACTGGGACTGACTGTGTAGAGGAGGTGAATCATATTTTCACGCAGGAGGTATCTCGAGAAGTTGAAATTTAAAGATCGAAGAGATTATACGCTTTTCTACAACAGATATCTACATAGCAACATTTAAGTTAAAACGATAACAATAATACACTAGGGCTAACAGCTAAGGTTAGACACAGGGATTACTACTCCCGTTATCTTATTAGCCGCCGGATCCTCCTTAACTTCCCTTCTTTAATACCTCTAATTTCTTAGAAGTATTAGTATACTATACTAACCCTTACTTATTTTATTAATATCTCATTCTTTTACTTTATACTAGTTTGGGCTATATATCCTAATAGTACTTATAAGTACCCCAAGACTCTAATAACTATTTATTATCGCCTTATAATAGCGATATCTGTTATTATTATATTATCTCTTATATTTCTGTCAAGTGGGCGCGTTCCAGGTCTTTGGGCCTTACTCCCTGTGTTATCTCGGCAGCTGGTAAATTCGGTTAATAGGTGAGACCACCGGCGACGGGTGGGATGTCTTTTCATTACCCCCCGCCTGACTAGCGAAACTTTAGATTAACTCGAACCTCCGACGGTTGATATTATCAGCCAGTACTAAGTTGACGATTCCTCGCCAAACGACTAGCACTTGGTCCCTGCATCTTTGTAATTTCTCATCACTGGGCTTGCGGGCGCATGTTGAGCGGAACGGCCATATCTCTACAGTTCGGGCTATCTTCGCTCGGATCACGACTCTGTTGGCGCCAATGGGCATATCTTTCTCCAGCACTCGCCAAAGACACCAGAAAACCCATGGAAGCCGATTACGAGGTTCGCTTGGCTTGCCAGTGATATTTTTGAAAGGTGCTGACACGACAGTCTGCCTGTCAAAGTCATCCTCTCGGCATGCCCGGAGATCAGACTGCAACTGAAGCCGTCGGCATGACTCGGCGAGTCGTGCATGACCCTGGACGAGTCAAGCTTACGGGGTGGTCTTGGCATCCCACTTGGCTAGCTTCGCAACATCGCCCAAATTGTCCATGTCGTCGCATGATCCTACCCCGAGCCCGACGGTCTCATGTTGCTTGAATGGACTTTAAGTGTATATAAAGAGGCTGGGAAGCTCTTCCAATGTTGCATTCCCTCCCGCTCCTCACCACCGCACCAAAACATCTTGCAACATTATCCACAACTCTTCTCGTCTCTCCACCACAGAAGCAACCATGCAGCTTTCGACACTCATCACCGCTTTCGCCTCGCTGGCAGCCGTCACGCCTGCTCTGGCCCAGTGTAACAACCGCGTCACCACATTCTCAATGGAGTGCGGCTCCGATAACTCATGCTCGACGAGGCTTCTTGCTCAAGGCGATCCACCTCTGAACCCTTGCCCCAACGCTCGCAGCATGGAGTGGAGAGTCGTCAGGAACATGTGCGGGTCATCTGGCATCTGCCAGTTCGGAGTACGGCCTCCTATAATTCATGAACCTGAATGTCTACTGACTTGTCTCGCTCGATTAGGCTTTTTGTTGTTGAATACAGCCCGCGACATGATGGCTTGCGATGGCGTTGACTGCCTGGAGATCCACCCCCGACCCAACTGATCGAAGCCCACCTCATTACTTGATATTCAAAGACGCAACGCCCGTTCCAGAGGGGAGTACTAAACGGGTCTGTTGAATTGCTACCCTAGATGTTGAATGATTACCCTAGATTTGAATGAAAATGCGTGCAACCACGCAAGAATGAAAAGTCTGTCTGAATATCTGATCCCGTAACTCAGTCCACCACCAGAAGGCCTGCCATCAAGCCTTGGGGTGAGTCGAGGGAGAAGTAGGGGTGTTGGCGATGGCTGCATTGTACATCTGGGATGACTGCTGGAGGCTGTCAAAGTACGACTTGTAGCTCGGCTTGACGGTATCGGTGAGCTTACCGCAGAGCGTCTGGCTCTGCTCCACCACGTCAACAATGTTCCAAATTTTCAGGAAAATGTCCACGACCGAAATAACGATGACGATGCCGGCAGCGAATTTTCCCATGGCGTCCATGGCGTCGAAAGCGTTCGGCTCCGTTTCCTCAATCTCCCAGGTGTCGCGGGTCTCCTCGGGGTCGAGGTTCTCGGCGGCCTCTCTGATGTTTTCCCTGGCAACGTTCAACTTTGAGACCATGACCCAAACCGAGAGAGCCTGGGCGAGCTTCATCAGAGTGACTGGCAGACCCAGGCCGCCGATGACCACCAGGCACTTCTGGGCATCAGCAGTGGTCTTGGCACTGAGGTTCAGCTCATCCAGGGCGGCGTAAACCTGGGAGATCTCGGAGGCGTTGAAGAGCTGTGTGGCCGAGTCGGTCCATGTCCTGAATCCAGCGATACCAAATGTCTGCTTGTCCGCGCTGTGACGTTGCACTTGGGCCATGAACTGCATGAGGTAGCCGCGGCACTCCTTTGTGTCGACGCCGACGGGCGCGTTCGCCACGATCAAGTCGTTGTTCGCCTTGTATTTCTGGATGTAGGCGTTGACCTGAGGGCTGATCTTGGCCGCGATGTCGTCATCGATGGTTCCGAACTTCTTGTTCAGGTCGGCTGCTTTGGAAGAGATGAGTTTTCCGTCAGCCCACGCGGCAGCCTCGAGTGCAAAGAAGGCACCAAGACGAAGCCGAAGGTCCAGATGGAAGCTATCGCGGCGGCGTCCGCGGCCATCTCGAGTGCGTCTTCGGCAATGTTAAGGTTTCGAACCTTGGTTGCTTCGCTGATAAGGTCGGCGAATTCGGACTCAACGGCGGCGTCCGCATTGAAGGTTCCAAGGTTGACGAACATCTCCTGCTCGGTAATCAACGAGGTGATCTCGGCGTCGGACGCTCCATCCCAAGTCATAATGTAGTTAAGGTAGGTTATCAGTACGGCACTCATTTTGGAGGCTGTTTTGTCGACGGCAAGAAGGGAACAAAGGGGATGTGGGGTGTCGGTGGTTGGTCTCTGTTGATGAGAACGATATTGGATAAGGATGTTGAAGAAGAGAGCGGGGGATTTGCCCTTTTTATTGACCATGTCTGAGAACTTGGTCAAGCTTGTGCTTGCCATATTGATGCAGATCCAAACCTTCGCATCGCGAGATCACCGCCTGCTGCTGTGGCAATCTATTGACTTCCATGCTGTTTCCGGCAACCTCGCTAAGTCTCGGTTGCGAGACCTGGAGTTCCAGAAGGGCTTCCCGCTCTCGGCAGGCACCATTGCAGACAACGTGGCGGCAGTCCACGTGCAGGCTGTCTTGACCAGAGCGGGGGAAGCCGTCTTCCATTCGCGTCTCGCCTGACCGTCCGCATGCCATGGCGGAAATGAACAAAGTCCCTTGCAAGAAACGCTTGCAACTTTTGTTGAGAGACATTTTCAGATCTCTGCATGACCCGATGCCCCATTTGTGGTCTGGCCAACATGGGCACAGCAAGCAGCACTCTGCAAAGCGCAAGGTCTCTGTTGACCCAATCGCAGCTAGGAAAGCGGGGGAGAAAAATGAAGAAGACAGGAGACAGGAGATTAGGACGGATCACAGAGCCTCATCTGTCATGATAGCAACATAGTCCACTAAGCGTCGTGATGTCTGTCGTAAATATGACCGACTCTCGTCAAGCTGGGAGGCTCCAGGAACGAGTCTTGGCATCTCCCAACAGAATTATTCACCACGAGTCCAGAGAGCATGTTTCCCAAACAACAAGCCTCATAGCTACGCATATTCAACTCGGAGGCTCGGTCTGAACCCTGAATCTATCATAACTCATCTGCGTTGATACTTAGTACTCAAGGGAGTCTCAAACATCGGCCACACTGTCTCGCAAAGACCCTTCAGCTCGCCACGTCGCGGCCATGCAGCAGAGGGCCCGAGCCCGGGCCGTTCCAGACGTGCAGTCCAGCCCGCCACCGAGGGGCCGGGCCGTTCCAGGGGCTACGGAGTGGCGCAGTCACTGCCTGATCGTGCCAGGTGCCGCTCAGAAGACGGACATGTCCTACGGCCAGCGCCCACGAATTCTGGCGTCTTCATTCTCTCCAAGTACCGTCACGGTGCGCCTGGTTCTTCGCCATGGCTCAAACTACGCGTCCCACCACTCGCAGCGACTTTGAAATCGCCATTATCTGCGCCCTTACTCTCGAAGCCGATGCTGTCGTCGCTCTCTTCGATCGCTACTGGGATGACGAGGAAGAGAGGGGTGATGACCCCCCCTACGACAAGGCTCTCGGCGACGCCAACGCCTATACCGCCGGTCGCATCGGTCGCCACAACGTCGTCGTCGCTCACCTGCCCCGCGATGGCAAGGTCCGCGCCGCCAATGCTGCCAGCTACTGCCGCATGAGCTGGCCAGCCATCAAGCTTGCTCTCGTTGTTGGCATCTGTGGCGCCGTGCCTTTCACTGCCGATGGCAAGGAAATCATTCTGGGCGACGTCATCATCAGCGAGGCCGTCGTGCAGTACGATCTAGGCAGGCAGAATGACGACGAGTTTGTCCGCAAAACAGACTTACTGGACTCCTTGCCCAGGCCCAGCGAGGAGATCCTGGGTTTCCTGGCAAAGTTGAAGACTTTCCGAGACAAGACACGGCTTGAGGCCAAGATGGAGGCTCACATGGCCCAGCTCAAGGAGAACCCCGGCCTGGAGGCAGACTATCCGGGTGTCAAGGAGGATACGCTGTTTGTCGCCAATCACGACCATCCCGACGGAAAAATCTGTGAGCATGCCAATTGCAAAGAAAAGCCCATCGAGCGGCGTCGCCTTGCAAATGTCGACCCAAAGTCAGTCATCCACTTTGGACGCATCGCCTCCGGGGACACGGTGATGAAATCGGCCGAGAAACGCGACTCCATCGCCAAGAAGGAGGAAGGCGTCATTGCATTCGAGATGGAGAGCGCCGGCGTGTGGGGTGTTTTCCCCTGTGTCGTGATCAAGGGGGTCTGCGACTATGCCGACAGCCACAAGCTGAAGAACTGGCAGCGCTACGCGGCGGCTACGGCTGCGTCCTGCACGAAGGCATTCTTGGAGCATTGGGTGCCTTCGGCGCACGCCGGCAGCAGCGTATCCGACGGGCGTCAGGACCAACAGGCGGGCGGGATTAGGAGCAAAGCAGCGTCACGTAAGTGCCGTCCGCCCGCCGAGAATACATCGTGGAACTGACGAAGTAGGGACGCCACAACGATATCTCCCACTTCTTGAGAACAGAAACTTTGTTGGACGTGCTGCCTTCATGGACGTGCTGAGGGCAAAGCTCTTCAGCGACGACAACCGAGCGCCCCATCGCTTCGCCATCATGGGGCTCGGCGGTGTCGGCAAGACCCAGGTCGCCAACAATATCGCAAACTGGACCGTACGAAACAAGCCGGACTGGCATGTCTTCTGGCTGCCTGCGCTCAGCATGGCCACTTTCGAGCAGGCGTGCCGGTACATTGCCCGGCTGTTGGGGCTCAAGGAGGCGGAGCAGACAGATGCGAAGGAGCTGTTAAGGTGCTACCTCGACTCGGATCGTTCAGGACCATGGCTCCTCATCATCGACAACGCCGACGACGAGGAAGTGGTTGAGGGCAACAAGGAAGGCGGCAAAAAAGGCATTCGCGACTTTCTTCCCCGCGCTGGCAAGGGTCGTATTTTGTTCACTACTCGAACTTCGCAAATCGCAACCCGCCTGGCCCAGCGCGAAGTGCTCATTCTCGAGGAGATGGACGCAGACGAGGCCAGGGACCTTCTGGTTCAGTCCCTTCGGGACGAGTCTCTGCTGACGGACGAAAAAGGTGTTACAGAACTCCTCGATATCCTGACGTACCTACCTCTGGCCATTTCCCAGGCCGCCGCGTATTTGAACGAAAACATGGCCACCGTGGCCGAGTACATCCGTCTTTTGCAGAACACCGAGCGCGACATGGTAGAGCTGCTAGAGACGGAGTTCTTGGACGACACGCGGTACCATGGGACGCACAACGCCGTGGCCCGGACGTGGGTCGTGTCCTTTGAGCAGATTCGAAAGAACCCAGACGCCTCCAAGCTGCTCGGATTCATCTCGCATGTTGAGCCCAAGGCGATATCGCGGTCCATGCTGCCTCCAGCTGGGTCCGAACAGAGGATGACGCGAGCGATCGGCATCCTCTGTGGCTATTTGTTCCTGAGCAGGCGGGAGGGCGAGCTGGTGTTCGACATGCATCGGCTGGTGCATGTGGCTTCCAGAGCGTGGGAATCGACGCAGACGGATGCGGCGCAGCGGCGACGAGAAGCACTTGGGCATCTCCAGATGATCTTCTCGACAGATGAGTGGGAGGAGCGCGAGAGATGGCAGCCCTTACTGCCACACGTTCTCAAGGCGATCGATACCGAGAAAACGGGCAGTGATGGTGGGCAAGAAGACAGGAACCTGGCTTACTGGGCCGGCAGGTGTCTATACTTTGAGGGTCAGACCCGAGAGGCAGTAAAGCTGCTGGAGCGAGTGGTGGAGGTCGATGAGGCGACACAGACCGAGATACACCCCAATCGGCTATCATCGCAGCATTATCTCGGAGTCGCTTACCGAGAGGACGGGAGGGAGCAAGATGCTATTAACATGCTGGAAAGGGTAGTAGCAATACGGGAGAAAACTCTACCCGAGACACACCCTGATCGGCTAGCTTCGCAGCATCAACTCGCAGGCGCTTACCGGGTGTACGGGCGGTCGCGAGATGCTATCGATCTGCTGGAGAAGGTAGTAGCGATAGAGGCGACAACTACACCCGAGACACACCCTGGTCGACTCGCGTCGCAGGGTCAACTCGCAGTCTTTTACTGGGCGGACGGACGGACGCAAGATGCTATTCACCTGCTGGAAAAGGTAGTAGCAGTACGGGAGATAACTCTGCCCGAGACACATCCTGATCGGCTGGCGTCGCAGCATGAACTTGCAGGCGCTTACAGGGCGGACGGGCGGACGCGAGATGCTATTCACCTGCTGGAGAAGGTGGTAGCGATCCGCGAGAAAGTACTAGCTGAGACATACCCTGATCGGCTGGCGTCGCAGAACGATCTTGCGCTCGCATATGACGAGGACGGACGGGTGCAAGATGCTATTCGCCTGCTGGAGGAGGTGGTAGCGATCTGCGAGATATCACAGCCCGAGACACACCGTCATCGGCTGGTGTCGCAGAAAAATCTGGCGGTCTTTTACTACAACCAAGGTCAGATCGAGAAGGCTGTCGAACTTCTTGGTTATGTAGTCTCCATCCATCGAAAGGTTCTGCGCGAAGGTCACCCTGGCCGAGTGGCTTCGGAGAGTCAGCTTGCCCTTTGGCAGGCTAGTAACGTCGAGGAGGGGCATGCTGCTGCCTGAACTTGACCTTTCTTATGTGAGCTCATTTGCTTTTAACTGCGCCTGGTACTACCCGCTGCTAGATTTGAGGTCAGAAACTCGAGATGGCCATGGTCTCCCTTTTAGATCGCTCCCGAAAAGCCCATTTCCTCGTCACTGACTAGATCTGGACCTTCATATGGCTGTCTACCCAATGGAAGATGGCTGGGATACCGCGGCATCTATTGGCGGGTAGAAATCCTGGTCCCGCTTGATGTTTTCGATGTTCTCCCCTGCGAGTGAGGACGTGGAGGTCGTTGAATGATGGGATCTACGCCAATGCCCAGGTCGACTGTCGATGCAACACCACAAGTTGGGATGTACAAATAGGAGCCTGCAGAGAAAGCTGGCGGGTAGGAGAAGGAGCGCCAATTAGGACCCTGGACAATCTTGGACGAGGCAACCTGCAATGTTTGACTGACGTCGCGTCGATTGTGCTCCGGCCAAGGTTACGTATAGCGCCACACTAGCCCGCACCGCCATCGTCCCTGCAGCGCTCAGCCACTGCTTCTCTACGTCATTGTCCAACAACACTGCCTAGCTTCGACGATGGCTTGGCCAACTTCGTGCTCCCTCCTTGCAGATCCCGATCAAGCAAATCCCCTATAATAGGCAGCCCTCCTCTCGGCGACGTTTCTGACCCTCCCTCTTCCGGAATCATCTTTAAGCTTAAATCACCAAGACTACCACCCCCACAAAGTAAGCTCCATCGTCCAAGAACATCACCACCTCGAAGACACCGTCTAACGCCGAGGCCTTAGCTCCTTCTACCAAACTCCCAAGCACAACCATGCCTTTCTTCTACTCCAAGCCCGTCGGAGGCCGTCGCTTCGGCACCAATATCACCGCCGACAGGCACGGTGTCCGCCGCGGACCCTGGCGCTTCCGCATCGGCCGCTTCAACTGCTTCCGATAGGGAAGACGCGTTCCCAGGCTGCGACGGAAGCACGAGGTCAGGGTGGCCTTGCATTAATGCGCTTGCGCACGCATGACGCGACTGTACAATGAGGAGGAAGTAATTTGGCAAATGGACGCCAGAAGACGAGACACGACAAACGATGAGACTGCGATCGCATGATGGTTTTTAGAGCATGGCGTTTGGCGGCACGACAGCAACACTGTCCCTACGGTACCTGGATTCGATATCAGAGCTGGACTCGTACATAGCTCAACATGACATGATACGTCACTTGCCTGCTCAGATCGTGTGTGACATCGTGCTTGTTGTTTCCGGGGCAGTGTGAGATGGTTGGGTACCCTCCGTCATCCAACGACTGTGTCATGCAGTGGAAGATCGTACCTCACGTTAGCGCTCGCCGATGATGTCGTAGAGCAAGATCCTGGCCACCCGTCATCTTAACCTAGACACGTCAGATCGGGCGATCCCTTCATCTCTCCTCCCCTCACATCCCTGGCAAACCACGTCATGTTGGGAATCCATCTATTCGCATGGCTGCATCATCTTCCAGGCCGGTACGCCGGGGGACAGCAATGGGCATTGGGGGGGTTGGGCCGGGGGTTTGTTCCAAGTGTGGGAAATGTCAAAACACCGCAATCGAATTTGATATCGACCATAACCACTCCGAGGGGGGCCCATAAGATCAAAAATCCCCATGTGCCATGCCGTGCCTGTTTGTGTGTCAAAAACCAGACCAGACCAGGACGCGCTTTTTATTCCGTCGTCGCTCGTATCCGTGGTTTTCCCTTTCCCCCGGTCCCCGCGGCGCCGACCACCACGCACGGGCGGGTTCTCTTCTTTCTTCCCCCGCCTCGAGGGGTGTGGCGCCGCTCCGCCGCCTAGTCGTAAACAACCAACCGCTCGCCGTGCATCGTCGTCTTCGGTGAGAGAGGCGTTTACACCTCGGTGGTGACGCGGGCCTTGGCGTTGGTGACCTTGACGCCGAGCTGCTTGGCGCGGGCGATGATGTCGATGCGCTTCCTGGAGGAGACGGCGTGGGCGATCCTGTGTGAGGGTTAGTCATCGGTGTGTCTAATGGTTGTCGGGGTTCTTGAAGCCTGCGGGGCGACGTACTCAGCGGCGAAGGTGCGGTTGTGCATGAGCAGGAGCTCGACGTCGTTGACGTTGTTGACCAGGAAGGCCTTGTGGCCGGAGGGCATCATGTACTTGGTCTTCTTGTTGGAACCGTAGCCGATCTGTAATATCGCGGGGCAATCAGCAAATCTTGCTCCCTCCCCCATCATCCTCGGCCCCGCGGGGGGTTTGAAAACTGTCGCAGAGATTTCGTCCCGCGGGCTGGGATCAGGTGTCGGTTGAACATACCGAGGGCATCGGGGCGGTGCCGCGGAAGCGCCTGCGGACACGGTTGTCGATACCCTTAGGCTTGCGCCATGACGGGTCGACGCGCATGAAGCGGTCAGACTGGTGACGCTTGAAGCGCTGCGTGCCTGTTCGAAGAAATCCGTCAACATCACTGTCCTCTGTCGCTCGTCGCGCCCTCCACTTCTCCAATTCGGTTCGTGTCGTCGGGAGTATCGCTGCGGGCGCCGCAGGTGTCGGGAGTCGAGTACGTACGCTTCTTGACGATGGGGACGTGCTTCTTGGCGGCAACCATCTTTGCGAGAGAAAAAATGTCAGCACGGGGGTGGTCGAGGAATCGAGTCGGCGTCGAGATTGGGCTTCGAATCGTACCTTGACGGTATTTTTCCCTGTGGTGGTTAGAAGTTACTGATCGGAGGGTCGGAGGGTCGTCACGGCTTCTCGGGGGTGCAGTGAGTTCGATGCGGTTCGTGTGGGCGAGTGAAAAATTTAGCCCTAGCGGGTTGTGGTCACGTGTAGTGAATTTTCGGACTGCGGCTGGGACTCGGAAGTGGGTGGCGACCCCACTGTGTTGCATCGGACCCACCCTTCGGTGGCCCCTCGGTGAGGTGCCAAGATCTACAATTCGGGGCGACCTTTCGTCTGTGGTTGATTGAGGGGATGTGTCGCTGGTCCGTCTGGCACGCCGCTGACTCTACGTTCCTCTCACATTTGCAAAAGAGCATATTCAAACGCGCATCACCGTCAACATCTCAAACTGTCTTCGGAAATCAGAACTTATTCATATGTGAATGCAAGTTGCCTTCATCGCCATCCTCCTGCTCGCGCCATCTATGTGCCCCGACCGGGCTGTCATTACAGTCATCAATCAACATGACCAGAGCGGCCCGCCCCAACGCCTCGCTCGTCTAGGTAGTGTTGCCGTGCCCGAGGATCCCTCACTGCTGTTGGCATTGAGGGCCACCCGCTCCGGCGTCATCCTCATCCTCCCAGTCACCGCCGCCTTCGCCGTCCTGACCACCCATCTGCAGAGAAGTTAGTCTTTTGCGCGCCCATGTCGTTCGTGCAGGGTCAAGCATACCTCTTCCAGATCCGCGTCCGACTCGTACTCAACATCGTCGACCTCGGCCGCCTCGATGGCCGGGGCCGGGGGCGGCAGCAGCTTGATCAGGGCCTCGTACTCCTTGTCGTCCGAGATCCAGTTGTTCTCCGGGAAGTCGACCCTGGTGATGAGGTACAGGTCTCCCTTGGCGTCGCCGCGCTTCAGGGGCATGCCCTCGCCGGGGACCTTGATGACATCGCCAGGGCGGATGATCTTGCCCCGCGGCCTGTCCATGTGAATGCCGCGGCCGTCCAGGTGGGTGAGGACCGTCCTGGAGAAGCCGGTGAGCGACTCGGCCAGGGTGATGGTCAGCTCGGCGGACAGGTCGTTGCCGATGCGGGTGAACACGTCGTGGGGCTCCTCGGCCAGCTCGAAGACTATGTCGCCCGGCTGCTGGTCGGGGAACTGGTCCGCCTCGCCCTCCAGAGTGATTCTGTCGCCGCTCTTGGATCCGCGCGGGATGTAGATCTCCAGGACCTTCTTCTCCGACGTGGTCCGCTTGCCCTTGCACTTCTTGCAGCGGTCCTTCTCCTTGTAGAAGTTGCCGGAGCCGCTGCAGCGGTCGCAGGGTACAGAAGCCCTCCGGACCAGGCCGGGTCCGATCTGCTGGAACGCCTCGACGGCACCGGCGCCGTGGCACTTCTCGCACTGTTGGGGCTTGATGTTGGCCTTGGCGCCGCTGCCCTTGCAGGTGCCGCAAACGATCTGCTTGTCGGCAGAGAACTTTACGGTCTTACCCTTGTAGAGCTCCTCCAGGGTCACCTTGTACTCCTGCTCCTCGTTCGGGCCACGGCGAGGCCTGTTCTGGCCAGGACCTCCGGGTCCGCCGGGGCCTCCCATGCCGAAGCCGAACATCTGCGCCAGGATGTCGTTCATATCGACCTCCGGACCGCCGCCGCGGGAGGGGTCGAACGCGGCCATGCCATGGGTATCGTAGAGGTGGCGCTTCTCCTCATCCTTGAGGATCTCGTAGGCTTGCGATACGGCCTTGAACTTGGCCTCGGACTCTTCGCGGATGGCTTCGGGGACCTTGTCGGGGTGGTGCTGGAGGGCGGCCTGGAAAGAAGAGTCTGGTCAGCCATGGTATGGCGAGCACAAGGGCCTGTCGCGGCGTGGTTCACATACCTTGCGGTAGGCCTTCTTGATCTGATCCTGCGAGGCAGTCTTATCGATGCCGAGGAGTTCTGGATAAGCGTCAGCAAGGATCCACTGGTCGCTGTTGCCGTGCTGGCTGGTCAGCAAGCAGGTGAAGACGAACCGTAGAGATCAGTGTCTTCCGAACCCGCGGACGGGTTGAATCCGTGGCCGTCCATGATGATGTGATGTGTGGTTTGGCAAGCCGTGAACGTCCAAACGGGGCGTCCTGCTTGTCGACGTAATAAGAAGGACTTGCTTGGGTCGCGAACCAGTGGAGCCTCCAGAAAATCTCTGGCAGTTTTGAACGTTGGCGGGGTTCCCCAGAGCTGGAGCCAAAAAGTCCAGGCGGTCGGTCGGTCGGATAACGATAAGCCTTAGGCGGGGTGTCCGCGTCGTCGCTTGGTCGCTTACTCCAGAAAGAACGGGAAGGAGCGACTTTTGGTTGCCTGCTCTTTGGACTTTGTTTCTGAGGTCGGAACACCTGGATTTAAAATAGTCGCGTCATGACACTCGGGCCTTCGAGATGTTGTGTTGGAACGCGGCCCTAGAAGTCCACGCAATTGTTTGAGGCAGCCTGGGTGCCTGCCTTGTCCAGGTCCCGTCTGCTGTACGGCAAGCTGAGTGACATGTGGATACCTGCCTTCAGAGCCGACAGGACTTGGGGGCTGCAAACAGAAACGTCCGTATTTTATTGAAAAGGCAGTCAAACACTCAGTTAGACGGAAGTCAATCTATCACATCAACCTCATACTGGAAGTGATCAAATTCCTGGTCCGTTGAGGGACATCGAGCACCAAGCTCGGGAGGCACGAGGAAAGTGAGCAGGGGTATCCGCGCCACCCGAACCGTGCAGGTGTGGCTAAACCCGTGTCTCCAAATTTCCATCTCTGTCCGCTTCGTCAGCTCACATTCCCATGCTCAACACGTCTCGACAATGACATCGCTAGCTGCCTGGCATCATGGCCGGATCATGCTCCGCCCCTCGGCATATGTGTGCCAGACATGCAGGTCGCAATGGTCGCGCAACCATTCGACCGCTCGCAAGGGTGGCCTTCAGGGGTTGAGGAGCAAGCTCCAGCCAAAATCCTCGAATGCTCTGCATGAGCTGCCCAAGACGCCAGCCAGAACACGCTTCGCCCCGTCGCCCACGGGATATCTCCACCTTGGGTCTCTGCGAACTGCGCTGTACAACTGGCTACTTGCGCGAGCCACTGGTGGGCAGTTCATCATTCGGATCGAAGACACTGATCAGGTCAGACGATAGCACACCTCCGCCGGCAGGACCCTGCTTACACTCTTCAGACGCGCATCGTTGATGATGCCCTTCCGAGGCTCATCAGTGATCTCAAATGGGCTGAGCTCGACTGGGACGAGGGTCCTGATATCGGTGGCCCTTACGGCCCATACACCCAGGTACTTCCCTCTTCCTGATCCATGCCATCGACCGGGACGCACTGACGCTTAGTAGTCCCAACGTTTGCATCACTACACCCAACACGCTGAGCAACTTTTGGAAAGCGGTCACGCTTACCGATGCTTCTGCTCGCCCGAAGACCTCGAGAAGCACAAGCAGCAGACCCTCGACGGCGGCAACCTGGTCAACTACCCCGGAACCTGCCGCAGCATCCCTCCCGACCAGGCGGCGCGTCGTGCCTCCAGTGGCGAGAGCCATGTCGTCAGGTTCCGCAGTGAGGGTCGCCCTTCTTTCACGGATGCCGTCTATGGGCACTACCAGAAGAACGAGGACGAGAGCGACTTCATCCTCATGAAGACGGACGGGTTTCCGACGTACCACTTTGCCAATGTTGTCGACGACCACCTGATGAAGATCACCCATGTCATCCGAGGCGTCGTGAGTGCCCCCTTTGGCATAATTCGGAGCCCGACTGACGTCCCTAGGAATGGCTCATTTCGACCCCCAAGCACATCGCTCTGTACGATGCTTTCAAGTGGACTCCCCCGACTTTCGCCCACGCCGGCCTCCTCTGCGGGCCCAACGGCGAGAAGCTCAGCAAGCGCAACCGCACCATTGACATCGACATCGCTACGTACCGAGACAAGGGCGTTCTGCCGTCAGCATTGAACAACTGGCTCGCACTTTTGGGCTGGAGTCCCAGTTCCAAGGGCGCCAAGGGTGACATCTTCCCTACCATGGAAGAGATGACCAAGAAGGTACGGGCTGCCCTGTGCGCTGCAGATCAGATGACACGAACTGACACGACCACAGTTCTGCCTCAAGTTCACCAAGGGCAACGCCCAGACGAACCCTGAGAAGATCCCCATCATCCAGCGCGCCCACCAGTCCCACCTCCTCTGCGACCCTTGCACTCCAGACTCGCGGCTGGAGGACATCATGGTGAAGCCGCTGCTCGGCAACATTGACGCTGTCAAACGTCGTCGCGGCTGTAGCATCACTTCTGATGAAGCATCTACGCTCGAATGCCTCGTTCCAGACCTCGATGTCACCCCGGAGAACAAGGCGAGGGTTTCTCACCTGCTCTGTCTCCTCCGAACCCTTGCTTCCGACCCTAAAGAAACGGCAATCGACCCCGCTGCTCTGCTCTCTTCCCACCCGACGCTCTTCTTCCGGCCCGTTCTCCAGTCAGATGCTCCCTTCGTCTCGACTTTCGCCCAGACTGCAGGGGCTACGGAACTTGCCCAGGAGCTGACCTCGAGCATCGACGCTCTTGCAAAGGAAGGGAATTGGACCCCTGAGGCTGTTCAGAAGGCTCTCGGCGGTGTCTTGAGCACAAAGCCGCAGGAGCTTCGCACTCTGGGGTACACCTGGCTGCGCTTCACTCTCACGGGCGATGCTGAGGCTCCTGCGAAGCCGGCCAAGCTGCACCTTGCCGTTCTGGGGCCGGAGGAGGCCCTGCTGAGACTTCGGCGGGCAGAGGCTCTCCTCTCGTAGATGTAATATGTGCATCAAATGTAGAACTAGATCTGTAAAGCATGTAAAATAGGTAGAAGGGAATGATCTGTAAGAGAGTATCAAGACATTTGGTTCCACGTTTGCGACAATGTTCCTTCCTGATGTGCGGTCGAGGGTGGAAGAATAAGACAGCTGGAATGATCCAAGGAACAAGATCATGTCGAATCTTGTTGTGCTTAGACATCAGGACGATGGTGTGTGAGCTGCCGGGTTTCACATGTCATGATGGATGTCGGGTTGAACACAATCTTTCGATGTTGAAATACGAAAACGCCGTCCATACAGACAGTCCAACTTAAGGCTAATTGTAACGCTACAGAGCTCTCAAAATGACCCGCAATCCAGTATTCCACCTGGCAGAAACACTTTCAAGCTTACTAGAAGTACACATCTGTTGTTGCGCCCGAGTTGTCCACGCCTTGGGTTCATCGCCCTCTTGACCTGGGCCAGCACCACCGAGGGCGGCCAGGCATGAGTCCAGTGCTGCGCCACCTGCTGACAGATGCTGTGCAGGACCCACCACGACTCCACGATCCTCCACCCAATGTGAGCAGGTGCGACCCGGCGCGTCTCCCAGTGAAGCTCTTTCCACATCTAATACCAGAGGATTCCCAGGTTGCAGACATCAATTCTTGGCCAAACTTTTTCTTCGTCTGGGTTCAATTCTCGAGAGAACGGGCGCATCTTCTGAAGTCACGCGCCATCTGTCTACGCCGACGGCACGCGTTACTGAAGGTTGTGTGAGATTGGCAGCCCGTGCCCCGCCTGAGAATGGCCATCGTGAGTTTCACGCTCAATGAGGATGCCGTCGCAGCCCTCCGCGACGCCCTCGTTTGCCTCAATAAGTTCTCGGATGACGTATCATTCGAAGCTCAAAAGGACAAGGTATGTTTCGTTGGCTCATCTTTCCATTCGCGCTCTGCGTACCCTGTAAGCCGTTGACACTGACACCCTGGCAGTTGATTCTCACGGCCTTGAACTCTTCCAAGTCCGCATATGCCTGCTTCTCGTTCGCCACCTCAAAATTCTGCGCCCGGTACAATTTCGAAGGAAATGCGCAACATCGCGAGAGATACTACTGTACGCTCTACATTCGGGTACGTCTTCGCAGATTGAGACCTGTAGTGGCGCGCGCTGACCTGCCAGGCTTTGATCTCCATCTTCCGCAGCCGGGCTGGCGGTGAACCGCAGCGTGACCGAGAGAAAGACACATCGATCGACCGATGCGAGGTAACGATTGAGGATGGCGAGGCGCTCTCGACCAGGTTCATTGCCAAGCTGATTTTCCGCAATGGCATGGCATCAACACATCGGATGCCGTTCGAAGTCGCGGTGCCTGTCCACGCCAAGTTCAATCGCGAGGAGGCGACAAACCACTGGACCATGCCGTCAAGAACACTAAGGCAGCTGATGGAGCATTTCGGACCTGGCGTTGAGCTGCTAGATATCAGCTCCAACGGGGAGCATGTCAAGTTTACATGTTTCACGGAGAAGACGGTCAACGATGGTCTGTTTCTCCAGCGTCTCGATTTTGGCGGTGAGGCTGACTATCTGCAGAGGTCCTCAAGAAGCCGCTCCACACATCCATCGCCGTCGATGTTGACGAATTCGACGACCTCGAGATTGAGGACGACCTCCACGTCATCATGAATGTCCGGGACTTCCGTGCCATCATCCAGCATGCCGGAATTGCCGGAAACAACCTCACAGCTCAGTACTCGACACCGGCACGACCTGTGATGCTGACGTATCCAGGCGATGCTGTCAACTGCGAGTTCCTGCTAATGACCGTTGGCGAAAGGTCAGGCAACCCGACGCAGAAGACAAAGCGGACAAAGGGCGCGAACGGCGCCAAGGCAGCACCGCGGCAGCAGCTCGAGGCTGCGTCTAGAAGACAAAGCGCTGCGCCGTCCGAGGCTGCCTCGAGGCGGGAACCATCCCAGCAAGCGGGGGCACCAGAAGAAGAAGCCCCCCGGGGAAGCGCGATGGCGCCGCCGCCTCCACCTACCGCGCTGTCTGCGAGACATACCATCCAAGCGACGGCTTTCGACCTCCGACCTTCCCAAAGGCAGCCGCCGCCGGCCACGATGCGGTCAGAGGGCCTCTTTGTCGACGACGAAAACTACCAGTGGGAGCCAGTTCGTGACGAGGAGGAGGAGGATGACGACAACACGACGCTGGAATGGGACCATAGCGCCCAGAGGGTATGTGTCGCTGTCTGTCTCCCAGGATGATGCTGACAAGAATCGCAGGACAACTCGGGGCTCCGACTCAGCCGACCACAGCTCGGAGACAGCGGCGAAAACTCCTTCCTGACACAAGCTAGCAGCGCCGGGCTGGAGCCGACGCAGCAGCTTTCAGAGGTGCAAAAGTTTGGTCTGTTTTGGAGATCCCATCCGACTAGGGACCCGTAAATTGTGCCGTGGAGTTTGGCCGTGGGAAGTATTATCCCATGTGTATGAAGACCCAGCTCGTGGCGCATCCGGCGCCAATACCTGTAATCTTAGCATCGGGAGGAAGGAACTTTGAAGAAGCGATGGTGTTCCAACGTCCCTTGACATCGTTGTTCTCGACCTGCGGCCCGCAGTTGCCGTGCTCGCCCCAGCCCCAGGCCAGGACGTCTCCAGTCTCTGTCAGACCGAGTGTGTGCTCGCTTCCAATGGCTATCTTCGAAAGCTTTGGCACGTCCGGCGGGGTGAGCTGGCCATGGTCATCCCGACCCCAAGATGTGAGCGAGCCGTCGTCCTTGAGGACGTAGACGCAACCCCAGCCGGCGCCGACGTCCTTCCAGCCAGCAACGGACGTGGGTGCCGAGGAGCGGATCTCCCATTTGTCGGAACCAAAAATAGATAGTCTGCCCGTGCTTGGCTCGCCGAAGAGACAGGTGAACTCGCGGCCACAAACGGCCCTGACCACTTTGAAGTCGATGCCGTCAATCTTTCGTGGTGCGAACAGGACTGCGGCCGGCTCGCCAGCCTGGCCCTTGCGTCCGTTGCCCCAGGAGTATGCCGAACCGTCACTGAGGACAACAACGGCGTGACTCATGCAAGCGGCCAGGTCGACGATCTCCGTTCCGGCCGGCGGGAAATCCTTGAACTCGGTCCCCGAGGGCGATCGCACCAAAGACTCGCCATGACCTAGCTCGCCCTTTGCGCCAGATCCGAAGCTGAAAAGTCGCGTCGCCTTGCCATCTTTGTCTTTCCGCACGACGAAGGAGGCTTCCCAGGATGCCGCTATCAGAACGACATCTGTCGTGCCACTAGGCGGGTCGTCTCTGGCGATGCGAAGTGGCTGGAAGACGGGCTCAGTCGTGAGGGCCTCGGCTGTCAGGCCGCATGCGCCGGAAACTGCGTCTCCGCTCCAGAAGAGTTGGCCTTCTTGTGTGAGAAGCAGAGTGTGGTTTCCGCCAGCGGCCACCTTGGCGACGGGTGATGAGGGGTCTGAAGGGTGGAAGAGAGCTTGCTTCGGGACAGAGACGTCCTCCTTGTGAGAGATACCGAGCTGGCCGGAGCCGTTGGAGCCCAGCGTGAAGGTGACGGCCATTCTTGGTCTTGCACTCAGGCACTCTGACGATCTGTGCTTTCAACATGCCCTGGGAAGTGCTGACTGAGAAGTCGCGGGCCGTGGTGGAGGACCGCGTGTAACAAACGGGGCACCCCGATAACCGCCGATGACTTATCGGCTGATAAGGATAAAGCAAAAAAATATTACAGAAAGCGGTGGACCCAAATCAGCCCCACCCCAATTCTAGCACAAAACTCGGCGCCAGCTCGACTTCCAAAATTTTCCCTTCCTCCATCTCAAGCAGAAGAGCTTCGACGAGCTGCCTCTCCCACCCAATCCTGCGATCACCCTCCGGGCAATCCGCAGGCGGACCAGACCAGCTCCGACTCGCTTCTTTCAGGATGTGAAGAACCTGCTGCGCTGCAGACCATTCCACCTACACGCTTTTCAGTTCCCGCCAGAACTTTTCGACACGATGGCTTCCTCCGCAGCCGCTCCGCCCGACGCGATCTCGCCGCAAGCGATGGAAGGATTCGTCGTCGGGCTCATCGGCATGGGCGATATGGGGAAGATGTACGCGCAGAAGCTCTCTGCTGCTGGTTGGAAGTGAGTCGTGTCCGACCTCCAGTCCGAGAGCTCTGCGTTTCAAGCCTCTGGGTATGTTTCCTCTTCACTTTCTTCTCTTCTTGCCCAGCACCTCCCCTCCCCTGCAATGATGACAAGAGCGCATTTGGCTAGAGTATCACCTAAGGTGATCCTGGACGGCTATTCTGGTCCCCGGGTTTCATCTGGGTTTTCCATGATGATACACCTAGCTACCTTAACATTTACTGTCTGAGCACCATCACGTTACCCATCTTTTCTGGCAAACACGTGTCGGAATCATCGGCTAACGAGATATTCAGTCTTCCGCAGGTTTTGCTCTCCAACGCGTGACATAGCACTGACGGTGGGCAGGATACTGGCTTGTGACAGGGAGGAGAAATACGAGGCGCTGAGGGAGGAGTTTGCCGGAAATGTACGATGCATCCATCCTGCTTGCCCTTCCTCAGTCCGCTCGGCCGCTGAGATTTCTTGTGATAGAACAATATACAAATATGCCCGAACGGTCATCATGTCTCCCGCGCGAGCGACTACATCATCTACAGCGTTGAGGCGGCGGTCATTGCCAATGTTGTCGCGCAGTACGGTCCTTGTATGGTGACCCTGTCTTCTCTTGATGACTCCCTGTTCCTGACGCGTTGTAGCCACGAAGCTGGGCGCCATCGTCGGCGGCCAGACCTCTTGCAAGGATCCAGAGATCAAGGCCCTTGAGCGCTACCTGCCCCCGGACGTCGACATTGTGTCGTGCCATTCGCTGCACGGCCCCGGCGTAGACCCCCGCGGCCAGCCGCTTGTCATCATCGCCCACCGTGCGGCGCCCGTGTCGGTCGCCAAGGTCGAGGCTGTCCTCTCGGTCCTTGGATCTAAGCACGTCCATCTGTCGGCTCAGCAACACGACCGCATCACAGCCGACACGCAGGCCGTCACGCACGCGGCATTCCTCTCGATGGGCAAGGCGTGGCATGCCAACACGCAGTTCCCATGGGAGATGTCTCGTTACGTGGGCGGCGTCGAGAACGTCAAGATTAACATCATGCTGCGCATCTACGGCCAAAAGTGGCACGTCTACGCGGGCCTCGCCATCCTCAACCCCGAGGCGCGTAAGCAGATCTCGCAGTACGCCCGCAGCGTCACGGACCTGTACAAGCTCATGCTCGCCGGCGATCCAGCTCCTCTTCGGGAGCGCGTCCTCGCGGCCAAGGACAAGGTCTTCGGCACCGACGAGGCTGCCTGGGCACAGCGACCCCTCCTCAAGCCTGAGCTGCTCGAGCGGTTTTCCCTCGGCCGCAAGGAGGACGCGGGCGACGCGGTGCGCGGCAACAGCCACCTCTCGCTCCTGGCCATGGTCGACTGCTGGGCGCAACTGGGTATCGTGCCGTACAACCACATGGTGTGCTCGACGCCGCTCTTCCGGCTGTGGCTGGGCGTGGCGGAGAACCTGTTCCGCACGCCGGGCGCGTTGGATGAGGCGCTGCGCATCGCCATCGAGGACAGGATGTACCGGTCGGATGACCTCGAGTTCACATTTGCGGCGCGCGGGTGGGCGGAGTGCGTGTCGCTGGGACACTTTGAGACGTGGCAGAACCGGTTCGAGACGACGCAGGCCTTTTTCGAGCCGCGGTTCAAGGAGGCGGCCGTCGTGGGCAATGCCATGATCAAGGCGGTGCTGGAGAGTTCGACGTGAGGACAGGGTTGCTGGTCTGTGGTCAGAATTTTGGCACAAGTCGGTCGATAGATGGAAGTCAGTCGAGAAACTGAAGCAAGTGACACCTGATGCAAGGCAACTACCCATCTTCATCCACCACCTTCCCTCCTCCTGCTGCACGTGGCGTTTGTTGAATCCACCGCACGCCTTGCAACAGGCAACTGGCTACGCCCATAACTTTTTCAAGCCGCACCTTCCCGCAGAAACTTGAACGAAACTGGTGGGCATTCACGGGCGTTTTCCAGACTTTTCTTTTCTTTCCCGCTCTTCTGCATCACCACCCCTAGGATTCCATCGATTTATCACCATCACACTCCCCTTTCCCGCGGCGGCCTAGGTTCGATGCGTCACAAGCCCAAGATCCTCGACGATCCCCTTCCCGTCGACGAAGGTGCGATGCCAGTCGAGTTTACAGGAGGCGTGTCGAAGATCGGAAGGAGCGGTGCTGCAAGTAAAGAGTTCACCTTCAGCTTCCCAGACCCAACAGCGCCTCCTTCACCACCCCCGGTGCCTCGTCCGTTGCCCACGCCTCCTTCGTCGTCCGATCGCGCGAAGTTCTCGACGCCTCCTCCATCCTTCGGCAAAGAAACAGCCCAGTTCACCAAGTACGAGTTCACCTTTGACGCTCCCAAGCCTGTCACAGGTAGTATCGATTCGACTTCTACTCCTCCGTCCCTCAACATTCCTACCAACCAGACAATGCCCCGGAAAACATCCCCATCCACGGCAGCGCCTGCGCCTGCACCTACGCCTGCACCATCAACTGCACCGGAGCTCGAACGCGCCACGGATCTCGGCAACTACTCTCTGGCTTCCCTGCCACCCGACGTCCTCAGACGAGGTCAACTCGAGGTGCAGGCCCATGGGGAGGAGGCCGAGCTGCGACGGCAGGCGAACGAGCTGCGACGAAGGCTGCTCAAGCCGGCAGAGTCAGCCAAAGTCCGCCGCCGACATACCACCTGCACCCACACCAAGATGGTCCGCGTCTACAGCCTGACGCTGCGATGCGACATCTGCCAGAGCTACGGCCCTTTCGGATGGCTCTACCGCTGCACCGAGGACCGCGAAGTGCTTCTCCGTCACGCCATCCTTGAGAGCCTCAATAGTGTAAACTCATGCTGCTTCCGAAGACACGGGAATAGCGCTGACCTATGCAGAAAATCAACTTTGACGACCTCGGCCAGAACCTCTGCAAGCTTGTCAAGCGCGCTCCCCGCAGCGCAGATGCCCGCAACGATGTCTTCAGCTTCTTCGCCGAGATCGACACCGAAAAGATGAAGACATACACCCCCGAGCAGATCTCCCTCATCCTCAAGCAGCGCGAGATTGTCCGCAAGGTCTGCCGCGAGGAGATGGCCAGAATGCCTGATGTGGAGGGTCCCACCGCCAACTATCAGGAGCTCAAGAACACCAAGCCGTGGGTCGCCCAGTCGCTCAGGGAGTGCATGCACAAGGTCTGCCCCTACTGCCGGCCCAACGGCGCAGAGCGTGTGTACGTGAGCCTCGACGGTGTGGCCAACGGCGACGTACCGGCGACGGCGGCGACGGGTTTCGGCTTCCACATCTTCGGCCAGAGGCCGGTGTGTGATGTGTCCGTCGTCGCGAGGGCGGGTCTGCCGAAGACTCGGATGGTATGATTGGACCTGCTGTTTCCAAGAAGCTTTCTGACCATGGTTAGGTGCCCGGATCTTCGCGCGCGGAAGATGTAGAGACAGAGGTCGAGTCCCCCGGCGACAAGATGAAGGAGCCCAAGACGCCTCAGCGCAGGTTCCGCCCGTTCCTCAAGGGAAAGCTCGGATACCCGCTGTACTCGCTCGACACCACTTCCGATCAGGCCCAAGCCTCCAACAGTAGCACTGTCAGCGCTGCCCTTCCCACCAAGAACGGAGCCGCCGGTGTCAACGACACTGGCAGCAACACCACTCCTGTCAAGAACGACAGCTCGAGTAACAATGACAGCCCTGGCAGTAATGGAAGCCCGGGCAGTAACAAGGGCCATCTCACCCGGTCCCATGCGGCACCGAACCTGCCTACCCTCACGGCGAATGCTACCCCTCCGCCATCCAACAAACGACTGATCGACGGTGTGGTTCAAAAGACGTCTCTCCATTCCCTGATCGAGGAGCCAGAGGAGGAGATGGTTCCCAAGAAGCCCGCCACACAGATGGAGAAGCGCGAGATGTCGACGGGTCACTTTGAGGCCAAGCCCCTCGAGGTACAGGATGGCGTCGCTGTTCTGGAGGAGAGCGTCCAGCTTCATACTCCGGACGTCATCTCGCAGGTCTGAGGGGTGGGAGTTCCGAGTATTGGTTCGCTGGGGGTGAGATGCCACTTTTCGGTTTCATGGTGTCAAAGGTTGAGGTTGTTGGGTTTACGGCGTTGGATGGTAGCGCGGCCCCTTTTCTGCGCATGGCAGAGAAGAAAGGGACCTCCCCGAGAGAGAGGGCGCACAGGATGGAAACTCTTCGTCAGTATCCTAGATGCATTGTACAGGTAGCACTGATTAGGGTGTATGAACACACGAGAATCTCAAAATCAACAAGCAGGCCATGAAGAGGTGATGCGTTATCAGACTGATGTGGGCATTACACCTGCGCCTGATAGCGACGTACCGCGGGCGGTCCCCTCCGCATCACCCACACTGCCTCGGCTCGGAGAGCCCCCCTGGACAGAGAACAGGCCGAGGGGGAGATGGTGGGACCGCGTCGCGCCGCCAATCATGGGCGTCATGGAGCCGTCATGCACGGCCCAGCTGTTGTGTAGCTTTTGCTCACCGTCGCGGACCCCGGCACCTGCCGATTGCAGTCCAACAGCGGTGGATGCAGTGATGAGGATGGTCAGGGTCCAAGGGAAGAATATGCCTGGTATTGCTGACGGCCTCTGTAAGCAGATGGTAGCAGGGAGGCCGGAGGGGAGGGGGTTTGTGATGTACACAGCCGCCCGCCTTCAAGACCAACTCCCGGAGTCGACCTTCGGGCCACGGCATCTCCTCTCGGCGAGCAAGAGGTTCGGCATTGCATTTCGGCGCATGAAGATGGGGTGGGCTAGCGTTCACTGGGCCGCCGCCAGCGACGTGTGCGTTGTTGAGAAGGGGGGGAGGCTTTAAATAAGGGGCGCCGGGGAACGGGGTTCGGGTCGGGCACAAGTCCAGTCCAGGGCCCAGCAGCAGACCTGCAGTCCACGTCGGTCGGCGGAGCGACCTGACGCGGTAAACAAAGCAGCCCATTGGCCCCACACAGCTCCCTCGACCTTCTCCAGCGCCCAGCCGTCCCCCGTTCTCGCCTTCCGTCGTGCTCTTGCTCTGTGCCTGTGTGTCCGTGCTTTATCAACCACCTCCCGTCCTCGCTCTCCCACCACCCCCGACCTCATCTACCGTCGCCCGCCACCCCCGTTCACCGAAACAACCGACGGCCACCTTTTCCTTGCGACGACGCGACGCGACGACGACGACCTTTCGCCCCGCGATCAATACAATCACAACCGTCGCACCCTCTTGCCATAGCGATTGGGCTCGAAGCTAGCTCCACAATCGACGAACGCGAAGCCCGGCGTCGACCTGAACATCAACACCAGGGAAACCGACACACGACTTCCCCCCACAGCACGCACACACCACCGCAATCATGTCCGTCAAGTTTGAGAGCGCCGTGGAAAAGGTCGAGGAGGTGACCAAGGGCATCTTCGACGGCGAGGCCATCCCCGGCACCAGCGGCAAGCGGCCCCTCCGCGCGGCCATCGGCACCGCCCTCACCGGCGGGAGGGAAATGGCCGGCACAAAGGGCTACCTGGCCGCCTACATCCGCCAGATCGAGGAGAACCCGCTGCGCACCAAGATGCTGACCTCGGGCACCCTCGCCGGCGCCCAGGAGCTCATCGCCTCCTTCCTCGCAAAGGACCGCAACAAGCACGGCAACTACTTCACCTCGCGCGTCCCCAAGATGGCCGCCTACGGCGCCTTCGTCAGCGCCCCCGTCGGCCACTTCCTCATCTGGCTGCTGCAGAAGATCTTTGCCGGCCGAACGAGCCTGCGCGCCAAGATTCTCCAGATCATCTTTAGCAACCTGGTGGTGCGTTTTCCCCCGTTCGCCTTTCCGGCCCAAGATCACATGTGCTGACATGATGTTTGCAGATCGCCCCCATCCAAAACTCCATCTACCTCACCGCCATGGCCCTCATCGCCGGCGCCCGCACCTTCCACCAGGTCCGCGCCACCGTCAAGGTCGGCTTCTGGAAGGTCATGAAGGTCAGCTGGCTCACGTCGCCCCTGTGCCTCGCCTTTGCCCAGAAGTTCCTGCCCGACCAGCTCTGGGTGCCCTTCTTCAACATCGTGTCCTTCGTCATCGGCACCTACATCAACACCGTCACCAAGAAGAAGCGCCTCGCCGCCCTGCGCAGGAAGCACTTTGGCGACGGCCGCGCCCCCAGCGTCGGCGGCGGCAGGCCCGAGGACTACCCCCCTCCCCCTCTGGGCCCCAACCCCCCGTACTAAACGGGTCAACTCGGGCCTACTGGATTCCTCGAGCTTCGGGGTAGCCTTGTGGCCGAGGGAGACGGACCTACAGGTTGCGTCACGACGCAGCGGGAGTTTCATCTCCAACACTATATTACCCGCCATGTTTATACCACTTATCCGGGCCAGTTGGAAAGACATGAAGAGCTGGAAATACGAGGCGAGCACGCGCGGTGCGGACGGGAGCTGATGATTGTAGTACATGCCACTTTCTATTGTCTATTGGATCTGACGTTGATGGTTATGTCTTTATGCCAGGGCATTGCTCCGCGTGAATGTGCTGCTGGAATGTGCCTGGCGTTTGGCCTGCCTGCCATGAGGGCATCATGGGTCGACTTGTGCTCTGACGAGCGGCGTGCCGTCGGTTGCCGTTTGGCGTGACCGGTGCCTCGGCCCCTAGGGTCTGACTCGAGGCCGTTGTGTGTTCTTGCTGGATCATCTCAGATCCCCGTCTCATCCTCCGTTCGTTGTCTCCCCCGCGTCATCGAGCATGAACCCCGGGCTCCAGTACTCCCACTCGGCGCACTGCTTGTCCACCCACAGCATGCCCTCGCCCAACAAGTCCTCAATGACAGTAACGGCACGAGCCTTCGGCCAGTTCAAGTTGACCATGAGCATGGATATCGTAACGTAACCCAGCACCTGCACCGCCTCGAGCACCGCGCTCTGATCCGTGTTGAGCTCCTTGGGCACGCTGCGGATATAACTCTTGCTTCCGACCTTTATCACGCTAAAAGCGCTTCCCAGTGGCTTCAGCGTGCCCACGGCTCGCAGCACGTCATCATCTGTGACCTCCGGCGCGCCCTCAGGCCTGCCACTAGCGATGCGCTCTCTAACCTCCTTGACGCCGATGAGCCCCCCGTTCTCGGGTCGCGTCGACGTGCACACCTCGACAACGCGCACGGCAAGCTCAAAGTAGAAATCGTTGAGGGGTCGACCGAGGAGTTGTGCCCAGACGCTGGCGCCGGCGCCGGAGGAGGATGAGGAGGAGGACGAGGCGAGGGGGTCGACGCCGATGGCGGTGCACATGCGGGCGAACTGGGCGCGGAAGGAGGGGTCGGAGCGGATATCCTTTGCGTGGGTCTGGGCGAACTGTTGGAGGAGGGAGCGGAAGACGGAGAGCTGGGTCTCGAGGGCGGCGGCGTTTGTGGTGCGGAGGGTCGAGCCGTGGGAGGCGTATTGCGCCGAGGTGAGGCGCGAGCGGTCAAAGGCCGCGATGCCGATGCCTTTGCCCCGGCGGGACATGGCTGTCGTCGGAGGGTTGGGTCGGTGGTACGGGAGGTCGGGGAGTCGGGTGGTCGGAGGTTGAGGGGTATGTTTGGGGGGTGTTGAAGCATGGCAGCGTCCAGCGTCATTGTGTCACCCGCCGGGTCGACAAGATCACGTGCTGATTGGTCAACGGAGCATCGTCAACAAGCTCGCTGTCTCCGCTCACCATGCTCCCAACTCAACCCTTCCATCACCCGGCACACCCTAGATCTCGTAATTCCATCTGCGCATGAGATGCGACAGGGCTTCTCCACCAGTTCGCCCTGCTAGAACTTCGATGACTTTAGAGCGTTGCTCAAAGGATATCAGCCATCACCCACCCAAAATATTGACCGTCTTCCCTCAGAACATGCGTCTCCTCAGGCCCATGTGCCTCACCACATGGCACGGCCATGAATTATAGTCTTTGAGCCCGGTTACCTCATTCTATCCCAAAAGGTCACTTCTCATCCTCCTTATCGTTCGTCAAACCCCCCCTCCAGCGACGTCACTAACTGTTCTGCTCATCCCAGAGGTTATCCTCGGCTTCCTGCCACCTGCCCAGGAACTCGTCAATGGCCTGCATGCATTCATGCTTCTTGTAGTCCTTCCCGGGCCAGCCGAACTTGTGGTAGAGATACGCGATCCAGAAGAACTTGTCCCCTTCGTCGCCAATGTCCTCAGGCACCGGCTCGCCATCGGCCTCCATCGCCGCATGGTCGTGCTTTTTGACTGGCTTCGGCACGTAGGACTCGTCGTATTCGTAGCCATCATCGGAATCGTCAGATTCGTCGACCCACCACTCATTCAGCTCCCAGGTCTCCTCACTGGGGTAGAAGATCTCGTCCAGCTTCTCCAGCCGCGCCATGCGCCGGTCACAGTACTTCCTCGGCGAATGCCGGGAGCGAGGATCGCCGCGAACCTCCTCTTCGAAGACGATGCCGGCAAAGGTGTCCAGGACGAGCGTGATGCCGCCGCTCTCATGGCCCAAGGCGATCACAACGATATGCCTGATGCCGGTAATCTTCTTCTCGTCCAAGCTCGTATCCAGGCGGTCTTCCTCCATGGACATTTCTGGCCACTCCAAATAATAGGTTGGGAGAGGTTTGGTAGGGTCCGCCGGGCTGCTATCCTCTGAGCAATGGTAGCCGATCGATTGGCTCTTGTACCCAATGTTCATCTCGTAACTGGGGCCGCCCCCGACGTACGGAAGGTGTCTCAGCACGTCGATGGCAAAGTCCGTCTTGTCGAAGCCCAAATTTTCCCGTGTGAAGAAAGGCCAGCCGCCAGGGGGTGGGTGCAAGACGCTGTCGTCAGGCAGTTTAAGACGTTGCAGGAGATCGTAGTATTCTCCAAACGGCTCGACGAGGCGATCTCGGAGCAAAGACTTGACCTCCTTGTCGATGGGCTTGTACACGTCGTTGAGCTGGCGGCAGGTGAGGCGAAGGGAGACGACTGTGGCGAGGTTGGGCAGGTGAAGGTAAATTTCCGACTGAAGCTCAGGCGGCATGTCCAACAGGTGAACCGTCCATCTGATAGGAGCCGGGAAATCCATGTCGGGGCAGCAGTTGGGGCACCGGTGAGGCGACCCTGAGTCCGACTCGGGCGATGATGGGCGTGAGTTGGCCATGGTTTGTCGTGGGGTAAGAGAAGAGGGCGAGTGGCGAGGAAAAAGCCAACCCTGAGGAGAATGGAGCAGACTGAAGTTCTTATTGACAATGATAGTTGTGGATCGTGAGCTCAGGCAACGCTGTGGTGCCTGGTGATCCTGGTCTTCTGGTCGGCCCGATCCCCGTCCTGGAAACAACAGCCTGAGAGCTCGGACTCGGAGAGATGGAATCGATATGTGGTCCACTAATAAACTGCCTATAGGGCTGGCCACGAACAAGAAATAGGGGCTACACGAGCCCCTGAATCCCCACAGGGAGCCCACCACAGGCTCGTGACAGACAAAAGTTCATTGCCCCTGAGTGGCGACCCATACGATCGTGACGCAGGCGGGAATGATGGCCACTAAGGGAAGATGAACGGTGCTTATTCCACGTAGCGAATCGTGAACTCGGGCGACTCAACTCGATTCCAATCCTCAATTATGTTCTTGTCCCCAAAGGTCCGGACTCGCATTCCTGTTACCTACTTGTATTTGCCCCCTTGGCAGTGTTGTCTATCTTTCCCTGATGCCTCTGCCGGGAAGCTCAAGGCTCTTCTTCCAGGACATAGACCTCGACCTCCGCAAGCCCGGTACGTGCTGGGATGGACGCCGGAATGGGGAACTCGCCATAGTCCGGCTCCTCGTTGGGCATGACCATGGCTTCTCCGCCCTTGATCTGGTCACCGTTCCACACCCGCCCGGTGCGCAGCCTGCCGTTACCTCCCATCTCAAGCTCCCTGGATGAAAGGATCCCCGTGAAGCCGGCACTCTTCTTCAGGCTCTTGAACCTCGCGTCGAAACCGAATCCAGCCAGGAGGAACTTGTTCTCTGCGAGCTTGAGGACAAGTCCTCCACCAGGACCCGGCTTTCCAAACACTGAGGCTCGTTCAATGGTTACCTGCATGTCGCCAAAGACCTTGACCCAGGGCTTCTCCTCTCGTGGGGGGTCCTGCAACTCGTCAAAGAAGAAGCCGAATCGGTCGGCGGGGGCGGAACTGGCGACAAGGTCTTTGATCACGCTCAACACCTTGAACTCCCGTCCGACGGCGACGGGATCTATCTCCACGGCGAAGGGGCTAACACCGATGGCGCCGTATGTGCCGATGGCGAGCCACATCCTGCGCGCGCCCTCCGGATCGCGGCGCTGCTCAGGAATGAAGAGGGGGTCGTCTTTGAACATGTACTGCTTGCATGTCGTCTCGTAGTCATGGAAGTAGATGTCAGGCGAGATGAAGTCGATGGAGGGAGTGTCGAAACGCCAGACGTCAAGAGCGTGGGTGACGGGTCCGCCCGAGGGATACTGGCCCGGCTGAGAGCCTCCAGCTACCTCGGCAGATGTTGCGACAAAGGCGGGCGTCGAGGGATCCAGACACTCCGGGCCGTCAACCTCGAGCCAGGCGTTGGCGTACAGCGGGATCGGATAGGCGGCTTTGCCTGCAGCTGCCACCGTCTCGACATAACGTGAGATATGGAAGGCCATGAACATCTCGTCTGCAGAGAGACCCTTCCCAAAGACCTCTTCCCAGGAGTGCTTTCCGCTCTTGTGGATGTCGGGAAACCGCTTTGCGAAGGAAGGGTGAGGGTTCTGGGCTAGGTGCGTGAGGAGAGCTTCTGGGACGGGCTCTTCCCACGCCGCCTCGGCCAAGGCAGACCTGTCCCTGGAATCACCAAGGATACCAGTCTCGTTCTCAACCTGGACCATGAGAACCGTTGAGTGGTCCCCATCAAAGTCCTTGAGATGGGCCAGCAGTCTGCCGAAAGCCTTCGCATCGGCCTCGGCACACTCCTTGGAAAGGGGCGAGATGACGTCGAGAATGGCTCGGTGACCGTCAGGTCCAACGCTGCGCACGCGCGGAAAACGCTTCGAGTCCCTTTTTACCCAAGCCGGGACGTAGGTGCTGACCGCGTTCTTCCACGTGCCGAACCACAGCAGGACGAGGTGCATGTCGTGCTCCCGAGCGCCGAGGATGACCTTGTCGAGCTCGGAAAAGTCGAACTCTCCCTCGACGGGCTCGATCTGAGCCCACGAGACGCCTCCGAGCAGGGAATTGAAGCCGTGCTGAGCCATACGCGGCCATACATCCGCCATGTAGTTGGACGAGCTGAGGTTGGAGTTGTGCAGCTCGCCGGCGAGCATCAGGAACGGCTTGCCATTGACGATAAGCTTGGTGCCGTTCTCCGCATCTCGGCGTAGATGAGGGTGCAATGGCACTGTGGGTTTGGTGGTGGCAGTCATTCTGGTTGAGTTTCAGAAATGAATGCTTTGCCCTTTGAGAGGAAAGGCGAGAGACGATGGCTGAATGACGAGGAGATTAGTGGGAGCCGCATCATGACCAGCATCTTTATACAGGATGCCTGACTCTTCCTGACAGAACAATCGAATATTTTACGGGCTCGAATCTGTGTTCAAGCTCCATCCAGAGCCCACAGAAAGATGTTCAAAGTCGACGTGAACAGTGGTACACGTAGTCGTATGGATCGCCCGCTCGCGTTGTGGGGAGAATGTCCGCCGTCATGCTAACCCGCCGCCTCGCCAACTGATGCCTCCAGGTTTGCCTTGAACATGGGGATCGAGTTGGTTCCTCCGTTACTTCTGTGACCGCAGATGGCCCGCCAACTTTCCATTCCTCCGTTGGTTTGTCCGGGGCCACCTCCATATCTCCGGCTTGGTTTGCCCGAAGGAGGGGACCGGACAATTACTCGGCAACACCGCACAGCTCGCCTACTGACTCAGTGTCCCTGCTAGACCAAGGTCATCATGACCAGAAGGGAAAGTTCCCCAGGGGCGGCGAAGTCTGGTCCTCCAAGCCCCTTTTTCCTATTGGACCCCGCGTCTCCCCGGCCACCGTGAGTCCATGGCCTGGACTTTGTCTTGGACGAACCCCTGCAGAATCCCTAGCCTGACCCCAGACAACGTGACCATCAGCTGTGGGTGGTACCCATGGGGTCGGGACTCGGAGTGATGCATGGGGCGATTCTAGCCTGGTCCCATTTTCTGGATACGACGGCAGGATTTCAACATCGCCTTTGCGGCTCAAAACCACCTTTCTCGGAGTCTCCAGTCGACGTCTACTCGCGTATAAATATCTCGACGGCATCCCTTCCACCAAGTTTCGTCGCTCCAGACCATCGCCAAGTCCTTCATCCTTCCTCATCCACACGGTATTACTTCCTTACTTCCAAGACACTGTCTGTTGCTGTCTCGCCATGTCGGCCACGAACGAAAATGGCGAGCTTCGAGTGCTCCAGCTGTGCACTCAGGAGTCTTGGTGGCGCGTGCCGCACCTCGTCAGGCTCAATCTGCTTCTCATGGTTCCCTTCTTTGCGGCCTATGTTGGTGGCTTTGATGGAAGCATGCTGAACGGTATTCAAACCGTCCAGCATTGGCAGGAATGTGAGTGTCCACGTGTGGCCACACACCTTGCTCCCTCCCCCTTCCTATTTTGAACCAAGACCGGCAAAGACTGACTCAAGATCGCCCATGCAGACTTCGACCATCCCTCAGGATCCATTCTTGGCCTCATGGTCAACATGCAGATGATTGGCGGTGTAATATCCCTCCCACTCGCACCATTCGCTGCGGACCGCTATGGCAGGAGGCCCCCTATCTTCCTGGCCTCCGTCATTATCATCGTGGGGGCTGCTCTTCAAGGCGGCGCCCAGAACTTTGGCATGTTCATTGCCGGTCGTTTCTTCATCGGACTTGGGGGCGGCTTCCTCGCGACGGCCGCTGCTCCGCTTGTTGGGGAGCTGGCATACCCGACACACCGTCCCATTATCACCGCCGTTTACAACACCCAATGGGTAAGTAGCTGCATGTCTTGACTAGTCTCTGTCAGTATTCTCTACAACGATGTTTGAGTTGCTGACGCCCGTTGGGAAAACAGTACGCCGGCGCCATCGTCGCTGCTTGGTCGACTTACGGCACCTTCAGAATGGACAACAGTTGGAGCTGGCGCATCCCTTCCCTCCTCCAAGCAGTCGTTTCCATCTTCCAAGGGCTCTTCATCTTCCTTGTACCTGAAAGTCCCAGGTGGCTCATCGCCAATGGCCGTACCGAAGATGCCGAGCGTATCCTCTGCAAGTACCACAGCGGCACCGACCTACCAGACGAACTGGTCAGGCTCCAGGTCGCAGAGATCACCAGCGCCATTGAGTTTGAACGGTCACTTGAGTCGACTTCCTACATGCAGTTCTTCGCTACAAGTAAGTATCCACCTCTCAAGACTCGAGCGGTGTTCATTTGCTGACGTGCTCCCAACAACAGAGGGCAACCGTCATCGGCTGTTCGTCACGGCTAGCTTGGGATTCATTATCCAGTGGGTACGGTTACCCCTGAGTCCTTTATTACCGTATTAGGCTGTGTCAGGAGTCGTTGGAGTCTGTCTCGCGAGTTGTTTGCCACGTGGGTACCACGTGCTGCTACTGCATCAACTCCCAAGACAGACTCCCGATGACCTGAGACGTCCGTAAAAGGAAATTACTGACTCCGCGTGTCGTAGTGTGGAAATGCGCTCATCTCTTCATACCTGGCACTCGTGCTGCGCGACATCGGAATCACCAACCCAGAGACCCAGAACCTCATCAACGGCGGCCTGCAGCTTTTCAACTTTGCCGTGGCCGCCAGCTCCGCGACCCTCGTCGATCGCCTCGGCAGGCGCTTCCTCTTCTTGACATCCACCATTGGTATGCTGTGTGCGTTCAGCGTCTGGACTGGCCTGGCCGCGCGCAATCAGCAACTCGAGAATGCCGGCTCTGGACTAGGCATCGGTGTTGTTGTTATGGTGTTTGTGTTTTACGCCTTCTACAACTTCGCCATGAGCCCGCTCCCCATCGCCTACCTCCTCGAGGTGCTCCCGTACACGCTTCGGGCCAAGGGCCTCACAGTCTTCAACCTCGCCCAGTACTGCAGTGGCATCTTCAACGGGTTTGCCAACCCTGTGGCCCTCGAGGCCCTGCGCTGGAAGTACTACGTTGTATTTGTCTGTGCCCTGCTGCTCTGGCTCGTGGTCATCTACTTCACGTTCCCCGAGACTCGCGGCCTCACTCTTGAGGAGGTCAGCATGATCTTCGACGGAAAGAAGGCTCTTGAGACTACCTATGATATCAAGGCCGCAGGTAGTGCCATGATTCACGAGGAGAACGTTGCAGAGAAGCCAAACGTGGGTGAACAGACGCGAGAGGCTTGAGATCGGGTTGATCCCTCTGCTCAATCTCGAGCACTTGGTGATACTCTGGTACAAGCATCTATCTCTCAAGCATTGGATCCCGATGATACGGTGAAGGACGTCACTAAGAAGTCTGAATGATGATGTCAACCGATATTGTCACTCGGTCATCTTCAATCTACTGTCCAATCTTTATCAAACCCTTCTGCTGAGCGTTCCATCCGCACTTGTTGTGATACCTTGTCTTGAGTGACTGCCTTGAGGAGAAAGTCACCTGCCTATATGGACGCCCACATCAAGCGGCACAGACTTCCAGCCAGAGACTTTTGAGTCATTTGTTGACACCCTGATAAGATTCTCAAATGCTTCCCTGATGGAAGTTCAAGTCTAGATTCGAGGCCCATCATTGTCATCTTTAACCTCACTCATTGTAACGGCGCTTTACACGCGCACTAGGGTAGTCCGTGTCATGACGTCGGTGTCAGTTCAAAGGGCTTCGCTTTGGTGTTGGCATCACACTTTGGGAGGGGTTTGATTCCGTGAACCAACCTCATCGTTGGCAACTCCTGCCACTGTCGTGGCGCTTCTACCAATTGACCGACAGAGTTGAAAAGCATGATCAATAATTACATGTAACTACTCAAAGCTAGATCTCAACCTCGGGAGTGGGAAGCGCATGTGATGCGATCGTGTGCGTAGCCTTCCTTCATGTTGTCTCCGACAACAGCATGCGACGGAAAAACCACCCGGGCAATAAGACTACTACCCGCGTGGCAAACCGACAAGCCGGCGGAACCCTCGGGGAAACTAGCCACAGGGGCATTGGCCCCTGGAGCTGAGGCTAAGATGGCACCAAGGGATCCCTGGACTTCACGGTCCCACGCTACTTGGAGGTGCCTTTAGCGGATGGTTTCGCCGTTAGCGAGGCCTGAGGAACGACGCTCGATGGACCCTGGAACCGGGCCGGACCAGCAAAATGCCGATCATTCTCCAACTAGTAGAGCGAGGTTCCGCCAGACCTTCTATACGGTCGCTACCAATATGGTACGCTCGTGATACTTCAAGCCCGAGATATGTTCTCATAAAAGGAATGCTGGACTCTCGTCTCCCAAAGTCTACCAAGGGACGGCCTATCACGTGCTGCTGAGCCTTCACACGCTTCTTTTGCCCATTCATTCTGCCGCATCCGTCATGGAGCGTGTCCCTGCGAACCCGGTCATTCCTGGTTTTGCCCCTGATCCTTCTCTCGTGAAGGTTGACGGAACATACTTCCTCGTCAACTCTAGCTTTCACATATTTCCTGGCTTGCCCGTGTACGCCTCGAAGAATCTCAAGGACTGGAAGCAGATAGGTCCGTTCCCAAGACTTATTCCCTGAAAGCACAAATCTTTCCCACCTGCTGACACTCCTCCCCGACCACAGGTAATGCGATCAACCGACCCGGCCAGCTGAAGTTGAAGCATTCATCCACCAAGATTGTTGGCGAGAAAAACGACAATGTGTGCTCTCAAGGCGGCCTCTATGCCCCCACGATTCGATACAACAACGGTACTTTCTACATTGTGTGCACCAACTGCGTACACACGTCGAAACAACCATTGAACTGGAATGAGAAGCAAAACTTCATACTCAGTACCACCGACATCTGGGCCGACAATTGGAGCGATCCCATCTTTTATGACTTCCATGCCATCGACACGAGCTTGTTCTGGGATGACGACGGCCGGGTCTACGTCACGGGCGCCGCAGACGAGGCGCCCAACAACTGCATCCGCCAATTCGAGATCGACCTCAAGACAGGAAGAAGGCTCTCAGAGAGCAGAGTTCTCTGGAACGGCGTGACGAGGGTATATCCAGAGGGTCCGCACATGTACAAGAAGGATGGGTGGTACTACCTCCTTATCGCCGAGGGTGGCTGTTTCCAGGATCACCACGTCATCATGGCCAGGTCTCGGAACATCTGGGGGCCATTCGAAGTGAACCCGGCCAATCCAGTGCTGGCAAAGACCGTCGCAGGCGTCGCCTACATCCAGTACACCGGTCACGGAGATCTCTTCCAGGATCACACTGGGCAGTGGTACTTTGTGTGCCTGGGCGCGAGGAAGAAGGATGGCCGGTTCATCATGGGACGCGAATCCGTTCTCACGACGGCCACATGGCCTGAGGGTGGATTCCCCGTTATCGACGAGGCGCAACCAGACGTACTGCTCGCAAGCGACCGGCCTGTGGGACATGCAAGCCCTTCCGTGGGAGCGCAATCTACCAACGGCAACGCTGCTGGACATCATCGCGATATTGGCCTGGTTCACATCCGAGATCCCAGCCTGGAGAAATACGAATATGAAGGGGAGTCCATCATCATGATATCCAGCAGTCAGGACCTCGATCAGTACGAAGAACCAGTCACATTTGTCGGCAGACGTCACAGGCACCTCTATGGCTCGGCCTCGGCAAAGCTGCGTCTTGAAGCTCTGGCTCAGATGAGTTCGGAGCTCAAGACAGGCCTCTGCTACTACAAGGACGAGCATCGCTTTGTTCGCGTGTATGTGGACTTCTCCATGAACGAAATCGTGTTTCAGCTCGTCAACAAAGCCAAGTCTCTTGAAAGAAGGACAACCCGGAAGACCAGCGAGCTGGACGACGCCACCGGCGTCACATTCGGGGTGGACTACACCGAGATGGCTCTGACGTTTTGGTTCTCCATCGAGGTTAACGGGATTGAGGAGAAGGAGCAACTTATGGAGGTTGACACCCTGGATATGTCGGGCAACGATTTTGTCGGTCCCATCATTGGGATATTTGCGGTCGGTGCTGGAGACATCAGGGCGCACTATCCAACGGGCATCTCGATGGAGCGGTTCTGATTTGACGCCGAGGATGAGAGACCGTCATGTGGCAAGCTTGAATGCCTTGCTGCTTTGCTGATTTCCGAGATGGGAACATAGCTAGGCCTAGAGCTGATACATCATCATCTGCTGTCCAAGATTGTCCGATGCCTTTGAGTCCAGGCGAGCCAGCATCTCAACCAGTCGCATGGCGCACTGGTTTGCTCGAGTCCTGACCACTTCGTTAGATGCATCATGGGTAATCTCGAGCAGTAGACTACCGATCCATCTGATCTTCTCAGACTTTGGGGAAGCGCATGTTCTGTCAGCATGTGAAGTGGCTGAACGCTTTCCGCGGGCTGGGGCTTGACTCACGCAATGCTCTCCCTCCGTCTGAAGATGCGTAAACGGGACGCTCTCAAGGATGTGCGAAAAGTCCTGGGCCAGCTCTATCTGCCTCATCGCCAGGGTGGAAGGGTCCGCCGCGCTCAGGCCGAGGACTTCGGTCATGCCACGCTGGGTTGCCGAGCTCAGAACCATGGCTTTGATGCTGTGGAGACTGAGGAGGTAGCTGGTATGTTGTCTGTGCAGCATGTCTACCAGGTACTGCTCGCCTGTACTTGATGAGGAGCCGTGAGACATGACACTCTCAGCCTGGGCCCCGGCGGTTGTTGTGAAAGATGCCGAGGGGAAATCAATCTTTAACGTGATGACCTCAAAATAGGCGGCAGACAAGCGCGCGATGGCGTCAGCATGGCCTTCCAAGGGGTCGAGAAGCCCATCATGAGATCTCTGCTTCCTGGAAAGGACCTTCATGCCATGGACGACCCGGGCTGCCATGGTCCAAAGGCGGCAGATGATGTGGAAGCCCTCTGCCAGAGACTCCTCAAGCTTAGCTCCATCAGGATACCCGTCGTGGATCAAGAGCGGGACCGTTTGACTGGACCGCGCCTTGACAGTGAAGTCCGTTTCGAATAGAGCTTCGTGAATCGTCACGGGTCGACTTCCCAAGGCTCCCATTACCAAGACCGTTTGGTCGCAAACGTATAGCTGCCAGAAGATGTTTCGGAGAAGCGTCTCCTCGATGGGATCGAGGCCTTGAAACGACTTCTCATCATAGAGGCGCATCTTCATCGCAAGGACTCCTGCCTGGTTCAGGTTATGCGAAGATGCCCCAAGCATGCCGGTGGCGCTTTGTATTGCTGTCGAGAAGAGGTTTCGGATACCGAGAGAGGATGAGTCGGGATGTTCAAGATCGTAGTCCTCGTATATCCTGAGGATGCGTCTGGCCGCCCTCAGGAACAGAGGCGCCACCGAGTACTTTTCAGGGAGGAGAGTCTCGGGTACCACGTAAGAGACAGCAGCGCAAAGGGCCGTGAGGAGAGTGACACTTCTTAGGGCGCCGATGCGTTCCACTTCGTTATCGGCGGCGAAACAGAATGCGACTCGGGCTCTGTTTTCTTCGCAGCTGTCCGGGCCATCGAGAAGCGGGATGAAGTAGCGACTTACGGCCGCTCGGATGGAGACTTCGTGACACAGAGGGAAAGCGCCAAATACATAGCGAGTGTAAAGATTGACACATTTCTCACCAAGGCTCGCTGTCGTGATGGATGGGACGGCAGCTTGGAGCGAGGCGAGGAAGCCGAGGTGGACACCGATAGCTGTCTCTGTCTGTCCAGCAGGAGACTCGAGAAAAGAGCACGTGAAAGCGGCGGCGATGTCAATGGTAGGGGAGGAGCTGGCCTGGCCTGGCCGTTGATGAGGGACTGCAAAATGATACGCAGGGTTCTCGGCTCTCGGACTGATGGCATCCAGAAACTCCGGGGACCAAACATCGGTGTCGGTAGGCGGGGGAACCGGTACCGAAACCGGGACCGGAGTAGTTGATGGCGAGTCTGACAGCCGAGAAGATTGAGAGCGACGGTGGAGATGCTCGGCGGCATCAGATCTGTCCCCCTGAGTGTAGCGGTTCCGCCATCGGCCTGGCTTCGGACCTCTTCTCCTTGCGATGGAGTACACGCAGCTTGCCTCGATGGCCAGACAGCCGCCACAAGTCGGCAAGCCATCACACTGGGGCAAACAGCGGATCAGTCCCCTGTTCTACCGAACCATGGCGACGGGTCTTGGGGGAAGGGAAGAGGCGAACCTTGATTTTCCGGCGTCGGCAGAGATCGCAGGCCTGTCGCGGCGAAGGGGCAGATCGGTCCGTCATCATTTGGCCGATTGTGTGTCTGACGAGGGCGAGGCTGTTTTTCGCCGCGGAAAGTGTCCATCGAGAAATGTGAGACGGAGGAAATTATCGGGCAATTAATGACACGGGGGACGTCGGACATTTATCGAGTTGGTCCAGAGTTTGGCCGCGATCCTCGTTCATCTTACGACAAACGAGGAGCGAGGAGCGAGAAACGAGAAACGAGGTCTCATCTGTGTGGATGTCAAGATGAAATAGCGTCCTGTTTCTCCATATTCTCAGCCCCGATACGGCCAACCAGCAGCGCCCCTTGGCCGCTGCCGGAGTTTGGGCAAGGCCGTGGTCACGCCAAGGTCCGAAGACAGTTTCCCCTTCTTTTGTCCGATTCGTTGAGAAGCTCGGCTCGGCCTGGAAGACATCCTTGGATTAGGGACCCGTCATCGGGCCAGGGCGGTAGATTACTTCCCCGAATCTCGGCCAAACACCCGGTGCTGCATGGTGCTGCCGTCCACTCCGGTCCATCGGCAAGCCTCATTGCCCCGCGGGGTGTGTTGGTTCCTGTCGGTCAATTGTACTGGATGGCAATGGTCCGATGGACTCTACCACCACAGACCAGCAGCAGCTCGCAACGGAAGTGGAGAGGATGGCGATGACGATGAGGAAGACATGTGGGCGTAGGATGAAAGAGACCAGAAACCCACAACGTCAATGAACCTGCCTAAGAAACAGAAATGGTATAAGGAACGACATTTCCTAGGTGCCGAAGCATCGTTTGTTTGTCTTTGTCCTGACCAAACAACGTACAGTCACTCAACACAATGACTTCGACCAACGACAACCGGCCCAAGGCTACCCTTCCCGCCGACTTCGACTTCGGCTTCGCGACAGCATCCTACCAGATCGAGGGTGGCGTCAACCAAGATGGCAGGGGACCTTGCATCTGGGACACATTTACCCATCTCGAGCCCTCGAGGACCAGCGGAGGGACGGGAGATGTGGCATGCGACCACTACAACCGGTACGAGGAAGATCTCGACCTCCTCGTAAAGTTTGGCGCAAAGGCATACCGCTTCTCACTTGCATGGTCGCGTATCATCCCCCTCGGCGGTCGCGATGATCCAATCAACGAGGTTGGAGTCGCCTTCTACAACAAGCTGATCGACGGCCTTCTCGCGCGCGGCATCACCCCTTGGGTGACCCTCTACCACTGGGATCTCCCGCAGGAGCTTCACGACAGATACGGCGGCTGGCTCAATATTGATGAGTCTCAGAAGGATTTTGAGCGGTACGCGAGGGTCTGCTACGAGCGCTTTGGCGATAGGGTCAGGAACTGGATCACCTTGAACGAGCCATGGGTCTGTGCCATTCGAGTGAGTCGAGATGATCGCAAACTTACTGAGAGGACTTGGCTGACGAGCATCGCCTTGATTGCAGGGCTACTCGACGGGTATTGACGCCCCGGGGCGGAGCAGCACCAACGAGCTCTGCACCGAGGGTGACTCAACCACGGAGCCGTGGATTGCCGGCAAAGCACTCATCATGGCCCACGCGCAGGCTGCAAGCCTCTACGACAGAGAGTTCAAGCCGATCCAGGGGGGTCAGATTGGCGTTTCCCTGAGCGGCGACTACTTTGAGGCCTGGGATCCTGAGGAGCCCAGGGACCACAGCGCTGCCGAGACGAGGATGGAGTTCTGCATCGGCTGGTTTGCCAACCCAATGTTGTGAGTATCCCCAATTATGAATTCCCGCCTTGTAGAGCGCATGCTGATACTTGCGTCGTGCAGCCTCGCCCAAGACTACCCCGAGGTCATGCGCTCGCAGCTGGGAGACCGTCTGCCGCGCTTCACCGAGCCGGAGTATGCCCTGCTCCGCGAGGCCACCCTCGACTTTTACGGCATGAACTACTACACCGCCCAGTTCGGCCGGCACCGCACCACGCCCGCCCCCGACACCGACTTCATCGGCAACCTCGATGAGCTCCAGGAGAATAAGAATGGCGACTCCATCGGCGAGCCGAGCGGCGTCTTTTGGCTGCGCTCGGCGCCCTCGTGCTTCCGAAAGCACCTCCTGCGGATCTACAAGAAGTACGGGAAGAAGATCTATATTACCGAGAACGGCTGCCCATGTCCTGGAGAGGACAAGATGGGGCGGGACGAGTCTGTTCAAGATGTGTATCGGCAGAAGTACTTTGCTGAGCACCTGGATGCTCTCGTTGAGGCGACCCAAGACGGCGCCGAGGTGGCAGGCTACTTTGCGTGGTCGTTGCTTGACAACTTTGGTGCGTTTTCCTCTCGTGGGATGATGCCTATATGCTGACAATCCCAGAATGGTTTTCCGGGTACGATATTCGATTCGGGGTGACATTCACCGACTACGAGACGCTGGAGAGAACGCCGAAGCAGTCGGCCCTGATGCTTCAGGACATGATCAGGTCTCGAACCAAGATCGAATAGAAGGGTGGCAATGGTACCCAGGAGGTCCGCACGGCATTGCTGATGCCAGGCTGTGTGTTGGTAGACGAATGGCTCGAGAAAGATGCATGGGAAGGTGGGATGACATCGGCTTCGTTGACGGGCTGGCCTCGTGGGCAATGAGAGCGCGGCGCGACACCCACACGCGTCGTCTTAAGTTTTCCTTGTAGAAGCCCACTGGCATGGTTGCGAGCGCGCTGCTGTGCGCCTCGGTCTTGAGAGCCCTGCACTGCATTCCAAGGGTGGTGTCAGCGCGCGCACGGTCGGAGCGGGATCGTCAGGGGGTTGATTCTGGGCTAGACTTGGCGGAACCCCTCGATGAGAGCCGCGTCAACTTTGCAACGCTGTTCGAGAACATGTCTTTGCTCAGGCTCTGCTGCCGCTTCGACAGAAACGCGGTGAATGCAGCACAGCGGCAGAAGGGCTCAATCGAACGACATAGTGTGTCGACCGACTGTCACTAGAACAGGGATCGCACGAGTAGCCTAGTGGCGATCGAATTCGAGCTGCAAAGTGGTTGATTTGGCGAAACGCGCGGATTCTGTTGCGAGATAGGTACTCTCAGATGCTCTCGCTGAAATGACGCGGGCTGTCGGCAAGATCTTGAATGTGATGGACGGCGTCACACTGACGGGAGGGACCTGGCTGGTGCAAGAGAAGCCAAAGAATACAATCAGAAACAAGTCGAGAAAGGGTTCTAGGTTGGTCTTCATCGGTCGGGCGACGTCGCGTCGCGTCGCGTGGAGGTGGTGGCCAACGGTCGCTCGCTCAGGCAGTTTGATGTCGAGAGGCAACCCGTTGAAATTTGGCAACAAGTGTGATGTGGTGCAACGGTGATCGCTGCCCTCAGCTCCACCGCTGGAAGCTGTAGAGGGAGACAGGATGACTAAGCAACCAGGTGCACAAGGCACCAGGGTTTCGCGGTTTCTTTCCTCTGATCAAGAGATGGCAATTTATTCCACAATGGATCATAGACAAGATAACAATGAGATCATCCAATTCAACCCGATAATCAATGCGACCGGACGGATTGATGGGCAGCTGCTTGGCCAGCTCAGGGTGCCCAGCAATGGTCAGCCAAAATTGCTGACTAACCCACGAGGCCCCCCCCGCCACTTTGGCAACGGCGACCATCGATGTCTGTCTTCTTCCCAAGTGCAACGTCATGTGCAGTGGTCGGCCTGCAAAGGCGGGCGCCTCTGCTATTCCCTCTGTTTGAGCTTGAGACATGACCGTCGATGATTCACCGAGCCCAGGCCAGAGGAGATTCTGGGCCTCGGGAAAGCCATCTGTCTCACGATGCGATTCTTGCGCAGCGCCCAAGCCCGGGTCGCGTCTCAATCGGTGCGCAAGGGAGACATCAGAAGACCCCAAGAGATCCCAAGAGACCCCGTCGTGCCAGCCTCCCCGGCGAAGTCAACTGAGGTCATCCCCCCGGTGGAACATGCTAGTCCCGTCGGAGGGGCCGACCCCTCTTTCGCGCCGCCCGACTTGCATTCCAGTCGAGGGCCGAGGCCGACGACGGGGGACGTCAAGCCCGCGACCCGCGCCGCGGCAGAGTTCCTGCTCCCTTCGCCCTGCGCTTCTAGGGCCCGCCCTCGACCCGGGCAGAAATTCCACGTGCGTGGCGTGCCCTCCCAAATGAGGGAGCATGGGGTCGAAACGACCAGCCGCGTCGAATTATTCAAAAGGGGTCATGGGCCAGGAATAGGCTGTGACCCCGTCCACGCGGTGCGCGGTCGCCGTCCTCTCATTCCGCAGGGTGGCCCGCATCGCACCACAATGCCTCGAATTGCAGTGACCTCGACTCCTTTTTTTTGCCTTGTGCCTTGGCGCAGGTATGGGCAGACTGAGGCGGTGGGAGAGGGGCAGGTGCGCCTGCCTGGTGGGCAGAGGTTCCTTCCTTCCATTTGGGGGTCGCGTCAGGGCCAGACGGCACGGCGCGTGTAAGTGACGACAACGCAACATAAAAATCCGCACCTTCCCAGCCAACCTCTCCCGTCATTCACTTGTTCAAGTTGCATCCGCACCTTCAGTTCCTTCCTTGGTCGGTCAAATCCAGCATCATTCATTCGTTCAGCCCTTTTTTTTCCTTCCTCGGTCAAGACCTAAAACCTGCTACCCGCACAAATTTCCCTTTTCAACTACAACAACCCCCCCTCTTCGGAAAGCCTGAGAACACTTCTTCGCAACTTGAACACTCGCTTCCCCTCTGGCTTTTCCACAACACAACACCCACGATCAACCTTTGCTTCTGGCTGCTTTCGAAAACAGCCTCACGAACAATCGCGTCCTCTCTTTGACAGACAAGACACGAACGAGATCCGATTCCCACGAAACCCGCTACGCTACCCCCTTTCAACCTTCATCATAACTGTCATCATTACCCATCATGAAGCTCACCACCCCCCTCTTCGGCCTCGCTGCCGTCCTCGGATTTGCTTCTGCTCACATGGAGATGACCTCGCCTGCGCCTCTGCGCTCCAAGAGCAACCCCAACACCAACAATGTCGACTACGACATGGTCAACCCTCTCAGCGCTGATGGAAGCAACTTCCCCTGCAAGGGCTACCTCAACCTCCTCGGCACTCCTGCGGGCACCGCCGTCGCCACCTGGAACGCCGGCAGCCCCCTGAGCTTCACCATCGCGGGCGGTGCCTCCCACAACGGCGGCAGCTGCCAGGCCTCCATCTCTCTCGACAGCGGCCGCACCTTCAAGGTCATCAAGAGCTTCCTCGGCGGCTGTCCCACCCAGGGCACCTCGAACTGGGACTTTGTCCTCCCCGCCGATGTCCCCACCACCCAGAACGCCATCTTCGCCTGGACCTGGTTCAACCGCGTCGGCAACCGCGAGATGTACATGAACTGCGCTGTCGTCAACATCAAGGGCGGCGGTGGCGGTTCCCCCTCGGTGCCCTTCAGCCAGCGCCCCGCCATGTTTGTGGCCAACGTCAACAACGGCTGCGGAACCCTCGAGGGATCTGACGTCCGCTTCCCCAACCCTGGCCCCGATGTTTCCACCATTGGGAACACCTTTGCTGCCCCTGTCGGAAACTGTGGCTCTACCGTCAGCTACCCTGAGCAGCCCGAGCAGCCTAACCCTCAGCTTCCTACTACCACTGCTCTGGCCGTGCCCACCCCGACGACCCTGTAAGTTCTTCTTTCCTCTCCATCTGACATCAGTACTGACATCTGGCCTGCAGTCCCGGCGGCATCTTCATCCCCGTCACCACCCTGACCACGACCACCCCCGCTCCCCCTGCTGAGCCCACCACGACCAGGCCCGCCGACCCTCCTGTCAACCCTCCGGTCACCCCCCCGGTTACGCCTCCCGTCACCCCGCCCGTCACCGGCGGCGAGGACATCGGTCCCCAGGTTGAGTGGTCTCGCTGCACCCAGGAGGGCGTCTTCAACTGCGTCGGCGGCACCAGGTTCCAGCGCTGCGGCTCTGGCCTCTGGTCGCCCTTCCTTCAGACCGCCCCTGGCACCCGCTGCAAGCCCGGTGTCAGCAACGAGTACACCGTCATCGTCGTCAGGAAGAGGCAAACTGTCCGCTACCGCCGGACGAACAAGATTTGAGCAAGACAGGGAGAGAGAAGTGCATGGGAATAAGGTGGAGGATGATTGTCCGATTGGCCATGGGAGGCACAAGCCGTCTGTCCAGGTGACGGGCGGCCGGACCACGACTTTTCACGTTTGCCGTTGGCATCTCGCGCATTTTCTTTGTCGAGCCTAGAATTCGCATTGCGACATTGATGCTTTGAGCATCCACACAATTGATTTGTTCATGACAATGGGTTGCTTTGCTTTGATCACTGCCTTGGACAACACATGGGCTGCTCAGGTTATGGGGTTGATTGGGTCTTGGGTTCAGGCCACTTGGGCATCACAGCATGATGTTTGTAGAACGACCATCACAGTTTCGAGAGTTCAGTAGCATCTACAAAGTAATGAGGATAACCTGTTTCCATTTGGTATTCAGTTCAGAATCAAACCAGCATGCCAGCTAACATCGTCCCATCCTCCTCGTTGACGCCAGACTCATTGCCCATCATTCTTCCTGATCAAGGATGCTGAGACGAACCCTGCCCACCTTGTGATCCAGCTTCAAGCAAGCCAAGATGATCTTGCTCTCATTCCGAGACCTCTCGGCATGGACCTCCTTCCTGAACAGCTTCCAGAGCGATGTCTTGTACGCCTCGTCAATGTCCATCCAGTTGGACATCATGTCCTCCCACTTTGGATAGTGATCAACGTCCATGTCGATCAATCGTCCGTCCACGTCGGACAACAGCATGCAGTATTTGCAAATCGACCGCGGGCAGGTGTGGGGTGGGATATGTCCACAGCCCACGGAGGAAAGGTACCGGGTGGACCAGTTGTCGGCGGTCGTGTCCTGGGTATACTCGACGAAGTCGATCTTGTGCGCGGAGCAGAGATCCACCCCCGTGGCGATGGCATCGAGCGTTCCGTCAAGGAGGATGATCCAGTGACTGTCTTCACCGAGACAGGACTGGATGATGTCGCGGTAGATGGGGTCCTTGAGGTCGACCAGCTTGGAGACCTCCCTCAGCAGCGTCAGGGGGTAGACGAAGGACTTTGACTGCTCAAAGACCTTGACCAGGAAGCCACAGCCGTAGCGGAGTACGGCCCATCGGGCATAGAAGGTCAGCTTCCGACGCTGGTTCGATTCGAAATGCGAAGTCTTCATTGAGCCATTGAGGAAGCAGTGCAGCCCACTGAGTTCCCCGGGACACGGGATCTTCTCGAACCAAGGCTTCTCCAGCGACCCCAGCAAGGCTTCAAGAGGGTCTGATTCTTGAGAATAGGTCTCACGGGGCCTGGTAGGCCAGGGCAGGCCGTGGAGGTAAGCGGTGTAGGCGCCGTATGCAAACTTGGAGTAATCTTCCAGCTTGACCGGGGCAAGACCGCAAGGATCGGCTCCCAGACTGAGCAGAGCTTCTACCACCGAGGCGTCGACGTGAGGCAGCATGGCGAGGTGGAGAAGTGGTGCCTGAGATGGGCCAAAGGTGACATTGTTGACGTCGAGGCCTTTGTCGCAACACCGTCGAAGGAAACGGATCAGCTTCTCGGTTGAGTTGTTCCAGAATCCGGACTCGAGAGAGTGCAGGCCGTACCAAATGCCGGCGTTGTAGCAGTTCCACGGCTTCTCCGAGAAATCGGCCTCATTGTCTGGAGTGACCTTGATGAGGTCCTGTTCGATCAGGTACAGCGCCGCATCGTAGTGGCCATATTGGCAAGCGAGCACCAGGGGCGGAATCTCGCCGGCGGTCGGGGTCAACAAGGCATGTCCGTCCTCGATCGCGGCCTTGATGACTTCAACTTCCGCTTTGCGGATGATGAGCCAGCTCAGAGTCGGCAGGCATCTTGGAGCGTTCTCTCGTTCCGGGAGGTCCTCGTTGAAATAGTTCGGACCATCTCGAAGCCCTGTCGATTTCAATGCGCGGTACATCGGCATGTCTCGAACCAGGAGGAACGGGCTGCATTCACCGATCCAAGTCTCATCAGCTGGATCGGTGGAGCCTTCGTCCTCCATCATCATGCGGAGGCCCCATTCCTGGATCACTCTATTGGCGCGGAGCAGGTTGAGCACGTCGACGTGGCCGTTCATGATGGCCAGTGCCAGGGGCGTCTTGCGGACGGAGAACGTGACGCCCTTGGCCACTCCCATACCCGAGCCAGTGTCCAGGGCAAAGTTGAACTTCCTCCCAAGTGGATAGAGCCATTGCTCATCAAGGCAGCCGCCGTCGACATTAGCTCCGGCGTCGACGGCCAGCCGAGTAGTGTTGACGAATCCGTTCTTACAGGCCCAGATCAGAGCTGTGCGGCGTTCCCTTGGGTGGACGGTGAAGACCTCCGGGAGGCAGATGTCGTAAAGGTTTCGTGAGGTGCGGGCGAGGTCGACGATTGAGGATAGGGGGAGGTGCTTGCAGATGAGCAAGACCAGCTCCGTGGGGAGATCTCCCATGATGGAAATGTAGTCGGAAGAGTGGCAGTAGCTGCGTGTGGGTTGTTGAGGGCCGAAGGGGTGAGGTGCTTGTGTTGTGGGAGGGCGAGAAGTAGAGGGTATAACCAGGGCAAAGAGATATCTGGTCGTGTGTTTTCTGGGTGTGTTGAATCATGGCGGATTCACTCAAGCCTTCGATGAAGCAGCAGCTCCTATTTATGAATGTTGCAGCTCGAAGCTGCCTTTGTGTGTGGTGATGCCTGTGATATAGACAGGTTGCTGCGGACCTGAGTTGAATCACGATTCGGAGGAGCTGATGAGGTTCCAGTGGGCAATATTCACTTACCAATGGTCGTTGATCGGTTATGTACTGAGCACTGAGGCTCTCGCAAGAAGGATTGGCCCAAGCTTGGTCAAAGGGTGACATCAGCTGCCTTTGCCGGAGGGCAAACTCGGCCCCGGGTCCCTTGTCTGTTCGAGATCCCGCCCTTGGTTGATGCGGAACAATGCAGATCGAGTATGGGAAAGTCAGAAATGCAATGATCCAGACAGATGCAAGAGTGGATCGGTAGCTTTGCTGTGTTGGCTGTGTTTACCCCAGTGAGGGTGTTGGGATGCCGGGGAGGTTGGCAGGTTGTGTATAAACCGGGCGTGGGCCCTCACCCTACCTCTTGGAAGAAACAAACACTGCGCGACGCAACCACCCTCACAACATCTACAATCCCCCACACATACCTTTCCACATTCACTTACCTTGCTTCTACTGCGTGCTGGCCATTGCAGTATTTGCTCCTTCGACGGGCCTACAACCGCAACCATGGAGGACCTAGCGATAACCTTCGCTCAGCTCACCATTCGACGCCCGCCTGACCGTCCCAAAGGCACCTTCAGCCGCTTCGAGCTGCTCAACGAAGACGTGATTCGAATCATCTTCGCTAACTTCGTCCCCAGGGGCACTCTCCGGGCCCGGGACCAGAGGTACCTCACAAGCAACATCTTTCCCGACATCACCGCGACATCTGTTCGGGAGCTTCGAAAATGTCTTCACGCCCTCTGCCTCACGAGCAAGCATTTCTACGCCATCGCTCATCCGCTCCTCTACCGTGTCCTGATCATCAAGATTCACTACGAGATGGCACTTCTCTTCCAAACCTTTTCTGCGACCACTAGGCTCCGAAACCTCGTCAAGACATTCGCCTGGGTTCCGGACCGCTTTACTCCACCAACACTTCAAGACGAGATCGAGTCGTTTTTGGAGGAAAACAAGATGTTTGCCATTCAGAAAGACATCGGGCTTCACTGGCCAGTCTCACCAGCGGATATGGAATGTGCACGCCAGCTGCCACAGGGTTGCCAACTGCCTTGGTCTTCCGAAGCCGTCCTCACAGCTACTCTGGGAATGCTGACGCATGTCAAAACACTCTGCGTCGTGTCAGGATGGCGCGAGTTCCCAGATGCGGCCCCAGGCATCATCGGCCCGGACTGGGTTGCGTCCAGCCTCCAGAATCTTCTTGACAGTGACCGAGGAGCCACATTCGGGTTTCTTCAGAAACTCGAGGTCTTTTCCATGGATAACAAGAAGGATTTCAACTCGGGAGACCGCGGGAGCTTCTATCTCGCCACCCAGCTGGTGCTTCGAGCCTGCCCCAAGCTTCGAAGGGTCGAATACACGGCGAAGATGGATGAGATGAAGAATAACTACCGATTCTCCTCGCAAGGCTTCAACTTTCTTCTCGGGCCTCACCATCCGCTCTCAACCAGCGTTGAGGAGGTGGTGGTTGCCTTCGGAACATCACCAATGGCAGAGCTGCCGAGGATTCTTCGAGTGCTGCCGAATCTCAAGGTCCTTCGTGGCGAATACTGCGTGACAACCGCAGATACAGACTCGACACAACAGCATGCTGTTTCGGTCCAGGCGACAAACACTGCTGGGTCGTGGAACAATACCATACTGGCTCTTCTAGAGGTCAAGAACACACTGCAAGAACTCCATCTGACGACTCGGCGGGACACGAGCTGGCGCGGCTGGGACAGCGCTCGCCGAGGTCGCCCGTGGCCACAGATCAATGCACCCAGGCTCGGTCGAGTTCTGCCGCAGATGTCAGCTCTGACATCGCTCACCATCGAGATCATGTCACTTTTTGACTTTACTCACCACCAAATCATCCCCCCAACCCTCCCGATACCCCGCATCTCCGTATTCCTCCCGCCCTCGCTCAAAACTCTCCACTTGGTCGACTATTGGGGGGTTTCCTGGAGACAAAAGTATTCCTGGTTGAATGAATGGAAGAATATGGGCGCCTACCAGAAGCCATCTGTCCACTGCGGATTAAAGATTGGGAGTACCTTCTGGAGATCTATCGTGACCGACATGATCGAGCAGATCACCAATAACCCAGCTGTGGCTCTCCGGTAACTCAGAGTTTCCAGCCCCGATCACCAATTTGTCAGCAGTTACCTAGGGGGCGAGCGCGTCCCTGAAGCATTGGACGAGGATGAAGACTCACATGAATTTCTCTTCTATCGTTCCGTGCAAGTGGGCTTGAAGCTAATTGTCCAAGACGTTGAGACCTTCACTAACATTCCGAAGAAGGAATGGACCTGCTTGGAAGGCTATCTCGACTGATGAGATTTGGGTTGGTTGAAGAGGAAGTGTTTGTGGGGCTTATGCAAGAGAACTTCTAGCGTCAGGATGACTCGTGGACCATGAGATGGTGGTGTTTGCGTTTGGGTTGGCTATTTTGCCATGGGTGCTGAGACTGAGGCGATTAGCCAAGACCGCCTGCTGGTACAGCTCTCTTGCTGTTGGAATACGAAAGAATGTAGGAATGAATTGCGTCTTGACTTCTGCCGTCTGAACAGCCCGCGAATGCTGCTTAGTCATTTCCCTATGGCGTCTATACTCGTAGTGGTAATCTGTGTCCCCTCAAGGCTTCTGGTTACACATCAAAAGTCATAGTACCTAGTGATGAATGTCTCGATCACAATTTGAACAAGGCCCCCGTAAGGCTGCGGGTGGCAAACGACATTTACAGCCTGGGCGAGTGTAATGATGTCGGAGGATTTCATCGACGTGAGGATTTTCATGTAAAACAAACATACTAGCGACATTGATGTGAAGAACATTCCCGAGTTCAAGACTGTACTTGCAGGTGCATCGTCACAGGGGATAAGAGTACATCACGACGGCCGAAGGTCGAAGATGGGCGGGCCACATCGGGTGGTCGACATATCAAATGGGAGGCTTGAACAAAGCTCCTATTCCGGAAACATTAGGTCAATGACTATCGGGTTTGGGATGTTGTATTGCTGTCTGCAAAGGATATGGCCAAAGGCGTTGTCGGTTTTGTTTGGCGTACACCGGCAGTGTCGTCGGGTCCCGGATTAAGGGGGCTACGACTCGCACTGTGTCTTCGTGAGGAGTTAGTAAGCAGCTAAACAAAACGGCGTTCTTCGCGGCAAGCAACGCCCCTGGCTTGGCAAGATCGCTGGTTCGGCAAGGATATCGAGGCATGGGCTTCTTGGAAAATCGCATATCATCTCGCGAGTATCACTTGAAATCTGAGGGTTGAGCTGCTGTGTCGGTTGAGCTGCTGCGCCGGTCGACCTGCTGCTTCGACTGACCTGCTGCGCCGGTCGACCTGCTGCTTCGATTGACCTGCTACGTCGATTGACCAGTTGAAGGCTACCTAGGTAGGCACCTATCGCGAGGAGAATAGTGGCCGAGGTCAGCTGTCGTGCGACACTCGCGGGGCGTCATGCGACTTTTCCAAAAAGCCCGAGGCATGCGGCAGGGTCAGACGGCAGAATGGCCGTTTCGAAGGACAGGACTCCCGGTCGACATGAAATGCGGATTCTTCAGCAAACACATGTCAAACGCCTAGAACGATCGGAGATGTAACCTGTATTATGTATACGCTCGTCTTGTACCCATACGCCGTGTATACGCTCGCTGTCTTCGCGCCGTCTATACCTCCCGCCATCATAATCATACATTCGGAGATAGGAGATCGTATTTGACACATCGTTCAACCTGGAGTCTGTCAGAAACATGCATGCATCATGGCACAGCGGGGAGAGACTCACATCCTCAATACTCGCCTGGAGGAACTTCCTCGTCTCCAGGCCCATCCATACGAACAGCATGGAGAAATCGCCGTGCTTGGCCATTTCGGTGCCCGTCTGCGCGCTCAGCTGGCGCAGGATCGGCAGAGAGCTGCTCAGCAGGTCGGTGTCTGGGTCCAGGCTGCGGCCGATGCCCTCGAGCAGCAGGATACTGATGACAACGTTGACAAAGTCGCCCTCGAGGCGGACGTGGTGGCCCCGGACCATGGCGAGCACTTGCTGGAGGATGTCGCCAATCTTGATTGTTCCCAGAGCCAGGGTGCTGCTCTTGACGCCCAGGACAAGATGCTGCATCTTAAGTGCGAAGACTTCCTTGTCGATGACGGCGTCGGGCTGACGGCACCGCTCGCACATGAGATTGCCAGCCTTGTAGCCGTCAAACTCTGCGACGGCGCGGAAGAGGTCAAGGAAGTTGCGGCGGTTGGTGGCGTTGAGCTCCGTTACAAGGCCAGTGTCGATGAAGATGAGCTGCGGCCGGAAACCCTCGCTGTCGATCTTCTTGAGCTCAGCCGCCCATGCCGCGGTGTTCTTGCGGTGTCGGAACGGTCGCAGTCGGGCGAGGACCTGCTCGGTCACGTCCTCTTGGTTCTCCGGGTCGGGATCGCGGTGTCGCCGGCCGATTGCTGGCTGCTCGGACTGGTAGAAGCGCACCATGATGTTGCCGGGGTGCAGATCGGCGTGGACAAAGTTGTCGATGAGCAGCATGCGCAGGAAGGCGTCAAGACCCTCCTTGGCAATGTCGTGCTGGAAGACACCACCGCCATTCTCCAGGAAGTCGGCGAGCGGGATGCCCTGGGCGAACTCTTCGACAAGGACATTGCGCGTCGTGAACTCGGTGTAGGGGTAGGGGAACGAGACTGTTGTGCGCTCGCGGAAATGTTGCCTGAAGATGGTCAAGTTCGTCGCTTCGATGCGAAGGTCGAGCTGCAGCTTCATCATCTCGCCGAATTGCTCGACCTCATCGGGAAGCGAGAGCCACTCGATGGTAGGGATAACATTGAGGACCGAGGCGAAGGCCCACATGATGCGGAGGTCGCGCCGCACGGTGCGCTCGACCTTTGGATGCAGGACCTTGACGGCCACGTACGTCGAAGGAACGCGCTTCGGCCGACTCTTGAACGCGGTCTCGACGTTCTGGACCACCCGCTGGCGCAGTTGTTGTGGCTCCTCGTAGAGATCCACGTTGGGCGACGCCAGGTCAGACTTGAGCTTGGCCTTGTATACCTGTGCGATAGCGCCGACACCGAGAGGCGTCTCGTCAAACTCGTCAAAGATATCTTCGAAAGCGCGGCCGTCAAACGCCTCGGACACAATGCGCCTCGTGGCTCTCATCGAATGCGCCGGAGCGTCGGAGTGTAACTTGGACATGATCTCGCACATCTCGTTGGGGAAAATATCCGTCCGCGACGCGGCCCATTGGCCGAGCTGGAAGTTGTCAGGGGAGGAACTCCGAGGGATCCGAGATGGATCTCACCTTGATGAATGCCGGCCCTGCCCACTCCATGGCCTGCACCAGGAAGCCGTACCACCACAGCGTCCCTGACCGCTCGTTATCGCGGTCTTTCTGGCGACGGCCAAGCCATATTGCCGGCACCGCGAAGATGACGGGCACGAAGATGACGACGAGATGCAGGAACCGTATGCCAGTGAACACAGGCTCGACGATGTATGTGTCAATGGCCAGAACCAGGCCTTGCCAGACCCTAAGCGGGAGTGACTTGTCGTTGTCGACCTTCTTCTTGATTTCGTCTCTGCTGACCTCGAGCATGCGCCCCTCGGCAGTCTGGTCGGTGCCGCCGTTATCCTCTTGCGACAGCTCGAAGAATGCTGCGGTACCGAGCGCGGCCGTCCCTCCTGCTCGGAGGACAACACGAGCGATCTGACCCGTGTTCGGTGGAAGCTGGCGCCGTGGCGCGCTCCGGAAGGTCGAGCGCCAGCATCGGGACGCGAATGGTGTGAAGGAGGAGGTGGGCTGTCGGAAGGCGGGTCGTGGACAACACCGGCCCAGCACGAAGGCCAGTCTCATCTCGAAGGTTGGTTGCGGCGGGAGCAGCGAGTGAGGGCGCTCATGTCTCGGGATGGTGTCGAGGAAGGGAAGATGTCGGGGTGGTGTCGACGTGATAGCTCGGAGCCTCGAGGCCGGTACGATCCGAGAAGGATCGTGGTATAGTGGTGACGTACTGGGGACAAGCTCCGACCCGCGCCGCACTCCGAGGTGCTGACTGCTGAGGTAAGGCGGGACGATAGGCCCGGGGGAACGTCGGAAAATCATGTGGTCAAGCTCCACTGTTGATGCCCGCCGGCGATCGCGGAAAATTACCGTCATCTTCCCTGTTCGCCCCCGGTCACCGTCGGAGGCCAACTGCAGTCGCGGATTACTAACGCGCCAAAAGTTTAGGGACTGGGAATTTTCGGGCGCTCTTCCAAGTCCATGATATCACGTCTTCACGTCCCGACTCGATCGTCAATCCGCCAGCGCCCTCCATCCCAAACAACACACACAAACGCCTTCTTCATCACAAATTCCTATCACAATGGGCTGGTTCTGGGCTGATGCGCCGGCTGTTGTCGTAAGCGGCGCCCCCGCGCATCATCCTGCCTCGATGGCCGGCATGTCACCACCGGTGCGCATCCTTGCCCCCTTTGCCAGACATCTCCCCTTCCACTGACATCGTCCAGCCAGGATGCCCGATGCACCAAAAGTCCGCCGATGCCCTCGCACCACCGCCGAAACCCGCCAGTGCTCCCTCTTCATGCCCTGTCAACCACGGGCAGGTCGCTGCGCCGCCCGCCCCTTCCGCCTGCCCCGTGAACCACGAGGCCAAGGCCGCCGCCCCCGAATCCAAGTCGTTCCTGTCCCAGATGAACCCCCTGAACTACATGTTCAAGGAGCTCTCCCAGGCCCCAGCGGCGAACCAGGCCATCAGCCTGCCGACATCGCGCGACCCCTCAACCATCCCGAGGAGCGAGGGCGGCGGCAACTGGGAGTACCCTTCGCCCCAGCAGATGTACAATGCCCTGCTGCGCAAGGGCTACACCGATACCGATATCACGGCCGTCGAGTCCATGGTGGCCTGTCACAACTTCTTGAACGAGGGCGCATGGGCCGAGATTGTCGGCTGGGAGGACCGTTTCGCGCGTGGCCTCGCTCGCGGCCTGCGCGTGTGCAGCCGCGGCGAGGAGAACGCGGCGGAGATGGCCTACCGCGACAGCAACGGCACCGAAGCGCCGCCTACCCTGACGCGCTTCCAGGGTCGCCCCAAGGACATGTCCCCCAAGGCGACCATGATGCAAGTCATGGGCTGGATTTACCCCGCCAAGTTCCAGTGCGTAGCCCCGTTGCCCCCTTTACCTTTCCCGCATGTTTCTAATCTCTTCTTCCTGCAGGACCGAGCCTCCATTCGATCGCCACGACTGGTACGTCACCCGCAAGGTCGGCAACGAGACGAAGGAAGTTCGATACGTCATCGACTTCTACGAGGGCGAGCCCGACCCAACCGGCGACCCCGTCTTCTTCCTCGACGTCCGACCTGCCTTTACTCCCACAGGCGCCGCCGAGCGCGCGATCCGCTGGGGCACCGACGTCTGGTGGCGGGCGTCCGGCGCCGAGGTGCGCGAGGCTGCGGCGCTTGAGGCAGCCAAGGGTCCGACCAAATAATTGTTTCGATGACGACGACTGTAAGAATGGGTGTACGAATGGTCAGGGCTGCATAATACCTCGGCGTTCTTTCTCTGGATCACGATTTAATGGGCTTGGAACGGAAAATCAAAGTTTCTCTTCTCTTCCCCTGTCTTATTACTATCCCCGGCACGGCCTAGCAAATGTACTCGAAATATTATAAGCGCGTTTTGCGAGGGACAGATCACGACAGCTTCGCCGCGAGAGCCACGACCTGGTCGAGCAGCGCCTTGTCTTCGCCAGCGGCGTTCTGCTGCACCTTGCCGAGGAGATGGTCGACCTGGTGGCCGGGCTCGGGGATGGTCTCGCCCTGGGCGGTGCCGATGCGCGAAACCTGGAGCTCGAGGAAGAACTTGGGAATCTTGATCTGGTTGACGTTCTGGCCGGTCGAGCGCAGGGCGGCCTCGGTGGCGACGTAGACTGCCAGCTCGGCCTGGAACTTGTCGAGGTCGTTCTCGGCAAGGGGGTCGCTGGTGGCGAAGCGATCGAGGGCAAAGGTGAGAGGGGTCTGGCCCGAGCCCTCAAAGTTGATGCTGGAGAACTTGACGCCGCGGACCTCGACGTCGGGCACGCCACCGATGGTCGGGTTGGCCGTGTCGCAGGTGACCATGTCCTGCAGCTGGAGCACGTCGTCGATGACGATCTGGGGGAGCGTGGTGTCGCCGGTGACGAAGCAGGCGTCTTGCTGGCGGCCCTTGATGTAGGGGGCTTCAAGAACTGTCAGCTATGCTCCACGATCGAACCTCAGAACTGGACGTACCGGCAAGAGAGAGGCCGGCGAAGGCGGCAACGACAGAGATGGAGAACTGCATCTTGAAATCGGGGATAAGGAACCTGGGTATAAGGAGCGATCGACAGAAGATACAGAGAGAGTGACTGAAAAAAAGGTTCCTTTCCAGAAGGACGAAAGAATGGAATGTAAAGAACGGTAGCGAGGACGGATGTGAAAATCACCGACTCATGATCAGACGGCGATCGACGGGTTCTTATTCTCGGCGGCCTCGAGCATCAACACATCAGACAGCCTCGGCACAGGGGGAAAAGGGGGCTCGATCTGGGCAGCCGAGCCTCCTCGCCAGGCCGCAGGATGGCACCCCCTGGGTCCGCACGGTTTGATGTCCTCACGACGCCATCCCATGTCGACCGGGGATGCTGTCTCGATCAGGACGGGATGGCATGTTAGTGGCAGGTCACCTGTGACACGGTCAGTCGCGAACTCTGGTTCGGACGGGGGTGGCCAAGGCCGACGGATGTGACGATGGGGTGGGATTTGTCGCCGAAGTGGTCGACGGGGTGCGGTTTCAAGGGGGGTTTCGGACGAGGTCTCTCGGTCAGCCCGCCGGCTCCGCTGCTTTTGGGACGCGGGCGCATGTTCGAATTTATCAAAAACACGATCAAACGGTCACAGGGCGAGGATCCGAAATAAAGATCAAGCATAAGAGTTAGACTTCGATGCAGCTCAATCGTCGTCTGATGCTGGTGTGGGCAAAAGTGATGTCGGACGGGCCGGCAAAAGAAATGGATGATATGGGAATTGAACCCATGACCTTTCACAGTCATATGCTCTCAGTGAGAGAAATGCGAAGCGAATATCATACCCCTAGACCAATCACCCGATTCGTTATCTCAAATGGTGGTTTTAATCTCTATGTAGGGCAAAACATCACACAGCCCAGGTTGCGGACGGCTCAAAACCGTCACCATGACACATTGGAAAGATTTCCAGCTCCGGCTGACTTCCTTTTCTGTAGATTACACCCCTAGCTGAAGCTTGATGTTTTACGTGAGAAGCCCCAACAGCCACAGCAATGACGTGGTTTGGTGGGTGGCTTTTGCGGCTTGACGCCCAGTGAGCCACCAAACTCATGGTCGCCTGATGCCTCTTGAGGAGGTGTAGAGATTTAAAAGTCTTTTTTTACCTCTGCGCAGGTCTTATTTCCAGATACTTAGACACAACCTTTCACAAACATACCGGACGTCTCCTCTGCTCACCAACTACCAGCCATGGCGCCTCTGGCCACCTTTCACCTGTTCACCCAACTTCCCCCTGAGCTTCGCGACATGATATGGGATCTCAACCTCAAGTCTCTCAAGGCCCAGATCATTCACGCCCGAAAACTCAAGGAACTCTCCAAGGTTCAAAAAGGCAGATACCGTTTCCGATACAAGGTGCCCCCGATCCTGCAAGCGTGTCGCGAGTCTCGAAGGAGGGCACAGAGGCTCTACGAGCCTTCTTTCAGCTCCGCTCGCCGAGGCCATGGTCGGAAACATCCCCGCGAATATGTCTGGTTCAACTTTGACAAGGACATTGTGGAGATTAATTCCTCAGACATGTCTTCCCGCATGCCGCAAGCGAACCGGATCAAACACCTCCGCATCCTCGAACTGATCCCTCGCGACAAACGGCTATCCAATTGGGATGAACGATCAACCATCGATGCCGAATTCTGGAACAAATGCCGACAGCTCGGCCAGTTCATTCATCTCGAAAGGCTGCATATTTTCACGACGGTGTTTGAACACATGGGGCGTGAGATCAAAGTTCACCAGATGCTGCAAAGCAAGTCGAAGTGCTGCGTTAGAATCTTCGATGCTTTCATCGGATGGTCCAGAGATGCTTACGGATTCAGAAGCATCAAATGGACGGAGGACTGGCACTGTTTCGGTAGATTGAAGTGGGATTTTGCAGCCATGGCACTGGGGGTAGACACTCCTCTTCCCAAGGCCGATGAGCCCATCGAGCTGCCCAAAACGGATCATTTGTTTGATGACTGCTAGTCAGCACATTGGTGCAGCTGCATTTAGAAAGACAAGGATGGCCTTCTTGGCTGTCTGGGGAGCAGGATGTACCAAAACACCTGGACTAGAACAATATGCAAGGTCAACCAGCAGCTTGAAGCAGAGTAGCAGACCCTCAGAATAGGTAGATGGATCTTGGACCTCTATCGCTATCGGATGTGCATCTATCCACTAGCTCGTCGCAGTATTTGCCTGAAATGCAAATTGACCGACTCATAGGTACGGACCGTCCTGCATCTCATTTTCTCGCAGATCCTCGAAAAGAAACTGACTCCATTTGCAGGGCCTCCATGGCCCGTTTATTACCTGGTAGGTAACTCTAATCTGCCGCGAATTCCCGCGGATCTGAGATTTCAACAATAAGGATGGGCTCAGTCTCACTGTTACTCTCTCAGGCCTGCTTTCTGGCCGCTGGCACCAAGCCGGGGAGAATCACAGGTCGATCATCCGGGTTGCTGGGAATCATAACTGTTTCATGACCGGACATTGAGCATCAATTGGCTTGATGGTGTAGTTGGTTATCACGTCAGTCTAACACACTGAAGGTCGGGAGATCGAGCCTCCCTCGAGTCAATCATTTTACATTTTTTGTCGACACCGTCTCCACATCCTTCTCCTTAAACCGAGGAGTGTTGCTGGTATTGTCGAAGTCATGGCGTCGCGATCGTCAGAACATTGTTTCCCTTAGCGGGCGCGACATGATCATGATGCAGGCCACGGTTTTCAAACACACAACCACGAACGAAAGATGCGATCGCCTACTTGGCTCTAGGTGTTTCAACCCAATTCACCTCACCCGCCCGGATGAAACGGCCCTGGCTGCGATCGAGGCACCCATCGAGGCAAATCGGTCTCATGATGGCCATCGTTCACTGCATTCTGTTCGCTGCATCTGTTTTTGGCCCAATGCCGGGGGGATAGTGACGAAGACGCACGGGGCTGGCACCACACGCTTCTCCAGGGGCGCGACCGCCCATCGCCATGCGGGCCGAGTCATTCAGTCCGATGTTAATCGCCCGGAGCATCAGCCGTCGTGACGCCGATTGGAAGACGCACCCGTCGGGCCGGGACCGTCGTGTTGCCAACGGACCCCGCGCCTCGCGGCTTTGGCCGTTTCTGTATTAAGGTTCACGTCTAGAGACGACCGCTTCGACAAGTCCCGTCTGACCGGGGAGCGCAGCTCCGGCCACGAGGATCCGAGTCGTCGACCATTTAAGGCCATGGCCTCGTTCTGTCCGTGTCGACCGTGTCGACCGTGGGTCGACAAAACGAGGCCATGGCCGACACACTCCATCTACGATCCTGATCCGGCCATCCTTTGAGAGCATCACGCCCATGGCCGCGAGCATCTGCCATGGACGCCCCGGGTCCCAACCTCGGAGGGCTGGTCATCGCGGTGGCGGCGCTGTTTCTGGTCCTGAGCTGGATCATCGTTGCGCTGCGCATGTACTGCCGCCTCTTTCTTGTACGGTCTTTCGGCATGGATGACAAGACGATGCTAGCTTTGCTGGTGATCTTCTCGGCATATCTTGGCACGCAAATCTACGGTGCTACGCGCGGCATCGGCTTCCACGACTCGACCATCTCTCAGGCCGACAAGACCATCTCACTCAAGGCAATTTCCCTCCTCCCAGGAATAAGTATGCGATCGATCCATTTGCTGACAGTCATTTTCGCAGATCTGGCTGATTGGGGAGCTGCTCAACGTCGTCTCGACCTGCCTCCTGAAGATCTCCGTTGGCTTCTTCCTCCTCCGCTTCGCTGTGGTCCGCATCCACCGATGGCTCATTCTCCTCTTCATGTGGTCGACGATAGTCTTTGGGTCCATCTACCTGTTCATGATCTCCTTCCAATGTCAGCCCCTGCGCACGTACTGGCTAGAGGGACCACGGACGCCAGGCAAATGCTGGGCGTCGAACGTGATTCTCATAATGACCATTACGGCGACAGTCCTGAACACGACGGCGGATTGGCTGTTTGGAACGCTGCCGTATTTCATGGTACGATCGATGCAGCTCCCTCGGCGGACCAAGATTGTTGTGATTGGCATTCTGAGCATTGCCGCAGTGTGGGTGGACAGATCGGGCATGCGAAGGACGAGTTCTCGCTAACAGCTTTTAGGGGAAGCATTGCAACGATTATTCGAGCCATCTACATTCCCACATTACTGAGTGGCGAGGACTTCCTTTGTACGGAGAACCCCCCGACTTTCTCAAGGCGGCGGCTGACAATCCAGACCACACGACGAAGTTTGCCATCTGGAGCACCGTCGAGCCTGGAATGGGCATCTTCGCCGCCTGCATCGCAACTCTTCGGCCATTGCTACGTGTCGTTCTGGCATGGTTGGGTCTTGACGCGCCCGAGTCCGACAGATCGAGATGGAGAAACAGGCAGATTGCTCCCAGGGGCGAGACGGAACGCCTGAGACGGCAAGCAGAGGGGATCGAATCTAATTCGACGGGCAATCACACAACCACGACGTCGTCATCCCTAGCCCAGTACAGCTCTTGGGCACAGGTTGCTAGTCCTGTAGTTCTCGAGCCTGTCGTAGATGTTGAGCAAGCAAAATAATACAAGCTTAAAACCCTCGAGGCCGCGAAAAGGGGCGACCAAGCACACACTGTACTGTGGCCCACCATCGCCAAGCCGGTCCAGATCGATGGATCTCGGTGAACTGCCCAAGACAGAGCCATCGCCGACCGAAGCTCCACCCCTGCCGTCATCCATCCACTGCGGCCCAATCTCATCTAGTGCCGAGGCACATGTCGAGACTTTTCTTTCATCTCACATCCACGACATTCGCGAATATCGCTGGCTGGCAATCAACATGGCCGCTCAGAAGACGCAGACGCCGCCGGCGCGGAGCTCAATCCGGAATGCCTACCTCGTCTTGTACAACGCCGCCTCGGCCGCTGCGTGGGCCGTCATCCTCACCCGCACCATCACCATCTTCACCACCCGCGGCCCCGCGGCGGTTCCCGATGGCGTTGCAACCCTGACCCAGTGGACGCAGACGGCTGCATGCCTCGAGATCCTGCACTCACTTCTCGGTGCGGCCTTTCAACCTCATCTTAGACCTGAATCCCCCACTAACGACTCCTAGGCATCGTGCCGTCGCCGATTGCAACCACCATGCTGCAGGTGCTCGCGCGCTGCGCCGTCCTCTGGGGATACGTCCGGCCCTTCCCCGCCAGCGCCCGCCATCCAGCCTACACGTCCATGCTCCTCGCCTGGAGCATCACTGAGGTCGTCCGCTACACGTACTTCGTGTCCATCCTCAACGGGTTCAAGCCCAAGTGGCTGGTCTGGCTGCGCTACAGCATGTTCTACGTGCTCTACCCCATCGGCTTCCTGAGCGAGTGCGCCATGGTCTATCTTGCCGCTGGACCGCTGAAGCAGCGCGGCGAGGCGTGGCCGTACATCAGCTACTTCTGCCTGAGCCTCTACGTTCCAGGTGAGTTACTCGGTGTGGCTCTTCTTTGATCTGTGGCTGATGCTCGGCAGGCTCGTATGTTCTCTACACATACATGATGAAGCAGCGCAGGAAGGTTTTGAGGAACCTGAAGTCGGAAGAGGTGGCCAAGAAGAAATGATCATCAACGGGAAAGGACCGACGTGTTCATGGCCACAGGACCTTGTCGGTAAGGTCTGTGGAGATTGGGCTGGGTTTCAGCCTCGAATACTTCTCTCAAGGGAAGAGAGTTTTCGCCTCAAGCCCCTAGGACTCTCCCAAAGCAGCTGCGGCTGCAGACGAGGCTGCCATCGCCCGTGACTCATCCAATGCACCGCTGGAAGCCCTGATGCCCGAACCTGACGTGACCGCGGTCGTAGCGGTAGCAGAGACCCAGGTGAGCACCCCAAGTGAGTCTCGAAGTTGCCGCTGAGGTGCAGATCGATCATCTGGGCAGCCGTGGTGTGCTGGACAGTCCCATTGATCTTATCAAGTCTCCAATTCTACCCTATTACTACGAACAACGAGAGATATCCCAACGCGAAACAGAGGAAACACCGAGTCTCATGAACAAGCACCCACTGCCGGTGAACAGGTTTGAGACGAGGAACATCCTCGACTACCCATTTAGGTAGTCGAAGTCAAAGAGCAACATCCATTCTACGAGGGGAAGAGAGAGGGGGGGGGATAGCTTAGGACCCCAACGCGAAACAGAGGAAACACCGAGTCTCATGAACAAGCACCCACTGCCGGTGAACAGGTTTGAGACGAGGAACATCCTCGACTACCCATTTAGGTAGTCGAAGTCAAAGAGCAACATCCATTCTACGAGGGGAAGAGAGAGGGGGGGGGGATAGCTTAGGACCCCAAGAGCTCGTGGCTTCCGGGAAAGCCGCATTATTCAAATCTCTCCCGATCTTTTGGAGCAGGAGGAGAAATCACACGGTACGGATACAGAAGTTATTGGGGAGACCAGCTGTCCATCATGTTGAGACGATATTTCAGAGATGCACATAGGAGGTACAGCGTTATTGCCGTAATCCCGAGGGTTGAGTACCAACTGAACATTCCACGAGGTAACTGCGATATCTTACATCAAGCATCAAACTCTGTGATCCCACCCCATCTCCCTCTCAAACTGCATTCGTGCCGTTCCGCTCATCGGATCGCTTGTAGTCGTCATGGGAAGCGCCCATCTTCTCATCGCTGCCACCAAGGCCACCCTGCTGAGCAACACTGACGCGCTGGGTGAAAGTGGTCCTGGGCCTCCATCCCTTGCTCTTCCGAGCCGATGAGACCTCCGTGTACAACTCATCAACCTCTTCGAGCGACAGGCCCTTGGTCTCGTAGATGAAGAAGTACACGAACGCAATACAGATGAAGCAGCAGCCGAACCAGATGAAGAAGATCCTGGACTGCAGGTTGGCGTTTCCAGGGCCGTAGTTGACGAGGTAGGGCTACCCGCGAAGTCAGTACAGATGCCTTTCTGCGATGGTTCAAGTGACGACGGAAAACTGGCAGGAGTCATGCCACGTGGCGTGGGAGTAAATGAAACGCTCGCTTACAGTGGCATATGCGATTGCCCAATTGAAAAGCCACTGTAGATGCATATTAGTATCATACTGTTGAAGTTGGAGCAGGTGAACTTACGTTTGTAGCCGTGGTGATACTCAGACTGCGAGCACGGAACTTGAGAGGGAAGATCTCGCCCGTCACAACCCAGGCCAGAGGGCCCCAGGTCGAGGCAAAGAAGAATATATAAATGCAAACAAATGCGATGCCGGCCTTTTGAGCTCCAACATTCTTAACGATGATGTTTCCCTGGTTGTCCTGGGAGGTAGTCAGGGTGCCCAGCATGGCCACGAGGAACTGGCTCAGGCACATGCCGACGGCACCCCAGAAGAGCAGCGGCCGACGTCCGAACTTGTCGACTGCCCAGAGACCGGGAAGGGTGGAGACGACGTTGATGCAGGAAGTGATCATCTGAATCGTGAAGGCGTTGTTGATGCCCGAGTTCTTAAAGTACCTGGGTCATGGTCAGCAATCATATCTTTGGCTTGATCGATTGCATTCCTCGAGAGTTGTACTCACTGGGTTCCATAATAGAATATGAAGTTAATACCAGTCAGTTGCTGGAGCATTTGCAGGCCGCAACCGGTCAGCTGTCGCTTGACCATGCCGCCACGGAAGCAGTCAATGTAGCTGCTCTTTCCAATGCTCATCTCGTACTCGTGGTTGGCCACAATCTCCTTGAGCTCAGACTGGATGGAAGGGTGGTCGACATCGAGCCTGCGGAGCTTGCTGAGAGACGCCGCAGCCTTGTCGAGGCGACCTCTCTTGATCAGGTAACGAGGGGTTTCGGGCAGAATGAGCATGCCGGTAATCATAATGATGGCCCAGGCGAACTGGACGGCAACAGGGATGCGATATGATCCTGTGTCGTTCCTGTCCTTGGTGGAATAGTCGACAATGGCGGCGAGGAGCAGACCAATGGTGATGGCAAGCTGGTAGGCGCCAACGATGGCACCGCGAATCCACTTGGGTGCAGTCTCGGACTGGTAGAGGGGCACAACTGCTGAGAGGATACCAACGCCGAAGCCCGCGAAGAAACGACCAGCAATGAAGAGGGGCAGCCTGACGGCAATAGTCTGGAGGACGACGCCAAGGATGAAGACGAGGGACGAGGCAACGAGAGCGAGGCGACGACCGATGTAGTCGGAGAATAGGGGGGAGGAGAGGGAACCGAAGAACGTGCCGGCAGAGAGGATGGACACGATTGTCGAGGCCTGGCCTGCGGAAACGTCGAGCTCGCCCTTCGAATTGACATAACCCGTGGAGAAGGTCCTCATCCAGTACGGCATGGCCATGATGCCGGCGATGGTGCCCGTGTCATATCTGGACAGTCATGTCAGCGGGTGATGGGCGAAAAGCTTCAAGTGTAAGTCGTACCCGTAGAGAATACCACCAAAGGCAACGAAGAGGCCTATGACAATGGCTGGCCAGGTCTTTCCCTCATCCTTGTCATGCTGAATCACCGACAGCCGACGAATTGCGGATGCCATGTTGACAGCTCGGGGAACGCAAGTCGATGTGGCTGTAGCTTATAAGTTATGGGGAGTCGGTGTGTTCGTCTAAAAGATCCGGTTGCTTGGCTCGAGGGGATCTGCAGGGTGCAAAGCATGGCACTCTTGGCAAGGAGCAGCAGCCTTATATACCAGCAGGGGGGGACCGCCAGGTCAAAGCCTCAACGACCCATCACTTTGACGTGACACGAGACCGCCGACAAGGCGACTTCCTCTAAGAGGCGTTCGACCCTACTCCACAGCCTAGGTAGGGGCGTGGACGCAGTGAAGCTGGAGGCGTGTGCAGGGCAAAGGCCAGGCCAGTCCAGGCTCCCCTCCTGAGAACGGCGAGACCGCTGGAACGGAGCGTCCGAAGACTGGAGGCGGGGTGGACGCTTTGATGCCATGGCGTAGAGGACATAAGATTCGGTCCATTTGTGCCGTCTCCTGTGACCTGACCGGGTGACATCATGGATATGGAGGTTCAGCCCTGAGGAAAGTGAGGTGACGATGGCGCCAGCCTCCTGGTTGGAGGGGCCGGTGTCTAGAGGAAAGGCTTGCTGATGTATGATCGTGGTTGTAACCGCTAAAACGCTCGCTCATTATGACGATCGCAAGTGCCGTTTTGCCGATGCTGGGGTCCAAAGCTGCTAGCCTTCTGGTCCGAGGTGTGGGGGAGGCGTTCGCTTCCCCAGCGATATTTTGGCCGTGAGACGCGCGGACTGGTGCTCCCCAAGGTTCGAGCTGGCTGTTAGGTCCCGTTGTGCTGCCACAGTGGCAAGGGAGCTTCATGCGGGGTAGCTTTGATGCAGATGGGATCAGACAACCGGACTCGGATGGAGGACCCAACTAGCTGGCAAGCTCGGTACTTGTCAAGCCACAAGGGCGGCGAGGTCCGGTATTGGGACGGCTTGGCCAACGGCGCGTGTTCTTGGCAGCCAACGCATCGGCACCGAAGGGCGAGAGGGTGTGATGAGGGTGGTGGTCTGGTGGATTTGGGGAACTTCGGAGGCGGCGATCCTCAGACTCAACGAGCTGCTTGCTAGCTCCAACATGCGGCCGCAGAGATGTGGATGCGATTGAGAAAACAGAGAAGGGGTGGTATTGCAGGCTGATGATCTGCGGGCTGCGCGGCGTTCGAGCGGCGTTGGATGGAATGGACGTGGTGGGCATGGGTGGTATTGTTTGGTGGAGGTCGCGTGTCGGCCGAGCGACAGGCTCACTGCACCAGCGGTGGTCACTTCCTTGCTGACTCATCAAAACCCACCGTGAAGTTCAAGTGACGTGAACACAAACGCGGGGTAAATCGGCGCGAGTCCCCCGCCATCAACACTGATACACCCTGGCCCAAATGTCCGAGATCGAACGAAGCGGACAAAGGGATTGTAATTCGTCGGGGACAAAGTGTTTGAAGCCAGCATTTTGATTCGATGACGGACTGATGAGAAAGCTATCGAGCAGCACTCCCACCATCCATCCCATGTACAGGCTCGTTCAATCTCTGTCTCCCATCCTCGGACACCAGCTCGGCGGGCTTGACCGAATCCTGAAGCTCAATAACCCGTGGCTCGGGCGACAGTTCAGCCTTTGTCTTTTCCTCTGTACAGTGGTTCGCTTCTTGTCGCTGTTCCTTCGGCGACCGCCGCTTTCTCAAGACAAAGAACCACAAGAGTCCGGCTCCGATGGCGAGGATAAGGACGCCGCCTACCACAGCCCCGATGATGGCGCCCATCGGAATTCGCGATGTTTCTGTGTTATTTGATGGCGGTCCTGGGCTGTCATTACCTTCCTCTCTCTTGGGGAACAGGTCTTCAACCGGGGACGAAGACCATTCTGCGGGTTTGGCGCGTCTGATTGCAATGATTAGCAGCTTCCCGAATCAACGCGTCAAAGATACATACACGGACAGGATCTTCGAACTGGGCCTGTATATAGGGGCTCCCGCATCGTATTCATCTTTCGGCGAGAGACTGTTCAGGTCAAGGATGCCCAGTCCCTTCGGGAACAGATCTTTCGTCCTCTGGACACCCGCCGAAGCAGGGTAAGGCAGCCCGCCTCAAGTGATGAGCTGACTCTTCCCAGCAATCGCACAGCCGTGACCCTCACGAGCAAAAGCAGAGGTAAGGCTTCCTGGCTTGGTCCACGTGAAGGATGGCAGGCTTAGCACGTGCAGATCACTGAACGCTTGAAAGTTGCGATCGTTGGCGCCCCCGAACATGTAGCTTGCAATGTTGTCAGTCTTCATTCTTCTGGGAAGGCTCGAGCGACTGGTAAATGGAGACCAGGGGCAGCACTCACATATCATACGTTCCATTCGGACCCGACAGTCCTGCGACGCAATGCTGGTGACGACCATCAGGGAGCTGGTCGTCGGGGCTCCAGGCAGCCTGATTGTACCACTTGTCTGTAAAAGGATCAAGGAAATACAACCGGTCGAAATGGAGATAGCTGTACTCCCCAGTTCCTCTCATCGCCATGCCGCCGAGGATGAAGATGAGTCCGTGCCGACCGTAGTCCGGCACGAACAAGGCCTTGGATCCCCACAAGCTCGAGTCGGAGGTGTAGCCTGGCGTCTGTCGTGTTTCTTCCATGTCTCTGTCGTGAAGTTGAAAGAAACGTAGTGATGGAGGTTCTCGTAATCGTGATTACTACGGTTGTACGCGCTGCCACCGAATATGAAGCCGGCTTCGGGGGTGCTTGCGAACGCTGCGTATGCTGTGGTCCATTGCTTTTGAAGATCAGGTTCTTTGGCCGAGGGAAGCTCGACCTCGCTCCAGTCGCCCTGATTGCCCGCCTTGTCGCAAAGTCTCCACGACTCTGGGGGTGCGGGGATTTGTTCAAGGTACTGTGTACGGCCGCCGACAATGTAGAAACACTTCTGCCTCTCGTCCGTCAACATGGCATGATATTCCATGACTGGCGTGACCGGCCTGGCTCTCTCGGAGATAGGAACGCTTTCGGGCTCCCATGAACCCGTCAGGTCGATCGACAAGGTGACGTTGGCTGTAAAGGATAGGAAGTCAGCGTCGGAATGGTGGATAGATCGAGCAAGGGCAAGTGCGTCAAACTTGGATTGATGGGCCGATAGTCAAGAAAGCCATCTTGGGAGATTGAGCCCCCGTCATAGTAGATCCGATTTCCCATGACGGCCACTGTTGAGCACATTCGTCAGCTCATAATTTGTCTGATGAGGATGTATCGATTGGTTGATTTTCATACTTGCGCCGCCTGTTCGTCGCAGAAAAACAGAGGTGTCGGGGTTGTTGCTGGGATTTTCTTGCCGTTTTTCTACGCCCTGAACAGCTTTCGCTCCGTTCATCTTGTGAGCGCCGGTGACAATGACCATTGTGGACAAGAGAAACATGATCAGACCCCCCACGGTTGCGAACCACTCCCGTCAAGTCAGAACCGGTGTTTCTGGATTCTGCCGCAAAAACAATAGTTGATTCAATGCAGTCAATGAATGCGACTGCGTTGGCGTTGTGAGGGTTGGGAAACTATGGAGAAAGCAAACACGAACACTGGGGGACACCGGTTCGTGGTGGAAAGGGGGCTCTGCTGAGGGCCCCATGGAGCCGCTGGCTTTTGTCGTACCGTTCGAGTTGTGTTCCCGTGGCTGGCATGGTGTGTAACACCAGCCATAGGGTGCACGATACTGGTAGGGTGGTAATAACCGCTTGAAGGATTTTGGATACTGGCAGAGGCCGGAGGGCCAGGGTTCGTCTACACGATCAAGAGACCAAGGAAGAAGAGACACCTTCAGAAATTGAAGTTTTCTCCAGGCACGTCTCACTTCTGGTAGTTGAAAGCTTGCGTCTTGAACCTATCGTCTCAGAGTGGTAGAAATAACCAGACTACGACGCAAGAGGCCGCCATTGTCTCGCACAGATCCTTCCAAGCCACCTGTATGCGGCCACCCGACAAGGTCCCATGGACACGCGTATTGCCGGGCAAAAGCTTGGCCGGGTTGGCCGGAATCCGCATCCCAACAACGCACGACTCGGACAACAAGCAGGGGCTTATCTCACTTCACCAGGGGCCTGGCTGTAGAGCCCGGACGTCTGGATAGAGAGCCCGGAAAACTAGGTCCCCCGGAAACCGCTGTCGCGACAGCCTCAAAAAACCACTAAATTAAAAGACTCGGACTCAGCCAATTAACTACTACAGATAACCGCGTTAATCAGGGGCTTAGATAGACTACGACCGAGTAGTCAATCTAGATGGACAGTTAATCTAGATGGATGGTTGATCCAGATGGACGGCTGATCCAGATGGACGGTTGGACCTGTCTGGCGGCAGCGGCGAAGTTCGTTTTCTTCAGACGCCTGAAATTTCTTGGCGTAGGACTCGTGCTCGAAAGATTCGAAGTCCTCGCCGTAGATAAATGCCCGGCCAACGATGTTGAGGGTGTGGCTGAAGCAGCGGATTCGGCGGTCGGTGATGTCAATGTCGGAACACATGTCGGGCTGAACCTTGTTGAATAGATGTTCACTGCAGACATCATTGCTGCTAGTGGTGTTGGAGACGAGGCAGCCCAGACGATCGGTGAGATCCCAGTCGGTGACAATCTCTTCGAGGAAGAGGGCAAGGTTGGGTCCAGAGGGGAAACCACTGACGTGGTGGAAGGCGATCAAACGCTGCTGGAGACTGCCCTGGGCGTTGATGTAATGAGCGGAAACCTCAAGAATCGTAGCTGGGACCGCCGATGCCCTCCAGAGGCCAAAGGCAATGTGGACTCGCGAGACTGCCGTTTCAATGTCTGCTTGTATGATCCGTTTCTTCTCTGCGAAGATCCGATCGAAGTTGGATCGCATTGCTTTTCGCCCCAAATCGATTTGGGCAGCCATCGCTGGGTTCATGATTCGCAGCATCTCCTGGAAGGATGGGTTCTCGAAGACGTCGAACCCGTCGGTGGCAGTCTAATTCAAACTCGAGGCGAAGACCCTCAAGCTTGCCGTGAACTGCTGTCGCTGGAGACGCCAATGATCGCAGCGGTGCTGGGGTTCGGGTCACCGTCTCGGATGGTGTTGTCTGTGACGCTCATCTGCGGGGACAGGCTCGGGGACAGGCTCGGGGACAGGCTTGTGGACATGGTGTTTTCGTTTGAGATGGTGAATCGCAGAGCCGGTCGCAGAGGCGGTGTACTGTCGGTTGATGTGTCGTCGATCGCAATGGCCACAGGCTCAAAAATTTTTGCCTAAAGACAATGACGGTGAGTTAATTTGACTAACAACAGCGGGCGAATAATTGATGGCGTACCTTGGGTGAAGCCATCACGACGAAGCTCGGTGACGAAGATGCCGTGTCCGGTGATCCAGCTCCTCCTCCCGCGAGTCGAAGTGCTGAGCACGTATTGTCGGTGTTCGTAAGTTGCGATAGTTCCCCCGGTGGCATCGCGAGGATCGTCAGCGCCGACGGTGAGCTGGGCGTAGACGGTCGGTGGCCAGGTTGACTTGACGACCAAAGGCGTTCCCGAGGCCATCTTGGGGGCGTTGGCGTAAGAAGGGAAGTTAACGGTGTGATGGGGAGTGAGGCTTCGAAGATGCCCAGATATGTGGTCTGGAGTGAAAGAGACGGGATGTTCAACAACCCAAGAAACGCGGTCGGGCTCGGGTAGCTTGGGGTATACGCGATCAAACAACTCTCCGTTGTGTTGTCTGGATTGAAATCTGTCATTTTCCTGGACCAGGCGGTAATTTTGTACCGAGTTCTTCAGGTCTACGTACTGTTTTGACAAACATCTGCCATGTACCACGAATTCTAACGATTGTTTGATAAGATTGATTGATTTGATAGCTCCTGTCCTCTCTGTCGCACGTCGGCGCGACGAAATCGTTGCAAAAAGCCAAGGCGGCAATTCTGTACAAATCTTCTTGGCCGGATAGGTTGAAGACTAGCATTTAACACCGAAGCGCTCCTGATGCGGGCGTCTTTGTTTCCATGCCTCAGTTTCTCGCCAGTTACTTTGGGAGGTCATTCGGGTTTGGTGTTAGCTTGGTTTTCACAGTGCAACATTCTGCCGTCACTGTTTCCACCCCTGACCGCGACGACCAAACAACAGGAATGGATCAACGAAAGTCCGCGGGCGAAGCGACGCCGGGCCGGTCCCTTGCTAGTCTGTGCTCGCTCGTCGTTCTAGTGACATTCAACCGTGTGTCACCCGCCGACAGCCCCCGAAACCATCCCGGCGACATGCCCCTCTCAATGACCCGCGATCCGGCACGACTCGGCCGCCATGGACGACCGCTTCTCAGAACCGTCCTCCATGCTGCCTGACTACGGCGCAGTGGCGGGCACTCGACGATATCGATCAAAGGCTCAGCGTCCGTGCGATCTGTGTCGCGCCCGCAAGGTCCTCTGCAACATCCCCGACCCCTCGCAGCCGTGTCAGCTTTGCACCCGCATCGGCCGCATTTGCACGTTTGTTGGCAATCCAGGGAAGAGGCAGCAGAGCAGGGCCGCCGCTAAGGGGAACTCGCCATCGTCGGCTGAGGGTCGAGGGCCGTTGAACGGGCAGGCCAGCGCCGCCATGGACGTGTCTCCGTCGGGGGTCCTCATGTCTCAGGATGGTCCGGGTGTTGGAGATGATCGGGGCTTCGGCGTGTCAGGCGGTAAGCAACCGTGACCTCGGTGCCGGACCTTCGACTGATACTCCTAGACATGATCGGCCACGGGATGCAGACGAACGAGATGGAGGACATGAACCTCATCGATGCCCCGAGCGCCATCTGGCCCAGCGACAACGACATCAACTGGGATCTGTCCAACGACCCGTTTGCCCACGCGACCCTTCAGGATCAAGTCTCACCATCCGCCTTTCAGATTGACTTCATGCCGGACCTTGGGCCGAGAGACTCCCAGACCCCATCCGACGCTCAAAGAGAGGCTGAAGAGAGGGACTCGGCCCCGGCGGCACAAAGCAGCAGCAATCACGCCCCAGGATCATCGATGGACCTGAGAGCCAATTACTCCACGACCTTCATCGGATACTCCAATGAGTCGGACCCCTTCGCCCTCAACTTCTTTCCCCACGATGACCGGGATGAAATCGACTTCTTCCGCGTCACATATCGAAAGTTCATGCCCGACAGCAAAAGCAATGCTGCGACAAGACCATTACACTTTCTCCAGAGCCAGACAGCGACGGTGGTCGAGGCAAGAAGGATAATGGATGAGTGTCTGCCACCGATTGACGACCGAGCGAGTCTCGAGGCCCTCGTCGACAGGACAGCAGGCGCTGCCCTGGTGAACCTGTAAGCCACCTCCTCATGAACCTCCTTGAAGCCACGGCCGCTGACCAACTCACCAGGTACTTTCGATTCGTCTTCCCGGCTCTGCCCATTCTCTCACGCTCACTCGTCCTCCGCGACGTCGCCAAGTTCGTCGCCGAAGCTCCCACTGGTCTGCTCGCTGGGATCTACGCTCTGTCCCTCCCATTTGCGCCGTGGGACGAGACACTCTGCCTAAGCAATGCATACGCCAAGCCGAGCGTTGACTCGCTCTGGAAGATCTCCTATACGAGTCTCCAGAGGGAGATGCATTTCCCTCATCTCTCGTGCATCCAGATTTACCTCCTCCTGCAGAACCACTTCCAGTTCGACTCAGTCTCGGTCGAGACACCTTTCGTGTGGTCCACTGCCGCTTCGATGCTGGCCATGGCCCAATCTCTCGGGCTGCACACCGATCCTGCCGGATGGCACTTGCCTCCCTGGGAGATTCGATTGAGGAGGAGACTTTGGTGGGCTGTCTATGCCGAGCACACGTGGAGGTCCATCACGCATGGCCGGTCTTCGATGATCCGGCATGATGACTGGGACGTCTCCCCTCCTTCAGCCGACGACTTTACGACGGATGAGGGCGTATCACTGCCGGATGAAGTTGCGAAACAATCCCCCGACTACTTCATTTATCTCTGCTCACTGACAACCATTGCCGACGGCATCTGTCGACAGTTCTTGTAAGACTTCCTCCCATTCCTCTTCCCATCCCCTTCCCATCTGGCCTCTAACCTCCGGTTCCAGCACCTTACGAGCAGTCTCCCGCCAACAAACCCTCGACACCCTCATCACGCAAGCACGTACCCACCGGCAACAACTCCTCGACTGGCTCGAGAACCTCCCCGAGACCCTCCGACTCAACGTCGAGAAAGATGACTTCTCCTCAGAAGACACCGTCGAAAGCCATGCCCCGCTCTACGTGGCCTACTACACCGCACACATCCTCCTCTTCCGCGCCCTTCTTCGCCCCATCATCGCGCGAGACCCCGAGCCTAATGCCCCACAAGGCTCGACAGCAGCCATCCTCCAGGCCTCACGCAGCCTCATTCAGACTGTCATCAAGTTCATCTGCGGCCTGGACGCGCGCCATCAGTCAGCATTCTGGCCTGCCTACACTCGCCATTGTCTGTCGTACCCGGGACTCTTCTGCTTCATGCTCTCGACGCAAAAGGCGGAGCCGCACATGGCTGCCTTTGATCGAGGGCTGCTCGATACATGGCGGAGGACGCTGAGGACGAGAGTGCAGTCGTGGCCGCTGCTGCGGTTCGCGATTGTCAAGGTGGATGCTATTTATTGGAAAGGGTTGCAGCGGCCGGTATCTCAGGGAGAGAAGTAGGCGGAAGTCGGGAGCGTTCTTGCAAGCATTTAGTATAGCCATGCTGTAATTCTAGCAACTTGTTGAAGACTGATTGTGGCAAAATCATGATCGTCACTTCTCGCAAACTGAGCAGTCTGGTGATATCCTCTTGTCTCCAAACTTTGTTCGTGATCTGGAAGCTTTGAAGGGGGGGGGGGCAGAATTGCGAGGCTGGACCAGTTGAGCTCATGCTTGTCGCACGATGTTCATCGCAGAGTAGTAAGATCAAAGCTTTCCATTGGAACTCTGTTACACTTGCAGTGTACGTCTTGTATGCTAATTATCCAGTTTCCTCCGCTTAGAACACATACTGGAAGTGCAGACCCCGGTCGCCCTCCTTGCCGTTGGTCTCCTGCCCCTCGGCCAACAGACGCTCCTTCTGGCGCATACGGTACTTGAGGAGCGCGTAGATAAGACCGACACACAGAAGGGCGATGACCTCGCCACCAAGAGAGATAGCATTGCCCTTGATGTATCTGGGCGCATCGTACACGGGGTAGATCTGCGACGCCGCCAGACCGGAAGCGTTGGCGATGGAGATGAGCATGGCGATGGCGACGGAGCGTTTGTAGTCGGGCTGGATGTTGTTGGCGACCCATCTGAAACGGTCAGCATTGCGAGTCGCCGAGGGGAAAGGAGGACTAACGTGACCAAGATGGTGTTGAAGGAGTAAACTCCGGCACCGACGAGGAACATGGCCAAGAAGCCGGCACCCTTGTGGCCCGTGCCGACGGCGATGGCATAACCGGTGATAACCAGCATCGGGGAGTGGATGAGGCAGACGGCGCGGCGGCTGAGGCGGTCGGAGACGAAGCATGTGATGGCGGTGGTGATGGATGCGAGAATGTAGACAGGGATGCTGAGGTAGTTCGCCTGCAGGCCGGTGTATCTGGTGATGTCAGTCGAGTGTAACATGTGTCGCGAGGAGAGTGCTTACCCAAGACCCTTCAGAAGGGTAGGAAGGAAGGTTCCAAACCCGAACAGCGCGATAGAGGAGCAGAACAGGGCGACGGAAGCAAGGTAGACAAAGGGGTCGGTCAGGGCCATGACGACCTGCGGCCAATCGACTCCCTTGGTCGTCTCCTTGTAGGGATGGTTCTGCTCCTTGATTCGGACGACAATAGCCTTCTCCTCGGGGGTCAGGAACCATGCCGTCTCAGGCGACGTGGGTAGACTGATCCAGCAGACGATTCCGATGAAGAAGGAGACGAGGCCCTCAACGATGAACAGCCAGCGCCACGCCGAGAGGCCATGCCTGTCGCCCATGGACTGCACGCCGTAGGCGAAGAGGCCGCCAACGGCACCCGAGATGGCAATTGTGATGTAAAGCACGGCGACGCGCTTGCCCTGGGAGGCGGCGGGGTAGATTTGAGAGATGACGAAGGTGAGGGCAGGGAAGAGACCCGCCTCAGCGACACCGAGGAGGACACGGCAGGCGATGGTCTCGGCGTAGCTATTGACGAAGCCCGTTCCGAGGGTAATAGCGCTCCAGCTGATGATGGCGATGGCGAGGACCTTGCCGGGACCCCAGCGCTTGACGGCCAGGACCCAGGGGGTTTCGAAGAGGACGTAGGTGATGTAAAAGTACATTGAGATATCGTTGAAGTCGGTGCCGGACATGCCTGTGTCTTCCTCGAAGCCGAAGACGCGGGCGTTTCCTAGGGTCAAGTTAGTGAGGGTTGCTGGATGGCTTCAATGCGGCCTGGCACTCACCAATGTTGGTGCGGTCGAGGTATCCGAAGAGGACCAGCAGGGCCATCTGCGGCATCACCCACTTGTCGAACTTGGAGAGGACTCTCTGCTGCATGACCTTGTCATCGTCAGACATTTCGCCGGCATTGATGCTGCTGCTGTCGTTGCCGTCCGGCTGGACCTCAATGTCCTTCTCGGAGGGTGCCATGTTGGTGGCAGATGTTGGTGATGCTGGGGTTCGGTCGGATGTGGAATCCAATGGTGAAGATGGCTTTGGAAAAGAGAGAGAGCAAGGTTTTGAAGACACAGAAACGCTGAAGTTGCGATGTGGCGAATGGTGTTGTGATCATCCATAGGTGAGGTCGACGGCCTGTAAATACATGGACTCATCACGGCCGTCCGATCGGCGTAGGTCGCTATCGGGAGGGCCTTTGGACGCCCACTGGACCCGCCCAACCCCGGACTTTGGTCAAGCAGGGCGCATATCGGATAATGGGTGCCGCTGCAATTGGCTGCTTGGAGGAAGCGATATCATAATGGGGCCATGTTGGAGTGCAGAGGGCCCCGCCGCCCACGAGTCAGGAGGCAGGCTTCCCCTCAAGATACCGACGGCGGATGACGGCCGACGGCGGTCATCGGATTGGGGTGGATGCCGTCGGTGGATTATCACGGCCGCCCCGCCACTTCGTCCGCCGACGCGGGTTCAGGGATCGGAGCCGCGGGCGTGGACATGCCGGAGAGATTGTTTATCTATTTCAGTCGGGGGAGTCTGCACTGTTCAGAGGTCAGTCAGCAAGTCATACCTCCTACTGCAACCACATCACGGACACACGCTACACACCATGGGCTCGGCAGGAAACTCGCACTCGCTGAAGATCAGCACGGAGAGCTTGGGTAGCCTGCTCCACGACAGCTGTCAGTTTGGCGCCGCGCACAGATGGGGGAAGTAAGTGGCTCTCTCCCACCTCTTGACTCATGGGATGGTGTCTGACACGACGCAGGGCATCGACCGAGACGGGCATGGCCCGGCTCAGCCTTGACGACTCGGACAAGCAGGTCAGGGACTGGTTCCTGGAGCAGGCCAAGGCCATCGGCTGTCAGACGTACTTTGACGAGATGGGCAACCTGTTCGCGGTACGCCCCGGCAAGAACAAGATTGCCGCGCCCATCATGATGGGATCACATCTCGACACGCAGCCCACTGGTGGGCGGTACGACGGCATCTTGGGCGTCATCTCCGGACTTGAGGTCCTGCGGACGCTGCATGCCAACAACTATGAGACCGAGGGCCCCATCGGTGTCGTCAACTGGACAAAGTAGGTTTCGGATAGACCTCCGGCGATTGGAGCTCGTCGACTGACACGTGCTCGTGTAGTGAGGAGGGTGCGCGGTTCCCAAAGATGGCCGTCTCATCCGGCGTCTGGGCCGAGACGATCCCGCTGCAGACGGCATGGGATCTCCGAGAAGTGTTGGCGCGCGACGGTAACCCCAAGTCGATGAAGGAGGAGCTCGACCGGATCGGCTACCGCGGCGAGCGGCCAGCATCGTACAAGAGCAACCCGTTCGCGGCACACTTCGAGCTGCACATCGAGCAGGGCCCGATTCTCGAGGACGAGGGGCTCAAGATCGGCGTCGTCCAAGGCGTCCAGGCGTTCAAATGGTTCAACATGACGGTCCGGGGCCGCGACAGCCACGCAGGCACGACTCCGCTATACGCGCGAAAGGACCCGGTGCTGTGCGCGAGCAAGCTCATCGTGGCGGCGAACAAGGTGGCGCACGAGTTTGGCGGGCTCGCGACGACGGGCATCTTCACCACAGACCCAGGCACGGTCAACACAATGTCGCACACGGTCAAGTGGACGCTCGACGTGCGGCACACCAAGGACGAGGTGCTGGCGCAGATGATTGCGCGGTGCGAGGCCGAGTTTGACCGCATCTGCAAGGACGACAGCGAAAAGGGTTGCGAGGTCGAGTGGGAGCTGCTGGTGGACAGTCCGGCGGTACACTTCCACCAAGACTGCATCCGAGCGGTGGAGGAGAGCGCGGCCGACGTGTGCTCTTCGCTGGTCGAGGCGGCTGATGGGAAGAAGCTGTGGATTCCGATGATCAGCGGCGCGGGCCACGACAGCTGCTACACGAGCCTGAGGGTGCCGACGAGCATGATCTTCACGCCCACGCGGTCGGGTATCAGCCACAACCCGACGGAATACTGCTCGCCGGAAGACTGGTGAGTTTCGGAACCTTTGCTGCGAACTTTTGGACGGATGGACTGACCATTTGCAGCGCGCTCGGTGCCAACGTGCTGCTCGGCGCGGTGTTGCGGTACGACCAGCTACGCGCCACGAGGGGGGAGCTTTAGGTGCAGGTGGCGATCAGCGGTGGAGGCGATGATTTGTATGATTGAACGGCCTAGGAAGGCCATTGCCTGTCAGCTCGATGATGGGAATTACCGCACATCATGATGGACTCGAGCGGTGGCGGAGGTTGAAGGTGTTCTGTGGGCGGTTTGTGCTGCGTCAAAAATTAGGCCAAACTCTCCCTTTGGCGGTGAAATTTGGGCGGTGAAGGGGACGAGGACAGGGACAGGATTACCTAACCAATAAAACCGTCAGCGGCATGATGCCCGACGAAGGGGCTGTGTCCAAGCACATTACTAGGGGAGATGCGCTAAACTTTATCCTGCCGTCAGTGAAAGGACGGAATCCTCGAATCTCCGTCGGACTTGCAACGGCCATCATTAGAGTTTGAACGTCCAAACTCTTCACGTTGCGCCCCCTCCTCTTTGACACCGCCTGGTTGACATTGGGTTGCATCCCGACATCCCGCTTACCCGGTTGCCAATTAGATGGTGAGGATGTATCCGGACTTCCAGCCGTCGACCGTCTCAAGGGCCTCGGAAACGGGGAGTTGGGTACGAATCGTCGCCGCATCTCGACGGTGCCAAACCTCGACGGGCCAAAGTGACCCCGCGGTCCCCTCGCAATAACCCGAGATTGGATTCCCATCGAGCATGTGGAAGGGGCCGACAACTATCCCATCATTGGGGAAGGTTTCTCTAGCCTGGCCAGCTACTTCAAACCGATCCAACGTGGCGAGGAACAGTCCGCCATATCAGGCCGCTCTCATGACTCGAAATCCCGCCGACAGCAAATCCCATCACCCCCGACTCCCTGCTCTTCAACCCATTCCTCCCCGTCCATCTCATTCTGGATAAAGTAGGTCAATATCACTTGCTTATCTTACTCGCTCTACGCCAAATGCTCTCACCTCCAGAAGGATGGGGTTCCCGTTTTCCGGAGGCCACAGTCTCGCCATCGCCGTGTGCAATATCACCCTCTCGTCGATAGGACTCATCATTGCGTCCATTCGACTTCACGTCGCCAGGGTCACGGGAAGATGGAAAGCTGATGATAGTGTGTCACCAGCCCCTTTCTACCTTGTTTGACGTCTCCTACGCCGGTGCTGACGGTAGTACCTAGCGTTGATGGTGGTCGCCGTGGTACGTCCGTAACAGCGGTTGGCACCACCCTCCGCCCAAAAATTTCTGTGTCGACCACTGACTGATTTCTCTGTCCTCTTAGATCTTCAGCTCGGTCCAGGGAGCTTGGACTGGCGCATGTACGTAACAGTTCAAGATTGGTCCCTCCCGTCCAACTGTCGCTAACGGTCACGCCTAGCTGGCTGGCTCGGCTCAGGAGCCCCGATGAGCGAGATCACGGTCGAGCAGCTGAAAAGATGTCTTTACGTATGTTTTGCCAGATGGAAGAGACAGTATTGTCGGAGAGCGCCTCTAATGAACCCATGCAGTACACGAGATGGATTGGGGTTCCATTCTACAACCTTGCCACTGTTGCTGTCAAGGCGTCGGCGTTGATGTTCTTTCTCCGATTCACCAGCAGCAGGCGTTTTCGATGTGTCGCCTTTACTACAATTGGCATAACCGTCGTCTCTGGCATTCTCAACATCGTCGGAACCAGCGTAGGATGCAAGGACTTGCTGAGCAAGTGTCCGATCACGGCTCGCGTCTACATCATTACCGCTTCCACAAACGTCCTGACCGACATCATCATTCTCACCATGCCCTTCTTCATTCTCGCGCCGATGAGAACCATGGCCACTCGGCGGAAGATGGGGCTCACGTTTGTCCTGACGACAGTGGGATTGTTAGTGGTTCCTTTGCTGACGATGCATTGCTTTCGGGCACCTTTGCTAACGCCCATGTTCAACAACAGCGTCGTTGGCGTCAGCATTTATCGCCTAGTTGCCATCATTGCTCTCGTCAACCCACCAGACTTCAGCATTGCCTGGGGTTGGAACATCTTGTGGAGGTAAGCCGGCAACCGAACCCCCCTGGACCCTGCTGCCCTTAGACCATGGCTGAACCCCCTTCCGCAGCTGCATCGAGACACAAGTCAGCTTGATCTGTGCCAACCTCCCACAAATGCGCGCAGCATACAAACGATACATCCACGATTCAGGAAGCCCGCAGCTAGGAATGCTTGGGTCGATGGTCGTCAATATCTACCACATGAGCTCTTCCTTGAAGACGAAGATGAAGGGCGGCGATCACACCATCACCACCGCGCATTCCCCGACAATACCAATAAACGGTGGTGCGCGATCGGTCAATGGCCATGATCATTCCACGAACGAGGAGTCGTTTCATGAACTTCCTACAATCGAACAGGCTTACTTCCCGAGTCATCGTTCGGATGGCCCAAAGGATTGAGCCGAGGAACCCGACCTAGGTAGCACTGGAGATAACCAGAAATACAAAGCTCGCGCATCTTGAGTTCCTTGAGCTAGCAGAGGTTTGCAGCAGGCGGACCCGTGCATGTCCGCAATGTGGAGGAGGGGGCACAGCGAGCGAAGTGGCTACACCGCGGCCTTGTCCCACTCGGCAACGAGACGCTCATAGACCGAGGCAGACTCCAGTTCCGCTGGCGGCGTAAGCGTCTCAGCGCTGCACCCAACAAGCTCGCGGACGCGCTGCCCACGGGGTGTTACACTGCACTCAAAGGGCGCTAGGTTCAAGGTCAGCGGCGAGGGCACTGTGTTTGATGCGTGTCAGTTGTCTGTCTCCCTCATAAGAATTGCCGTGATACTCACAGGTCTTGAGCTGGGGAAGCCCCGAGGGCCCGGGGTTGATGTCAAAAGCCCAGAGTATACGGCTGATGACGATGTACAGGCTTGAGTTGGCGACCTGAAGGCCAGGACAGGCGCGACGGCCAACGCCAAAGGCAAAGTGCTTCTGCACGGCAGCCATGCCATGGGCGTGCAGCGGGTGGTCGGGCGGGAGGAAGCGAGCTGGAAGAAAGCGGTCCGGGTCCGGATAAGTGGTCGGGTCGTGGTGGACGCCGTACAAGTTGGCGATAACGGTGGTGCCCTGCGGAACGTGGGAGCCCCGGTATACGTCGTCTGAAGTTGTGGCGTGGGCGACGCCAAGGGGGCTGACAGAGGCCCAGCGGTGTAGTTCCTGGACAAGGGCCTCGACGTAGGGAAGATCCGGACGGTCTTGCCAGTCGGGCAGCCTGTCAGGGCCGACGACCCGGTCGATCTCCTCGCGGGCGAGGGCAAAGGCGTCCGGGAAGAAGAGAGCGGCACGGAAGAACCACTGGAGGGAAGAAATTGTGGTTTCTGTGCCGGCGGAAAGGATCTCGGCGACGATGCCGACCTTGTCCTCGTGACTGAAGCGGTTAATGTCGGGTTGGTCAAGGAGCCGAGTGAGGAAGCAGTCCTGGGCGGTGCCATCGGCGTGGCGGAGAGCCATGCGGTCATGGAAGAGGGATCAGAAGCCGACCCAGCGGCGGCGCATGCGGTCTGCCTTTTCGCGCCAGGGGGCGAGCCGGTCCGGCAGTACATCGAGGAAGGGGAACCAGTCGGTAAGCCAGCAGCCGGGGGAGATGTCTTGGGGGGCAGAGGTCAGCCATGGCCGTTTGGTTCATGACGGAGTGCAGCAGCTTCATTGAAAGAGGAGGAGGTCACACTCACGTTGCCAGAAGAGTGTCATCTCCTCACGGATGCGTGTAGGGACGAAGCCCTCTGCGCTCTCGTGGCGAGCTCCAAGTCTACCTCAGGAGGTATGGTCAGTCAATCTTTCCGGTCACCATGCAAAGAGGGTACGGGGGAAGCGCACAACATGCCGAAGGTTACGCTGCTCGAGTACCGAAGCATCTCTTGGTAGAACAGCTCGGGTTTCTCTTGTAGTTTCAGTAGCGTCACCCTGCTCTCAAACTCCTGGTACGGCTGGAAGACCTTGGCCCCGGGGCCGCTGAGGAGTGTCTGGAGGATTCTCCTCCTATCCTGCCAGTCACGAAATATCAGCAATGCACACGCACATAGGGATGAACAGCCAGGACGGGTGCCCATGAGAACTAAGAGTGCTCACCCTCCACGGCTCCCCGTACGGCAGCATGACCCCCCGCGAGTCGCCCACAACCCTGTGGGACTGCGCTGACGTTAGCGGGCGACTGTTGTACAGGGCGCCCTTCTTGTAAAAGACGTCTTCAAAGGCCTCAGCGCCGCCGAAGACAACCACGGGCGTCGAGCCGACACGGTACGAGTAAAAGTCACCGTGGAGGCGGCCCCATCGCGTCAGCACGGAGTAGGCCGCCTTGCCGCGGAGCTCGCGCCAGTTGCCCAGGAAGGGGAGCGCGGGAGGGCCGGGAGGGAGTCGGATGGCTTTTCTAGAGTTGTTGTAGGCGGCGTAGGCGATAGCAAGGACCGCGAGGACGACGATCCAGGTGATGGGAGGAGACTGCATGGCTGGTGCTGGTGGTATGTATCGTGGGCGTGATCTGTATGGTGTGTAAGTGGCGGGATGTATGCGGTCTGGAAATTGAAGGATCGTGGAGTCGCGGCTGAGAGGTGGACAGAAACACAGATAATGTTCAGGACGGTTACTTTGGGTACATGTAGGTAAGTAGGCCGGGTAGCATCTTGCATTCGTTCCGAGCTATGAGCATCCTCCAAGCCGGCATATTCGACACCCATTCCGGGCATCATTCTCACGACATGACTTGCGATTACAAAACACTCCGGTCCAGATGCCCGAAGGCCGACCCGTCGGCGTTTCCACATCGAGTCGCCCCGAACCATCGAGCACGCGGAGTGGGTGCGCCATCACGACATTGACGCTAATGTCCTTCAGCAGGTCTGGCATCACCGGGCGGCGGCGTGCCCACTGGAGTTCGTACAGAGATAGCGGAAGCAGGACCAGCAGCAAGTCCCCTAAAGCCAGGGGCCCAGAGCCCGCCTGAACATGCTGTCTCGATTATGAGAATAGGTCTTCTCGACGCCGACCCGACCATTCATCCCTCAAAGCCATCCCCAGCTCACCCCCATCTGCATCATGGCCTCATTGCCCCCGGATGCCCGCTTCCCACGCGTCCAGACCCCGTGCCACGGCGAGGCCACATCGACTCCCCTCCTGTTTGACCTCTCCGGCAAGACTGCGCTCGTGACGGGGGGCAACGGAGGCATCGGCGGCGGGATGGCTCGCGGCCTAGCAGAGGCCGGTGCCGATGTTATCATCATCCAAGTCCCCGGCGACACTTCGTCTTTCCCAGCCCAGCTCGCTGCAGATACTGGCCGGCAAGTGGATACATACGACTGTGACCTGGCCAGCCCGGATGCCATTCGGCAGACGGTAGACACCATACTCGAACGAGATCACCGTACCATTGATATCTTGTGCAACGTTGCCGGCATCAGTGGCGGCTTTGTGCCCGTGCTCGACGAGAACGACGCTCATAGAGAACTGGTCAGTCAAGGAAAGCCTAAGGATGAGAGATACTCCATCTTTCTGGCTTCACCTGTGCTAATGCCGATGAATCTCAGGTCTTCCAAATCCATTACCACGCCGTCTACATCCTTTCACAGCTCATCGGCAGGCACATGGCCCAGCGCGGCCGTGGTGGTAAGATGATCAACATCGCTTCCATCGCCGCAGACAAGGCCATGACGCACTTCTCGACGTACGGGCCCGCCAAAGCCGCTGTCGCCCAGCTGACCAGCTCCCTCGCCAACGAGCTAGCCGTCTACAACATACAGGTCAACGTGCTGTACCCAGGGTGAGTGAACCCTCTTCCAAGGGTGACATATCACTACTTGCTGATCCGTCTCCCTAGCTGGATCCAAACACCCATGTCGGCAAAGAGTTTTGGAGATGAAGAGAAGAGCGCCAGAGTAGTAGAGACCATTCCATCCGGCCGCTGGGGGAGGCCAGAGGACTTTAAAGGGGTGACGGTGTTTCTTGCCAGCGCGGCGAGCGACTATGTGACGGGAGCTAGGATCCATGTTGATGGGGGAACTCGTGGTGTGTAGAAGCATTGGACGACAAGTCCTTCATCTCCTTAAGAAGCAATGACCAACGACTGTAGTATTTCTGGGTATACCCATCCTGACTATCAACCCCCGAACTGCCCGGTGCCCATTGACTATGCCTGTGACATGTCCACGTCCGTGTCTCATCTGCTACTCCGTCGACTTGATCCACCCTCTCAGATCTTCCTGCATTGCCAGCCGCCACCTTTCCGCCGATGGCAGCGTCGGGAGAGACATGAAGGCATGAGGAACCCCCGGGTAATCACGCACCGTGGTCTCGACCCTACGCTGAAGGTCAGCAGCCGCCTCATACGCTTCCACTCGACATACTCACCCCACGCTCCTCAGCTTCTTCTCCATCAGCAAGCCTTCGTCCCGAAGAGGATCCAGCCCCGCGATGTGAAACGACACAGGACACATTCCCACGAACTCTTCCGCCGGCACCAGCAGCGGCGAGCACATCGGGTGCAGCGGGTCGGGCTTGTACAAGTCGACGAAACCCCGTAGCCGCGCGAGGTTCAGGAAGGGTGCATTCGCGTAGAGGTCCAGCGAGCTCGGGCCGCGCACGAGGTGGGAGGGGAAGTGGTCGGGGTGGACGGTCGAAGGCGTCCCGAGGATGAGACCCCTAATCTTGGGGCCGTTGGGGCCCCCTCCACGAGTCTGGGAGAGATGGCGGAGGGCGACGCCGATGGCGAGACAGGCTCCGGCGCTGACGCCCCCGACAAACACGCGGTCCGGGTCAAGGCCCTGGCGGATGCCGGGCCCGTCTACGGCCCATCTGAAGGCAGCCCAGGCGTCGTCAACAGGGGCTGGGAAGGTCCAGCGCGGCGTGTGGCGGTAGTGCACGTTAAGCACCGCGACGCCGACGGCGAGGGCAACCTGACGGCAGTGAGGGTCCTCGGTCTCAATGTTTCCAAGATGGAAGCCGCCGCCGTGGAGGCTGATGTAGAGGGGAAGGAGACTGAGGGATTTTTGGTCTTTTTCGTTCTGATCAGGCCGGTACAGACGGGCAGGTATGTGTTGGCCGTCGGTCGTGGGGATCAGCAAGTCGGTCACGGAGAGTCCGGAGGCTGAGGATTAGTTTTTCAGCAGATTCTCATGACATGAGACCCAAAAGGGTACATGTACGTACTCGGGACGCCGAGGACATCGGCGAAAACCCTGGCCGTCCTGGTGTTGGCCGTGTCACGGATGTCTTCGAGCGTGGCCGTCGGTGAGGGCTGAGGACGTTTCCATGTCTTTTCAAACTGCGTCCACTCGGCACTCGGGTCTGGCACTTGGAAATGAACTTGCGCCAGGTCGGTCATGGTGGCTGCGCCGAGGAGAAGAGGAGGGCGGAGGATGGGGGTGCTGCTGAGTTGAGACGAGGCGATTGCTGAGGAGATAGGGGCGAGGCGCTGGATGAGTGAACATTGCAGAAGCCGGCCGGCCTGTGGTCAAAAAGTCCCCAGGGTCATATCTGGGGTGTCCAGTGCTGCTGGGTGTATGGTGTTCCGTCCTTGTGAGAGCGACAAAATGGGCATCGCCGACGCCGAGAGGGGCCAGGGCAGGGTACCTCCCATGCAGGATTTGGAGGGGCCATGGGCTGGGGCATAACTTGAAAACTTCGCCAAACAGCTCTACGTCCTATGATTCTTGGTCCGCCTGTATTTCTTTCTGCCGCGGCTCGATGTCAAAGGGCTCAGTAAGATTGATGAGTACACTGAGATCATGTGCATCCTTCCGCCCCTAAAACTTCTCAGCGTCATGCCCAAACAGCCAGTTCCTCCGCTCACTGTGCCCCCAGAAGATCGGATTTCTCTCGTCGTTCCTCGTGATCCATTCATCCCTCTCCCTCTGCTCCTTCCCATCCGGGAGATGATACGCCTCCTGTAGTAGCCTCCCCGCCTTTTGCACCTTCGACGCCCTCGGCTGCCGTATCTCCTGGTACCTGACGAGGCTCGGCCTCAAGTCTCTTGTGTCTGCCGTCCGCAACACCTTTCGGAGGACCGCCGCATCTTCACAGGCCATGGCAGCCCCTGATGACATGTACGGCAGCATTGGGTGGACGGCGTCGCCAAGCATGACGGCCTTTCCGGTGGGAAAGACCCAGTTGTCGACGAGGTCGAGATCGTAGAGGCGCCACTTGAGGAAGTCCTGCAGAGCTCAGGTTAACTTCTCGTCGAAAATATCCATGGTCGGGACGGAAAGTGAGGCTTACTCCCGATAGCTCGACGAGCCTTCTCACTCGCGGCTCCCACCCCTCGAACCGCCGCTGCAGCTCCGAGTTATCTGACACGACGACTTTGTTCTCCCCCTTGGCAAACGGACGCTCATGCATCGACGCTTCGGAGCAGCAAAAAACGACGTTGTAGACCTCGCCGCCACGCACAGGGTAGCCGATGACGTGGGCCTCGGGGCCACACCACGACGTGACCCACGGCTGTGAGATAAGGTCGCGCATCTCCGGGTCCGCGAGGAGATCCTGGCCGGGAATGAGGATGCGGTAAACAATGTCGCCCGTGTCTGTGGGTGGCAGCTCGTGGCCCTGGAACGCCGCCCGAGCACTGCTCTGCACGCCTGTCAGGTCAGTCAGTCAGGGATCTTGTCACCGCATGAGTACATGTAGCTCATGGCTCAGACTCACCATCAGCGATGACCAAGAGATCTCCATCTACCCGCTCGCCGCCGTGTGTCAAGGCAGCCGGGGCGTCCCAGTCATACTCCTCGACGCGCTGTCCGCCCCTCACCTCGACGCGCAGCGCCAGTGCCCTCGCCAGGAGCGCCGAGTGAAAGTCGGCCCGGTGCACCATCAGGTAACTGCCGCCAAAGTCGAGTTCAGGCACGCCGTGGGGCATGTCGGCCAACAAGGCGCCGTTGTCGTAGCGCAGGAAGCGATTGCCGTTGGAGTGTGTCTTCTTGAGATACGTCGTGTCGACGCCCCAAGCGCGCAGGATGCGCGAGCAGTTAGGCGGGATTCGCATTCCCGCGCCCACCTCGCCAAACGTTGTGGCCTGCTCGAGGACCGTAACGCGATGGCCGTCGAGCGCGAGGCCGATGGATGCGAGGAGCCCCCCGAGTCCGGCCCCAACAACGACGATCGAAAGCGGGTGAGGTCCGGAGGGAGCATCGGAGGCTGGTTCAGGGGCGAGTTCAGGGGTCGACACAGGGGCTACCATTATGAAGATAGGGATTTGTCTGGATCTGTCGTTCGATGTCTCCTGTTCCTTGATTCAAGGTAATTCAAGCAACAAGGCCGTACTAGGAGACACTGGGGTTTCAAGCTGCATCCCCTCACGTCTTGGGCATCTTGACCGAGGTTATTAGCCAGCCACTGGAGCCACCCAATGAGCTTACTGCTGTTTGCTGGGCGGGCTCCTGAGCTGACCTGCTAACTCCAAACGGCATCGCCGAGCCCTACTAGTCCAGTACCTGACCGAAGTAGCCTGGCCAGGGCTGCATCAAGGGATGAGGCACACCAACCGGCCACTGTACGTACCAAGTTTGCGGGTCGGCCTGCAGCCCTCCGCGCCTCAACTGTCGTCCCCATCCACTGCACCGAACCATCTCCAGGGTCCACTGTCGCCATAGACCACCACCATGTCGCGATCCCGATGCCCTGACGTCCAGCATCTTGAGCCAACCCGCCCGCCACCTCTCCAAGTCGAACCAGATCGCCAACGGAATTTCTGACAACATGAAACCTCACGATTACTCACAGTTCCCACCCCCGAGATGCCGGAAATCAGCGTTGTTCAGGTCGATCACAGCTCCTTCACCAGGAAGAGAAAGGCCAACAGCAGCGCTTGCGTCCGGTGCCACGAGAGGAAGGTCAAGTGCAATGCCGGTGAGTCTTCCGACCCTCCCTGTCGAACGCTGCGGGCCTACATCGCCGAGTCTCACTTGAAACTGGCCCACTGCACTTCGATCGCCGAGCTGACTTCACCGACTACCAGGTTCTGACAGAGCCCCGTGCAAGGTCAGTACACCAGCCATCGATCCTGACCAGGCATCATATCCTTCATCAGATTGACTGCCCGACTCGAAGACTAATGGATAATCTCTTGTAGAATTGTCTCGCTGCAGGTGAGACTTGTCGGTGAGTTCCCACTACCCCTTGACACAGAGCTGGCCGAAATGTGGCTAACGACTGGCCCTTAAGCACCCACCAGGACGGTCGTGCAAAGAACAGCTCACGATCAGCGACGGTTGCTGCCCGCATAGGCTCTTCAGGAGACTCCATGTACGTACTTGTGGCTCATGGCAAGCTCAATGCCCCGATGAGAGTCACTAACCAGATGACCAAAGAAACGCCCTCGTCCTCCAGGACCATGACACGACCACCGGCCAGAGTTACCACCAGACTGGGCCTTCAAACCCAGGACCTACCGTGTCGACATCTGCCGTGGTCGATGTGCAAACGAATGACTCCGACTTCATTTCAATGGCCGACTTCGTAAACTCCGAGAGCCACCCGACCACAACAGCGCCATCAACGCCCGATGCACCTAATCCCCCCATCTTCGATCAGAGTTTGACCTGTCAGGCACCCGCCGGCAGAACCGTCACGCTGGACAGTCTCGCTGCCGCGGCGTCTCTGCATCAACAACAACCCAACCCGGCACCAGACCACGACATGGGCAGCATGACCGCTCCGGAATCGCTACATGTACCACTGGACCGGTTCGAGGCATACGTCGAGGACAGTCTCGGTCCCTACGCCCCAAACTTCGGTCACAGCAACCACCGTCACCAACACCCATCCGGGCCAACATCCTCTGACTTCATCAGCGCCGCTCCCGGCCCTGCTTGGCCAGACCTCCGCGACACCGGTGGACCCCTCCGCTCCGTCGACGTCGATATGGCGTCTCGCTCCACCCTCGCCCTCGAGCACCAGGTCACCCAGACCGACTCGGCCGACATGGAATATCTGCGCGCCAAGGGTGCCTTTGACCTGCCACCGCGCGCCCTACAAGAGGATCTTATCAACGCCTTCTTCGACGACGTCCACCCCACCGCTCCCGTCATCGACAAGGCCGCCTTTCTCGCCGCATTCCACGAGAACCGCCAGCCCAGCAGACTGCTGCTCTTTGCTATCTTTACCTCAGGTTCCCGCGCTTGCCGCAACCCAGCCCTGCTGGACAGGGACGGCACGAGGCAAGGGAGCGCGCAGAGATTCTACCGGGCCACGAAGGTGCGATCCCTAAGCCTCATACGTACACCGTGCTGGGCTTTGTTGTTTTTGACTGATGATATCTAGGCGTTGCTAGACACAGGCTATGAGCAGAACCGGCTCGTGCGGGTGCAAGCCTTGTTGCTGCTGACTTGGTGGTGGGATAAGAAGGACGATGGCGGGAGGAACATGAGGTCGTGCGCTGTGGATGCCATTAACACGGCCCAGAGCCTGGGGATGCACCGTTGGTAAGTGTCAGGGCGGGGACCAGGACCAACACTAACAGCGCTATTCTCAGGGACCACTACCCAAAAGACGACGTTGCTCTGTTGCGGATTTGGAAGAGGGTCTGGTGGACGTGCTTCGTGAGCATCCCCTTATGACAATGTCTCACCATCGTGTTTGCCCTGCATGCTCGTGGTCCATTCTGACAGGAAACAGAATCGTGACGCCGTTATCGCCGCCGCCCATGGTCTCCCATGCATCCTCTCCCTCTCAGGATTCGACGTGCACCCCCTTACGCCTGTCGATTTCGATGAGCAGTCCCATCTGCCCACCCACCTCCGGCGTTGGCAGCACACGCCTGTCGAGGTCGCCTTTTCCATCGAGGTCATCAAGATTGCCGAGGCCTTGCACCATGTTCACACAGCGCACTTTGTTGCCCTACACCTACAGCCGTCTCTTTCGACCTCCATCGGGGCCCGCGAGAGCTACCTACGATCCCTCGCCCGCGGGGGTCTGGACCCGCCACCCCCTGGCACCAGCGCCGTCAGGGTTGGGTTGCCCGACTACAACGACCTCAGCCTTCAACTCTGTCGTCATTGGATGGACGAATGCCCAGAGATCACCAGGTACGACGTCGACGACGTCCGGGGCCACGAGTTCTGGCCGGCCTTTCTCCACGTCTTGCACCTGTAAGTTGGAACAGGACCATGCCCTAGGGGCTCGTTCCAATGCTCGAGAGATTCCTAATCTGACCACATCAGCTCAAACGTCATGCTTCGGTTCCGGGAAAAGGCCGTCGCACGGCCGACTAGAGGAAAAGCCGAGGCCGAGAGGCTCTATTGTCAGGCGCGTGGCATCGCCGCCGCGACGCTCATCAGCAAGATTCTTCGAAACGCCCGGGCGCACAACCACGTGCTGCGATTCACGGGGCAACTGTAGGAACTCTTTTCCTAGAACGATGCACGGGCTTCAAACTGATGTCGCTCTATCCGCCAGCACCCTCTCACTCTTCAACTGTCTCGTCTTCTTCCTAATAGAGGGTCAGTCGACCAGGGCGGAGACGAGGAGAGACGCCCAGAGCAAGTTCTCGCAGTGCCTGCACGTTCTGTACGACTTCAGTCAGCTCTGGGTCAGCGCGTCTCTGGTTCATCGACTATTCGAGGCCCTTCAGGTGCATATGCAGCTGCAGCCTTTACCGCCGCAGGCACAGTCCCGCCCCTCGTCCTTCAGCTCATGGGCATCCTCGCCCATGGACCGGTGGCATCCGTTGCTTCCGGGGCTGCGGCTCTCCAGCGACATTACGATCCCGTATATGAAGGAGTGAGTAGCTTTTCTTCCTTTGATGTCTCCTTAGGGGAGGTGATGGGTTGATAACCGTGAACAGGCTTTTGGAGACGGACTTTTATTACGATGACAGTAGCACTACGGCATCGTCGAGTGTGTTTCCGTCGACTAGCAGCGTCAACACGGGCTACTCGTCTCCGGCCGGGGTGGCGGACCCTTTTCCCATGGACGACATATCGCGCCCGTCTCCGAGTTTGGTCGTTCCTCTCGGGGCCGGGATGCCGGACTCGCTGGATGTCGCACAATGGTTTGTTTTCCGGTCCTGATTTTGACGTTACGCTGACTCCTTGCAGGGTTGACTTTTTCGGACTGAACGATGGGGCGATGGAAGGTGTAGACTTGACCATGCACTGGCAGAAAGAGGGATAGACGTAGGCATTCCGTTCCAGTGACATATAGTCACTCCCACGACAAGCCACAGTATTTGAATCTGATGAAAATCATATCGATTTAATCAGAAGTGGCGAACACTGGATGGGAAGAAGTCAAATCCATGTCGACGGAGGGCCTTTTCACATATACAGACTAAAGTGAAACGCGAGAAGCATTTTTTGGTTGCCAAATATGTCCCACTGAGGATCTTTATATACACTCAGTCACAAATCCATCACATCATGAACATAAGTGGGCGCGGGGCCTCGGCATGGACGAGTGTCATAGCATTGGCACCCGTTCTGGATTAGGACACAGGCATCCATCTTCGTTGAATTACGCGAGGTATCATATGGATTCTTTTGAGCGTTTCTAATTGCTACTTAGCGGGTGAAACGATGTAGGCTTGATTAAGAAATATCGTCCTGTTCCCCTTCCATCCGCGACGTTGGTTGGTACGTGATTAATCCGTGTTGCCACAAGTACGCAGAAGACGTTGGATTCTCTCTGACTTGTGGATGGCGAGACGAATCTGCAGAAACAAGTTAGCTCGGCACTCGAACACAGCGGAATGCATACATACCCGTTTTCCGTAAACGTAGAGGAACAAGCCGTACAGACAGCCGATGACATGGATAGAGCCGATGACGAAAAACACGTTGATAGGCCCGTGGCGTGCTAGCCAGTCGTTGACAAAAAAGGAGATGGCGAAACTGGCAATGGCCTTGACAAAGGCTACGGCAGCGTAGGCATCCTGGGCGTACCTGCGGTGGCAGTCCAGCAGATACGTGTTCGAAACAAGAGACATGATGGCGCCGGCAAAGGCGGACAGTCCAAAGAAAAAGACGGGGAGGAACCAGTGGGTTCGGAAGTGGATGGAGAGACCGAAACCCCAGAAGCCGGCGGCCCCGGTGATGAGGGCAGGAAGACAGAGTATGTTGCGGAACTCTGGCTCGTAGACACCGCCGTTCTTGCGGGACATGTAGGTGACGAGCCAGTCGGCCACGGGACCGGGAATGAAATTTCCAATGATGTTACCGACGAAGGGGGACAAGGTCATGAGGCCGATGGCGCCGGGGCCAAAGTTATAGGGCGGAACCGAAAAGATCTGGGCGAGGCAGACGGAGATGGCGGCGGCAAAGGCGACGGTAAGGCCATAGGCGTAGGCAGCCCAATGCACGGCTGGGAGAGCGAGGGTAACGAACGGCGAAAGGATTCCGCGCAAGTAGTTCTCGTGACTGAAGCGGCCGTTGTAGAGTTTCAAGCCCTGCAGCCAGGTCTTGCGTTTCTCGGAGGCTTCGAGGACCTCGGGGTCATTCTCGCTGGCAGCCGTGGAGGCCGCGTGGGCCGACTTTTCGTCATCGGCGACGAGCAGCGGCGCAGGTGGAGGAGGCTTCGCCTGAGAAGCGTCTAGGTCCGAGTCGTCGGCAAGGATCTCCCTGATGTCCGTGTCGAACTTCTTGGGTCGGTTGTATGTGGTCTCTGGGATGAGGAGGAAAAGAAGGAAGATGTATGCCGACATGAAGATAACCCTGGAGGGTCCGGTCAGCAAAAGTTAGGATGAGAAAGTGAGTACAAGACGGCTCACGCATAGCGAAAGGCCCAGACGTAGCCCTGGCCCTGGACGACCTGGCTGGCGATGACCTGGCCCAGAGCGTTGCCGCCAGAGAGGCCAAAGTGCCACAGGGCGAGGTGGAACCCGCGCTGATGAACGAAGAAGAGGTCGCCGACACTGGAGCTGACGAGGTACTGGAGGCCGCTGACGCAGGCGCCCCAGAAGAAGCGGCCGGCGTAGATGTAGCGCATGTCATGGGGATTGGCGAGAAGGACGGAATAGCCAATGATGCCTGTGATGCCGAGGCCGATGAATACGGGGCGCTTGCCGTACATGCGGGCGAGGGGGGTCGTGGCAACGCTGGCGATGCCGAGAGCGAGCATGAGGAAGCTGATGGAGCGGGAAAGCTGGGTGATGGTCGTGCCGATCTCGAGGGCCATCTTCTTGTGGGAGGGGTTCAGGAAGAAGGCGGTTCCGGAGGAGAGTCCACTGCCGACGGCGAGGAACCAACTATGAAAGAGCTTTTCTCTCTCGGGCCAGTCTAGGGGTGTTAGCCAGGAAATGTGAGGAAAGGGAGATCCAGAGAGGCAGGATGGGCCATACTCAGGGGGTCGTTGGGAGAATCAGAGGGCTGGGGCACGAGGATGATGCCTTCATGGCGCCCGGTGCCCGTCTTGAGATGGGCTGTTTTGGCCGCAGAGACCTCCGTGTCGCGCGCGACGTAGACAGTCCCAGGGACTTTTTCGTCCGACTTGGGCTCCAGCACCCACAGAGGCATGATGATGGTAGGATGGACGATTGTGGATGTTTGTCGTGGATCTGGTGTTCAGGATCTAGAGCGCTGGATTCTGAACTGCCCGGAAGTTTATGAGCCTGGTATCCGGAAAGCCTGGTGGCCCATTATCTGGAGCGAGAGCCCCTGAGGTTCTTTTAAGCATCGCCTTGTCCTTGTGCCTGTGTTCATGGTGTTGAAGCGCCTCGATCACGCAAGAACCGGCCATGATCATCTCAACAAGCCCCAGAGGCAGTAGAGGAGGCTTGAAAGGATTCGTGGTGGAGGAACGTGCGAAAAGGTCGGCGATCCGGACGTGTCCAAGATACCGGACCCCTGTTGATGGAAATCCCTGCAAGGTGTTGCCGGATTCAGCATCGCCGAACTCGAATCCACGGGCACGCGGTGGTGCTGATGCAGCCCTGTGGGCTCGGAGCGATTACTCAACATGCCGAACCGGCCTCGGCAAGGTTAAGCACGCCATCGAGAGAAATGTATCTGGGATCGGGCTGTGGGAGCGCTGGGGCGAGATGCAGTCCAGTGGGGGACGACCCTGACGACGTCGAAACCTCAGGTCGGCGGGGAGAGAGAGCTCCAGTGGATTAGGCGCACTGACAGGAACTACAGGTAAGAGGAGTGCCCTGGGGGACACTGGTGATCTACACTCTACCCCCTCCCAAGTCGACAACAAGATGCACACACCCTCTACCTCTCTTCAGCCGGTCATGATGAACGAGGCCCTTCCTGAAGGAATGTTTGCATATGAGTAGGTATTCATGCATTGGCGGCCTACACAGCGGCTGATGTCTACCAGAAGCCGCGACATCCTTGACCTTCCCTCCTTCACTACCTACGTGATGTACGCCCCCAGAGGCAACCCCTTGATTTCGTTCTCGGCCAGCCCATTGCCAAGGAACCTGAACCTGTTCCGCGAGTTGTACTTGTAAGAAAAGTCCTCGAAGCGCGGCTCTTTCAGCGACTGTAGGAAATGGTTCACCGATCCGGGCCACGGTCCTGTCGAGGAAGTCAGCCCATGTGGTCACTCCAGTCTCAATAGGTGCACCAGGGAAACCACTCACCGATAATGGATCCCTTCGTGGTCCCATTCTTGTACCTGTGAGCACACCAAAGTCAGCTTGTGATTGTTTTTCCTTGCAGAACTGCTGCCTGCCCACCAGCTACTGCAACCTCCCGACCAGGTCATGCCCTTCATGAACTCGTCCTTCCACACGTTGAAGTCGTCCGTAGCTTCGTCCGTCACGACGACGTGCTGCAGGTCCTGCACCTGGATCTTGCAAATAAATGCCAGTGCAAAGTCGATTTGCCTCTCAATGGCCGGTATCAGCGAGCCATTGCTGATGGGTGAGTTTGGGCCCGTTGTCACTGCGCAACACGCATTTAGGTCAGTCACCGCGCATCAGGGGCCTTAGCGCCCGAGTCGGGGTCACTCACTGAAGTAATTGGGCATGGACGGCGCCGAGACAGACATGTACGCCCGAGCGCCCTGCTCCTTCCAAATGTCCTGCAGGTTGACTCTTCCCAGGCCGATGATTGGGAAACGTGGGACAAAGTCTGTCACGTAACCCGTAGCCGTGATGATGGCGTCGACTTCATGCACCGTCCCTTCTACCGTCTCAATCCCATGCTCCATCACCCGTGCGATCGGGGACGTCTCGACGGTAACGTTGCTCTGTGTAAGCGCCTCAAGATACCCATGACCCGGCGTGACGCGGCGACACCCCAGTGGAAAACGGGGAATGAGTTTCTCACAGAGCACGGGGTCGTTCCCGAGGCGGGCGCGCATCGACTCTGTCACGTTTCGGAAGCCGATTTTCTGGGCGCCCGAGAGGCGGAAGAAGGACGGGAAGCGCGCATTCATCCCATGCTCGACTTCGCGCCGGTACTCAGCGTGGTACTCTGGGTTCTCGCGGAAGCGCCGTCGTTCCTCCTCGGTGTATTCCGTGTCACGGCCTTTCGAGGCGAACTGGCCCGCGAATTCGGCCGCCACCCAGGCTGGGGACCGGTGGAAGCTGACCAGGCTCGAGACGGAAGGCTGCAGGGTTGGAACAACTTGGAGAGCCGATGCGCCGGACCCGATGACGGCGACCCTCTTGCCGGTTAGGTCGAGGTCCTCGTCCCACCTTGCCGTGTGCACAAGGGAGCCTTTGAAGTCATGGAGCCCGGGGATATCGGGCCATGTCCAGTTGCTTCAAAACATGTCAGCTCGTCGATACTCTACTGGGTAATAAGGAATCCGGGCCCTGTCCTACTTGAGGACGCCGCCACTGTTGATGAAGACCTCGGCGACGTGGACGTGCTGGTCCCCGGTCGCCAGATCCTCGACTGACAGTCTCCACGCGGCTTCATCGGGGGACCATTCTGCGCCGACGATTTTGTGGCGGAACTTCGTGTGCTCATACACGCCGTACTCCTTGGCGAGCGAGCGGTAGTGCTCGTTGATCTCCTGACCGCTGGCGTACACACGGCTCCAGTCGGGGTTTCTAGGTCAGGTCAGTTTTTTTCTTATCTCAAGATTCGTCTCTGTTCAGGAACGACGGGCGACTCACCCCGCCCAGGTGTACGTGTAGCAGTGACTCGGCACATCACACGATACGCCGGGATACCTCGACTCGAGCCAGGTGCCGCCAACGTCGTGGTTCTTCTCAAATATAGTGAAGGATACATTCTCTAAGCCGCGAGCCTTGTAGGCGAAGGCGATGCCTGAGATGCCGGCGCCGAGCACGGCGACCCTGATGGGGCGCGGCTGGTTGACGTAGTGGTCGGCGATGATGTCGCTCTCCTGCGTGGGCCAGTCCTTGGTGGTCATGATGGGCAAGACGATGGAGGGAGGGGATTCGTAGTAGGTCGTAATGGTACCGAGGTCGTGGCAACTGCGACGCGGACACGGAGCCTCATGTACCTCTACTACACCCCGAGCCGAGCACCATGGGCAAGTTTGATGCCAAGACGTCTGAGAATGGTGTCATCGTCAACCGAGGTGCTCAGTGAACAGGCGATGGGAGGAGTGGTGCTGGCCAAAAAGGGCATCGCCGTTGGAGCACGTTTTTTGAGACCCAGCCGTACGGAAGATCCATCGGACTTGCAGCGATCGCGCACTAATAAGGCGCTAAAGGGTCACTCAATCACCCCCGGGCATGTCGCCATCAATGATCACAGCAGGCTAGGGGGCCCAGTCCTACAGTGCGCCGGGTCGCCGACAACGCCGACAAATTTGGTGGCTTCAGGCTGTGCTGATATGAAGGAGGGCTGGGTATGACAACGCCGGTGTTGGACTGATGAAATGGACAGTTCCGCCGACTCTGCTCTTCTCAGTGAACGCCTAGACTCATCAGACAAACGACACAATGACTGCTCTTGACATTCGTTCCGATGACCCTCTTTTCAGGGAGGCCAGGAACAAGGTAGTGGTGTTGACAGGTGGGTGACTTCCGGGGCCGTTGTAGCACCTACGTGCACAGGCAGTATACTGTACTGGAACCTCTGAGCTGACGGTCTTCAGGGGGTGCCACGGGAATTGGAGCTGCAACGTACCCCATCACCACCCCTTTTTCACTGAAGAAGCAGCACGGCCCCTGACAAACCTCCAGAGTTCGTCTCCTCGTCGACCTAGGGGCAAAGGTCTCCTTTCTAGACACCAACAAGACCGCCAGCGAGAATCTCGTGCGCGAGCTGGGCGAGTAAGACCACGCCGACGACCCTCGTGAATTCAAGATCCACCCAGATCATACTAATGCCCAGCCCAGAAACGTCACATTCCATCACGGATCCGTCACTGCCTGGGACGACCAACTCCGCCTTTTCGAGGCCACCCTCGCCTATTACGGCCATATCGACATCGTCCTTGCCAACGCCGGGATCGACGAGGTTGCCGAGGACGCCTTCGCAGACACTTTCGACGCCGCTGGCCGCCTGCGCGAGCCAACCCTCGTAGTCCTCGACGTCAATCTCCGTGGCGCTATCTACACCACCAAGCTCGCACTCAGCGTCTTCCGCCGCGTCGGCACCGCCGGTTCCATCGTCGCCACAGGCTCGGCCGCCTCGTATCTCGACACTCCTGGCATCCCCATCTACAACGCCGCCAAGCACGGAGTCATCGGCCTTGTTAGATCCCTGAGGGACACGCTGAGCGCTGAAGGGTTGGTGCGCGCCAACGTCGTCGCCCCCTGGTTCACACTCACGCCCTTTACCGAGAGGGTCGCCCCCGTCTGGGAGGGGGCGGGCCTGCCCGTCAACTCGCCTGCCGACGTCGCGAGAGCGATCGTGTTCCTGGCCCTCAACAAAGATTGCCACGGCAAGTCCATCTACGTCTCCAACGGCGGGTACACGGAGCTCGAGGGGCCAGTCCAGGCGTCGCGACCCTCGTGGCTCGGAGCGCAGAACACTGCCTGGGTGGACCAGAGGAAAGCGGCCAATATCAAGCTTGGCAAACAGTAGGAGTAGCGGCTTTCCATCAGAGGGAAGGGCAGCCTCATTGCCCTCACTCGCAACCAGGTCTGCCCATTCATCTTCATCATCGTTTCGAAGAATACATGTAGCTCTATCGCAATGGATCATTTGTGAAGCTACCTCCATCACCAAGTGCCTATCCCTCCAATTTTCCCCTTAGAACGGCCAGGAACCGCTCTGGCTGCTGCACATGCGTGATGTGTCCCGCCCCTTCGACAATCACGACCTCACTCCCCGCCCGCGCCGCAAGCGCCCTCGTCTCCTCAACCACCGCCTTGGCATCCTCCTCGCCCGCCACAAACAGCACCCTCTCCCCGTCCCCTCGGCGGCCAATCGCATCTGCGTGACTCCATAGATCCAGCGTTCTCAGCGTCTGCACATTCGCCACGTAACCCTCAAGGGACTGTTCGCCCACCCTTCTCTCAATGTCCGCCACCAGCGCAGCGTTCTCCTTCCGCCACGCTGGTCCGAACCACCTCTCCACGCTCCGCCCTGCAAGTGAATCCACACCCTCGGCTTTGGCAAAAGCGATTCTCTCCTCCCAAATCTTCTCATCTTCTGCAGTCGAGTGCGCCCGTGTGCCAACCACGATGATGTGACTGAACCGCTCGGCGTAGGCGCCCGCCAGTGCGACGGCAATGCCTCCCCCGATGCTCAGCCCGACGAAGCCATGGGCCTGCTGGACTCCAAGATGATCCAGAAGCTTCACGACGTCGCTTGCAAGATCGTCAATGGTGTGTCCCTCTTCGTACTTATAGCCAGGGTGGTCGCTCAAAGGGGAGCGGCCGTGAAACCGGATGTCGTAGCGGACGATAGTGTATTGGTCGGCGAGGGCGGGAAGGAGGGAGTCCCATAACCAAGTAGCGGCGGAGAGAGAGTGAGAGAATACGAGGACTGGTCTAGATTGAGAGATGGGGACGGCAGGTATGACATCGTAGAAGAGTTGGATGAGAGGCGACTGGGAGACGGCCACGAGGCCGGTGAACTTCTGAGGAGGCATGCCGAGGGTGGTGGAGGGAACTGAGGAGAACAGAAGACCTATTACCCGCAGATTTGTCATTTATACAGAGCATTCTTCTCGGCGATACTGGGTCTGGGATAGTGTAGTTGCGTGATTGATGTCGCTGGGGCCTATGATGGCAACCCAACGTTTGCCAGCGCGTCCGAGTTAGTCTCAGTCAGTCACCGGATCTAGTACATACGCCTATACCCAGCGGAGAACTCGGGATCCCGTCCGCTCTCCCATAGATAAGCCGCTGAGGGCTGGATTAGTAGTTGGGTCGGTGACGACCAGCGAATACCCGGTGTTGTATGTTTTTGCCGTTTTGCCCTCGCTGATAGGAGGGGTGATGTTTTTACACAAAGACTGTTTGGGAGGGTGGTGATGCCATTGAGTATGCGACAATGTCTAGGTAGGTAGGTAGGTAGATGAGGGGGCATCTATTTCATGACACGCCTGTGCTAGAGCGCCGTCCAAGCTATCCATCACAAATGGTTCCACCAGCCCGAATATCCAAGACAAAGACCGAGTTAAAGCACAACGGCTGGAGAGAATGCGTCAATAGCGAGGCCAGTCTAGAACATCGGATTGTCGTTTGCGCGGGTCTCAGGCCACTGAATCATTGCGTCCCAATGTTCAACCAACTTGTCGTTGTCGATTCGGTAGATGTCGATGAACCTCCACTCGTGCCCTCCCATTTCGTAGCGGGAGTGGAGAATGACAGTGTCGCCCTCGGCGACCACATGCTTGAACTCGATCTTCTGTTTCTGGACTCCTTCAGAAATAAGCCTCTGGATGAGCTTTTTGACTCCCGCCGGGCCATCAGCAACTGTTGGATTGTGCTGGACAAAGTCGTTGCTCATATATCGGTCGACTGCCGTGGTGTCCAAATCACCGAAGATTCGTTGATAAGCGGCGGTGACGAGCTTCTTATTGCTTTCGTCCATTGTGAAGGTGAATGAATCAGACTGGGGTATGAGGGTGGAGAGGGGGGGGGGGGGGGGGGTTGACGAGGAGATGAGAAGTTGATTTTGATGGATCATTCTCTTTCTTAAGTAATCTTGCGATGGATTCAGTTTGTTTCATTCCCCAATCATGAAGACTGCCGGCAGGCCTGGATGAAGCCGGGGAGTCGCGGGAACATTCAATTGTAACACTAACCCCGAATCAAGTCACAAATCCCGTCGCTTACGAATACTCAGTATCATGCCGATGGCCTCAATTATCACTCTTGAGTCATCTAACAAATAGTTTTCCATTGACTCGAGCAAGTTGTCCGTGATCGATTCGACTCCACAAGACAGGTGGCTGTAGAAGCGCCGGTCACGAAAGTGTCTTCAAGGGCATTCCCTGCGAAGATCCCCACCCATGGTTCAGCAGACATTGCAGGCAGCTCTACCCATCCGAAATAGGTATCATATTCCGGATGATGAAGCCAGCGATTCGGAAACGCGAAGGTGTGTGTTGAATAGCTGTCTGCTGAGAATGGGTTAGTAAGCTGGGCATCGCAGTCGGAGATCAGTGGGCGGAATCTCATCGGAGTTCCCCGCACCGGTGCCCACTCAGCACGTGGTGTCCTACCTACTAGCGGGCAGACCTCCCAGCTTGCTCCTCTACTACAGGGCTTCGTCGGATGTTCACCATCGGCAATGTGCCACTTGCACCACCACCGACCCACGCTCCCCAGTCCCCAGACGCGCATGAACACCCCGACCACTTCCCGGAGAGCCCGCCGCCGCAGAGTCGCCGACCAGGACCGAAAGCGTGCTCCTCGTGCGTGCGATCGCTGCAAGAGTCGCAAGCAATCATGTCTGGAAACCCCGACAGGGGTTTGCCAGCGGTGCCTGCGAGGATCCTTTGCCTGCAGGTTCGACAGGGAGAGGACGCCGCCAGGAGTAGACGCTGGCGGTCATGATGGCCCCTCAATTGACGACTCGACGCTTTTCGACGAGGCTTCATTGACAGTACCTGTAGTGTCTAGTCTCGAATCACGACAGGACGCCGCGCTTCCTCAACGTCCTCAAGCCGGCCTTGCTCGCGATGACCTTCTCGGCGTGTCCCCGGAAGGCGCCACGTCGGAAATGTTCATGTGGCCGCGCTTCCTCTCCAAGCTTCGCGATGCTTTCTGCCTCGACCCGCAACCAGCTGCCGAGGATAGCGAGCTGGCGCGCCTGCAAGGTGGCATGTCCCGTCCCCCGTCGACGCCGCCAGAGCAAGTCCGCCGATTAGAGAAGGTGATTGACCGGTTCCCGCCCCGGGCTGTGGCCGTCTTCCTTCTCTCGGTCTGCATCTGTCATGGCACCGACAATTTCTACTATTTCGACCAGGCTGGCTTCTCGGCCGAGCTCGATACCTTCTACAGCGACCCGGACTCGCCCCTCCGCCGCGATGCTGGCTTTGTTTGCCTTGCCCTGGCCACGTTCGCACTCGGCAGCCAGTGGACCACGCTTGCTCGGCCTGAGCACGTCCGCGAAACACCATCGCCGTCGGAAGGCACTGATCCAGGCCGCATCTTCTACGATCTTGCCCGCACGCTGATGGGCGACATTGTTGACCGCGCCTGTGTTCGTTCCGTCCAGGCTGCCTACGTCCTCGGTGTCTATCTGATGCCCGCCAGTGCCATTGGCGCTTCATACGTCTACATGGGTCTGGCCTTGCGGAAGGCCCTCGCCATTGGCCTTCACCAGGAGTCAGATGACCCCTCGTTGACTGATGACGAGAGGGAAAATCGAAGACGGGTGTTTTGGGCCGTCTGGTCCCTCGAAAGGTGAGCACATTCGACTACCTACTGTCAGATATCCTGGTCTCACCAAGTCCCAGAACCGTCACCATCAAGCTCAACAAACCCCGCTCCGTCTCTCAGGACATCATCACCGTCCGTCCACCGTCAATCTTGCCGACGGACGCGGGTCAGAAGTTCAACAACATTCATCATCAAATCGCGAATGTCCAACTGACCCGCGTCATGGATACCCTCGCCCAGCCTGCGTGAGTCGAATGAACTCTTCATCCGCTGCTAGACTGACGTTCTCAGGGCTTGGACAAACGACACACAGCTCCCGCCCGACAACTACCAGTTGCTCCTCAAGTCCTGGAAGCGGTCACTCCCTTCCCAACTCAAGCTGGAGACTACTGACCCTACGACGTCGAGCTACCGAGCTGTGTTCCACCTCTATCTCAACTACTACTTCGCCTGGATCGCCCTTGGCAAGGTCTCGGTTGTCACCATTGTCCGATCGCGGCTGCGTCTTGCCCAGGCCCAATCCTCCGAGCAGCCTGCAATCGACCACCGCATCGAGAGCTTGGCTCTGTCGTGCACCAAGGCGGCGAAGAAGATGCTTGGTCTCTTTGAGCACCTGGTAGGAACAGGGAATTTGACGCGATTTTCCTTCACCGACTTCCAAGGCTGCAGCATCGCCACCATCGTCGTGCTGCTGGCCGGCATCATGGAGCGAGACTCTGAGTACCAGCGGCGAGTCGATTTCGGCATCGACTGTCTCCGGAAGATGGCGGGGGAGAACCTGACCGCTCGCACCGGTGTTCGATTCGTCGAGGCCCTCAAATCAATTGCAGACGAGGCCCGGGCGAAGCTGGAAGCATCCCGACAAAACACCGCAACCGCGCCTTTGGGCGGAACCAACGAATACCAACCGGCCGACTACACCACCTGGGTACAATGGCTCGCCAGAGTGGAGCAGCAGCCGGGAACACAGGGACCATCGTCCTTTGATGAAAGCCCAGCGCTGGGCTCGGCGCTCCACGATCCCGCTGCAAGTCAAAGCCTTGGTCCAGGCATGGCCTCTGCCGAAACATCTCAAGCATGGGAGGAAGCTGCAGCGCTGCAGCTTCAAGGCCTCTCGGCATCAGCTTTCGGGATGCCCGTGGATGAGAATGGGCTGGCAGATCCAACAGCGGTCCCTCCGATGGATTCGTACTTGCCGTCCTCTGTCTTCAACGACGACCAGCTCTATTTGATGGGTCTAACCGGCATGGACGTTCTCGATTTCACCGCCGGACTTGGATAATGCATCAAATATTCAGTCATGTTCTTGCATTGACACTTCTACAGTGCAGGCTTGATGCGAACCACAACAGCCGCATCCTCCTTGAGACCCTCCCATCTGCTCTTGTATATTCTTCCCTCCTTGATCACGCCCAAGACGTTCTCCGGCTCGTCAAAGATGGTCGCATCCTCCAGCGGGTTCTTCTCCGTGATGAGAATGTCGGCCTCGAAACCGGCCTTGACTTGGCCGAGCGAGTTTTCCCGACCCATCATGCGAGCTGGTGTGACAGTCGCGCTCCGCAGGATGGCAAGAGGGGAGAGCACCTTGGATCTGAGGTGGAACTCGAACGTTTGGGCTGTGCCGAGCGGCCCAAGGAGGTCGGTGCCGTAGCAGATAGATACACCGGCGTCGTTGGCCGTCTTGAGCGCCGAGAGTCCTGCAGCGAGCACCTCTTGATTCTTGATCGCTGATTCGGGCGGCAGGTATCCCTGCCACTTTGGTGATGCCATCTCGGCGTACGTGACCAGTGTAGGTGTCAGGTAGACACCCTTCTCGGCAAGAAGCTTGGCAGTAGGCTCGTCGATGAAGTTGCCGTGCTCAATCCCTTTGCAACCGTTTTCGACGCAGTGTCTGATGGCCTTCGGTGTGTATGCGTGGGCAGTGACGAAGGTACCGGCGTTGTCGGCGCACTCGACCATGGCGCGGATCTCCTCGCCAGAGAACTGTAGCTGCTCGATCCTGTCGGTCGGACTGCTCACGCCGCCGGAGCCCATGATCTTGATGAAGTCGGCGCCCGTCCTGATCTCCTCGCGCACGCCGCGCATGCACTCGGGGACGCCATTGACGACGCGACCGAGACCTGTTGTGGAACCGCCGCAGCACAGTTCGTGGTCGTGCGGGCCGCGGAAATCAGCGTGGCCGCCAGCTTGGCTCAAAGCGTGACCCGCCAGGAACAGGCGCGGGCCGGGGAAGACGCCGTCTTCGATGGCCTCGCGGAGGGCTGCGAGGGCACCGCCGCAATCGCGGACGGATGTAAAGCCGCGATGCAGCATCTGGGCGCAGACGTAGGGCTGTCGGAGGACGGAGACGTCGTGGGGGTTGCCGAAGGCTTTCGAGAGATCGCTGAAGCCGGGGACGGCCATGAGGTGGACGTGCGAGTCGATCAAGCCTGGCGTGAGGAACTTGCCGGTGCAGTCAATGACTTCGAAGCCATTTTGGGTGGCAGAGGCAGCCGCTGGGTCGGAAGAATCGAGGATTGCTTCGATGCGACCGTCTTGAAGCTTGACTGCGGCATTCTGGCGGAGATCGCCCGAAGCGACGTCGACAATAGTGGCGTTGGTGAGGATGTACCGCCTGGGCGAGCTTCGCAGCCAGGGCTTGAGGTCTGCTTCGGTGACCATCTTGCGAATGTGTGAGACTGTCCGCTTGATGTTGGAAAGAAAGTCAGAAAAAATGAAGTGTCAGAAATACCACAGCTTGTTGACCGAGATCGCCATCTTCTGCCGACGCCGATGACATGCCGTGAGACAGTCTTTCGGCAACCTGCCGATGGGCGTCGGCAACCTGACCACCCCGCCGTCCTGTAGATAAGGGGCGCTGATCGAAGCACAGGACATCTTGCCGACAAAGCCATCGGCTATCTAACTACACCAGCCCCTATCATCACTAGCTCATCGGCAACATGAACTCTTCTCCACCGGTATCGCAACAATCTCCATGCCGAGCTAATGTTTTCCCCAGATTCCCGAACGTCCGGTCACATCCCAGGGTCTCGCTCCATCGCTGCGAAAGAATGACGCGCGGGGTCCGGGAACTCGAGCGCTCGTCTATATGAGGGAGGGTTCGTTGCTGATCCCGCTGTCATCTGTTCTCCGGCTCTTCACACATCCACGCTACCTACGCATCAGGATCAACTTGCCATCATGTCGCTCGCAGTGGACAAGACCATCGATGGCCCTGATGCTGGGCCCGTCAAGGGTGCGGAGCAGCTTTTCGATGAGAAGCATGGCGAGACGACGGAGTCTTTCCCTGAGCCTACGCCCGAGGAGGAGAGGGAGCTGCTGAGGAAGATTGACCTCACCATTCTTCCCATGGTAAGTTCTCAACACATCTATTTTCAACGACGGGGACTGACTTGTGGGCATAGATGTGCTTCGTCTTCTTCCTTCAGTACCTCGACAAGCAGAGTCTGAGCTATGCTAGCGTGAGTCCACTGATGCCACCACGTCGAGCCTTCACTGACCGGCCAGATCTTCGGCCTCATACCCGATCTAGGCCTCACGAGCCAGCAATACTCCTGGACATCTTCCATGTACGTTATCCCGGAGTTTTTGGTTACTGTGCTACCCTGTGTCAGGAGTCTTGGGAGTCTGTCTCAAGAGTCGATATGCCACGTGTGGTCCACGTGCTGCCAACTCATAAGATAGACTCCCACGACTCCTAACGCTGCCATGAAAAGAAGTTACTGACTCCGCGATATCGGCAGCTTCTATGTTGGTCAGCTAGTCGCAGAATATCCCTTCATTTATCTCATGAGCCGTCTGCACCTCACGAAATTCGTCGGCGTCACAGTGTAGGATCACACCTGCCTCCTACTTCTCGGCTCGTTCTGACGTTGTGACAGCATCATCTGGGGAGCCGTCTGCCTGTGTCTCGCAGCCCCGACAAATTTTGCTGGCTTCGCTGCCGTGCGCTTCCTGCTCGGATTTTGGGAGGGCGCCGTCTCGCCGGCCTTCATCACATTGACGAGTATCTGGTACCGGAAGAATGAGCATGCCACTCGTACAGCGTAGGACTACCTTCCCCCTAAGATGACCATTAGCTGACACATTGCAGCCTCTGGATCACGATGAACGGCTTGGCTCAGGTCATTGGCTGCCTCCTCATGTACGGCATCGGCATCAACAAGTCCCTTGGCCTCGCACCCTGGCGTGTCCTCTTCCTCGTCTGCGGCAGCTTGACCGTCTTCGCTGGCGTGCTCTTCTACTTCTTCATGCCTTCCGGACCGAAGGACGCGTGGTTCCTGACGGATCGCCAGAAGCAGGTGCTCTCGATGAGGATGGCACGAGACCGCGAGGGAGGAGACAAGACGTCCTTCTCCATGGCGCAGCTGCGAGAGGCCTTACTTGACGTCAAGACGTGGTTCGTCTTTTCGTTTGGTGTGCTTGTGACGATGCAGTCGCCTGTCCTGACCGTAAGTACAGTGCTCGTTTGATGAGATGTCACCAGCTGACCGACTCGACAGTTTGCCTCCCTCGTCATCAACAACATCGGCTATGACCAGTACCGGACAATGCTGTACCTGGCCCCCTCTGGTGCCGTGCAGATTGCCCTCCTCTGGATCGGTGTCATTGGGTGCATGTTGTTCCCTAATAACAGGACATATGTCGCTCTGGCGCTGGTGATCCCTCCGCTGATCGGTACCGTCCTTCTGCTGAAGCTGTCCTTGGACGCAGGATGGGGCATGATCGCCGCAGCATGGCTGGTAAGTTCTCGCCCTTTCCTGTTCCGTTTCTAGATGCTGATTCCTCTAGGCCTCGTGCATCACAGCCGTCTGGTCCATCCTGCTCTCCCTCACGGCTTCCAACGTCAAGGGCAACACCAAACGTGCCATTGTCAACGCGATGTTCTTCATAGGCTACTGTGCAGGCTGCATTGCCTCGCCACAACTGTGGACGCATAAGCCACGCTACTTCTCCGGTGTCGTTACCAGCATCGTCACCTGGTGTACTTTGTTTGTCGTCATCGCCGGTTACCGCTTCATTTGTGTTCGCGACAACAACGGCCGCGAAGCTGCGGTCTCAGAGGCTTCGGATGACGGACGGGCACCGGTAGTATTTGACAAGAATGGCAAGCCGGAGACGGATCTTACCGACAAGCAGGATCGGGAGTTCAGGTACAGCGTGTAGATCGAGGTTGTAGGGAGATGCTGGGAGCTTTGGCCCGGGACTGAGGTTACTGGCAACAAGCTATGTATCTTCTGAACAAATAGAGCATTAGCAACTGCTTTATATTCTCTGTGTCCTACACTGGGGTGTTTCTGGGCCTCTTGCGTGATCGCCACTGATGTTTTCCATCTTCCGCGAAAGGGGAATATGGGAGCAGAAAACTCGGCGGATGAGCCTACAGGACGCATGTTGAAATCACAACGAGGCCTCATGGCAAACCGCAGACTGCGACTGGATCTTTATTTTCATCGATAGAACAGCCAAGTGCTTTCTCTTTCATGTTGTCTTCGGCACATTGGGTCTGTGAACAAGGCTTATTCCTCCCTCAACGCTGTCTTCTTCCCTGCGTTGTTCCAGCCCCAAACTTCAGCAACAATCGCCTGTAGCGCCTTTGTGCAGCACATCTTGTTCCATGTCCCTCATAGTGGAGCGCCGCCATGACACTTTCACTGGAACGTGATGAGCTGTCCGTTCCAGAAGTAGACCGGCTTAATGGTCAGTACCGGTGTGCAACCACGGACGGAACAGACGTGTGAACCTACCGAAGGCGCAGCAAGCTGAGCAGGCTGCTCGCAGTAGTAAACGAGCTGCTGGGGGTATGCCAAGAACATCTGGCTCGGGTCCTGGACCGGGAGCCACGACTGAGGCATCTCGTAGGGGAAGCGTAGGGGGTATTGCTGCCCAGCAGGCATGTAAGGGATGAGGGCGGCAGTCGCGCTGTCGCGTGGGAAGCTCATCAGGGGGACCTGCTTGCGACGGAGTCAGTGGTAGTCGTGCAGAAAAAGATTGGTCACGGCTTACCGATCCAGGGGTCGCGTACCAGTACTGGGAAGCGATGAAGTTGTCCATTTTCAGCAGTGGTAGTTGCTTTGGGGATTGTGATGGGATTGGATGTGCAATCGAGGGCAGGTCGAGGGTTTGTTTTGGTGTTGTGTGAGAAACGCGTGAGGCCGTTGTAGGTGGTCTGGTCTCCAGGCGGCCACGACTGATCGCCTAATTCACTTGTGGCAGGCACAAAGGCAGCAACTGGGCAGGCAAATCATGCACGACGACAAGTCGACAAATTCACGTGTCTTTGATTTCCAACCTACTTCCTCAGGACATCTGCAGAGGTATGTATCCGGCGTCCGAATGGAAGACACCCAGCTTCAATTGCACCCCGACATGCCGCTGCAGATCCTCGGAAAAGCAGACCTAGTCCAGGTCGCCAATCTCCATATTCCTGTTACCCAATGGTATCCGTGGGTCATGCCTAGCCACGAGACCATACGGTTCTACATTGTCCATGTATCTTGTCTGCCCACCTCACCATGGGCGGATGTGATGCTCTACCACTTCGAGCGCAGGTTACGGTCGCACATAACCCTGGCGACGAAGAGAAGAACTCCAGCGCCAGCCATGCATGATCCGGTGTACGCGATGAGGTGGACATATTCTTCTGCTGTCTCGTGTCGAATGAACGCGCCGCCGATGGGCGTCCCAGTGAACACCCCGATGGCACCCCAGACACCAAAGGCGCCCAGCCGAGCCCCGATCTTCTCGGGGGGTGAGATGGCGGCGACGATGGAGGGCATGACGCTGATGAAGACGCCGGAGCAAAAACCTATTCTTATTAGAGGTGAAGGTAGATGGCGGCGTTGGGCGTACATACCATACAGACATGTGAATGCCACAATAAGGCCGATGCTGTTTGCGAAAAGCCAGAGAGTGAGGCAGAGGAGACCGGCAATTGTCGTCAACGGGTACAGCAGATTCAGTGCTCCAACATGATCGGCGACGAAGCCGCCGCTGTTGTTCGTCAGATACAGTGTTTCGTGGCAATGGGAGTGGTGAACTCACATGACGCGGCCAAAGAAGCTGGACGCATTGATCAGGGGCAGGAGGTAGCTGCCCATCGACGATTCAGGGTGATGCAGGGCAATGTATGGCTCTGAGAGAGATGTCAGTCTAGTTGTCTTGTGTCGAGCAGAGCCTGACTCACCTATGTAGTAGTACGGCACGTAGAGGCCAAAGTTCCCGACAATGCTAGCGAGGGCCAGAACAGAGTATCGCGCATCCTTGAAGCCGTTGAAGTCGAGAAGTTCGCGGGCCGACCTCAGCGGCTGAGGCGGCAGCTTTGGCTTCGAGATCAAGATAGCAACGCCATAGCAAAAGACCGTGATGAGCGCGACAACCCTGAGAGCCCAAGGCAGACCAATGTCTGGCGTCAGCTTGGAGAGCATGATGGGCAGGCACACACCACCAGCGCTGCTTCCACCGGCGAGAAGACCGAGAGCCAGGCCTCTGCGGCGCTTGAAGTGCTGGCTGACAAGAGGCATGGCGACATATGTGCCAAAGGCCACGGTAATGCCGAAGAGAGCGCCCTATTTCCCGTCAGCGATTCATGGTCGTACAGAGATTGATTCGTCCAACGCACCTGACTGAGGAAGAACTGCCAGATCTGCCCAGGCTGTGCGAAAGAGACGCCGACCGAGGCGGCGACCGTTCCCAAGGCAGCTGTGGCATAGAGTCGCGTGGGGCCATACGCGTCGCTGAGCGCGCCGGCGACCGGCCCGACCAGGTACATCAGGCCGAGCTGCAGCGACCCAATGAGGGCGATGAGCGAAAGGGGGTAGTCGCTGAGCTCATGGCGAGCATAGTGCTCCTGGAAGAAGCCGAAGCTGTTGATGTAGCCAAAAGAGACAAAGTAAACGAGGAAAGAGCCGGCGAGGGTCAGCCACCCGTGGAGAGTGTGCTCGCCATCTTTGGGGGGGGTTGCGCGTGGGCCTGTTCCGTGTCAGCACTGTCCTGCATCTTGACTATCCGGTCGGGGTACAAACAGCGTGCCGACCTTGTGTCGGGTTGTGTGTTGTGTTGGGGTGTGGACGCAAGGTTGCAATGGATGTTGAATGGGAGAAGATTGAGGAGATCGTGAGATGACTCGAGGTGTTTTGATGTGGTTGTGGTGGGTCTTTTGGGTGGCATCATTTGGCCTTAACAGTTACCTTGCAGAATTGCAGCCATTCTTGATAGCAGGGGATGCATCTCCCAGCAACCCCAGTTGGCTGGACCCTCGGGCTGGGCTGAGCGCTTCTGCCTGAACCTACCGAGCAACGACATCGCAAGCCTTCGAGGCTTGAGACCGAGTCCTCATCACAAGGTCTTTGTCTTCGCTCATCAAATTCCGATCACCTGAACGACGCTATGCCCGAGCCCTTTCAGTACCAACCGCTTGCTTCAGGGGAGCTGGAGATTCGTCTTTTCGAGCTTCATCCAAGCCAGAACCCAGATTCTGTCATCAGCGGCACACTGAGGAGTGTCAAGCTCGCATCGGGTCCAGAATACTACGCATTATCCTACACATGGGGTGCCCCTTACGCCGGTCTCCCACCAGAATGGGATGACCCAGACGCCACACATCCGATCCTTATTGACGGCCAAGAGTTCCGGGTCCGCTGGAACCTACATGCCGCCCTTGGACAAATGAGGAGATGTGAGCATTTCCCTCCGGTTATGTGGATTGACGCCATCTGCATCGACCAGTCCAACCTCGAGGAGAGGAACGAGCAGGTCCAGATGATGGACTTGATCTACAAAAGCGCCATCTACACGATAATCTGGCTCGGCCCCTCCCCTGCTGGTGCTGTTCCCTTGTACGAGCTATCACGAGCCATTTCGATTTGGAAGAACTCGCACTCTGCCTTGCTCGAACTTGAAATGGAGAAATCTACCCCAGCGATTCGCCAGGCATACATGCGCATCGCCAGCCTTGATCTGGGGCACAACGATGTCATCGATCACCTGGATACCTTCATGAGGATCTTACACTGCAACTGGTTCCGTCGCATGTGGATAATCCAGGAAGCCGTCCTCAGCCGGAAGCTGTACATCTCTTGGGCTGCCGATGAGGGCGTTCTCGAATGGTTCGACTTTTCACGGGCCTACGACATTCTGAACCACCATGCTATAAAATTTCGGCGCGAGCACATCGATTCCGTGGCAGGCCTCACGGCGAAACAGTCGGCTCAGGTTATTAAGTCGCTGGCCGCCTTCTATCGTACGACATATCACCTCAGTAATATCTCGAACCTACGAACTCTTCATTCCGACGGCATGGAATTGCGCTTGCCATCTCTTCTCCGGTTTACATTCATGTACGAGGCATCTGATCCGAGAGATCACGTTTACGGCGTCCTTGGCATGGCATCCAACCGGGAGTTCGTCGCCGTGGACTATGATCTCAGCTTGAATGATGTTTTTGTCAACACGTCGAGGACTCTGCTGGAGAAACACAAAGACCTCAGCGTTTTCAACATCCGAGGATTCTCGCAAGAGGCAGATTTGCCATCATGGTCACTGCCGCCCCGGCTCTTCACTTCGAATACCGTCTACTTCACAGAGCCGCTTGGATCCCTCTTGGATCCTGAAGAGCCGTCATATTACGCCTCTGGTGGTAATTTCATACCGATACTGCACTTTCCAGACAGTGGTACGCTGTCAATGTCGATGATTCGGCTGGACGCCTTGCGCTTCGTGGGAGGGTTAGCTGCCAGGGATGTCCTGACGGGCAAAAAACAAGCACCAAGAGGAGGCACATCATTCGACTTGGATACATATGAGCAAGTGGTGCGGGAATGGATCGCCGAGGACATGGGCGCCGAGTTCGCCGAATTGCAAAAGTACTGGAGCACCGGAGAACCTTTCTGGAGAGCTTTTGCCCGAACCCTGCACGCCGACATTGTCTGCCCAGAGAACACGAAGTCCGTCTTTCGCCGTCTACCCGAAGACTTCCAGCCAACGGAGAAAACGATGGAGGCATTTCGCAGAACCTCATCTGTCGCGACTCTCAAACGCCGGACTTTTGCCCTCACGACTGCAATGAACCTCTTCTGTCTCGTCCCGGAGGATGCTCTGCCTGGTGACGTTATAGCTGTGGCTATCGGCGCCGAAACACCGTACCTGCTGCGACCAGCTGGGACAGACACGTACCGGTTCATCGGCTGCGCCTACGTTCACGAGTTTATGGATGGCAGGGCACTGGATCTTGCGGAAGAGCTTGGGGCTGAATACGAGGCCAGGCCCTTCAAGATCGTCTAGCAGGTGAGCCTTCGGTAAGATGGATGCCTCAAGGCAAGTATAAACTCATAATGTCATGTCGTTGTATCATCTAACCCAAATCCAGCACCCCAAACGCCTCGCAGCATGTAACAACAGCAACCCAGCACCTTCCTCGTCAGCGGAACCACGACCATCGCGGCCGCAAATCATCCGCAAAGGTCCTATCATCCCTCATCGAGGACCGTCGCTGCCTCCTCCTCGGCGTCTCACGACCTCTCTCGTCACCACTATACTCGCCCTGCGACTCGAACCCCGAGTCATCAGCGACAGCCTCCTCTTGTCGTTTCCGCCGCATCTCAACCTCATCAGCCCGGATCTCCCGCCTGTAGTATTCATTAAGCCTCTCATGCTCATCCTTCTCCCCTCCACCTCCACGACGGCGTCGCCACTCCTCGAGTCCGCCTAGGCGTCTGTCACCGCGCCGCTCCAGCCCGCGCAGGAAGACCTTCCACCGCCGCCAGAGCTGCTTGTACCCTTCAAGGGCGAGGGCGAGGTCATCTCCGTGCTCTTGCGCGTTGAGAACCCGCTCCATGCCCGGACAAGCATGACCCTGCCGACGACCGCATCGCGACCCATGCTCTCGGTCGTGCCACCTCGCGAGCCGACGAGCATCAGCCTGGGCGTCATCAATTTCCAAAAGGGTCTGGTCGATGACGCGGCCAATTTCGAGGATCTGGTCCCTCGCGAGGCGGAACTCAACACTCTCGGCGGCGCAGGTGCGGGTACTACCCTCGGAGCCGCCCTGGCGCGAGGCAACGGGGAAGATGGCGCCGTCGAAGACAGGCAAATCGCGCCAGCGGCGCTCGGCCTCATCGGGACGGAAGTGAACGCCCTTGTGCGACTGGCGTTGGGTATAGGTGTGGTAGATGATGGCGGCGCGGCAGCGGGCTGGACATTCGTACATGCGCACCGAGAGCGAGCAGCAGCCGTGATCGCGGCAGGGATGGCGAGAGCGGCGGTCGATGGGGCATCGACAGTGGTTGGGCGAGGCATAGGGATCGAGAAGCTGGTTCTCTCCGTCGGAGAGGACGGGGCGGACGTCGCACCGCATGGCGTGGGTGTAGACTCGGTAGCACATGGTGGTGAAGATGAGTAGGTATGTTTGGTTGTCGCGGTAAGGTGAGATGTGGCTGTCTGGCTGATCTGGAGCTCCATCACAACTCATCTGTGTTCTGGTCGAGATGGTATATACCAGCCTTCGCTTGACAAAGGCAACAGTGAGATTGATACAGCGCCGATGGAATACAAGTGCTGTTCTGCAGACCACAAAGGGGCTGCATGGACGGGAGACGACCCGAGGACGTGCTGTAGGATGAGGCCGCTCTCAACAAAGGGGTCGCCGAGGACCATGAATGGCCTTGTGACTCGTGCTTCGGGTGCCCTTGTCGGCCAAGTCGCAGCCGGTCGTCAAATTTGCTGCGGTAAGAGAAACTTGGCGTTGCAGCTCGTGGGATGAAATCCAATGCCATTGCTTCTCATAGACAGAAAGAACATGTTCTCGGCCTCGGCCGCTGGATCCTATTATACCATCAATCATCCAGTGATGCTACATGCATGCCTACACGCCCTTTGCCGCCCGCGACTTGTTGTCGCGGTGCCTCTTCTCCTTGGCCGCCGTCTTTTTCCGCGACATCCACGACTTGGTCAGGTCTCTCCGGTTCTCCCAGAACCATTTCTGGAAGTCGCCGCTCGGCCCGTCCTCTCCAGCCGCTGCTGCGGCTGCCGCAGCCTCGGCCTCGGCAGTATCGACCTCGTCGTCATCTGCCATTTCCTCGTCCTCGCCCTCGGCGCCGATTGCCCAGAAGTTCTTGATCCTCGAGGGGTGTGCTGTGTCGGGCGTGGGCGCGGCGCTCCTAAGCTGCCGCCACTCAAAGTCCCGCTCGGTGAAGGGCGTCAGAGGCATCTGCGCCGCCCCAGCCTCGGCATCTCCATCCTCCTCAATGTCATCGCCGCCGCCAGCGAAGAAGCTGAAAGGCTGCTCCTCCGCGCCTTCGACCGCAGCTTCCTTGTTCTTCTTGTACAGTGCCTCCAGAGGGTGCACCTTTCCAGGTGTCGTCGGCGGCGGGGGAATCTTGATGGTGAGGCTGACGTTGGAGCTCGAGGACTTGGGGCGGGAATCGCTCTTCGGGGCATCCGTTGGGCTGGCATCAGCTGCCTTTGTCGCCTGGTTCTTCTCATCGTCAGAGTCCTCGGATGAGGACTCGCTGCTGCTGGTATCATCGGCGGGCGGGGGCGCCCTGGTCTTGAGGATGGACTTTGCCGGCGTCGCGAGGGTAGTCTTTGGGGGTTCCTTTACCTCGTTGTCGGAATCGCTTTCGTCCTCGGAAGAGCTGCCGCTGCTGCTCGTCGTGTCGTCGTCTACCGGGGCAGGCTTGACCGGCGGGGTGGTCTTTTTCGTCACTTTCGGTTGGGGTTCTTCATCTTCGGACGAGCTACTGCTCGTGGCATCGTCTTCCTCGGGCGGCGGAGGAGGCGGGGCCTTTTTCGGGCTCTTCTTGCGGCGGGTGGCCTCGGGCCTCGTGAGCTTGACGTCCTCGATCACGTTGCCTTCGGCATCGACCCAGCCTTTGCCATCGACAAACTCGGTTGCGACTGGTGCGTCGGCGGAGGGCTTGTTGGCCTTGAGGAACGTGGGGTACTTTGTCGTGTTGGCGAACTCGTGTATGACCGTCTCGCGTGACTTGCTCTTCTTGCGCCTTTTGCGGTCGGTCTCTTCGGAGTCGGCGGCAGGTGCGGGCGCGGGTTCGGGCACACCTGGTAGTTTGGTCTTGAGGAGGCACTCCTCCTTTTCGGTGTACTTGGATCTTTCCTCGCGCTTCTTCTTCTTCTTGTCCTTGTCCTTGCCCTTGTCTTGCTTCTCGAGGTCGCGATCCTTCTTGGACTTGCGCTTCTCCTTGATCTTGTCTTCGTCGGTGACGGTCCACCCACGCTTGACCTTGCGGCCCTCCTCGAGCTCGATGCCGGGGATGACGTTGTGGTCCTTCTTGCGCTTCTTCTCCTTGCCGCCCTCGTCCTGGTTCTTCTTCCTCTTCTTGTCGGGGACAACCTCTCGCTCGGGGCTGGGCTCCTTCCAGGCCTCGGGCTTGGCCTTGTCGATGCGCATCTTGAGTCCTTTGAGGACGTTGCCGTTGAGCTTCTTCCTGATCTTGTCGGCGTCGGCGGTAGGGAGGTCGACGAAGCCGTAGCGCTTCTCAGGGTAGGTCTCGACGGTGTGAAAGGAGATGTTGCGGGCGCTGGGCAGCGCGCTGGCGGGAATGACGACCTTGGCAAGGTCGGCGTCGAAGGGGACAATATGCAGGCGAGTGTATGCAGAGTCGGGGGAGGTACCGTCCTCGGGCATTTTCGTCGAGAGGCGCTGCGGAGGCCTGTTGCGCAGCTAAGCGCCGGGAAGGATGGTGATGTTTGAGCTTGGGCTGGAGCTGGCTGCAGAGCTGAAGGGACGGGAGGAAGACAAAAGATTGATGCGCAGGGATTTCATTGGCGGGCGGTGTAGCCGTGCGAAGACGGTGTGTTGGGGTGGAGCACGGTGCGGGGCTGCTGGCATGTCGACTCGAGGTGCATCTGGGGTCTTACAGCCCGACGACTTCTCTCATCAATCCCGCTATGGATTTGCACGTCGAATGGGCGATGCCTTTGCACATTGGCCGCTTCAAAATCATTGAGTTTTGGCCCCTCCTGTCTTCCGCTTCATTTTCCCAAATATGGGCAGCCTCCCAAGGAGGAGCTCCTGCCATGGACCTGCTGCCGGTTGAAGAGCCGTGCCCTGGATCGTCGCTGCCATCCGAACTCACGACAGGTGAGGAAAGAGGCGCCCAGTGTCGAATCAACATGGAATAGCTCTCGAACCTCGCACTGGCTGCCCATTATGAAGCTCTCCCGACCTACTACACCTTTTGCATACAGCTATTTTGATACGCGCATTTCTATCGCTTCCATCTTTTACCCGCTCATCTCCTGCAGCCATGACGGAGGCATCGTCGGACAGGACACCGACCATCGTCCACCCAGAAGATGAGGCAGACCACTGCATCTCCCAACTTCCGTCCGCTTTGTCCGAGTCTCACGAACCGCGGCAGACGCTTTACCCGCCATCTACTCAGCAGGCTCCAAGCTTCCTCGAACACTCCATCAAGGTCCAGGCACCAGGCGCTGCTGATCCTGCTACCACAATCTCCGTGCCGACACCTTCGTTTGTCTGTCGAGGCCGTGGCAAGCATGTGATTGCTCGAAGTCAGCCGCACATTCCCAACACCACGATCCTATCGCGACGCAGCATTACCGACATCAAATGGCTGAACAATCCCTACGCTACTGCCATCACTCGTTGGGGCTCCATCGACTCTGCCATCACTCCGAGTAGGCCGATGACTCGCCTATCCGACTGCGACTCCAAATTCTCTGTCTCCACCCTGCGATCTGTGAGACTTGAGCGGCGAAGCACCTCCTCCACCGGCGGCGACATTCTCAAGGAGAACACCCACGAGACACCGACCTTGTCCAGCCGTCATTCGCTTGAGTCTTTTCCTGCGCTCCTGAAACGAGAATGGACACAGGAGTGGCTCAGCCCTCCCGCCAACATCTATGCTCAGACCCAAGAGCCCAGGAATGACTTGTACCACCTGGGAATCGACGCCCGATGTGGTACCTCCGCCGATGTTCCCACCGTCCTTGTCGATGATGAGCCTGTCAAGCCTCCGCAGTGCAACCACGCCCTGTTCCACGAAGACATCTTCGAGTGCGGTACCTACTCGACCCCAATCACTCGAAGAGCCACCGAAGCAAGCATCAAGTTCCCTCTGAGTCCCGAAATCAACTCGGAGACGTCATCTGGCACTCTCTCGCGTGCAGGAAAGGACGCCAGAAGTGGCAAAAGCATCCCCTTCATTCCCGTCCACAAACACCAGCCTGGAACGCCACATTTCATGGATCGTCTGCGCGAGGGAGGAAAGGCCGTCACCAGGAAGCTCTCTGCCGTCTTCCCTGGCACTCGAGGTACCCGAGCTCCGGCTCCATCAGCCGAATCAGAGGACTACCAGACTGAGGACGGGCACACACAGCCACGGACATCTGCCGCAGTCAGCCCCACGGTCAGCACCCTCGAGGTCCTTGACCCTCTCGCCCACATTGCCGGCACATCTGGAGGACGCCATTCCCGACACGGTGCCTGCTCCGAGGATCACCAGCCTCACGTATGTGACAGTGAACACTAGTTCAGCATTTCGGCTGGGGAGATGGCTTGTTTAGGAGGAAAGATTGGATTACGCACCGCTGGTCTTGCGTCTATGCTACAATACTCATATCACCAGAACACCTAATAAACCGACCAATTCATGACCTACTCTTTCATTGCGCGTGTGGCCTGATGTATGAGTCCCAACGACAAGCCTGGACCATAGCCTGATGGTCGGGATTTTGACCAGCACCCATCGTCCCGAACTTGGTGACGTCGTTGCTCCCCCTTGTTTGCCACGTCGCCCCAGAGCCAAGTTGCTCGTCGTCCAATAAAGGTGACCCCAAATATCGGGCATAGTAAGACCCATGGTCATGCAAGCACATGTGTCCAGCTTGATTGTCTCCAGCAATCTAAACATCAAGCCCACTGGAAACAGAAGCTTAGTCTTTTCTGCATGATTGTCACTCGGCCGTGCCATTGCCCATAGCTCTCAAACCTTCATTCGCACAACCAGAGGCACTCTCTCCGGAGAAGTCGCCAGCTCTTCAGCCTGAAGAGTTCGCCCATTCCATCTTCTTCTGACCATACCACGTCGACAGAGATGGCACCGGTCTGTGTCGCCTTTTGAGACAGCTGCACCCCTTTTTCTAGGTCCTCGTCACCACTGCCGCCGCAACTTCCTCAAGACCATTTGTTTGCTAGACAGGTTGCATGGTACTGGCCAGTCAAAGGGGGATGCCACGGCATCTTCTTAGCCAGTGCTCTATGGTGATGCGCAATGGGTCAGGTTTGAAGAGGCAAACTAGGTTTGATGTCTGTCGGATGCATCTTTCTCACATTCTTGAGGAATCTGCTAGAGTACGACATCATGAAGGTGCTGACAACCTGGAAGCAGAACCACCCCATCCACAAGAACCACTGTTCGCTGCCTCGACAAGCCTGTTCAAGATGCCAACCTTGCCATCCCATCTTTTCTCTCGGCATTCCATTTTGAAATTCCCTTTAATGCCACACTGTTCATTTCAAGAGTCGTTTACACCAGTCATCACGCGTCAATGGAAAAACTATCACTTCACTTTGAGATGGAAGGCATTCACAACCAGATGAACAATAGAGGACAATAAGACCGTCATTCACCAGCACCGACGCATCACGTCCTCAGAGGGAACATCAAGACGCATCAGAACGGCGGAGGATACCTTAGCGCATACATCACAAACGTCATCGACGTATCATAACCCATTTCCTTTCATTTTACCTACTCCTACAAAAGAGCCGTCCTGGCTCATAGCAGACCGAAAAAACCGGGCCCTCATCTAAAAAGCCCCCAAAGCAAACCACCCAAGCAAAACCAACCTCAACCTCCTTCCTTCATCCGCCGCCCTAAACGGGCGACTCCTCCTTCTTTCCGCCCTCGGCGGCGGCGGCGGCGTCGGCAGCGGCGGCGGCGTCGGCAGCGGCGACGGCGGCGGGGAGGCCGGCCATGACCCCCTCGCAGAGTTGGGTGAGGATCGAGGCCTCGGAGGGGGCGGGCGCGGTGCCCTCATCGTTGGCGGGGACGGCGAGGAAGCCGCCCTGCCGGGCCGCCGCGTACACACCACACTCCGGGGTGGGAGGTGGGGCACGGGGCTCCGGGGTGCCCGGGCGGATGAGCTGACGGCCCCCGAGGGGCAGGACCCGAACAACAGTGTGGCCTTGGTCGGCCACGTCCTCCTCCTCCTCGGCGGCGGCCACGTGACCACCCTCCTGGCGGGCCAAGTTCTCCCTGGTGAGGTTGGCCAGTTCGATCTGGCCATCGAGGTCACCGGCCTCTCCCGCCTGTTGGCTGGCGTGGGCGCGGAGATTGGCGATCTCCTCGTCCTGGGCCACGCGCCTCTGCCGTCGCTCCGTCTTGTACCGGGAGATGACCGCGTACATCCATCCGGCCGTGACGATGACCAGGACGGCGTTGAACATGGCCCAGCCGATGACCGGGATGTTGGGGCCTTCGCCGCGGGCGTGGGCGATGGCGATGGTGGTGGTCGTTGCCACGAAGCTGGTCACCCAAACCAGCTGAACCGCGCCCGAGACGCAGAGGGCGAGACGGTGGTCCAGGGCTGGCTCCTGGTAGGCGGCGGCGGAGCGCTGGGGAGGAAGGCCGCGGGCGAAGATGTTTCCACCCTGGAACCTGTTGTTGGCCAGGGTGGCCGAGGAGTCGTTGAAGCCAACGGGCTGGTTGAAGAACTCAATCCGGGCATTGGCCAGATCCGGCGTGGGCATGCGTGGGATCTGGGAGAGGCGAGTGGTGCCGCGAGTCATCTGGGAGCCGGCACGGTTGATCTCGGCAGCCTCACGTTGACGCTCGGCAGCAGAGTCGTTGATGTGGCGTGCCACGCGGGAAAGAGGCAGACCCTCCGTGCTCGAACCAGCCTCCGTGTCAAGCTCATCGAGGTGGTTGCTGCCATAGACTCTGTTGGCTGTGTGCTCTGAACGATGAACACGGACAGGGGAGGGCATCGGGGTCGGCACTCGGTTGGCAACGAGGGACGAGCTCCTTGGCTGGTAGGGAGGAAGTCTCATGTCGATGGTGACGGTGCGGATCTGAGCAGCAGGACTGGCAGCAGGACCGGGAGGCGAGACAGGGCCGGCATTGTTCTCGGCGTCGGACAGATCACTGACAGAACGAGCCAGCATCGAAGATGGGTACGAGCTCGGAGCAGAGACGTCGATCGATCCCATAGACTCACGCGGGGTGGCGTTTCTGAAAGGCCATGGCGAAGGAGGGCTGGCAGGCGTGGCGCGGTAGAAACGTTGGGAGCCGGGAGAGACACGAGCTCTGGCAAGGCCGATGGAGTCGCGATAGACAGGGAATGTGGTGATGTGTGCCAGCATAGGAGTCGGGGGAGGAGCACGAGGCGGAGAGCCGTTGGGAGTGATCAGCTCCTGAGTGCTTCGGTTCTGCGAGCTTCCTGCCAGGCTGCGGGGGCCATAGTTGGCGCTGCTGGCCGTATCGCTCTCCGGGTAGGCCATGATTTCTTGTGACGGAGCTGCTCTGGATGTTGGTGACGAACTGTGTGGACCGAGGAGGCTGCCCGCATGAAAGAACGGATCGGATTTGATCGTCGATACCGTTGACTGAGATGCCTGTCTGGAGACTTGGTCCAAACTTGGGCTGTGATCACCGGATCGGATTTGGTCTTCGATCCTGAGGTGGACTGCTCCAGTGGAGTTTGTCTGGACTGGAAGGGTATGAACGGATCGGATTTGGTCGTCGATCCCGTGTATGTATGTGACTCGCTTCTTTATACTGAAATCTCAACCCAGGTGAGATGAACGGATCGGGTGTGATCTTCGATGCCGTTGGGAGGAGCTGCTCTTCTGGAGACTTGTGGTGATATGAGCGGATCGGATTTGGTCGTCGATACCGCTGTTGTGATAATGACTCTCAGCCTTTGGAGTTTGGTCTGAGCTGAGGAGGAGAGAGACTGTTCCGGTTGTCTGAAATGATATACCTGGTAGTGTGAAAGTCGGTGCTCTCTTGATGATGAAGAACAGAATCGGATCCGTGAAAGCAGTTAATCAATCGCTGTAATCTTCAAAAGTCAGATGGAAGTTCGAAATGCCAAGGTCGAGGTGACGAACTTACAAAGGGGTGGAATCAAGTCAGGTTATAATTGATCTTGTTCCCTGGAGCTGACACTGAAGACGATGATGGATACCGAAGCTGTTGATGTCTTGCAACGTGATGAACTTGGTCTTATCCAGAAGGACGGATCAATCAAGGCTTGCTGAAGACTGTTAGATGGGCGGTTTGATGAATGTTGTGGCGAAGATGGAGACTCACAGGATCGAAGAACGAAGAGAAGTGAGGTCGTGAACCAATGTCAATCGCTTGGATGTGCAAGCTGATGATGTTCTGGAACCTCGATGATCTTGACTTTTGCCAGGAGGATGGATGCTCAGAAGTTCCTGTGGATAGTCAGAATACTGTGAGATGATGAGTAGGGAAGCGATGGGTACTCACAGAGACGAAAGGGACGAAGTGAGAACTCTCTGGTGAGGAACGCCGACCGGTCGGGTGTGCGAACTGTGAACCGATAATCTCTGAAGCTTGTGAGGTCTCTGAAAGGACTCGAGTGAAATTCTTGTGCAGTTAGAGAAGTGCAGTGCAGAAGAAGGTCCAAATAGAATCAGAAGCCTTGAGAGAGGGTGTGCAGGTGGATGATCCCTGATCTCACTTGGTGTCGGAGAACATGAGGCGGTGATCTCAGACGAAGAAATGCAGTGCCGAAAAGGTCTGAATGGAATCAAAGGACTGAATTGCATGATTCTCGTGCAGAAAAAGGCAATGCCGTGCAGAAGAAAGTCTGATTAGAATCAAAGGTCTCAAGAAAGGGAATCTCAAGGCGTTGCAGATGCCAGATCGATGCTGGTAATGGTGCAACTCTCGCGGGACGACGGTTGGAAAAGCGCGATGGAAGGGTTGCAACCATAAAGGAAGAAAGGTGACATCTCGGGGACGGGAAAAAACAGTAGTAGGCGGGGGATTCTCCCAAAGGCATCAACTGATCTGGTGCAGGTCACGGTAGGGCACGGCAGGGACGCGTCTAGACGCGTCAAAAGCAGGCAGGAACGGCAACTGCTTGCAGCGGGTGAAATATGGCATCAGCATGCACTCCAGTCAGGGCAGGCACACGGGCCATTTGGGGTTGATAGGAGGTCGGTCACGAGATATCAGGTTTGGTGTTGAGGCTTGGCCAATGGGACTCAGGGGTCACTCCTTTTCAGCGATCCCAGTCACGTGAGGGCGCTGTAGGACGCCGCTGTTCAGCGCCTTGCCCGCTGGAAGCTGGTGGAGGTGAGAATTGGTGGATCTACCGGATAAGATGAACCTCGGAATTTCTACATTTCGTTGTCCTCGCAGTCCCAGATGCTGATGGTTTCTGGTGGATGGACAGTGCGCTTCCGGAGCTGCGTCGCCGTCGTCCTCTTTGCAGTCTTCTCCTCGTCTACCCCTTCGCTTAGGTCTTCATCCTCCTCAAGGTCAGCCCGTTCCCTCTTCAAACTTTCTCTACTGACAAACAGGTCTACAGACTTCTCACGTTTCGGAACCTTGGCCTGCTTGACAAGATCATCGACCAGCTTGGCGACGGTCCTATCACCCCTACGACGCTCGACCTCTGCCAGTGCATCTTCCTCGCTGAGCCCAGACTTCTGCAAGTCCAAGATGAGAGTCCAGAAGCGTTTGCGGCGGTAATACCAAGTCCGGGCGTATGTTTCCTTGCGCCAGGTGACGCCATGACGATCGTCGAGGTCGCGGACAGCAGGCTGGCCGTCCAGGCCGTGGGCGTACTCGGCCCATTGCTGCCACACGGTATCGGGGTGTTTTCTGAAGAAGTAGACGGGAGCTTTTGAGCCATCGGACTTGGTTGTGAGGAGTGAAGATCCACGGGCGCTCGCAGATGAGGCGCTGATGCTTAATTGACATGGGGAAGCTCGAGGTCGAGGGCTGGGCAAAGATGGCATATTGCTCTCTGTGGAAGAAATCTTTCTGCTGCCAGATTCAGAAGCAGGTGGCTCTTTGTGTTTCTTGAGATGTCGTCTTCCTGGAAACAGCGAAGATGGCGCTCTTTTGCCGGTGCTACGGCCTGGATACGGCCAGTCGGTGATGGGATTCGTTTCCTCGACGGGAGGTAGTTCGGGAGATGGCGGCCGACATGGGAATGGGACTCGGATTGTTTCGTCGCCAAGTAGTAGTTCCACCTCACCTCCAGCTTCATCCCACTGGATCTCGTCTTCTGATTCCGCAGACTCATCTCCAAGTAAAGACTGGACTACCGCGCTTTTCTCTGCTGCTTCGAGAACTTCATCGGTGTGGATGGTATCCTGCCCCTCCAAGTCATTCTGCCCAATATTGTTATGTGCCTGCGTCTCGACTTCCATCTCTTTCCTTGGTCTCTTTGCTGCCATCTTGGTTTCCAGGTCGTTCACCTTGTTCCTCAAGAGTTCGAACTTCTGGGTTTCCAGGTCGTCTACCTTGTTCCTCAAGACCTCAAACTTGTCATCCACAGCTTCTTCCTGTTTGTCTGACTGACGAGCCAGCTCACTGAGGGCATCCTCCAGCTTCTTCTCGAGCTCTTGAGCGTGAGCCAGCATTTTCGCCCCCATGGAGTCGATATGGGCCCCGAGTCGGGAGATATCGCTCCTAAGAGCCCATTCAATGTGTTCGTGGCGCCTCCGTTCCGCTTCGAAGCGAGATTCCAAGATGGACAGATGTGCCTCCAGCCTCTGCTCCCAGCTGGGAGGTTGATATGTCTGGAAAGTTCCCGGCATCGTATGATTGGTTCGCAGATTCGGGTTGAGAGGTGTGCGTTGGTCGTCTGGCACGGCTTGGTTGACTGATAGCAACATGTGCGGTTTCTCGTATTGTGCCATGGAAGTGTTGAGGTGAGAGCTTTGCATTCGGAGGGGACTCTGTTGATTCCATGCCGGTGTAGCAGCGCCTGGGGGCGGGTGAATGTCGAAGTGATTCGAGGAGAATAACTCCAGTGGCGACAAGCTCTTCATGGTCGGAAGGGTTGTTCGCAAATCGACTGTAGGTAGGGTTTCGGATTGTGGATTCTTTTGCACTCGGTCGGCCCAGGTGCGTCCATGTTGTACGAGTCTTTCTGCATGGAAGCCGAGGGCCCGAGGATGATTACGAGGAGGACCAAAGGGGGTGAAAAGATGTTTTGACGAATCGAACAAAGACTATTTATATCGCATGCTCTTCTTTGAATTCTTTGTTACGCACCCCTACCAAGATGGGTCGACATTTGTCTCCTTTGACCATCTCGAGCACCGAAGAACGGGCATGTTTGGGTGCATTCTGACAAACGTTGCCAGCATTGCCATGTTTGGTGTAGCTGGGTCAAAGAAGCACCGGCTTCAAAGCATGTCGAGTTCAGGGCGGACGTGGACAAGGGTAGTAGTGCTGTAATTCTGTATCAATCCGTGCTCTAGACTCTACTCGGCCATGCAATGCAATCCAATCTTGCTCTCAGCATCTCGCTCATGCACACCTCCAGGGGGGGAAACCCAACATGCTCAACTCCTAAATATCAACCGGCGATGGTACCGGTAGGGTATAAAACTCCAGGCATGCCTGACGGCGCGCCTCATGCCAAGTCATGTAATGCAGTGTCCTCCGTGTTCGTTTTCCGTCGTCACTAAGCGTAAAAAAGAAAGTTTCGTTGTCGTGTCAAGACGAGGCGGCGGGTCTCGCCTACCAGCTCTTGATGCGTCCCCAGGCTGAGGGCTTCTGGGTCTTTTCGCCCACGCAGTCCTCGTCCATCTCGAGACGGTAGCGGCGCACGCTGCCCGTGTCATCATCGAAGGCGACGTGCCCCTTCTCCTTAGGCAGGAAGCAGCCGGGGACGAGGTGTCGGCGGACCCAGCCCTTGAGGCCGCGGTGGGCGGCATCGATAGCGGCATACTCGAGACGACGGGTGCGGTCGCTGGTCCAGTAGTGGGTGGGCTGGGGCGGCACCGACTCCGAGGGCGACTCGGGCTCGAGCTCCAGTGGCTGAGCCGGAATCGGGGCCGGGACCGGGGAGTGGGTGGGGGGCTTCGGGAAGGCCTCGAGGTCCGTGGGGTGGATGGGGAAGTGGAAGAAGCCCGAGTGGCCATGACCAGACGCAGACTGGCGGGAGGGGCACAGGGGCGACTTGTTGACGGGCTGGGTTCGGGAAGCGTAGAGAGCCTGCACCTGGCCGGTGGCAGACCGCACAGGATAAGGGCTCGTCTTGGGGGAGCGGCGGATGGTGGGCCGGCCGCGGGACGAGCAGGGACGAGACTGGGCACGGGAAGGGGACTGGGCGGGCGTTTGTGTCTGCGTCTGTGCCGACCCGGCGGAGGAAGCGTTCGAGATGCGCCTCTTGCCGCCGGTGGATGACGAGATGGAGTGCCGAGACGGGATGGACTCGTATCCGGAGTCCTGGCGCTTCATGGGTGACGGCTCGGGGCGTCGATTCTCCTTCTGTGGTGTCTCGGGCGCTTGCGTCTGGGTCTTGGGCGGCGAGTTCGGGGCGAAGAGCTCAATGTCGTGGAATGAATGGTACATTGTGTCCGAGGCGGCCATATTGGACCGGGACCTGGACGGACCGAGGGGGGTGGTTTGCGAAGGCATTGGTGTGTCGGCCTTGGACAAAGGGAGGGGAGGGAGAATGGATGTCGGGTCACCGGTCCATTGACGGGCAAGCCGCTCGGTCCCAAGAACAAGTCCTTGTTGAGGATTCCAAAGGTGTCGACACAAGGAAAACAAAACACGTCAAGAAGCTGACGGCAGCAACGACGACGATGGGCAAGAGAAGATGGGAAGTCTTGGTGCGTGGTCCGGCTGCTGGGTATTTGTTGGACGGCGGCGTGCTGTTGCGGGGGGCATGAACACGACAGAGCGCCGGCAGATGGAACGGGGAAATTGAGGACCAGGCGTCACCGCAACTTTGCAATTCCACGGTTTTGCAGGGTCAAGAGAAGCAGTTGCTGTGCGCGTCGACGAGGGCAAGCCGATAGTCCAAGCGGGAGTGGGTTTCTTTGATCCCAAGCAGGCGTCTGGAGCGCGGTTGTGTGGTCGCCAGGGGCAGCGTGGGATGCTATAAGGAGACGATTGGATGGCAGCGGGCGGTGAAGGCGATGATCTGGGCCCAGATGCAAGGGGCTGCTGCAGGACGTGGGTTCAGCTGGAATTGGCCGATGAGAGTCGAGATTGAAGACCGGGGGGCGGTTGTGGGTTGGGGTTTCGCGAGTGCCGGGAGGCCTAGAAGATGATAAGAAGAGGCGAACACGATGGTCGTGCGTGCTCGTAGGTAATGTCCGGGCGCGATGGTCGGTGCAGCGAGCAATGTCGGTTGATGGTATAATAAGGAAGTCGTGATGTTTGAGGTGATCTCCGAGACGGGGTGCTATGAGATGAGATCTTGGCTTCAGGCAGGCGAGAGGTTGAGGATAAGGGCACTCGTCAATGGCGAGAAGCGTGCTGTGCTGTGCGGTGATGTGCTGTACAGGAGGTATGCAGGCGGATCGGATCGGGGGATGCAGGTGTCGTCTGATGTCTGATTTCACCTCAACATCTGTGACGCAGCGGAGGGCGAGGCGGGCGGGCGGACGGACGGGTGATGAGCCTATATCACAAGGCGTGCTGATGGACTGGAACTGGTGCCGCCGCTGTCCGGGCCGGTTCCTGGTCAACGGCTACCGGGGATGTGGCCGCGAGGCGGGCAGACTGGGGGCGCCCCACGACCAAGGGAAAAAAGAGTTGCGCGCCGTCGATGGTCGCAGCGGGAATGGAAGGGCCTAGGCAAGCAAGCGGGATCCGCCGTGGACTTGATGCGCGGCGGTGGAGGTGTTTTGGCCCGTCGATGGCGAATGGTGCGCCTTTGGACGACGTAAGGTGGATCGCAGGGCTTGTCTGTCTGAGGGGGGATGGCCCCAGGAGGAGTTGTTGGGCCCGCCTGGGGTGGTTGGTGAAGAAGTTGAAGAAGCGGTCAAGAGGGCACCAAGGGAATATTCTCGGAATATCAACCAGGTTGTTTGTGCCCGTGTGTCGTCGAGGAAACAGGGTCAGGAAAGGCAGATGAGAGCGGGGAGAAAGAACTTGTTCAACTCGGGCAGAGCGATGAGACGAAGGCGCACAGAGAGGCCTCGGCCGCCCTTGGTGCTCGTGTCGCGGCGGAAGCTCCGTGGTCGTTCTGGTGGTGGTGGTGGTGGTGGTGGTGGTCTTGTCCTACAGCCCGTCCGGCAATAAAAGATCGGTCGGGTGCTCAGGCCGGCCTGCGCGATGAGGTGATTTGACGCGATGGCTGCACCAAGAGAAGGCTTGTGCCTGCTTCTATCGCCCTAGCTTGCTACGCAGTGCAAACAAACCCCGACGAGAGGGGGCCAGGTGACCGAAACGACGAGCTGGTGGCTGTCCGATGTCGCTGCACGAGGTAGGCTTGCTTGGCTTGGTAGGATGATGCCTCTTCCCCGCCTGAAGCAGTTGGTCTTGGCTCCCGTCCGGTCAGCGCCAGGCGCAGTAGCGAAGCGATGCAATATGCAGGGCGACGATGGTGTGGGGGGCTGTGCAGCCTGTGCTCGGCGGATAACGATGCTTCGCCGTGCCGTTGGGAAACAAACTGGTGGGACGAGGAACGGCCAAGAGAAGAGAATGAACTGCCGGTGAGAGACGAGTGAGAGGTCGGCGAGAGTGACAGAGGAGGCCGGTGAAGGGAGAGGCGAAGGGCGTCTTGAGGGCATAAGTATGCATATCGGCCAAGAGTCGATCACAAGGATCTAGACGCCGCCAGGACATGGACGTGCTGGACGTCGTGAATAGCATCACAAGCACATGTCATTCCTCGTCGCCGACCTGAGAGAAACACTAACGCAAAGGCCTCCGAGTGCTCGGTGTTTTGGACCGTCTCACCCGCCCACCAACACGAACCAAGGGGAAGGAAGGCACCTGCCGCTGCCGTTGCCGCTGCACCAGTGCACCTGCCCTGCACACCCGACGGCTCCAAACTCCAGTGGACGACAGGACGGGACGGGAGGCAGGACCGGGACATTTCACATGCCAGACAGGGATCCACCTCGCTGTCGCACCTGCCGCCCTTCTGTCTCCTCGCCCTGTCCAACCCTCGTCCGCCCAATCACTGCCGGCCGCGTTCCCGCATGAAGCCCCACGATGCGCCCTGAGCTGGCGAAGGAAGGAGGGGTGACCCATCGTCACTGCCCATATCCGCCATGCTAAGTTGGCCGGCCATCCAATCATCGCTGCCGAGATGACCTGGCCCAAAACCCGTTGCTCTCTCCACCGCCGCGAGACGCCGCACCGATTCTCTGCATCTTCACCGCACTCAAATACACGTTGCCCACCTCGACTGCCAGGTGGGCAGGGTTCGTGGGCCGGTGGATCTCGCTTCCCGACGTTCGAGACCCGCGAGGAGTCACAGTCATCAGCCCTAACATCACCGAGTATCGCGATCACAACAACACTGCCGGCAGAGCCAGGTTCAGCCAGCTGTCGCCCATCTGCCAGACGATGACACCCTCCCGATCTTCCTCCATCCAGCCCCCGTCAGGGCCATCACACATCACCTGCCTCACAGCCAGATGCAATCCCACCGTCCAATCCAGCAACGATCGCCACGCGGGATGGTCACGCTCCCACGATCCAGGAACGCCGCGCAGCCACCCCTGCCCCCTCATTGCCCTCTCAGCTCTCAGCTGGACCCGCTCTCAGACATCGTGTCTCGCCCACGGCCATCCACGACACTTGACGACATGTGAATTCCTCGGTCGGCCTGGGCTGGTATCACGAGACTTCACCTCGGTCGAGTCTGACAAGTACGTATCAGGCTGCCTCGGGCTGGGCTCCAGCCTCTGAACGGCATCACACAGCTGTCTCGGAAATCAGTCGGGTCGATCCCGTCGACAGTCGACCCGTTCGTTGCAGTGACTCAAGCACTTTCACGATCCGTGCCAACAATACGGCCCTTCCCATTGGACCGATGAGCTTGGACTATGGCGTCGACGGTTGGTTGTGAATCTAGAGCCATGCATCGTCCTCGCCCACCTCTCATGTGAGAGGACCATCCTCGTGTTAGAGGACCACTCTCTAGGGAAGCCGTCAATCTCCCAGTGGTCGAGCCGAGACATGGCCCTTGTGCAAAGACATCTGAACCTTTGCTGTCGTTGCTGAGACGAAGCCCGTCTTGTTCATAGGTCGACGCTCGATGTCGCCCCGATTCTCAAGTTCATGCCATGACCCGTAGCTGCTTTGAAGTCGGAGGACGGCGTTCTCGTCACCCCGCGGAGACCTGGGCTATCCAGTGTTATTGCGATACTCTCAGGGCTGTTCTGTAGGTACCTACCGCAGCCTACCTAGACGCGGTGAGGGAGCAAATCTCCGTCGGTCAAGAACCACTCAGGGCTCACCATGCAATGTCTATTCGCGGGCTTGACTATCGCCAGAAAACACATGCACCGCGTCGAACATGACGCATTGACTGGGTTGAGCTCGTCTCAAGAGGCTTGCAAATACTCATTCTTACTTCTATGGCTCAACTCACTCAAGAGCCTATGCCAGCAAGTCAGTCGATCGGAACGCACCTACTTTGAGCGATGAGCTGACAACGAGGAGCATGGGGGGCCAAATGGGCAAAGAATAGGGCTTATCTACAGAGGCAGTACGATTAGCCGCCGAAATCATTGCTCGAGAGCACATCTTCACGACAATCGGTCATCGAGCGCGGCCTGTGATCTCGCATTTCAGATGCACCTATGCTCTTCCGAGGAGGTTTGGCAGGGCACAAATACAGATTACTACAAAGCATCGGAGCCATTACTGGCCACCAACAATGAGCTAGTTGATACGCAATTCGACGTCAAAGTAGCTCAAAGAACTTGAATAAGGCCTTTTCAAACCATTCTAGGCACCCTTTCTTTCACCAGCACCTCGGGGCTTTCCGTCCCTCGCCTTGACTTCGAGCATGTCTCGGTAACCGCATACTGTAGCTGGGTAAGGTTATAGAATTCAGAGCGATGATTTCTATTCCCAAGGTACGACAGACTTGAGCAAGCTTGATGAGGTCAACTTGTGTGAGCAATAGAACATGATGGACTGGAGAGCTGATGCATGCACGACATGTAGGCGCGAACTTCCACGTCTTGCCGATGAGTAGACTTACTGTCACTTTGGGCGAGAAGCCTGCTTGTCAAATTCAGAGCTGTCTCTTTCGAGCCTATCAAGGTTTGCAAATATTGCCGGCAGATAGTCATCACGGCCGCAGTGACGCCGTACAGGTCGTAGCCTGGCTACGAGATGTCTGAGTCTTACTCCAATTCAAAAAGCAAAATGAGGAGCTGTTCACCCAAGTACCATAGTTGGTAGGCCTACCTGATGTTGCTGACTGCCTTGCGGCTGCTCCGAAAACTTTTTATGTGATGGGATTCTGCCGTCCGGCCTGTGGTCTCAACGACTCGGGAGTCGGTCGCCACTCGCACGAACTGAGGCCAGGCCATCGGTTCATGCATGTCCCCAAACAAAAGGGACGACATCATGTAAATCTCGAGGAATTTGGATGGAAGCTGGGGTGTCTGAGGTAATCTGTTTGCCTGTACGTCAGGTTATGCCCAGAAGGCATACCCCTAACAGTGGTATTTGTATGGCAACTGGCACATCAATCTTTGATGAGGAGAGTCTTTCGGCCGAATCTCCCGACCTCCTCCGGAAGGATAGACAGAAAATCAAAGAAAGAGACTTTGACATGAGGGAGATTCGACTACCTTTTCGGCTGTTGTTGCAACGGTTCATCTCCAATGGCAAACACTTCAAACCTTTTTCGAGATTTACATCGGGGATTCGCGGGAGTTTTGGCCCCACATCGGCATGTTGCAGAAGGCATCTTCCTTGAGTTTTATGTTTTCCCCTGGGAGAAATGAGTCCATCAAATAAGTTGCATTAACACTTGGGATTATAACCTCGAAGATGGAGTCGGAGGAGAAGACGGCCGCGAAAACGATGTCCCGTCGTTGGAAGTGGAAGCAAGGAGGTCTCGGGATACCTCATTCGGCGTAGCGTGATCCAACCTCGGGACGTTCTTCCCAGAAATAATGCCCGCGAGGGCCACCGCCAGCGAATGGCAGCAGGGCATTTGGGCCTTGTGGGCGCCCGTTGGCGGTCTCAATGAGCGATTAGATAGGTGATCTGCAGCGGATATGCCCTCGGATTTCGGCAGTTGGGTGGGTTCAAAGTGGTGAAGATGACGTCTGCTGTGGACTCGGCGGTGCACTCGAGATGGTGAAAACAAGGTGTTTTCCAGGTCAAAGATGTCCACAGCGGAGCCCAGCTGGTCCTACATACCAGTTTGCAAACTGCGATACGGGTCGCGGTGGGCCATGTCCGTTAAAGAAAGATAATACCACTCATTTCAGAGGGCCCGAGGCTCGTGAGAGTGATCCCCCAGATCCCCGGGGGAAGCATCTGGGGAGGCCAAACTCTAGCATCGCCTCCGCGCCAGATTATTCGCCTCTGGCTTACACCCAAACAGCATCGGCTTGTCTGTTTGGGGCAACCGCCGCAAGTTCCCCGAATCTCCAAATCTTCGCTGCCACGCCACCCGATGTACCGCTGTGAACCAACTCGAAGTGACATTGTCAGGATTCCCTCTCCTGGGACCCCGGAATCCTACCTTGTTCGAGGTCACAAAACCCTTCTCCGGGGGCTCCATGTGGAGCTCAGGGGAAGGGCTAATTCCAACGGCGAAACGTGAGAGGTCATCGACGGCCTCTTCTGACTCGGAGTAACAGAGATTTACCACCCGCAATGACGTAGCGGTACCAACCATCCCTCCACATCTAATCAAGCGTCACGCCATGAACGCTGCATGTCATCGACAAAGGCCCTTTTCTGACCTCGCCCTGAGGGCCGAAGGGCTCTTGGCGACCGGGCCGGGTTCCACAGGTTTGGAAAGCCGTCGCGGTGAACGTTGTCGGCCGTGTCTCGGTTGGCCGAATCTGCGCTTCCATGGACGTGATCAGCGTTCTTAAATACCCTGACGCTTCCCCTCCGATCTTCACGTTGCTGCATCTTGGCTACTTGGCACGTGGAGGCGACCTCTTTTCTGCAATCATCCATTCGCACCGTGAGCGCTCGAAGCGACAGATCGTACCTGGAGATTCTCCGCAGCTACACCTCACATCGGATGCAAGATCTATCACTCTTCTTGTCTTGACCAACGCGACACATTGCTTCATACGAGATCACCGCCATCATGGTCGGAATCACTCAGAAGTTCTTCGGCCTTCGTGGCAAGCAGCTTGGCTGGATGATCGGCTTCTGCGCAGGTGAGTCTCCTGGTCGGTCGACTTCTTCGGATCATGCTAACTGAGGCACCACTAGGCATGGATTTCCTGCTCTTCGGTTACGGTGCGTCTTCTTCGTGACAGACATGAAGTCAAGTCGCCAAGCATCAGCCAAGGCAGACTGTGGGGGATATTCACAGATCGACACATCAACATCGTGGCCCGTCTTGGCTCCCCACCGCCTGATCGCATGGCACCTTGGCAGCGGGACGAACAGCATCTCGAACATTGGCTAACACATCCAAGATCAGGGTGTTATGGGCGGAATCCTGACGCTGGAAGCGTTCCTGGACCAGTTCCCCGATATTGTGAGTTCTCTCGACCACATTCTGCTTGGCTAAGTGCTAACTTTCATCTCAGGATCCCGCTGTAAGAACCGAGCAAGCGACGAGCTGATTTCTCATGCTAATACCATCACCAGAGGGCTCTCACTCCCGCAGAAGCTAGTAGCCGTTCTACGCACCAGGGTAGGTTGGACTGGTTCTCACATAATTGATATGTGCTTACCATAGCCCAGGCATCTCCATCGCCAGCTACAACCTAGGTTGCTTCTTCGGCGCCATCATGGCCATCTTTATCGGCAACCCCCTCGGCCGCAGGCGCATGATCATCATCGGCACCGCCATCATGATTGTCGGCGCAGCCCTGCAGGCCTCTGCTTTTAGCCTGTCCCACCTCATTGTTGGTCGTATCATCACCGGCCTCGGCAACGGTCTCAACACATCCACCGTGCCCAGCTGGCAGTCGGAGACTTCCAGCTCTCACAAGCGCGGAAAGATGGTCATGTTCGAGGGTGCTCTTATCACCGCCGGTATCATGATCAGTTACTGGATCGATCTGGGCTTCAGCTTTGCCCCTGGCAGCGTCAGCTGTGAGTAGCGACGGCAAGTCCAACGTCTTTGAGTGAAGGCTGACATTGTGATAGGGCGTTTCCCTCTCGCCTTCCAGATTGTGTTCTGCATCTTCATTCTCGGCACGGTCTGGAACCTGCCCGAGAGTCCCCGTTGGCTTCTTCTCAAGGGTGAGTGACTCCAGCTGCTTCCTACGCTTTTCAGCGCTAACACGCTCTTAGGCCGCGACGATGATGCCCGTGAGGTTATTGCAGCTCTGGCCGATCTGCCCCAGGATCACCAGCTTGTCGACAACGAGTTTGTTTCCATCAAGGACACCGTCGAGGAGATGTCCAAGGGATCCTTCCGCGACCTGTTCACCATGGACGAGAACCGTCACCTTCACCGCGTCGTTCTCGCATACGTCAACCAGATGTTCCAGCAGGTAAAGTTGACAAACTCGCGATACGACAGAATTCAGTCAGCTGACGATTCTCCAGATCAGCGGTATCAACCTCATCACTTACTACGCAGCCGTCATCTACTCAGACGTATGCCCCCCCGTTGACTCCCAATTGGTTACTCGAGCTAACATGTCCACCAGCTCGGCATGTCTTCCTTCCTCGCACGTCTGCTGGCAGCCCTCAACGGCACGGAGTACTTCCTTGCGTCTATCCCGCCCATCTGGCTCGTTGAGCGTGTCGGCCGCCGAAAGCTCATGCTCTTTGGCGCTGCTGGCCAGGCTGCCACCATGGCCATTCTCACTGGAGTGAACTCGCGAGACCAGCCCGCTTTCCAGATCGCCGGTGTTGTCTTCCTTTTCGTCTTCAACACCTTCTTTGCCATCGGCTGGCTCGGCATGACCTGGCTGTACCCTGCCGAGATTGTGCCCCTTCGCATCCGCGCCCCGGCCAACGGCTTCAGCACATCGGCCAACTGGATCTGGAACTTCATGGTGAGTTCGAAGAGGATATCGTGTTGCAAAGCTCATCGACTAACACGTCACACAGGTTGTCATGATCACTCCCATCAGCTTCAACGACATTGGCCACTGGACGTACCTCATCTTTGCCGTGATCAACGCCATCATCGTGCCCGTGGTCTACTTCTTCTACCCCGAGACGGCCTACCGCTCGCTCGAGGAGATGGACGCCATCTTCCACAAGGTCAAGGGTGCCAGCGGCTGGTTCTCCGTCGTCAAGGTCGCCAAGGACGAGCCCCGCCGCTACGGCAAGAACGGCGAGCTCCTCATCAACTACGACGACACCGAGGAGAAGAGCCGCCACGCCCACCACTCTCTCGAGTCGCACGGCAACACCCACCCCAACGACGCCCTGTTCAACTCGACTGATGAGGAGAGGCTGAGGAAGTAGAGGTCAGAATTTGCGAAGCAGACAAACAAGTTGTCTGCGGGAGTGCGCTCTTGAAGAGCTGCAGCTGGTGAAGGCAGGGTTCATCGACGCAGTTCAGAGTCCCTGACCGACTCACCACATGAGATTACGAAGAAACTGGAGAGATTGAATACCCGACGAAGAATAGAAGCAGAAGATTCGTACTCAACACCTTGACCCGTCGTAATGTGCCGCATCTTGACAGGTCTTTTGAATAAATCAGAACTCGACATGCAGGAGTCACCCTCTCGCAATGGTTCGACATCCGTGACACCTCGGACAAATCCATGGTCCAGACTGACAAAGTCATGACTGCGTCAGGAATGCCCTGGCTAGACGTCGAGGTTACCATTTACAGCGTAGCTCAGCAGGGATGCCCCCCAGCCTCGGTATTCTCAGCTTCCCCGCGTCAGCCGTCGTGTCTGCCCTTGGCATCCCCGTGATGCGATGCGGGGGAGGGGTATCCTAACCCCAATGGGCGAGCTGTTCAACATTTCGGGGTCAAGCAAACGCTGAACTCGCTGCTTCTCATGTAGGGATTACGTACGTAGCCTGCGGGAGAACATGATCGTCAGGTTGTTTGTGCCGAGGGTGGCCGGCTTGTTGTAGCCCCTTCACCTCCATTCCCCGAGGGGTGTAACCTGGACAGCTTCACCTCAAAGACGCGGAACGATTTCTTTCTCCTCTACTGTTCTCCTTCGCATTCGACGCCGCATCAATCGTTCTACAGCGTGTTTTGTTCCCCGCCTGGGCCACGACACAATGGCGACCATCTTCGAGCGCCGTAATGGCCAAGTCATCTACCGCTCTCCAAACAATCTCAAGGTTCCAAACCTCGACCTTCTGACGTTCCTGCTCGACAGTAAGTGCCCTCACGAGCAACGCCCCCCTTGCGCGTCTTGGCCTTTCCATGCCTTACAAGGTGGCCAGATCCAGAGAATGCGGACCGATTGAACGATGACACAGTCCTACACGCGGACGCTGCCGACCCATCACGATGCATCACCAAAGGACGGCTCGTCTCTCTGGTTGAACGCCTCGCGCATACCCTCAGCACCAAGTTCAGCATCAAAGCAGGCGACGTCGTACAAGTCGTCTTCACCGGCCACTACCTGGCGCCGGCTGTTTTCTACGCAATTCTGGCCACCGGCGCGGCTGTGGCAGCTTGCACCCCGTCTGCACCGCCGCAGGAGATGGCAAGGCAGATGCGGCTCACCGAAAGCAAGCTGCTCATCAGCAGCCCGGACTTAAGGCCGCTCGCCGCCGCTGGGGGAAGCCAGGCGGGACTGCCGGACAGCCACATCCTGTACATGGGTGACAATGACAACCTCTCCCTCTTCGAAGCCAAGTCGAACAAGGAAGTTCCGCTGTCTTCCGAGCGTCGACCGTGGCGCAGAATCACGTCGCCCGAGGAACTCGCCAACACAACTGCCTGTCTCATCTACAGCAGTGGCACCACGGGCGTCCCAAAGGCTGTCAAGATCTCCCACGCCAACATGGTAGCCCAGGCCTACCTCATCCTGACCCCTCTGAGGGAGTACTACGCGAAGCACGACCCGAACTTCCACCACCGGACCGTCGCCCATCTGCCCGCGGCGCACATCTCGGGGCTGCAGGGCTACTTCGTGAATCTGACCTACATGGGCGGCATCACGTACTGGATGCCCAAGTTCGACTTTGCAAAGTTCCTGGAATACAACAAGCGCCTCAAGCTCACAATGTTCTTCAGCGTGCCGCCCATCTTCCTCGCCATCGCAAAGTCGCCGCTCGTCACGGACCAGTTCGACACGCTCGGGTTCGCGCACACGGGCGCCGCGGCCCTCGGAGGCGATATTCAAGCCCAGGCGCAGGCAAAGCTCGGCAAGGGCAAGGCGCCGCTGGGTCAGACGTGGGGACTCAGCGAGACCACGGGCGGCTTCACCACCCTTCCGAGACACCTGAGCGACGACACGGGCAGCGTGTCCATGATCGTGGCCAACTGCGAGGCCAGAATTGTCGACGAAAAGGGGCGCGATGTGGAGCCTGGCCAGGTTGGTGAGATGCTGGTTAGGGGGCCGATCGTGACCAAAGGATACTTCAAGAATGAGAAAGCGAACCAGGAGGCGTTTGTTGATGGCTGGTTCTGCACGGGAGACAACCTGTACTTCAAGGATGGGAAGTTCTACTACGTCGACCGCAAGAAGGTGAGCAGCGGAAACAGGTGTCTCTGCGAAGATGAGCTGACATCTCTTCCCCCCAGGAACTTATCAAGTACAAGGGTTTCCAGGTCGCGCCCGCCGAGCTAGAGGCACTCCTCGTGACGAACCCGAAGATCCAAGACGCTGCTGTGATTGGCATCGAGTCGGACAACAAGGACGGAAATGAGCTCCCTCGGTATGTGGACCCAAGGATGACCCTGTTCATCGGCCGCGAGTGCATCTGCGAGGCTAATAAATGCAGCGCATATGTTGTCGCCGACAAGTCTCAGGTTTCAGGGAAGGAAATAGCCGACTGGGTGGCTTCTCAGGTTGCACCGTACAAGCAGCTAAGGGGCGGCGTGCACTTCATCGATGTCATCCCCAAAAGCCCCGCGGGCAAGATCTTGCGCAAAGATCTCCGGGCGTTGGCAGCGAGGATGAAGGGGCCGAAGCTGTGATGGTGGCGAGGTCTGTGGATGGATGCCATGTACGATTGACGCGAACATACTGTTACAGGCATGGATTTCAATGATCTTTGATGGCTGGATGCACTCGAAGCGCGGAGATGGCTGATGCAAATCTAGCAGACCCATTGTGCGGATGGATCGTCCTGGCGGAGAACTGGAGGCAGAAGAATGACCAGATCTGCCAAGAGGTCTCCACAGGCCTGGTCCTTTGCCCGGAGGGATGATGGTTGTCCGAAGCGGGAACGATCCAAAAATCTGGTCCACCAGACCTGCTCGATGGAGTAATGGGTTTGTTGTCAAGGAGGCTCGTCGAACTCGATGGTGTGGCAATGTGGGCTGGAGTTTGCTTGCGGTGGATTCTCAGGGTCAGCTTGTGGGCTCTCCCCATCACAAGACCCCTATCGGCTGGCTCTCTCCCCAGCTGTGCGAGTTGGGGTTGATTTGCCGATCACAAGACCCTCAATGTATGGAGATGGATGAGAATATCCCGAGGAGAAGATATGAGGGTTGTACTTGAGACGGCAACAGCATCGTCGTCGATGGGGCTGATCGGGGTCTGGTGGTGAGGACAATGCATCTCGATAGCATCTGACGAGCAGGCAGGCAAGCTGGCTCGCTACCTGCGGAGATCGTACGCCGCTCTGCAAGCGCAGCAATCAGATCATTCTGCTGTTTGCGAAATGCCCGCTTTGCTCACGGGATGATAACCGACCCCGAGAGAATTCTGGGTCTGAACCCATATCGCTATGCGGGCAGTCGAAAAGCGAAGGGATCGACAGAGATACCACAAGTGTCGGTCAGTGTGTTTTGATTGTTCGGCCGCCGGATCGCTGGCCGACATGCCGCGTCACGTCAGAGCCACGGGGGGTGTCGGTGTCGGACTCCTACGGCAGCCGTGACTCGGACGAGACACAAGATTACAGTGGCGATTACTCGTAGAAAAAACAATGTTTGATAGATTACGGATGTGTAGCCGCACAAAACATAGCGCCGTGTTGCCCTGTCGGTGATAAGTTCTCGCCGTGGATGTGGTCGGGCCATCTGTCGCAGAAACCTCCAGCGCGGGCTCGGAGCCCGGATTGCTTCTCTTGGGTTGCCGGTCGCACGCCTGGCGGGGTCCCTTTCTGCGTGTCTCGGTCGGCGGCGGGCGGCATGTGAAATCACCCAGCAGCGGCGTGACGGCCACTTGCGGCGGGCGGCGGCAGCGACAGAAAGGTGTGGGTGGGGGATCAGCACGCCTCAGGGGCACGTCGCAGTGTCGCAGTGAGTCAACAGGGGTCGCCAGGACCTGACAGGCACTGGTTGGGTGCTGAGATTGAAGATCGTTGGGACAGCTTTGACAAAAAGAGGCTGCGTCCCGAGACAACCAAGTTCGGCGCACGTCATCCTCGCGCGATCCAGCAACAACGACACGACACGACTTGCATGACGGATTGCTCGGTCGCTTCGGATGAGGTACGAGTTCGGTTTCTGATATCAACAAACCGAGTAGGCGCCGTCGATGGCGTCGTCTCGTATCGGGGAGGCGTGTGGCCGTGGCCGCGGAAGAGTGGCCCTTGGTTGCGTTGGGTTAACATCCCAGCTCGAACACTCGTCGTCTCTGCCCGACATCAGCACGGGAGCCAGTGACGGGGGTTGATTCGTCGGGCCGGCACTTGTGTGGCGGGTTTTTCTCGATCTTCTCGGGCCCGGAAGAGGCTCGAGCTGGAGTTTATGGAATGATCCGAAATAGCACGGCTCGCCCAGTTCGCCGGGTGGTTCGGCCGTTCGCAGGGTCAGGGTTCGCCGGGGCCTCGGGACCCTTATCTAGCGGTCATGCTGCGGCGTTCTAGAATGAGTTCGACCGCTCTTCAGGTACGAGCTAAAACATGGGCGACTGGAGACGGAGGCGCGTCTGGGCTGTGGTGATGGAGCTTTCGTCACCTTCGGCTTTCCCAGTAAGTCAAGGAAGCCCGGGGGTCGGAGGAAAGGGAGGGGCTTGCGGGCATCTCAGGTGAGTATGAGGTGAGGGGCTTCAAAAGGCAATGCAGGAGATGCAGGAAAACGAGCTTGGAGGCGGGATTTGTCAGGTCACCAAGCATCGACGAAGGCATTCGATCGCGGTCTGGCTTGTCTGGCAAAGTTGGGAACAGAACTGAGCAGACGTCACTCGACGCCAGGTGTGCCCCCACGCAGAGCCTTCATTAGCATGATGAGGTAACTTTTCTGCTCCCCGACTGCGACCTCTACCTCTTCCCTGCTAGCGATAGGTCCGCGGCGCAGCCGCGTGGGTGCGGGCCTCTGTCAGAAAATGCAGGGTCCCCATTTTTCACCCACTCTTTTTTCTGCAGTTGCCCCTCGGCGGACGGATGCAACCCGAAAAGATAGCAGTCGCCGCCCACTAGGAAGACCCCTTCCACCAAGGGAAGGAAGCACCCCTGTGGATTTGGACAGAGCTTCTTGGGAGTGCCCCGCCGGGTCACCTCGTGCCGCCGCGACTTGCTCTCCCGCGCTGCTTCCCTGCTTCCGTCAGGTACCACATCCCGAGCTCCCCGTCCACCTTGGACATCACACAGCATGACGTCCAACCTCTGCGCCGTGCCCAGGCCTTGCCTAGCCTCTTGTTTTGCCTATCGAGCGTTCATTCTCCGCTTCTTGCACCGCTGGCTTTTCTCCTGTTCTTTCCCCTCGCACGTCACAAAAGCTGCTCGATACCCTTGGTCCACCTCTCCTCCATCATGCGAACTACTGTCCACCCACCTCGCTGCCCCAGGGTTCCTTGAGGGCACCACTACCCAGCAAACCAACATCCACTCGTTTACTTGATACCAGCACACGATTGATATCCACGAACCAGTAGCTCTCGTTGAGCCAACCGATTGAGAACTTTGATACCATCCAAACACAGTACCCAAGCGAGCAACACAGATATCTACCCAGCCTCGGCCGTCCGACAATTCCCCATGTCGAGCTCCAACCAGGACTCTGGCGGCTCTGCCACCCGCGACCTCTCTCCCGGCGGTGGCCCTGCGTCGCCGAGACCCGCGAGGAAGGAGAAGAAGCGCGTTGGCTTCTCGGGAGCTGCTGAGCCCTCTTCCATCTCTCCAAACCAGACACCATCCCCCGAAAAGCTCGAGTCGCCACAGCCCGACAACAACGGTGACAATGGCCCCGAGCCAGCAGCCTTGCGGCGGGCCTTGACCCAGATCCTCGTCACAGAGGCCGACGGACACCAGACCACCGTTGCCACGCCGGCTCGCCCTCGCCCGGTCCTGCGCCGCAACACGAGCTACGATGCCCCCGAGGAGCACGAAAAGGCGAACATGGCCGAGAGGACCATCCCAGAACGCCAGCAGCGATCCGGCGCCGAGGCCAGGCAGCGTGCCGACCGTCTCGCTGTCCGAGTTGAGCACTATTCGGCACCTCCGTCAAGACGCAACTCCAACGAGATGACCGCAACACGCATCCCGACGAATATGACAACCGACGACGACGACGAGGCCGACGACGAGGGCATCTCGACGGGCGTACGCCGCGAAGAGCTCCGTGACGATTCACAAATCATCCGTTCCCGATCCAAGAGAACCCACGACATCGCCGAGCAACTTGTTCGGTCTCACACCCGACGTGGTAGAAAGGAGACAGATCCGGAGGAGCTCTTCAACAAAGTCAAGAGAGAAGAGGGCGCCCTATCAAGGCCCGGTACACCTACTGAGGAACAGGCATACGTCCACGACTACGTCCCTCCTCCCGACCAGTATCGCGGCGGCATCCTCTCGTCTCTTCTGCGCCTGTACAATGATGGCAAAGACAGCGGGGACAACAGTGGACGTACCACCCCGGCCACGGCCACGCCAAACCCATCCCCGCCACACTCCCGATCGTCGTCACGCGGTCCGCCGTCGCCGTCTTCAGCCCCTGGTACGCCCAGGCCTCAGAGCAGAGCCAGCAGCGGCTTCTTCGGCTACCACCAAAAGTCGGGCTCAAAGTCCTCTCTCGCCCTCGCCGAGCTTATGAAGTCAACGTCTGCGCTCATGGCCCCTGGTTCTGCCGGCATGTCCGGGGGCGTGTCGGAGAAGATCAAGAAGGAGGGCGTGCCCAAGGAGAAGAAGCGCTCGTCCGGCACCTGGAGCTCGGCACACGCCGCCAAGGAGAAGAAGAAGCGCGAGAAGATTCGCATCACCAAGCACATCGCGGAGACCCTCGCCCGTCACAAGTACTTGGAGAAGCTCTGCCGCGCTCTCATGATGTTCGGCGCCCCGACCCACAGACTCGAGGAGTACATGGCCATGTCGGCTCGCGTGCTGGAAATCGAGGGACAGTTCCTCTACATGCCCAACTGCATGATCATCAGCTTCGACGACAGCAGCACGCACACCACAGAGATCAAGATTGTCCGGATCCGACAGGGATTGGACCTCGGCAAGCTGCGTGATGTCCACGACCTCTACAAGGAGGTTGTGCACGACCGTATGGGAGTTGTCGAGGCGACTGTTGAGCTGGACCGCATCATCGGCCGGTCGCCCAAGTTCAACACCTGGATTCGGATTCCCATGTACGGCTTCGCGAGCATGTGCGTCGCGCCGTTCGCGTTCCAGGGGCGCTTCATCGACCTTCCTATCGCCTTCCTGCTCGGCTGCATCCTCGGGTTCCTCCAGCTTATCCTTGCGCCGAACAACGAGCTGTACGCCAACGTCTTCGAGATCACTGCAGCCATCATCACTTCGTTCCTGGCGCGCGCGTTTGGCTCCATCAGGGGCGGAGAGCTTTTCTGCTTCTCGGCCCTGGCGCAGAGCAGCATCGCGCTGATTCTACCTGGATACATGGTGCTTTGCAGCAGTCTCGAACTGCAGAGTCACAACCTCATCTCGGGAAGCGTACGGATGGTCTATGCCATGATCTACACTCTCTTCCTCGGGTACGGGATCACAATTGGCACGGCCTTGTATGGAATCATCGATCGGGACGCCGTCTCGTCCATTGAGTGCCAGGCGCCCCTCGGCCGCCCCTGGTACTTCCTCTTCGTCCCTCTCTTCACCATCTGCCTCTGCTTGGTCAACCAGGCCAAGTACAAGCAGATGCCTGTCATGGTCTTCATCTCGCTGGCTGGCTGGGCTGCGAACAGCTACACGGCAGACGTCCTAGCCAAGTCGGGCCAGACACAAATTTCCAACATGCTGGGCGCATTCGTGGTCGGCATCCTGGCAAACCTGTACTCCCGGACGGGCAGGCACTTCAACAATGCCTGGTACGCGTGTGTCGACTGGTACCAGGATAACATCCACGATCGCTGGATTCGCAGGCAGCGGCGGAAGAACGGCAGCCAGTCTTACGGCACATACTCCATGCCCATGTCCGACCTCGAATCGAGGCCTGGCTCGCCCAACTCCTCCCCCGGAGAGCCTGCCGAGAAGATGGCCGATGAAAACCCGACCCCTCGACGACGGCAGGGAGGGTACGGGCTGGCTGCCGCCGCCATGTTGCCTGCCATCTTCGTCCAGGTGCCCAGTGGCCTGGCGGCATCGGGCTCTCTGCTCGCGGGCGTTCAGTCGGCAGATTCCATCATCCGAGGGTTTAATGGAACCGAGGAGGCCAGCGGTCCAGCCGACCTCGACCTCAACGGCTCGGCCTTCAACGTTTTGTTCGCCGTTATCCAGGTTGCCATTGGCATCACCGTCGGCCTCTTCCTTAGTGCGCTGGTGGTGTATCCTTTCGGAAAGCGACGGAGCGGACTGCTCAGCTTCTAGATGCTCGGAACGCCAGGCTTGAGCATCTCCGGTCATTCTCCAGCATCATTTCATCTCGGACCACACGCATGGGGCGGCGACCCGGCATTTCCCGTTTCCTTCTTCAGCAAGCATGAGCGATAGAGTATTATTTTCAGAGTCAAGCATTGCGACGCGATCATTAGGCGGGGTTTCTTCCCTCTTTCGGCACTAAAGGAGGTTTTTAGCGAGCATTAGACAGAGTCGGAGCAAGAATACCAGGCTATAATACCCGGACGAGCATATCCCACGAGTGCACGCAGGCTGACATGTTCAGGAACGAGACCTAATTCATCATCTTGTAAGCGCCGTCCAGAAGCGCCGCGCGCCGGTGTCGGGAGAAACCCCCTCAATAGTGCGACGTGCGGGCGCGACTGCGTTCATATACACCAGCAACAACTGGTCAGGTCCAGTTGAAGCGGGGACAGTCCATGTCGAATGCCCGTTATCTCCCGTCTGCAAAGGACCAGTTGTGAGGTTGGGAATGTTGCGGCTCACGGCGACTGACTCGCCCCCCTACCACCTCACCGAGCTGAGCTCCACACGACAGGGGGCAAAGGCTGCGCGGATGGCATGATTCTCAGGGTTCGAGGCCGGGCTGGGCTCCGACTTGTACGAATCCTTCCGGCACATCGAATGTGCCGGCGGAAGGGAAGGATCTTCGCGCACAACCGGCCATCTTTAGGGATTTCACAACCGAGGACGTTTCACTGCCTATTCTTTCCCTCGACAAAACATGTCGCCACTCACGGACGGAGTGCCGTGATGGAGCAGACGGAGGAGGTGTCACGCCGGCGTGACTCGTGGTCCGTTCGTGCCGACTTATCCGGGCCGTCGAGCGACGGGACGCCGTGGTGCGCCGATCGCGCGACGTCAGCGGCCGTGGGAGGGTTGCATGGAGGAGACGCCCCGAGGGCGATGGTGCGCCTCAGCTTTTCTCTCGTTCGTTTGGCTTCTTGTTCCGGATCATGTTCGTTCCACTGGGTCGCCCCCATCCTCCCCCATCACCCCCCCCCAACCCCCCCCCTCCGATCTTCCCCGGAGGAGGAGCTTTTCTGCCAATTGTCTGTTCAGTGGGCTTGGTTCAAGCGAACCCCAGGGGGAAATACGGTTATTTGGAAAGGTTATCTGGCTTTGGCTCCAGTTTCTTTTCGTCCCGCGATCTTCCTTCCCCGCGGTTGGGCGATCTGGAGATGCTGGCAGTTGTCAGTGTTGTCTCTGGTGATATTCGGTGGGTCGTTGCTTGCGCGGACGCGTTCCGCTTTGCTCGGCCGAGCCCCCTACACCCCCTGCCGCAGGATGTGCGGTCGTCCCATGCCCAGGTGCATGCGGCTGCTTCTGATGCTCGCCGGCGGGCGTCGTGGGCAATCGCCCAGCCGTCTTGGCGGGCGGGATGGCTTGCGTAGAGATGGCCAAGAATGCTTAGCATGCGACCGTGAGTCGCCCGCGTGTCGGGACCCCGGCGACCGGACGGCGGACGCCCATCCACCACTTCATTCCCCTCCGGTGGTGGGGACGTCACACTGCAGGAGGGGGGGCGGGCAGGGGAGGGGATGTTGTTGGACGGGTCAGGGAGTCATTTGAGGTGTTGCGCGAGGAGGTTCGAGCGGACATGTCCGGTGCTAGGGGCGGACAGATGGCCGCTGATGTCTCCAAGGTCTCAGTCCACCTCTCTCGTTCTCCTTCCCTCTTGTCGAGAAGCAACCGAGGGGAACGAGCACTCAAAAGGCTGAAGGAACCCCTCCTCTCGACAGGGAATGCCATGCTGGCGGCGAGGGGCCGACGCTCGTTCGGCCTGTGCTGCCGGCTTGGCCAGCCCCAAGAATCAGGCTAGAAGGTGTCAGTCCTTCTGGTGTCGCGGACTCCCTCCCGTCCGAGCTGAGGAAACAACCCGATGTCTCCACCTTGACGCCCGCCTGACGACGCAACCACCACGATGGCTCGGCGAACTGCCGGAGGGAGCTGCCTTTTCTGGCTTGGAAAGAGGATCCATCTCTCACTGTTCTGGCTCTCGAGGCTCGACATCAGGTCGAACCGTCGAGAGGAACAAAAGTCCCCGCAGGGACGAGACGGTTCCGCTTGATGGGAAACGTCCAGGGTCCCGAGATCCTCCGTGCTCCCTCCTTATCCTCCTCCTCCCTCGCCGCCGCCACGCTCAGTCGTCCGATGTCGCGGGATGATCTTGCTCGAACACGTCTGGCCTATCTTGCCACGGGTTTCGACCGCCTTGTAGGTGAACAGAACATGATGCTAATTTGAGCACCACGACTCGAGAGACCTGCGGTGATAAGGACCTCATTGACACTTGGGACGCCGAGAAAAGGGACGGGAGCACGTTCCGTCCGACGACGGTTTGTTTCCTGTCTTGACGCCATGACTCGGCACGGTGAAAAAAAGAAAAAGAACCAAACAAAGAGAACAGACCAGGATTCTCCAATCCCCGTTTCCCCCCTCATTTCCCCAACGAAAAGCAGACACACTTGCCGTTCTATGCCAAGGATCACCGCCGGAGCCTCGTGAAGGAGGGGGAGATCTTGACCTGACCCCCTGTCGTGCAGCACCACCAGCAGACACACCGACTCCTTGTTCCAGTTGCCGTTCTCCATTTACCTAGCGTGGCACCTGATCCTACCCAATCTCGCCGGGGCTGGTGCGAAGTGCAAGGTTGTGCTCCGATGGCGGATAGTCTTGCGGGCGTGCCGTGGGGAGAGACGAGCGGAGAGGTGAGGGATTCCCCACGACATGGGGGCGTGCCCTGGCACGCGAAGGAAACGCGGAGTCAGTCTGGGGGGTGGGTTCAAGTTGTCCTCATCATTACAAACCGTGAGGGGTTGATATGGTTTGCGCTCGGTTGTCGTCGGAAGAGGGAAGGGGGAGGAGGGAGGCGTTCTTATGGCTTGAAGCTTGTTCCAAGATGTATATAAACCTCTTACCTCCCCTATCACTCGAAGGCGTTTCTGGCCACAGCCTATCTCACGCCACGAAGCTTATTCCTTCATCATACCTGGCTTATCTGACATCTGCCCCTATCCCCTCCCCCTTTTCTTGACCTTCCCCCCTCCCCGAGTCCTTGTCAGACATCACCACTGTTAGCCCATCCTTCTGCCTCGCCTCGTCTCGCCCACCATGGCACCCAACACCCCCGCCGACCCCCTGGCCAAGGGTACCATCGCGACGGCCAAGCAGTCCCTTAAGGACCTCTTCATCTGGCGGCAGCGCGTTGTCGTCCACAGCGAGAGTGGCGAGACACACACCGAGTGGCAGGACCCGGACCCAATCCGCAACCCCATCTCCCTCTTCGCCCAGCTCTCCGCCCGCGACTGGCTCTTCTTCATCGTCGGCTTCAGCGCCTGGACCGCTGATGCCTTTGACTTCCACGCCCTCTCTATCCAGACCAAGAAGCTGGCCGACTACTATGGCCGCTCCAAGACGGACATCACCACCGCCATCACCCTCACCCTTCTCCTCCGCTCCGTCGGTGCCGCCATCTTCGGTCTCGCCGGTGACAAGTGGGGACGCAAGTGGCCCATGGTCAGCAACATGATCATCCTCGGCCTCCTCCAGATCGCCACCATCTACAGCCACACCTTCCAGCAGTTCCTCGCCGTCAGGAGTCTGTTCGGCCTCTTCATGGGTGGTGTCTACGGTAACGCCATTGCCATGGCCCTCGAGCACTGCCCTGCCAATGCTCGTGGTCTCATGTCGGGCATCTTGCAGCAGGGCTACTCTTGTGGGTACGTGCTGGCGGCGTGTGCCAACCTCGGCGTCGGCGGTTCGACTGAGTCCTGGAAGACGGTCTTCTGGATTGCCGGTATGTTTGCTCTCATCCCAAGTCTTCTTACATCTACTGACCCACCTCAGCTGGTATCTCCATCGGTGTTGGCCTCGTCCGCGTCTGCTTCCCCGAGTCGCAGCAGTTCCTTGAGGCGAAGGCCCGCGGCCACAAGGGCGGCGCCTCGGCCGGCGAGTTCTGGCGTTCGACCAAGACCATGCTGGCCAAGGAGTGGCGCATGTGCATCTACTGCATCTTCCTCATGACCTGGTTCAACTTCTACTCGCACACCTCCCAGGACTCGTACACCACCTTCATGCTCACCCAGAAGGAGCTCAACAACTCTCAGGCCTCGCGCGCCTCCATCCTCATGAAGACGGGCGCCTGCGTCGGCGGCACCATCATCGGCTACCTGTCGCAGTTTATCGGCCGTCGCCGCGCCATCATCATCTCTGCCCTCATCTCCGGTGCCATTATCCCCGGCTGGATCCTGCCTACCAGCGAGGCCGGCCTCAGCGCCAGCGGCTTCATGATCCAGTTCTTCGTCCAGGGCGCCTGGGGTGTCATTCCCATCCACCTCAACGAGCTGTCGCCGCCCGCGTTCCGCTCTTCTTTCCCTGGTATCACCTACCAGCTGGGCAACATGATCTCGTCGCCCAGCGCGCAGATCGTCAACGCCATTGCCGAGAAGACCTTCGTGCGCGCCCCCAGCGGCCACACCGTCGAGGCCTACGGTCCCGTCATGGGCATCGCCACCGCCATCATCGTTCTGGGCATCGTTTTCACCACGGCCGTGGGTCCTGAGAAGAGGGGTCGCAGCTTCGAGCACGCCGTTGCTGGCATCAGCGACGATGAGACGGCCGTTGGCAAGTCTGAGAAGGATGAGGAGCTTGGTGATGTGTCGAGGCAGGTCAGCAGGGTTGAGGATACCACGACTGTCAAGGCTTAAGTGTCAGGACATTGGAGAAGAGTCAGAGGTATGGCGAGCGAGTACATACTAAGATTAGATAGGTACTCACAATAGATGAAGTCGAAGTACATCCTGTCAAGTGTACCAATGTTTCGTCCGACGTAAGCCCTTTCGTTCTCGCATAGAGTGCAATGATTCGAGGCGATGTAAATGGAAGGTTTCCCGCTATTCCTTCATGCGCTCACATCCAAAGTCTGCTTGTCTTTTCCCATCGCATCCAGAAACCCACGTGCCGATCGCGTCGACACGAGCCTCTCGCAAGACATGCCCAAAAGATCGACCATTGCCGAGCCACACTACCTCCCTTCTGCGGACGACCGAATCGGAAAGGCATTGAACTACACAACTGCACACAATATTCAAGAGAGCACCTCGTGTTACTTGCTAGCGGTATTGGCTGACGTACGTTCATTCAGCTGAAGAAGCCCAGGCCCATCGGACATCACCCGGAGCAGTAGGGTTGCCTTTCTCACCCCCTTAATATCGCCAAAGGAACGATAGAACGCTGAGATATGTGCGCACCCGGCTCTCGCCCGGTCAGCATCAGCTCGCACAAGGCACACGCACCGTGCAAGATGACGCCTTGTCCGGGTATAAACAGCATCGAATTCCGCCGTGCTGACCTCCGGTCGGCCCTTATTCATCCTCCTGCACCTCAGAATTGCAACTTCGCAAGACGACCCCTCACATCCTCCAAGTCCTTCGTCACCTAAAGCTCGGAGTCGTTTGCGGCCGGCGTATGCAGTCATCAACCCCGCCGCCGAGGTCTCAGACATTTATCCATATCATCCAAAAAGGCGTGGCTGTCACCGGGCCACCGAGACATGCCCCCTCGGACGCCACTGCAATTACGCGGAAGAATACATGCCGCCCACTCGCAACGGCCGTCAGCTCAGCAGTAATCGAGCAAGGGAAGACGACACCACTGCGTCGGCCAAGATGGGCCGGAGGTCGCGGCGCCCCGGAACAGGACAGATCCTGTCTCTGGTGTACGAGCCATCAAGACCAGCATGCCCTGCTGTTCGGGAACGGGCCAACGGCCATGAGACACACTGGGATGTTGGCCACTCGGGGCGGCGGGCGGGTGGCGCCGCGTTCCATAGAGTTTATCCACGGCAGAGTTTCTTCCTCCGGGGAGAATGGACAGGTCTAGGGTTGGTTTCAATATTTAAACGGCTGCATTCCCCATGTTGTCATCATCGTTTCGAATGTCCTCATCCCACCTCTCCAGTACAGTCTCAACCACCGCCCAACATGCGCTTCTTCGCTTTCGTTATGGCAGCCCTCGCTGCTGGTGCTCACGCTTCTCCCGTCGAGTAAGTTTCAGGCGGCTTCAGGCACTGACGAGATGTTGACCGTACCAGAATCGACGGCCGCCAGCTGTCGAGCGCCAACACCGTTGTGCCTCCCCACCTCGTCTGCAAGCAGGACAGCGACTGCGTCGTGCGCAATGTCGGCAACTGCTGCGGCTACTACCCCAGATGCGCCAATGCCAACGCCGTCCTGCCGAAACCGTGCCCTGGCGGCGGCGTCGGGATCTGCGGGTTCCCCAACATCGATTCTTGCAAGTGCGGAAGCAACGGAGGATGTGTTTCGCTACAGGGCGGCAGTGCTGTTTAGAGGTCTCATTGGTGTTGTTCCAGCCGAGCTTGAAGACGTACGTCAGTTCAGATGTATCGCTATCTACACAGAAAAGTCAACCGATGCCCATCCCATGCCGTAAACGTCGTCGCCCATGTCCAGTGTCCCGGCGAGAAAGTCATCGAACCAACCCGCCTCGGTGATGGGTGAAGAGAAAAGTGTCAGGCCAGGAAAGTCCCATTCAAAGACGAATTCCTCGGGCACAAAAGACTCGAGCTCGTTCTGTCCGGCCCGCTGCTCCGGCGAGGCGTCCTGCTGGTTTGCGCCCCCGGCCGGATGAGCCGTGTCGCTGACAGCACCCCCTTGCAGGACCTGGCTGTACTTGTCGATGCTGACCCTCACAAGCCGCAAATAAAGACCGCTTGCGGTGGTCCTCGCCCCTTCGCTGCGATTCCCGGTGCTTCCGCCACCGTTGGCTCGGTGCAGCTCAGCCATCAGGATGCGACCCTTCTCAACGAGTCCCCTGTTGGACTGCTGGTCGCCGTTCTCCGGCAAAAGGACGGATAGTTTGAGCAAAAGGAGAAAGCAGAATGCATTTTTCGCCCAGACAAAGTCCATGGCATAACGAAGGCCGGCAAGGTAATCTCGTGGCTCGGCCAAGATGATGTCGAGGTGCTGCTGTAGCGCATCTTTGGCCATGAGCAGGATGGTGCGGTGGGAAGGCGACATTGCGTCGACGTTCTCGACACCCGAGGCCCGCACCGCGCGACAGAGAGCCATGCTCTCGGCCCAGCAGCGCTGCACGGCGAGATTGGGTGCCAGCCAGGGCACATGCGGGCCCCGGCGCTCGTAGATGCGTGACCAGTCGTCGAACCAAACACCAATGTCGATCCTCGCGTCTCGCACCAGGTCCACCATGTCTTCGTCGTCAAGACTCGAACGCTTCGAGAGCGTATCGTAGATGGTGAGGCGGAGGGCATTGAGCTCGACCTGTGAGAAGAGATAGAGGTCCATGTCGGTCGAGAGAGGGCTCTCCAGGAGGATTCTCGATCTCCGCGCTGCGCCCCGAAACCGAAAGGTTGGGAGACCTCCGGCGTCGACGTGAAGGATGTGGCCCATGACCAGAAGGTAGAGCCATGTTCGCGCCCTTCTCATCAGCGTCGCATCATCGTCAACGCTTTCTCCCCCGACCGGCGGCACAGCTCTACCCCCAGCCACACATCGTGCGCTCATTGTGTCGTATGCCTCCTGCAGCCCGAGCTCGAATGCCATGCGAGTTGCGATCGAAATGAGTAGGGACCGCTCCGTCACATAGCATGCCCTCACCAGAAGAGCCTGCACCGTCTCCAGGGAGGACTTGCCTGGCGTCGTGATGGCTGCGTTCAGCATTCGTTGAGTGTGAAAGCTGAGAACATGCCATTGGCGCGAGTCAGCGCCGGCTACGACTCGGCATCCGACGGAACAAATGGCGGCAAATAGCAGGCTGTTTCTCGCTCGGATACCTTCCATCGTGTCGTGCTGCAGGTCAAAGACCGGCACGAATCGGTCGCATCCTGAGAAGAAAGCCGCATGATAGGCTGCCGCCTCGTCGTGGGTGAGCAAGCCTGCATCGATGAAGTCGGGCACCGACAAGCCTGTGACATCGAAATGTGACCTCTTTCTCTTCTGGCCCGCCACGGTAGCCGGTGCCTGAAGGGAGACGACAGGGGATCCGGCGGTCGAGCTTTGCTGACGCCCGACGGAGGGATAAATGTTGTTCACTGGTGATGTGTGGGCGCTCGATCCGCTACGGGGAGCTGTGATGGGCAAGACGGGCTGGAAATGTTGCTGCTGGGGGAATGCTGGCGGAGCATTCGTCGTCTGTGATGCCTGGAGCTGCTCGTGCAAAGAGGCGATCTCTTTCTCGAGAAGCTCAATCTTGCTGTGCGAGAGATTAGCCATGGGCATATGGCCCCTTCTCTAACGGAAGAATTGATGGCGGCTCACAGTTCATTGTCGTCTTTCGGCCTTTCTATAAAGTTGCAGGTCTTTCTAAGGCTGCGACAGCTGGTACTGCATCAGCAAGGCCCCGAAGGTGGACACATGGCAACACCATGACGAGAGAGACCAACCGTGAGCAAGGTCTCTGCTCATCGCATTTAACCTGCAATTCTGTCAGTGAAAGGTCTTCCAGGCAACCAGGGCGAACTTACCTTGGACTGGCGACATGCGCCACATGCCTTCTGTCGAGGCCGTCAGTCATAATCTCACCTCGGGCAAGTCCCGGTCCGTGCGACAAGGGAGAAGGCGTCCATGGTGCGGGGCGGCTCGCCCGGAGTTTGTGGCAATCTCACCGGTATTCGCCTCTTTCTCGCCTTCGTTTGCGACTCTCGGTCCGACTGGTCCTCCATGGCCGGGGTTCGGAGACTCGACGCGTGCTTGATGGGGGTTGGCGACGCGATGATGTCAAATTGGCGGCTCACCGTGACCTGCCTCGAATTACCCCTCGCCAGCCTCCCGCGACCATACCCCAAATGGCGGGGGAAACTGGGTAAGGGAGCCCTGTCGGTGGGCCTCCGGACAGTGCGGAAACCATCGATTGCCCCTGGCATGGACAGTCCTGACTCCTAGGCTCTGGAAATTCGGGTACTCTCAGGGGACCGAATGGACGTTGACGAGTAATTGTCAAAAAGATACCGAACTTCATGGCAGTAGATAAGCCTGTAATTGAAGTCTTCATGCTACTAGTAAGCGAACATGATATGGCGACGGGCTGAAGACTGATACGCCACAGGTGTTTTCCTCATCCTCAACATGCGTCAGGTTTCCAAAATTGCCAGCAGAACCTCAACGCTCTGAATCCGATCTGCTTCACAGTTAAGAACTTGGTATCAACTGTGGCAATAATCTAATTGCACAGAAACATGCAGTTTCGCTATGTCTTCTGTGTTCTCTGGGCAGCCACGGCGGTGACAGCTGCCCTCGGCGAGCATTCGCCCGACCTGGCGGCAAACTGTGTTATGAACAAGTGCTGGAGAGCGGTCTGTTACTTTGAGCTCTAAATTACCACCGGAAGAAGCTGATCTGATGATATAGGCAGAAGATGGACCCGACATGGCCAATCTTCCGAAAGGCAGGGCGTCAGGGCGCAATGATTGCACGTCGTTCCTGGAACAAAAAGTCACGCTGTACCCGACGTAGGACGCACGACACTACCAACCTGATGCCAGGTTAACTGACGAGATGATTTATAGAACAACTACCAGGACTTTTACGTTCACCGAGAATGTCCGCCTGGTAGTGATCCCCGTTACGATCACCTCGTCGGTGACGGAAACGAGCACATCCAAGATCGTCATCTCGACTACCATGACCATCAGTCCAACTAAGACCGATACCTTAACTGTAGCACATTCGGCAGCAGCTACCCTGGAGGAAGAAGTTGTTGACGTGGTGACCTGGATCAAGACGATAACCGTCATTCCGTATCCCGCCGTCTCGGAGACCTCAATCGAGACCAATCAGAAGCCCACCGAGATCTCGAGGTCGATAGAGGATGCCACCCCGTCATCTCGTAGAGGCGACCAGAATGCTGAACCGGAGACAGTAACCGTACCCAAGATCATGGCAGACACGATATACCATTTTCAGCATCATTCAATACAAGGATGGACGATTCATCCAGTCACCGTGGTGGAACCGTTTACGGTGTACAGAACTCTGTTCACAACGATAGTCATCGCCGAAGAAGAGACTGGACATGAAGTCCCCACTGCGATTGGAGAAGCGAACAATCTTGAGATACCCTCCCGCAAAACTCCAGAGACCCGAATCCATCAAGCCAGGGCTATGCGAGCCGCCGTCGACGAGCCCGCACTCCATTCGCCGGCGACCCGAGTACCGCACCCAGCAATAACGATGATGACCGTCTTAGGTGCCGAGCCCCCTGATATCTTCCCACGGCCGACATCGACAGATGATCATTCGAATTTCGACGAACCTCTACTACAAGTTCGTGCGGCTCATAACTCAGGGATTAATCTCCCTTTGGGTCAACCACCCTCAATTCCAGGCATGATACCCATCTATGCCAGCGATGCCTGCAATTCGGACCCAGCATCTTACGCCAAAGATTGCCATTGCATGGGAATCCCAGGCAACATCACCACAGTTCCGCAGGAAACCGTAACGAAGACCGCAAACGTCACTTGGACAACAACCGGCAGCATAACATCGGTCACAATCATATCGGTGACTACAACCTTGCAGGCAATATACCCACGCCAACATTTGACGGGCAATGCCCAAGTGCTAACAGTCCCGAAAAAGGAAATTGCAACCTCAACGACAACCATCACACGCGTCGGAGAGGAAAAGACAGTGACTGTACAAGTCACAGCAAACATCACTCCACTTCCTCCAAGGCCAGACCCTTGTCCTTACTTCATCATCCAAGCCGAAGGCGGCGCAACACATCAACAATTCGTGAAGTCGCAGGGCTCCAAGAACAAGCTCACCTTTGTCGAGAAGCCGAAGTTCGCGACAGTTTTCCACCTGGACTCGTCCGGCGCCCTGATCGCGGAGGGTCTCCTTGCCAGCACAGCCAACATGTCGCTCTACTACGTCTACCTCAACACGAAACACGATGTCGCGGACAACAATCATGTCCTTCTCACATGTCATCAGGGAGATTCGCTTGTGTGCAGTGCGGCGCAGAGCGGGCAGAGCGCGTTTGCGGTGTGTCCGGATGCTGGGCCGGGAGATCCTGGCAACGGACCGGGATTACTGTTTGGCACGCCGACGACGAGTGACTGCTCGGTGGTGACTCTGCGCACACGGTCGGCTCCGCAGTGTCGGAAGTAAGTCTTAGGTCGTGATGGCGCGATGAGGTGGCAATTTGACAAGCTTTAGGCGAGCCACGGCCTTGGAGTCTAGGAATCGGGATTCCCGTAGGAGCTAGAGAAGAATATGTATTGAGAAAAAAAGCAGTGGTCGTCAGACCGGCACAAAGGGGCGCTCAGAAACCCCTTTAGGGGTTGGTTGACCGTTCGTTCGAAATTCAGTGCTCGAAGCCAATAAACCAAAGATAATCAACCGCTTAGGCAGAGATAACACCAGTCCCAGCCTTCTAGTTAGGGACAGCAGGGCACCCGTCGTCGTCAGAAGCGGTCGACGAGGGGGGCGCCGGGCTAGAGGTAGTCGTGGGCACCGTAGGAGGAAGGGTGGTCGTCGGGGGAGTAGAAGTGACGGCACCCTGAAGGCACTGCGAGTACCAGTCGTTGGAGCGGACACAGGTCCAGCCTGGGCATGTCAGCGATGGAACAAAGCTTCGCTGTCCATGATAAACTTACCGGCGACGCAGGTGGTCGGTCCTGTGAAGCCGATACCACCGCACTGGGCCCAAGGCCCCGCAGCCTGGGCGGAAGCCATGGCCGAGACGGCGAGGAGAAGGACGGCAGTCTTCATGGTTGCAGTGATATCGAGGAGTACAAATAAACTAGGGTCGAAGCTTAAGGAGAGTTGGCGAATAACGAAAGTTGATGTCTTCGAAAGTGTAGGTAGAAGAGCCACGGTGCCACCCGCGATACTTATACGAATATCTCCCAATGGGAAATGAGGACACTCTCATACGGGATGTCTTCATCCCCGGCACCTTGACCACCGTGCGCTGCCAAGGAGCCGCTGTCATCATGCAATATAGACCGTTATATTACCCACCCTGACCGCATGGTCGCCCTCTTGACGGGAGATCCCGCGCTCGGTACCACGGGGACTAGGCCGTGTCTGGGATGGAGTTCAACGGCGGACGGGAGTTGAGATGGCAGAAAGAGGATTCCCTGGCCGGGGGAAGGACTGCGTCCGCTAAGGGGCGGGGGGAACTGCCGCCAGGGCGGGGGGGGGGGGGGGGGTGGGGGGGGGGCGGAGGGGCGACGGAGGGAGGGCGACCGACTGTTGACTCCGTGGTTCCGAGGTCTCAATTTGGCCACGAACCCCGCGTATACCGGACAAGACGGATGTCAGTGGATCAAGCGCGAACGTATAAATTGATGATGGAATGAGGCTCGATAGGATGGCTGTGGTATTTGCGCCAATGTGTGAGGTTAGGGGTGTCCGGGCGAAGGGCATCTAAATCTCCTGAGTCATGTCGTCAGTCTAGACCTGTGCACAGATTGAGTGTTCGTCCGTCCCATGGAGCCATCCGTACAGGTGTAGAGATCTGACGATGCCCTCTAAAAAGCCTCCGTGTTCCACCTGCGTGCGTGCCATTGTTTTCTGTGCCACACCAGCTGCAGGGAAGGATCAGATAAATCTAAACTCTCAGTTCCGCGTCTACCTGTCTGCTTCCGACCAGGAACATACCGTCGGAAAAGTCCCGAGTCAGTATTGCCATATGGGAGGAAATGAGCTCATGTTGAAAAACGTCGCTTTCTCTATCGGCGGAGAAATTTGGTTTCCCCACACTCACCCTTCTAATTCCGGCGTTCGCCGGGACATCTGGAGAAATGCATCTGGCTTGCTTTTGTTAGGTACCTGGGTATTTGGAGCTCTCATAATCCTTGACTCGCGAGGAATTATACTACGGTATCGTCTTCATCCCACGTCTTAACACGAAGTAATCGGCTGTCTGAATTGGACTTGTAGTGTCTTGGGTTATACATTGCTTCCCTTCGTCACCACTTGGGTGGCTTTTGCTCGGAGGTACCTGATCCGCCTTGCTGAGCTTGGCTTGTTCCGCACACCCCGAAGTACCCTGCGGCTCACTCCGAATGTGATCGCCCGGCTTCCTCTATTACTATAGCGCCCTACTCCGTCGCCGAATATGTTCCAACAGACAATATGTTGGTATGGTGCACCAGGAGATACCTCAATAGAAAAGGTGCCGGATTTGAATTTGGCAGGACGGCAACATAATGCAACAGGAATAATCGAGCAAAGGGGAGGCAACAGAGTTTTCAATGATGAAGGCAATAAGTAAACAGGGGGTGTCGAATCGACGGTTTGATTTGGGGGGATACCAGAACAAAGGAGCAAAAATCAATGATCCAAGAGAGGCTCGATCTCTCGACCTTCAGTGAACCATCCGGAGATGTTAGACTGACGTGATAACCAACTACACCATCGGACCATTTGATAGAAATTAACTTGTCCTCGACCAGATATGATGGTAATTCCAACTCCTAGGTGTGCACAATCCTCCAGTCGATGAGAATAGCCGGACGTGCAACCTTATTGCCGGAGACCTTGCAGTGCATTTCACCACCCTCTGCACTGACCCTTTTGAGTTCCAGATTCCCGAACTTCGTGGTAACGTCGCGGACGATGTCGGCGATGTCTAGGCCGCCGATGGTGGAGGGGTAGTCGATGAACTTGTTCCTCGCCTCGAAGGCACATGTCTTGTGCGACAGGATGCGGTGGTAGCAGCGGGGTACTTCGGGCGGGGCATACGGGTCGCCGCAGTAGTTGACGGGGAACCGCCTGTTGGAGTGAAGGGCCTCCACCCGGAGCACATCGCAGTCCGAGGTCAGGGGGGAGTCCTTGGTTGATGTGTCCTTCATGGTCGAGTGCCCGCAGTCGTCCATTTTGTCGCCTTTCTTGTTGCGGCCGGCGGTGGCGACATGGGCGAGGGCCAGAACGGCCCAGACAAGGTGTTTGATATGCATTGGTGGAGTGGAGTGGTGGTCTCAGAGAATATGAAGATGGGTCGTTTTGGGTGCCCGACAGGTAAGAAGGTTCAATATGAGATGAGGTTGACACAGATGGGGAAGTATTTTATTGTTGGGTGTTTGAAATCTTTATCTTCGTAGCGACATGTCAGTCCCTAGGTACCCGTGCAGTGGCAAGCCGCTGGCGTGTTGGCTGCAACTTGAGGCACGAGGCTTGAATACTGGTGATGCTTTGACTCCTGCGCTCGGGTTCAGGGCTGTGGCTTGTGTCTATTTGCTCGGTAGTTGCACGCTTTTCCAAGCGGCGACGCATGCTGGCATGCCATTGGATTTCAAGATGTTGTTCTAGAACTCAAGACTGTCATTCAACAAGCCACAAAGGATCGGCAGTCGGAGGCCCTCGTACCAGGCCGCTGTAGAACGTCTGCCGCACTCGGTGCAAGTCGCTGCCGAATCATCCCGCATCCACCGAGGACAGGGGTCGGAGAAAGCAAGAAAAGACCGACGCTAACAAACCGCCATCGGAGAAATCACCTCAAGTGCGAACTTGGGGGCCCCGTGAGGAGAAGATCCACGTCTTTGCGGGCCATCGCGGGGGGAGACTTGGGGTTCAGGGCCTATAGACATGAATCGTGCGGTCAATGGGCCATTTCTTGGTTCACGGACGAACCGGCCTGCTGCTTGGGCCGAAGGATAGAAAAGAAGGACAGTCCCCGCGTCTGTCCCTCATCAGTCTGTTCTTCTGATCAGCATTGCCTCTTGCAATTACTGGCGGACCATCATGCCTCAGAACGAACTCATTCCTTCCGGCTGGGCCGTTGCCCCTTCGGCACAAGATGCCACCCACCCTTCCATCCAGCTGAGCTCCAGCAGCGCCGGCTCGGCCTTCAACTTCACATTCGAGGCGGTGCGTCCCAACATCTTCAGGACCACCTACACCTCAGACAGCCACCCAGTACCTCCTCATCCCAGCGTGCCTCGCGCCGAGGTCCGCCTGGGTGATGCGAAGCCCTCGGTGACATCCTCGGACACGTCCAAGAGGATTCAGTTCGGCGATGTCTACGCCACCGTCGAGTTCTCGGGCGAGACGCCTCATCTCTCGGTCGGCTTCGACGGCCAGGAGACTCCCCTTCTCCAGGACGTGCCCAACCGCTCTTACACGGTTGACGGGCCCGGCGTCGCTCACTACACCCGCTGCAACCGCAACACCCTCCATGTCGGCCTCGGTGAGAAGGCCGCCCCCATGAACCTGTCCGGCCGCCGCTTCCAGCTCTCGGCCACAGACAGCTTCGGCTACGACGTGCACCGCACCGATCCCCTCTACAAGAACATCCCTCTCCTCATCAACGCCACCCAGCACGGCTGCGTCGCCACCTTCTCGACCACGCACACCCGCGGCGAGTACTCGGTCGGCTCCGAGATGGACGGCATGTGGGGTTTCTACAAGGTCTACCGCCAGGACTTTGGCGGCCTCGAGGAGTACACCATCATCGGCAAGACCCTCAAGGACGTCGTTACCGCCTACGCCGAGCTGGCCGGCTTCCCCCTGCTCGTGCCCCGCTGGGCATTTGGCTACCTCTCAGGCGGCATGAAGTACTCCATGCTCGACGACCCGCCCGCGAGCGAGTCCCTCCTGGACCTCGCCCGCAAGATGAAGCTGCACGACATCCCCTGCTCGGCCTACCAGATGTCCTCGGGCTACACCGTGGCCGAGAAGCCGCCCAAGACGCGCAACGTCTTCACCTGGAACAGGCACCGCTTCCCGGACCCTGAGGGCTGGATCAAGGAGTACCACAGCCTCGGCATGCGTCTCATCGCCAACGTCAAGCCCTACCTCATCAACAGCCACCCCGAGTATCAGAAGCTCAAGGCCGCCGGCGGTCTCTTCACGGACCCGCGCACCGGCAAGCCGGCCGTGACCAAGCTGTGGAGCGCCGGTGGCGGTGAGAGTGACGATGGAGGCCACATCGACTTTACTTCTGAGGCGGGCTACAACTGGTGGTATGAGGGTGTCAAGGAGCTCGCGAAGCAGGGCATCGACTGCATGTGGAACGACAACAACGAGTACACCGTCACCTCGGATGACTGGGAGTGCGCCCTTGACCAAAAGTCTCTCGACGTGCCGGCGGGCCTGGAGAAGCGGCCGCAGGTCGGCCTCTGGGGTCGCAGCCTACACACGGAGCTGCACGCCAAGGCATCGCACGACGCTCTCCTCGAGGTTAACCCTGATGAGCGGCCCTTCGTGCTTACACGTAGCGCCACGGCGGGCACCATGCGCTACGCTTGCAGCACGTGGTCAGGCGACAACACTACAAGCTGGCCGGGCATGAAGGGCGCCAACGCGCTCTCGCTCAACGCCGGCCTTAGCCTGATGCACTGCTACGGCCACGACATTGGCGGCTTCGAGGGCCCTCAGCCGTCGCCCGAGCTCCTCCTCCGTTGGGTCCAGCTGGGCATCTACTCACCCCGCTTCGCCATCAACTGCTTCAAGACGGGCACCGACAACAGCGTCGGCGACGTCATCGAGCCCTGGATGTACCCGTCCATCACCCATCTCGTGCGCAAGACCATCAAGCGCCGCTACGCCCTCATTCCCTACATCTACTCCCTCATGCTCGACAGCCACCGGTCCGCCACGCCACCGCAGCGCTGGACAGGCTGGGGCTACGAGGCCGACCCGGAGGTGTGGACCAACAGCGTCCTGACCGACGGCGAGACGCAGTACTTCCTCGGCGACTCGTTGCTCATCGGCGGCGTGTACGAACCGGGCGTCAGCAAGGCGCGCGTCTACCTCCCGCGGGCATCCGATGATGACGAGGGCTTCGTCAACCTCAACGCTCCTTACGAGTACCATGCCGCCGGCCAATGGGTCGACATTGACGCCGAGTGGCACGGCGCCGGCATCGCTGTGCTTGGAAAGGTGGGCGGCGCCGTACCCGTGGGCCGCGACGTGCAGGTTCTCTCGCCAGGCGAGAAGGAGAACGTCGCGAACCTGCCGCTGGACGACTACCGTGCGGTTGAGATCTTCCCGCCGCAGGGCGCCTCCAAGGGCGGCAAGTGGCACGAAACGACGTGGCACGAGGACGATGGCGTGTCTGTCGTGACCAAGAATAGGGTGTCGTCATACACGATCGGGTACACGGCGGCTGAGGGCGAGATCCGCGTGAGGTTCGCGAGGGACGAGTCCTCGGGCTTCGAAGCGCCTTGGAAGAGCCTGGTGGTTGTGCTGCCGCCGGGTGACCTGAGGAAAGTTGTCAAGGAAGATGGTGGTGAGATCAAGGCGCTGGGTGTTGATGAGCAGGGCAGGTTCCAATTCGAGGTGCTGTGAGGGTGAAATTGTAGAGTAGTTGCCCGCCCGTCTGGGTGCAAAAATGAAGCGTGCATTGTTTGTATCAGAACCTCAGCTGGAGTCATGTTGGTCCTCTGGTGATACGGCTGCGCTGTGAAGCGGCGTATGCAATTGGATTGTCCATCGTCTTCGATTCCCGTGGTTGAATTTGTGGCCGAGCTGATGAGATGGTTGTTGACGTTTACTGAAGTTGGTGATGATGATGATGGAGGCGGAAAACTTCCTGGGCGCGCAGCAGCGGGACCTGCCGCTTGATTGTCGCCAAGACCCACAGCCACACGGGGCTAATCGCTAGTGGCGTCGCATTGCCCTTATGACTAAGCTGAAACGACAGGCGGACCCCGGATTCGCAGAGACGCCCTCGGACTAAACGGGACACGCAATTCGGCCCTCCAAACCGCTGCCGCCCGCCAGACAAGCCGGAGTCCAGTGTCGTCGAGTCGAACACCGGCAATCACCTCTTCCTTCAACCACCACACCCCTGGCATCAATCGCCAGTCGCGCCAGCCAGTACGACCACATCGCATCGCCTTGCTTCTCTCGGCCTGTTCATGTCTTTTGTTTCCTGACAACCGCCTCCGCCCTTTCGATTCCCGCCGCCCCGGGCCACGCGGCAACCTTTCCCTTTGATTCCCCCTGTCTCCTATCCAGACATTACCTATCTATCTATCTATCTAGCCTCTCGCCTCTCGCCTCTGCCGACCCATCTCGCCTCGTCCACCCGGGCCATTGCCCTCCCATCCTAGTCGATCTTTTAATGGCTGTATAGCTTCGATACTTCCCGCCACTCTCTTTGACGCCTCTCGACGACCAAGCCGCGACTTGCTCCCACATTCTCCGCCGTCATGCCCAACGACGGGGGCCACCGCTACGAAGCGGTTCCGATCCCCAGCTACGATGAAGCCATAGCCGACGGCCCTGCCAACTGGCCTCCGCCATCACCGAGCGACGACCGCAACCAGTCCGAATCCCAGTCCCTCCTTTTCACACAACCAGGCGCGCCTTCCTCTTCGTCACGGCGACCTAACCGGTACCGGCAACCGACGGTCGAGTCGGATGACGAGGATGGCCTGTTGAGTAGTGATGACGATGGCGACGAGACGGCATACGTGCGCAGGGAAATGCAAGAGCTGGAGATTGGAGAGCCCGATCACGGTTCAAGATCAATATGGGGAAAGCGCATGCCCTTCTCGTTATCCCTGCCACAGTGGAAGTGGGCGTGGAGGTGGCGGCTGCCAAGACTCAACACGACCATCCGGCTACCATCTGGCCCTGGCGAGTCTTCCACTGATGAAGATGGCGACAACGACAGAGCTGCGCGGAGGAGATGCAGCAACTGGCCCAGGCCCAACTTCGAGCACGTCAACGGCAGGGCGGTTGCGCTCCTCGTCGCACGCGTCTTCGCCATCACCCTCGTCATGGGATTCCTCTACATCGTCTTTGTCAGCGACGTCTTCGACACCATGGCCCGACGCCTCGGCGCCTTCCAGCGCTACAACGCCGACGAGGTGCGGCGATGGGTGCAGGCCCATATCGAGCCGAGGGGTATGCGCGCTTGCGTCCGGATATACAACGAGTACGCCCACCTGGCCGGAACCGAGGGTGACTACGCGCTTGCTCTGGACATGCAAGCCATGTTCCAGAAGGCGCAGCTCGACTCGATTCACATCGACGAGTACTACACCTACCTCAACTATCCCAAGCCCCAGGGCCGGTCTGTCGAGATCCTCGATAAGGACGGCAAGCCAGTGTGGAAGGCCCAGATCGAGGAGCCGGACCCAGGCACCGAGAAGGAGGGATATCAGACCCTCGCCTTCCATGCCCTTTCCAAGACGGGTGAGGCCAAGGGTCGCCTCCTCTACGCCAACTACGGCTCTCCCGAAGACTTCGAGGCTCTCAAGAACAAGGGGATCGATACAAAGGGTGCCATTGCCCTCGTCCGGTACTACGGTACACCTGGCGGTGCCGGACTCAAGGTCAAAGCCGCCGAGATGGCTGGTTTCGCCGGCTGCCTCATCTACAGCGACCCTGCCGACGATGGCTTCCGCCTGGGCGACGTCGCGCCGAACGGCAGGTTCATGCCGCAGGATGCCGTGCACCGGACCTCGGTGGGCTTGTCCAACTGGGTGCTTGGCGATCCTCTCACACCTGGCTGGCCCAGCAAACTAAAGGACTTTCCTCGGGAGGAAGTTGACAAGTCGCCCGGTCTCACCAAGATCCCCAGCCTGCCACTGTCCTGGAAGGACGCCAAGGAGCTCCTCCAGAAGCTCAAGGGTAAGGGTGAGAAGGCTCCGGACTCTTGGAAGGGTGGCGTCCCTGACGTCGAGTGGTGGATCGGCGGCGACGACTCCCCCATGGTTTATCTCAAGAACGACCAGGACGAAGAGAAGAAGCAGGAGATCTGGAACGTCTACGCCAAGATCCAGGGCGTCGAGCAAAACTCAAAGTCCATCGTCATCGGGAACCCCCGCGATGCGCTGGCGTTCGGCGCCACTGGGCCTCACAGCGGCACCGCCGTCATGGTGGAGCTGGCCCGCGTCTTCGGCTTGCTCATGGAAAAGGGATGGCGGCCGCTGAGGACAATCGAGTTTATGTCCTGGGACGGCTCGCAGTACAACATGATTGGGTCGACTGAATACGTCGAGAACAACGTCGAGCGGTTGCGGCGGGACGCCTTCGCCTATATCAACCTCGACGAGGCCGTCTCGGGCAGCGAACTGCACGCCTCGGGCTCGCCCGTCTTCCACAGCGCCCTCAAGCGCGCCATGGGACACATCGAGGACCCAATCTTCAACAAGACCCTCTTCCGTATGTGGGACGACCGCCATGGCGAGATCGAGAGCCTGAATAACGTCGACGGTGACTGGGCCGCCTTCCAGGATATTGCCGGCACGAGTTCGATCCAGCTGCAGTTCCGCGGCGAGCCGTACCCCCGCGACTCGAGCTATAACAACCTCAACTGGGTCGAGAAGGTCGGTGACCCTGGTTTCGTCTACCACAGCCTTATGGCGCAGCTCGTCGCGCTCCTGGTGCTCGAGCTCGCCGACCGCCCCATTATGCCATTCGACATCAGCGCCTTCACCAAGAAGATGGATGGCTGGGCTGACGACCTCAACATCTGGATCAAAGACCAGCTTCGCGAGCGTGGCGAAGGTGTCGAACTCAAGTCCCTCAAGCTCGACGAGCTCAAGGTTGCTATCAACGAGGCAATGAGTGCCGCGAAGACCATTGGAGAGTGGGAGACCACCTGGGACAGCATCGTCCTGTCCAACGGTGGCTGGGAGTCTTCCGGCCTCAACGCCAAGCGGCTGGGGTACAACAACCAGGTGGCCATGTTTGAGACGGCCCTGCTGGATCCTGATGAACAGGCAGGCGGCGTAAGTAGTTGGCACAGCCTCCCCTTTGACCTCGTGCTAACTTGCCGTAGATGCCCGACCGCAAACAGTTCAAGCATCTCGTCTTCGGCCCCGAGACATGGCCCTCAGGCAAGGACGCCCACTTCCCCGCCATCCGCGCCGCCATCGAGAACGGCAACTGGGAGGACGCGGATAGGCGCATCTCCATGACAGCCGAGCGGATACGAAAGGCCGCCCAGCTCCTGTTGCAGGACTCGGCGGCCATGGTGGACGACTAGCAGCCCGCCGCGGCGGAGCCGGCCTGGGAAGGGAAGGAAGCGTGATGCGAACCGGTGAGAGGATGGCGAAAGAGGGGGAACACTTCCCGAGGCCACAAGGCTCAACTACTACTACACTACAACACGTCATTTTGTTTGTTTTCCTGTACACAACCCCCTGTTCTCGGCGAAGGTGGGAGGATAAGAAGACTCATTCACACCACATCCATGCCGACACGATAGTAGGGGAAGGGCATGAGCGACGCTGCTTTTTGATATTTTCCCTTTTTTAACCCTGTTCATTAGTCGAAACATTGAAAACTTCTTCCCAAAACAAGGGGGGCCTCGTCACCTTTTGCAACAGAAGGGTTTTTCTTTCCGGGAAGTCTGCGCGCTGGAACGAAACGAGAAAAAAACAAAAGATACAAAAGGTATGTACAGAGGGCTGCCCCTCAGTTTCGCGGGGGTCCGCCACGACTGCTGGCATGCTTGGCTGTGGTGTGTGTGGTATGAACAAAAAACTGCCCCTCCCTTCTCTGGTGCTCGAAGCCTCCACTGCATCTTTTCAAATCATCATCAGCCGGCCCCCCCTTTCGCTCGTCTCGCCCCGTTTACTTGGGGTAAAGGACGACGCCCTCGTACTGGCGGCTCTTGATGTTCTCCAGCGTCGAGTGGAAGTGGCGCTTGCTGTTCTCTATCGACGCGGAGTCCTGCTGGTTACCGGCCAGGTTGGAGTGGATGAGCTCGATGAGCCCGTTGAGGTATTTGGTCGTCACCTGTGAGGGAGTTAGCATGATGGGAGAAGAGGTAGGGAGGCCAAAGGGGATGGACATACGGCCTCGTTCTGCTGGTCGAAGTAGTAGACATAGCGGTCGAGGATCTCAACGAACAACTCAATGGATGCTGCCGTCTCCATGCATGAGTCGGCGACACGGAGTGCCCTCTGCAGGCACTCGAGCACTCGCTTTCCGTCGCGGTAGAGCTGTATCACGTCAGTATTGATCAACCCGTCCCTGGTAGAGCGGCCTACCTCGGTGTCGTCGTTCTCGCCGTTGGCGGCCACAGGCGTCGCCCACCACAGGTGGCTTGCCAGATAAACCGCGCGGCACTGGTCCGGTTTCCTCAGCAGCTTGCTGCCGTGCTGGGCGCACTTTGTGATTAGGGTGTCGTAGTTCTCCTTGCCGAAATTTCTCGTCTGGTGGAGGGACGAAGCGATGACGCAAACAGCCTGGAACTGCGCCTTGGAGTCCGAGATGGCCTCCTCGTATACTGTGAAAGCCTGGGCGAAGAACTCGTAGGCTACCTCCTCGAATCCAGTCTGGTCGGCCGTCTGGCCGGCGGCGCAGAAGAGTCTCAACGCCAGCTCGGCACCGCCAGGCCCGTTGACGCGAGTGTAGAGCGTGCTGAGAGCCGAGTGCATGAACTTGAAGAGAGCGTTGCTCTGCGTCTCCCAGTTGTCCTCGTAGTGCTCCCTGGCCTTGAACCTTCGTGCGAGCTTCATCGATGCCGTGATGAGCGGTGGTGTCGTCGTGCGAATTCTCTCGTTGCCCTCAGCAAACGCCTTCCTGGCCATTTGCAGGAGCTTGAATTGTGTGTCGTTCTTCTCGCCGTCGATCAGGTGCACGATGCGTGCGAGCCACCCCTGCTCCTCGATCGTCTCGTCCGTCTCCACCGGCCTGCGCTGTGCGACACCGGAGTAGTTGGGCTGCTGCTGCGATCCCTCCTTGATGAGGACCTTGAGCACCTCGAGCACGTTCTCCAACTGGCTAACCGTGGAGATCTTGGTCTGGTTACGCAACAGGGCGCGCGCCACCTCGCCAGCAACTGCCCGCCGCGTGGGGTAGGACTGCGACTGGAAGAGGGGAACATATGTGGGAAGGGACAGCGCGGTGAAGAGCGAGACGTAGCGGTTGATAGGACCCTGTAGGAGCGCAAGGAGGCTCTGCTGCGCCTGGGGAGAGTGAAGATCCGCGTTGTTGGCGTTCTCCCTGACCTTAACAGTGGCATATTCGAGAATTTGGTTGACGTAGTCCAGACGCTCGGGGTAGATGTTGAGGGCCAGGTTCGTCAACGAGTGCAGCAGGGCGATGGTATCGGGAATCGGCAGGTGTTGCACCTCGACGAGATTCTTGACCTGGGCGAAGAAGATCTCGTACAGCTGGACGTTATGTGTGATGCTCTTCTCTGCCGGGGCTGCGGCTTCCTCTCCTGACTGATCTTGGGTTGTCTCCTCGGCGGCCTCAGACCCGTTGACTGCTGTCTCCTCGGTTTCGGCCACAGACGGAGCAGTCTCTTCCGTGGTCGGCTCTTCCGTTGACTCGCCATCTCCGTTGGCCTTGCTCGAGTCCGCGTCTTCCGCCGTCTCGGTCTCCTTGCCCTTTGTCGACTCCGTGGCAGGCGGGGTTTCCGGAGCGTCTTTGGCGAGCTGCACCTTCTCTAGCAGGCTTGCCAGGGCCTCCTCCTCGACCTTTCCTCTGTCATCATCACCGTTGGCCGAGGCCTCGCGGTCGGCGTAGTCAGACAGCCTATCCATCAGACCGGTGACAATAGCCTTGACGTTGACGTGAGGGTTCAGGCGCGAGACGGCGCCCAGGAACTGGTCGAGAGTGTGGAGGTGGAACTCGTCGGGGAAGACCTGGGTGATGACCTCGAGCAGGTACTCCTGCGCGAGGACGTCGCGACACTGAACAACCTGTTCCAGCAGCGGGGCAAGAATGCCGCTCTTGTACGTCTCGAGGTCCACGAGCTGGCTAAGCCTCACGATGTTGCTGCCGACAAGCAGCTGGAGTTCCTTGCGCTCTCGTGTCCTCTGTTCCCTCTCTCTCGAATGGCCCTGGTGCTGCAGACGCACCCACAGCTTATTCATTTCGACAAAGTTGGTGAGGATGAAGTTGATCGAGTCGGAGAGGTTGCCCTCGGGGCCATCGCCATCGCCGGCGGGGAGGTAGTCGCGGGCCTGTCCGGAGAGGTAATAGCGGAGGAAGAGACCGCGGATCGGGTGTTGGACACCCCTGCTCATGTCCATCATGTCCTTCATGAGTTCCTTTACTGGCGCATCCTCGATGGACATGTAGGCAGTGCCGACTGTAATCATAAGGTAGAGTCGGGGGACAATATTTCCGGCGTATTGGACGAGTTCGTAGAGATCGGCAAGGTGGTTGACGGGATGACTTTCTCGCAGGTGAACCGAGAGGTATCGGAGGGCATCGAAGACGGCCATGTAGAGTTCGTAGTATTGTTTGGGCCCGAGACTACTCGTTCGGAGCTCGGATACAAGGGTCGAGCTGTAGGTCGGTCGGCATCAGCGGTGCTCTGCTTGCGCCAGGGTATAGCAACTGGTGTGCCAGCAAGTAGGTGGAGAAGCCGCAGCCAGACACAGCGACGAACTTCTCGCACTCTTGCAGGTGTGCCGCGCGCCGCCAGGGGCAGGGATGACGTACCAGCACTTGAGCGCATCCATGAGCTTGCCGGGCGAGTCGAGGCACTTGCGCATCATGGCGGTTTGTTGCCGCACGGCGACCAGGGCATCCTCCATCAGGCGGGCCTGGTCCTCTGGGGGGACCGGTGTCGCAGTCATGGCGTCGTTGCCGAACCGGCGGGGCAGCGATGGGGGCGAGGCGGGAGGTTGGCTTGAGGGAACAAGCAAGCAAGCTTATCGCATGTGGGATGAGCCGGGATGGTTGTCTCGGAGCGTCGGAGAGACAATTGACGCAGCTCGTGGGATCGCGGGGTGCGCCGGGAGGCTGATGCGATTGCTGAAGGAGGCGGCCGCGACAAGACTAAGCGGAGGGTTGGCAGACGGGAAGCAAGCTGGCGACGAGGAGTCGGGGAGCTCTCTCGGGCGTTGATGGCGGCATGTCGGGGGGAGGTGCCTAGGTACGCGTCACGTGGCGCCCGCCGTTGTGACTAAGGCGGGTCGGGTTGACCGAGTCACCGAGGCCAGTGTCGTCACCGCTGTCCGCACCTGCCTTGTTCGACTCGAGCAGATCCAGGGCCAGGTCTTCAACCGAGCAACCATTGACAAACAAAGCCTTGAAAGCTACGACATGTGTCTTTTCTCTCCAGAAATTATCCAAGATCTTGATGTCCTCTCCCGGAGAAACAATCAGAACCCGGTCCTTTCCGGCCCAACTGTCCATGCCCTAGTCGCTCCAACATCTTTCAACCGTCAGCATTTGGAATCTGCACCACCCATACGTCTCCTCCGGAGTCCAAACCACCAGTTGACTCATGCTTAAAGTACTGTCAGCGAATGTTGCCGACGCTACAGCAGCTTCACCGCCATTCATGGCCCGCGAAGAGATTATGTTGCCCTTCATCGTTCGGGGTAGCCAACCCACACAATTCATCTGACAGCCTAACCGCACGCTGATCGCATCTATCGTCAGCCACCACCGTAGACCCCAAAGCTTTCTTCCAGTCGGAAGACTACTGCCGCATACTAACTTGAGAACTGGCCGGCAAGGTCACGGTACTTAAAGCGCGACCAGCGCAGACCCATTGGGTGTCGGGTACCCTGATGGCCACCTACAGATCAAGCCATGGTCCTCCCCCTTTCCTCGAGACAGATGGGAGCTTTCACTTGACAGACCACTTCAGTTCCTCTTTATTGCTGAGAAACACACTGCTTCCACGCTTACATTCACATCATGACGCTCGAGACGACGCCCCCTTTTCTCCGTATCCCCGTTGAGATCCGCCTCATCATCTACGGCTTCCTCCTCCAGGATGGTGGCCGGCGAGAGCTGGACATTCGTCACAAATCCATCGGCCGATGTTGCGTTGACCATGAACGTCACCGAGTGCTTGATACATATCGTCGCACATCGTACTTTGCACAACAGTCTACGGGCCTGGCGTTCCGCTGCAACTACTACAAGACGACGTATGCGCTTGCCTCGGGCGAGCCCATGTCCACGACTTTCATGGCAGTGAACCGCCAGATCCATACCGAGTCGACATATCTGTTGTACGGCCGACATACTTTCAACTTCGACTGCGACATTGAGGCCGTGACATGCTTCTTCGGCGATCTCACACCACGCTCGCGCTCGCTCGTCCAGGAAGTTACCATGCGGAAGCGCAGCCCACTGAGGCTTGCACACAACGAGTACATGGACTGGCTGCGTGCCTGCGTGTACCTGTCCGAGCTTCCCAACATTCGCCGGGTCAAAATCGTCGTCGAAGGCGGGCAGCCTCCGTCATATGCCCTTGGTGACCTCCCTCTGCGAAGACTCGAGGTATCTGATCTCCGGCTACTGAGGGATGTCCAGCAGCGGACCATCACCTGGGTGGAAAGCCTCAAGGCATTTGCAAAGCTGGAGACATTAGAAATTTGTGCGCAGATGAAGCACATGGCCAAGCCTGAGAGCTCCGACGCTCTGCAGTACGCCATGTTCTCATTGTCCATCGAGACAACGCTGGCCGACTTTTTGAGACAAGATTACCAGCTTCCCGTGGCTGTGTCGAGGGCGATAGACTGATGAGCTCGAATGAAAACATCTCAAGAGAAGGGCGTACTTGGTTCGATGGTTTAATGAATTGTTCCTGTCGCCTTAGAGCGTCCGGAAGTGCGTTGGAGGTAGCAGCAGGCCAGGTCGTTGTCCTTAGCCAGCCTGAATGATTAGCTCAGCGCCTTATTTTTAGACACACTCGCCGCCAGCAGTGACCCTTCGCCCCTGTCACGGTGCCTGACGCGCCCATTCCCCTTCGAGCCATCTGCAACTCCAAACTCGCAGCGGAACTCCACGATACGACGCAAGCCAGTCTCTCGCCATGGACTAGTTTCGCCCCTCTCGTGTTCAGGCACAGGTGCCTTGACTTTGCATTATACAAAAGCAGCCCGGATCCCTTAAGCGCAGGCAGACGGCTGTCTTTCTTTCCATTCTACCAGACGTGACACCGCAGACTCCATCACGATCAATCATGGCGAGCGAGGTTGCCAAAGCGCCTGGCGCGGCGCAGTCGCGAACCCGGAAAACCATCGCCGCCTCCCTTCTCTACCTCGCCTACTTCCTCGCACTCGTCATTGTGGTCATCGAGGTTGTGATCATGCTTGCCGGGTCGCGGCTGATCAATACGGACCTCGAAAAGCCAGGGCCGATGCGCCTGCTGTTCTCGAATCTCGCCATTGCTTCGGTGCGTCAACACGGTGCCTGTGACACCACTTCTCGCCACGATGTTCCTCGCTGACTATTGGTGTGCTGCAGTTCGATGGCATCGTCCCCGACCCCGAAAATGATGGCGCCTACCTTGTCACCATGCACCTCTTCTCCTCCTCCTTCGGTTGGGAGTTTCCTGCTGCTTCAACGAAAGCCCAGACCGCCGGCATCGTCACACCGACACGCGACAACTCCCTCTACCTGCCCCGCGACTTTATACCAATCGGCGAGGCTGTCGGTCTGGACAAGTCGGCTTGGGGCTGCTTCCCGCCCAACTGGACGGGAACGTGCGAGAACCCCTTCTTTGCCGCGTTCCGCCGGCAGTGGCCATACGACGAGGCGCCCGGCGCGTGGGGCCTCTACATGACGGTATACTTCTTCGTCTTCGCCGCCATGCTGTGCGCCATCGAGGTGCTCATCGTTGTGCGCCCGCACTGGCTCAAGTGCCGCTGCTATTTCCGTGCACTCAAGCGGGTGTGCCCCTGTCCCAAGGGCGAGCGCCACGAGATCGAACGCCTGCCCTCGGCCTTCTGGGATCGGTACCGTCTCTGGACGTGGCTTCTGCTGCCACTGACCGCATTCCCTGTCACGCTAGACACGTCCTTTAGGGGCTATCTGCTGCTGAGATGGCTTTCTTGGGCGCCGGACGGAGACATGAGCGGCCTGAGACCCTGCATGGGCAATGGCTTCGTCGTTCTGAACGGGACCGCCTTCGGGCTCTGTTTCGCGGCTGTTCTCTGTATGCTGGCCAGGCTCCTGCTCAATCGGAAGGCAAACTGGATGGAACAGCAGGGCGCGTCGGTGCCCGCCTTGGAGACTGGTAGTAGTGTTGGGCTCGACAGCACACCAGCGGCGGCGGGAGAGGACGGTCTATCCAGGGGCTACACGGATGCAGAACCGGATGCACCCCTTGGTCAGACGCCACCGGTCGCGAAGTAACTCGAAGCGTGCGGACCATCTTTGGATAATCCAGAATTGAAACTACCCCACAAGCGTCGCCATTCTTCGAGCATCACTGGCATGGCCGAACATCGGGGGTGAACGTCCGGGGCGCGCCGACCGACAACAAGAGTCCTGATGTCATTCACTCCACGGCAAGCTGTCATCGACTCACCGGCCACCACCGGAGGCTGTTCCGCGCCGTCGACGCGCTGGTGAATGGGCCGGCTATGATGACATCCTTCGTCACTTTCATGTGTTTGCGCATTCAACAAAACACGGTCGCATTGCTCAATTGTTGTTGCTGTCTGTCCCGAACTACTCGATAACTCGATCCAATTGCAACACAACCACAACAACTTGCCAATTCACAATGTCCAAGCAATCATTCGCCGTACCGGCCGTTGCGGTCGCCACACTGCTCGGTGGAGGAGTCTACATGTTCAACAAAAACGGACGTCCCGAGGCAAGCGCGGTTCCCAGCAGTAGCGATGAGAGCAAGAAGCGCCAGCAAGCCAACGCAAAACGCGACCTTGCAGGCGGAGGCGTTGGTGTCGGAGGAACAGCCCAAGTAATGGGAGCGGAGGGTAAGTTCCAGCACACATCCCATGCCTCGGCATTCTCCTGACCTTCTGTAGTCGGCGCCGGCCTCAACAGCGGCAACACAGACAACCCGAACCGCGACCACCCAAAGCCCAACACATCACGGGAGAACCTCCCTTCGGGCGGCGTCGCCGGCGGCCATGGCGGCAACAACTCGAACACTGCCTCCATCGAGATGGGCTCCTCTGGCAGCGGCGGAAAGGGACTTCTGTCGTCCATCTTCGGCAAGTCCGACGCGACACCATCTCCCCAAGCTCCGGTCAACTCAAAGTCTGGATCATCGAGCCCAGGCTCCGGCGCTTCGAGTGTGAGCGAGATGCTCCAGGGCGCAGCTGGCACCGGCGGATCCACGTCGCGCGATCAGGGAAACTCGGAGGACGACCCGAAGAACACCAAGATCAAGAGCAACCATGGTGACACGCCGACCAAGAAGGGCGGAAGCCCGTGGGATAAGCACAGGAAGGACGTTACGGCCGTGTCAGACACGTCTTCGTGAGGGTTTGGGGTGTGTAGGTTCGGAAAACACAAAATGTTACGTTTTCAAACTTCCGCCTGTCGGGCCACGGTGATGTACAATTCCACACGTGACAGTTCCCTTGGTCATCCGATTTTTTGCCTGCTGCTCCTTCGGACCGCATCCCACATAACACAAGGCCTCACAAGTCCCCATGGCTCGCCATCGGGTTCATCCTCGCCGCAACGCGGTGCTGACAGCGCTCGTACGGGTGCGGGGGTCCACTTTTGACCGTACCTCGACCCGCTGAACACCGCATACTGCGGGCTTCCCTCTTGACAAAGTACCGATTCCCGCACTCCTCTCACAAACCCATCCATGGGTCGCAAACAGTGTGATCCTGAGTTGCGGTATTGGTGATATGTCTAGGAAGCCGAGCTTTACAACGGTGTCCGAGCAGGCAGCTCGATTCGTATATAATGGGCAGACTGTACTCCCAACTGAAGATGCAAAATCAACACCGCATCATCCCACACATTCACACTCTCATCTCCCACCAGCACACTCAACAGAACATTATGTCCAAGATAATCACTGTCATTGGTGCCACCGGCATTCAGGGCGGCTCAGTCGTTCGAACCCTTCTCGACAACCCCGATTACTCCATCAGAGCTATCACACGCAACGCCAAGAGCGAAGCCGCCGTATCCCTTGCAGACCGAGGTGTCGAAGTTGTCGAGGCTGACATCAACAACGTTGAATCGCTTCGAGCAGCCTTTGCCGGATCCTACGCCGTATTCGGCGTCACCAACTTCTTCGAGACACTCCCAACACTGGGCATCGAAAAGTCCATGGAGATTGAGGCCCGCCTGGGTATCAACATCGCCGATGCCGCGGCCGCAACCGAGTCACTGGTTCACTTCATTTGGTCGACCCTGCCGAACTCCCGCAAGAACACCAACGGCAAAATCGTGGTTCCTTACTACGAGAGCAAGAACCGGGTGGACGACCACATCAAGGCGAACCCGGCGCTGCTCATCAAGACCACTTTCCTCTGGGTTGCGTGGTACCCGAGCAACATGAAGTACCCATGGTTCAAGCCCGTCGAAGTTCACACCGTCGATGGAAGCAAGTCGTACATCCAGATGCTGGGTGTGCCGTCGTCGGTCAAGCTCCCTCTGCTCGGCGACGAGAAGACGAACGTGGGGCTCTTCGTCAAGGCCATCCTCGACCTCCCAGAGAAGACTCTTCCGGCCAAGATCGTTGCGGGTCTCGACGAGCAACAGAGCTTCGGGGAGATGATGCAAACATACGGCACCGCTCAGGGGATCAACGTGCGCAGCGTGCAGATCCCCAAGAGTGACTACTTGCAGCTCTGGCCTGTGTGGGCCGAGGTGATGGACATTTCCAACGAGTACTTCAAGCACATGGATGGAAAGGCTTTCAGCAGTGTTGACGAAGATGTGCTTTTCCAGGAGGATCTCGGAGTTGAAGGCTTGGTGGGAACGGCCGAGGCGTTTGCAGCGGAGAAGCTTTTTGACTGAGCACTTGAGGGTGACTTGGAGGAGTTCAAGGACTCAGATGGAAAACACGAGGATTTCAAGGCGGATGTGTGAAGAGATGTGAGAGCGAGTGGAAATGGTCATGAACTGGGCGGTGCTACAAATAGGCACATTAGTAATCCACAGCGGAGTTTGTATACCGCTCACCGCACATTAGAAATGCCCTCCTGTGGAGAGATTGTTGTAGGCTGTCATCTTCATTCGGCCATTTTGTCTTACCAGATCCCCTGTGTTCTTTTGTCGACTCATTCAATCTCAAGTAAGTGGCATCTTGCCCTCCCAAGGCCATGGCCGCGTGCTAATTCTCATCTCCACACTCCAGAGATTCAACCACATGTCTCTAAGGCGTCAATCCTGCAATGCCTGCTTCAAGGGCCGTCGCAAATGCGATCGCGGCTACCCCGCCTGCGCGACCTGTCAACGGACAAAGAAGAGCTGCCACTATGCCTATGCGCCAGTCGTTCAGACTCATCTGCCTGACGAGTCAATATCAACAGCAGAAGATGGAAGCTCCGGATCCAGGGCACATCCAATGAGTAATGCTCCCGGGGTCTTCACTGAACCCCTGGAAAGTTCCGAAGAGGGCTCGCGCACTCCCTCGAGTACTGTCTCCTCTGATCTTGGAGGCGACATATTCGGATGCTCTCCAGAAGGCCCATCACGACAACATCCAAGCCGCCACCAGAACAATCCCCTCACGGTGCTGTCTAATTTGAGGCCTCCGACGTCGACTATTTTCAGCCTTCCCAACTTCTTAGGCGGCCTTGGTGAGCTGCAGCGGATAGAAGGCAGCACAGAAAGCTGGCAATGGGTCATCAACGAGTTCAAGCGGTTCCCACACGACTTCGCCACGCGCGGCGAGACCCTGTTTCTGCACAAAGAGTTGTATCGTGGCATGATACCGCCCGCCATCAGGGCTGCAATGGGGGTCTCAGCAACATTCTGCCTACTCAATGAGAACAATCGCCAGATGTTGTTTCGGGTTATGGATGCCGAGGTTTCCGATCTGCTCCAAGCCCCTCGTTCGAAAGATGCGGATACCGGCGAAGGCATCGACGATGGTGGCAGCGGAACCGACAGAGGAATGGATCTTCTCGGGGAACTGGCGAGGCTGCAGGCATTTGCGATGTACCAAATGATGCGGATGTTCGAAGGCGGGCTCGAGCAGCGTGCTGTCGTCAACTTGCAGCAGGGTTTGATCACAACTTGGGCATTACAGCTGCTCAGACGATCTCAAGTTCAGCTGGGTGATCGTTGCTCTGCAACGGCTAACTGGCATTCTTGGATTGTTGCCGAGAGCGTTCGACGCACCGTCATGGTCATCTTCATGTTCTACGGCATGTATTCGATGGCGATGCATGGCTTCTGTATTGAGTTTCCGACGCTCGCGCAGCTCCCCGTCTGGACATCGCCGGAGTCTTGGAAGTCAGAGAATGCTCATCTGGGTGAGCTTCGGAAGGATAAGGATAACCGGACGTTGTCGTATGAGGCATACACTCGATCCTGGGCGGAGTCGCCGCCATCAACTCTGGACACATTCGACAAGTTTCTCATTGTACCGTGCAAAGGACTGGAAAGCATGGCTGGGTATGACTTGCAATGTCCTTAGATCTTGACCTGGAGGAGACTATTACTCTCAACTCTCCCATAAATACCTACCATTTGTTTCCATGTTTGCGGGTTCAAGGTTGATAAGTTAATCATTGCTGGGTAGATCACTTCAACGGATCTCTTCGTGAGGAAGAAAATTGATCTTATTTTGGGCTGAGACGCCCTTAAATACCCAGCAAAACGAATGGTAACCCATGTGGTAGCCCATGTGGCAGCTTTCACGCTGTTGCTCGTTCAGCGGGTGTCCTGTCTAGCCAGACCCTTACCAGTCGCTGTCCGTGGTTGTCCTCTGAAGCTAGGCCCCGTATCCTTGCTACGCGGTCAAAAAGAGCCACGCATCTGGTTCTAGTGCACGAAGCGGAAGTCCTTCTTGCGACTTCCGGTATCCTTGGTGGTGTTGAGGTAGTGAATACGTTCCTGACGATGGCAGTTAGCAGAGCTCGGGACAGATCTTGGGTGAGGTAATTTGAGCGTACATCTTCAGTCATAGCATTCCACTCGCGCTCCCTCGTCTTATTTTTCCAAATGTAGAAGCCCTTGGCGATTAGGTAAACGCAAATGTTCATGCAGGCGATGGCAACCAGGACACGATTGCCGCGGCGGTCTTGAAGGGGTGTCAGCATGATTCCATTCGGATAAGGGGTTGACTCACATTCGGGTCTATCGTCCTCTCTGTAAATGTTGGAGTAGATGACTCGTGCGAGCTGAACCATCATACTGCAAACTGTCAGCCCCGTCCCTACTGCATTGCTAGGAAACTTACTTGTACAGAGCCGCCGAGACGGCCCTGGTCCTCACTGAGTTGGAGTTCCGACTTCCCCAAGCAACATGCATTGCATGGGCTACCGAGCTGTCAGCTTGCAGTCTCCCTGCTAGAACGAAGAAGGATTGACTTACGAGACGGGTATGAGAGCAGAACAGTGACCACCGCGAACTGGACCCACGGTCCTGCTGTATTGGGCAGCACGGCCATGGCGATGAGGTTGGGAAGATACCAGAACTGCGTGAACACGCCAAACAGCGCACGCTCATCCCAAATGGTCGAAAGATAGGTCGTGACGCACATCATCACAGCTCCAATGAATTGGCAAGGGATACTGAGAAGGTTGGCGTCAAAGGTTCCGAAGCCAAGGTTGCGCAGCGTAAGCGTGAGGTATTGGTCAGGAGGGCCTGCCGGGATCTCCCAAAGCAGACCAAAGATGTAGATGGGCCACAGTTCATAATCCTTCAGCGACTTCCACAGCATCTTGAAGTTGATAGCTTGGCGGTTGTGCATATCGCACTTGGAAGGGTCGTCACGAAGGATGCGGTTGACGAGAATCAGCTCCTCTCGCTCGTTGAACCAACCCTTGGGCCTCCAGGGGCGCTTGGTCTGCGTGGGTGATGGTACCATCATGAAAATAGACCAGACACCAATGCAAAGCCTAGAGAAAGTCAGCAGTCTTAACAACATTTTGAGCGTTCTGATACTGACATGATGCATCCCTCGATGAGGAAGAGCCAACGCCAGCCTTCATATCCGAGAACACCCCTCATGCGGAGGACTCCAAAGGCGATGATGGGGGCAATGATGTCCGTTGCTCTCCGAACACACCAGAACATGGCCAGCCGGAAGGGCAGTTCGTTGCCTTTGAAGAAGTAGGTGAGGTAAAGCACGATGTCGGGAATGAAGCCACCCTGAAGCATGCCCAGGATGGCACGGGTGATGAGGAAGGAAGTCCGGCCGCTGAGGAAGAATTGGCAGCCGGAAACAATGCTCCAGCTGATACTGATGAATGGAATCCACCGGTCGGGTCCCAGCTTTTTGCTGATCATCTGCGAAGGGAGTTCGGCCAACCTATCGGACGAGTCAGTAGGGGCCGTCGAACGTGGATTGCACGCAAGCACCTACATGAAGCTGATCTGGTAGATTGTGTTTCCAAGGTTATAGTCTGTATGAAGTGTCAGTGACCTGCAAACAGAGCTTCCAAAGGCTTTATGTCTATACCATTCGTGTCCATTCCCAGGTCCGGGAGGAAGTTGTCGGTGTTTGCTTGAGACAGATTTCCACGGCCAAGATCGAGACCGAAGAAAGCAATGCAAGCCCAGACGGTGACTTCGACAGTGTCAGTCTAGAGAGAAGGCAACGAGATACCTGCACTCGGGGAACCATACTCCTCGAGTCCATCTTGTTGATCAGGGGCAGTTCCTCCGCCCATGTCCAGCGGCACTTGGGGTCGAAGCGGTGGCGATTTTCATACCGCTCGTGAGGACGGAAGTACGCAGCGGCAGCATCGTTATCGTAGACCGATGGCTGTGTGGCCACTGCATTGATGTCGAAGTTCTTGTTCTTCCGCCCAAAGAACTGGGTGAAGGGCAGGACGGGGATCTCTTGCTTCTGGAGTGCACCTCGGGCGTTGAGCTCCTCGTTGTACTGGCGGAGGACGCGCTCACGAGTGTCGTCAATGTCCTCGTCAGAGGCGTTCTTGAGCTTGTCATCGTCAAAACCAGGGAGGCCCTTGAGCTCCGGCGAAGGAGAGTCAGGACCCGAAGGCTGCTTCTTCTCGATGTCGGCCATGTCTTCTCTTGCCTTTGGTATCAGCGCAGGAAGAGTATGGAGGGAGAGGGGCAGTTGGTAGATACGATAGAAAGCGCGAGTAAGTCAATTTATAACAATCTCACATCGGGACAGCGAGGTTCCGCAATCGGCGAGCTCGCAATTCATGTCCGCAAAAACATCGAGGTGGGAAAGGCCTCAGCTTGCCATGACCTGCATGCCCAGCCTCTTGGACGTCGGCGGCGTGGTCCAACTTGGCCTTCACCCTGGCATCTTCCGGCGCGGGAGGAGGGCCCTTGACGCGGCATGGAGCCAGGCCCATGTTGATCGCCAGTCCGTCATAGAGGGCCAAGAACGATAAGAGCTGCTAGCCCCGACGTTCATGGTTCGGCTCCAGCAGGCCTCCACGATCTTCCTGTTGCTGCTCCGGCGCTAGAAGTACAACCGCCATCCTGCCTTGCTTGACCGGCAAGTTTCAAAGTCGGATTTTGGGAGTTAACTTGTATTGTTAGCAGCTCATGAAAGAGGCGAGGGCCAGGCCGGAAGGTGTCCGTGTTCTCTCGAGGGCGCTCGCCCCGATGCCACCCCGAGTCTCGGCGTATGTCCGTAGACGGGGACCGTCAATGTTCGTCTAGGTTTCGTACCGGGATGTTCTCCCGTCGAGCCTCGAGTACTGGAGCGCCTAGACAATGGCGGGGCAAGCAGGGGACTCGGAAATCTTGCGCGGCAGTGGCATGGGTGGCGGGGACCCCTACGTCAAGGGCTTGCTGCTGATGGTGGTCAGATACCGGTACATGAATGGCAATGTGTCTTGGTATCATACTAAAGCCTGCGCCAACCCTCATCGTCGAGGTCTGGAGTAGAACACGAGCTCCCAGAGACGAGTTCAACCGCCAGGGTTAGCTCACAGGCTTAGCCCCTGAATACAAGGGTCGACCTGGTCTTTAGGGAGGCTCGGACCAAGCGGTGATGCAGTTCGGCAGCACATCACCGCTAGCACCAGCACTTCATCGAGGGTGCTGTGATGAGCTGCCACTTCGTGTGTGGGTTTGGCCGACTTGGCGAGAAGACGAAAAGTTTGCGTGCAGCATGTCCAAGATGAGCTTCGTCATGCTCCATTCTCGTCATGGGGTACCGCAGCACGATGCGGCCAGACAGAGGACGGCATCCGTCCAACAGGTGCCTCTATTCAGATGACGCGATATAGCGGATGATGTCGTGCTTGAGAATTGCGGCTGCGATTGAGAGATGTTGGCGCGGCCAAGACTTGGCGATAACTTGGCGTCTGTCAGGGGTGAACCGCGAAGCTTTGCACCGAGCTCCTTGATATCAGAGCTCATCGACCGATTGCCAGGGTCCTTTCGCCCGGTCTTGCCCGATCAATTCTCCTGCCATGGGGACTCCGATCACGCAAGACCCTGGTGGCCGAGCTCAGCCTTTTCCGTGTGCCGAGCATGACACTGCTCCCGGTGCTCCGCCCCCGAACGCCGCACGGTAGGGGAAGGGAAAGGGTGACAAGTGTAGATGCGTGGGGGTACCAGGGATGCGTAGGCCCTTTGAAATATTCTAGGTCCATTAGGCTTGAAAGTAAGCTTAAATGGACTGCTGAATGGGCAAGTCCGAAAGCCTCCGAGGAGGTGTTGTTTTCCATACATTCAGCCCCTCTGACCTTTGGTCACAACCCGTATCCTGCTTGCGAATAGGAATGTAGTTATTAAATTGTGCTGTATTCTTCCTGTGTTCAAGCGTCGAGCGCCTTCAGCATGATGATGTCCTTGTGGATGGTGTCTGCGATGATGAAGTCTTCGTCGCCAACATGCCGAAATCCCCACCTCTCATACGCATTCCGAGTAGGTATGTTTTCCGAAAATGAACTGAGCCAGATGCTTCGATAACCTCGTTCCATAGCTTCCCTCTCGATACACCTGAGAAGACCCCATCCAACGCCGCGACCGTGCGTGGTAGTGTCGACATACATCCGTTGCAGCTCCACCGCTCCTTCAACCGCATCAACACATGGCTTTGATGTTTGATATGCCAGTGTGGAAAAGCCGCGGATGTGCCCTTCTGGATCGACTGCGACGAATATGCTCCTCTGGCTGTTGTCGATTTCTGCGGCGATGGCCGGAGGGTTGTAGGTTTTGTTGAGATATTCCTTCAGATCGGCTGCCGGGGTTGCGTATCCGAAAGTTTTCTCGAACACAGAGGCACCCAGCTTCGAGATGGCTTCTGCATCTGCCAGTGTTGCTGGTCGGAAGTTGTAGGCCATGTTGGATGTGGATGTGGATGTGGTGGTGGTGGTGGTGGTGGTGGTGGCGGTGGTGGTGGTGTTTGACTGTTTGCTGCGTTGCAGCTGGCGATGGCCTCAATGGTTCCTTCGCTGTAGCGTGGCGAGTGTCAACTTGAGGATTTGGGGGTAGCGGATGTGCTTCAATCATCTCGCCGACGAGTCATCTTCAAAAGGCGACGCTAGAATTGGTCCTTTTGCTTTTTGTACCATTGCCGTCGCCGACTAGGAGGCCGGACTTGTCAAGATCGGTGGGGCCGCCCATCACGCCCTACGTGTCATGGGATCAATTGAATCGTCAAACGCGCCGCATCTCAGCATCTTCCATGCCATACTTCACACCACGCTGTGCACGTCAAAGATACCCCTCCTTCAATCTGCCCCGCGGCAAGGCGCATCGCATCATGTCCTTCAAACAATCGGACCTGCCCGATGCGGCTGATCTTGACTCTTTCTTCGACCTCGGGCCAGCACCGACTCTCGATATGGCTTCTTTTTTGAACGACGCCCCGAATCCGGACCCCGCTTTTGACGACTTCGCATCGTGGAACCCATCGGACAACGACCCTGGCGGTGGTGGCGCCCTGCTGGATGACACGGCCCATCAAACCCCGATCAGCTCTCGGGAGCCCTCCACTGGCCCTTCAACCCCAGGGCTCGGCCAACTTCCCAGGGGCCACTCAACCAAAGCGCCAACCTCGAAGCCTGCGAACCGCTTCTCGTCGGAATCCGTTCGCCTCCTGCGGCAATGGCTGAAGGACCATGAGTCGCACCCGTACGCAACGGCTCACGATCTTGAGATCCTCCAGGGCCGGACGGGACTTACCAAGCAGCAGGTGAACAACTGGTTGTCCAATGCCCGCCGGCGGTACAAGTTCCACACCCCTCCTGTTTCCTCGCGACTCGGCCGTGCTCAGGTTACTCCTGATAGCACATCGGCTGGACAGACGCCCATCGACATACCTCGGCGGCGACCCACGCCTCTTCCCTTCGAGTCCATGAACCCCTTGGAAAGATGGGAAAGCTCGCCTCCCGAGCATGAGCCGGCCACGGTCGCCGACATCTCTCGCATCATGGCCGCCACTCCAGCATCTACCTCGACCCCAAGCTACCTGCGCGGCTCCGACATCTCATCAAGCGACGCCTCATCCGTGAGCAGCTTCTCTCGCTCAAGCCGGGGCTCAGGGTCATCAACCCACACCGGCAGCCTCATCAACTCACTGGGTACCCTGAATGCGAGCCGGAAGAAGCGGCGCAAGGCCACGAGGCGTCATATGACGCGCCGCACCAACCTTCTCCAGCCCTGCCATACGTATCAATGCACATTCTGCATCGAGACCTTCAAGCACAAGTATGACTGGCAACGACACGAAAAATCTCTCCACCTCTCCCTCGAGGAATGGGTCTGCTCGCCAACGGGGCCGACAGCGTTGAACACGGAACTTGGCCTCGAAGTCTGCGTCTACTGCGGAGCCGCCGAGCCTTCGCAGTCACATCTGGAAACCCATCACCACTCGGTCTGCCAGGAACGTACCCCAGAACACCGTACCTTCTACCGCAAGGATCACCTTCGCCAGCACCTAAAGCTGGTTCACGAGTCAAACTTCATGCCTTGGCCGATGGAGCAGTGGAAGACACAGGGTCGCGAAATCAAGTCCCGCTGCGGGTTCTGCAACCAGCAGCTGGAGACATGGATCAGTCGGACTGACCATCTCGCCGAACACTTCAAGTCGGGATACACAATGGCCGAGTGGAAAGGAGATTGGGGTTTTGACTCGGAAGTTCTCGACATTGTCGACAACGCCATGCCCCCTTGTACGTTGAGGTCTTGGCCCGTGACAATGACCACCGAAATAGCTGACCGTACCAGATCTTATCCACTACGAACGCATGTCCCCTTTCCCCATCTCGTCGGTGAGAGGGTCGCCAGATACCCCGACCAGTGCGTACGAGCTCATCAAACTGGAGTTGGAGTACTTCACCCACGACTGCCTTGGGACCCGCGGCATGCTTCCAGTAGACGACGAGCTGCAGTATGACGGGTGCTCCATCATCTATGGCGCCGACATGCTCTCCTCCAACTCGGCTTCTTCAGCACCGTCATGGCTGCGGGACATCTTCCTCTGCTCCGAGAAGGCCAAGGAGGCCCGACTGCTTCCGCTACCGCAGATTGCCAGATCGCGGCTGAGCCAACTCAAGATCAACGGCAAGGACAACATCTTTGACGATTGCGATCTGGAGCTGGAGTTGTGCAGGCTCGTCACGATGCACAGCTCCATCGGTGTGGAAATGTCCGATTACCAACTGCAACAGGAGGCCGCCAACTTGGTCGCCTACTTCGAAGCTTGCTCGCCTAGGCCATCCAAACACTTTGCTGACTTCATCACGCGGCTTATCTGGGGTTCCGTCGAGTGGCTTGCTCTGTTCAAAGAGCGAAGAAGGCATCTCCTTACTCAAGACAAGGGCAAAGGCTTCGAAGAAACTGCGAGCGACGAGCTGCCTGGTCAGCATCTCATGCCTCAATTGCTTCATTCCAACCCACTGCTGGGCCAAGCAGGAGACGGAAGCCTTCAAAGTCCTGCGATCTCACCTGGGCCAGTAGGAGAATCGGCAATGGTGGTGAGAAGCCACAACAGCCTGATGCCGACACCTGCCCACGAACCCTCACAGCTTTACCAAAACGGGGAGGTACCGTTCCTTCTAAACGACCATAACAGCTACACACGGCTTGCTGCAGGGCTTGCCCGATTTGTCACAACTACGATGTCGCCCAATAATCCGAACAGGCACGTCCCGACGGACGAGGAGCTGCAGTATCAGGCTCGGTGGATGTGGTACAACGAGTAAGTCAAGCTTGGAACCTCTCCTATCGCCAAAAGATGAAGGGAAATGCTGATCTCGTCAACAGAGACGACCCCTGGAACCAGACTCCGGCCGACAACCTGGCATGGTTGCTCGAATTCAAACGTGGGGTTGGACTGTCAACTGATGACTCGACTTGAGGGTGAATTGATCATAGATGGACACCCAGCAAGAACGTGATCTATCCACGGGCATCATACCTAGTAGACACCCTCAAGTACTTGATGAAATCAACAATGTGGTCGCAGTGACGACAGGGAGTCGACCCTGACGCCGGATGTTCTTCACTGCTTGTCTGCCTGTCACCCCCAACCACAAATGTGAAACAATCCAAGATGTGTAGACACCAGAATGTTCTGAAGATAACGTATGTCAAAATGCGGCAGCTGGCCACGGTGCTGCTTCTGACTCCCTTTTGACCCTCCGATGACCGCCGGAGATCGCCAACTCTTCACTTTAGCGGAACGGCGCCGAGTCCGGGCTCCACTGGGCCGCCTTTACCTACCCTTCACGGTCCTCAGCGTCCGAAGCCGGTCGGCCGGCGCCCTCGGTACCCCGCAGTAGCTCGGAGGGGTAGACCTCGTGTCTCCTGAGGTGTCCTTCAATGCTCTTGTTCCCAGTTTCTTTCCGCAACTTTGCCAATCCTGCGCAACAGTATTCACCAAGTTCACATTGTTGCATCATGCCTCCACATCCTTTTGATCCGTTGACCCCGGAGGAGATCCGCCAGGTATGTGGCCAAATCCTCCCACTCTGTTGATCCCAAGCTGACGGAACAGGCTGCTCATGTGGTTCAACATGCATACCCTGAGGCAAAGCTGTTCTTCCGTGCCACAACACTTGCTGAACCGCCGAAGAAAGAAATGATCGCATTCCTTGAGGCAGAGACGTCATCCGTCAAGGCAGCTCGTCCCCCCAGACTCGCCCGAGTGCAGCTGTTCATCAATCAAGAGCTCCATGAGCTGGTTGTCGATCTTGTCGAGGCCCGCATCAGAGTCATCGAGCCCCTCCCTGGCAAGCACTCCTACATCGACACAGCTTTCATGCAGCAAGTCGGCGATGCTTGCCTGGAAGACGCCCGCGTTCAAGATGAAATCAGAAGCCTCAACCTCCCTGCGGGAGCAACCGTCGTGGTGGAGCCATGGGCCTACGCGACAGACGGGATGCTGAACGAGAAGGAGAGGTGGACCATGGTTCGGAAACCATGTGAGCATCTTGAAGTCTGGTTTGGCTAATCATGGCTGCAGGGCTGGTTCTACATGCGCCTTTCGGACAATCCCGATGCCAACTACTACGCCTATCCTTTGGATATCTGCGCCGAGATCTCCCCTACTCTGGAGGTGACAAAGGTCTACCGCTTGCCGTCTGGCGCAGGAGACAAGGTCCATCACGAGAAGAAGGAGTTCGACCGGCGTCGAATCCACACCACTAGCGAGTATCACCCAGATTTCGTCTCGGAGCGACGCACTTCAACCCGGCCCTACCACGTTTCCCAACCAGAAGGCCCCTCATTCTCAACCGAAGGCAACCTCATCAAGTGGGAGAAGTGGACCATGAGAGTCGGATTCAACTACCGCGAAGGTATGACTTTGCATGACATCCGCTATGACAACCGAAGCCTCTTCTACCGACTCTCGCTTGCCGAGATGTTCGTCCCCTATTCCGATCCCAGGGCTCCATACCCAAGAAAGGCAGCCTTTGACCTTGGCAACGACGGAGCTGGCATCAACGCGAACAACCTTGCTCTTGGATGCGATTGCCTCGGTCACATCAAGTATTTTGACGGCTGGCTCACGACCGCCTCTGGGGAGCCCCTGAAGATGCCCAACGTCATCTGCTGCCACGAGGTTGACGACGGCATATTGTGGAAGCACACCAACTTCAGGACCGGCAACGCGGTGGTGACCCGATCTCGGGTTTTGGTACTGCAAACCATCATCACCGTAAGCAACTACGAGTACATCTTCATCTTCTACTTCCAACAGGACGGGTCGCTTTCCTACGAGGTCAGAGCCACCGGCGTCATGTCGACCGCACCCATCGATGTCGGCGATTCGGTACCATACGGCACGATCGTTGCACCTGGAACGCTCGCCCCATACCACCAGCACATCTTCTGTCTCCGTATTGACCCGGCCATAGACGGCCACAAGAACTCTCTGGTAGTGGAAGAGTCTGTCCCAATGCCTTTTGACGAATCTGACCAGGAGAATAACCCATTCGGTGTTGGATACACGCTGAAGTCCGAAGTCGTCGACCACGAAACTGGCCTTGACCTCGACTTCAACACCAACCGAACGTTCAAGATTGTCAACGAATCAAAGAAGAATCGCATCACCGGCACTCCAGTTGGCTTTAAGCTGCTCCCGCACTACAGCCAGCTTCTACTGGCCCATCCACGCTCGTTCCACGCTCGCCGGTCTGAATATACCTCGCATGCTGTCTGGATCACTCGGCACAAGGACGATGAGCTGTTCCCAGCAGGGAGGTTCACCATGCAGTCTCTTGGCGGAGATGGCATCTCGTCTTGGATCGAGAAGCGGCGAAACGAAGGTGCAGAGCGTTCAGTCAGAAACGAGGACATTGTTGTCTGGCACACGTTTGGGTCGACACACAATCCCAGGATCGAAGACTGGCCTATCATGCCTTGCGAGAAGCTCGCCGTGGGACTGAAGCCGGTCAACTTCTTCGAGGCGAATCCTTCACTGGACGTTCCTATCTCAACGCAGGAGAGAAACAGCTCGGTATTGGTGGACGGAAACGCTTGCTAGCAGGGAAGAGTCTACGAAGCTGTCCTAAATAGAGAGATGTGGTAAATCAACATGAAATCTCTACTGCCTGTTCTCAATCTTTTCATTTCCAGACATCATCTTGGCCTGAGCCTGAGCAGAGGCCACACCCGCGGGAGAATCCTCACCATCGAAAAGGATGGCAATCTCCTCCAGAGTCGGGCCGCGGGTTTCGACGAAGAAGAAGTAAATAACGAGACACTCGATCACAAGGCTGCAGCTTTGAGTCAGTACAGTGCATCTCATGTCACGCAGGGTAGAACTTACACAGCAATGTAGACAAAGTAGAAGCGCCACTCCAGAGCCTCAAGGCCTAGAGGGTTCACCCACTGGTTGAAGACACCAGCGACCGAAGTCCAGAAGAAGCAGAGCATGAGTCCCTTTGCCCTAATGTTGTAGGGAAGAATCTCAACGGTGTAGGAGACGGTCAGACCAGGCCAAGCAGCTCCAGCCACACCGTAGAAGAGGAAGATCATAACGACGACCGTGACGCCGGCGGCGCTGGAGCCGTTCTGGGCGTACACGGCGCTGCATGCTGTCCAGACGGAGAAGGTGAGAAGCATGCCCACGCCGGCAAAGAGGAAGAGGAATCGGCGTCCGAGACGGTCGACGAAGAAGGCAGAGAGGAGCGAGATAAGCCAGCACCAGATCATCAGGCCACCGTTGAGGAGAGCTTGGGTCTTGGAGTCGCGAATGCCAATGGTCTTGAGAATGACGGACAGCTGTTGTGGGATCACAGTCAGCATCAGCACACAGAACAAAGAAATCTGATGGGGAAGATCTCACGTAGTATGAAACCAAACCGTTGCCAGAGCACTGCGAGAAGATGGCGGTGGCGATGATCAGGTAGCAGCGCTTCCTGTTGCCCTTTGTGCGGACGAGCTCCTTCCAGCCATTGGTAGAAGCAACCTCACGCTCGCGACGGAGCGTGTTGGAGATCTCGGCGAACTCCCAATGAACGAACTCGTCATCTTCGTCGTTGTTGCCGTGGTACTTAACGAGGACCTTGTTGGCCTCCTCGTACTTCTCCTTGCTGATCAGCCAGCGAGGGCTCTCGGGGACGAGCCAGACGGTGAACAGAAGAGTTCCGGGCATGAGGCACTGGAGACCGAGAGGCAGGCGCCACTGGGTCTCTCCGCTGAGGTTTTCGAGTGTACCGAAGCATGTCCAGGCGGCGATGATGGCACCGAGGTACCAGATGGTGTTGTACTGCAGCCAGATGTCAGCGAGAAAGTGTGGCAAAGTATGGTTCGGAGATGTCTTACGATGGTGGTCATCTTGCCTCTGTGGCGCGGGTGGGAGACCTCGGTGATGAGCAGAGGGCAGGTGGCGTTCGCAATGTTGCTGCCGAAGCCCATGATGATTCTTCCGCAGTAGAACATGGCGTCGCGACTGCTCGCGTTCTCCTTGACAAGAGCCTGAATCAGAGCACCAGCAACGACACAGGCACACCCGAAGGCGGTGCCCTTCTTCCTTCCAAGACCGTCGGCAAGGTATGGTGCCAGAGGCAGAGAGAGGATGCCTCCAAGACCAGGGATGGCGCTGTACAGACCGAGGCGGGCACCGGTTGGCTGGTTGAAGACTGTTGCATGAATGTGTGAGAAGTGACGTCCAAGGTTGCTTCTGAAGAGGGCATTCAGGGAAGAAAACTTACACATTTGCCAGGTGTTCATGGTCTGCAGACCGTTCAAGAGACTGCCATCGTAGCCGAGAGTGGACGAAGCCAGGAAGAGGAACCCGAGACAGATGTAGAGTTTCCTCAACTCAGTCTGCTTGTACCACGGGGCAGGGTTCTCTTTGGGTGTGTGGCTGATGTCGTTGGAGCCGGCCTCGAGGTGCATGGCGGCTTCCTTTTCGTTCGTGGGAGAAGACATGATGAAGATTTTGGAGCTTGAAGAAGATGTTGAGGGTGTATGCCGCAGAGATGGAGTTGACTCAGGGGTACAGAACCGCCAGTGAGGTGCAGGACCAAAACCTGCTCGAGGGTGAAGCACGAGCTGTCTTTATACAAATCCAGAGAACTTGGAAAGATGAAGTCGTCAAGCTAACACCTGGTGGTTCGATACCGGTCGTCGGACGCCCATAAAGCAAGCGCGCCAACCAGGAGAGGCAGATGGTGACGAAGATGGGAGGTTTCGCCATCCCCAGATCTTCCACTCCGGGGTCTGCCACACCTTGCTCCAAGCCCCGAGTGCTGTGCTTTCCTGGGCAGCCCAGACCTCACGACTCGGGAGCCAATCTGGCCCATGTTCTGGGGGCGTCTAGGCCATATTGGCAATAGCGGCTGGTGATGGCTCGCCTTCGACTCCGTACCGGACACGCCGGCCCCCTTTTCTGACTCAGGTATATCCGAACATTCAGCGGTTTACAGGACATGCCCTGTCATAAGACCGGATATTTCTCTCGGATATTCTTCCCCGCAAGGCCACCTGCGTTGCTTCCCAGAAACCACCCCAGATCTACCACGACTCCCGGTTTTTGCCCCTTGCTGAACTCTCGGGCCTATTCCGCTCCACGGGGGTTGACAGCGACAGCATGGAGACTCCAGAGTGGAACACGAATCATCCGAACGGCGGCGACCTTGAACCGACTGGTCCCGAGGGCCAGGCACGCCAGCAAGCGACTGTCGAGACGCCCGGGGCCACGCGTGGCACTCGGAACCAGAAAGCATGCGACGGCTGTAGATCACGCAAAGTCAAGGTGCTGTGCCCGGCCATAGATCCGGCATTTGGATGTTGCGCCACGCTGACAAGACCGAATAGTGCTTCTCCTCCCCTGGCGAGGACCGGTGTCAGGGCTGCGTCTTCCTGGACATTTCGTGCACCCAGCATCTGCCTCGCAGGAAGAGAGGCCCGCCCAACAGGTCAGCTTCTCTTATTTCCTTGGTTTTCCTCGGTGCCGACACTGACTCGGCCAAACAGAACCCAAATCCGAGCCGCAGCGGGTCGGTTGCAGGGGCCGCCCGTCATCTCACCACCATCGGACACGACGCAGGGGGCCTCATTCGACCTGGGCCCGGATCACCACCAGCGACAGCTGTCATGCCATGGCCCAGCCCCGCTGTCCCATGTTGATGGCCGCGGGCTCTCGCCCACAATCCTGCCCCCGTCACTGCTCAACGCGTTTGCCCCACGGGCGACCATCACGCGTGTCCTGGATGCTTGGTTCAACGAAGTTCATGCATTGGCTCCAGTGCTTTGTCGCCGTCATTTCCTACGCAGGATCGCGGCGGGAGAGGCCGATCGCGACCCCGTGTTCTGCGGCCTTGTCGTCAGCGTCTGTGCCGCGACTGTCGCGACCCTTCGCCGAGAGAGTCTTGGCCACATCACAATCCAGACATGCCTCGACTTCATTGAGCAGCATCGACTGCTTCATATGAGCATGTCCAGACAAACCTACACGCTGGACTGGTGCATCGCCATGTATAATCTTGGTACGGCGACGATGGCACTGCCGCAGAGCGAAGAGACCAAGATGTCGTCGTTCAACGCCATGAGCCAGGCGGCGGCCGGCACGCGATACCTCATCTACTACTTCATGTGTAAGCTGGGAAAGATGGAGCAGGAACTTCTCAAGCGGTTATTCTGGCTCATCTTTGTCGGATCAGTGTATGTTCACGCCGACACTCGCCCGCCGGGGTTTTGATGACATTGTTCTAACCCGGTTTTGACCACAGGAGCTCTGACTGCCAGGGTATTCTCGCCTCTTGCTTCATTACTCACCAAGAGAACCACCAGCAATTGCAGCCAGAGATGCTCACGGATGCGGAGCTGGATGTCGACACGTCCATGCCGGTTCCGATCCTGACTCCAGAGGCAGCGGGTTCGCCCAGCAGTGAGCGAAGCTACTCATCCTCCAGCTTCACAAACTGGGACAACATTTGCTATGTCGCGGGGCTTGATAGTCTCCGAAGACTCTACTGCGTCTGGCACGAATCACAGACGATCCCTCCCGCCATGCTGGGAGGGCCCGGCCCGGCGCTGCAGCACTACCAAGAACGCATCCAGCAAGTGGTCGACGGACTTCCGCGTGAGCTGAGGTGGCGCGGCGGTCTGTCTCGCCCTTCGTACGTGACGCAAGGACACGAGTCCCAGACGGTCAACATCTTCATCAGCAGCCTCCACCTGCGGTCCAATCTGCTGCAGAAGCGCGCCGAGCACAATCCCGTGACTGCGGCTGAACACCAACGGATCATCGACGACCTCTTGGAGATTCTATACCACCTCCCGCCGCCCGTCTTCTACGCCAACGGATTGAGCCTCATGCCGAAGATCCGGGATATCGGGGCTGCGTACCTCGAGGAAATGGAGACTTGCTCCGAGCGGACTCCCGAGGTTCAAGATCGGATGGAGCGTCTGTCGGGCAAGTTGAGCGATCTTGATTGTTGGCCCGAGGTTCCCCAGATTCCCGGGCTCATTCGGGAGAGCTCATGCAGCACTGTCCAAGCGTGACGCGCATATTCTTTGGTGGGGGACTTGTGTCCTGTGACCCCGAGCTGGACATAGCCCGGGGGAATATGCGAGGTATTTGCGCCCACATGGGGCCCGGCAGCTGCCCGGCTTTGCCCCTGGCTTCGCTCGACCCACTGTGGTCGCCTCCTCTCCTTCGAGTCGTGCCAATTATCCGACTGTCATCCGCTTGCATCCGCGCTCTGGATCGACCATGAGCTGTCCAAGACGGCGTGGGATGTTCCACCGGGGCAGCGGGGGTGAAAATGAGCACCAGATGGTATAAAGAATCGCTCGCGACGGCTGGCAATAGGAGAAGTAGCAGCAAACAACATCCCAAACCCTCCCCCTCGCTCACTCACTCGTGCCCTCATCCTCCCACAATGACCGCTCCAGAAGAAATCGCCGTCGCCCACCGCCGTCCCGAGCCGCCTACGCTGCGCCGGGGCGAAGATGGCACGACACGGCTGTACGTCAACGGCGCTCCTTTCCTCATGCTCGCTGGCGAGTTGCACAACTCGTCGCTGAGCTCAGCAAAGTTCATGTCCGAGGTGTGGCCCGAGATGAAGGCCAACTCAATCAACACCCTCCTCGGATCTGTGGCCTGGGAAGACATTGAGCCGCGCGAGGGCCACTTCGACTTCACTGAGCTGGACCGCGTTCTGAAAGGGGCCCGGCAGCACCAGATGCGTCTTGTCCTCCTGTGGTTCGGCACCTACAAGAACGGCATCTCGACCTACGCCCCCGGCTGGGTCAAGAAGGACACGAAGCGCTTCCCCCGCGTTCAGATTCTCCAGGCCGGAGGTGTCAAGAAGACGATTGAGATGGTCTCGCCGCTGAGCGAGGAGGCCTGCGCCGCTGACTCGCGCGCCTTCGCCGAGCTGATGCGACACTTGGCCAAGGTCGACAGGGAGCACTCCACGGTCATCATGATTCAGGTGGAGAACGAGACAGGCCTGCTGGGCGACTCGCGGGACCGATCTCACAGGGCGAACAAGGCCTTCGCCGAGCCTGTTCCTCAGGACCTTTTGCAAAAGCTCTCGACGACCGACGTTCATCCCCTTTTCGCCTCTCGCTACGGCTCCATCCCGTCCTCCGGAGAGCACTCCTGGACATCCGTCTTCGGCGAGGGCCATGCCGCCGATGAGGTGTTCATGGCTCATCACATCTCCTCCTACGTTGGCCGGGTTGCGGCGGCCGGAAAGAAGGAATACCAAATCCCTCTCTACACCAACACATGGCTCAACTTCGATGACCCATCAGAGCTCGATCTCACAGGCGCCCCCGTCGTTGTTGGCGGTGGCGGAGACCCCGGTGTCTACCCCTCCGGCGGTCCTTGCCCGCACGTCCTCGACATCTGGCGCCACAACACCCCTGCGCTCGACTTCCTCGCCCCGGACCTATACTTCCACAAGTACGAGATGGTGTGCCGCAACTACACCCAGCAGGGCAACCCTCTCTTCATCCCTGAGCAGCGACGGGACGACTTTGGTGCCCGCCGCGTCTGGCTCGCCTACGGAACCTACAGCGCCCTCGGAACCGCGCCATTCGGCATCGACACCGGCGCTGACATCGTGGGCAAGGAGTACAAGATCATCTCCCAGATCCAGTCGCACCTACTCGCCGCCGCGCCCAAAGATCGGTTTGGTTTCTTCTTCGATGAGGAGCCGACGCACGGCAGCAAGGAGAAGTGGACCAAGGTCATCGGCGACTACGAGGTCATCGTGGAGCGCTGCTTCGTCTTCGGAAAGCCAGGTCCCGGCGGTGGCATGATCATCCACAAGGGCAACGGCAAGTTCCTCGCCATTGGCAGGGGATTCCACGTCTACTTCAGGAGCACCCGGAAGGAGGCGACCTTCACCGGCATCCTGCGTGCCGAAGAGAAGGAGGTGCTTGAGAACGGAGAGCTGCAGACGCTGAGGGTCTTCAACGGTGACGAGACGAGGAGTGGCGAGTTCCTGATGATGCCCAACGACGACCCCGACTACGGCGGCTTCCCTATTGCCGTGACTGTCCCGGCCAGGACGTGCATCGCGGAGGTGGAGGCGTACTGGGTCGAGGAGGCGGAGGAAGACAGGTGAACGACTTGTTTGTAGATGACAGGGCTAGAATTATGACTACTTGATGATTATCTCTAATCGGCTTCCCACCTGCCTCGCCTACGATTTTTCCTCTTTGCACTGATCAACCCCCAACAACCTCCTCCCGCCAGGCGTGAGGAGGACCAAGGTCTATTGCACCGCAAAGTATCAGGGACTGGTGACGTCTTGGTCACGCAGTCGGTGATGCCACGGGCAACACTTTAGTACTCCTTCTTGTGCTTCTTCTCGGTGGGGGCCCAGTAAGGCTTGGGCTCCTTGTGGTGCTTGTGCTCCTTGGGGCCGCAGGCGTCGCAGCCGAACTTGTAGTCCTGTGTCTCCTGTTAGCTTGTTTCCTCGTGGGCTAGGCAGGCCGGACTCACATCGAACTTCCAGCCGCGGTGCGTGTACTCGAAGTCGCAGTTGTCCTTGCACTCCTTGACGACCTTGCACTCCTTGTCCTCCTTGACCTTCTCCTTGCAGTCGTTGCATTCCTGAGTGGCTGTCAGTGACCAAGTCCCGACTCCCGAGAGCTCTGTCTCTGCTGCTCTGTAGTGCTGCACTTACGTAGTAGTTGTAGCCGTGGTCCTTGTAGTAGAAGTCGCACTTCTTCTCGTAGCAGTACTTGACGTACTTGACCACAGTGTGGGTGGTGGTCTCGGAGGTGACGACCTCGACGGAGCCGGACTTGGAGCCGGGAGCCGGGGCGGCGAGAGCGCCGACGGCGGCGGCGAGGATGAGGGCAGCAGAGGTCTTCATTTTGAGAAGTTGGAACGAGAGTTTTGGGTTTGGGTGTGTTGGATGAGTTGATCAGTAGCGAATGTGTTGTCGGATGAAGAACAAAAGATGACAAGATGCAAGCCGGGAGCTTGGGATTTATAGATCTTCTGCCAGGCATTGGAAGTACAAGATATGGGGTGTTGAGTGCGTGGCTGGTCAGGCGATGCTCGACGTCTCCTTCCTGCTCCTGTGGAGGAGCCCATCTCGGCCTCAACAAACTCGATAGTGCTTAGAATGACTTCTGATGATACCCGCAACCGAAAGACCGGTTAAGGTCGAAAATCAGTGCCTTCCTTGGTTGGAAGCTAGCCGGCAGCATCCAACCTCGCAGAAGAAGTCATCTTAGGGTAGGTTGGTGTAACATTTGCTGTCCTCCCTCTATCACCATGGTCCGGACGGATGCTATGGAAGGATGAGAACAGTCCGTCGGTTGATTAGCTTGGATGTGCCTGTCATCAACTCGAGCTATGCCGACCTCGTTCAACACCCCGATTGATACCAGAAATACCCCATTCCTCCAGAAAGCTCTTTCATTGGGCCAGGAGCCTTGCAAAATCATGTCAGCAAGCTAGAAAGTCGACACTAATATGACCGGCTGCTGGGTACCGAGGCGTCCAAAGTCAATCTGGCGTGGTTCGGACTTTGCTGAGAGATCTGGTGGGCGCAAGAGGAGCGGGAGAAGCCGTCTCGAGGCAGTTCAGGCGTGTTCAGGGGCCAATAAACAATTCTTTCTTGAAGAGACTGTGGAGACGAGGCAATCTGCGTGGTTGGGCGTCAGCTACAGCAGCGTTGCAAGCTTGAAGCTAGCAGGTTTGTGACCGAAGTTGCGTACGATGTGGCAGAGAAAGCAGATTGATACACCGTTCTTGTTCGAGTTTGAACCTCCAACCGTTGCATGTTGAAGGTTGAACTTCAACGTTGCCATGTTGTGGTGCCATGGTGCCATGCAAACAGCAACATCATGACGGCATCCAAGGGAAATGCTTCTCCAGCTTCACATCTCGAAGCTTCCTGACACGGAGCTCGTTCGTTTCTGGAGGCGTCATTACGCAGCAAGGGCTTTCAACGGTTGAAAGCTTGTCAAGCCAGCCACGCTTATGAAAGAGGCCAACTTCGCCTCATGTCAGCCCCCGCACGCGAACTGAAACTTTGAAGCATTGTTGTTGGCATCCACGATTCTCTGGTTGGCGAATCGATGGGAAGATCTCCACCCCTGCTCGTGTTGAAGTCGTCGGCGTAAAGCTTGCATCGAGGAGTCGACCAGACCCACAAGCTTACCGCAGCGGTCGAGATGTGAGCAGCCCAAGGCGCCTGGGAAGGAATCCTATCATCGGGAATATGAATGAAGCCATCACCCAGTCATAGTGCCACCACTGGCTGATACCCCGATCCCGGTGAGACGCAAGTGCCTGGCGGAAAACCGGAGCTGACCTCCGGGTGCAGAGAACCCCTCACTTGTGGCCGAAGGAGTGCTCGTATTCGCGATGACTGCCTTTCATCATGAACGGCATTCAGATCTAAATGCCGTTTGACCCCGTAGGCCGTCAGCGTCTCCTCCTTCGCTGATTCCTCGCCCGCTGGAACATGCCCAAGGCCGTCATGACTGCCATGATGGCCCATCTCTCCCCGAGCAGCCCCGACGCGCCCGTGCCGACGAAGGCGAACTTCATAGCCTTGGACATGCTGTACCCCGGCTCTGCCCAGACGGCGACCACCTCGGATCCATCACTGCTTCTAGGTCCGCCGCCGGCGTAGCGCATGTCGCCCTGCGAGCCCGCCCCTGGAGGAGGGCCTGCAGCGAGCCGCACCAATTTCCAGCCATAGCCACATCCATCCAAGACAGCGACGGCCTCTCCCCTGCTCCGGCGCCACTCGTACTGTTCCACCGGCCACCGTCCCCCATTCTGTTGCGGGCCCGAGTTCCCAACGTCAATGACAAAGGTGTAGCTCTCGGTGAAGCTGGAGCCTCGCACCGCCTCGATGGTGGTGGGTGCTCCGGGGAATGCGGCCGGCGGCAGCGTGACGGCCATGCCCGCGCTGAAGACGATGTAGTCCAGGGTGGCCAAGGTCGGGTGATCCTCCGAAGCTCCCGAGTGCAAGACGAGCGATGCGTCTCCGAGCCCGGAGTGAATTCTGAGAGCGTAGATGGGCTGCGCCTGGTGTTCGGCCAGGTAGAGGGTGCGGCTAAAGGATTGCATGTACACGTTGAAGGCGGGCGGGAATTGGCGCGGGATCATCTGTGGTGCAGGGGGGTTGGACGTGCTATGAGGCCGGCGTCTAGAGGACATTGCCTGCTGGCCAGGGTACGGGGAGAGGAGCGATGGGCGAGGGGAGACTGGCGAAGCAGCCGGCTTCGGGCTGGGGCGAGGACTCGGAGTTGGACTCGGCCGTGAGGGCTCATGGGCGGAGTGCGGTCGCGTATGGCCGGTCCCTTGATGCACAGGCTGGCCTTGCTGCCACTGAGGAGGCTCAAGCCAGGAGGAGGAGGACTGTCCAGCATTGTTGCTAGTATGCGGCCCTGAGGTTGGGGAGTTCGCCGGCCTGCTGCTGTCAATCTCCTCGTAGGGAGGCGGGGCATCCGGGGCGGGCATGATGAAAGAGAGGGCCTGATGAATATGGTAGATGATGAAATGCGGGAAGGGATCTCTGGGTGTGTATTCCTGGGAAATATGAACCGCAAATGGAGTCTGACGCGTTTCGGATGTTCAGGATGCTCGAGCCTTGGCTGCTTATTCCCCACTGGACACGGTGATGTCACGCCCAGACGGGGCACCAAGACTGACCGTGACGGGCGCTCGTGGCGCAGGATGGGACTGGTGGTCCCGGAAGACAGCTGGAAACGATCGGACGGTTAGCGGCTTGGTACCCTTACAACGTCCGTTATTTCTGGGTCAGATGGGGAAGGGCCAAGACTCGAGACAGCCTTACATGTACAAACAAACGACGGGGGTATTATTTTCTGCTTCTCTCCGCTCATGGGCTAATCACGGTGGTCTTGCTGGCTCTCCATTTCTGCCAGAACTCGGCCATGTCGCTGTCCAGGGTTCTCTCCTTGGGTTCTGTCGCCCAGCCGGTCGTCGCCGCCTCGGAAATGTTCAGCCACGGCGCCATGGCCTGGTCCCTCTGCCCCCTGCCGGCGAAATGCACCAAGAAGTCTCCTCGCCTGGCGTGATAGCCTTGGGCTGTGGGATCCAACTTCGTGGGACGGAAATCCTCCTTCTCCAGGGACCGGGGGTAGGTGTTGAACCAGTATTGAGGGGCCCAGACCACGCCGTCTCGGAATTTGGGCTCGTTCAGTAACAGCTCCATGGCGCTCTGCTCGGTAAAGGGGAGGTCGGCTTCGGGACGGTAGTATCGGTGCGCCAGGATGGCGGTGAAGAGGTCAATGTTCCACCTGTCGACGCGCATCAGGAAGACCCCGTTATTCAGACCGTTCCAATCCTTTGTCGCGAGGAAATGGATGTCGTCGGCAGGATCGATCTCGGTTTCGTTATTCCTGGGTAACGGCGCGGGGAGAAAGCTCAGGGGCGATCGACAGTTGTCAAGGATGATGGTGTCCCGGTCCACCCAAAACATCCACTCCAGGCGTTCGGACGCTGGTTTCTCCATTTCGAGGAGCAGCAGCTCGAGGAGGAAGGCCGGCTTGTTCCACAGGTCGTCGATAAGCTTCGTGGACAGCACGTGGAGCTTGGTGCCCTGCACAGCATTATGGAGGACATGAGTTCCTAAGGCGCGCTGGTAGTGGCGCTGGGGATTCCCAAAGTGCGCCGTAACCGTTGCGAGGCGTGGCGGGGGTTGAATCGGCTCCGAGACGAACTCGCGGCAGAACTCGGTGCTGTTGGCGACACTAAAGTGTGAGAAGCTCCGCCTCGACGGGAAGCATTTCGGGTTCCCGTGGCAGACGACGTTGAGGACTTCTTCGTGTTCTTTCGTGGGACCGTGTTGGGTGTGGCGAAAAGGGAGCGACGAGAGCGACTGGCCGTCCCAGTACGCCCAGCCGAGTTGTAGAACCACGAGGGCGAGGACCGTGGCGCAGACGCCCTTGATGATTGCTGGCCTAGACGCAATCATGGCGGGCCAGGTCGATCAGGTCACTGCAGGGAAACGAAAGGGACGAAGAGAGGGATGAATGAGTGACGGGTGCCGGGCCATCGGAATGGACGGCGGCGCGACGGGGTGCGATCTAATATTTGAAATCTTACTTTGGTCGATGGGGGCGCTACCTGTCATCTACTTTGCTCCAGATACGAAGAACAGTCCAGGGCCTTGTACTCGAAACATAGATGCATGCGGCTTCAGCCGGTCGAAGGGGCTGCGCTGCTGCATTCAGGCCGCCAAACACCTGTGGCCATCCTGGCAAGTCTTCACCAGTCTTGGCCTAGCCGCGGGATTTTCCCCCTTGGGAGTGGCCAGAAGACCCTGAGACGCTTTTTACAGCCCCCATTTGAAGACGACCCCGGCGTGCTCGGAGCAGCTGCCTGGAAAACAGGGGGCTCATTTCACTGCATTGTAGCCCCACGATTGGCGACGCGGCCTCTGCGCTGCTCAGACTCATACCGAGTACGGGACCCATCCTTACGAGAGGAAAAGATCCGATGATGTTGGTGATGGTCTCGTGGTTTACGCCAGCCGATGTGGGTGATTACATCTTTGTCGCGGCGACCATCATGGTGATCTCTCAAGCTCGTACATGTGTTCGTGTCACATCGCTTGGGCCGTCCAATGGGCTCCCTAAAAAAGAACACCGCCTCGCACGATCCTTCCGCCGGCGTGCCAATGGTGTGCTTCCCCCAAATTCCAAAAGGAGAGCTCCGAGTCCGGGCAGGGGTTGTAGTGGGAGCTGAGCCGTCACCTTGACCACACCATGTTCCAGATGGAGGCGCAGCCCCTTTCGTCTGCAGGACGGCCGGTACTTGCGTGCGCCTTAGGGCTCCAGAAAAGACAACATGCTGGTTGACAACCTGGTCATGCGCCCTAAGGCTTGCAATGATCAGGACAATGCTGGTGCCTCGGTTTTGGAAGCCTGGGGTGGGCTTCGCGTCGACACGAGGATGCAATGCACGCACGGCACGGGCAGCGATCTGGAGCCACTGCCGGCACCGATGTGTCTCCATTCATACTAGATGCGCCTAGCAAGGTACTAGTTCATTACCGTACCCGATTTTCCCGCTTCTGTTCTGGCTCCCTGACCCCCGGTCGGAAGCCGCCCCCTTGGGTTCTGGCCAGGTGCCTGGGTTGATCATGTCTTTCCTGGAGCAGAAGCAAAGAAGAATAGATGGAGATGGTTTCGTAGTCTCAACTTGGAAGAACGGACCACCATCTGCGAAGCTGACAGGCGTCCCCATTCGGGCATCGGAGAGGGGGCATGGGTTTCTCGGAAGTTCCCGCCCGTGCTGAATCTGCCATCTTCAGACGCACGACCCAGTCTTTTGGGCATTCATGGAACTGATATCGGAGTTCAGGGAGTTGTAGAGTCTGGGGACCGCGGATTTGCGTCGCATGCAACGGCTGCAACTCAAAACCTCCAGGCATCCGGCCAACAACTGCCGAAAGCCAACATGCCTTGACCATGCTTGAGTCGATGTGATGCAGCTTCCTTGGAGCCGCCATTTCAGGGGGCGATCCCGTATCACCTCGCCCCTGGACGGCACCTAGCAGACCTGCGTCTCATTGGTCCGGTCGGTTCTGATGATAAGTACCTAGTCAGTACGACGGGACGGACTGCTCTCAGCTGGCAGGGTAATTTGCACCAGCCTACAAAGCATCGAGCGATGCCAATAGTTGGGCCGCCACTGATCCACGCGTCCTTCGCCGACATTGCTGATCGACAGTTGCTCGCCATACACACGGCTCAACAATATCTGCGGAGTCGGGGAGTGCTCGTTTTGTCACTATGGCCGTTTCTGACGATGTCGTCGATACGACAGCGACAAGGGGCTTGCTTGGCCGGTGCCTGGAGAGCCCAGGCCAGGGGCTCGGGTCTGCCCCGCACACTGACCTGGAGCACTGGAGCAGTCCCTGACTCCCTGACAAGAACGTCTCCACCACGGAATATCGCTGTGAACCCGTCTCGGACTTGCGGAGATTCTCGGTCAACTCGGTTGGCACGGCTAGCCCCAAATCGTTGCATATAAAATAGACCTGCCCCGTGGTTTCTCGTGATACGGCAGTCAAAACACGTTCTGTCCTTGTTGACCGGGACGGGACGGCTTCCGCACGGCTGTGCCAGGGCAGCCAAGGGTTACACGGTACTTCTGGTCGTCGGTTTGTTCCAAGCAAGCTTCTAAATTTCCCAACTCCGCAGCCGTCAAGGGCATCATCGTCAGGTCATTTGAAGCGCTCAGGACAAGGTCACGACAGGCAACCTTCAACTTCAAGTCGTATGCCGTCACGACATTGCGTTAACTCCCAACACGGGCTGTTGATGGGTCGGGAGTCAATGACTCCTCCAAGACGGGAGCGTGATAGGCCCTGAATCAATCGTGGAGGTATTGAAGTTCCCAGCAGCAGCATAGCGAGCCCAGCGTTACAAGCCTATCGTTGCTGCTGCTGCACGATGCACCCCGATGCCTTCGAGATACCTGTTCATTGAGCACTGGGCCGAAGGAGAAGCATACGATGTGGCGCCACCAACTGAACACAGTTCTATTCACCGAACCCGTCGCCGGACGAAGCCGGTATCACCAGACAAGCGAGCGGATGCAGTCCATTGCCTCATTGAGCCAGCGTCGTAAGTTGACAGCCCTTACCGCTGTGCAGGCCGGCCTCGACAGGGGCTCCCAAGGTTGACCCGCTGGTTGCCAGTCACATGGCCAGTGGAGCTTACCTTCCTTGCATCGGTGTTAAGATCCAGCGATGTTATCGTGCAATCCGTCCCGTCGGCTTCGAGCGAGATCTCCCCGACACACATAATGAAGAATAGAAGGGCGAGCCGCAATGCGATGTCTAAGCCAGCCGCATGGTCAGACTATATCCGTGCAAGAGCCTTGGCCTTTTCCTTCGTCATCCCTTAGCAATTGTCCCGGAGCACTCAGGTTCCTGGTCATTGGCCACTCTGCTGCCAAAGTCCGACGGTTCGGATCACAAATCCATGACCGACCAACGCCTCGGTGATGCGCTCCCTGCTGCCCTGGTCCCGACTCGGGGTCACCACTGGCGCCGAGACTTTGCTGACTCGCACATTGGCAGTTGCAAGCGCCGCTTGGGCAACCATTTGAGTCGGCCACGCCGCTCGCCTGATGGATGACGGGGGGCATACCCCTGTGTCAGTGGGCTCATCGGTCGTCCCCCCCTATGGAGAACTTGAAGGCTTCCCACTAAACTCCATGCGGGGTCCCCGCAGATGCTCACGCTTCCACGCCCGGAGGCTTTTCTCTCTTAGGGACTGGGCATAACGATATTCCCCAGCCTCACCCTGCATGGCGTCACGTCAAGACCATTGGCGTGCCTCGAAAGGGCCGATGAGGCTCTGGCTCAAACCGCCCGGCACTTCAAATCTTGGAGATTCTCCCACCTTTCTCCGTCACCCCGCGTGACCCCGTCCAATCGTCCGGCGAGCTCCTCGTCGTTGAGGGGCGCGGCTGCTCATGTCGAGTCAGGACGTCCTCGTGCACAGCGAATGACTTTTGTTTGCGCGCTTGGCCCGCCCGCTCTGCTCGTAAAACCACCGCGGATTCCGCCTCTTTGGGTGCTCGCCCGAGCCCCGGAGAGTCTCGCTCAGATTCGGCAACGACATCGGCATGGCCACCCCGTGGGATGCTCCCATCCACCGCCGGGGTATGTGCTCTTCTCGGTGGGGTATTGACTGACAGTGTGGGCGATGCACGCGCGTGGTTCATGACTCCAGTCCCAGCCAGCACATCCCCCAGACCTTGGTCCGTACCCCGGACCCCAGACCTTAGACCTTAGACCTTGGAACGAGTGGTGCGAGCATTCAGGTCCACATCTAATGATACTGCATCTCGTGGTGTGGCAGGCTAGGTCTCTGGCTAGACCTGACAGGGGCGAGCAGCTGGCTCGTCGAGGGAGCGCCTCCCAAGATTTAAAGCCCCGTCATGTCCCACATCTACGGCCTCAAGTGATCGCCTTTTCACAAGCACAGCTCGGTCTATCACACTCACCAGTCATCTGCTCCCACCATCACCATGGCTGTCGATAGCCCTGAAACCAAGCGTGCCGAGGCCCGGACCGTTGGCGTTGAGCTCGCCAGCGTCCTTCCCGACGACGGCCTTCCATGGTACAAGCGCCCCCACCTCCTGAGGCTCAACTTCTGCATCCTGTCCCTCTGCCTCTTCTCGGGCAGTAACGGCTTCGATGGCAGCTTGCTCGGCGGTCTTCTGGCGTTGCCTGACTGGCACTCGTTCATGGAGTACCCTGAGGGTGCTTGGCTCGGCTTCATCAACGCCATCTACATGCTTGGTGCTGCTTCTGCGTACCCCTTGGCCGCCTGGATGTGCAACAAGTATGGTCGCAAGCCCGGTATCTGGGTTGGTGAGTACACATCTCGAGCTCGACTCTATCCAGGTTCCAGTACACTAACGGCCGTCAAGGCCAGGGATTCATGCTTCTTGGAACTGGCCTCCAGGCTGGTGCGCCCAACGCCATCGCCTTCCTCATGTCGAGGCTCCTCGTTGGCCTTAGCTGTGGCTTCATGCTCTCGGTTCCCATGCTGATTGCCGAGAGCGCCTACCCCACCCAGCGCGGTATTGCGTCCAGTCTGGTATGTCTTATCAGCTGCCCTCATGGGTCACTTGGCAAGTTCCTTCGGCTAACATTCTACAAGTACAACTGCGGCTGGTACGGTGGCAGTGTCATCGCGGCATGGTCCACCTTTGGATGCCGTAACCTGCCTAACAACCTCGGCTGGCGTATCCCCTCTGCTCTCCAGGTGGCTCTGCCTCTTCTGGCGATGCCTGGCTTCCTCATGATTGACGAGTCGCCCCGTTGGCTCGTGTCCATGGATCGCGTGGACGAGGCCAGGAGGAACCTCACCAAGATTCACGGCGGCGGCGACGCCAGCTCGCCCTTGATTGCCTTTGAGATTGCAGAGATCGAGGCCACCCTCAAGGCGGAGAAGGAGGCCCAGAACTCGACCTCCTGGGCTGATCTCTGGAGCAGTCCTGGCAACCGCCACCGTCTCTTCATCTCCGTCAGCCTGGGTATTTTCTGCCAGTGGGTTGGCAACGGTGTCGTCTCTTACTACCTCGTCATGGTCTTGGTAAGCATAGACCCCTTTGATCTTGGCCTGAGTAGAAGCTAACAGGACTTAGGCCTCGGTTGGCATCACATCTGTCACTGATCAGACTCTGATCTCCGCGTGCCTCCAGCTCTGGAACCTCATTTGGGCCTGTTCCGCCGCCGCCATGGTCGACAGGCTTGGACGACGCTTCCTGTTCCTGTCTTCGGTATGTCTACAGAAAAGCTAGCTCCACACGAGGCTTTGCTAACATGTGCCCTAGGGCACCATCATGCTGGTGTCGTACATTATCATCACCGGTCTTTCTGGTAGCTTCGCCAGCACTGCCCATAGCCCCACTGGTCTGGCAGTCATCCCCTTCCTTTTTATGTGAGTTTTCTCTTCGGACATCAACTTTGGAAACTCAGACTAAAGGCAAACGCAGCTACTTTGCCGGCTATGACATTGCCCTGACTCCCCTGGCTGTGTCCTATCCTATCGAGATTTGGCCTTTCCAGCTCCGTGCTAGGGGCCTTTCCGTGTCTCTCCTCACTTCACTTGTCGCCGTCTTCTTCAACATCTTCATCAACCCCATCGCCCTCGGTGCCATCCAGTGGAAGTACTACTTTGTCTTCATTGCCGTGCTTATTGGCATGCTGGTGTCGGTCTGGTTCTGGTACCCCGAGACACGCGGTTTTACCCTCGAGACTGTTGGCGAGATCTTTGATGGCCCGTCAGCTGCCGTGCACACCACCGCAAAGGACGCTCTCAGGGAGGCCAGTGCGCACTTCGAGGGTGCCCATGAAGATGAGAAGGATATCAGGGAGGAGAAGTGAGCGATGTGCTTGGCGCACCCAGGGGTGTCCTCGGAGCTCTGGGAAGGATAGCTCCAACCTGCCGCCGGCCAGTGTCTATGAATCTTGGGAGCGAGTCAGATGACTGCGCAAAAGGTTTAGATCAGAGGCTGTCCCGCCAAATTACTCGTGTAGTAATTAAATGCCACAATGCTGCTGGGATCGAGATTCATCTCTGCCCCCGAGTGAAGCAACGGCCAGGGTGTCTGGATAGGCTTGGTCCGAAGCTGGTTGCATGTGCAGGGTCAACCATTGTGGCCCACAAGGTAGCAAGTCGAACAGGCGAGGTGGTCCCCACGGACTAACTCTAGCTTTCTCGGTCAGAATACGAGTACCACGGAGTGAGGACCCGTGTCAGCACTTTGCTCGGACAGACCCAGGACGTAATTTTCGCAACGAAAGCAGATAGATCATGGGATCTTGAGGGGGGTAACTTGAAGCGGGCAAGGATTTGAGCATGATTTCATGCCTGATATAAAGGCAGTGCTGGCCCTATGTCGAGGAGCGAATGCCCTTGATCAGACATGACTTGATGACGGTTTACGACTCGGGTCACAGATCCCGGGAAGCCGGACAGATCGGGTATTTCTTGTCATCCCTTGACGATTCCAGGAGGATGGAAGCAGGCTGATCCCCTTAATCGCCGTCAAAACCTGCGCGGCTAAAATTTGGTACGTCCTTGTTGAGTTTTCTCGAGGCTGATTCACGAGTTTGAGTTCTACTACTGTAACGATGCAGTGTCCATGTCGTCGGCCAAGGCATGATTAGTATCGAACTTGTTCCTGTATGCTATCGGGGCCCCTTCATGCTGGAATTGAAGCAGCTTGCAGACACTAGGCACGATGAATGGTTGAACAAAAGCATGTCAAAATCTACCTATCTATGGTTCGCTAGTTCAGGTTGTAGCAGAACATGTTGCCTAGGTTCCAGCTATGACCCTTCCGGGCTCATGTCGATATATGTCTAGACGCCTCTCACAGTTTTGATGAGAGTTGAATGCCCATTTCCCGTGCCCTGATTCGCCATAACGCCAACTTCATCTTCGAACACCATATGGACCCCGCTCATCCTCCACATCGGTCAGACCAACCTTCAACCCAGGTATCCCCCCTTCCAAAGTTCAAGCCACACAAAGCCGATCGTCAGCATGAATGGTCTCATCTCGAGGATTTCGCAGCCGGCAACACCCCTCGCTGTAGAGGGCGTGCCCGCACTCGGTGCCGCATTGCTTGTGCTTCCTGAATAATCGAAGTCCATGTTGAAGTTGTACGAGAACCCCTGGGGAGAGCACATGGTGCCTGCCGCCATGTGCATCACTGTAATCCATCGTCCGCTGGCGCATCGCTGCCACGTCGACCCCATGCAGTTCCATAGCCCCTCGGTGTCTGGGCATTCCGAGCCCTCTGGCATTTGACGGCGGAAAAGGTGGTGCTCTGGCGATGATTCCGCGGCGTGAATTTCGTCGGGTTGGTCATGGTGTGCTGTGATAACTTGGCTGGTTTCCTTGAAGGCTGAAGCGCGGGCGGTCGATGGGAGTAGAGTCCCGAGGACTAGAAGGTACAGCAAGAAAAACCCTCGCATTGAAGTGTGTTTCGACTGGTTCATGTTGAAGATTGTCTTCTCGGGGAGCATTTCGATGTGCGAAGTCAAGGAACCGTCGTGTATGAGATACAGAAGATCTGACTGGTTTCATGTTGCAGGTTTTGATAGTATTACAGGCGACAAAAGAGTTGAATAAGAATCTCACTGGAAGGATACTGCCTTTTATAATGCCCGCTCTCGCTCTACTGATCAGAGACCGCCATTCTGAGGCCCTGGTGTTGAGGCCCAGTGGTGGGTCGCTCACCCATGCCACCGGCAGCCGAGGGACGTGGTGCGGCGCCATTGGGCTTTTCGGAGCCTCACCGCACTGCCCACAACGCCCTTGGCTGCATATCGAGTCCCGCCCGGGGAAGTTCGAGGTGCAACTTTGCGCACTGGACTGAGGTGGCTCGAGGGTCTTTGGTAGGGCTGGCTGCAGTGGGCCAATGGGTAGGAGTAAGGGTTGATTGGGATGGCGGCCTGTCGGGCGTGGGCGGTGACACTTTGGGCACGAATGATAGGCAAGCAGATCAAAATGAGTCCAGACTGCAAAATAATATTAATGTTGCAACGTTAAAAAACACTCCCGGTCGAATCCCGAAAGCGAGCTGGCCGTGGCAATAGGTTGCGACTGCGCTGCCAGTATGTCCATTTCCTTCCTTCAACCCGTTCTTATCAAACAAGGCTGTCATTATTCTTCTTCGAACTACCAGGATCACCGGGTGCCTTGACTTCTTCCATCTCCCAGTCTTCTCCATTGATGTGTCGTTCTTCCTGCTCCTCCCTTGCCTTCCGCTTCCGCGCGTGGTCCAGCTGTTGTTGTTTGACGATGCTGGCCCTGCGCGCCCGTGTCTCGATTGCCTCGCGTCGGCGGGACCAGTGATTGAAGGCAAAGTACCCGGCGACTATGGCTGCGACGATACCGAAGAAGACGATAATCGGGATGGCGATGGCCGCTGCCGAGGGTTTCACGACGGTGACGGACGGCCCCGGTGGTGGTGGTGGTGGGAGTGCGGTGGAGTTTGAGCCTGGGTCGATGGTGTTCGGGTCTTCGGATGCGGTTGACATGATGTCCGTACTCGCTCGATGGCAATTTTGGTATGAGGAGGTAGAATAGAAAGCTTGAGTGATGTTCAAGTCCTCAGGCGATGGCTGGAACTTGGTAAAAGAGAGTCGGGAACACTGCCGGCGAGCTCCAAGATACCCCCATCCACGGCTGCAGACTGCCTAGATATAAGACGACCGGCAGCCTGGGCATGAGACCCGGTGAGACGGGTTCGGCCCCCTCGCTTCCATGGCGCTTCCAGAAGTCTGGGAGCGCGCCGGCTTGCCCGAGCTGCAACCACATGCAGGCCGGCCGCAGAAATGAGCCCTTGGCATTCTTTATCAGGCGGGCGACGAGGTGGTGTCTGAGAGCGTCCCTTATAAGCCACCGACTGCTGTGATTGCCCGACGAAAGTTGGCCGACGCGTTGCCAGGGTGGGAGGCTTTGTCCGCGCCAACCGCCCCGCTACTATTGAGGTCGACTTTGGGAATGGCGCCACATCACTGGTCAGCTTGGTGATGACAGGGACGACCTCTGTTGGCCGAAGACGTCCAGCCTCGATTGTGACGTGTCAAACTCTATTGTATTGGTTATTAAGACGGATATCAGGGGGCGACCCCGAGTAAAGCGACAAGTTCCAGCTCTTGGTGACTGCCGCAGGGCCGTGAGACCTGTCTCATGCCCTCGAGAATGCCTGCCATTCAGGCCACTCAAACAATATGACGGATGTATCCCCGTGTATCTTGTTCCTCTTCTTCTTCTGACCCAAACGCCGCGCTAGACAAATGCAAAAGTGGTGTTTCTCCCGGCGTCGGTTTCTCCTTCCGCCGCGCACACTGTGCTGGTGATGGCCCTGTCGTTCAGACGAACGGGGCTGTCGAGTTCCACGACGGGTACTTCGAGGAGTACCAGTAGCCGTCGTCGTGTGATTGAACGGCCGTAACCTCTGGAGTGGGAATGGGGGCGAGGCTCGAGGGCACAAAGATGATAGTCGTAGGCGCAGAGGGTGCCGAGAGGAATGGGACGGAGCTGGTGGGGAGATCGGGGGATCCTGGAGCCGGAGGCCACAGTGCAATGGCTGTGGGGGACGCGACAACACTGGCGACGGAAGACGCCTCAGTCGAGACGGACTGTGACACCACCTCGTCCCAGGCCGCAGGCGTGGAGGAGGAAGGCGCAGGCACAAGCGAAGTCGTAGGCACCTCGATGGAAGACTCGAGCACGGTGGTGGGCTCAAGCACAACAGTGGGAGCGCTGGACTCGGTAGGCTCGGTGGATGCAGTCGACTGGGGTGCGAGAGTCGAGCTCTCTGCATCGTCTTGGACTGTCGAGGTCGTTGGAACAGGAGGAGGCGACGACAATGATCCTGCCTCGGACTCTGCAACGCTGGAGGAGATGGGGGAAAGCTCCGCGGAGGTTTCGCTGCTGCTCTGCGAGGAAGTATAGACAGGAGGAACGACAAAGTCCGTTGTGGGCTCTGGCTCCGGATCGACGACTGCTGGGCGCGTTGTAGGTGTAGGTGTGACCAAAACAGTCGTTGTAGTTGTCGAGGGCCCTCCGGGCAACGAGGTAGCGGCAGCGCTAGATTCCCAAATAGTAACCGTCACAGCTGTGGGCTGGTTGTTCTTGTCCTCGTCCTCAGTCTTGTGATCGGGCTTGCCGTCGACAGGGACAATGGAGATGATGGTGGTCGGCTTGTGGGTCGTATAGACAACGGTATCGGTAACGCGATGCGTCACGGTCGTCGGGGCCGAGTGCCGTGTGACGGTGACTGTCGGCGGCGAGTCGCTGTCGCCGTCAGGGCCATCGACATTGACGATGGGATATCTGGGCTTCCCAGATGGCGAAGACTCGGAGTCGTCCCTGTTGTGCAGGCCGGGAACAAGCGGGTAGGCGGCGGAGTGTGCGGCCATCGCCAGCACCAGGCATGAGACGGAGGTGCGCATCTTGGAGACGGGTGTTGAAACGAGGGCAGAGACGAGCGTAGAGGCGGACTGTCTGTCACCGAGAAGATGGAAGCCGGACGGTCATGAACCACGAGTGTCTGAAGGTCAGGGTGGAAAGGCGTGTCGAGAGTGTAGGTTGCAGCCAGTGGCATGCAAAATGATACGCGAGGCCATGGTTATATTGGGTGTGGAGCGCGGGCAGCTTCGTGATGCTATTGCGATGGCTGGGTTGCGGGCCGCGGGGTGAAAATGTGTGGTGGTTGGGAACCTTGAACACTGGACGAACAAGCGTGACCAGTGCCTGGATTCGCTGCAGGTCCAGGCTGCTGTAGCGTGGAGGTTGGCCGCCTTGATTGGTGGGAAGCGGGTCTCACCCCGGGCATACCAGCCACCGGATTTCATTAACAGCCAAGGCCCTGTCAGCCACCCGAATGCGCGACACCACCTTACGGGAAGATCTGAAGAGGTCCATAGATAGACAATACGACGTAAAGGGTTTCAGTCCGAGCTTGCCATTCCTCTGAATGATGGATGATGCAGGCAGAGAAATGGGCTTCATCATCGAAGCGTGGCGCGAGAGCCTGCGCCACGGCACGTGATGGCACGTTCTCCGCAGAGCGTGGCCAAGTGGGTGGGTCAGTGGAAGAAGTCTGCCTTGGCGCTAGTCCTGCAGAACAAGCATTCGGAAGCTGCAAGAGAAGCTTGGGGGTGTTTGGTCTTGTCTGCACAAGCTTGGGAGCATCGGACAGAATGTAGAATCTCATCAGAGTGAAGCCGCAGGTGCACGGCGACCGGGTCAGATACATGACGGGTGGCGATGGAAGGAGGGCTAACGGCGCGCAAAGCTTCCCCGCTTGAAGTTGAACCGCCTCGTGCTGAGCAGGCAGCGACTGCCCGATCGGACGCGCCATGACGTTTCCCGTTGTGTTCCCGTGGGCTGAGCCACGTCAGGTCGGGTCAAGCCCGAGCCAGCCAAGCCAGCCCAACAGACGAAGAACTCAAGTGATCACGGGCTCCATCTTCGCGGCGCTCCCGGATGGCCATCTTCCCAGCACAGCCTCGGACTTAATTGCGTGTTTCTTTCGCCTCGCCCTCTTGCTCTGTGCGCTCAATCTATATCACCTCGTACCTCCTCGTGGTCCGCGGCCCGCCCGACACCTCGAATAACCCGACATCTCACTGCTCCAGCTCCAGCTCCAGCCCCGTGAAGCTTCCAGACTACCCCGCCCCCGCCAGCTTGAACTTTGCGCCCGCGTCATTTTGAGATCGACCTCGCCTGCCAAAAACCCAGCAATGTCTTATCCAGGCTACGGCAGTGAGTTCGCCCCCGAATGCCACATAGCGCCGGCCTCAAGATGCCCTTTGACTGACCATTCTCAAGATCAAGCCTACGGCCAACAATACCCGCCTCAGGGCGGTGCTTACGGCCAGCCCTACCCACCGCATCAACAGCAAAGCCCGTACCCTCCCCAGCAGGGGCACTACCCACCTCCTCAGGGCCAATATCCTCCCCAGGGATACCCGCCAGGCCCGCCGCCGGGTCACGCACCATACGGTCATTCTCCTGCGCCTCCCCAAGGATACGGCCATCCACCTCCCGGCCAGTACGGAGCTCCTCCGCCGCCCTCACCGTACGGCCAGCCTCCACCACCCCATGCCGGCTACGGTGCTCCTCCTCCAGCTCCCTACGGCGCGCCGCCGCCTCACCAGCCGGCAGGACCTCCAGTTCAGCCCACCCCGCCGTCGATCGGCTACGGTGCACCCCAGATCATCCCTTGGGATGGCGCGCCCGATGCCAACGCCGCACGCCAGGCCATGAAGGGCTTCGGCACCGACGAGAAGGCTCTCATTCGCGCGCTCGCAACCCGAGATCCTCTCCAGATCGCCGCCATCCGCGATGCCTTCAAGCGCTTACACAACAGGAATCTCGAGGCCGACATCAGGTCCGAGACGAGCAGCTGGTTCGAGAAGGGTCTCATCGCCATCGTTCGCGGGCCGCTCCACCACGACGTCTTCAGCATCCGTGACGCCGTTGACGGCCCAGGCACAAAGGAGAAGATCCTCAACGACGTGCTCCTCGGCCGCTCAAACGCCGACATCCGCGCCATCAAAGGCGCATACTTCTCCACCTTCCGCCGGAGCATGGAGGATGACGTCCGCAGCGATCTCAGCATGAAGACCAAGCGACATTTCGACATCGTCATGGGCGCCAGCAGGGCCGAGGACGCCGCCCCAGTCATTCCCCAGCAGGTCGACCAAGATGTCATGGATCTCTACCGAGCGGGCGAGGCGAAGCTCGGCACCGACGAGATGATCTTCTGCAGCATCCTCTCCACGCGGAACGACAACCAGATCCGTGCCATCGCCTACGCCTACGAGCAGAAATTCCGGAAGAACCTTGAGGATGTTATCAAATCAGTAAGTCTCACCCATCATTCCTCGCATGCCCATCCTCAGCAACTGACTCTTCCCACCAGGAGTTCTCCGGTCACATGGAAGACGCACTTCTCTACCAACTACGCAACGCCGCCGACAAGTACATGCATGCCGCCAAGCTTCTTGAGGACTCGATGAAGGGGATGGGCACCAAGGATCACCTCCTCGTCGGTCGTGTCGTGCGGTACCACTGGGATGCGGGATATCTCGCCAATGTCAAGGGTGCTTACCAGCAGAAGTACGGCAGGTCTCTGGCAAGCAGGATTTCGGGGGAGACCAGTGGAGATTACAGACGGTTGATGCTGGCGTGCATTGGGGAGCCTATCTAATGGATGAGGTCACTTGTTCGGCACGAGCACTTGGGTATCGAGTGTCTGGCGAGGCGTTTCAGGGGGGTTGGTCTGGATTCCCGCTCTCTATTAGAGCACACACATACTCGATTAGTTTATGATGCCATGATTACTACTGTCCGTTACTGTTCCCGGTTTCGAATCGGATATGCCCCGTGGCTTGTGGCTAAGAAGACTCTCAGAATACAATTTCTCGAAATCCAAAAGCTAAAGACTCTTCAAAGACTCTGGTAAACCACTGAACACCTGACAGCGTGGAAGACAGATGTCCCTAAATCCAAGCCAAATCAGGGCCGAGTGCATCACAACTCGGCTTTGCCCATTTCTTCAGGTCTGTCTGTCAACTCGCTCCACCCTCAGGGACTTTGAGGACCATTTACAGCAGGTCCCTGGGCTTCAAACGGCACGTGAGCCGTGCTTTTGACCCTACCCTCACCGTCCGATGTCAGATTCCCCCGAGGTTGCCCTAGCAGCCAGCTGCCTTACATGAGAAGTATCACAGAGCAAGTCTATCCGAAGTGCCCTTCGGCCTCCCTTTCTTCTCAGACTCATTCAATCCGGACCATCTTTCATGCAGCTGCCCCATCGTTGCACAAAAGGAATACTACGAAGTCATCCTGCTTTTGGAACAGGGAAGTCTCCAGACTACATACAGTCTTGGGACGGCCTACCCTTTTCCTCAAGCCTTCCACAACGTCAAACTTGAAGCTCCTGGAGAAAAGGGTAACACTCAACACAAAAGTGTGAGCCAAAGATACAAGATGGACCACAACGAGAGTATCATCACCGCTTCCGAAATCGAGTCTTGCTCCAACCCGCCCGTTGCAGTGAGTCATAACGTTCAATCCAGCTCCCAGAGCCATCGATCTGATTCGGCCAAAGGCCAGCACGGAAGACACACCTGCTCCTACCGCGGAAGAAACTTCGTCTGAATATCCTCTGCATCCTTCAGAATGGTACCTACCTGCCGAGTCCTTTCATACCCTATTAGGCTGTGTTAGGAGTCGTAGGAGTCTGTCTTGTGAGTTGACAGCACGTGGACCCCACGTGGAATATCGACTCGTGAGACAGACTCCCACGACTCCTAACACAGCCGTTCAAGGAAATTACTAACTCGGCGTGTCGTAGTACATCAACCGAAGCCGACTTCCAACCAACCATCACAGCCGACTGGTCGGCCGAGGATGAAATGGCTACCTCTCTTTTCAAACCTTAGGATGCACTGCCCATCACGGCAACATGCCCATGGACTCCCGAGACCGAAAAGAGCACGGCACTGCGCCTCGAACAACTCATTACTTTCTTCGACTCGCACATCGCACATTCTGACGATGGCCTTGACGAGTTCATCCTTCGGCACCAGCACGCCATGGAGCAGAACTGGTCAGAGGATCTCCCGCACTATCGAATCGACACGACGGTGGTTCCTCTGGTGTGGAACTCAACCAAATGGGTTGCTCGATATGCCTACTTGGTCAAGATGCGCGAGAAGGTGATGAATCACCGACTCAGGGTCAATCTCGGTTTCAGAGACAAGGCTGTCCGTGGCTTCTAGGGAAAGCTGAACGAGCAGCCAGTCAGGAGCATTTGGTGCATCACTCGCAAATACAAGGTTGCACCCAACAGGCCGGAGCACTGGTTTCTGCCCGTGGACAGGCTGCTGCAAAAGCTTGCAGCCGAACGGAATTGGGATGAGAATCAAGTCTGCCATGACTTCTGGCAGTTGCTCCCGAATGAGAGAGTCTTGCAGTCCTAGTAGGCATTTCGGGGATCTGAGGAGGGAAAGAACGGAAGAAGATTGTTTGAAGGTCGTTCGAGATTCGTGGAAGCCCAGGATAGGATGTGCAGGAAAGTACCTGGATCAACTGGGAGCTGAATAGCTTGTTCGACAGAATGGGTACACTGAAATCATTCGTGATAACCAACAATTTTGGCGTTGAACACCAGGATTCGATCCCCCGAAACGGAGGTTGATGTGGCCTGTGGTGAGATGAGAAAGTCAGGGCTCAGGCATAATACAAACTTGAAGGTATTAATCGTGGCTTCTATAAGGCGCTTATCTAACGTAACAGACTAATACTAATGGGGCCTAGTGCTTCGTGACACAGTGGATCTATCCTCATACAGCTAGTCTCGTGGGTAATACTCAGCACTAAAAAATTATAAGCAAAGCTATAAAGGGCAGCCCACTCCTCTTTCTCAAAGTTATAGCAATCGACCCCAGCCCGTTCTAGCGACCCACCTGACAAGCAGGCACGAAACATATCGTCGGTTTTCTGTAAGCATACCCATCTCGAACATTTGCGCAGTGGTCAAAATTAATCTGTCGTTTTTCGCAGCCTCTGGTTGTGTGTGGTCTGGTGGCAAAGGTTGATTGATCTTGCCGCATCACGAGACGCGACCGACCCTGGTTGGCAGGCGCGTCTTGGGCCCCACCTTCCACCGCGTGAAGCAAGACGGGAGTGTCCGCGTCGTTTGTGGATTGTCAAGAGCGATTCGGGCTTCGAGCATTATCTTGCTGTTCCTGCGCCGTTTTTGGCAACTGCGAGTCGAGAGACGGTCGATATGCCGCCTCCTGTCGAGGATGCGGCACCGGGCGCAGAAGCATTATCGGAGGGCTGCCTCTCTCAGGATGAAACCTCCTCACCATCGACGTCGCCACCATCAGCTCAAGAGCCAACAGCCCAGCCAGACTCAACGACCTTGACGCCCATGGCGACACCAGCGGAAGGCGAGACTGCAGCAATGGGCAACAATACCACGTCGGATATGCCGCCTCGGACGGTCTCGCTTCCTCCTCCCGTTGCCAACGGCCATCATGATGTGGCCGTGGCCGCCTCTACGAATGTCGGGTCGGCCTCACCATCACTCCCAACGCAACCTCCGCCGAGCATGGCTCCTGCAAGCCAGCCTCCTGGCCAGGATCCCCAAGCCCCGCCCATTGCCAATGGTGTCAAATCCCAGGAACAACTCCCCCTCTTTGGCATCCTCAAGGCCACACCGGTCCGGCCGCCACAGCCCCAGCCGCCCGTCCAGCCGCCCGTCCAGAACAATCAATGGTCGCACCCATCCCTTATGGTACAGCCACAGCCCCCAATGGCACCCTCGAGCGCCTCGCCACCAGTCGCAAATGCCCAGCCCGGCACCTTGTCGGCTTTCGACAAGAACTATCGCAAGCTCTCCGGCGTCCTCCGCCACATGCCGGACGACGTCGTACGTCGCGTGGTCCGCGACAACTGGGACAAGTGCCTCACCGGCAGCGACTACCACAGCACGTTCATGACAAATGCCATCATTCACCACGCGACAACACCTCGCATCCTTCAGCGTGCCATTCAAGATTTCGGCCACAAGCTCGTCGAAGATGGCAAGTATCAGATTGCGCACTTGATGACAGAGAAGCAGCTGGACGAGGTCTTCTCCATCCTGCTCCCCAAGCTCAGCGACAGGTTTCTCGATGCCGCCATTGCTCACAGGCTGCCAACTATTCCAGCCAAGAGACTTCTCAATCACCTGGCGAGAGCGGAACGTCTCGGCTACGACGCCAACGACATCGAGGCAGATGCTGACGAGCCCGAACCGCTACCTCCTGCGCCCCCGTTGGCTTTGCTGACTACGCGCTTTGCGCAACCTCCACTTCCATCAGCCGTCCGTCCGCCCCCGACGCCCTCGTACCATCACCATCAGGCGCACACCTCATCGCACACCCAGGCGGCACCGCATACCGCTCGGCCAGCAATCAATTATGACCAGCGCCCACCAGTTCCCAACACGCCTCAATCAATCACAGTACCTCCTCCACGTCAGGTTCAGCCCCATGTTGGCCAGAACAGCCAAGCTCCCCCGCAAGGCATCTACGGACCATTTACTTGCTCGTCTTGCCGCCAGACCTTTGTGCATGAGTCTGCCTTCCAATACGTACGTTTACCCCCTCCCAGAGTTGAATGCCTCTCACTGACTATTTTGTAGCACGAGAGGAAATCAATCTGCAGGTCGAACCTCCTGGGAACGGCTGTATCAAAATGCCCTTTCTGCTACAAGGAGTTCGTCAGTGAAGGAGGTCTCAGCTACCATCTGGCGAACAAGGTTTGCGGAGTTTACAGCGGAAGTCCGAGTGAGTTGGCTCGGATCAAGAAGGCTTCCAGCAAAACTGCCAGCTCGGCATCATCGCCTGCTCCTGGCGTACCACCCGCAATGCCTCAGTCTGCACCACCACACACACAACCACACCCGCTGGCGCAAACGCCTGTGCCTGTGCCTGTGCCGATGCAGGGACCGCAAGGTCTTCCAGGCTCGGTCCCACCGCTTGGGAGCTCACCAGCTGGACCAAACGGACCCGTTGGTCAACCACTGATTCAGAGCGATATCCTTCCGAGTTATCAGTCGTCGTATGGTCCTCCACCGCCGAGCTCGGCGCCTCCGATGCCTTCAACTCCCCACCAACCGACGCCGTCCGCCGTCAGTGATGCCGATCTCCGCAGCGGGTCGCATCTGGAACCTGCAAAGAGATTGGCGCTGGAGAGGGAGCTGCGCGCTGCGGAGGACAACTTTATAGCCAAGATCGACGAGGCGAAGCGTAGCTGGGACCCGGCCGATCTGGAGAGGCGTCTGCTCAGCCTCAAGAACAGCCACGCGACGAAACAGAGCCAGATTCGCAAGAAGTACGGCATTCGACTCCGCTCAAGGCGTGGCCCGTCTGCCATGAAGGAGGAACGTGTTCGGGTTGGCCTTCCTGCCGATCTTCCACCAAAGAAACCCATGACGCCCGGAAGTGCAGTCAGCACGACGCCGGTGCCGCTTCGCAACGGCTCACAGGTGTTGAATACCAACGGGAAGCGGCCGTTCGACACCGGCGCAGCCCTACCGTCGCCATCGCATCCGCCCGTGAAGAAGCTAGCCGTCTCAGAGCTCACGGGAGGCCTCGGGGGCACGTCTGCCACGGCAGCGATGCAAGATCCCACGGCGGTCATGGACGGGCATGACAGCACCGGATACCGCACGGGGACCCCGATGAACCCATCGCAGTCCCATTTCACAGGCCATTCGTCCAAAACGCCGGGCAGTTCAGGGCAGCGGGTTCAGGCCACACCGCAAAGGATACAAATGGGTGTCGCGGGTCGGGGAATGTCGCGTGAGGAGCCAGTGGACGTGGACTCCAGCTCAGACTCTGGAAGCGACATTGAAGCGGAGTAGGCTCAAGATCCTTTGCGATTGCGAGCGGAACAGGCGTTGAGATTTGGGACCAGTCGTGGAGACAGCCGGGATGGCGTTGCGTTCATGGAGGTACCCAGGTGGTGGACATATACCCATTTGTTTCCAGACGATTACCGAGCTTCATCTTTTCATCACATCAGCGTCCAGTTCCATCGGAAGGAGGAAATACAGCACTACTTGAGGACAGATCCAATCGCGTGTTCGTTGCTGTTGTCTGCTCCTGGCGGCTGCGAGTACAAAGCACGTCATTCGCGCCCTAAGAGTTTTCTGGCACTATTAGACGTACGCGTGCAGATGTCTGCGTATACACGTACTCATACTCGTTGCAACGGACATGTACTTTTTGTACAGATTGATGATGGCTCATGTCAAGAGTCAACGGTCGGCATTCGGCAGCCGGATGGCACTGGTAAGATCAATCTCGCACGGGCCAAAGCAAGGGTCTTGTGGCCCGAGCCCCTTACCCCTGGCCGGTGATGAACATGAAACCCGCCAGGGCCTCCCTCTGGCATTTGTCATTTTACTGTCGGAGCCCGGAAGGGTCAACAGGGTCGATGCGGGGGCGAAGTGTCCCGGGCGCTGGCCAGGTCGTGCTGATGGTTCGCAAGTCGCCACCGTGACGGGCTCCGCGGTTCGTGAAGAGCCAGCTGGCGGGAAGCGTTTGGTAAGTAAGATGCGAAACGGACGGATCGCACCTCCGCGACGCGATTCTGAGGGGTCGATGGATGATCTGGCCACGGGGGCACGTTGTATGCCATCCCGTGCTTAATCTCGGAATGCCGCCGACAGTGACATCGACGACCACAGGGCACACTGGCCGCCCTACGGTGGCGGGCCACTATTGATGTTCAACCCCCCTGCGATGCAACCGCTTTGGCAGTCTGGTCGCCACATCAAGGGCCCTGAACGGCTTAGCGGCTGCCGGTGGGCATCGGGATGATTGCGGTGGGAGAGGAGGGTCTGCTTGTATTTGTAGGTCTGTGGACATTGGGCGGGCTGCGAATCTGATGATGATGGGCCGAGCGGCAATCACAGAATATTGGCTTCCTGGACGGGAAGGGAAGAAGGTGCCGAGCCCACAAGGGCTTGGCTCGCTGTTGTTGGACTGAACGGGGACGGGGACAGCCGGATGGGGGGCATCGGAGTCGAGTCGAGTCGAGGGCGGGTGGATAGACGACGTGGTGATTTCGGGATGGAAAAGATGTGACCTGTGCCTCGCTCCCGTTGGATGATTTCTGTCGACGACAACGCATTTCTGTTGCATTTGACCCTTCATCTGTTGTCCGCGAGTCCTGCCAGCGAGAGCCTCACGGCAAAGGTCAGACGAAACACCCCGATCAAGTCGCCGGCCCCGGAGAGTCGGCCTTTGCAGTGCTGCGGGCATTACAAGTACACGCGTGCCCGACATATCGCAGGTCTTCGGGCTTGTCTCGACATTGGTGGCCGGGACGTCAGCTTTCATTTCAACGAGCCACGACCATACAGCGAACCAGAAGCCGCGGGGCACCTGTGCCTAGTCTGTCGACAACGACGAAGATCGATCTCGCGAACGCCTCCATTCCAGCGGCGGGGACGGCTCGGCCAATCGAACACCTTCAAGCTGGCCGCGAAACACTTGATAATATAACCAGGCGCGAACTGCGTGCACTGCGCGTGCTTTTGGGCGAGCAAACCCCGACTTGTTTTGTTTGTTGCCAGCGGGGTGAACAAGATATATCAGGGGCTCGACGGCAGAAGTCCTGGACGGACCTGGTCGATTGCTTCTTGTCTATCCGAGACCTGATACCCCGGCCGAAGGAAGGATCGACAACCAAGCTCTCCAGCCCGTCCACGTCCACCCTGCGACCGGAAGATGGTCTTGGGCAGCATCCAGACGGCCAACAAGCAGAAGAATCGAAAGGGGATCCGCGTCCCTGCGAGCCAGCTGCGCCGAGGCCCAACGGACCTTGCGTCGGTCGGACACAGCCAGGGCGGAAACGACGAACCGTCGTCGAAGGTTTCGAGCCAGCGCGCGTGCGCACGCGAGCGAACCATCGTCTTCAAGTTCAGCCCGTCAGCTGCCTGGTCGGTGGTCGCCAGAGAGCGACTCGGGCTCCCAGGGGTCTAAAACAGGCCCGCGTCAAGAAAACGGTCCGGGGCACGCACAGCCAGTCGTTTCCGGGCGGTGCCTTGGTAAGGGAATTGGAGGTGGTGCGGCCAGGAGCTCCTGTGGGGGAAAGGCCGCCATGTGGGACCGCCTTAGGCCCGCAGCGGCGCCAGCGGCAGGAGTGTCCGCGCCCAGTGCTTCACCATTCAGCGCGCAGGTGCTTTCTCGGTCGACATCGCTGCACGTCGCCAACGGCCGTGGGCAGCAACAGCAACAGCAGCACCAGAATGACCCTGCCGACCCAAACAAGAACCCCCTCTCACCCCCGGCCTCGACGAAACCACGCCGCGGCGACTTCCTTCCTCGCACCCTCCCCGCTCGACACGACTCCAGCAGGACAGTCTCGCTCCTCCAGCCGCTCTTCAGCAAACAGCAGGTGTCGCCGACCACCACCTCGCAGGTCGACCACGACTTCGACCTCCTCACTGGCCTGGGCATCGACCAATCCCCGACGACGCGACGATACGAGATTAGACGCGGCGTAGCACATAGGGTCGACCTGAGCACTGAGTGAGTCCCGGTCTCCAATCCGCTCTGCGACGGACATTTTTTTTCGTCTTGCCCATTTTCCGAGCGAGGGCTTCCCTGCGGGACGACAATGTCGTGGCCTCTGTGGTCATCTTTGCCTTCCCCAAATCCGTGGCGGAGTTGCTTCCAGCGTGGCGGTGCCGCCTATTTTCGGAGGCAGGACAGGACAAGGCGCATCACGCTCGTTGACTGTACAAGTTGCGCGGGCTGCGGCTTCCAAGTCGACAGAAGAGCGCCCAGATGACTTTCGTCCTGTGCCTGCCCCTCCTTCTCCCACCACTCCATGCGCAATCTACACGACGTGCTTCAACCCAGTGACTGACAGTCAAAACCAGCAGCAACGACCAGCGCCCTCCATCCTCCTCCGAGCCCAACACCTCAGGATCCCCGTTGAAGCCGAAATCCGCAAACCTGGCGACCAGGCACGACTACCGCTCGACCGTGGCGGATATTTCCCCACCGAGCTCCCCGGACATCGCTACTGCCCGGAATACGTGAGTTGCCCCTCGCGCAAATTCACTGCAGGCACAAACCCACGGTGGTGTTGAAAGGGGGCCTTCTTTCGGCCTGATGCACCTTGCCCTCGTTGCGATCGTCTCGCCGGCTGGTGCTCCCTCATGCTCTTCAGCATCACCGCCAAAGACACCATGATCCCCTTCTTCCACCATACCCTCCCAAGCGTTGGCTTGCTGACCGCGTGCCTCTTCTTCAGACGCCGACAGTACGATGACCAAAATGTTTCCCCGATCGACGAGACATCCCCCGAGATGCCGCAGCTCGAAATAGCCAAGGCGCACCACCGCCGCTACATGGAGGAGCAGCAACGGAAGAAGGAGAACCAAGTGCCTTCGCCCCAGTCGCAACAGCGCAGCTTCATCCCGACCATGCGCCGCGAAAAGCGTCAGAACCAGCAAGCAGCTGCTGGCCAGAACCTGCGCGAGGCGCAATCCACCGAGCGGCTCCGTGACGCCCAAGCCACGCCCCACGAGTTCGCCGGCGCGCTGACTCCGGAGTCCCAGGCCCAGCTTCGGACGCCGGACTCCTGGCAAGGGCGCAACCCCTCGCCGTCCTTTGGAGACCGCATGCGCAACCTGAGGCCCGGGGGTGGAGCCCGCAAGGAGGAAGCCAGCAGGATGGCCCTCGGGGCCCCCATCGATCGACGTCCCGGATGGCGGGGCGCCAGCGGCCGGACGACACTCGTCGCTCCCGTCGCCGACAACCCAGACGTGCCGCCCCTCAACATCCCTCGCAAGAGCAGCAAGCGCGTCGCTGCCGGAGCTGCACGTGCCGCCGCTGTCGGCAGTCCACCGGTTCAGCACCCAACGGCTTCATCCCAAGTTACCCCTGCGAACACCCAACACCCTGAAACCGCACCCGCCGTCAGCCACTCCGCCCTTGCTCCAGCCGCGGCCGACAGCCAAGGCCAGCAGCTGCCCAGTTCAGCTGTCGCCCCGTCGTCACAGCCACCATCTGTCGCATATCCCAGCCCGCCCATGAACGGGCACGATGCTCGTATGGCGGTTCATGCCACGCCCACTCCCTTGAGGCCTGATTCAGGCGTTCATGCCAGCCATGACCAGTCGACCCCTATTCTCACAATCCCGAATCAGGACAAGGCCATTCGCAGGAAGCCGCCTCCTATTAATCCCCTCGCTCTTAACAACCCCCATCTGTCCTACGCTTCCTACACGTCCAGTGTCTATTCGCCGCAGCAGACTCCCACGCTCGTCGATCCTACATCGGATCATTTCACCCAAGCCCCTGCCGAAGCCTGGGAACAGCCTCCGTCCAGATTCAGCGTCACCACCTACGCGACATCAGCAGCCACCGGCACACCTCGCGTCTCTACCGACCACGAGCTGCCCCCCTTGCCGACACCTCCACCGCAATTCGAGTCCGTCATGGAGCGCAAGCGTCCCGTCCGCCTCGGAAGCGTCAGCCCCGCCATCAACAACGATTCGCCGTTCAAGATCTCCATGGCATCGCCATACACATCGAGCTCTGGCGAAGCATCCCCCTCCCCGACAGGCACGTCGCGCACACAGCTTCCGAGCGCACGTGTTCCGCGAACTCATCTTCCCTCTGGCATTCGCGACAACGGCCGCACCGACTCCATGATGTCGACCGCGAAGGCCCTGCCCCTCGCGCCACCAGAACTCATGTCCGCCAACGACCGCGTGGCCCACCTCAACGCACGTCTCGGTGCTCTGGGCAACCGTCGCATCAACATCAACACTGCCATCAAGCAGATGACCGAGCTTATGCCCCAGGATAATCTCATGGCAAGCGAGGCCGTCTTGCGAAAGCGCGAAGCCGAGAAGCGCAAGGTCGAGGCCCTCAAAGTCGAACTCTCCGACGTTCAGCGTGAGGAGTATGAGCTCGGCTTGAAGCTGCACCGCGCATACAAGAGGCTCGACAAAAATGCAGAGTATGAGCCCACCACACTCTGGGTGAGGCGAGTCACTGGTTGATTCCCTCGCCGACTTGGATCGAAGCTTGTCTGGAGAAGACGGAGCATCACATCGCAAGACGAGCTGCGTTGGCTACCGCAGCATCACCATTATTTCCTTGGGTTCACGGGAGCGGGGCGTTGGGTGGCATCCATGGCGAAAGATGAGGCGCGGCCTCTCTCCTATTACTATACCTGTTCTTCTATTGCTGTTACAACCGTGTTTCATAGCTGTCTGATACCACGATCCATTTCGCCAGTTTGCGTATTGACTGACTGTTCGTGTACGAAAGTACGCGCTCGAATGTATTGACAAACATCTCGAAGTCACAGTCTTGCGGCGAGGTCGACTGCGACTGAAGGGTGATGATTGCGGAGACAAGCGCTTCACACCCGTGGAGAGGCTCCAGATGCAAACTGTCGTCGCTGGAACCCCATCCCGGATCCAGTCAGACATGTCTACAAGATTAATTGGGTAACCTGTGTTCTTCGCAATGCTGATAATCTTGCAGCCCTCGTCAAAATTGAAGTTGGCGCACCATGAGTCGCGGGTATTTGGGGGACATGTATGAAAATGATTCGGCCCAGATGCTTCACCACGATGTTTCTTACGCGTCCACGGCGGTGACCCTCCACCTCGTAAGCATGCGCATCTCGCTTGTTGAAGCGCACCTCATGGAATTTCGGGAATGATGTCCTCGGAGCCTGGTGCTTTGAGGTAATCCGGTGGCGTGGAATCTGGCGGAGGTGCCTATGAGTCTTGTCAGTCTCGGTCTCCAGCATCATCCTAGTTCTCCTGATGGCTTACCTGGAGCTTTTCTGCCCAACGCTTCACGTCGTCGTAGTTCTTGCATCGGTGCTTGGTGTTGAAGTCTGGGAAGGCTGCGGGCGCATGGCTGCCGGCCCAGACCTGGCCTAGGACGCCCGTGTCGACGTTGCACATGAGGGTCTGGCGAATAATGTCAAGGCAGTGGGCTGGTTCATGGTCAGCATGGGCTTCTCGTCAGCTGGAGGCGGGCAGATGGGTTCCACTGACTGATGTGGAGGCGGAGGATGTCCTCCTCGTTGGAAAAGGCGTGTGTGCCCATTTTCTTGTAGCGGTCATAGTTGAAGTAGAGCGATTTGCGAAGGAGATTCTGGGGTCATGATGTCAGTCCAAGAGGAATCACCGAGATCAGGGCGGCTGGACATACCAGGCAGTGCAGGTGGTGCATGCCCTCGACATTGACGAGGAAGCCGGACCCGTACCTCTCGTTCCGTTGTACGAAAGTGTCATCGAGGCCACTTGCAAGACCGTCTTCCGTCGATATGGGCCCTGCACGATCTATCGATAGTTAGTAATTGCTCGGGAGGCGATCTCATAGATGGAGACTCACAGTCGACGCCGAGAGCCTCCCATGCAGCATCGACTTCAGGAGAGCCTGCTTTTCGATAGATGTTCTCCTGCATAAAGGAGCCGTTGAACTCTTTCCACTCGTATCGAATACCAACGTCACGAAGCACGGGTGCTATGATCGTGAGTCAGCTTGATGAACTTGGAAGTCAAGGGAGAGCATGAAGACTTACACCACTGCGTTGTGTGCTCAGCGCACGATGCGTCGAGTCCTGTTGATGAACTTCTGGCCATGTGTGCCCCAAATCGCATGGAAATCATGCTCATGGCAACGAGAGAAACCACGGCACCGATCCATGTGAAGTATTTCGACCTCTGCCCTTTTCTCCGCTGTTCCTGTGAGGCAACGGCGTCGTTCTCTTCCTCAGACTCGTCGACCCTGTCGGCCAACGGCCTGGATGCCTCTTCGTCTTCCTTTGAAAACATGCCGTCGCCGAAAGATGAAACCAGATGATGAATCAAACAGGTGAATCCCAAGAGTAAAGGGGTAAATCGCAAGAGTTTGGCAGTGAAGCGCAAGATGGATTACTGGGGCGGGCAGTTCTGCTCATGCTTGGCCAGGGGATGCTCTAGATAGCTCCAATCAAGCCCCGGATGCATGTCATCATGCCACAACACTACCAAAAGGTGGGGTGAATTTGGATCCAAGCTGGATGCAACCATCAGAGAGACACTGGAATGCAGAGCAGCGGCTCGATGAGAGGTGGCATCGATAGTTTGCTTACGCTAAGCCATGGCCGGCGCGGTGCGGCTGAATGCTTCGAGGAGGGTGCGCCGCGCCGGTGACGCCAGCCTCCTGGAACAGCTCGCCACCAGGAAGGTTTGCTGGGCTACGATGTCGAACATCTTGGACTTTGGCTGCGGGGTAGAAAGCTTCACGGAAGATCCCTAGCATTGACCTCCCGAGCTGGCTAGCAGCACCAAGCCGCCTTGGCATGACGTTGCAGAAAGTCTGCGCTTCATTTTGTCGGCTCGTCGAGGCAACGTTGTTTCTCTCCAGACTAACAGACTTTGATCTATTCCGGGAATCCATCGATCCGAGCCCAAGCCCTACAAGGCCATCACCGTCGTTTGTGTACATCGCTGCTATGTCTGGTCAGAACTACGACAGCTTTGGTTACGGGATCTGCAGTCGACGGGCGATGGCGACCTCTAAGATGAAACATGCGGGTGCCAACACAATCGTCGCCGCAACTCCGACATCTTGCCTCTCATCTGCATGCAGTGGAGGTAGTCAGCGATCTGGAAGCTCGTGTTGGGGGACCGGGTGCATGAGCACTCTTTTGGCACCACCACCACCCCCAAGCTGCTTGTTGTTCGACGGCAAGGCTAGTAGAAGTCTGGTGGCTGTTCATACAGCAGCAGACACCATGGCTTTGGCGCAAGCATGACCTGATGCGCCTCTTTCTTTGTGCGAAATCCAGGTGGTTGACAACTCCGGACACGCAAGGCGCCTTCGACCGAGACACGGGGACATTCTTGACAGGCGGAGGACCCTGGCTAGCCGGAAGCATCCGGGCTACGGCGGGGCCGGCTCCCGGAGAGCTTATCCACTGACGGCCGGGCTCGAGTCCGCCACGACCCCAGAGACCCCGAGAGTCCACCCGGACTTCCCGCAATAGGGGACGCTATCCGTTCGCGCAGCGCATCGCCCTTGGAAAGGTGGGGTGGTTGGCGACATCACATCAGCACCGCATGGACTCCTACAGATTGGGCGCGGGGCATATCAGCGATGCTGGGCTCGTCCGCCCCATTACACCGAGGTGGGATGAGCTGGCTGCAGTCTGCGGGCGACGGGCGGGATGGGATGAGTGAGTCGTGTCTCCGGAGCAGATGGTCGCAAGGGTTTCCATGAGCCGTCTATCCTGCGGCTGACCGCCTAGGGCGCTGCCGGTCATCGCGAAAGACACCAGGACGGCAAGGGGAGTCACAGGCAAGCCGTCGGCTTTGGTACGGATGCGGTTTGGGCTGCCACGCTGATCGTGCTTTTTTCGGGCCCAACCAAGGACTGGCGGCATCGCCGGCGGCGGCACTGCAAGGCTTCCCCTTCCCATCTTGAGCAACCAAACCTTGCCAACCTCATGCTGGCTCCCAGCTCCCACGCTTGTGACGCGGGCTGACCTCCACCCGTGCGCACTATCACAGCTGGCTAGTTGACAAGGCGGCGGCCGATCCCACATGGCATCGCCGACCTGGGGGCGTGACGGGGTGCGTCGTCAGTGTTTCTGGCGTTGAGATGTTGACCAGGGACGCCACTCCAAGGCGATCTGGGCGATCCGAGCCATCCAAGGATGACGGCGGATGTATGTGTGTGGTCGTCTCGGTTCCTGTCTTCCGTCCCCTAGCCATCTCGTGCCCAACCGCTTCTCTGCGAGACGAACCTTCGCCGAGAAGAGTTTGTGCCATGACCCCCAGTGTTGGTGTCATCGAGCGGTGAGCTCTCTTCTGACCCAGCATAAATGGGAGGCCCCCTCGCCCTGCTCACAAAAACAGAAGATCTAGATTCACTCCTCACAGACCAGTCCTCTGACCCTCCATCACCAAATAAAAGACCCTGCACATCTTTCATTGAGGTAAGCTCCCAGCTTCCCCCTTCTGGTATACAAGAACCATACTAAGACAGCCTCAGAGCCACTGCCAGTCACCATGAAGCTGTCCATCGCTGCCCTCCTCTTGGCCGTCTCTGGCATCATGGCAGCCCCTGTCGCAGCCCCCGAGGCCGAAGCCGCCCCTGAGGCTGCCCCTGAGGCCGCTCCCGACTACGGCGATTACGGAGGATACGGCACCTACCCTCCTCCCCCGGGAGGGTACGAAAGCTACCCCCCACCCGCTGGAGGGTACGACAACTACCCCCCGCCTGCTGGAGGATACAGTAGCTACAAGAAGGAGTAGTACCGATGCGGGATCAGTGCGGGAACATGAACAATTGGGCGAGACCGTGTCGTCATGTATAGATGCATGGGGGTAACAGGAGGGGATGGGAGCGGCATCCGTCACGGTCCTTGTTTTCCTCGGAGATGTAATGTTGATGATTCAAAGACACCAAGCAAGCAAGCCAGCTAAGAAACATGGCAAAATAACATTCCTTGACTACCACTTTCAATTGTCGCCCTCGACCTTCTCTGCATCCAGTGACTTGTCGCCTTCTTTTTGCACCGGTAGAGATGTGGCCAACTCAGGCGGCATTGATCCTGTGGTGCATGAAATGCCATGTTCCTGATTCAATGTGCTGACATTCGCATACAAAGGAGGTTGGCAGTCTTGGCCACTGTCGATATGGTTTGGGAGTAGCGCAGCCGACAAATGTGCCTTTGTACACTCCGCCCGTTAGCTGAAAGACAGGTTGAGTAAGGTATCTCAAGTACAACACCTCTATTGTTCGAACATGAACCTCACTTTCAACACAAATGGACTTGAACTTCTACTCGGCCAGTGTATGTTTGACAGCCAGTACATGTCGGAGATGACTTCATCTCTATATATCAACGGCATGTTCCCACCGACTTATTCGTCCCGACAAACAGTCTCAACAGCAACCAAGAAACCCCACTACCACTTCAGGAGCTATTCCAAGTCATCAATCCTCAGATATGTCTTCCCCTCCTCCTCCTAACAACACCCTTGAATGGGCCCAGGCTCAGGCCAAGCGCCAGGCACAGATGCAGAAGCAGACGCAGGCTCTTGGAACGTCCACTCTTCGACGCAATGCCTCCAACTCCAGCTCTCCCCGCCAGTCTCCTGTGCTGAAGTCAAGCAGCTCGGGCCAGTTCCAGAAGGAATATGTTTCCTTCCCCGCCCTCTCAGACTCCGGCTCTGAGCCGTCGAACAAAGATGAGCAAGGTACGTCCTCGCCTCCGAAGTCCCGCTCCCCTAGCCCACCAGGCCAGGAGTTCCAGGACTCTCGTCCCCGCCAACTCATGAAGTCTTTCGGCAACCTTTTCCAGCGAAAGGTCCGTCGCGATGAACGTCCCAAGTCGGACATTTATCCCCGTGAAAGGCTCTATAGCCTCATGGACATGCCCCGTCGCGGCTCTGACATAGGCCGCGCCGAGGGTCCCCGTGGAGAGGATGAGCGAAGGACCGTGAGTGATCCTCAGCGCCCAATGTCTCGGAACTCCATACAATTGACGCGCGAAACTGCCACCGCGGTGCCCACCAGCCCGGTGCGCCAGAAGACCAAGGAGCGGACCGTTGACTATCTTCGCCGTCATCTGTGAAAGGCTCTCATGAACTTTCGGCTCAGGATAACACTGACTTGAGAGTGAGATAGGTTGGCTCTACAGGCCATATTTTCCTAGCGTTCGGGGTCATTTGAAGACATTTTGGGGATCGTTGGTACGCGTTGTCAAATTGGCATACAGGGGAAAACGAAAGACTGACTAGACAAACACATTGCGAGGGCGACATGGAACACGACATGCAACACTGATTTTGACTTAGTATTGAGAGCATTCCCATTCAAGAAGTAACCCGGTGACACCTCCGTGATATGCTCAATCGTTAGCCTAAAGGCACTGGGAGTACCAGTCGTTCTGCTTCTGGCAGGTGTAAGGGCTCTGGCAGACAGTCGGTCCGGTCCAGTTCAGTCCACCGCATTGGCCCCACCTGGCCTGCTGAGGACCTCCGGGAGTAGCCGTCGTCGTGGGACGGGCAGAGCTGGTGGTAAGAGTAGTAGGCGCCGCGGTGGTGGCAGGAGTGGTGGTGACGGGAGGCGCCGCGGTAGTGGTCGGGACAGTTCCGGTGGCAGCGGCAGCCAGAACCGAAGACACGGAGGTCCAGGCGGGCTTCTTGTTGTAGTTGACATCGTACAGAAGGGCATCTCCCTGGCCGGAGAAGGTCTGAGGGACCCAACTATATTTGTCCGTGAAGCCCCAAATCGTCACACCCACGCAACTGTCGACGTCGATGCACGAGCCGACCACGGCAGCGTAGTTGTTTCCCTGAGTGACCAGGGCGGCGGCCGAGGGGGGAAGGCTGGAGTGGCGGATGTCGACTTCGGTGTAAGCCACCTCGACGCCGAGTGCGGTGAAGCGGCGGAGGGTCGTGGCGAGCTGGCTACGGCTGGGAACGGAGCCGACGATCAGGTGGCCCTGGAAGCCAACTCCATCGATGGGAGCGCCAGCATCCTGGATGATACGGACGACTTCGAGCGTTCTTGTTGTCTTGGCGCCGTTGTACTCGAGGTTGTAGTCGTTGTAGTATCTAGAAAGGACCAGGTTAGCTTGGTGCCAATAGCTGTGAAGAGCACAGAAAAGGGGCTTACAGCTTGGTGTCGGGATCAGCAGCCCGGGTGGCAATGAAGGAGATGGGGAGATAGTCGGTGCCGAGGACCTGGTAGAAGACGCTGTTGCGCCAGTTTCCGCTGTCATCTAGGGGTTCATGTGATTAGAAGGAGGCCCTGGGAGAAGGATTGGCGGCCACTCACCGGCAGCCTCGTTGACAACATCCCAGTGGGCACACTGCCCCTTGTAATGAGTGACAACGTTCTGAATGTGCGTCTCAATGACGTCTGTCAGAGTTTCGCGGGTCCATGTGCCAGTCGCCACCCAGTTGGGCAGCTGGGAGTGCCATGTGAGGGTGTGGCAACGCAGGATCTGTCCGTTCTGCTTGGCAAAGTTTGGGACCTAATGCATAGAGAGATCCGTCAGATCGTGCTCGAGAAACGTCAAAGTGCCTGTCTCCTTGTTGGCCGGACTCACAATGTCACCCTGGGTGTAGGAGAAGACGCCAGGCTGGGGGCCAGTGCTCTGCCACTTCTGGCCGTTCTCGGGAACGACCTGGCCAAACTCGGCGGTGTCCTGTAGAAGGGCACGGTACTGGGCGTCAGAGTTGACGTAGCGCTCATCAACAGTGGTACCGAAGTACTCAAGGCCCGCGGCAACGGCCAGGCTGTGAAGCTGGGCCGAAGCGACGCTAGAGCCGAGGAGAACGGCGATGATTGCCTTGGCGAACATGACGTCCTGCTGTGTGGTAGGATGCAATATTGGCTGTACCAAACTTTGGTTGATCTCTCCCCTCAACCTGCCGGAGGACTGGGCTACGGACCTATATATTATGGCAACTGGGCCACTGTGAGCACATTAAAGAGTTGCATCCGCGAACCCGGATGACGACAGCCACCCCTTGTCTGGGCTGTCGGGGTAGACATCTCGGGCCATGTCCATATTCAATGCGGAACTTCTTCGCCGGCTCAAGGTCTTCGCGGCAGGACGGGACTGCTGCTGTTGGGGGTTGGTTGCCAAGAAGAAGATTGCGCAGCGGTGGGCCGATCAAGGACAATGTCGAAATGGTCGGCCTGTTGAGTCCCTGTGCGCCAAGCAAGGCCATGGAGGGGACCTAATCTAGCTGCCTCCGAAGCCTGCCTCCGGTGAGTGGGCTTCGCCCGCCGTCCTTGACGCATGCATTTGTTTGGCTGCACGTTGTTTGTCGGTAGCAGAGGCGGAAGACAGATCAGGCCTGATGTAGAAGTCAGGAAGATGGTCCTCCACGGCCCCAGGTGCAGGGCCCACCAGGGTTTTAGGCTGAATGCTGGCGTTGGAGTGGTGCAATTGGCGCCAGGGTGCTGTGCCCCGGCTGCCAATGAGGGCGGCCAATGCCTGGAATGAAGCGGATGAACGTCCGATGAACCTGAAAGGGCAAGGTTGCCGATTGGGGTCGGCAAGACCCTGAAAGTCGGGCCCCTAAATGCCGGGCTGGACCGACCTGGCTCTCAACTTGGTTCGGTGATGATCCGGGGCTCCAGCTTGATGTTGTCGCGGTTCGGTTATGATTGCATCGGCCAGACAACAGATCTGACGGGTTCCATTCGATCAAGATTGGAATGAAAATGAGAGAAACCATGGGCCGATAGGCGGCTGTTGTGTTGTGCGAGCGAGCGAGCAAGCCAGTCCGTCATTAAAGCCAGAGCGGGTTTGGCCGTCCGACGGATTCTTTATCCGACCAGAACCCGGGATATCGGCAGTTCAAGAACTTAGGGCCCTGTCCACTCAATCTAATCGGCTTCAGGTAGAAGAGTTCCATACTGGTCCCTGCTGCGGAGTAGCTGCACAGCCCGGCTGGCCCCTCGCCCGACGTACCAGCCAGCTCTTCACCGGCGAAATTTTGTGTGCTGTGCCATTTCTTGTACAAATAACAGTAGTCCAGATACCTAAGCTTGAACTCTGTTATCGAGTTTGGGGCGAAAATACTTCGCATTGTACAGGTCGGGGACAAGACGGCTCTCAGGGGTACAGTGCGGCCCCCTTAAACCTGGACGGCCCCGTATCATAGATGTCGTTGGCGGATGCCGAGGGAGTCGCTGATGGATGGACGTATGCAGGCTGCTTGGTGAGCGAAGGTTTTCCAGCTCAAGCTCTTACAATAAACCCCAATCCGCTGCCCGTCCGACACGGTTTTGGTAGCTGGTTGTACAACCCGTGTCTGTCCGCGGCCTTCCCCATCCACGTCCGATCCTCCACCAACAGTGTGGATCCGCGCCCCGATGACAACCCGCCGGGCTTCCGGCCTCATGCTCGGGGGTCCGAATCGCCACAGCCTCGCTTTTCTTTAAAATGACTAGACTGGCTGAGAAGCTAGAGTTTGAGCTAGAATCACTTTCAGCTACATACCGAAAACACTCCTCACCTTACCCATCTACTTTACTCCATCCCACAACACGGGTCTGAATTGTCCTTGCGAAGCACAGACAGCAGCAATCATGATGTGGTCTAAGAATGACGGGAAGATCACCTTCGATGGTAAGCTCGTGCCTTTGATTAGCTCTCGAACCGTACATACTCATGCGGCACAGATTACCTGGGTCTCACGGCGGCCTGTTTCGAATGGGCAGAGAGCTACGACTCGAAGGACTGGGCGAGGCTGGAAAGGTGCATCGCCCCAGAGCTACGGGTAGGTCAAAAAGAGCCTCATTACTCATCTCAAGCAGCTGATCCGTCGCACAGATTGACTACAGGTCGTTCCTCAACAAGCTTTGGGAGGCAATGCCGGCAGCCGACTTCATCGCCATGATCTCCTCCCCTACAGTTCTGGGTGACCCGCTGCTCCGAACACAGCACTTCATCGGCGGCACTCGCTGGGAGAAGATCTCCGAGACTGAGGTCATCGGCCATCATCAGCTCCGCGTACCCCACCAGAGATTCAGCGACGCCACCATGACAGAGGTGGTCATCAAGGGGCATGCCCACAGCTACAACATGCACTGGTACCGCAAGATCGACGGAGTGTGGAAGTTTGCCGGGCTGGCCCCGGACATTCGGTGGGGCGAGTATGACTTTGACAAGGTGTTTGCGAGTGGAAGGGACGACTTCGGCGAGGGTGTCAAGGAGACAGTGGGCGTTCCCGAGAAGAAGGACATCGAGGTCACGCACAAAGAGGTGGCAATTGCCGTTCATGTCTAGGCGGAAGTCGAGGACCATGCTCATCATCACTAAGTCAACTCGAAGTACCGTTAATTCAATGCAAATTCCGCTGAACGACCCAACCACGCGCGCGCTTCAACCATCGCTTACCACTCTCGCGTTATATTCTGGGCCCGAGATACTCTCCCTCTTGCAGCTTCAGTCGTGTGCATGCTTGGGCCTCGCAGCCAGTAGGTTCAGGCTTGTTCCCAATCCACTCGATGTAAGCTCCGTGATAACTTACTGCAAAGAAGATGACCACGGCTGCTGTCGCGATACCGGTCGAAAGTGCCGCTGACAGGACGTAGTTGTACTTTCCCCAGAACTCAAGATTACGACGTCGAATGTATTCCCACGAAATCCACCCCGGGATCACAGCGGGCCATACGTAGGCCAAGTTGTAAGGCGACCATATGTGGCCACCGCTGAAGATGACGACTGGGTGAATTCTCTTCAGCCAATGATCCGTAGAGAGTTTACTTATGCTGTAGTAATGCAGAACGGGGAAGAGAAGTCCCACTGGGAATGCCGCGAGCATCGCCGTGTATTGAGCCCCGGCACCCCAGACCTTGCGGGCTCCAAGAGATCCAAACAGGACGGCGGCTGTGAAGTAGCTCTGGACTCCAGGACATGTGAACTTGTCTTTTTGGTCCGGCTCGCAGATATCATCGATCTGGGTGATCTGGAAGTTCATGACGGCTGTGCATACAAAGGCCGACACCAGTGCTGTAGTTCGTTAGCGAGATCATTTTGCAATTGCTCATCAGGCTTTACAACTTACTGGCAATGACTTGGCACCAGAATGTCTGCCGAGGCGGGATCTTCAGGTAGTGTCCTAGCTTGAGATCGCTAGCGAACTCGAGAGCATGGGCGACTGTGACGTAGCCAAACCCTTTGAAGAAGTTCATCTGCTCAGGGCACGCCAGGAGTCAGCTTTCATCATGTTGCTCGAAGCATTTGATACGAATGCAGGGATAACATACGGCCAATGCGTTTCCAGGCTGCCAGGCGCCACCGATGAACTCGGCAAGCACATTGTACTCAACCTCGATCCCCGTCGTGGCATAGATGATGCCCGTTGGTATCGTGAACAACAAAGCCAGCGCAACGCCAAAGAAGACTGTGCCGACGCCAGTGTTTGTTGGCCAGCCAGCGACCGCGGCAATGCCAAGAGCAACTGCGACGACGTTCAGGGCCAGGTACCACCATTCGGGAACTTCTCGGTAGAATTTCATCATTCTGTGATGAACATCCACGGACAGCTCGGAACTTTCCACCTCTTTTTTGTTGCGAAGACTTCGGACCAGGGATCCGAAGCCAAGCTTGATGTCATTCCAATGGTACAGAGCGGCATAGGATATGACAGCGCTGTAGACAGCAAAGAAGAAGATGCTTCAAGGTATACCTATCAGCTAAAATGTTCATGTCATCGCCATTGGGGGTGCTTACTAGTAAGTCAGAGACGAAGCAGCGATGAATACAGGGCTGTATTCTTGATACTTCTTCTCGTCCAAAAGGCCTCTCTCATCCAAGATTGCCGAGACGTTGTAGACGGTTGCATTGTGGTTGTACATCACGTTAGTGTTGATCGGAAGGTAGCCGGTGTTGTAAGTGTTTGTCCAGTACATGGCAGCGATGGTGATGCCACCAAGCACGGCCCCGATGAACATGTTGAGAGTGACGTAGAATGGGACGACGAGCGGATCGACATAGTATGTAGCGACGTTCCAATCAAAGGTGGCAAAAGGGTTGACACCGAGACCCTTTTTCAGCCCGGTGATGGCTGTCAGATTGAAGTTCGCCGGGCTGATCCACGCAAGCCAGTTGAACAACGCGAGGGCTGAGGCAATGTGCTGGGGGAACCAAAACCACACAAACATTGCTCCAAATGCGACGAGGAAGAACTTGAAGCGGGATGTGCTGTAAGTTCTCCCCATGGGTCCGGAGACTCCTGTGTTTTCATCTGGCCGGCGTTAGAGAGCTTTCGGGAAGGGTGACCTTGGAGGGGCGAATACCGTCATGAAGAGATTGGTTAATGGCCACGGTGACAAGGGATCTGGGCCAGATGCAGAAAGACGGGTAAACCAGGAATCTCTTTGCAAGTCCCGCAAGACCAAATCCCATGAGATTCATAGAAAGCTAGAACTCTAGTGTTAGATGCGAGGAGAAAGGTTGGGTCAAGTATCTGACGTGGAAAAGAATACTCACCGCTAGACATATTTGGAATCCAAAAGACCCAGCAAATGGCAAGTTGAAGTATCTTTCCAGCCAGGTCGTGAAGACGATGTAGCGTGAGTGAGGTAGAGCTGTGGCGACGTTTGCCATGATGGAGATGAGCATATGCTCCTTCTGGTTGAACCGGCCGGGGTTGATCTCGGACGGCATCCATCTTTCCCATGCTCTCCCGAGAGGAAACGATAGGAGCTGCACGACGGCCGCTCCGAGTCGGATGGATGGTTGGCGGACTGAGAAGAGCTGGTTGATGAAGCTCAAGATCACCACGAACAGCAAGCCAATGGTCCACGCTCGAATAGTACCGGCGGGCAGGGACCTATCATCCTTGTTCTTGACCACGGCTCGGACCTCGGGATATGGCGAGTTGTTTGTGAGAAGGCATATCTCCGTCTTGATGACAGTCTCTGTCTCGAATTCGTTGTCGGGAATTGTGCTGTTGACGAAAGCTTGTAATCGAGAAATAGCCTCCGGGTTGAAGTTTGGGTCCTTGGAGTGAAAGTGCAGCAGACTTTCAGCGCGCTGTTGTTTTGTGAGCACATCAGGCAGACGTTTCCGGGCCTGGACGAACCTTTCTGGCATCCTCCCATGATATTTGCTGTGCGTGCTCCTCGGCCTCGGCAGTCTCCTGGATTGTTGCGCGCAGCTTCCTTGATACCTCTTCCACAGAAGCTTTGGTTGAGTCAGACATTGACGTGACAATCGTTGTGACAACTCGAACATCGTGGTCGCCCAGATCTTCCTTGGAGGTGTTTGCCATGGCGGGCTTAATGGCACATGGAACGTCGGGCGTGGTGGCGAAACCGCTGCCAGACTGCTGCCTTCGTCGACTTTATTTTCTGTTCTCAAATTTCGCCACAGGCTCGATGGCTGACATCTCGCGATCTCCGCTTGTGGTGGCGCCGATGTCAGCAAGCCTTTGCAGCCACATGTTGGAGGGGGGTGGCTGTTCTCGTGTTCGTCTTACCGCTGCAAGTCGCGCATCTGTTCCATTCTCTGCAAGCTACCCGTAGAGTAGAGATTGCGTACGATCATACATGTTCAATTGGGAATTTCACATGCGGTATTTGCCCTTCCTAGCGCTGACGGCTATCATCTCGTCTGTCGTCATGTCTGGGCCGAAAGGCAGCAGGGGTTTCGAGACAAATGGACGTAAAAACGGGCTCCGTTGCTCATCTGGTACAATTTCCTGGCAAGCGGGAAGTCTAAGAGGTGATCAGCACTACATGTGATCATCCAGGCATGCCAGTGTAATCAAAGCGCCGGTGATCTCGTATTTGAAGCCTCGGGTATGGCGTCCATGGTACAATCCATTACCCCTATGGTGTTTGGTCCGGCTTAGATGTCCTTATGCGACTGTCTCTGGAGATTGGTTACGCCTTCTTCCTGGGAATACATGGGCCAGGGAGGGATTTTCGTGAGAAGCATCCCTCTCCAACGCAGTCAAGCTCAAAGAACCTCAGTACCTCGTCTGCTTGGTCCGGGATGTTGTGGTCGACGCCCTCGGCCAAGAAACCCTCGAAAAGACCCCTACGGCCGTACTCGTACTTTGTCCAGTTGGCCTGCGGCGTGTTCTCCTCCACCGACGTTGGCGTGTCCCCTGTGCGTAGAATCGTAGACCAAAGCTTGATCTGGTTGTGGTAGTTGGTAACATTGATGATGTCGTCCGCCAGGCCGTGGAGGATCTGCATCTTGGGCCGAGGACCAGTGTACTCGGGATATGCGTCGTGGACTAGTTCCGCCCATTCCTGGCCAGTTCGGTCAATCTGACCGGTGGCACACTCGTTGCTCCAGACGGCGTATCCGTCGCCAGCGTAGCCTGTCAAATTCTGAGTCAGTTTCTTTGTTTAATAACTGTCTTGAGAGCTGTCGGGAGTCGACGGGAGTCATGCCACGTGGTATGCGAGCATGAGTAACTCCCGACACAGCCTGATGGGGTAATGAACAACTCGGCAGGTAGACTTGCAGCCAAAAGGAACTCCCGCAAATGAGGAGCCGGCGGCGAAGAGCTCCGGATACGAGCCGATCAGGACGTTGGTCATCATGGCGCCAGAGCTGATGCCTGTGACGAAGACCCGATCGGCGTCGACATCGTAGTTGGCCAGGGTCCATCGCACCATGCTCGCGATTCCGAGCGAGTCGCCTCCGGCGTCGTGGTGAAGCGTCTGAGTGGAGGAGACATCCCAACAGTGGTCAGCAACCCACGGCGACGATGGATAGATGGTGATGAATCCGAGCTCATCAGCTAAAGGCCGGTAGGGCTTCCAGTCAAAGGCATTCTGGGCTGTACCGTGGCACCAGTGAGGATACACCAGGAGGGGAGCCGATGACCGAACGTTGTCGGGGACGTAAAGGTGGAAGGACACGTTCGTAGGGTTGGGGCCGAAGGACGTGATCTGCTGGAGCTCTGCAGCAGAGACGACAGCTGCTAGGCCTTTAAGGAGCAAAAGAAGCCGAGACATGATGATTGACTTGCGGTCGGAGCCTACCTAGGTACGTCGGATCATCCACAGCAACGGGTCATTGAGGCTCAGATTGCTTTTATACCGCCAAGGGCCTTGAATCTACCCCGCGATGCACTCTGCGCCTCCGCATTTTCTGAAGCGGTGGAAATCTTGGAAACCAGTTGGTGGTGTTCCGTTGTTCCGGGGACAGCGGGTTGTCGACATCCATTGCCAAATTCTACCAATTGTCCATGGAGCTTCCAAGGTCCGTACCCAAAGAGGCTAAGAAGCGACAAGTTCGGGGCTGGCCAGGTCGATCGTCGGAGCAGGACCTGCAGTTTGACGTCGCACTGCGAGTGGGGAGAAGGGGCCAATAGGTGCCGTCCAGACAGGTTTCTTTTCCAAGAAGCATTCCAGGAAATTCGGCAAGACGGCAGAGAACATGGAGGCTTGAAGAGCCTGAAGTTCTATGTGCTTGCTGGCAGCAACTGGCAGCCCATCTCAGCGAGACGGATGCTGGGTCTCGGGGTTGACCCTGGAAGGCCTGGGACTGAACAGTGGGATGTCGGGTGGGTGGCGTGGTACTTGTACGATTCAACCCCCCACGTCCTACTGGCCCGGAGATGGTCACTTCACAGCAATTTCGTCGACAGGCGTGATACTATGGCCAGCAGGACCACACCGGCACGTTTTTCCGTCTAGCGCTGGCCAGATTCGTCATGTTTTCAATGCACACAGCGCAGTCCACGTGCTGTCAGTGAGGCTCAAGACGACGCTACGAGGGCTGGAGGGAGCCTGGGAGGGGTGGCACACGTCACGGCAGATGTGGCCCCCTGTGCTGAGTTTCTCCGAATGACCATAAAAGGCTTGCTGATTGGGCAAAGGTGGTCATCTTTCCAGTTCTCGAAACGCATGATTATGGGGGCGTCTCCTTGTTAATCTGGCTTCGATCAAGACGGGACATTGGGCCAGTTCCAAGGATCTCGGTGGTTAATGTATTTGAAACAAGCGCCCGCTATCGCCCCCATCAGGGCCGACTGCTGGCAGTGCTGGCAGATCCATCGCCCCGCCAAACGCCGCCGCCGTGCTCTGACTTCGAAATCTCAGGGCCCGGTACAGCATCAGGGTCAGGTCATCGCAAGATACACCCCGTCGCCCATAGCGGTTCCGCACCAAAGACCTTGAATCTAAGATGCACAACGAGGAGTTACAAGATCGGGGCACGAGAAGAAACACATAAGTTCATGGCTTCTTTGGCCATCCAAACTTCATCTCGCCATGGCCTGATGGTAAACCATGTGGCATGTGGGGGTACCCCGGCTCCGACCCGTGCGCGGCCCCGAGACCTCTTTGCGCGAAACAGGAGAGACCGTCTGGATGGATCCAAAGATAGGAGACCTGGTATTCGGGGAAAAGATGCAAGTTTTTCGCCTACTCCGATGACAAGGGTCTCTAGGGGGCGAGGCCTGCCATCGGCAACAATGCCGAAAGGGATGAACATTGACCCCAGCAACCTGTCCTAGCTTGTGGATTTCCGGCAGTCGGGGGCGATCTTGCTTGCCCGGCAAGGTAAACATGTATATATCACCCTCCCGACGATGCCTCTCGCCAAGATCTCGAGTCCTCTCAGCTTCATCGACCTTCAGGCTCGTCACTTTCTTTTCCTTCCATCACCTTCTTTTCTACCTGTCAGCAGTGCTGGCATCCAGTCTTTTTCTCATTCACTCAGCTGAACATCTCCGCTGCATCAGACAGTCGGTTTCTTTCCTGCCACTCCCGGATCTTTCTCCATTTACATTCTTTCGATCAACATGGGCGTCAAAAGCTTCTTGGCCCACGCCTTCGGCGTCGTGGCTCTCGCTTCGGCTGCCACTGCCCAGCAGACGACCCCTTTCACCGACCCTGACACTGGTATCGAGTTCCAGAGCTACACTCACGCATCCTCCAACTTCTCCTTCGGCATTGCCCTGCCCGAGACCGCCTCCAATGACTTCATCGGCCGTATCAGCGCCCCTATCAGCGAAGGCTATGCGTCCGTTTCAATGAGCGGAGGTATGATCGGAACCCTCCTGGTCGTTGCCTGGCCCGAGGGCGACTCAGTCCTCACTTCCCTCCGCAAGGCCACCGGTTACGCGAACCCTTCGGTACTCGAGGACGCTGGCACCCTTAAGACCATTGCTACCGGCACATCTGTGTCGGGAGATTCCTTCACCTACACCTTCCTCTGCGAAGGCTGTGTCCAGGGTGGAAGCGTCACCTTCGCGTCCGATGCCACCACGGGCATCTTCGGATGGGCCATGAGCACCACGGCCCTGACCGATCCCACCGACGCGACTTCGGCTCTCAACTACCACTCTGCAGGCTTCGGTCTTTGGGGAGCTGACCTGACCGCTGCTCGCTCTGCCGACTTCGCCACCTGGTCTGCTCTCGCCTCGGATGCCGTTGTCACCCCTCCTGCCACCGGCAACAACGGCACTGTGCCCACCATCCCTGTTGGAAACGTCACCACCACTGTCCGCAACACGACTTACGACTATGTTGTTGCTGGTGCCGGTGCCGCTGGCATCGTCGTCGCCGAGCGCCTCGCCAGCGAGGGCCACAGCGTCCTTCTCCTCGAGCGTGGCGGCCCCTCCTTCTACAGCACCGGCAACGACAAGGTCGTCCCGTGGAACGATACCATCACCCAGTACGACATCCCCGGCATGGCCTACTTCCTGGCGAGCTCGTCTCAGAATGACTACTGCACCGACACCGCCAGCCAGGCAGGCTGCCTGCTCGGCGGCTCAACCATGGTCAATGCCCTGATGTGGGTGAAGCCCCGCGCCGCCGACTTTGAGTCCTGGCCCGAGCAGTGGCAGTGGGCCAGTGGCGTCTCTGCATCTGCCGACAAGCTCTACGAAAGGGTTCCCGGCACCATCCAGCCGTCTGCTGATGGAAAGCGTTACGACCAGGCGGCCTGGGACACCATGTCTCAGTTCCTGAGCAGCAACGGCTGGACAGAGGCCGACGCTCTCAACGATGTGGAGGCAAAGCACCAGATGTACTCGCACCCTCCCTGGTTGGTAAGCACATGTTCACCTCACCCACTCAGCTTTGTTCACAACTAACGCCTTCCGTAGATCAGCAATGGCCTCCGTGGCGGTCCCCTTCGTGACATCATGCCGGCTGCCCAGGCTCAGCCCAACTTCGCCCTGGAGATGAACACCAAGGTTGTCCGCGCTGTCAGGGACGGCTCCGAGGTCACCGGTGTGGAGATCGAGACGGGTCCATCGACCCGCCAGATCATCAACCTCAAGCCTGGCGGCGGCCTCGTCCTCGCCGCTGGTGCTCTTTCTACTCCTCGCATCCTTTTCAACTCCGGCATTGGACCCGAGGAGCAAATCAACATTGTTGCTGGCGGCAAGACCAACGTCGAGCTCCCTCCTCAGAACCAATGGATCCCTCTCCCCGTCGGACAGCACCTCAAGGATCACCCCATCTTCACTGTTGAGCTCAAGACCAAGCAGACCCTGACCACCCTGGCCGGCACTTCCTGGACTGCCCCCGATCAGGAGACCGCCGACCTCTTCGCCAACGGCAGCGGCCTGCTCGCTCAGTCCGGCCAGAGGCTCAACTTCTGGACCAGCGTCGACGATGCCCCTGACGGCCAGACTCGCTTCATCCAGGGAACCGTCAACGCCCCCAAGGACAACACCGTCAGGATCAAGGTCTACCTCACCCACGGCCTCACTTCCGAGGGTGCCCTTGGCATCAACGCCGCCGGTGCGACCGAGATCATCGCGGAGCCCAAGATGAACACGGACGGCGACATCGCCGCCGTCGAGTCCTTCATGAAGACCCTCATCGACTACACCCAGAAGTCCAACAGCACCCTCAGCCTCGCTAGCAACAGCACCGTCGCCGACCTCATCAAGACCATGACGACTGGAAGCCACTTCATCGGCACTGCGCGCATGGGTGTCGAGAACGACGGAACCAGCGTCGTCGACACCGACACCAAGGTCTGGGGTACCCAGAACCTGTTCGTCGTGGATGCCAGTATGCACCCTGATCTTCCCACCGGCAACACCCAGGCCCCCGTCATGGTTGCTGCTCAGCATGCCGCTGAGAAGATCCTGGCCATCAAGTCTGTCGAGATTGACTGCACTGGCGCGGCTAGGAGGTCGACTCGCAGGGCCCGCAGGAGGTTCTGAATGCAGCGCCAGCCATGATGCCCTGGAAGGAGATTCGAGGGCAGGCGTAAGCTTCACTCCCCATTTCACCATACATTGTTGCATTTGCATCTCGGCCAGTACATAGAATCAGTTTCATGAGTAACACACATCTTTGATGCCATAATCTTACATCACTCGGTGCTTCTCATATCTGTCATGACGACCGCTTCATCCCAATTGATCAAGCGGCTGTCAAGACGAAGACTCGTTCTGGAAATCAGCGTTAAGGGAAACGCTGCGTGTATGTTCTCGCTCTAGGTATGTACGTGCCGATATGTTGCCTAACTCGCGCTCATCGTGTAGGTATGGTTCTGTTGCTTCCCAATGACATTACTTCCCTCGCAATTACTCGTGCGCTTACAGCGTCGACTTCTCTTTCGCCAATATCCCCAGCTCCACGTCTTCTTTCCTGTCTGGATATCGTCCCCCCGATGTCGAAATGTTGACGCGGATTGGACTCAAGACTTTGTCCTTGTCTTCTCCGGAACTTTGTGGCTCCCAGGGGCTCCCTGGGAGCTGCTGGAACGGCCTCTGGGTGAAAGGTGCTGAGATGCGCTTGGCAACGACATCAACGGTGCCCCTACTTTCTGCTCCATCGGGCTCCGTGGCCTCGTTGTTTTCGGTATTGGTGGTGCTGAAAATTCCTGGGAGTTTCGAGAGAAGAGGGCGCAGTGCGGGTAGACTTCCGCAGACGATGGCGCATGCCACCTCGATGATTGACCAGACAACGATGTCGACGTTGTCCCCTTCAAAATGTCAGCTTCGAGTTCAGATCCGTGAAGATGCCTGTAGAGGACGTACACGTTGCGTCCATGCTGTTTGCAAAGGTCACCATGTACTTGAGACGAACCATGCTCGTCACGCAGGCGCTACTCAGGTTAGCCGTGCTAGGTAGAGGTGCCTCATGGACCAAGTACTCACAAAGAGCCGACGCTAAACATCAAAAAGACAGCGATCTTCTTGCGGAAGGACAGCTGTAGTTTGAGGAGCTCAGGTATCGGCAGAACGAGGATAGCAATGTCCTCGACGATGCTGAAGACTGCACCAGCCCAGCCGATGGCCGTGATGTCGAGACATTTCGCTGAAATCGACTTATCCCAAATGGCGTAGATTGGAATGCATTGAAAGACGATGAGGAGGAGGAACAAGAGGCCATGGACAACGAGGAAGACGACATAGGTCCAGACGACGATGACAAACCACCTCGTGGTGAAGATTCGGGAGAAGAGGATGACGATAGACACCTTTGCCGTAACCTGGATCAAGATGTAAAGCATCTGAGTGGCGTAGAAGTTCTGTTATTCCGAGGTGTTAGTCGGGGCCGGCGCGAGACGGTACTGTGACCTCCCAGGGAGGACCGACCTGGAGAATAGTAGGTGCATTCTGAGGCGCAACGTTCCAGTAATGCATTCCGAAGCCAAGATCCGCGCCTGCCATCGTCTGTTAGCGACTCTCCCAGCTGTCTCTGGCGCCACGAGGAAAACGTACTTGCGATCTTAATACTTGACATGGCGATGAGAAGAGCCTGCAGTGGTGCTGTTAGCAGAATGTTCAGATGGAATGTCCCCATGTCTAGTGACTGACCGTCGCAAGCAAGATCATCCAGTCATCCCACCAGAGTCGGCTGGTGACCGTGAGGCGCGCAAGGGACCTCAGTATCACAATGACTGTGGTGATGACGATGCATACGACTGCAGTGATCTTGACCTCATTGCTTCGAGATTCCTTGGGATAGGCAACACATAGATCGCTCATGAGCAATGCGGCCTCTGAGCATGCCGTCAGTATCTGGTGGCGAGGAAGGTATCCGTCGGGGTAACTCATAGTCTGACATACCGACTTGGTCGTCGAATGGGCATGAACGTTGAACACAGGCCGAGAGGCTCGATTGCAACGTGATGTTTGAGCAGACGCAGTCGTCGAGAGACTTGATGTCGGTCAGGCTGCATGAAGCAGACTGCGCGCCTTCGAACACGCATGGCAGCTGGATCACAACATGGTCAGCATGTTCACATGATGATGTGGATAGTCTTATCCATGGGCTTCCCGAGAAGGACCCCAAGGAGAGTGAGTCTCACAGCGCATTGCGGCGTAGCCGCGAGGAGCTCGGTCATGCTTTGTGCTGCCCCGGCCACGAGGGTGACACAAGGCAACACGAACCAGAGCAGCATGTTGTTGAGTGACTTCATGGTTGGCGAAAACACTTGGCCCGACTCGCCGGAAGCTGACCCTTCATGTGGTTGCAGATGGCGAGGACTGGCGCATGTGGTCGTGCTGGGAGATGGAAAAGGAAAAGAAACGAGATCTCGAAACGGGCAAGCAAGAGAGACGAGACCCTAGGGTAATATCATGGTCAACGCCACGCGCGCGCAGATCTCCCAGACGCAGGGACGCAAAAGGGCCTGAGAGCCGATGGTCATCAGCGCCAGAACACACCAGGCGCGTGGCAGGCCTGGCAGGACCTTACCTTACCTGTACCACGGAACGATTCCACCCCCACCGGGCCATCAAGCACTTACCCTTCCCTCCCGGGTTGAGTCAAGGGGTAACGACTCGTTTACCAAAGCCGCAGCTAGAGACTGCGGCGCACGGTCACTACCAGAATAGTGTGTGCAGACGGCGTGATCCGGCAATCGTTCCCCAGGGATTAGGCGTGGCGAGGAAGCTCAGTTTGGCATGACCTGGTGGAAGCGAGGGCCTGAGCGCTCAGGCGATTTGTTTCATGCGCCGTCGCCAGTGAACTAGCGGCCAGCTCATGTCCCAGACATGGGATGGCACGGGTTCAAGAGACCTCTAGTGGGCGACCGGCGCGCGGTGGTGCTCACCTGGGCCTAGCCAGGTGACGATAAATGGGAACCAGGCAAGCCAGGTTCGCCGATGAAGGGTCTCTCCGGCCGGCGTGGCCACCTCGGCCAGGCCTGGCGTTCAGGACAATCGGAAAAGGGGAAGTGAAAAGGGGAAAGTAGAAAGGTCCAAGCCGTTTTGGTCATCATCAACGCCCTAACCAGTCCCCCATCCGAACATTCCATGCAGTGGAGGCGGATGGGTGCCCAAAGCTGCGAAGGTTCCCTAGCAAAACACAACGCCACCCCGCCGACGTCTTCCCGGCTCTCGGGTTCGGCAGCGGAAGCAGCGTTAAAGGAAGGTTCCGAATGAATGCCCTTGTTCTGCAGCGGATGACGCAGCTCGATCGACGCGGAGGATGAAGCTGTCCCCGCGGGGTCGGGAGAGCTGCGACGGGATGCGGACAGTTCAAGCATCCCTCGAGAGGATCACCGTCCGAACATGAAGCGAACCACCCCACAAAACCATCATGCTACACCACCAGTCTGAGCCCCACGCGCGCCGGCGGTACTATGAGTTCGTGGTTTGGTCCCACGCGCGGGGTGTGGTCGTTCTGGGCTGTGCCCGTCACAGCGTCATGTTGATTGCTCTGTTCCAGGTCGCATTGAGAAAGACTGACGTGGAAAAAGCACGGTCAGAAACGAGGCAGACAAGATATCTGAAGTAGAATGGTTCATTAAGTAGGTAGAAGCAAAACAAGCAATGGGGGTATCGACATCATCAGACATGAGCGCTCACTCCCTCGTCTCCTGTCATGTACATGCTGCTGTGGCTAGCAAGTCGGGGCGTGCCGATCATTCGGGGTTTGCCCGACCTTACTCCGCCTTCACCTCCTCGGCGACGGCGACGGGCTCGTGCTTGCCGGTTCCGTTGACGACCTCGACGGCCTTCTTGGCCTCGAGCTCCTCAATCGTCTTCTTCAGGGCAGCGCTGGCCTCGAGAGCCTCCTTCTTCTGGCTCTCGGCGGCGGCGAGGCTCGCCTCGAGCTCAGTAACCTTGGTCTTCAGAGCGGCCTCGGCCTCCTTGGACGAGGCGCTAGCCTTCTCGGCGGTCGCCAGGCCGGATTCGGCCGTGTCGAGCTTAGCCTTGAGCGCCGCCTCGGCCGCCTTTGAGGACGTCTCAGCGTCCGCAAGGCTAGCCTGGGCCTTCTCCAGCGAAGCCTTCAGCTCCGTCTCCGTCTTCTTGGCAGCGGCGCTGGCGGTCTCGGCAGTTGCCAGACCAGCCACGGCCGTGTCGAGCTTCGCCTGCAGAGCGGCCTCAGCCTCCTTGGAAGCCTTTTGGGCATCCGCGAGGCTGGCCTGAGCCTTCTCGAGGGTGGCCTTGAGTTCCTTCTCGACGTCCTTGGCAGCAGCAGCGGACTTCTCCGCAGCGGCAGCGCTAGCCTCGGCGGCATCAAGCTTGGCCTTCAGCGCGGCTTCCGTCTCGACGGACGCCTTGGATGCAGTGGTCAGATCGGCCACCTTGGTCTCGAGACCCTTCTTGTCCTACAGAAACGAGTCAGTCAAGTGTCCGGGAACGGCATGCATGTGCGGGATATGGCTAATGCTTACCGACTGGGCGGCCGTCAGAGCCGTCTCGGCCTCGGTGGCCTTGCCCTGAGCGCTCTCGAGCTGCGTCTTGAGAGTGGCGACGAGACCCTCGGCGTCCGTGGCAGACTTCTTGAGCTTCTCCTGCTCGGCCTTGGCGGCCTCGAGAGCGGCGGTGCCCTTGGTCTGCTCCTCCTGGAGCGACTTGACGCTCGATGCCTGCTCGTCGAGCTTCTTCTGCAGGGTGGTCTTCTCGTCGGCAGAAGCCTTGAGCTTCGATTCGAGCTCGGCGGTCGCAGCGCTGGCCTTGGAGACCTCAGCGGCTAGCTCATCCTTGAGCTTCTTCTCGACAGCAGCCAGATCGGCCGCACTGGTCTTGGCCTTGGCAACTTCAGCCTGGTACTGCTCAATCTCGGACTTGGACTTGGCCTCAGCGGCAGCGAGGCTGGCCTTGGCCGCCTCCAGCTCCTTGGCCGAGGCGGAAAGCTTCTCCTCCCAGGTGGCAGCCTCCTTCTTCGCAGACTCAGCGGCGGTCGACGAGGTCGACTTAGCAGCCTCGAGATCCTTGACAACGGCGGCGAGCTTTTCCTCCCAGACGGCGGCCTCCTTCTTCGCAGACTCGGCGGCGGTAGAGGAAGCAGCCTTGACGCTCTCAAGCTCCTTGACAGCGGCAGCGTGCTTCTCCTCCCAGCTGGCAGATTCCTTCTTGGCAGACTCGGCGGCGGTCGATGAGCTGGCCTTGGCAGCCTCGAGCTCCTTGACGATGGCAGCGTGCTTTTCCTCCCAGCTGGCGGTGTCCTTCTTCGCGGCCTCGGCGGCAGCAGCAGAGCTAGTCTTGAGAGCCTCGAGCTCCTTGACAATGGCGGCATGCTTCTCCTCCCAGGTGGCGACCTCCTTCTTGGCGGCCTCTGCCGCGGCTGTGGTCGTGGTCTTTGTCGTCTCAAGCTCCTTCGCGGCAGAGTCATGCGACTGCTGGAGGGCGGCGAGCTTCTGCTCCCAAGCAGTGACCTCCTTCTTCGCAGCCTCGGCGGCAGCGGCCGAGTCGGCCTTGGCAGCCTCAAGCTCCTTCGAGACGGCAGCATGCTTTTCCTCCCACGCAGACGCAGCCTTCTTAGCGGCGTCGGTGGCAGCAGACGAGTCCTTGGACAGGGCGGCGTTCTCGGCGGTCAGGGCAGCCACCTTCTCGTTGAGGGCTGACAGCTCGGCCTCGAGAGAAGACACCTTGGCAGACGACTCGACCTGGGCCTTCTCGTGGCTGGCGGTCAGGGCGGTGTACTTGGCATCCCAATCGGCCAGGGCCTGCTTGGAGGAGGCAACGCCGGCCTCCGACTCGGCCTTGAGAGCGTCGAGGGCTTGTTGGATGCTCTTGGCCTTTTCCTGGGCGGCGGCGAGCTCGGTGGCGGAAGAGGCCTTGAGCTTGTCGAGGGTTTGCTGCAGGGAGGATGAGTCGCCCTTGGCGGCGGCGAGGGAAGCTTCGGACTCGGTCTTTAGCTGGTCAAGCGACTTCTGCAGACTGGCAGAGTCGCTCTTGGCGGTGGTCAGGGCAGCCTCGGAGTCGGTCTTCAGCTTGTCGAGGGCCTGCTGCAGAAGCCTGTACCGCTCGTCGGCGGCAGCGGCAGCGCTGGTGTGCTCCTCGAGCGACTTGGTGGTGGCAGCGGCGTCGCCCTGGAGCTTGGCAACGTCCTGCTGGAGGGCCTCCCTAAGCTGCTCGGAGTTGGCGAACTGGGCCTTGAGGGCGGCAATCTCCTCCTTCAGAGAAGACTCGATCGAGGCACGCTCCTCCTTGGCGTCGGCAAGCTCCTGCTTCGTGGCCGCGACCTCGGCCTCGAGGGTGTTCTTCTGCTCCTGGATGGACTTCAGCTGGCTCTGCAGCGCGGCGAGCTCGGTGCGTGCCGCATCGATCTCCTGGGCACGCTGCGTGGCGACCTGCTCGCCAGAGCGGAGCTGCTCATCCTTGGCCTTGACATCGGCCTCGAGCTGCTTGACTCGCGCCTGGACGTCGCCCTGGGAAGAGGACAGCTGAGCATCCAGGGACTTGATCTGTTGCCGGAGGTCCTCGGTGTCCTTTGTGGCGGCCGTGTACTCCTTCTCCTTCTTTGAAAGGTCCTTCTCGAGAGCGGCAATGGTCTCCTGCTTGTCGGCCAGCTTCTTCTCGAGCTCGGCCTTGTCGGCCTTGCTGAAGCCCTCACCGCTACTCGAGGAGAGGACGTTGCCCATGTCGAAAGTTGGCGGCCTTGAGGTGCGGAAGGGGGGAAAAGGTGAGGGGGGGGTGGCGGGGGATGCCTTGACGGAATGTGGAAAGGTAACGGAGGAACGGTTTCGACCCGGCAAGCAAACGCACCTGCAGGAGAAGTAAGTACATGAAGTAGGAGGAGAAGCGGACCACAGTGGAAAGGGCGCCCGGGCCGGGAAAACAATAAATCTCTTTTGGACCTCGCCGTCGTCTTGTTGCCTCGGCGATAAAATGAGCGGTGGACTTTTTTGGTGGGGGGCTTCGGTGCACCCTCGTTTGCAGGGACCCTGGATGACTCCATTCCACTGGACAGTCCAGGGGTCCAGGGCCAGGGCGTGCTGGCGCCTTCCCGCTTGGCGCCGGGCGTGGCACAGGGGCACCACCATTGGCACCTTCCATCCCGACCGACAGTCCGACACACCGTGACAGAGGCGAACTCAGATGCATCACATGAACGGCGGGGTGCTCAGGCTCCGCCGCTCACCGCTGCAAGCGCTTTAACCCCTGCAACCCTGCCAGCTGTTCATCAGACATTGGAGATCACCGCCTCGGCCTTTCAGACGACCGTCCGGGTCACCACGAACTTGTGGAATCGACACCAACAATGGCATTCTTCCAGCGCCGATCCGCTGGCACCGCGCAGGTTGGAATCGAACCCGACGAGAGTGAGGCAGCTACCTGCGTTAGGTGCAAATTTATATCCATCACCTAGCACCAATGGAACCACGTCTTCAAAGGCCCAACGCATTCACGCCCAACTGCTGGCAAGGCCAGGGTGGCTGCACACCATCATGACCGGCTGGGGAGAGACGAACTTTGGCTGCCACGAAGGAAGGGGTGGCACGGCTCGTCGGGCCAAATGTGCAATTGTGTGTGTCTGTTTGGCTGGCCTGCACATGCAATGTGGCGCCGAGGGGATCGATCGTTCACCATGGCTTGCACACGACATTGCAGCATAATTGTTGCGCCTTGCATTGCATCATGTCACGCATCTTTCTTACAAGCAGCCTCGTAGGGACGGGTTAGCAATACCTGGAGGTGGGACGTATGACACAGAGTTTGCCAAGCTGACACTCATGAAGTGCTGCCAGTGAGGAAAACAAGCAAATGTGCAGCACCGACTAGGAGCTGGCGAAGCAAAAATGATATCGCGTCTCTTCTGAGTGAAGACGTCAGGAATTGAGCCCGACGTGGGGGTCGAACCCACAACCTTGAGATGTGATCTCGTTAAGAGTCTCACGCTCTACCGATTGAGCTAGCCGGGCATCCGGCTGATTGATGTGAGCACTCGACTTGCCGCGTCTCAAGAAGCGTTCTGTGGGCAAAGTGCTGCTTGGATATGTCGTTTGGCTCACGGAGCGAGTGTGGTGTGGACCTCCGAGAAAAGTCTGCGTGGTGGGGTGTGGTGGATGGTCGCCGGCCCGTGACAGGGAAGAGGATGGGGGCAGACGACTCGTGCTGTGATAGAAGCACCTCAGCCGTCTTCCCGCGGTATCCGCCAATGCTGCCGCTGAAGTTGAAAGGCTGGTGCGGATCTGACATGGATTGAGCTGCTGGTCGGTCGGTATACCCCGGCTTCTGGATTTCGCAGGGCCCAGCTTCCTCGTCGAACAAGTGAACGTCCAAGTCGAAGCTCAATGCAAAATCGTTCGTCGACGGAGGGTAAACTGCAGAGGTGCTTGACGCGCTGAGAGTGTATTGGCCCATGGAAGTCCGAAGCTCTCCGCATCTTGACCAGCTCTTCGGAGTACTTGTATGTTTGGGCGGGTCGATGTTTGCCGAGGGGAGAGATTCCATGACAATCCCATCAGGCTTGCCTTTGGAAGGTTCATCAGTGATGGCATCGAATCCTTTCGTCGTAGGCTGGCCAGTGGATAGCTACTGAGCACTTATCTGGAAGCCGTGAAGACCGACAAGTGGCGTTAAGCGCTGCTTAGATGGGTCGAGCCGAGCGAGGTTGCTGGGATTACATCGAGGGCAGCGAGCCATCTGGAGACAGATGAAAAGCCTTCGACTGGTCGGAAGTACTCGTGGCAGGCGGTTCCCAGACTACCATCAGACCTCATGCTGCTCTGCTCACATACGTCAGTGGCCACGGGCAGTTCGAGTTGGTGATCGGAGGTCCCTGGAGAGAATCATCCGTCCAATCCATGGCGGCTGGAAGGCAGCCAAATATGACTTTGAACAGATGCATCCATGATGCGAACGGAGTGCAGTCGGTTTTGACGCCCGCGACTCAGGTAAAAGCCGTTGAGCAGGACGAGACGACTCTGGCTTGAGGTTGGGCTTGCGGGGTTGTGTTGCGTGCAGGTGAGCAGGATGCGGACGGAGGAGGTCCCTGAGACACTGGACGGGACGGGTGATTTGCCCCACTTAGGAGGCACGCGGCCTCTTCCCTCGCCGTCCGACGTCATCATTCCATCGTCTAGGGATTCAACGTCAGCGGCTCCTAGACACTGAACATCAAACCTGCAGCCCAAGCTGGTGAGTACATATTCTGTCAGATCTCCTGTTCTTCCTTCTCATATTCCCAAAGGTTCTTCCGCAAACAATTCACCACAAACCAACCACATTCTCCTCCAACCACAACTCAACATGCCTCTCGTCGTTCCAGGAATTCAGACCGAGTCGGGAGACAAGAAGACGGACGAGTGGACCAACAAGCTTGTCGGAAAGACGCTGCATGATGAAGAGAGCAATGAGACGGTGAATTTGGCCCTCTCTCTGACACTTGAGCTAATCAGCTAACACCTGTGACAGTGTTTCTGCAAGAAGGACCTCCCTGAGGAGCACAGGATCATTCAGCCCGGCATGATGGTCACCAAGGATTACAAGCCCAACCGCCTCAACGTTCATGTCAACGAAGATGGCACCGTCTCTCACGTCCAGCATGGTTAGGTGCGGGCGGGGCACGTATTGGGATGGCTCCTTCTCTCGGGCTCGAGGTGTCTGCGCCAGGCACAAACAGCCACGAGCATCCAATCTTGGGGATTCCCAGGTGGTTTACATGCAAAGAAGACTACTGTAATACAATAATCTACGAGCGACCTCATCATTTGCCTCTCACCAGCCACTTGGCTCGTTGTTCGTGACCTGGTGCTGTGTTCTCTTAATTGCATATCGGTGTTTACCCCGCCATCAGGCGCGGGGCAACAGCAGCCAGCCCTTCACCAGATCTGCCCTGCAACTTCAAGTTCCGAACCCCCACCTGGACCTGCCGAAATCACGCCAAACCCGGCAGACCACGCAGATACGCGACACACCCAGGCTCAGAGGATCATCATTACAAGGACATCAAGATGTTCAAGAAGGAGTATGCGCCTGTCGATATCTAACAAACTCACGCGAGATTTATCCGCTGACCCTCTCCTCTACAGCATCACACCGGGGCCGAAGTCGAAGCTCAAGAGCTCCGTCCAGAGGTCCCTCCGACAATCGCTTCTGCAGACCTATCCCCTTCTGAACCCGGTTATCGAAGAGATCATGCCCAAGAAGGCCTCGCTCGAGCAGATGAAGCTGCCAGACCGCTGCCTTCTCTTCATCGTCGACAACCAACCCCTCTTTTTCCAGCAAGACACCGACACACTCCTGCCCCATCTCAAGCTCGTCCACCGCTTCCCTGCCGCCTTTCCCACGGTTCGGATAGACCGAGGTGCCATTCGATTCGTACTGTCCGGAGCGACACTGATGGCTCCTGGACTGACGAGCGCCGGTGGTCGGCTGCCGGAACCCAGAGATGGAGACGAGGGAGTCGATGACGAGGGCAGGTGGAGTCGGGAACTCGCAAAGGGCGAGCCAGTGGTTGTCATGGCCGAGGGCAAGACCGAGGCTTGTGCGGTTGGCATTCTCGTCGCTGGCACAAAAGAGGTGAAAGATAAGGGCAAGGGGCCGGTCATAGAGGATGCGCACTACCTCGGCGACGGTCTCTGGAGGCTGAACGAGTGATTGCCTCTTCGCCGTCCCCGCTACAGCGTCTGACAGCTCCAGGGATTCCCAGCATTCCCTAGCTATCTCGTTGGCACACATGGACCTGTGCAGTTTGGTTGGGTCGAACAAATTTCGGGCATCATGCGAACACCAGCGATGGTCGGTTTCCCTCTCGCCAGAGGGCAGCCAGAGAACGTTGACGGAGGGCAGGCATTCGAATCGTTCAGGGGGGCTTCATGCATACGTTCACGTTCATAGCGGTTGATCTGGATAAGAAGCCATGGGAGATCACGCTTTCGGGGTGGTCTGTGAAACGAATGATGATTCAGTACACGCAAGCTGACTACATTGACACGCCACCTTGCGCCTGGCTTCGCGACGATCGATGTGATTTCAGAGTCCTGTTACCTGTCTAAGCGAGCTTGGTGATGAAGCTCCATTGCCGCCGCCCCGATGCTTTCGTGGTTCAAGTTGATGAACCGGCGGACGTTGTCCAAGTCGAAGATTCCCCGGGCATCCTTCAATGGATAGGCTGGGTCTGGGAACACTCCGTAGGTCGTGTCATCATCCAAGACGATCCTAGCCAAAGCTTTTACCAGGCAGCCACGATACTGAAGGGCTCCTGGTGCTGCCGACTGCGGATCGGGCGCTGGGAAGGTGGCCTTGATGATGTCCTTCTTGATGTGCGAAACCTGCTCCTCCCGGACGAACTGATCAAGCCGATGCTGATACTCGTGATGCACCTGGAAGCGCGCTAGGGCTTCGCGCCTGACATCGTCTCTCGAGGTGCGAGCATCGAGAAATCGCCCTTCCAGGCGGCAGCTCGAAAGGAAAGTAGTCATCCACAAATGGAAAACAGGCCTCGTCTTCATACGCTTCCGGTCGTCCGACTTCTCGGCCTCGCCCTGATCGAGTGGTCCCCCATTTGGACCTTTCTTGCTGGCTGGGTAGACTTGGAACATGCGGCATTGCGACACATACTCGAACATCTGATCGATAGTCGAGAATGGTCGCTCCCAGAAACCTTCGAAGGGCAATCCCAAGAAACTCAGGACTTCTATTGGCTCGCTTGTCAGGCGTATTTTGGCCATTTTGCGATTTTTCTTCTCGATCTCGGGGATTCGTATGAACAGACTCTGCTCGTCAATGGTGAGGCCGTATGGTCGAATGATGCTTCCCAGGAGACTCCAAATGTCGCCATGGGCATGCTTGAAGAGGAACCATTGCATCTCTTCCAATGACTCGGCAACGGTCACGTCGACTTGAATGTATGGTTTCGATTCGGGTTGTTCGGCCAAGCTGGCTTGGTCAGAGCCGAGATGTTCCGGCCAGGGGATGGCGTAGTTGGCGATATTGCCATTCTTCTTGCACCTTTCAGCTCCAAGAGCCAGGCCGATCGTATCATGATACGCCGATATTGTTCCTGCGTCAACACCTAGTATGCTTGATCCGTGGCTTGGACTGGTGGGCCATGCAACGAAGATGTCCAGATCTCCGTGGTCCGATTTGCACGGTGCTTCGATCGGACTGGCGACGCAGAGAAAGAGCTGCCGCAGGCTTTTCTTGCACTCCTCACTCATGTGATGGAACACTGGCGACGGCATTCGAGGAGTGTTGAGAGGGTTGGGCCCTTGAGAGAAAGCAGATCCCCCCATGGTGCTTGTGGTGTGATGTCCAAAACAAGGCCAAAGGCAGGGGTAGGAAATTTGGGGAAGGCGACGTAAGTATGGTGTATTCCCGTCGATTAGGCAGGCCCAGATGTATGGACTTGGGAAGCCTCCCGCAGGAGCTGATGATCGTAGGGTGCCAATTGGGGTGAAAACTGACCCAGATGGGTTCGACGCGAATAATGCTGTGTGGACTGCAAATGAAAGCACCACCTGGGCCTGGAAAATTCTTCGGATTACCTAGGTAGGTAGGTTGTTCCAGAGTCTCCCGGTTCGACTTTGACGTAGGAGGTTCTAGTGTCTGGAGATCTAGAAGCAGGCGGTTTTGAGATCAGGCAGGTACGCAGGTGCGGCTTCCTGGCGGGCGGTCCAATGGCTGGACGGTTCCTCGGGTGAAAGGGATGCAGGAGATTCCCGGCGGAAAAATCGCAAACTTCGTGGATGGGCGCATCATGCAAGCATCAACGGCAGTCTGATCAATATCAGTGCCTCAGGGCTCGTCCATTAGAGTGTTGCTATAACGTGGTCTGCCGATTGCAGGTTCATCGGGGGAAAATCGCATGAGCTGAGAAATAGAGTTGCTCAGTCAGTAGAACCTGAGTTGCTGGCTCACGGCATGATGTAACGAAACTCCTTGCGAAGCAAATGATCGATTCTCCGTCCTAGACGTGAAGAGCATATCGAGCAGAAGGCGGGCAAGGTTGGCGGCGGCAATCGTGAAGTGAGACGGCCAACTTCAAGTTGAACCCAGCTTCCCTGACCTTCAGTGCAGGGGTAAGCGTGACCCGCCTAATGCCTAAACCCCATGTGGCCACAGCACGCCGAGCAACCGTGCACAGCACGCACCTCGGCCCTGGCTGTCCGCTGAACAACTGTTGCGCCAACCCATGCTCAACCACTCACCCGATTGCCTTCGCCGCGATGAGTTCCGAATCAAGCGACCTCACTCGGGGCCACAGCCGAAATAAGTCTGGAGCACGAGGTAAGCCCCGTCGCGTGCGGTCCTAGAGGCGAACGCACCGCCGGAACGTCTGGAGTTGAGCGAGCGCGTGGCTGATGTTCCCGCAGCATCGCGTCCTCGGTCATCGACGAAAGGCCCCCTCGACATTGGCGAGTGAGTCAAATGTGTGCTTCGACAGACAAATAGTCGACTGAAACTTCATTGAACTGCAGTACACCGCTTAGCGATCCGTTGTCGTCGCCCAGCGCCCAGCTGAGCCCACGTCCACGGGTTCCTGGCGGCGGTCCACGGTCTCCAGGTGGTCCCAGGTCACCCGCCCGTCCGCCTACGCAGCCTGTGGTCAGGACGTCGATTCAGAAGGACTTTGGGTTTCTTCTTCGTCCCGAGATCTATCACCCCGTTCCCTCCGTCAACGTTCCCGCTGCATTTCGGCGCTCGGCCGCATTGCCCGACGCGAATGCCTCGGTGGCCGAATTGCTGAATGGAGGCCATTTCCGAGCTGCGGCAGTCGCTGCCGTCCAAGAGCTCACATCCGTTGCACCTGATGCACGTCCCGTTGACTCTTCTGACCACACACGCATCTTCGACTTACTCCACGCCAGGTTGGCATGCCTGACACTGATTGATGCCACCCAGATCGCCGCCCAGGAGGTACGTGCCCTGGGCGACATGAACAACGCTGCCATCTACGTGGACGAGACGACGGGCGAACACCTGGTACCATGGGAGCTGCGTGTTCTCAACGTTCGACTGCAGGCGATTGGGTTCGGCGACCCTAGAAGGGCCGTCATGAGCTACCATGAGCTGGCGCGGGAGGCTCGAGAGCAGGTCGGCAAGGCTGCCACTCGGCACGACAACACCGCGCGCGAACTTTGGAAAGCGCGCCTCCTGGAGCTCGGCATCAAGGTTGCTGGGGCACTCATCGAGATGGACGACCTCACGGGTGCCGCACACCATCTAGCTTCACTCAAGGACGACAGCGACGGCAAGATGGCCCTGACGAAAGCGCTCCTCTGGCTCCACCTAGGCGACCTCGAGGCTGCGAGGAGATGCGCAGTGTCTCGTTCTTCTTCTGACGCCAGCAACGCGACAAAGGTCATCTCCGCATTGTGCGACATGGCGGACGGCGACTACGCCGCCGCCCTCGAGGAATGGACAGGCTTGGGAGACGACGAGACCGATGACGAGATGGTCGGTGTCAACAAGGCTGTGTGCCTGCTCTACACCGGCAACCTGGACTCGGTAAGTCAGCATCCGGGCGGTCAGAAACTTCCGGCTAACGGCATCACCCGCAGGCGCGCAAGGTCCTCGAGTCTCTTGTTGAGAAGGGATTCTCTTCGCACACGCTGCTGTTCAACCTTGCCACCATTTACGAGCTCTGCACCGAACAGAACAGAACACTCAAGACACGTCTCGCCGAGAAGACGGCCGCACTCGAGCCATCGGCGCGTGGCTGGGAGCGAACGAATGCCGATTTCAAGCTGTGATCTCTCATCCAAGTCTCAGGTCTTGCGCTCGCGCTCCCACTCGCGCGCGGCGCTCGGCACCCATTGAAGCTTCCCCGCATTACGAGACGACTGCAGGAAAGGTTCAAGCTGGTCGTCCCAAGCTCCTCACCTCCCTGGCGCGTAGCCGTGCAGGCGACAGCGGCGCACACTGTTCGACTGGTACGACGAGCCCATCCCCCAAACAGTCTCGCGCCAATCGTCGCACGGCGCAGCTAGGCTCGAAACAGCGAGCTGGGGCTTAAGCTCCAGCCGCCAGGGCCGGAGAATCACCCTCCAAAACCACCACCAGTGGCCCCCGTGATGTCACCCACAGCATAGGTTAGCGGGGACGGAACATTTGGTGCTGGGACGCTCAACTGGACGCTGCCTCTGGAAAGGATGGATGAATCTCCGCACTGTTGATCTCATTGTCTTGTGGAACCGGTCCTCTTGTTGTGGGAAGATGGATGCATCGAAGCTGCCCTGTCCGCCCTCCTCCACGTCCCCCTCCCTGGCCGTCTCGACCTGCACCTTCCTCCTCCATTCTTCTCCCACACACCACCATCTACCCAGAAGTATTTCACAAGCTCCCTCTTCAACTAGTAGTCGCACAAGACACGCCATTGATCACAGCATCGTCACTTGAACGTGCCAATTGCGCATCAATTTCTTCATCCTTTTAGCAGCCCTCGTCTGTCACTTTGCGCACTGTTTGAGCCTACCTTTCCAACTACGTCATCGCAATGGACGCCAATCCCGCCCCAGGAGCCATCCCGGCCGTCAACGACATCGCAAAAGGTGAGTTTAGGCAAAGGAGGTGCAGTCTGCAGGGCATCGGACGGCAGCATCATCGCCGAGTTCTGGCCCGACACCTGACGAAAGGCCTTTGTCTGCATCCTTAGTTCCCTAACCGATGCGCCTCGGCTCTCCTCCAAGTGTCTCCTGCTAAGTTGCCTTCTAGTCATTCCAACCCAGAGCGAGCCTGCACCGTCATCGGAGCCCATTGATCCCTCTTCGAAGGCTCCGGCCCTTCCTCAGGAGGAGGCATCTTCGAAACCAGATACCGCCCCTGCTGCAGTGACTGATGCGGCGCCGGCGGAAGCATCAACGAAGCAACAGGACTCCACCGCCCATGCGCCCAAGCCCGTCAGTGTCGAGGACGCCCCCGACAAGGACGGACCGTCCGTCACGACCGGTGTCGATGCTGCCAAGCCTTTACCGGAGGCGACGAAACCACCAGCGGCAGCTGAGCCAGCCGCGGCCCAGAATGGCACCGCGACAGCCGGCGAAGTGCCCAACTCGACCACAGAAGCCGTCGATGGCGATGACAAGCTCGTGACCGACAAGCCGGCGGCCGTTAATGGTTCCGGTACTGCGAAGGACGTGCAGATGACGGGAGCTATCGACGCTGTCCCAACCACTGACGACACCAAGGAGCCTGGGGTACCGGCGTCTGCTGTTCCGGTCGGCGCCGGGGAGCGCGAGGCCGCGCCCCAGGCTATTCCTGCTAATCAGAAGCCGCAGGAGGTAGTCAAAACGGACAAGAAGCGCAAGGCGGACGAGCTCGAGGTCCACGACGACGCTGCACCCGCGGCAACAGATGGCGTGGAGACGGCCGACCCCGAAGATGCTCCCAAGCGTAAGAAGGTAGGCCGACCGCCCTCCAAGTCGAACGGTGAGGCGAATGGAGACGCAAACGGAGACGAGGGTTTGGGGCACAAGATCGCGAAGAAGGTTAAGCAGGCGCTGCCGGCCGGGAAGACGGAGCGCAAGACTCGCAGTCAGGGGCCGGCTTAATGTCAATGGAACTTGGAGGAATGCGTCGATGAAGCGTCTGGGGAAGTCCAGCAACCAGCTACTGCCTAGGCGTGGCCGAGTCGATTTCTTATCATTCTGTTTCTGGTATCCTCTGTCAAGGTATGCAAAACGCACGGCTGGTCTGCTCCGCCTGAGGATGGCAATGTTGATGACATGAGGGGTGCGAAGCAAGGACTGTAGGGAATAGCTGTTTATGTATTATGTCTCCTGATAGGCGCGGGTTGCTCGTGATTTCGACGATGGCGTCTGCTGTGATAGGGATCATGAAGTACCATCGTGGCAACCAGAGGCGTCTGAGAATCGGTAGGTCACTGCCAAGAAATTACGGCGCAGCTCGCTTCAAGAGCCCGTTCCTCTTGATGACGTCAAGCAGCCCCCGATCCTCTTTTGAGGGCCATGTTGCATCTGAACAATCCATGGATCACGCAACTACTCGTATAATCCCAAGGACGCTGGAGCAGACAAGAAACACGAAAAGCAACACGCACAAACTACAGACCCGAGCGCAGCGATCATCCGTCTCGGTCATCAGATGCTCAGCTCCAGGGGGAGAACGCAGCTTCAGGGTCCCCAGAGACCTCTGATGTGGAGAGATACGGGATTTTTCACGGTGGAGAACCCCGGCCTCATCGCTGCTTGGTGGAGCCGAGAAGGAATCCATGTCGATGTGATGGTTTTTCGTCCGTTGAATGACTCGGCAAAGCTGGCGAGCGTCGCATCAGTGCGGAGCTCTGTGGAGGAGTGGAAGCCATCAAGAACTCGAGCATTTCCAGATCCTTCTACAGCATGGCATCTGTCTTTGCAGCTTGCCGTCGGTCGACCTGGCTATCGCTTTTTGTAGAGGCAGATGGGAGGCCGTCGGAGGGCCCGTCTACAGCTTCCCCTTTGAATGGCATGCATAAAGTGCCGGTCACTTGGGAAGTTGGAGGCACTGCCGCACGAAGGCCCCGCAACCAGGGGGCCCCTCTCGTATTCCATGGATGCTGCCAGGTTGCGTACAGAAAGTATCCGGGGAGCCCGCGATGGCCGCTGAGTGGAACGGGGGGGACTCGACGTGGACTGGCGGCCAGAGGGAACTCCACCCTTGAGGCAAAAATAGATGGGCCGCTTGGCCGGGTCACAAAGGTCCAGTACAGTCAAAAGGAAAAAAAGCCCGTGGACGAGAACGTCAAAAGGACGGCCGAGGCCAGCTCGGCGTCGCGCTGGTATGTGGGGGTTTGTCAACAGTGGCTCCGCAGGGCCAATCATTCCAGGGCGCCGTCCATATCTGGTGCGTCCTGGTGTGTTGATCCGAAGGTTGGAAGCATTGAAGATTCTGCTCGATCGAACCGCTGCTGGAGGGTGGCTGTCGTGTGGGTGGATCTGGACTTTTTCATCGAAGGCGCTTCTCCGGCCGGTGCCGCGATACTTGTGAGGGGGAAGTATCCGAATGGGCATTGTTGTCGTCGTGATCCTCCTCCTCCTCTCAACATCCGCTCGTGCCGTGATCCAGGATTCCAGGGCTGCTTCACCATCTCCAGGCGGCGTGTTGTTGTTACGAGTACAGTGCCGGCGGTTATGGCAGGCGGCGCTATGGACCAGGATGAGGGCGATGGCATGCGCGCCTCGCGCAGTGTCGCGGGTACCTGAGCACTTTCCACGGTCGCTGACGACGACTCGCTGCAGTAGGCAAGAGCCATCGGGTTCCTGGACCAGGGACCCACCCCGGCCCCAACTGATCCAAACCCGCTGACACCACGAGCACGAGCACGACACTGGACCGCCCGTGGGCCGTCGCCACCCCTGGGCCCTGGGCGGACGGTCGGCCCCTGGACTGTCCGGCATGGCACGTCACTCCACCAGCGTCGTCACAGTTTTGTTGGAAGGCGTCGGCTTTTGCTGGACCCTCCGTCTTGTCTGTCTGCTGCTCGACACCCTCACACGTTCCGCCCGTCCTGGTCCGGTCCAGGGCCTATCCTTGCCTTCACCTCCCACCTCTTTGCCTGCGGTTCTCTTCTCGGCCCCCCCTTCTGGGTGCCTCCGCGAATATCCAGCCTATGATCCTGCCCTCCATCTTCTTTATCGTGCGTGCGGCTTTGTTCAACCCCCCTTCCCTAAATCTTGGTCTCCATCGCCACATCGCTCGCTAGATTTCTCTCCGACACAACCACCTCTCTGTCACCCTAGTCCTGCTCGAATCCTCGCCCTTTCTCCGCCGTCCTTCTGCTCCCCGGAGTTGGCACGTCCCCAGTCGAACTCGGCATCCTGCCTATAGTCACTCGTTGTACACCAGTCGACTTCGATTCGAATCCCTTTCCAAATCTAGACAGACCCTACGATCTTTTGTTTTGCCAGCACCGCGCGGCACCTCACACGACCAACTCGACAACACCCTCGCACTTGTAGCGAACTCGCCCGTGTTACAATCGCATCGTGGCCACCCTCGACTTCGACTCTCGGGCCTCGCGGCACCCGTCCAAACTGGCCGCTGAGCACTTCACCACCGCCGCCATGGAGGGGCTCTTGCGCCGCCAGGACGAGAATGACCAGGCCTTCGACGCAGGCCAGGAGCTTTTGAAGCTGCTCCAGGATCCCTTTGGTCGTCAAGTAAGCTATCCTTCCAGGGAGTTCTCGTTGGATCTTGCTAACCAGCACTCTTCCCCCAACAGCTCGAAACAAACGGATTCTGGGCCGCTCTGGGTACATCGTTGGCCGTCACCTTTGGCCTTGCCCTTGCCTTCTCGCTGCTCCGGCCATACAACCAGGCAGTGTACGCCCCGAAGCTGAAGCACGCAGACGAGAAACACGCGCCACCCCCAATCGACCGCAAGATCTGGTCCTGGTTCAAGCCCGTCTGGAGCACTACCGAATATGAGTTCATCCAGCACGCCGGCATGGACGCCGCCATCTTCATGCGCTTCATCCTTATGCTGAGGAACATCTTCCTCGTCATCTCCGTCATCTCCTTGGCCGTGCTGATCCCCGTCCACATCACGCACGTCGCCGACTATGTCGAAGACCGCAGCAACTGGATGCCGCTCCTGACCCCTCTCAACGTCTGGGGAGATGCCATGTGGGCCCAGGTCGTCGCCGCCTACCTCGTTGACATCGTTATCATGTTCTTCCTCTGGTGGAACTATAGGAAGGTTTTGCACCTTCGCCGTCGCTACTTCGAGAGCGAAGAGTACCAGCACAGCCTCCACGCCCGTACCCTGATGCTGTTCGACCTTCCCAAGGACCGATCTTCCGACGAGGGCATCGCCCGCATCATTGACGAGGTTGTGCCGAGCTCCTCCTTCGCCCGCACCGCCATGGCTCGCAACGTCAAAGACCTGCCCGACCTCATCGCCGAGCACGAGAAGACAGTTCGCAAACTCGAGTCCTGCCTCGCCAAGTACATGAAGAACCCCGCCCAGCTCCCTGCATCAAGGCCAATGTGTAAACCCTCCAAGAAGGACCAGTCGCATGACACATACCCCAAGGGCCAGAAGGTGGACGCCATCGACTACCTGACGCAGAGGATCAAGCAGCTCGAGATCGAGATCAAGGAGGTCCGACTCAGCGTCGACAAGCGCAGCACAAAGTCGTATGGTTTTGCCAGCTACTCTGACATCGCCGAGGCGCACAACATCGCATACGCTTGCCGCAAGAAGCACCCCGCCGGCTCGACCATCGTCCTGGCTCCCCGCCCCAACGACATCATCTGGAACAACATGTCTTTGACCAGCAAGACGCGCAAGTGGAGGCGCTTCATCAATAACCTCTGGATCGCCCTTCTCACGTTTGTCTGGATCGTGCCCAACGCCGGAATCGCCATCTTCCTCGTCCGTCTCTCCAACCTCGGCAAGATGTGGCCGGCCTTCCAGACGGAGCTGGGCAGGAATCCGGTCTTCTGGGGTGTTGTGCAAGGTATCGCTTCGCCTGCCATCATGTCGCTGGTCTTCCTCGTGCTCCCAATCATCTTCCGCCGCCTGTCGATGAAGGCCGGAGACCAGACCAAGACCGGCCGCGAGAGGCACGTCCTCGGCAAGCTGTACTCCTTCTTCGTCTTCAACAACTTGATCGTCTTCTCCCTGTTCAGCGCTGTCTGGTCATTCATTGCCGGTGTCAAGGACCGAACCGACAAAGGAGCCGACGCCTGGCAGGCCATCATCCAAGCCAACATCGGAGTGGCCTTCTTCAACGCCCTGTGTACCGTCAGTCCTTTCTGGGTCACCTGGCTGCTGCAACGTCAGCTCGGTGCTGCCATTGATCTGGCGCAACTGTGGACACTGGTGTATAGCTTCTTCGTCCGCAAGTTCTCGAACCCCACGCCCCGCGAGCTGATTGAGCTTACCGCACCGCCCACTTTCGACTACGCCTCCTACTACAACTACTTCCTCTACTATACCACCATTGGCCTTTGCTTCGCTGGCATTCAGCCCATCTGTGTGCCGGCAGTGGCGCTCTACTTTGCCATCGACGTCTGGCTCAAGAAGTACCTCCTTCTTTACATCTTTGTCACCAAGACCGAGTCGGGTGGCATGTTCTGGCGCGCTCTGTTCAACCGCGTCATCTTCGCCGCCATTCTGGGCAACTTGATCGTGTTCCTCACTTGCTGGGTCCGCGGCGAGCAGGGAATGCATATGCAGGCCATTGCCGTTGCGCCGCTTCCCTTCATCATGCTCATCTTCAAGTTCATCTGCGCCCGGCAGTTTGACGACAAGATCCGCTACTACTCCACCCTCAACATTGCCAAGCACCCCGAGAGCGGAATACAGAAGGAACAGCGCCTGCGCAGTGAGAGGCTCGCTTCGCGCTTCGGCCACCCGGCCCTGTACAAGCCGCTCATCACGCCGATGGTGCACCAGAAGGCTCAGTCCTCATTGCATCTCGTGTACAAGGGTCGCCTGACGGACGGAAGGGATGCCGGTGCGGCCGATGGCATGAGCGTCTCTGGCTACTCCGACACATTTGCTCTCGACCCCATGCACGCCGGCAAGCCTGGCAAGTCAGCCAACGTGCCGGGTTTCGAGTTTGTCTCCGACTCGCAGATGGACTTTGAGTACTACAAGAACCGGCCGGAATTCGCAGAGGAGCACGGTCAGGGCGAAATTTTCGGCCAGGACAGAGACATCATGCGCCCGGGCACTCCCGGCTCTGCCGCTGGCGATTCCGACTACTCTCGCCCAGGAACGCCTACCATGTCGGGCCCTCTCATGGGCGGCATGACCGGTGGCCAGCGCAAGTTGCAGAAGAGCGGTACTACCGACTTCTCTGCGTACCGCCCATCCCCCTCTGGCTCTGGGTATGCCTCGGGCCGCACCTCGCCAGGACCCAGCCTTCCCTTTGCTCCTCCATCAGCATACGGCATGGAGAGAACGCGAAGCCCGCTCTACGCGAACGCAAACGGTAGCGACACTGCGCTTGTGTACGATGCCGCAGGCATGGGCGGCGCAACACCATACGGCGGCAACGCGTCGAGGGATCACAGTGTCGACAGCTTCAGGATGCAACCAACGCCAGGACCTATCAACACATTACCTGGGGCTGGCCCCCGAGGTTACAGCGGCCTACCTCAGGGCGATGTGGCCGAGACTCCGGATGCTGGTGAACAACCACAATACGACTACTTCAGGGGAAATAGGAACACCAGAAGCCCTGGCCAGGGCTGGTAACCATAATACGCAGATGAGGTCATGGTCTTCCTGCAGAGAGTTTTCCTAGAAAGGCATTTGGATAAGGCGTTCAGGGCTTGTCTTGGGTTTAGAGTCGCCAAAAGTCGCGCGACACGTATAGACAAATCGTAATGGCGGAAAGCCGTATGACCATCTTGAAATGACATTTCTTACTTCTTACCGTACTGAGATTGTATCTGCAATTTGGCTCTAATGAGGACCCCGGCTCCTTGCCACAGGGCGGCGCAGGCGGCGTCCGCGGGCCCGAGACATGCATCCTTCCAAAGTTTGGGGTGACGCAAAAGTCTTGGCCATTTCTTTGGCCCAAACAGGAAGTCATCGCTCCCCTCATGTGCGTTGGCTCTCATCGGCACCGCCCTGCTTCAACTTCGAGGGTATCCGCGGCCAGGTTTTATAAGGTCTGGGGAGAACCCCGACAAGACATGCGGGCTGGCCTCTTCGTTGCGCAACACTCATTTGCAGAAATTCCTTGCCTCTTTCTCAATGGCATCTATCAGCCCATCGTCGTCCAAGATCGGGCCTGGATTGGTCACCGACCTGCTTGTACGGGAGAGGGACAAGTCCATCAGCAAGCCTGCTGGGCCGATCAAAAAGAAGGACGACCCGGTCGACGACATTGTCCGAATGGCAGCCGCTGGCATTGGATTTGCCTCGGAAGCCATACACCATCGGAAACAAAAGAAGGCCGCCGGTGCAGCAACAACAGCCACCGAGGGGGCGGCTGCGCCGCAGCACAGGCCTGTCATTTCAGAGACTGCGCCTGACAGGCAGCTTTGGGCAGACGACATCAAGCACAAAGAAACCTCTTCAGCTGGCAAGAAGAAGAAAACCAAGAGCCTTGCCGAAGACTTCATCGCCAGACACCCCTTCGACCCCTTGACGACGAAAGCATCGCACAAGCCAATCCCACTGCCGGTTGTCCTCGTCCAACGGCGGCCAAAGACTCGCGCGCGAGGATTCGTACGGGCATATGCCCCATCCCTCGCCGAAGCTGGCATCGAGCAAGATGTCTTCCTTGACTTCATCGACACATTCAACAAGGCCCTCGAGCCCGACCCATGGCTCAATGCCATCAACCTAGCCGACCTTGCCACAATGGCAGCTCCGATTCCGGAGCCTTTCGGCTTACTCCTCGGCTTCGCGATTGGCGCGGCGGCCGAAGGGACGATGGAAGCACAGAGTCGCTACCGCTCCAACAATTTCCTCGACCGCGTCAACGCCGACTTCTTTGCCCAAAGAGGCCTCGTGTGTTTCCCTGCCACATGGAGGCCGCAGGCCAAGGATGAGCTTGTGACAACGATTGGCTTCGAGGGGCAAGCGGCATCGTCTGCATCGGAATCCAATGCCGGGCTATCGAAGAACCTGAAGGACGCGGTCGAACGCAGAGTTTCAAGTTTGAACAGCAGCACATCGGGAAGCTTCCAAGACAAACTCCAGAAGCAGATGAACTCGCACAGCGGCTACCTGCACTGGCCCGAGCCGGCGCCTTTGGTGTTTGTCCCGGAAACGACCTCGACCGCCAAGCCAGGACTAGGTGAGAAGCCAGGGGAGAAGAAGAAAAAGGCCAATGCGTTCGACCGCGCGAGCATTTGGCTCGACGATCATGTCGACAAGCATTCCCAAGCTCGGTTCATCGAGAAGAATCCAGATGTCCCGATGGCCACAGCCCTGCCCCAGCCGACGTTCCGATCGCGATACGCAGACCCAAATCATCCTGCGGCCAGCGGAGACCTTGTCGCTTTCATCACTGGAGGTAAATGGCAGTCTGGAAGCAAGGAGAAGGCTCGCAGCAGCAGTAAAGCCAGCAGCAACGAGTCAGAGTCAGAGTCGCGGACGGAGAAGGAGCGGCTGAAGGCTGAGAAGAAGCAGCAAAAGGAGCAGGAAAGGTTAGAGAAGGAAGCGGCTCGGCTCGAGAAGAAGGAGCAGAAGAAGAGGGAAAGGAAGGACAAGAAACTTGAGAAGCACGCAGGGAAATCGGGACTATCGAGTCTGTTCCAAACGGTAGGTTGTCTGCCCGCTCGAATTCGGACTCGTGCTAATAGTTGACAGGATGTGCTGTACTTGATTGTGACAAACTTGCCGTCCGAGCAAAAGGAAGAAGCTGGCGCCGAGGTGGACAACCCGCCGTCACGAGAGCATGGGGTCGACCCGCCCGGGTACTCTGTTGAAGCTGGTGGCAGTGGGCTGGTACGGCGATGATCAACGGGAGAGAGGCAACGATGAAGAACGTAGAGGTTTCTGAAAGTTAAGCGGTATCGTACAAAATCGTCGGTCGGAGTTTGAAGGCCACTTTTGGATTGAGGTGGTAGTCATTTGACAATTGACATTTCCATGCCGCCGAGAGCGAAGCAGGAAGTGTTGTGCCAGTGCTTCGCGTGAGGAGGAACAGGACGTGGAGGGACTTCCGAGCTTAGTCATCGCGAAGCGGGGTGAGGTCCTGGCGGATGATGCGCCAGCTTGAGGCCTTCCAAAGGTCATCACGGAAACCCCCGAGACGTCCGCGATCAACAAGCAAAAGCATTAAGTCCACCGTGCGACCCGATCGCTGCAGCATCGAGGTTTTCTATCTGCTTTCCCAATCAGCACAATCCCTTTTCGAGATCACACCCAGCATGGATTACGTGCAGCAGCGCATGACCCAGGAGGCAGCGAAGCAATCCGCGTCGTATGGTGTCCCCCAACCCAACAACCGCCGGTGACAATCGCTGACATGCTCCTTCCAGCGGCGCCTTCCTCACACCGCTCAACCTCCTCGTCGGCTCTCTCGTCATATACACATTCTACTCGCTGCTGAAGCCAGCGAAGCCCGCGACACTACCCCGAGAGCCTCCCGCGACTGTCTTCCGAACCTTCACCCCGCCGACACTTTTGCCCTTCAACGGCGAGAATGGCCAGCCGGTGTACCTGGCTGTCCGCGGTCGCGTCTTTGACGTGACTGCTGGGCGGAACTTCTACGGACCCGGCGGCCCCTACGCCAACTTTGCCGGGAGAGACGCTTCCCGAGGCCTCGCTTGCGGTAGCTTCGACGAGGAGATGCTGACCGAGGATCTGGAGGGACCACTGTATGACCTCGAACAGCTTGGACCAGAGGAGAAGGAAGCCCTCCAGGGCTGGGAGGAGCGCTTTGAGAGCAAATATCTCGTTGTCGGCACGCTGGTCCCAGTCGAGAAGAAGGCCTGAAGATCTGCCCACCTGGCTGAGGCTTGAGCTGGGGGGCGGCCAGGCCAGGCAGGTTGATGACACGAGAGTTAGCGAGTGCTCATCTTCTTTGCACTTAGCAATCCGCAGAAATCGAGCATGCCTGTCTTCCGGCAGACACAGAAGATAATTAGCCAACGCACAGTGGTCCCCTCGCATTCGTGGAGCAGTTGCTGACATTGCCCAGCCCACTTGGCCCCCTCGCCCCTACAAGGAGAGCCATCCTCTACTGCTGACATGTCCGCCGGGGCAGGGCTAGCGAGATGACACTGGAGCGCAAGGAGCGATCAGCTCAGACGAGTTCCAGCCACTTTGTAATGATCTCGAGCCCTGGTTGCTAGGATGGACGGGGTGACCCTGTGCCTGCATGCGTACAGATTGTTCAGAGGCAAACACGACCTTGGTCGCACAAAGAGTCTCCCATCCCTCGCGTTGTTTTGCGACGGAGCGGGCATCAGGGCCTCGGAGTAATAAAGCCAGCAATGAATCTCCGTGAGGCTTGGGAAGCAGGATCCAGCACCTTATCCTTCCTCGCGTGGCTGAACTGTGCGACCCCACGATCTAGGGAGCTAGCGTCGCTAAATTTAGGGTGTTTGCTGGCCCGGCATCCGGCACCAAGCCTCCAGCCTCCCGCCGACCGGACGGTACGGGTCCTCCAACGGCGCTCCTGAATGGCGGCCGACCGAGATTCAGCACCCACGGACCCTGAGCACAGCCTCGCCGTGCCATCATCCCGGTCGAGCCCAGCCCTGTAAGGAGCGAAGCTAATTCAAGACCGCCTCCTGTTGCAAGAAGCCGTCAGCTCACATCATCGGAAGGGATTTGTGCCGTGGGATGATCGAGGGGCTTGGGCGAGGGTCCTCTGATTCAAATGCCACAATTCCCCCTCGGCCTCCTTTCATTTCCGACCCTGCCTTACCCTTTGTCCCACGCCTTTTTTTCCGACGGCTGCTCGCAGGCAAACACCATCGAAGCTCGAATTCGCCTGCTCCCTAAGTACTTGCCCGATCACCTCGACAGCACCAAAGAATCGAGTGACGAGGCCTTCCTTCTGAGCAACCAAACAAGCGACGCAACAACAACAAGAAGAGCAAGAATAGCTATCGCATCTTCGTCAATTCCTGTTTCACAGATCATTCCAATTCACCGGACTATTCAGGAAAAGACCTACCTTAGCCCGTGGTGGCAACGGCAAAGATACCCACGCTTGCATCCCAAATTCTACTCCCGAAATGACTTGGTCGCGGAGGAAGATCAGCCTGCTGGTCTCCTGCCTCTTACTCGCAGCGCCAACGGCACTCGCAACAAACGAAAACGACTTCAGCCTCTACCCCGGCGACACCCAAGGTTGCCTCAAAGATGCCTCTACAACGTCAAAGTGCGGCGGCGACACGGTCGCGGAGATGAACAAGTGTCTCTGTTCCAACGGTGGCAACTTCGTCACCAATGCAGCGAAATGCATCGGCCGGGAGGCGCCCGCCGCGCTGCGGACAGTTTGGTCTACCATGAGCACATCCTGCTCCGACTCCAACACGCCCCTCGCCGTGAAGGAGGACGACTTCATCAGCACCGGCCAGAGCGAGTCTGGAACACCGAGCACCAGGACCGTTACCAGCACGGCAGGCCCTTCATCGACATCCACCAGCTCGGCGACGCCAACGGCAGACCCTGAGGAGGGCCCGAACGAGAACACTGGCGACGCCAACAGCGGCGGCCTGTCGGTGGGCGCCAAAGCGGGCATCGGCATCGGCAGCGCCGCCGGTGCCGCCGTTCTCGGTGGCATTCTCGCCATGGCCTGGAACTCGCGGAAGAGTCGCCGCGCCCACGACGAATCGCGACAGTCCATGCTGCTGGACGGCCGGGGCAGCCCCGGCGGCGAGGCCGGCATTGGAGGTTACCACGCAGCAGCACAATCAGACTGGAGGGCCGCCGAGAAGAACCAGGGACGTCCCGAGTCAAACATGACGGGTCTCGCCTCCGTCAGTGATATGACCGCCGATGGCCGTGGCTCGTGGATGACAGCATCGTCGCCGCAACAACAACAGCAGCAGTTCAAGACTTGGGGCCATCATCCCGACCAGCCATGGCCGGTCAGCCCACCCCCACCGCCGCAGCCTCTCGGCGTCGTGGCGGAGGCCCCGGGTGTGTACGAGCTCTCGTCTTCCGAGGCTGCAGGGCTGCAGCCACCGGTCAACCACGCGGTGGAGATGCCAGCTACGCCGGGAGCAGGAACTGCGTCGCTGTATCCGGGTCCAGGCTGGACAAGATAGAGCGAGTTTGGGTGGTTTGTTTAGAAAAATCGAGCGGTGTATACAATAAAATTCACAGAGCATGCCCTTCCAGTTGAGGAGCAAGTTAGCCAGCCGTCTTGTGTGTCCTTTTTCTATGATTCATCTTCGTCTCCCGCCTTCGCCCTGATCTGGTCGATGGAGTTCGATTCTGTCGTCGGTGCAACCCAACGCTTCGCACAAGTCGCAAGCATTGAAGTCGCCATGTCTTGATGCTGCACGATCCTCTTCAAGACCATACCATACATGAACTCCAAGCTCAGACAAACCGACAGCGGTGCGGCCACTAATTCCTCGTTCCCTAGCCAGGCCGCCAGGCTGGCATGATCGGTGTGGCATCCTCCCCCGAGTCGTCCTCAATGGGCCGCTGCCACCAGCCTGGTTCATCCTTCTCCTCTGGCTCCAAGAATTTGGTATAGGAATCTCCCAGTCGAACCTCCAATACGCCGTAGATAGGCCAAATTGCCATGGCAACGGTGAACCACTGACCGTAGCCCCAAGTGGAATCGCCCTTGTCCATGTCGAAACCAGGCCCGTCGTGTTGTGTCGCCCAGAAGATCCGGAAAATAGATCCGCAGGCCAGGATGGCCGTCAGAAATACGCCGAATACCCTGATTTTCTTTTCGCGGCGACGATATGTGTCGGTACACATAGTAACAATGACAAGTATGTACGAGCAGAAACTGAGGAGTTGGGCGGCGATGGTTCCGACAAGGCTTTGGATGGCCTTTTTGTTCCAGGGGGCCTTTCTCATGCCACAATGGATGGGAACACCCCGTCTCTCTACGCCAGCCCGGACTGCCGCAATGATATGTACGCCAACGATGACGGAGAGGACCATGTTGACCGCCATCAGAAATAGACGTAACAGGCGCACCCACCTGCCGCCTCTTTTGTAGTTCCGCACGACCCCGAGCATTGCCACGTTGTGGGTGGCCTGGAAGGTGAGACCGTGCAACCAGATGATGAAAACGTGGTAGGTGGTAAGATGCCTAGTGAGGGCAAGAGCTGCGACATGCATAATGATGCTCATGGTCATTGCACCATCCATCCACCCGGTGGAAAGTTTTCGGCGGACCATTGCTGCTCTGCCCCTTTCCTCGTCTATCATGATGGACAACGTAACAACCAAGTTAAGAACTGCGACGCCGGATCCTACAATGAGTGTCTGAGTGTGGTCTCGTTGGTCAAAATGAAGATGTCGGTAGGCCGTCACAGGAAGACTTACCGCCATGCCACTGATACCCGGTTGGCTAACCACGGGGGTGGTGGGCGGCTCGCAGCTGCAGCCAGCCATCGTATAGGTTGTCTTGTTGGTGGGCAAGTGAGGGAGCAGGGCTTGAGCCAAGGGCACAGCCCAGAGCTTGGAGAGGAGGGTCTTGAGAGAGTACGGGCGGTATCTATAGTAGCGGCGAGCTGCGGCGACTGGTCTGCTGAGCCGTTTTGGGGTGTATGGCTGCAGCCGCCTCCCTTAGAGCTGGACTACGGCAAGCACTGAAGTTTCATCACATTCGGTTTTGCAGCTCATGCAGAAGTGCATGAAACCACTTGGCTTTTCTCGGGCTACTATGCAAGTCTCCAGAAAATGGTGACCACCGTGGCGCTCTTGCATGTGAGTCGTCTCTTCACCTTGCGTTCATTGCCTTGAGGATGCCTACGAGGGCCGAGGCGTTGTTGCACGAGTGTTGCGGGTTCGCTCCTCGGCATACCGTTGAAACCGCCCAGGGGACGGCGGCGCTGGTACGTGTGTTCAACTGGCGTTCACCGCCTTCAGGTTGCCAATCAAGGCTTCTGACAGTGGCGCCGACGAGGAAAATGGAACTCTCCTGAATTGAATGACAACGTGGTATGTTTCGATGTCCTAGGGCGCCAAAACGCCGCCACACGACCCTCACCCAGCGGGGACTGGGAACGGCACCTTTGTCCCCAGATGATCCTCGAGGCTATCGGGTCTATCTCACATGCTTGTCCCTGTGCCGCATTCATACTCGTGTCTATGAGAGGAAGGGGAGCCCTCTCACCCACTAGGTACTCACAGCGTCTGAAAACGCTTCTTCTCCACAATGTGTGATGGTTTTGACAGACCAACTCTGATCTACTCATGGTCCAGCAGTCGTTAGTCTGGGTGTCATGGGAAATCAATCAATGATCACCGAGGACCATATAGTGTCTTGCATTATTTACATGTAATGCCTGAATCTCCTGGCGAGACGATGGGGGGGACGGCAGAATACACATCTTCCAACAACACTTTGCCTTGGACCCGTTTGTAATTGAGATCGCCTCGCATTTTCCTGATCCAATTCCAGCCAGCGACAATACAGATAACGACCCATTGTTCGCCCGTTTTGATTGACGAAGGTTTGTGTTCCTGATCCTGTGAAACTGTGTTTGTGAAGTTTGGCACCTGGTGATGTGGGCTGGGAAGCAATTGAGGTGAGCCTCAGTCTTGAGAAAGGAGTCCCTTGCGTACCAGATTCAGATGAAGTTGGTCAGTCATACTTGTCCGGACTTTGCTGGCCCTTCCTGCACCGTTTCTGTGCTTTCACTGTCTGTTTTGGTGAATTTGGCGTGCCTTCCTTAACCCTCAACTACCCCTTTAGGCATTCGGATCAAGTGAATTGAACGGGAAGAACTGAAGTGAATTGAATCACCAAGACCTTGCTATATAAAAGAACTCAGACTCAAGAAAGCAACTGTAACCCAACCTACATCCCAAAACTCCCAGAGGCTTCAACTTCAGAGATATTCGCATCCAAAGCACCACCAGCTGAAGTATCAAACACTTGCCAAGGTGCTCACTCCCCAGTTGCTCTTTCAAGATGAAGTTCACCAGTGAGTCTTTCTCAACTTCCCAAGTTCCCGCAAATGTCTGAGCCACAGATTACTAACAGCAGTAGACATCCTTACCATGGCTGCCGCCCTTGGATCCATTGGAGCCGAGGCGGGCAAGAAAAAATCCAAGCCGGTCAAGAACTGCGAGCTTACCTGCGGATGGGGTGGCTGGAACTGCAACAAGAGCCCCTGGAACTACGACTGCGACGAAAACGGACGATTCACGTACGATGAGCGCAGATTCTCCTGCGAGGATAACTGCCGGTGCAAGTGTCAGGAACTGGCGATGAACTGAGGGAGTTGGTCATTCCAAACCCAGTCTTCACAAGGGCAGCGACAAAACACAACTCAGGGACGCTGAACATGAGCTTTTGAGGCATCACCATCCTGGAAGAGGAGAGGTCTGTGGTTGAGGCAATGAAAATGGAGAAATTGTCCTGAACAGAAACAGGCGAATGAATACAAAGCGTTCCCTTGTGCATCTCCCTCTCACTCTCAAGTTCCTGCCTGTAGTTCGGTGGGCTTGCTCTCTCACCGAGCTCCGGTGCTCCGTGGTGGCGGTGCTTGCTGACGTCATCACTCCCAACGAAAGGATGGGCACCTTCTGCGATCTGGTGCCTGGGCTTGGTCTGGCGGGCGGACATGTGAAACTGGCGGGGAGCATGTCACGGACGCATCACCACATTCACCCCGCGGGCGGATATCCGTGCATTCTTCGCTTCGATTCCTGTATTTGTTTGACACCTCGTTTACAACACCTCTTCGACGTGGCTTCTTTACGCTACAAGTACCGCCACGTCTATCCTTCCGTCACCTCAACCAACCATCACGCCCTCCACGGTCATTCCACTCTTCATCCCGCCCTTCCCTCGTTGCCCATCGCGCATCGTCATGGCCGCCCAAGAGCCGTCGCCAACCCTCACGCAGGAGCAGACAAGCGCCTTGTTCAACATCCTGACCCATTTTGAGACGTACGACGAGATTGAGTCGCTCAAGGACCCAAACACAATCTCCAAGTATGGGTACCCGTTCAACAACGTCACCGGCAACACGCCGTCGCCTGCCAGCAAAAACGGCCGGAGCTCCAGCCCTGCCGGCAGCACCAAGAGCAGCAACAGCAGCAAAAGCTGGAGAAGCGCGAAATCCAGCGGCAACGACAGCATCGCGAGCCGGCCTGCGCAGATTTCGGCCTCGGACGCCTCAGTGGCCGAGTCGCCTATCCTGCAGACCATCTTCAAGAGGGTTCCCCTAACAATCCCCGGGGTGCGCGAGATCCCGGCAGAGTTCTGGAGCGATCGCCTGCAGGGCCTGATCAAGAGATTCGCAGAGGCCGACCTGTCAGAGAGCTACGATAAGGCCGCCATGGGTACTAGAAAGACCCTGGCGACTGCCTTCTCCGTCATGATGGAAACGCTCGCCCGAGGCCTGCTCGGTGGTTGTCCCACCAGCGAGACGGGCGGCCGATCAGAGAAGTACGACCTCAAAAAGGCCGAGGATCTCGAGAAGTCTTTTGCCGACACGATGCACGAGTTTGTGTATGGCGGGCTGTTTGACGAGATGACCGAGTATCTGGCTCATTCCGATGACCTCGACGCCCACTCTCCCATGATGGAGGCTGTCATTGAGTATGAGATCATTCAGTAAGTTCTTTCCCAACCGTTCGCGAGGCGCAGTCTCCTGACAGACATGACAGTCTTGCCTCTTTCTGTCACCACGTCTTCGTCCTGTCATCGGAAGGACCGTACCTTGTCAAGCTGATCGAGAGCTTTCACGGGATGATCCCATACGCCGTGGTGAGGCAGACGCTGAGGATGTCTAACGCCGCCACGATGATTTCTGCCATGCTCAAGCTCTTCTTGTCGAAGCTTAGCCTCGGCTCCATCTCAAACTACATTGGAATCACCCGGAACGCCGATGACGGCATGAACCTCTTGCAGCGGTAAGCCGCCCATTGATCGCTGCCAAGCTGAACCAAACCACTGACTTCGACAGAATCATCTCCGTCATTCTCGGCTGGGACAGCGCTGAGTTCAAGAAGACGACCGACCGCATCGAGAAGGACAGCAACGGCCCGAGCAAAGCAGCAATGGCCGCCCTCAAGGAGCATATGCGAAAGTCCCCCAAGGAGCGAGCCACGGCGCGGGAAGAGAGCAAGCAGCAGTCCAGGTCCATCGTGGCTGTCATCCTCGACAGCGCTGACCCGGAGCTCGCAAAGTCACTGTCGGAAGAGCAGCACACAAAGTGCCAAGAGTATCTCGCGGCCTTGCTGTCGATTCGGGATCGTGACGAGATTGTCGGCGTTGTCTGCAAGTCTTCGCCAGACCTTTTCACGCAGTCCCTGCGCGACTTGGTGGCCGGGTTCGAGCCCTACATCCGGGCCATCCACGACAAGGTTGATTTGCGCGAGCACATTACTGACTTCCAGACCTTCCTCGACCAGTTCATCGCCGTCAGCAAGGGCAAGAAGGTGGAAGGCGGCGCAGCCGACCAGAAGTCCGAGCCGGCCAAGTACTCGCCACCGTCGGTGGAGGACTACGCCGACCTTCTGCGCCAGAACAAGGGCAAGCTGTACAAGTGGCTCCATTACGGCGCAAAGTCGGCCCCAGAGGTCACGGCCACGTTCAAGGCCTGGGCAGATGAGGCCATTGTGCACTTCCGCAAGCCAGAGGTGCCGGTCAAGGGGTCGTCGTCGCACGTCGAGGGCAGGATGATGGCGCAGCTTGGCAACCTCTTCTCGGAGCTTCCAGACGACAAGAAGAAGGAGATCCTGCCAGCCATTGACGCGCACGCGGCATATCTCGATGCCGTCGGCCAGATCTCACGATCGCGCATCCAGGATATCGTCGGCGGCGAGTCGCAGACGATGGCCGGGCCGGGCATCTTCCTCATGATGTGGCAATCGCTGCTCGACAGCACACTCATCACTCCGAGCACCGTTGCAGGGCCGGTGCGACGTGGAAAAGACGTGACGGACGCGACGGCCGAGGGCAAGCCGGGTTCATCGTCTGAGGGCGGCTGGGTCGGAGTCGAGGAGGCAAGGCAGGCGGCCTCCAAGGGCCTACCAGAGGCACCTGATGGTTCATCAGTGATTGCGGCGTTGGGAGAGGCGTTCAGGAAAACCATTGCGGCGACGGAGACTACGGACGACGTCGGAAGCGATGCGAGCATTGACTAGTCGTCGTCCGCGTCGCGCACATCATCAAACCACCAACCGAGTCTGGTGTGAGCGGGAACCGGACCGGCGAGTTCTGGTTTCGAGGGGAGGTTGCATGTCCACGGTTGCTTGCCCGCCTGCATCCACAGTAGATCATTTGCAGTAGACAATCCGCAGTATAGATCAATCGCAATAGATCTTTCATCGAGCCGAGACTCGTCCTCGTTGAAAGTGTGCGGGCGTTGATGTAGAGTTCTTCCGAGGCCTCCCTCCACACATCGGATGAGAATGTTCCAGATCCCTTGAGGCACCTCACTTTCTTGTGACGGCTCGCAGACGGGTGCGCAAGATCTCTGTTGCCAAGGCACCTAGTCATGAACCATTTAGCTAGGAGAACAGGCTGGTTTGCATGGGAAAGAGAACGGGCACGCCAACGAGAGCAGTCATCGCGAACTCAAGGACAGGGCAGCAAGACTCGTCTTCGCAGCTCTGACCCTCTTCTCCTCTTTGAAACCGAGGAGGTGGCTAGCTAGCCTGTTCTTTGAAGCTCCTCGTTTGACACACTCCCACTGTTCGTAAACGAAGAGAGAGAAGCCACGCGACTCGGGAGCTGCAGCGCGGCATCTCTCCTGTCGATGGGATAGAGAAGGAGACAAAAGTCGGTCTGGCTGGGCACTGTTCCCAATTAGGTAAGTAGCTCCTCCATAGCTCCAGTGCTAGAGGGAAAGTTTTGCCGCGCCTAGCAGGTGGGCACCGTTGATCTTCCAGCGACAGGGGTCAAGCAACGATTAGTGGCGGGGAGTTGTGGCTGCGCAGGGAGGGACATTCCCCACGTCTTGACCACTGACCACTGACCAGCCAACCAGCAAGACCGTCGATCAGGATTTGCTAATTCGCCATGCCAAGGAAGTGTGATGACGGAGCGAAATCATCGACGAACTGATGTGGGCAAGGGGGTTACGGACTTTGTGCGGGAGGAGGGGTGGAGGGAGCCAAGAGAGCCCGAGAGAGACCCCACGTGTCGACTTGGGAAGCCCAGACACGGAAGGGAGCGTGCCCGCCTAGAAAGTCGGCTACTCTGTCCTCCCCCGGATTTCGTCTCGTCTGCACTTACCTATTTCTCCCTCCTCCCTGGTTCCCCTCGCGTCCAACTTCTTCTTCACCCCAGCCGTACCTCACGACGACCTCTACTTTCCACGAAGACGATTGATATCAAGAGGAACAGTATGTGATCTTGAGGGCATTTCTATTTACCCCGAGGCTGATTTTATTTCCCACAGGTCACACAGTCCTACCCTACTCGTTCTCAACATGGTCTCCTCAAATCCCGCCAAGTACGACCCTCACCCGGACCTGGACTCACAGGCGGCGGCGGCGACGACCATTGGGCTTCACACGTTCACGACGTCTGGCGGAGCGGATCCGGAGTCGCGGTCGACCTTCTCGTCCGATACGACAAACGACCCGTACCGCCTTTCTGACTGCATAAAGTCCGAATCGGACATTGTATGCATCGAGTCCAACACGGCGCGCAAGCGCAAGCACACATTCAGCGGGCGGCGGCATGATCGTGACCTGCAGGCCTTTTACCGCTCGCAGAACGACAAGATCCGCTCGCTGCTCAAGAGCGTCGACGACCACGAGCGCGAGGCTCGTGAGGCGCAGGGCGATACGAACCTGCGGTACCAGATCGCCGTCAAGGGCAGCCTGGCGGCCAACATCGTGCTCGCCTCGCTGCAGCTCTTCGCGGCCGTCACGTCAGGCAGTCTCTCCCTCTTCACCACGGCGGCCGACTCGGTCTTCGATCCGCTCAGCGGCCTGATGCTCATGCTGTCGCACCGAGCCGTCAAGAAGGTCGACCCCCTCAAGTACCCCTCCGGCCGTGCGCGCATCTCGACGAGCGGCAACATCGTCTTCAGCTTTGTCATGTTCTCCGTGTCGCTTGTACTCATCGTCATGTCCGCGCGCGAGCTGGCGCAGGGCTCTGAAGAGGAGGTCAAGAAGTTCCACGTGCCGAGCGTCATCGCCGTGGCCATTGCCTTTGCGACAAAGGTCTTCCTCTTCTTCTACTGCTGGTCCATCAAGCACCTGTACTCGCAGGTGGAGATCCTCTGGCGCGACCACCGCAACGATTTGCCAGTCAACGGTTTCGGCATCCTGACCTTTGCCGCGGGCAGCCATCTTCGGTGGTGGATCGACCCCATGGGCGCCATCATCCTTTCCATAGTCATCGCCACGCTGTGGCTGCGGACCGCCTATGAGGAGTTCCAGCTGCTGATCGGCGTGGCGGCCGAGCCGCAGTTCCTGCAGCTCATCACATATGTTGGTATGTGCTCCCCGGTCGTATTCGTGTGAATGGTTTGGACCAAAGGCTAAGCCGTGGTGAACAGCGGCCACCCACTCGCCCGACATCAAGCAGATCGACACCGTCCGTGCCTACCACAGCGGCCCGCGGTACATTGTCGAGATTGACGTCGTCATGGACCGCAACGAGCGTCTCGAGGTGGCCCACGACGTGGCCGAGGACCTACAGATGAAGATTGAGAAGCTGCCCGAGGTGGAGCGAGCGTTCGTGCATATCGATTACGAAACAAGCCACAAGCCGGTAAGTCTTTGCTGTGCCGGTCGGAAGTTGAAGTTTGTTGTTGCTGACGTTGCATGCCAGGAGCACGATCTGAAGAAGGATCTGTGAGGAGGAAAGGACATGGATGCAACAGGCGTCGTAAGACCGGGGACAAGAGGCCGGCCAGGCGAAGAGAAGCAAGGCCCAAGGTGTCAAGAGTTTTTTTCTTCCATGGCTGGCTGCTCCCCGGGGCTCGCGTGTGATGCATCGATGTCCATGCCGAGGGCTTGACGCACATCTGCCGGCACATCATACGGCAGCTCGGTGGGTATCAGTCCACGTGCGAAGAGGTGCTGGTCGTCGACATCGGGTTGGTCATCGAGGAGGAGCTTGAGCTCCCTAGCCTTTGCCGTCACGTCCTCAATACCAACGATGCACTCCTCGGCCCAGTGGGCGCTCAGGCTTGCGGGGATGCCGATTTGGATGCTGCGGTATGGCAGTCTCTCGAGACGCACCGTCCTTTCAGGGTCCCACTGAATGCGTACATCGGTCGTGGCATGCGCAGCGGCAGGAGTGGCTGTCGCCAACGAGCGCCGTGGCGTGGCGTGGGAGGAGAGAACGCCGCGGCGCAAAAGTCCAACAAAGTCGTCGTGGCGCATCTTGAGGGCGAGGATGCGCTCTTGACCCGGGTCCTTGTAGGAGTAGCCGGCACGGTAAAGCATCCAGGCCCAGCTGGGCTTGATCCACGTCATGCGGCCCGTTTTGAAGTTGGGCGACGCGGTCAGCCTCTGAGCAGCCACGGCAGGGTCGGCGATGGAGGCGCTGTAGGCTTGGTAGACGGTGATGGTCGATTCGTCGAAGGAGGCCCGAATCTGGCGACTGGGAGTCATGGTGGCAGGTGTCATGTTGGTTGAGGCGGGAGGAACTTGGAAGCCATGGCCACCAAGTTCGTGTTTCGCATCGATCTCGAGAGGCCAGGGCGCATAAATGCGACGATTGTGATTTGTGTTGTTTGTGGACGTGGTGGTGGTGTGGTGGTGGTGTCGCCAACGACGCCGAATGACTCCTGTGGGGAGCTTGAGGACGGATGTCTGACGGAGGACGGCATGGAATTCCGGTTAGCGTGCCAGGGAGTCCAGTTGAGGCGTCAGCGCTAAGGAATCCCGTCATTTGGGGGGCTTCAACTCGACGACGGCAGAGCTCATCTTCTACGCTTCCTCCCCTCAAGTTCCTCCATCCCAGAGGCCGACTCGCAATGCCCTCATCACCCAACGATTTCTCGCCGTCCCCGGCCGAGCCTGCACTGAGTTGCTGGACGCTGACATCCTTCGCGCAATGCACATCATCTGCATCCATCCATCAGCCGCAAAGCAACCCTCCACCCCTCCCGAAGCTGGAGCTTGCCATCGCCCGGCATCACTGGGGTCCGTTTGGTTAGCACATGTAGGAGCCGGTAGTCCATCCGCCCCCGCCGTCCTCATCTCGCGGCACAGGGCAATCTCCTCGTAGCTCAGCCCCGCCGCCGTTAACCGTCACGGATTGGACGATGCCGTTCAGCCACAGCCAGGGTCGATGCAACAATAAGCTGCCAAGAGAGAAAAGAGACCCTCCTCGCGGGAAGCTTCTGTACGGATTGGGCTGCAAACACATGCAGAGACCAGGCCGCACAGCTCAGCTCTGCGAGTTGCTGCCCCCCTCATTCTCACCATTTCACAACACCCGGCCCTGGTTTGTCCGGCCGGCCTGCGGTAGGGAGAGGGAGGGGCGGCCAGGGGTCTGGACTGGTTCCTCTCAGATCCTTCGATGCCCAGCCAGAAACGAGGGCGACGGGAACTGCTGGGGATGAGGGAGCTGCCAGATCGGGGGAGGGGCCTTTTTTTTCTTAATTATTCTCACGGCGGCCCGGCTTCCTCTGGCGCTCTCTCTATTCCGCAGCCTGGCGCGACTCTCGTTCTATTTTTTCTTCCCTTGCTTCCCTGTGGCTTCTCCCTTCAACGTATGTACGTTCATCGATCGACGCGCTCTGTCGATACCAGTGTGCACCGAGCCTCTCTCTGAGCACGACACCACGACACCACCGGTCTTTACGTTCGCTCGTTTCTCGCTTCGGCTTCTTGTACGACAGTACACAGAGACATCGAGAGCCCCGATACTTGCTCGCCGTGGATCCCAGAGCGCGATAAAGTCACCCGCATCAACCTTGCGAACCGACCCCGCCGTCAAACCCAACGCTGCATCCTTCCAGCCTGCCCCCCGATCGACATCCCCAGACGGCAATGCAGATGGGGCTCGGGCGATCAGCTGTCGGCCTGGTCGTGCTGTGCGCCCTGGGCGCCGCCGCCAAGAGCCTGGAGGAAGTGCTCAAGGACCAGAAGAACCTGACGACCTTCCGCGGCCTCGTTGACGAATATGCCGACTTTTACAAAGACCTGCCCGACTCGGGCGTCACCGTCATCGCGCCCAACGACGGTGCCTTCATCAAAGGCCAAGGCTGGGACGCCGACCAGCAAGCCATCCCCGTCTGGCTGCGGTACGGCGTCTTGCGCGGCGAAGTCAAGCTGAGCTCCATGTCCCCCGGCGACACCCAGACGGTTCCGACTCTACTCAACGACTCGAGATACGCCAACGTTTCCGACGGTCAAAAGGTCTTCATTACCATGCAGCCCGAGGGCGAGGTTGTCATCTCGTCAGGCCTGGGCACCCACATCACGGTCGTCGGCACCGACATACCCTTTGACAACGGCCTCGTCCAGGTCGTCGAGTCGCTCTTTGTCGTACCCCGTCGCCTCGAGCCCTCCATCAGGGACTCGTACACGGATCTGACAGCCTTCCTCGGCGCCCTCTACCGCGCCGGCCTCGTCGACGAGTTTGCTCAGACGCCCAATGCCACGATCTTCGCCCCTCACAACAGCGCCTTCCAGCGTCTCGCCGGCGCTTTTGACTCAATGGACGACGACGAGTTCCGTCGCGTGCTGCGCTACCATATTGTGCCTAACGGCGTCCTCCGCTCGTCGGACCTCGAGAACGCCTCGAACCTCACGACCGCCGCAAAGACCCCGCTGCATGTCACCCGCTACATCAACGACATTTACGTCAACACGGCGCGCATCATCCAGACCGACCTCCTCATCGCCAACGGCATCGTCCAGATGATCGACAACGTGCTCAACGTCGAGCAGAATGACGTCCGTCCGGATGTGTCTCAGTCGGCTCAGGCCCCCGTCTTCACCGCCACGGCCTCCGTCGCCACCGGCGAGGGCGCACCCGTCCCCTTCACCTCGGCCCTCCCGTGCACCGCGAGCTGCTCCACATCGCAGGCCCCGCGGCCGACCGGGGAGGGCCTCGACGACGAGGGAGGATCGGGTGATGACGAGAACGGCGCGGCAACGAGAGGCCCGGGCGCCGCGGGGGCCATGGCCATCGCCATGGGGGCGGCGGCTGGCGTCTTGGGCATGGGCTTCGTTGGAATTGCCTGAAGGCCAAGGGTGACCTGACACCCAGAGTGCGCGAGGGCGGCCAAGGAGAGGCCAGAACTTGAAGCCAGCGTTACCTGGTGACCTAGGAGTTGTAGGGGGCGGAGGGCGGTCCGTCTTTGTAGTTCCTTAGCCGAATACCCCATTTGCTTACGCCGACAGCAGCCTGATAGCATCTTTGATAATGGCCCCTCGTCCCAGACCGGAAACGCCTCTCGTGACGGCAGATTGCCAGGGGACCAGCCGGGCTGGTTTGGCTACCTGGCAGGCTGGCCCCTTTACTCTCCGACCCCGCGCGGCACTGGAATGCTCCGAGCAAACAACCTACGCTCAGGCAGGCGCCAACCGAATCCGAGGATGAGAGATGGCTCTGCGCCTCTCTGCCTTCCCATCTTCTCCCCTCTCCCTCTGTAGTTCCGCATCCGGGGGAAACCGGGGACCCGAACAGTGATGGCAAAATCAACACCCGTGGCTCAGGACGTTGATGAGCCTCAACTTGTTCAGACGACCAGGTCGCAACCCGACCGCAGGAATGCTAAATCGAGTCCTCCCCTGAGTCGCCAGCCCACCGCCCACCGCCCCCGCCAGTCGCCTTGCCCTTTGCGCCCGGCGCCAAGGCGCTCTCGGAGGGGCCCCCCCAAAGGCACAGACCAACAACAGGGGTGTGCCTCCCGGCCGCCCAAGGGCCCGCAGGTTCGAGGAGTCGCGCCGCGTTTCATGACGGCTTCAAGTCCAGGTGGCCCCGGACGCCCCCTCTGCACTTCGCGCTGAGAGGCAGGCAGCCAGACAGACGGCGAGACACGGCCGCCGGTCCGGGCTCGGTGTCCCCCCTCCTCATATACAATGGCGGCGCCCCATGCACGCGGGCCTCCCGCCCGGCTTGGAAGAAGAGGAGGGATGCCCGGTGCTGTTGCTGTCGACGCCGTTGTTGCTGCTTTGTTGCCCGCCTGCTGTTGTGTGATCGCGCGCTGGACGAGGTTGCCGGATCGACCAAGACACAAGCCTCGCCGCCGTTCACCAACGCTCGCCTTCGATCATCCTCCCCTCTGCTACTGAGGGCCGGCCTGGTATCATCGCCCGCCGTCAGCATCATCGTCAGCAAGCAGCCTCGCCGCCTCGCATGTGGTAGCTGGCCTATCTCAACGGAGCAACCATGGGGTCTCCGTCTGTTTCTTCTTCTTCGTCGCTCTCTTCATCGGCTTCGCGCTCTTGCTCTTATTCTCACGCACATACAACTTCAACTACATCATCATCACGACTAATACGGAGCTGGTCTTCATCTTGGTACCTCCTTTTGTTAATACTCGTCGGCTTCTCGGGCAACGATGGCCGCGCATGGTTTGGGATCGCAGGAGTCGACGCTGCACCCGCACCGCAATTCTTCCCTTGGCCTCCATCGTCAACGACAATCACGCCCGTCGTGAGCCCGACATCACAGCCCATCGGCGGCCCTGGACAGGGTCCGAACCCAGGTCAAGGCCAGGGCCCCTTGAACCCCAATGCATGCGGTCAGGTCAGCGCAGCGGCGGACACCGCGAGGGCAAGGAATCCTGCAGGTGAGCATTCCACGCCATGCCGTTTTGCATGCATCTTGCTCGGAAGCTGACTCTAAATCAACCACAGCTGTGCCCACCGTGGCGGCCCAGCTCGCCTTCGACTGCCTCCAGACGGTCCCCAACAAGCCTGGACCGGCCCAGGACCTCATCAAGAGCCTACAGGCCTACGTTCAGTGGCAGAGCACGCTCGCTTGGCTCAAGAATCCTCCCGCGTCGTACATGCTCCCACCCACAGACATCTCTGGGGGACTCGCCGAGATTGGAAGGACGGCGGCGGCAGGCGGCTATGGTAATGAGTACAACTTCCAGCTGGCCATCCTGCAGCTGTTCACGTCTGCCCACGATGGCCACTTCAACTACCGCGGCGATGCCTTTAAGGCCTTTTCCTTTGGTAACGCCCTCGCTGCGGACATTGTTTCCGTCAGCAGAGACGGGCGCGAAGTGCCGCGTCTCTACCACTCGCGTAAGTCCTCATGATAAGCTTTCTATCAAGGATGTGATCCGCTGACACCCACCCAGGCCTCATGAACGACACATCCCGCATGCCCCCGGCCATCACGAGAATCAACGGCCAGGATGCAAGGGCCGCGATCGAGCAGACCAATCTCAAGTTCAGCGGCTTCCAGGACGCCGACTCGCAGTGGAACTCGGTCTTCCCCAGCTACGCCTCCCCTAATGCCGCCCTCACCGTCGCAGGTTCCATCGCCTTCCAGGGCCCCAGCCTCACGCTCACGTACGAGAACGGCCAGGAACGGACACAGGAGAGCTTCGCTATTGTCCGCGCCAGCGCCAACCTGACCGGAATCCAGACGGGCGAAGACTTTTATAATCGGTTCTGCAACCCCGATATGAACCCCAGCAGAGGCCCACCTCAGGGGGCTGCTCCTCCTTCTCCTGCCCCGATTCCCAACATGCCCGGCGCGGCGCCCATGCCCGTCCTTGGACCCGGCCTGACCCCTCCGTTGCCGGGATACCCTGCTCCCATCGTCAGGGACAGCGGCTCCAATACGACATCCGGATACTTCCTCCAAGGTCCGCAGTACTCCAACGTCGCCGTCCTTTCCGTCTCGTCTTTTGCGCCCAACGGGGACATCGGTTCCACCGACTACCTGAGTGACTTCCAGCGCACAGTCGAGACGTTCCTCGCGCAGTGCCGCGATCAGGGAAAGCAGCGCTTGGTCGTTGACCTCTCCAACAACGGTGGAGGCTTCGTTGTTGCAGGCTTTGAACTCTTCGCTCAGCTATTCCCAGGATCGCCACGCTTTCAGGCCACAAACCTCCGGCTCGCCGAGGGTCTCGTTAGTATTGCGCGCGGGCTCGATGAGCTTCCCACACAGATGCAACCGGCGTCTGATAACGAACGCAATGCCATCATGCAGCTCGCCACAAGCGCTCTCATTGGCAACTTCATCCCGGGTGAAGTTTTCAGGCCATCAGGCCAGGAGTTCAATGGCGTCCAGGACATCCTCAGCACGGTGAACCTCAACGGGGACACATTCTCCGCCTATCAGCAGAGCCCGCTGACGCAGCCCAACTTGGAATTCAACCTGACCGGTGTCGGGAGCAGATCCAACCCGCCGCCGGCCGTCTTCCGCCCAGAAGATGTCGTGCTCCTGACCGACGGCACTTGTGGATCCACGTGTACCCTCTTTGCCTACTTCGCCATCCTCGGCCTGGGAGTCAAGACTGTGGTCATGGGTGGCCGGCCGCAGACGGGCCCGATGCAGGCCATTGCTGGCGTCGAGGGCGCCCAGGTCTTCTTCTTCAACGACATCCAAGCCGATGCCGCAGCCATCCTGACGCTGAACCCTCCTGAGAGACAGAGGGAGCTCTTGAACACGGAGCTTGGTGAGCTGGCAAAGGGATACGCCGTCCGCCGGGCCAGGGACCCTAACCTGGCCGGCGCCGTCAACGGCAAGAACTCTTTCATGCCCTCCGATGCCAGCACACCTCTTCAGTTTCTGTACCAGCCCGCCAACTGCCGCTTCTACTACACGCCCCAGATGATCAAGAGCGCCGAGGCTGCATGGACAATGGCCGTCGATGCCACGTGGACGAATCCCGCGCTGTGCGTGGACGGAAGTCAGATGCAGACAAACTTCAGCACTGCTGTTGACCCAGCCTTTGGGCCTTTGGACCCAGCGGCAGGCAACGTCATCGGCGGAGGGGTGCCTCCGACCACTGGCGCAGGCCAGGGGACGGGCGGATCAACCGGGTCCTCGGGGTCAAGACTCGCGATCCCGGCGGCGGTCCTATGGGCGATGGTCACGGCCCTGGGCGTGTCTTTTGGTCTCGTTTGAAGCATTTGGAGCGAAGTAGATACCCTGATACATAATGAACCTTTTCCAACTAAGAAGTTCGTCCCGACCTCGGTGCATGGTTGAGAGGCTGCCACATCCTTGCGCACATTAGAACCCTCCGTTTGGATGAATGAGGACCTTGGTGTGGTTTTCAATCCGCTTGTCAAACTTCTCGTACGCGATTTCTGCTTCATCGATGCCAATTTCGTGTGACACGACAAAGCTCGGCTTTGCCTTGCCGGCGATAATCAAGTCGCGCAAGTAACGGTTGTACTTTTTGACATTGCACTGGCCGGTGCCGAGGGATAGCCCCTGAAAGTGTCAGTGATGATTCTGCGTGTCAGGATGCATCGTTTTGTCGGGGTACCTTTTCGAAGAGCTTGCCAAAGCTCAAGCTGATCATCCCCTTGCCAGCTGCTGCGTCAGGGGCCCCTGGGTCACTGGAAGCAGCGTCAGCTCATGGCACAACGCAGCGACGACCGCTCTTACCTGGGCACGTAGAGGCCTGGGATTCCTAAGCCGCCGCATGCTCGGGTGACTCTGATCATGTTCTCGAGCACAATGTTGGGTTGCTCAGTCGAGCCGCTGGTGTCAACTGCCTGGTATCCGACGGCATCAACCGACCGGTCGACCATTTCTCCCCCATTCGCCTTGATGATCTGATCCACGGCATCTGCGGTCGAAAAGTCAATCGGAATGCACCCAATACGCTCCGCGGCCTGCAGGCGTTCGGGGACGCGATCGACGACGAATACCCGCGAAGCACCACGCAGGCTGGCAGAGTAGGCAGCCATCAAGCCGACTGGGCCGGCACCAAAGACTGCCACAGACTCGCCAGGCTGGAACCCAGAAAGCTCGACGCCGTGCCAGCCAGTTGGGAAGATGTCTAATCCGGCCTTTGTCAGTCTTACATTCAGGGATAACTTCCACATGCCGGGTATGACTGACCTGCGAGGAGAATGAAGTCCGACTCATGCTCCTTTCCATGAGGGAGCTTCAGAGCGTTGAAGTCGGCGTAGGGGACCCGAAGGTATTGCGCCTGGTGAAGCCGTCATCAGATCATGCTCTCCCCGTACCCAGCTGGAACAGAAGCTCACCTGTCCTCCGCGATACGGTCCCATCGCAACGTATCCTGTTAAACGTCAAGTCTTGAATATGAGCACGGTCGGCATCATGAACGAACCATAGGCACCACCAGCAAACCCCGGATTGACGCCGGTGCAGAATGCCGTCTTGCCTTCCTCGCAGTTGCGGCACCGACCATCGGCGACGTTGAACGGCATGACGACACGATCACCTTTCTTGAGAAGCGTGACTCCTTCGCCAAGCTCTTCCACAATACCCATGTTTTCGTGGCCTGTAACGCAAGGGTGTGAGGGACAAGACCGCTGAGGAGTGTTGAAGGCTCACCCACCAAAGGTGATCCCTGGCTCGGCTGCCGTCCTGCCTTCATACATGCTGCCACTCATGTCAACCAAGCTACTCCGTCTCGCTCTCATATGCCCGTACTCACTGTAAGTCCGAGCCGCAGATAGCCGCCTGCCGTCCTGTCAGACAATGTACTTTGGTGGATGGAGAGATCAACAGTCTTGCTTACCGTCGTCACCTTGACGATGATATCGTCCGGGTGTTCGAGCTTCGGCATCGGAACGTCCTCGACCTTGACCTTGAAAGGGCTCTGATAGTTGACTGCTTTCATGTTGCTTGAAGCCATCGTGGTTGTTGCAATGATGGATCGGCGGAAGACCTTCCAAGCGTTTGTTTGATTGAATTCCAGGAAGAAAGAGAACGGGGGAGGTCTCTAGAGTGTCTGCGAAAGAAGAATGACCCGGCACTTCTATTAACCAGGCTTCTTCCCCGCTCCATCGCGCCCAGAAGTTGTGACGACACCGAGGCCGGCGAGGTGGATGGATGCTCGGGGGATCGGGATTCGACTAGCTTCAAGCGATGCGACATCCGGGGAAGCCGGGGAGCTTCAGAATGCGGGGTGGTGTTCGAAAGGGGGGACGACTTTCCCCTCTGCCCAGCTCGGCCGTATGGAAGCCCCAAGACGCTTCAAGCCCCGACCATATAGCACACCGTCGTCTGAATAAAGGCCTCCTCGATCGGACTTCTTCGAGCTGGTCCAGTCGAACAACCCTCGCCTTTCTTGTTCATGTACGCCGCGGGGACTCATTGCCGCATTTGGGGGGCTGTGGGATTGGCCGCGGAGGGATTTGCCTGGACGCGGTTGACAGGGGCAAAATATCCCCGAAAGGCGGGCATATCCACCAAGTAGTGTATTCGGCTCCTTGAGGAAAGTGAAATCAGTAGTTCACTGCTGGAGGCGTCATCATAAATACACTCGCCTTGAATGCGTGGCTTTCATGTTCTTTCTCCGTTGAGCTCCAACTCACATTTGCCACGTCACTTCTGGTCTCCCGATTACACCATGCCCAAAGCCCTGCGGTTTCGATCAACATGGGGAGTAGATCCCATGCCAGCATATGAGAACTACAAGTCGTGGCTTCCACGGCTGAAAGATCTGGGCTATGGTATGTTTCTCCCTGGCAATGGCATAGAGATGTTTGACGCCTCGATTTGCTCACTGATTGGCCACCCCATAGCTGGCATCGAAGTCAACTTGTTTTACCTAGACAATCTGGAGCTCTTACGACAGATATGTGATGATAATGACCTCGAAATCACTGTCCTGTAGGTACCACTTCAGGAAATGTCTTCTCTCAGTGCTCGGACCTAGCAGTCAACTCGTGACGCCTGCTGACCGACTCGCTCAGGATATTGTCTGCCGGACCCGGCGCCAGTCGCTCTCGAGCTCCTGGCTCAACGCCTGGAGGTCATTTGCTCTTCTATCGGGACCAGCTCCAACGTTCAAAGATCTTGAGGCCGTACAAGATTGTCTCACCTTCCGGAAGGTTTGGAGACTATTCTTTCCGATTTCCAAGTAATCCAGAGCTGATTTCTTCGGCAGCGATGCTTGGAGCCTGGAGCAATCTGTCGAGTTTTACCGCGGCACTCTGCAAGTGGACGAGGAGCTGGGCTTTAAAGGCAAAGTGTGCCACGAAACACACAGAAGCCGTGCCCTTTTCAACCCCTATGTGACTGTTCAAATCTTGACGCAGATCTCGAAGTAAGGCACTGGTCATGTCTTCGGAGACAGGTGTCGAAATTCACACACGGTGCTGATGAAGAGCAGGCTGCGCATCACCGCCGATATTTCCCACTGGGTCCTTGTATGCGAGCGATTTCTTGACGAGACGGAGGAAGACATTGCTCTTTTGGATCAGATACTTCCTCATGTGGGCCATCGATGACACCCTCTACTGCCCTTGATCTTACATGGTATGCCCAGGTTCACCACATTCACTCGCGAATTGGGACGACACAGTCGTCTCAATGCCCTGACCCAACCCATCAGACATATGAGCCAGAGCGGACCTCGTTTGAGAATGTGTGGAAGCGGATGGTTCAAGTACAGCGTCGGGTCCATGGTCAACATTACACGGTGACCTTTGTTCCAGAATATGGGTCTGTAATCGGGTTCCGGCGACTGGTGAAGCTGCTAACCTGTACCGCAGGCCGTTTCCTTATCATCCTGCCGACAGCACCAGGGACTTTTCAGAGGTGGCCGATACCGAGGGGGCCAGACAGCAGACCATCTTCGAAGGAATCGATTGAAAGGTTTGGTCCTGATACCCAGCGCCGGACCAATTGGTCCTCCTACATTTGCGGGCTGCTGAACTGGAACTTTTGGCGGTGTCTGTAGCCCCCAGTGCCTGTATCTGGCATGTCCGCTGCGACAGGCCAACCTCAGCCTCAACAGCTTGACAGGCACGACAGGGTCCGGGGAATATTCTCCGAGTGTCTAGCTTCGCCTGACAATTCAGGGGAAGGTGACAGCCGATCAATTGACAACAACGGCACAGCCTGCTTCTGCCTGCCACATTGCTGCCATCCAGATTCGCCACCTGGCAGCCATCGCTGGCCGGCTGGCGTGATCCTACTCTGTGAAGTCATCGCCCAAGTTCCCCCTGGTGAAGCCAATCAACGGCGTGATCAATCCCTGCAGCGCCCCCCGGCCTTGCCGCCTCCACTCCGGAAGGGTTCCCAACCGTCCGCTGAGCATGTCGCGACACCCTCTACGCTGCCCTGTTTCCTCCACATCGTCATTGATCTGCATCGCCATTCGCTATGGGAACTCTGGGGTAGCATCCATGATTTCATCCTCTCCAGGGTTTGATATCAGTTACAGGGACATCAGGGGCCATGCCACGAAGCAGGCAGGCAGGGTACCTGTACCCCGTCCTTGCCATCCAGCTTTTACGCCGCCAGCGGCACCCTGGGCTACCACTGAACGCGTCCAGGGTCGCCGACCCAGGAGCCAAACAGGAACCAGGCGTTTGAGCGTTCCATCTGGCAGTCAAACCAGGTCCTGTTGGCTGACAATCATGCCTTGTACAGCTAGGCTTGAAGGGTGGCCACGAGACCGCGGTCTCTTGCCTGTTTCTTGATGATGATCGCGGGCCCCGAGGACAAGCATTTCCCTTTCCTCTTGATCGCACATCTCTTCATTCTCCGAGGCCCTCCTGGAACGCAAAAAGCTTCGAACGGTTCATCAACCCAAACGCAACTTCGAGTAGCATATCAGCAGCCTTTCAATACGAGGCCGAACCCGCTTCCACCACCCACCACCACAACCACATGGCCTCTGTGGCCGTATGACGATCACTGACGCCAGCACGTCCAGCCTATCTAGGTAGGGGTGGCAGTGGCGACGTCACACAGGCGCCCGCAGCTGTGCAACCATCAGATATGACTTTCACCAAGCTTTCTTCGGACCACTCCTCCATGTCCGAGCCTGCAGGCTCGGTGGTCCCACGACCACAGTGTCTACATCCCACCAGACCAAAGTTCAACTCGTTTCTCACATCCGACCGTCTCCGGGAAGGTCTTGCTGTACAACCACCGTCTTTCTCCATGAACGGAAATATTAAAAAGGGGAGGAAGTCGATCTTCAGGGAGGTGGGCCTGGACGACGACAGTGACGAAGGGGATAACGAAACCGCGGTCCAACCTCAGTCACGACAGCCACGACAGCCTTCGATCGACGAAAAGGAATTCGAGGATGTCCCCGCAGGTCTAGCTTCTGAGCGCAACACAGATGAAGAGGTCGACCGGGATCATGGTCAGTTCGAAAACGACGACGGTAACGCGCATGACGAACCGCGCGACGCCGGCCGCTCGCCGCAGCCCGCCCGAGGAGCATCACTACGCACCAACAAGGCCCCTTGGTATTCGAAGCTAGGGGCGCGGAGGCCGAGGATCAGAGCTTCGAGGAGCAGTCCTGGCGCTCCCGTCTCTGGCATCCATCGCATCACGATGCTTGCCTTCATCGTCGCCGTTGTGTTTCCCGGCATCACCTTCCGAAAAGGTGATGGCCAGGTTGACATTGGCAGCGCCGACGCCGGCCTCATTCGTACAAGGGAGGAGAGTCGAACGGACGTCTGCACCCGCTGGGCACACCAAGGCAAGTCTATGAAGGATGAGATGCACAGTATGGCAGCTGACAGCCTCTAGTTGCCCAGGTGAATGGGACTCTGTACATCTATGGCGGCCAGGCCAAAACAGAGGCGAGCCAGGAACTCAACACATGGAGTAAGTCTGTTGGTCAAGTTTTCTTCCACCATTTCGTCACTGACCGCTATAGACAACTACTTCCTATCCCTCAACCTTCAGGAGTCCTGGGACATCGACGAGCCTAGCCTCACCGGACTGACGATTCCCGATGGACCCCCAGCAGTATCGCTAGGGTATTTGTGGCAAGATTACTCCAACCTGTACCTCTATGGAGGTCAGTTTGCCGACAACGACGGGGGCGAGCAGGTCTACGCGACCCCCGATGAGATGGCTCTCTGGCGATACAGCATCAGCGGCAAACAATGGACCAGCTTCCGCGACCCCGAGACGTCCGCCGGTAACTACTCCACAGAAGGCGGGCTCCGCGTGCAACGGGCAGCGGAGGGCGCCGGACTGTCGGTGCCTGAGCTCGGGCTGAGCTGGTACTTTGGAGGCCACCTCGACACGGCGACAACAAAGGACTGGTCCATTCATGTCCCACGGATATACCTTAGCAGTCTGCTTGAATGGACGCATCCGGGCTACGGCAACAATGGCGTGACAAGCCTACGGGACTCGGGCGCAGGCGAAGGGGGCGCATACCGTAACATCACCCAGGGAGGGACTCAGCAGGATGTAGCCGAGTTCCCACTACGAGCCGACGCTGTTCTCATCTTTGTGCCCGGCTGGGGTGCAAAAGGCGTTCTGATCGGCCTCGGCGGTGGCGCCGACGAAGACCTGACGGAAAACATGGAGACTCTTGACGTCTTTGACGTTGACACCTCGGAATGGTACCATCAAGAGACGACAGGCGACAAGCCGCCTAATCGGGTCAACCCTTGCGCCGTAATTGCGAGTGCCCCGGATGCGTCCAGCTTCCAGATCTACCTCTTCGGAGGACAAGACCTGCCATTTGTGAGTCTTGCCCAACAAAAGGCGGCTGCTGGAGGCACAACTTTGAGACTGGCCGACTGACAATATGAACAGGGCAACCAAACGCAATACAACGACATGTACATCCTGAGCATCCCAGCGTTCCATTGGATCCGAGTCGACAAGAGCGACGACAGCAACATCCCTTATCCCCGCGCTGGCCATACGTGTACCATGCGTGATGGCCAGATCATCATGGTTGGCGGATACGTCGGGGAGGACATCGACTGCGACTCGCCGGGAATCTACGTCTTCAATGCCACGTCTCTCCGCTGGACGGATGGCTTCAGGGCAGGGGACCACAACCCAGACCTAAGTCCAGGAAACTCTGTGCTCGCCGGGTCATGGGGCTACCAGGTTCCCGAGCCTGTGCAGAGGGTCATCGGTGGTGACGCGAACGGCGGAGCAACAGTATCAACGCCCGCGAGTGGTCCCGCGACCGGTGGCCCATTTGCCACGGGAGTTCCGCCCGTCTTCACAATCACCCAAGGCGGCCCCACGGCGACGGTGACCCAAGCAGCGCCCGGCCGGAGTTGGCGGCGATCAGACAGAAGGCGGGGGCGCAGGAGCAGCTGCAGAGGAGAAACGCGGGCCCAACGCCGGACTCGTAGCTGCGGGTGTCATCGCCGGGTTGCTCGGCGTTCTCGCGGCATACCTCGGGTTCTGTGCCTGGCTCTACCGCCGTCAGGTCTCTGCGTACAAGCGCCATCTCGCAGTTGCCAATCGCTACTCGGGGGCCAGCAACGCATCCTTTGGCATGTTTGGAGGCCTGCTCGGCCGTAGCCATACCCAGCGGAGCGGGAGGGCGGGAGGCGGCAAGCACCGGCGCGACCACAGCAACGGGAGCGAAGACGAGTACTTCGGATGGGTCGGCGCCGGCGTCGAGCCGAAATGGGCGACCGACAAGCCGTCTCCGGGTTCGGGTTCGGCGAACACCGCGGTCGGCGGCGGGAGCATGATGCGGAGGAGTGACGATGTCCGCAGCGGGTACACAGGCGGGGAAGGGAGTCGGGATACGGACCAGGGCAGCATCTCGAGTACCGAGCAGCTGCTGGACGGGCAAGAGCCGAGCTTCTTCTCGGTTGTCATCGGCCCAAGGCGAGCCCTCCGGGTGGTCAACGGCATGGAGGAGGGACATGAACAACACTGAGCGGGCATACATACATCGGCTGTGGTGCGACGTTGGAGCGAAACGAAAGACGGCAGAATGGACGAGTAACGAAGCCATGATGACAGAAACAACGAGTGCATTTCAATGTAATCGTCTCCATCGCCTCACGGTTGTGTTTTGCACGCGCGAGAGTTTTAGCCGGCACGAGAGTCAGTTCGGTCAGTGATGGGCATCAGGACTCTGTGGCATCGTGATGGCTACATCGCGGCGGGATCATGGAGCCGGTAGAAGCGACCCCCACACACCTTGCGAGGGCAGGCACAGGCAAGACTCGGACTCGATGGGCAGGCACTGTGGCGGGTCCGACCTTGGAGTGTATGGGGATTACTACTACCTGATTCTTGTGGTGCCTGAATTTACCCTGGCAAGCCTGGCAGCTAGTGAGTCAAATTTTAAGCATACAATAATCTTATCTGGAGCACAAGCGGCAGGCCATCGAATTGACCGATGATCACGATCGTCGGATCAACTTGTGAAGTCGAGGCGAGGTGGTCTGCGGAACTGGCCGGCTTCAGGCCATCTTCTTGGCGGCGTGACTACGCACCGGCGAGATTGTTCTCATGATCCTCAATGGTTACCTAAACCATGGGTGCCGACGGTCAAATTTGTGACACCCGAGTGTGACGAGACCAGGCCGATGGGATGGGGCCCTGAGTGTGGACAAGGTACACTGCATCGGGACCCCCAGGGCTGGTGGTCCAGGGCCGTCCATGGGAGTGCATCCCTGTGCTCTAGGCTCTTCGATGGCTGAAAACTTGACACTTTGGGCCTGAAGAAGATTCTCTGGAGGGGCTCCATGACTCCCCAAACGTTTTTCCTTGGTGACATCGCGGTGAAGGCGGATCCTGGGCGGAGGCGTAAATGGCGCGCCCGACGTTGAACCCACAGGACGAGGTCGAGATGCTTGTGTAGGCTTCTGAACAGAGATTTTCGAGGGTCGGAAGCATGCATGTACGTACGAAAATAGGTAACACCAGCGGATGGACCACGTCATCTTCAACGCCGATACCAGATGAGTACTGTACTTCACAGCTTCACGTCCGGGCCGGCCTGAAAGTCTGGGCGCCGCGCCGGATGAACGCGGTATGTTTCTCGCCCTTCATCGGTCGGGACGTAACCCCTCTCCTCTCCTCCCTCCGAGCCTGCGTCCATCCACCACCCTCACATCACGGTGCAGCCCACCAGGGCCCACCACCGCCGCCGTATCAGGGGGTCCGGCTTGGCCAGTCGAGGGTAAGGGACTCTTGGCGCGGCATCTGATTGCGACGCCGAGATGGGTGGGAGCAGCCTGGGCGCCCATGCGACCCAGACAACTCCGAACGTCTTGCAGTGCGAGCGGATGGCTGCCCCGAGGCGCCGGAGGGGCGAGGGGAGCTGGACCCTACAGAGATGGCCTGATGGTGTTGGTGAAGCAACAGAGCAGACTTGAAGGGAAGCCATGATCGCCCCGGGTTTGACTCGACTCCATGCCAGCCTTGCTGCAGGGTGACGTATTGGCAAGGGGGCAAGGGGGGCAGCAGGGGATGGTTGGCGGGAGGGTTCCAGTCGGTTTGGAGCTGGCCGCTGCGTGGTGAAATTTCCCCTGTTCATTTGCCGCCCCTCGGCTCACCCCGACCACTCAGGCCTGGCTGCAGTGGTATTCGTACTGAAGGTGGGCTGGCGGTCACGATAGTTGAGCTGCCCCTCCGGTTGCCCCTCCGATTCCCACGTCGAGCCGCTGGTGTTGGGAAAATCCAAGTCACGGTACTGAGTACCGCAGGACTGCAGCTTCTTCAAATTGCCTCCACCGCATGTCGGTGTCAGTGGTCCATGGTCCAGTGTCCACCGTAACACGTCCAGGTTTGCCTACACCTCTACTACCCTCGCGCGGTCACGGTGTATGTACATCAGTCTGCCGATGGCTTCCAAGGCAGTATGCATATCTGTAGGCTGTCCCGCATCAAGCAAATCCTGCAACGCCCTCACTCTCGGGAGGCCGCCCAGTGCGCCACACGTCGCCATTCCGTGACCTCACTTCCCCTCCACTCTGCCAGTGGTGCTGGAGCGGCGGGGTGGACTCGGACGGGAGCCACCTTGAGCTCAGACCACTGGCACCACCGTCGACAGCCCGCACCTGCGGCCGTCCCCGTCACGGTTCAACGTTAGTACATGCACGCGCCGCCGTGGCCAAGCATCAAGCGTGAAGGTCCAGAAGTCCATCGGGCGGTGACGCCGTCGTCAGTCTCTGCTCACACGACCCGATTGTACCCCGTGCGGGCTCTTCTGGTGCTTCTTCTCATCTCTTCCTGGCCCCAACAGGTTCTGTAGCTACACGTCTGCCGCCCGTCTAGTAGGACACGCCTCTTTATGAGACTGCCCCTCCCCAAAAGCCCCAGCAACCTGCTCCCACTCTTACACGACGCCCACCACGCAACACTCCCTCCCCCCTTGAGCTCAGGTTGACTCCGCCTTGGGAGCGCCACCTACTTAGCACCTGGGCACTTCACTTTGTTCTGATATCAGAGGACCCCACCCCCGCATCATCCACAACTTTTTTCGATTTGAAGGCGGCCATCCCCTTCCTTTTGGCCACGGCAGCTACCCCTCATCGTCATCTCTACCCTCCTCCAGTTCATACCTCCCCCCTACCGCCAATTCCTCGACCCCTTTCCTCAGCCAAAACACAATCACCGCACATCATGCCGACAAGCCAACAGATGAAGGCCTGGCAGTTTGCCACCCCAGGCCCCTTTGAGAAGAACCTCAAGCTGATGGATGACCTGCCCCGCCTACCCATCGGCCTCGAGACCGACCAGCTCTTCATCCAGGTTCTCAGCGCCGGCATCAACCCCGCCGACTACAAGGTTCCCGAGCTGGGAGTCTTCGCCCATGCCATGATCGAGTTGCCAAAGACGGCCGGTATGGACTTTTGCGGCAAGGTCGTTGCTGTCGGCAAGACAATTGGAGACATCAGGCCCGGCGACCTCGTCCTCGGCCGCCTCGAGCCCTCTGGCTCCGAGGGATCCCTCGCAGAGTACATCGTCGCCAGCTACGATGACGTCGCCAAGGTCCACGCCGGCGTGGATATTGACGTCGCTGCCGGCGCCCCCACCGCGGCCCTGACAGCGTACCAGACCATCTGCCCCCACGTCAAGAAGGGCGACAAGATCTTCATCAACGGTGGTTCGGGCGGTACCGGCACCTTTGGCATCCAGATCGCAAAGGCGCTGGGCTGCTACGTGACCGTCTCCTGTTCCGCCGACAAGCAGGCCCTCTGCAAGGAGCTCGGCGCCGACGACACCATCGACTACACCTCGGCCGATGTCACCCAGGTCCTCAAGGAGGGCGGTCAGGTCTACAAGCTCTGCGTCGACAACGTCGGCAACTCGCCCCCGGATCTGTACACCGAGTCGGATACCTTCCTCGTCTCCAAGGGCCAGTACGTTCACGTTGGTGGTGCCATGACCCTCGACGGTGCTCGCCGACTGTCTCAGTCCCTCCTGCTGCCCAAGTTCCTTGGCGGCGGCAAGCGCAAGTTCCAGACCTTCATCGTCAAGAACGACCACGACGACCTCCAGCAGATCTCGGACTGGATCCGCGACGGCAAGCTCAAGACCATCATCGACTCGACCTTTGAGTTCGCCGATGTCCCCAAGGCCTACGAGAAACTCAAGGGCCAGCACGGACAGACGCCATTCGGCAAGATCGTCGTCCACGTCACACCCAAGCAGTAGGGAGGCAGTACGAAGTAAAGACCACGAGAACACAAAAACAAGATGAAAATTACGACAAAAAAACACAGCATCGGATGGAGCAACGGCGGGGAGCGCGCTCTACATAATGTTTTCATACCCCCAAGTCTGACGTCAGTCGGAGACTTTCAGGATGAACGCGGAACGACACGCGCGGCGGCTTATCAGTACCCCATGGCATGGAGAATGTCTGGGTACATTGTTTTGACGTTCCATATCCTTCTTATTCACTCGTACCTTACTTGATTCTACCTTGTTCGGGGATCCCACGTGTTGGGCAGCGGGGTAGGGCTTGCTTCATGCCCATCTTTCCCACACGCATGCTGGACGCTCTGTTGATAGCTCAGATGTGTGCATTTGATCTGGGTACCTACCAATAAAGGCGTACCTACCAATAAAGGCGTAGTCAAGTCGTTCAACGGGCGTGCCTTGTGCTCGCACTCGAGGTGTTACCCAACGAACTTGCTCCTGCGGTACGGTAGTGATCAGATCCTCAGACTCCAAGAGCGTGGCTTGAAGACAAGAGTATGTCCTGATGTTGTCACATGAGAGCGACTTTGTGGTCGGCACGACATAAACACAGTTCATGTGCCCTGCAGCATCGAAAATCCAATGGCGCAATTGGTTCTTCTCCGATCGTATAGTGGCTAGTATGCCAGCTTGTCACGCTGGAGACCGGGGTTCAATTCCCCGTCGCAGAGTACCTTTTTTGATTCTGGCAACAACATTTTGCCCTGATACCTACTTTGGCGGGATAGTTCGGCGCCCACGACTTGAAGGATGCCAATTGGATGAAGGTTGATGTAGATTCGTCATCTCATTCAGTTGGCTGCCTGCGAAAGGGAAGGTATCTCTAGTTAATGTCGTGCTCATAGCACTTCGCTCTCACAAGCACCGGCGTCTTACGGCACGTCGAAGAGTCAATTCAGATCTCAGTCCCACCGTGCTTGACGACCATCACAAGACTGGTATGCTTCCATACCAAGACGACTGCTGAGGCAGTCTGGTCCGAAGCACCTCTGTGACCCAGCTCGCCTGGTCGACCTGCCCAATTTGCGTCAGGTGCTTGACTGTGTCCATGCCCATCGAAGCCACTCGGTTTGTGAACCGCTTCCCCGTCGCATCGCTGGTCTGTGGTAGATTCCAGTTTTTCTTGTGGAAGAACTCCATCGCCCTTTCGTGACTGGGCTTGGTGGGGTGGTGGAGGTCGAGGTGTGCCAGATCTAGTTGTACTGGTGTGGTGAGATGCTCCGAAATGTGCACATACTCCTCGAAAAGGCTGTCAGAGGGCCGGGGCCGGTTCCATGCCTCCACCGTTGAACACCAGGACAGCTGCCGCCACGGCTGCTGCAGGATCCTCGGCAGGTTGGGGCTTGATCGCCAGGTCTGATCGGCCCTCAAAATGTCGGCGTAGACTGCGTCAAGACTCTCGTCATCCATCAACCGAGACTTTGCATCCACCAGTCTTGAGAGAAGTTTTCCGAGAAGAAGACCCTGGGGGTCCTCGGTCGCTAGGTTCCCGTCGGCCTTGGCTAGCGAGTGCGCCCATGACCATATGACTTCTTCGAGCCCCTCGGCAACCATGAACCCCACCAACTCCTTCATCAGACGATTGTCGGCAAGAAAGGCACCACGTCGTTCCTCGCCAGAGGTTCGCAGCCATTGCACGACGCGGCGCCCGGCGTGGGAGTCCGCCATCGACGCCTGAACCGAAAGCGAGTCAGACTGCAGAATATCTCGCCGCTTGGCCATGAGACAACCAGTTGCGGCCTGTCTCGTCATCATGCCCTTGGAGACGGCCTCGTCAAAGACATGCATCGGGTCTCGCTTGGCGGGAGCGGTTATCGGGGTGTTTCGGGTTGCTTGTTTGAAAAGAGGGTTGGACAGGATTGAATCGAGGTGCCGGTCGGTCGGTCTTTGAGGGTGGTGCTCATGACCAACACCATCTTGGTTGGCGGAACGTCGTTTGGAGTGCGGTCCTGCCTCATCGGCCTCCCACCCGTGCTCCTTGTCGAGGGTTGAACGGAATGACGTCTTCAGCGCGTCCAAAAGCTTCTTGGACTCGGTCGTAGTGAGTGGCATGGGTTGATGCCATGACGGGAAGACACGCTTGAGCGACCCAAGGGTCTTCGTTGTGTTCATCGTAGGCGTTGTTCAACTGTAGGTTGCGCCTGGAGTAAGGCAGGAGGATGCTGCAGTGTTGTGAGCAGTCTCGGGTTCGGCGATTCGAGAGGTCCAGCCTTCGGAAGTGGAGGCGAGTTCGTAGAACAGGAGACACTTGATCGTGTCTGGCAGGCGTTCGGTTGGGGTTGGTGTCGTAGGTAAGAGGGTCTTGTTCGAGGTTGTTGGCCAGCATCCGACCTGCCCGCAACTGAATGACCTGATGTGTCGAGCGGGCGGCTTCCCCATCCCAGGATCACGTGGCGCGACTGGGGAAACCGCATCATGTGACTCAAACCTGGTCGGCCAACCACATCGCCCGGGCACCTGCTGCTCTGGCCCCGCAAAGACCTGGGCGCTAGGCCTCTTGCAGCTTGAAGGGTCGTCATTCTTTGCAGGAGGAGTGGTGGGAGCCCCCTACAGCGCCCTCCCTACAGCGCCTAAGCCTCCACATTCTCCCTCCATTGTTGCGCACCTGCCCCCCAAGCGCCAGCTGCCTCCCGTTGCCTGTTCCTGCCTGCGTCGTCGCCTTGCCTGAGGTTCGAGGTCCCCATTCAGGTCAACTTTTTCAGAGCTGCACAAAACAACTCCATCCTCGCCCTCGAACTCCCCATCACCACACCACCATCCCGCCCCGTTTTAGTGCGCGGCGTCTTCCTCGATTCGATCCGCCTTCTTCGTTTCTTTTGTCCCTTCTCTAGTCGTCTCCCATCGTCGCAACGTTCCGAGCTGTTTTGGCATCGGCACAGCTGTCAATTCCACCACGTCCGTCCCCACGCGGAATCACAAACCACTCCCCCCCCCACAGCACCATGTCTGAAGTTCAGGCAAGGTCGTCCGCCTCGCGCGGCAGAGGCTCAGGTCGCGGTGGCAGAGGCGGCTTCGCGAGCCGCGGCGGTCGCGCCGGCGGCAGGTCTAATGGACCCGATTCGAAGGTCGACGGCGTCGACAACCCGAGTGCGTTCGACGAAGACGAGGGCGTGATCTCAGAGTTGAAGAAGCAATACGGCGACAAGACTCCCGTCATCAAGGAGATGTTCCCCGAATGGTCCGAGATCGATATCCTTTTCGCCCTCCAGGAAACCGATGGTGACGAGACCGAGGCTGTCACGCGCATCGCCGAGGGTATGTCGCTCCGTCCCCCTACCCCTCCCGTCGGCTTCGCGTCACCTCCATCACAGCATCGATGCTTTTCTTGCGCACTCTTCTACGGTGTCTGTCTGCTAATCATCTCTCTTCCTTTCCACCTTTCCAGGCACAATCTCTCAATGGGGCGAAGTGTCCAAGACAAAGAAGGCCCCCCGCACCAAGAAGGATGCCTCGATTCCTCTTCCCGAACAGTCGGCCGTCAACTCTAGGCCCGCGCGCGGTGGTCGCATTGCATCGGAGGGCGGACGCGGCCGCGGCAGGGCCACCGACCGAGGCGGTCGCGGTGGCCGGGGCAGGTCCTCTTCTGGCGCAGTCGCCACGAACGGCGCCCGACATGCCAGCGGCAAGGAGGCCCAGCCTCTGTCTGTTCCCACCGAGGAGTCCTCGGCCTGGGACTCGAAGCCCACCATCAGCGACGATTGGAATGAGGCGAAGCCCGTCTCTGCACCTGCGCCCTCCGACGATGGCCCGAAGCCGGCTGCTGCTTCCTCTGCCGCCAAGACCTGGGCGAGCATGCTCCGTCAATCCACCACGCCCAAGGTCGTCCCCAAGCCGAAGGAGACCATTCCCGCCGCCAAGCCCGACGATGCAGCCGAGTCTCTGTCCGCCTCTGTTCCCGCCGACATCGAATCATCCCCCGCACCCGCGGCTGAACCTGTGACCGAGCCTGCTGAGGAGGCCGCAATCGAGGCCCAGCAGGAACCAGACACCTCTGAAGTACCCTCCGTCATCGAGCCCGAGATCGCATTGCCGCCTTCTAAGGACCAGCTCACAGAGACGAATCTGGAGCAGGTCGATGACCAATCGCACCCTCCCGCGACTGCCACCGTCGCAAGCACCACTGCTGATTCCTGGGACCCGCGCACGGCTGGCAGCGTGACTGCCACGCCCCTCTCTGCCTCGCAGCATCAGCACCAGCAGGCCGCTCGTCCCCAGGCTCAAGCGGCTGCCTCCAGCGGTTATGCCGCCTCGGCGCTGAAGGCGACCACCGAACGTCCCACTCGCACACCGAGCTACCAGCGCAGAATTCTCGACCAGGAAGAGGCCGTCCGTATGCCCGGCAATCGCGAAGTCGATCGCGCCGCCGTGCAATTTGGCGCCTTCAACATTGGCAGCGAGGAAGACATTGATGGTGATCGCGAGGAGCCCGAGACGCGCACACAGCCGCCTGCGGAATCCCCTATTGCCCACCCCCGCACATCTCTGCCTCCCGCCGTTTCCCAGGCCGCTGTTCCCGACGCGTTCTCTTCTCAGAAGCCCACGCCTGTGGCTGTCGAAGCCTCGAACGGTTTGTCTTCCCTGCCCAATCGGTGCGCATGTGCTCACAAGTCCCAGCAACACCCGCTGCCGTCGCCCCTGTGCAGCCCCCAGTGTCTCAGGGTATGTCGCCTCGAGCCTTTTTCGTTCGCTTTAGTTGCCAGCAGCTGACATCTCTTCTTCACCAGGCCAAACTGCCTCGCAGCCGGCTCAGAGTCAATACTCGCGATACGGACAGACGGGCGGCCAAGAGCCTTCCGCCTTCCCCCAGAAGCCGCTCGATCCCTTCTCGCAGCAGGCAAACACTTCGCAGAACCAGCTTGACGCCTACCAGAGCCAGCAGTCTCAGGCTCACGCCCAGCAGCAGCCCGGTGGAGCCTTCAGCTCGGCTCCCAGCGAGTACTCGTCGTACTACACCGCCGATCAGCAAAACCGCGCCCAGTACAACTACTACGGCCAGCCGTACGGCCAGCAGGGTGCCCAGGGTCAGCAGGACGGTCTGGCTGGCCAGCAGCGCTCTTTTGGCGGATACAACAATTCGCAGGCCGATAACCTCAGCCAGTACCCCCAGAGCGGCTCTCTGCACAACCAGCAGTCCCGCTACGGTGCCTCCAATGATGCCCACAACAGCGGCCACACGACGCCCAACCCGACGACTCAGGCCCAGCAGCAGCAGGGCGCTGCTTCCTCCCAGGCTGGCCAGCCGCAGTCTCACGTCCAGCAGAACTACGGCTACAATCACCCGTACGCCGGCAGCCCATTCTACTCCAACTACATGAACTACGGCCACTACAACCAAGGCGGATACGGTGCTCCCTACGGAAAGGGTGGCATGTACCAGCCCTACGGCATGTCCCCTCAGGGACCTTACGACCAGCATGCCTCCTCTCCCGCCTCTGGTTTCGGCCAGTCCTCGGCACACCGCGGAGACAGTGGCTTGAGCTCCGGTCTGGGCAGCGACTACGGACGTGCCGGGTCGGGACAGGCCGCCAACCCGGGCAGCCTGGCTGGCAGCGGCTTCGGCGGTATTCAGGACTCGTTCGCTCGCGGCGGATCTTCTTTCCCCTCGCAGGCAGGCCAGGGATTCAACGCGACCAGCCAGTCATCTACTGGCAACTCGGGCAACGACGACCTGAAGCCATTTGGAGACTCGAAGGCTGGCTCCGGCCCCTCGCCCGCCCTCGGCGGTGCGCGCCCCGGTTCCGCCACCCAGAACACTCCCGCGACTCAAGCCGGTCTTCCGCCCCCGCAGTCCGCCTCGCAGATGGGCGCATACGGCTACCCCAACCATGTGCAGGGACACAACGTGCACGGCGGCAGCGGCTACGGAATGGGCGGAAGCGGCCAGCACGGTAACGCCGGCTTTGGATCCTACGGCGGCCAGGGCTACGGCAACAGCTACTATGGCAGCGGCGCTGGTCAGCAGCAGCAGCAACAACAGCAGCAGCGCGGCTGGGGTGGCAACTACCACTAGCAGGGTAGCGGTCGACAGAGGCATCGGAGGTCTTCGGACCTCGACGACTGAAGTTGCCTCGCATCCTAGCCTCGACCGCTTCACGGTGCTTCCCCGCCAGCCATCGTGGCTTGTCGAGAATTTGAGCCCCAGGTCGAGTCTTACTTATACCAGGGAGACGGATCTCGACTTTTGACCTTACTCGACAAGAGTGTGTATGACTTTGAGCGCTTGTACGATCTACTAAAAGTTCACGGAACGGGAGCTGGGGAAACACTTTCGGACAGGGGTCTTCGGACGCAATTACGGGATTGTTTATGCCTTTTCTCTCGAGCAATGGACCTCATTCACTCGGTTGCGAGACTGATTGACGATAGTCGGCTGGGGCGCGTCTGCAGAGTCGGGCAACCGGACTCGAGACTGGATGGAAGTTGGCCGACGGAGGCCACTTCCGGTGACAATAATGACTCCTCGGACTCCTAGGAGCAGGTAGCCAAATGCTATTTGTATCTTTGGCGCATTCACCTTGACAATCGTTGCCGTACTTTTGTTGCTGCCAAGATGGCATGTGAGGTGGTTCCAAGATCGCCTGCCAGTTCCGATGCTATGACAGCGACGCTTCAACCCACGGTCCAAGAAGTGCAAAGGACCTCAACTCAAATCGCCAGCGTGGATTCCCCTTATTTGATTGTTCCCAGGCGTTCTCTGGGCTATTCTCTGAGCAATTCAAAATAACGCCCTGGCGCTGCTGACCTCTTCATGACATGTCCCCAGATACTCATCGAAGTGGACATCAACTGTTTTTGAATGCAGCCTGTCTAGATTATTGAGCCTTGCACGCCAAGAATATCAACAGCAAGTTGACTCGTGTTCGCTAACCCACAAAGTGACCAATGTCCCGTCTACAGGAGGTACCGATATTCCGGGTTGTTATCACCCAGGTCCAACTTTTCCGCCTCTGTCAGGGTTCTCGTCTCAGGCTTGGCGGCCCTCCGCTTGTTCTCCCACAAGCATGCGCCGCCATAGGCGACACACGCCAGAATACTGAGGATTACGAACGCGATGCAGATGCTGTATCCTGGGACGAAACGTGGAGCGTCCTTCGCAAGGAAGGCGTAGACCGCGATAATGCCACCGATGTCTGGCGTTTTGGTCAGCGTTGAAGACTACTTGAGCCATGGGGAACGTTGTCCAAGGACGAGTGATCACGTACTTCCAAATCCAACTTGCCAGGCGCTGCCAACGGCGCGGCGATGATGTCCGCCGAGATTCATGTTGAACTAATAGCATGGTCAGATTTCAAGTAGCTCATTTTCGTGCGATGGCGAGGAGACATACCCAGCAAACGACGATTGGCATCGCGGTGTACGCGCCCATGGCAACAAGGAACAAAGCGGCATATTGCACCTTCGTGTCGTTGTGTACTGTAAGAAGGATGGCAAACCCAGCAATGCAGACACAGATGGCGAAGATGGCGAAGCCAGCACGGTGGCGGATCCTATCCGAAATGGTTGCAATGGTCATGGAGAAGGCAAAGGCGACTGCCCAAGGCGGGACGCTATGCAGCTGGGTCTGAATCGGGGAGTAGCCGTACGTGCGAATGATGGTCGGCGCAAAGTAGGCGTAGCCCTGTAGGTGACATTAGCTTTGATCTCGGCCTGAACGGGACGGGAGAGATGATGGCGTGGGAGATGCGCCCTAGTCTGAAGTTGGAGAGGGTCACTCACATAGCCGGGCACGATGAGGCCAAAGCTATACAACAAATGTCAGTGACTGGATCCGTACAGCCAGGTTCGGTGAGAAGACTTACTACATGACTCCTCCCAAGAGGACCTTGTAGTCCTTTAGGATGTTGCCGACATCCTTGAGAGTGATCTTGCGCTCGTGACCAGAAACGCCCTGGTCAATGCGAAGCCGCTCAACAACAAACGTCTTCTCATCTTCCTTCAGCCACTTGACATCCTCAGGGAAGTCGGGTAGCCAGAACCAGAAGAAGAAGGACACGACGACGGTCAGCAGGCCTTCCAGGATGAAGATCCAGCGCCACCCCATGTAGCCACGGACACCGTCCATCTTGCCGATGGCGGCGGCCAAGAGACCTCCGAAAGCGCCAGCCAGCGTAGTGCTGTTGAAGAAGAAGGAATATCTCTTCTGTGCCTCAGAGCGACGATAGAAGAGTCCGATGAGGTAAAAGGCGCCAGGAAACATTCCTGTCTCGAAGACACCCAGGAAGAAACGAGTCGCCAGGAGGCCCGAGTAGTTGGTGACAAATCCCTGGATGAGGGTGACCAGCCCGAACGCGAACATGTTGACGGATAGCCACACATGAGGCTTGAACTTCTTCAGGAGGATGTTGGAAGGGATCTCTGAGAACAGTCAGTCATGGATTCCGGTGGTTGCGGGCCATCAAGTCGCCGGAGTCTCATACCCAGCAGGATGTACGGGACGAAAAAGATCTAGAACACGGTTAAAAAGTGGTGACTGGGGGAGAGATTGGAGACATACGACAAGCGCGTTGTTGTACATGGTGCCCGTGAGACCAAGCTCCTGGGACAGGCCAAAGACGTTGGCATTGGCGATATTGACACGATCTATGGGTCGGAAGCAATTGTGTCAGCCATCATGTCGCGTTCTCTTGACTGAACGTATCGTACCCAAAAATGCCAGCAGATACATGATGCATAGGAATGGCACCACATGGAAGTCGATTTTGGTCATGATCCGGCGCTCGGTTGTGTGCGCAGGACACTGGACAGCACCCGCCGGCTGCGTGTGCTCGACATCGCGCTTCTCCATTGAATGGGAGTCGGAGCCGTGGGCTGTTGGCTGTTCCTGGATTCCTGACTGCATGGTGCTGGGACCGGCGCTCGAGCAGGGTTTGTGTGGAATGGAAGGATATCAAGAGTAATGCGTGATCCTCATCGACACAGACACCTGGGGCGACACCCCCTATTTATTCTGGTCATGACATCCAGCCTGAGGAGCAAGGCCGGTCGCGCCGTTGCAGTCACCGAGCGGCGAACTCGCCGACGTCGGTGGCAGGAGAGGTGACACCCGGCCCACCGCGTGGAGTCCCAAGAAGGAGTTGATCTCCATCGAACAGGGGTGGACCTCTTGGGCCGGTTGGTCTAGAAGAGCGTGCGAGTTCAGTGCGGCTGCCGCCAACCCCCGCGTTTTGCTGTAGCAACTTGTGCGAACCCGGCAGGTGGAAGCTTAAACCTCCAAACGTGGCGTCCGACTCGGGCTGGTGATGCAACCTTGCAGTCGGATATAGACGCCGGGAGTAACATCATGCGGCGGTAATCATCCGCCCGCCGGGCATAGTTGCCGGCCCCAGGACGCCATCCCGCACGCGGGGCGGGGTGAGAGCCTGGCCTCGAAGGCTGCCGAGGTTGCGAGAAGGGCCACTGCGAAGCAAAAACCCCCCGCATTGTGAGCTGGAAGTGCATGCAACCTTTGTGCAGCTCACGACACCACCACACCACCTCGGCGAACCTCCCAAGACTCCCTGCAGCTGGCATCAAGTCATTCTTCCTCAAAGTCCCACCGTTACGAGCGGTAGACCCCACAATCTGCCCATCGGGGAACGCCAAGGCCCGAGTCGGAGGTGTTCAAAAAAAATTCCTTGAGGCCGTTGGGACGCAACCGGAGCCGGTGTGGATCATTAGAATCGATGACTCGGTCGGAGCCCGCCGCTCATCTCCGATTCGGGGGAGCCCTTGGCAGTGCGGTACATTAGTAGGTGGCAACTCACTTCACGATAAAATGCCCAGACGAAGAAGTAAGCTCGGCGGCGTTGTCTAGCCTCCACCGGCGGAGTCAGACGGCGGCCCAAGGATCTCTGCTTATTCCAATCTGGCTAGGTAGGCGTGGGACCACACAGAGGGATGGCACGCGGCACCTCAGTCATTCGAACGATGCGTGACTGATCGCGAAGGGGATGGGGAAACCAACCGTTGCCAGATTAAAGAAACAATAGAGGGTATCATGTTGTTCTAGCTGTTACCAGGACAGGACGCTCGGCCCAGCCACGGTTCCCGTCTTGCACCCTCAGGATGAAGCAGGGAAACGACTCTACCGAGCCTTGACCTTCCGGATCAGCACCGTATCTCCTTCGAGCTGCCACCCGACACCAGCATTATCCCTCAGCGCGTCCCAAGTCCAGTCCGTAGACTGTTCCAAAAACTGCCTACCAACCGACAGGTAGGTCCTGCCGAAGCACTTGAGAGTGTGCGTCCTCATGTCCCCCTCGGCAAACTCCAACAACCGCGCCTTGTGCCCGTCGACGCTCCTCTTGACTTTGTGGTAGGTCGCATAGTCGTCGTGCACGAGAGCCCCGAGCACCATGTCGACTTTGGAGTCCGAGAGCTTGTACCTGTGACGGAGGGCGTAGGCTTCTGCGAGATCGCGACGACGGCAGGCTGTGTCCAGAACAAGGTAGGCGACGACCTCCTGAAGCTCGACACTGGTCAGGGCGCGCTGGGGGTGTAGGCAGCGCAGGATGTGCAAGATGGCCGGGTGGTAGGACTCTGGGTTCTTGATCAGAACGGCAAGTCTAATGTTGAAGAGGTATGCCTGGATGGCAAAGTCGTCGGCGCGCTTCGACGCCACGATGCCCTCCCGGAGTTTTCGCAGAGCCATCATCAGGTCCGAGAGAAGCTTGGTATTTGAAGATGCCGAAGCGGCGGGCGCAGTTGATGGTCGCGACATTGGCGGGAGGCTCTGTGGTTTCGGGATGTCCAGTGTGACAGGGGGAGGGGCGGAGGGGGCGTCGAGCTCGAGGGCCGCGAAACGGCGAAGCAGCTCATCTCGCTCGCCTGCATCTGAGCAAAAGGTCATGTATCGCTCGACAATCTTGGTGTAGTAACGTTCTTGCGTCCGGAAATCGAGAAGTCTAGGAAGACGCACGCCATGTGTTAGCAGCAGATGCCATCGCAGCTCGCAACCCGGCCAGCTCATGCCTGGTATCTCCCTTGGAAGGCAAACCGATGCTGTCCAAAGGGTCGAGGTCGACAGGTTTCAGCCGTCCCCAGGGCCCCGAGGGAACTCTGCCGCCACGACTTGGACGCATTTCGGTGCAATTGGCAGCATGCGCGAGGTCTCTTGGACGCGATGGTGCACTTGGTGGTCAACGGGTGTCCGATGGATGTGATCGACCGCGACAAGGGGTGCGGAGTCCAGAGAGATCCGTGGTGGGAGGACCAGGACGTGGAGCGGGGCATCGCCCCGTCACCCCGGATTCCTTATCTTATCAGGGGCTGCTGGTGATCCAACATGATGACTTGGTACAGGCAACCGGAGCCGAAATGTAGGGCTGTCGAGTCGAGATTGCTCTGCGAGGAATTCAAGATGTTTCTTGAAGGGCTGGGCTTCTACCTCGGCCAACCCTTTGTCTACCTAGTAGCAGTCTTGGTGACGCGGGCGTTGGTTTGATGACACCCCATCGAAGTACCTCTCCCCAGAGCTGGAACCGAATGCCGAGCTGGAAGCCCTGTACTGTTAAACAGATCGCGGGGTACCTCGGCATTTCGGAGGAGACGACCCTTGTTTGTCTGGCGGCAAGTCGCGAAGCCTTTTGAATAAAGCGTCTATTCACCTCTAGTTGCCGCTGCCTCATCGAACAACGTCGCAATCTCAGCACTGCAAGACGGAAGTATCCCGGAGCTTCACCACGATCTGACTCTCTAAAACATCAGCCTCAACATGACGGACCGTGTTTCTCAGATCGCCGCGCACCTGAACTACCCAAAGGGTATGTTCGCAGGCCAGCTGGTCATCATCACCGGAAGTGGACAGGGCATTGGTGCCGAGGCAGCTCGGCTTTTTGCCAATGAGGGCGCCAGGGTTGTCGTGTCTGACATTGATGCCGGTATGTGTACTTTCTGCTCGGCAGCGCTCCTTCCAGCCCACGGCTCCTGACCTCTCGCTAGCCAAGGGCAATGCCGTCGCCGACACCATCAACAAGTCTGGTGGGAAGGCTATTTGTGTCGCCGGAGACATGCTTGATGCGAACTACATCGACAGACTGGTCAAGGAAGCTGCTGCTTTCGGCAACGGGAAAATCCACCACATCGTAAACAACGCCGGCTACACCTGGGACGGCGTCATCCACAAGATGAGCGACAAGCAGTGGGACACCATCATCGCGTTGCACTGCACCGCGCCGTTCCGTCTCATTCGCTCTGCCGCTCCCTACTTCAGGGTCAAGGATGGGGAGAACAGATCGGTCATCAACATTTCATCGACATCGGGGGTTCACGGCAACGCAGGTCAGGCCAACTACGCCCTCGCCAAGGCTGGAGTCACAGGTTTGACGAAGACCATCGCAAAAGAATGGGGTCCTGCCTTTGGTGTCAGGTCCAACACCATCGCCTTTGGCCACATCAAGACGAGGCTCACGGACGCCAAGGAAAAGGGCGCGTTCGTTACGGGGCCAGATGGGGAGAAGATTGCGCTTGGAATTCCGGGTGCCGGCAAGGTGACTGACCCCGAGGCCGCACATGCAGATATTCCACTGCGGAGGCCCGGCACCCCGGCCGAGGCGGCCTCGAGCATCCTGGCAGCGGCCAGCCCGCTGTTTAGTTATGTGACCGGGCAGACCATCATGGTTACGGGTGGTAGAAACATGTGAAGTATTCGCTGCGAGATCAGGTCGATGACCTAGCGGCGGAGAATGCGGTCTGGCATTGGGTAGGTCGACGTCTGTATTAGTAGTATATGGAGACGAATTCATTCCCCCAACACCGCGCCCGCGCGCTCGCATCATCAACATCCATCCCGGGGCAGTTGGGTTTACACCTTGAGCCAGAGGTTCAGGACGCCCTTGGCGTACTCGACGATCTCGTCGCCACCCAGCTTGCTCTCGCCGTACACCCGGTCGACGAAGCTGATGGGCACCTCGGCAACCGTGCAGCCCATGGCCTTTGCCCGCACCATCATCTCCATCTGGAATGTGTATCCCTTGCTCTCGGTGCTGCTGATGACCTTTTCCAGCACGCTCTTCTTGTACAACCGGAAGCTGCCCGTCAGGTCGCTGACACCGGGACGCAGCACCGTGTCGGCAAACAGATTGGCTCCGCGGCTGACGAACTTGCGTTTCAGGTCCCAGCCGTAGACACCTCCGTCGCCGGCGTAGCGGGTGCCGGTGACAATGTCGTAGTTGGCCTCCTTCTGGAGCTCGACCATGCGCGGGATGAACTTGGGATGGTGGCTGAAGTCGGCGTCCATGATGATGACGAAGTTGCCCGTCACGAACTGCAGACCGTGAACATAGGCGGTGCCGAGACCAAGCTTTCCGGCGCGGGGCTTGAGCACGACGTGCGGGCTGTATGCTTTGACGAGCTGGTTGGCAACGACCTGGGTGCCATCGGGGGAGCCATCGTCGACGATGATCAGTTCCCAATCGAGGTTACTGGTTGTGAAGGAAGCAAGTCAGCCGCGGGAAGGTCTAGTATTGAAGAGGCCGCAGCACGGCAGGGACTGACGGCATACTTTTCTGTGAAGGTGCGGTTGAGCAGCCAGGTGATGATGGGTAGGTTGCGGCGCTCGTTGTAGGTCGGGAGGATGACCGAGTACTTGTTCCCGGTTGTCGTTTTGGTAGGAGCCATTGCGGAGGACTTGACTCTGATCGAATTCGTATTGAACTCCTTGTGTGATTGAGGGCGACGCCAGTTGGAAGTTTCGGTTGAGGCAAAGGAGTGTCGAGGAGTCGCAAGTTGAGACTGGAATGGTGGAAACACGGTCGCGAGATGGAAGCCACTGCTGGCCTCAATCAATGCGTGGCGCGCCAGAGTGCACCAGCAGTACATGCTGCTTAGTCAGCAACCGCGGCGCCTTCGACCCAGCTCTCAGGAAAGGACTGGGAATCCAAAAAGATTCCCATCATTGACTGTCGCCAGGTGCTTTTTCAATCCTATTCTGGTTCTTACAATACCTACCTTGAGAGAAGCCGACCAGAGGGCTCGGCACGGTTGCCCGTTACACCTCCAACCCAATGGTCTCTGTCTCCGCTAAATTCACTTCCATCCTTTGAATCTCACCTTGCAGCAGGACAAGCCCAGTTTCGACCCTCAACATTTGCATTTGCGCCAACACACATGATGGGCACAATCCACGCCCAATACACCAATCATGAGACCCCGCGGTTCTAAGAGGAACCCTCGCCAGCCTGCATCCGAAGACGGGTTCGGTTCTGAAGAGGAGGTGATTGTGGCCACCCAAAGTCGGCGGAGGGCTGCGCCCCGAGTCTCAGACGACGACGAAGACTTTGAAATTGTCGCCAAAGTCGAGGATTCAGATTCGGAAAGCCGCGAAGCGACTCCAATTGTCCCAAGAACCCGGGCCTCGGGAAAGGATGCATCTGGGCCAAGACGCCAACCAAAGGCTGGTGCCTCCAACACGCAAGATCCCACAGCTCTGATCCGCTACCCTGTCGACAGTCGTTTGACAAGTACGCGCGTCTACCACGGAATATTCCAAAAGCTCTTACGGACCTACTTCTATGAGGACTATTACGGCCCGGATCCAGGAGCAACGGCGGCTGCGGTCGAGATCTTTCGCCGATGGATTCCATTCGACGTCCTGCCGTCAAGGAACCTCAGCCAAGAAGGATCTTCTGCCCCCTCACCATGGGTTCCGCCAGGATTCGAATCATCGCAAAGTATGCGCATGAGCCGCTGGTATCACAGGTACGAAGAGGCGATTCGAGCTGGCACAATGACCGCTCCCCATACAGAACTGGTAGGCAAGGAGACAGCCTCGCAGTACACGATAAACCCGAACCGCGAGATACTTCTCTTGGTGGGCACCGGGAATTCTCAGAGACAGCATAAGCTTTCGCTGCAAGTCCCCGTTACCTTGTCTGACTCCGAACCCCAACCCGACGACGAGACCATACCCGAGAAAGTTTCGGGTTGGATGTTTGACGTAGGGGGTATCGTGTTGTCGGTATCATGGGCACCGCGACCTCAGGCGACGATTCAAATCATCGCAATGGCAGTCAGTCCCTTCGCCGACCAGGACTTTGACGCCTTTCAAGACGAAAGCACAACGGAACACCCGTATCATCATGGGACCGTTCAAATCTGGACGTCTCCGAGCGACCCGAATGGCAACGGTGTGGCTTCAAGTCCGCGGCTTTGGCGGACGCTGCTGTTCAACTGGGGGCGGGTGAAGAAGCTACTGTGGTGCCCTGCAGCGCCTGTCGACAGAGATGATCTCCTGGGACTGCTCGCCGTCATGTGCGCCGATGGTCTGGTACACGTCACTGCCATTGCCGGTGATCTGGATAGCCAGGCAGAGACCTTCGGTAAGTCCATTCGACCAAGGAGTGCTTTCGGGATACAGACTTATCAAGATTCCAGAACGGGTGTATGAACCCGTGGTCTCCCTCGGCTTCCCAAGAGAGGAGGATAGTAGAGTGACCTCCTTCGCTTGGGGCGGTATCAACCGGATCGTGACAGGCCACCAAGACGGATCCATTGCGCTGTGGTCAGTGTATCCACGGGCATGTCTCTTTCGCCAGGCCGTTCACCACACCCACGTCCTACACCTCGCGACCGGCTACCCTTCGCAGCCCCAGCTGGTCGCGTCTCACCCGGTCAGCGGACTCTCGGCGTTCATAGACCTCTCCAACCCATCAAGCGAGATTGCGACGACGACAAACCCGTCCATCACTCCCCAGCACAACATGCTGGAATGGAGCGACCATCTCCAAGGCTTCGTATCTACCGTCCCATCATCAAAGCCTCTCAACACCGCGGTGGGCTTCTTCCACTCACGCACGTTCCCCGCAACGCCACGCAAGGTTCTCGAGGGCGATGTCTTGCTTTCCGCACTGGCTGTGGGCGTGCATCACCCATTTGTTCTCACGGCTCTTCTCGATGGATCGGTGTGGGCATGCAATCCGATGAACAGAGTCTTCCTCCCGCGCCACGCCCCTCCCGGCTGGAAGATCAAGATATTCCACCATGAACACGTGCCCAGGGTTCGCTTCACCGGCTCTGTCCCAGTCCATCCAGAACCCGCAGACCAAGCAGCCCTCTCCAGTCGCGGCATATCCCGCGTCCTCCAAGGATTCGAACCCGTCACAAACCAAGGCCCCAAGGCCATCGAGTTTGCAGCCACCGGCAAAGCGACTGGTGCAAAGGGCAAGCGGAAAGTGAGAACGAAGACGAAGAAGCCGGGCAGTCAACCTCAGGACCCAGGACCTGCTGTGGACGAGGACGATGACACAACCATGTACGCGGACCCTTCCAAACTGGTCGTGCACGAACCTCTGAGCCGGGTGACGGCCATGGCATGGAACCCAAACTTGGAGTGCGCAACATGGGCAGTGTTTGGTATGGCGTCTGGCCTCGTGCGTATCCAGGACATTGGAATCGAAATCTAGCATAGCTGTCTGGCGCAAGACAAGGACTGTCGCGCGGGCGCATGAAAATCAGGGTCACAGCAGCCACGTCGGTGGCCAGTAGCACGGTTGGCGCCAAGAAATCAAATATGGTATTCAGCTTGCTTGCCCCTGAAGTGTCGTCGTCGCTGGATGCCACCGAGCTGCTGACGGCAGATCCGTTGCTCTTCCGTTCGTCACCGCGCATGTGTCCTCTCGAGGGGCGCAGTCGCCTTGCCCATGTCCCTGAGCCCAACTCCCACTATTATATTACAGCGATGCTGTCGCCAGCCCACCGTCGACGGCATCGGTTTCGCTTCTGTTGGCGCACGACCCGATTGTCATCTCAACCGACGAGAACATTGTTGAGCTACACGCACGTTAGTTTCTGGGAAAGCAGACTGGTGGGATGTATCGGGCGCGGGCCCTGGAAGCTCCGACTCGATTCAAAACGTACGGGGATGTGGATGAGTTTACTGTGATGCGACAGTCAGTACAGCTGAGAACAGGGCAGGACGAGCATTGACTCACATGACGTATCCCACGGCGCCCATGATGATGAATCCCATGCCGACGGCCTGGCAGATCTTGAGGAACTCGGGACCGTCCGCTACCAAAGGTCAGTTGCGCCCGAGAGTAGGGGGTGGGAGCAAGGGGCGAGATGCCACGAGCGCGACGTACGCTTCTGGCAACGCTTGATGAATTGCGTGCCGTCCTTGACGAACTCCTTGGGGACGTCGAGAATCTCTTGAACGGAGTCGGCCATTGTGTCTGGTTTGCTGGGTGATTGTGCTGTGTGGTGTTGGCGATTCGGGACAGTGGTAGAGACAGGGACGAAGCTACGACGTGGTAAATTCAATGGAGGATAAGTACACGTGACGGTAACTGAGGTGCTTGGGGCGGGAGGGTGAATTTGTGGCTGTCAGGTACCCATGCACAGCGTAAGTCCAGAACACGGTTGCTTGATTTTGCGCCACGGCGCACCGCCACGAAACGCACTCCACCCGACCTCAACACCCTGAAGCCTGACGTTCCGAGACAGTCATCTCACGAAGAACATCAGGAAATGTATGACTGAGCCATAGGAATTGATTACATCTCCAGGCCACTAGCATTCGCCTAGCCTACCGTGGTGGTAGTCAAAGGCCTTGCCCATACCGTACAGATGTGTGCCCGCCGCCAACACAACGAACAAATGGAAGATCTGATGCGAGCTGCCCCAGATGTCGAAACGGCCTGGGAAGCTTCTTTCAGGCCAGCGTGCGGCATACAGGAAAGCCCCAACGACATACATCAGACCGTGGGCAATGACCCAGGTGAGGCTCATACGGTCTTCCAGATACTGCCAGCCATGCAAGAGGAGTCCGTGAACCACAGGTACAACCCCCGAAAGGCCGAAGCAAACGAACATTGCCGCCCGAAATGGGCGCCACTCTGGAGTGCGAAAGTGCTCCAGCCAGGATACAATGCCACATCCAAACCCAAGCAGACATATCTGAATAGCCTCGTCAGTCCTGGCTTGGCGGAGACGCGAAGGGGGATGCTCACACAACCAAGATACACCGTGATTAACTTGGGGTGGCAGAACAAGCCATAATAAAGTGCTGGCACGTAGCTTCCTACGATGAGGAGCACGATGCCGGAGTAGTCCAGCTTGTTACCCCAACGACTCACCGACGGTGAGTGGTTTGACAGGGCGTGGTATGTAGCACTCATGCCCAAGCACGCGACGGCACCTCCAAAGAAGCAGGAGAACACAAGCAGGTCCGAGTCGTTGGCTGATTCGTACCTGGGCGCGACCTCTTGGTAGAAGAATATGCCTGTGTACAGGAAGAGGAGGGCGCCAAGTAGGTGTGACCAGATGTTCACAGACTCGTTGTGAAGATATCCGAGGCTGGCGAAGGAGCCCCGGTAACTGTTTGAGTCTGGCCTGTAGGCTCTGATAATGTACGCGTTGTCGCGACGCCATGCAGGGAGATCATCCCAGCCGACCAAGCGACTGAGTGTCGCTTCGACCTTTTCTTCAATCTTCTGAACGGTCGATGACTCAGTGACGGGGCGGCAGCGTTGCCTTGGGGGACCGGTTGAAGTGTTCATGCTGAGGAATAGTGCGGGGCGAGAGATGATCCTGACACTCGCAGACAGTTCATGGGCAGGGCAGCTTTATAAAAGCCGAGGAGGGTTTGACGACGGGAGCTTGCGTGATCTGCAGGCTTTGATTTTCGTTTTGTTGGGACAGGTAGCCCGATACCTTGAGGCGACAATAACATGTGAGGCCGAGCCCCCGTGGAATTACGTGCACCTTCCATCCCTGACCAGGCCGTCACGGTGGTAAACGACCAGGCATGGGCTAGTGCTGCTGCAGGTGGACGCGGCTGCGGCCGGCTGGAATCCATCACCATCCGACCCGGGTGCCAGACCAGATGCTACATCGCGAACATGCATGGTGACGGCCCCAATTATTTCTGGTAAACGTCCGAAGACACGGAGAAAAGTGTCAATCGTCGATATTGCATCGCATCACGTTCGTGTCATTTTCCTTCTGACTCTGGAGGCAAGCTTTCCCAGCAGGCCGAGTGAAAGCGAGGCCAATCTGCCCCCATCTCGTAGGCTTGGCCGTATGTATTCAGAACACCGGCAACCGAGATGACCCATGATGGGGTACCACATCCGAACCACAGGCTCAATATGTTCGATGTCGCGAAAAGGCAAATTTGTTGAATGCTAGGCCTGTGTCTGTGGAATCGCTTCGCTTATAACCGCCCCCAAGCAGCGAAGAAGCATGGTAACTTCGCGCTATGTATCACTTCTTGCCGCTCTTCTTGATGCCGCCGCCCGTGAGGGGACCCTTGCCAGAGGCCTTGGCTGCCATCTCTTTGCGCGCCTTCTCATCTGTCGATGGCTCTGCGTTAGCGACCAGCGTGTTGAACGTAGTGCAGGGAAAGTACATACCAGCCCTCTGCTTCTCCTTGAAAGCGGCATCCTCCTCGTCGTCATCCTCGCGCTTCTGCTTCTTGGGGGCCTTCAGAGGCTTGGCCTTGCCACCTAGAGTTGCGTAAGTAAATGCGGGGAGAGAAGGTCAGGTCTATTGCCGGGAGCTCACCTTCACGACTGGCACCTCCCATCTTGTGGATTGTCGGAGAGAATGTGACTGAAAGCTGTCAAAGGGTAGAGAGAACGAGGCTGGAAGGATGACAGACAGCGAGAGGGGCAGAATACTTTGCGACGGCAAGGCGGTCGGATTCTTCGTGTCGAGGCCCACAAGCGGTGACCGCTGATGGTGGGGGAAGCACTGGTAGTTGCATAGTCAGCGGATATTGCATGATTCAAGGCCCCCATTACATTAAGCCGAAGATACCCCACGGCCAGTGAGGTGGACACTAGCGCCCTGATCCAAGACGCGACTCCAATTATTGGATTACTCGCCTCAGCCTTACCTAGGCATCATCAAGACCGCGACACCACGGAGACATTGCATTTTGTAGTTCTTTCCTTCCCAGAACCGAGGCACGCCACCAAAGCCCTTCCCTCTTGTTTCTTATCATATTTCCCGATACGGCCAAAACCCGCGGTTCGCCTCAACTCCTACCTGCGTTTGGATCACCCAGGCTCATCTGCTGACGCTCAAGTCCTGTTCCGTCGAAAGGATAGAACGCAACGCGGGCAAGCACATTGTGTGCCTTTCAAGTAACAGAGAGAGTGAGAATTTGCTCCCGAAGACGACATGGCGTCCAGTTCAGACGAGGGAGAGATTGTTGAGCACAGCGATCTGGACTTGAAGGCAACTTCACTGCCGAAGAAGCTTGATGGAAGCGGTGTTGACCGTACAGACAGACAAAGAACTAGATACTCGGCCTCCAGGTCTCCCGAGTACGGCCAAGCACGGCATCGCACATCTCGTCGCAGCAGATCGCCTCCCCGAAGCCAGAAACGACCCCGGGAGGAAGACGATCATCGAGCGAGGCCTGATCATCGCCGCTTCCAGGTCCGCTACGAAGATCCCGACCGTGATACCGAAGCAAACCGCCGAACGCAAGCACCATACGATGACCCGGGCCGGCGTTCGCCGCGCACGTCTGGCCACCACAACGCCACCCGCGCCCGGGATCGCAGCCGCGATCGTTCCCGACAGCGCGAGAATGATCGCGTCCGATACCCCGACCGCGGGGCACGGCGCAGGTCTCGGTCCCCGGCCACGGAATTGTCGACCAACGAACGCGTGCGCGAGCGCGAGCGCGAGCGCGATGGCCGTCGATGGCGGGACGGAGGACGACCAGAGCACAATGGTGGTCGTTCGGGGGGCCATGATGCTGTGACCCCGGGAAGCAGCAGGCACCCAAAGGAGACACGAGTGTCGGTCCCCCTCACGCACCAGGGTCGAGGTAACCGCCCGGAACATATCACGAATGAGCAGACCCCAGAGGGTGCCGATCCGGACGTGGACTTTGAGGAGGTTTCCATCATCGACGAGGATGCCGAGATCGAGCGACGGCGTAGGCGGCGTGCCGAACTTCTAGCCAAGTCGAGCGCTTCGACGCCTCTGTTGATCAACGTTTTGCAAGCCGCGGCCGAAAAGTCATCCATGTCATCGCCGGCACAAACTGACCAAGGCACGCCTCTGGTCACAGGGACTGGTAGCCCCCAGTCAGGTAATGTCGTCCCCTTCGACACACTATTCGTCCTGCTGACCGGCCAGACATTGCGTCCCCAGGTCCTGGTACCCCTCACAACCATGGGGAACACTCGCCGGCTCTCGAGATCACGAGCGAGATTGACCTCATCAACCGACATGCCGGCGACGCTGCCGAAGATGGGCCATCGGCCGCCGACTATGACCCCACGGCCGACATGAGGGAAGATGGGATCCGCGACGAACTCAGGAATGGCCACGTTGGACTTCATGGGGAAGAGCTGCAACACTCTGCCGACGATCCTCTACATGATTCCGCCAAGGACGCACCTCCCGCACCCCAAGAAGGCAGCGGGCGATCTGCCGGGGACGAGGACGATGACGAGGATTTCGACATGTTTGCCGATGACTTTGACGAAGAGAAGTATGCGCCGCCGAAGCAGTCCAGCGCCGATGTTGTTGTCGAGGACAAGGCCGCACCCGTTCTCGCTCCCGCAGCCGGCGGCATTCTCGAGGGCGACGACAAGGAAGGCTATTACAAGATCAGAATTGGCGAGCTCTTGAACGGCCGATACCAGGTGCAATCGATGCTTGGTAAAGGCATGTTCTCCGGTGTCGCCCGCGCGGTTGATATCAAGACGAAGAACACAGTCGCCATCAAGATCATGCGCAACAACGACGCCCTTCGTAAGGGCGGGTTCATCGAGATCAACATCCTCCAGAAACTCAACGCCGCCGACCCCGAGGGCCGCAAGCACATCGTCCGGTTTGAGCACCACTTTGACCACAAAGGTCATCTGTGTATGGCGTTCGAGAACCTGAGCCTGAACCTGCGCGAGGTTCTTCGCAAGTTTGGCAATAACGTTGGCATCAACCTAGGCGCCACTCGGGCGTACGCTCATCAAATCTTCGTTGGCCTTGCGCACATGCGCAAGTGTAGCATCATTCACGCCGACCTTAAGCCCGACAACATTCTGGTATGTTTACTCATAAACTCTCCTACCCTCCTTCTTTTGCTAACTTTTTGTAGGTGAATGAGAGCCGGAACATCCTCAAAATCTGCGATCTAGGAACAGGCATCGACCGATCCGATGCCGCCACGGCGCACAACGAGGTGACACCTTATCTTGTGAGCCGCTTCTACCGAGCCCCGGAGGTCATCCTCGGCATGCCGTACGATTATGCGATCGACATGTGGTCAATTGGCTGCACTTTGTACGAGATGTACACAGGCAAGATCTTGTTTGCTGGAGACAGCAACAACCAGATGCTGAAAGCCATCATGGAGATCCGTGGCCGTTTCACTCCCAAGCTCTTCAAACGGGGCCAGCTCTCGTCGATGCATTTCGACGAACAGGGCAACTTCATCAGCGTCGAGAGGGACAAGGCACTCGGCAAGGTATGTAGTCGCTACCCCTTCTGCTCGGATTGTCCCCATCGAGGCCATGTTCACAAGAGCTGATGCATCATCACAGACAGCCGTACGCACGCTCTCAATTGTCAAGCCGACCCGTGATCTCCGAACCCGTCTCTTGGCCGTGTCGGCCGGGATGAGTGAGACTGAGTCCAAGGACCTCAACCACTTTATCGATCTTCTCGAGCACTGCCTGGCCCTGAATCCAGAGAAGCGCATGAAGCCTGCAGATGCTCTCAGGCATCCATTCTTCACGTCACGAAGCACGCAAGCAAAGTAGCTGCGCTGAAGCGTGCACTGGCAACGGCCGTGCCCTTCCTCGCCCGTCCTCACTCGTCCGACTAAGCCGGACTTCGCAAGGGCACCGGTCTGTGGGTTCGGTGCCTCGGTCTGACCACCTACGAGGGATGCGACATCTGACGGCACTCGAGCAGCAAATGGGAAGTTGCAGCATGTCCTTCGACTCGTACCATCGCCATCTCCCCACGACTGCAACCGGGGCACAACCGGGGCAAAAGTATGGGACCATCGCGCCATCGGCGACAAAAGAACAGAGGAAGCCCGCTGAGGAGCTGCTGCTATCAAGGAGCCAGTCAATATGCATCTCCAGCCACTTGTCACGGCAATGCAAGGTGCATGGCTGAATAGGACTGCGTCTAATTCATGGGCAGGGACCGAAAAGCACATGGTCGAACGGCGGTGAGTGATCAGAGATGGCCCGATAGCTGCAAGCGTCGTCAATGAATGCAGGGAGTGTTTGTTGTATCAACCGAGACACCCAAACACGTGGATCCAAAACCCCAAGTAGAATCACCCGAGGCCGTGCTATGGACTATTATCTTGCCGAACGCGTCCGAAAGGAAGGCCGGTCGTCCTTCTGTCGACAGAAGCCACAAGAACGAGCATAGATTCACCTGGCCCGTTTGCGGCGTGAATCAATGTTTGCACCCCAACAGGCTAGCTGGTAGCCAAGACCGGAAACACTCCATCTCATGAACACCTGATCGCACTTTTGGACTGATAGCCAAGCAGACCAAGAAAGGGCCAACGCTCACGGGCGCAGGTCCGCCATCCAACCAGGGACCTGACCAGGCCCAGGCGACTGGCGTGCACAGGAGGGACACCGAGATGCTGGGGAGCCACACCTGAAGTGTGCCGGGCCGATCCACGCGTACACGCACGTTGACCGCCTCTTTCTCGAAGGGTCGAAGGTTGCTGATACCCAAGACCCAAGCAGATCTTGTGGAAACGAGACGAGCGCCTGAGATCTCAGGCGCATAATCCGAACCCAGCCGTTTCGCCTTGTTTGACTTCGGCACTGCAGGGTAGCTCTGGTGCCCCGAGGGGACATGCTCCATTGGCGATCCATGCCATCGTGGGTCGTTGCGAAGCCAGCCTGTCCCTGTCGGGGGCTTTCATCTCATCCGTGGGCAGCTCACTGATGGGCACCACGGGCCTGTCACGTAACACGCAGTGCCGCAGGCTTTTGGCTTCTGCAGACTGCCGGTGATGCCGGGCAGATTGTCGTCACAAGAAGGGGGTAGGAGCTCAGTTTTGGAGGTCAACTTGGGAAGTTGGAGCTGGGACAGAGCTTGCGTCAACGTGCCCTTGGCCAGTCTGCCACTGCAGTCAAGCCAGTTCAAGGTGTCTGAGAGGTTGGTTGGCTCTGGCGCCACGCCACGGCTCACTGGATCGGCCGCCGGTCCCCAGCCGTTGTTCAGCGGCGCCGTCTGCCGGCTTTCCTCGCACCGCACCCACCAGCGACTGGCGTCTGCGAGGGCAAAGGGTGGTGGAGTGCAGCACTAGACACGGAACAGCCTACGCAGTAGCGTGGCACAGGCTCTCTCACCGGGGCGGTAGGGTGCCGCCCAAGCCGCATAACCCGGGCCTGGTGACGGCCGCTTGCGACTCATCGCAGCGTCGACGGGCGCTGGGGCCTGCAAAGAGACTGGATCAACGATGATGATTGGGCATTCTGTGGCAACCCTCACGGACCTGTGTTCCCACCAGTTCCTCGTCGACCGCCTCACTTCTGCCTCCCCCAGCCAGTCGGGGGCCCACCGTGTGCTGGGCGCCAGCAGTCCACCCTGCCACCCTGCCAGCCCCCCCTGTCCATCCCGGTTTGCGAGGCTGTCTCTTGCGCTGCCTCAGATTTGTACCGGTAGGAGGGGGCAGACGACAGCGCAGTCAGAGGAGCAACAGCCTAAGGCCCTGGAATGGACGTCGGGAGTCGAGGGAGACACAAGACAGATGAAATGCTGCCTCAGGCATCAGTGCCTGGTGTCAACCACTCCTGTCGCGCTCCTCCGTGACGGTGCATCATGCAATGGCACCTTGCATCCCCCGGTTTGCTTGGGCAATTCTGAAGGAGCTGTCGGTCGTGTCAGGCTATCAAGCAATCCATCATGTTTGCCAGCCAGCCATCAAGACGGCACCCAATCATTCATGCAGGATGCTCATTGAATTTCACATTTCAGAACCACACCCTTGCGACCTAGGGAGGTGTCACACAAACATCGGCTTGACGTGGAAATTATGGCACATTTCGCGTTGGGTGATCTGCCTCTTCTGCGAACAAAATGGCTTCGAGTACTCGGCGAGGCACGAAGCTCCTCGCTCGAACTACTGTACACGGGAGACGAAAGCGGCCGCCCGGCTGGGAGACCGCCCCAACCGCCTGGTTGAAGGCATGTCATCGCTCTGCAATTCGCTTGGCGTCGACAGAGTCGCCTCGCCCGCTTGCCGCCCGACACTTCGTGGTCGAGGGACGGGCAGCAGACACCCAAGCCGGGGCATGTTCCACGGCAGCCATCACTGTCTCGTCCAAGCCTTCCGTCGCCGCCTCTGTGGTTTACCCTGGGCCTTGCACCCTCCTCCTGAACATCAGGCGGGAGAGAGAGGCCAAAGCTCGTCCGCAAACCCGTCACCAGTCGATCGATTTCGTCAGGGCCCAGGCCTCTGGACGCCCGGCCCCCCAAGCCCCCCTGAATCGTGACACTTTGGGCTAAGGGCGGGGGAGCTGTCTGCCGACTTCGTGCTGGCCAAAGTCTGTTTCCAAACAGCTTGAGGCCGACTCGGACTTTTTCCTCAAGCCTCATATCGCCCGTTTCCCGTAAACAGCTGACCTCGTCAGCTCCGAAGTCCGAGGCTGGGGTGTAGGCGGGGCGGCGCAAGTGCCATGCTCCCGCCATCGTCGCCACCCACGCGACGGCGGGAATGTCTTGGGATTAGGGGCGTCGGGAGCTAACAGATATTTGGTGGATTGATGTGCAAGCGGACGAGACCACCGTGACGCAGAGCTCGGTGACTGAGAGCCGGCCAGGCAAGCTAGATGCTAACACTGTACATGTACAGTGTGTCACCGGGAGATGAGGAGAGAAGAAGGGCCCGGTAGGTATGTGGTACGTGGCCAGCCGCACGCCCTCCCTGATACTGGTCTTCCCTCATCAAGGCAAAGAGTGTTCGGTGTCGACAGGCACACCTCCGAAGAGGTTCCGTCCCATGATGTGCATTTGTGAAGTGCACGGAGGTTGGGCTGAGGTGTCTGTCCGTTTCCGCCTCCCCGCCATCCACAAGCTGGACCGTGAGCAACCATGAGCTTCTCCTTAGCTGTAAGTACTCACTTTTACTTTGCCTGCGACGCTTGGGTGAAGCGTTGGCGCTGTTAAGCCAACTCGTGCACACCACCTTTCCCAACGGGACCACTCACACCACACCAAGAGCAACCACAGGCGGCCACTCACAGCCCGATCTCGTGCAGCCGTAGCGTCACAGAGCCATGCCGCTGAGCGTCCTGACGTCGTCCCGCTCGTGCTGGTTGGCCAGGGCGTTCCCTAGCGGTGCCGCTCACTCACGCAAGACAGACGCGGACGGGCGGCCATCACTCGGCTCTCCACCCGCCCCGTGTTCGCTCACCGTCCACACCTTGCCTTCTTGATGCTCGCCTTCCCTCAGGATCAAGACAGGCGGCGCATCAAGCCCTGCCATCCCCCCCTGTTGCTTCCCTGCCTCCTGCCCCACCGGCCGGCCGGGTGCCTCGCTGCAGTGTGAGTGCTAGGCTCAGCCTAGCTTCGACCGACTCCGCTTCGTGGCCATCCTGTCGAAACGAGAATAGCCTGACATGCGCCTTCGAAGGTGGGCTACCAGGGTAAGACATTGGCCCGGCACGCCCCACGCGGAATCCATGTCTCGAGTAATATTGCGACCTGCGACCGGGGGGCATCCATGGGATGGAGGGTGCATAGACCAAGCGTCCCATCCGTGGTCTCGCCTCGTTTTCGCTGACGAAGGGGGGTGGGCCTTAACTACCACGCATCAACCCGCATCGTGCCAGTGCCGCATCGTGTACTCGACGTTCCACTGTAACGACTCTCCTTTTCCCTACCCCCATTCCATCCTCCATCTCGACCTCGCTCTCTCTCCTTCCCTCCCCATCCCATCCCATCCCTCCCCTCACCGAATCTCCTTCCAGAACCTCAGTCCCAGGAACCTCACCTCGACTATTCCTTTGGACACTCCGACATTTACACACACCTGGATCACCGCCCTCTCCCGACGAGATCCAACCTCCGCCACTCCGCCCTTGACCCGTTAGCTCGGCGTCAACACCCCATCTCCCGTGGACCAAACGAACCAAGACAGGACCAGAAGAACAGCCCAGGAGCATCTCCGTTCAGGACCAGGATTTCTTGCTTATTGCCGCTGGCCCGCTTGTTTTTTTGGTCGCGATCCTGTCCAGCCGGACACCGATCCTATTTCCTTTCTTCCTGACCTCTTCCGTTGGTCTCCTTGCACCCGAGGAGTCCGGCTCAGGCCTCCAAGAAGAACCATCATACGTTTTCCAGTGGCATAACATGCAGCATGTGCCAGTATTTGGATACCCCACGCCGCCGGCGTCCCCGGTGTACGGCAACAAGTGTCTTTACCAGCAGCCCCTGACTACCGTCCCCCCGAGCCAGGCCCGCTACGTCCCTCTGGCCCCGGAGGCCCGACTCGGCCGCTTCCTGGAAGGGAAGCTGCAACTGACCACGATCCTGGGAACCGGCGCCTACGGCGTCGTCTACGCGGCCTTCGATGTCAAGACTGGAGTCAGGTACGCCGTCAAGTGCCTCAGCAAATTCAACCCAGATGGGACCCCCCTGGATCGACGACAGCTCGCTTTTCAGAACCGTGAGATCCGGTTGCACTACCTGGCATCCGCCCATCCCAACGTTGTCTCCATGCTGAAGATCGTGGACGAACCGGACTGCATCTTCGTCATCCTGGAGTACTGCCCTGAGGGTGATCTCTTCTATAACATCACGGAATGTGGTCAGTATGTTGGCAAGGATGCTCTGGCCAAGAGCGTTTTCCTCCAGATCTTGGATGCCGTGGAACACTGCCACTCCTTGGGGATCTACCACCGGGACCTGAAACCGGAGAACATCCTCGTCTCGGATCGCGCGGAGACCGTCAAGCTCGCGGACTTTGGTCTCGCCATCGCCGCGGACCGGTCTGAGGATTATGGCTGCGGTTCAACCTTTTACATGAGTCCAGGTAGGCATCATCTGCTCCAGGAACACGGTTCCCTCCCCAAGTCATCTCGCCCCCTCAACACCACTGACCTTTTCTTCTTCTTCCCTGCAACAGAATGTCTGGACCACAACGCCAGGAAGCCCTTCTACTACTGCGCCCCCAATGATGTCTGGTCGCTCGGAGTCATCCTGGTCAACCTGACCTGTGGACGCAACCCGTGGAAGCAGGCTTCCCTCGAGGACTCGACCTACCGGGCCCATGTCCGTTCCAAGGACTTCCTCAAGACCATTCTGCCCATTTCAGATGCCCTGAATGTCATTCTCGGAAGGATCTTCACCAGCGACCCTGAGCAGAGGATCTCCATTCCGGAGCTTCGAACCATGATCTTGGATTGCCCTGGATTCTCGGCCCAGGCCGCTCCTCCCCTCGCGGCGCTCCCGACACCCCCGGCATCACCCGAACCCACCCCCATATACGTTGAGGATTCTCCTCTCGCCGACCATGACGCGGCACTCTCACCCTCCTCGTCGAGTTCTGACGAAGACTCTGACTGCTCGGACGACGACATGTCGCTGACCTCCAGCGACTCAACCATCGATGACCTCGATGAGGAATTCTTCCAGGAGCAGCAACAGGAGATGACACAGGAGTGTCCCTCCTTTACGTTTGACCCGGAGGATCGTTCCATGCCCTCCTTCCACCCCATCCACGAGTCCGTCCCGGAGCACTATGCCGGTCCTACACTGGTGCCGTGCCTCCCCCGGGAGCAAGTGCCTTTCCAGGACCCCCGGTATCATGCCCCGATGCCCATACCCCCTCAGTTTGCGGCCTGCATGCCACAAAAATCATACTTGCCCGTCCTGTGGGACCACATGGTGAAGTATGTTCAGCAGTCGCCGGCTTCTTACCCGCCGCCCAATGAGCCATTTCATCACCAGGTTCCATTGTTCATTGCCTCACCGGGCTGCTATTGAGTGGCAATGACCCGGCGTGCCGAGCCTACACCTGGATTTTGGACTTTTCTTGCCACGGATTCCTGGACATGTTGCCATCCATCGGATTCACACGTTGGCACATGAACCGCCTCGTGCTCTGGCCGCCGCAGCCTGATCAAGGTCGGTGCCTGGAGCCGTGCGCACCTTCCCGCCCGCGGGCTTCTGCCGCCCGAATTACCCGGTCCAGCCTCTGTGGCATTTCTCTGTACCCTCTTGGCTCATCTTATGGACAAGGGCGATGCCCTCTGTCGCCGCCCGCTTCTTGCCTTGACTTTTTTTTTTTTGTACGATCTACCTTTTATTCTTTCTACAGCGAGGAGTTGGCCTGGAAATTGGCGAGTCGCGTGTGGTTGCTGTACAGAGCGTAACGATTGGGAGGCAGTCTTTGATGGCGTTGTATGGTGGCGTTTCACTATTTTACCTCGGCGGCGGTGGCGTTTCTTTCCGGCATAAAATAGGACGGCAAAACGAGCAATGCCTTGGTCATTGTACACATCGAGATTCGATGGCAACTTCTAGAGAGAAGAAACTCCATGCGAGAGTAACGAGGCGGAGAAGAACCTGGCTTTTCCGAAGGACTCGGTTGGAACCGGGAACAAGATGCCCAATGTGGCTTTTAGAGGAACGATGAATACAAAATTTCACCTCGCGGCACAGATCAGCGTGATGCAAGACTTGGCGCCATCACCGTGGTCTTGATATACATTAGGTTTTCATTACATCTACTTCACAGGATCCTTATTCGCCTGTCCAACATAGTCGGAAGCGTCCGCCCAAGCAACCTCAGAGCGGCTCGTCCGCCCCAAAACTCTCGTCCCCATCATCATATCCTTGCTTCACGTCGTGATTGCGCTCCATCTCGATACGCTCACGAGCAGCAGTGTCCGTCCAATGGGTGCTCTTCTCAGGTGCGAAAACCGCACTTCTGGTCATCCCCTTCTTCCTCAGTCTGCGCCGATGCTGTCTTTTGCCGTAAAAGTCGAGCGCGTCCACGTTCACTTGGCTGATTGATGTGCCGGTGAGATACTCATAGATGTCCAGGTACGCATCGGAAGCATCCTGGACAAACTTTTCATATGCTTGCAGACCCTGCCCGTCGCTGAGCCATTGATCAAGCTTGACCGGAAGGGCTACACCCCACGATGGATCTGAGGGTTCCCAGATGCATGGCCCCGAACCGGCGGAGCATGAGACCGGACGACAGTAGAGAGAGCATACCGTGGTCTCTGCGACAAACCAGCTGCCGAGGAGAAGGAGCAACATTCCAAGCACTGTGAAGCGGAAAGGTTCCTGATCGTAAAGGCGTAGCCAATGGTTCGACAAAGACCGGCTCGGGAAAGACTGACGGTGTTGCTGTTGTTTGGAGCGGCTCTTGACCTCGAGCTTCTCGGCTGACGCCGATCTCTTGATGGTCGGCACCGTGATGGAAGGCTGCGGTTTGATAGGCGCAGCCGCAGCGGACGGCGCTGAAACAGACGGCTGATGGTCGTGATGCACCAAGTTGCCCTCCAGCCGTTCGATGCCTAGCTTGGCAGTGCGTATGCCCATCAAGCCATCGTTCAAAGTCCTGCTCATCCTGTCATACCGCTCGAGCTCGCTGTTGTCCTTGCTTGAGGTCGCCATGTGTTCCTCCTGCTTGATGCGCATCTTGTTCAGCAGCAGATCGACGTTGCCGAGCGGCTCCGAGGTTGTTTTGGTGTCAGTCAAGAGCTTCTCAAAGTCATCGAGAGTCGAGTCGTCCAGCTGATAGGTACGCTGGATTTCGAGCAGGTCGTCCCTGACAGACGGAGGCTTCACCGAGTTTATCAGTGGCCCACGGGACCGTGGCAAGGACCTGGTGCGGCGCCGTCTGAGTCCGCTGGCGTGGGCGGGAGCGGAACCGGACGCGGGCTCGAATGCCACAGGAGGGTTGTCTGCTGAAGGCTCCGGCTGGTCATAGGTTTCGGAAACGAACAGCTTAGAACGGGGCCGTGATCGAGATCGGTCTGATGGAGGGCGCGACGTGGTGGGCTGGACCTTATTCTGAGCCCGACCGAGACTAGGAGCGCCTTCGATTTCATGTCGCAGATGATCCTCAAGCTTGACCGGTGCTGGCGTCTCCACGAAGGCGCCGAGGACCTTTGGCGTCGGAAGCGATGCAACGTCTGTCCAGGCTGCGCGTGGTGTCTCCTCAACGGCGGGATCCTCCTCCTCTTTCTCTTTCTCTTCCTCCTCGTCGTCGCTGGGTACGCCCACGGACGGTGCTCGCACCGACCCCCTCTCAGACTGGTTGTCCATCAGCGCAAAGAGTTTCATCTCGCCCTCGATGCGATCGGTGGGATCATTGTCGGACATGGCCCGGCTAGACCTCTTCTCCTTGACCGAGTCGAGAGAGGGCGATCTGGGAACCCCGGCAAATTCGACCGAGGGTCGCGGCTTGTCAACATCGACGTCTTGGACTTTGGCTGCATCCTGGTCCTCAGGTGAGATGGTTGGCGCAGGAGGCACTTTGTCGATGCTGCGTCTGCCACTCCTCGTCTTGTCTCCGCCAGATTTCACGTCATCGGCTTCCGCAACAGGGCTCCCGCCTGTGGCGCGGGCCAGTAAACGGAGAAGTTCCTTCGAATCAGACCGTGCATGCCTGGAAGTCGGTTGGGGGGCTGTGGAATCACCCAGGTTCTTGACCGCGGGGATGGATTCTCCAGACTCCTTCTCGTCCTTGGGTCGACTGCTGCGGTAAATGGTAACTGGCGTGTTGGGGATCGCTTCCCCGGCGTCGACTGGAGATGGGTTTGATGTCTTTCTGGGGGTGGTGTCGGCAGGGGCGCGGGGCTGCTGTGGCTTCGGTTGCTGAGGCTTTGGCTGGTCCGGGGACAGTGAACCGGACATGGAGTTTCTCTCTCGGATATCATCCAGTTTGTTGGAAGCAAGTGCCCTCTTGGACAGAAAGGTCTTCTCGCGTTCTCGGATCTCGTCTAGCTTTGTGTTTCTTGAGATGTCGGGGACTTCCGGCGACGTTCGCTCCTGCTGCGCCAAATCTTGTTCACGCTGCCGGATCTCGTCCAGTTTGGTGTTGCTCAATCGTGGAAAGAAGTTTTGAGGGGAGCTCGTCAGCCCAGCGTCGTGGTGGTCCTTGGGCCGAGACATGGCGCGCTGTTGGGAATGATTGTCCCTGCCTGCCGTGTCATCCTGGTGGCGCATGCTTGAGAGCCCGTCTTTCCCACGCTCGCGAGCCTCTGGGTTCTGTGGATGCCGAGAAACCACAGGATCGGCATGGTCGAGTTCAGCGGTGTTGATTCGGGGACTGTCGGAGGCTTGAAGATCGCCGGCGGTAAAGTCTTCATCGATTTGCCAGGCATAGCTCTTGTTTGGGGACGAATTGCCGAAAACTTCCGCGGAAGCAGGTCGCGAAGTGGGCGGCGTAGGTTCCTGAGGTGGTGTCTGGTTCTCGGTGGGTGGGATGGGAGCGCTCGAAGCGTGCTCCCACGCTCCACGACTCTGCACGGGGCTTCTAGCCCTCATATCTTCCTGAGCCAGCAAGTGGGCAACCCAGCCCTTGGGAACATGACCCTTGGAGAAAGCTAGTGTCTGAGGACTGCTGCTCAGATTGCCGTGGCTGGCCCTCTTCGTCAGACTGCGACCAGCCTCAGGGATCCGCGATGCCTTTCCCGGAAGGCCCTGGAAGCTCAGGCGAGGGCTAGGCGAGTGACTGCGTTGCTGTGCGTCGGCAAACTGGCCTAGTCGTCGATCGAAGCTGCCTGAACTGGACACGCTGTCCAGTGATCGAACAGTGTCATCGTCGTCGTTTCCGCTGTGAGGAGTGTGCAGTTTGTCGGGTCTTCCCAAGAGCGTTGCGCCTCTGTATTGCGATGCCCGCCTGGATCTGTCATTGTCGGAAAGCCGGCTAGACGGTCGGGGGCGAGGAGCGGGACTTGGCGATCCATCGACGCGGCTAGGGGAGACTTGACCGGTTCGGGGTGCTGTCGAGAAGATTGCATCTTCGGCTTCCGCCATGCGGTAGGCCTCGGTCAAGGAAATTTGTCGGCGCGCCTTGGAGAAGACACCACTGGCTGCGGAGCTCGGCAGGGGTATCCTGGATGAACCATCACCGTTGCTCGAGGTCATGGATGGCGTCGGGGAAACTGATCGACGATCGTAGTTGGTGGCCGCGGCGAGAGAGAGGCCGTCCGAGTAGGCGCTTCGTCCTATGCCTGGTCGCGCATCTGGCCTGAGGGTCTCTTTCGAAGGGCGCGAGAAAAGTGGCTTTCGAGTGTCGCTGTTGGCGAGAGGGATGCTGCTGCGTCCACCCCGTCGAGTTGCAGAGCCTGCGGGGGGTATGACCTCCTTGTCCATCGTGCCGCCGTCGCGCGCGTTCGCAAAGTCTGGAGCTCGGAATAGGCGGTCAAACAATCGGTGGTCAGTTGTTCGCTGGTTGCATTGCTAGGAGGCGTCGTGAGTCCGGCAAATTCATGACATGAGAAGGGGAAGAAAAATGATTAAAGAGTGTGGTGAACAAGAAGAGCGGAAAGGAGTGACGCTGGGATTGAGGCAGCAATTTGATCGTTTTCAGGCTCCAGGTGACGGTCGACTTGGATGCGTGGAGGGCGGATTGATGTGATGGAAGCGCGTCGTGATTGACATGCCGAGACCCACAGCCCGAAGCTTTGCCGCTAAAAGGGGGTTAGTGTGTTGACCGATAAGATAAGTCATTTCAGAGGGGCCAGCTTGCATCAGAGCCGAAGACCAGGTATGCGAGAGCGAGGATGGAAGATTTCCATGTTCACGGTGAAGCAATTCGCAAGTCGGAACTCTCTCCAGGACGTCATTTCTTGGAGTATGGGTAGCTTTGCACTCGTTTGCAGTAATGAATCCTTCAAGGCAGTGGCCGAAACTTTTATCCAGTGATTTGTAAGCTGCTGGTATCTTGGAAGTCCCCGTGGACTTGGATCTAGTCCATCCACATTCCCCCCCCCCTTCATCAGCTAACCTCCACGTCAGCGCCATCCATCGCCAGCCATGTCTCCACAAGACGATGAACTCGCGCAGTTCTCATGCACTGCATGCCGATCAATGAAGCTGAAATGCAATCGCGTCAGGCCTCGATGTAGCCGATGCTCGCGAGTCGGGACCGATTGCGAGTATCCCCAGTCAAGAAGGTCTAACGTTGGGAAGAGACAGCAGCTTCATGAGCTGGAAGTCAAGCTGGGTAAGTCCAGAAGATACTCATTCAAAGGGCCCGTATCTGCTTTCCAATGAGGTCATATTCGCTGATAGTGAGCCGTAGACCAGCTTGAGCGTTTTGCTAAGGTCACACACATCCATTCTGGTGGCGGTCAAGCCACGGACCAGGATAGGCCCATCGTGAACAATGACCCGATATTCGGAGGCTTCAGGGTTGTACCTGAGGTGTCGGAGTCTTTCATGGATGCGCGCACCAGCCTTTCCAACGTTGCAGCGGCCGAGCTGTCTTCTACGGGGGCGTTTGAGCCGCGACCTCCTCAGGAGATTGTCGAAACACTGTGAGCCAACAGCCCTTCAAGACGGAAACTTTATGATGAATCTAACAAGTGGGTGTGAGCACCAAACAATACTTCGACAAGTGGCATTATACGGCGCCCATGCTCCATCGGCCTAGTTATCTAGTCTCCTTGTCTCTTCCACCGCACATGCGGCCCCCAATGTGCCTCCAATACATTGTAATGGCGTGGGGAGCTGAGCTGAGCAACACTGATCGAGGTTTAGCCCTGCCTTTCTACCACCGGGCAAGAGCATATGCGCAAGCTGATGAACTCGATGTGAGTACACGTTCATGTGTCCCCTGTACCTCGAGCCATCGGAAGTAACACGCACAAGGCCAGCCCAACAGTTGCACACGCGCAGACATGGTGCCTGATGTGCTACTTTGAGGCCCAGTACTTACTTTTCTCTCGGTCTTCCATGAGCATCTGCAGGGCCATAAGAGTTGCACAGATACTCGGTCTCCAACACGTGGACGCAGATGACCCCGATCAAACATCTTTCCTGCCACCCACCCGGTCCTGGGTAGAAACAGAAGAGCGGCGCAGGACATGGTGGGCGCTCTATTGCTCTGACAGACTTGTAGGCGGCACCACGGGCTGGCCACTCCTCATCAACGAACAAGATGTAAGTAGCTCGCCGACCGATCTCTGACAAATCACTCATCTCTTGTTTCAGATGACCGCGCGTCTGCCTGCTTCGGAAGAAGCTTTCGAAAGTGGCACAGAAGAGGTGACAAGCTTGCCTCAAAGTGTATTGCAACATAACCAGGCCTTCTCTCCGTTCGCCGGCCGGGTCATGGCAGCATCACTTTTCCATCGAGCTTTCCAACATTCGACCGAGACCTTCCCGCGTAATGAACCTCTGGATCCGCGGACAACAATTTACTGGAAGCGTCATCAGCAAATCGACAATGACCTGGTTCTTCTCATGCAATCACTGCCTGAGCATCTGAGATTGCCCAGACAGATACGATGCAGAAATGCCGTCTTTGTCAACATCATCATACACATGTCGATCATGGTACTGCACAAGGCGACAATTTCCGCAGCGGCATCACTCACAGAGTCCGAAGGCAAAATGCGCAGAAGTAAAGACCGGCTTACCTGCGCAGCCGAGGAGATACTCAACATTTTCCGTATGCTGCCAGATGCAAGGGAGCATCTGAAAAACTCCATTCTGGCATTCTCGGTCTACCTAACATCTCAGGTTTTACTTGAAAGTTTTGTACCTGCAGAGGATGACTTCCACCAAATGGAAAACCTCGACTTCATCTTGCGCATCATGCTTTTGTCTTCGCAAACATTCGACAACCCAGTTTCTGGCTCAACTGCCGTGCAGCTAGCCACGGAAATGCGGCAGCGAGGGCTTGACTCTCCCGCCGTCGAGATGGTACGTCGGTCAGTTCATCAACCGGAGTCTGCTGCTCAACTGAATCAACCAGGCACTCGGCTCGGAGCCGATGTATCATTCGACCCCGGCATTTACGAGGGGTGAAACCCCGACATCCGGCCCCGTCTTCAAGCTCCCCCGGAGCCACAGCGGGACGGACATCTCATAGCCAGCATGCACCCGTCAGCACAATAGCCTAGCATCTGGAACAGCTGCCAGGGAGCCAGACAGGGGCCACGATACTTTAACCGAGGAGTCTCGGGTATGGAACCCCGTACTGGAATCATCATTAGTGGTTCACTAGCGTGGGGGAAGGCAAGGGGATGCCTTGATCCCTGAGCGGCATGAGCCGTTGCCCATTCTCCCAAGCGACAGATGGGAGAGAAATCGACTAACTTGAACCCGCGCATGCAGCTCTGTGAGTCAGTTTCGCGACGTGTAACCTGTTCCCACTCTATAGTAATGTGGGTATCTCATGACACTTTGTGTGACAGTCTGGACCATATACTGACGAACTTTGATCCAGTCAGTTCAGCGTCACCAGAGGGTGCACATGCCTGAGCTCTCCCTAACTGATTGGCCAAATTTTCGATCAACGGTTGCCAAGATTGATCCTTCTCGGGCAACTAGATGATAGCTTCACGACCTCACAGCAGACCAAAGATACACCCCCGGGTTTCAAGTCCCACAACAGTTCCCAGGTCGATGTTCTTGCAGGGGAGTATGAGTACACCGCCGGCTCTCGAGTCAGTTACACCGTCCTGACCCCCGGGCCTTCCGGGGAGATACAAGAAAACTGCCGACATTTGCGTCTACCGTGCTTTCGAGTCGTGCGCGCTTCATCATGCCCCAGGATATGGACAATCAAACGGGGTCGTATAATCCGCAGGCACAATTAACCTTCTCTTGCGGGGCCTCCACCCACGGTACCTGGATAATCTTCATGAACGAGTCGTGACATGGAACCACCCGCATCAATTTCCCGAGGGGCGGGGTTCGGCAACATTCATGTCGGGATAACGGCGGAAGAGAGAGACAGAGAGAGAGAGAGTGAGCCTGGGATCTCGGGGGCTCCGGAGACAAGTTGACATCAAGAAGGCAGGTACCATCCCAAGTTATAAAAGCCTGCGTTCTGGTCACTCACCCGTCGTGTCAACTCATCCAGCACATCTCCTCGCCTCATCTCCTCCAGATACACATTCTTGTAAGCTCAGATTCACCATTTTTATACCTACCTCATCGTCATCATGGGTTCTATTTCCAAAGACGCCAGTGGTATCCCGCCGGGTTACAAGGCGCAAGTCGGCAACCTCCAGACGTTTGTGCTCCCTGCCAAGGTGATCGACGCCGAGGAGCACAGAAAACTCGGCCAAGCCATTGTGGCCGCCTTCCAACGGGACGGCATTCTGCAGATCGCTATGGGGCCTGAGCAGCAGGCCCTCTACCATGCCGCCAACGTGGCTAGCAGGGAGTTCTTCTCAAAGCCATATGCCCAGAAAGCCGCTTGCGTTGACAGCCAGTCTTACTCTGGCTACATTGCCAGCGGCGAGGAGCTCACCGACGGCATCGCCGATTACAGCGAGATCTTCACCGTCACCAAAGACCTTGATCTCGACGACGCCCGGGTGCGGCAGAAGTGGCCCTGCCACGGCCGCTGCCCCTGGCCGGATGCAGCTCTCCGGGACCCTATGAAGGCCTACATGGACTCTCTTGGGCAAAACGGGGAAAAGATGCTCAGGCTCATCGAGTTCGGCTTGAACGTGCCTGCAGGACAGCTGACAGACCTCACTCAAGACGGATGGCATCATATGCGGATTCTTCGGTGAGCGCTATCGACCTCGGCATTTGTGATTGAGACACCTTTACTGACGACTGACGATTCACACACTTCAGCTTCCCTGCGACCAACGACACCAACGGAAAGGGTAAGGAGGGCCGAGGGATTGGTTCCCATACCGATTACGGGCTTCTGGTTCTCGCCGCTGCAGATGACGTCGGAGGTGAGCCCGAATGAACTTTGACCTCCACGTGTACAAGCCGCTGACATTACGCAGCTCTCTTCATAAGACCTCCTCGCCAGAGCGAGTCTTTCGCCAATTGGAGCACAAGTGCCGCCGGCTTCAAGGAAGAAGACGACGGTTGGGTCTTTGTGCCGCCCATGGACAACGTCTTCACCGTGTTCCCTGGTAGGTCGCCCCGAGAGTGGAATCATCAACAATTGTCTAACCAACTGTAGGCGACATGATGCAATACATGACAAACTCGGCCCTCCCATCCACCCCTCACAAGGTCGGCCTCAACACAAGGGAGAGGTTCGCTTTTGCTTACTTCCATGAGCCCAGCTTCCAGGCCGTCATCAAGCCTCTCGAAGGCTACGATGCTGGCCAGGAGCCCCGGGGTGGTGTGCACTACGGAAAGCACTTCACCGATATGTTCTTGAGAAACTATCCCGAGCGCATCACGACCCAGCGGCTAGAGATGGAGAATCGCTACGAGCTGCTGAGTCGTAAGGACCTGCGTACCATGGGACAGGTAAAGACTGAGGCCTAAATGCTGGGTACTGGGAGCGGGAAGATGGCAGTGAACAGACAGTCAAGCAAGGAAACCTTGTGGCAACCCAAAGAGCATCACGCCACACTTACTCCTACGTAGGTAATCAGGCATGCACATGGTAGTCTTGTTTGCAGTGTGGGGAAACGAGTAGCATCTGAAAGAATGACCAAATCAATTGGAAAGCCACTTCAGGGGCGGCAGACTTTTGACAGTTGGGATGGATATGGGCTTGCCAAGAGCGGGTACTAGAACGGATTGACATGGTCCTGTCGTCTCAATGCTACAGGAGGTCCCATACAAAGGTGTTGTACCAAGATCAACGCGCTTCAAGTAGTAAGTCTCAACTTCTGATACGACACCGCCTGAGCGTCATTTCTCCAGCTTTCAAAATTGTCGAGATACATCTCTTCGAGAAGTTTGCTGACGAAGCTGTCACGGGACCAGGACCCAGAGGAACAAATCTGTGCCAACCCCCGGCTCCTCCCCCCTCCCATCACAAGGTGGACTGGCAAAAGAAGTTCCTGGACGAAAAAGGGGAAGGTTTTGAGGTTTCAGGTGAGTAGACCCGAAGACAGGGCACAGAATGGTGTGGGTGGGTGTGGGTGAGGAAGCGACCCCTGAACGCCTGGGTTAGCCGACACATGGTGAATTCTAGATGCGCACAGCACCAGCGAGGAGCAACAACGTCAAGAGAAGATCCCATGTGACGCACACACTTGATGTGGACCGAAGAAACACCGCGGACATGGTCGGGACATGTATAAAATACTCACCAGAGTCGAACACCTCGATTTCCTCTTCTTTCTATCGCAACACACGTTCCTTACCTGACATTCGTTTCGTCTCTTCTTCTTGCTTTTCGGCCGGCTCCAACGCTCACCTGTCACTCCTTTCCTGCAAGATTGCCTTAAGACCTTTTTGGACCAGCCGCGCAACGAATCCGTCCCTATGCTCGCCATGCGTCAAAACTACATCACCGCGGCCCTTGCCATGGCCACGCAGGCATGGGCTCATGGGATCTTGGGCGAGATCGTCACGGATGGCGTCCGCCACGCCGCGTTCCAGACAGACTACATCTACCGCAAGCAGAACGGAAACCCGACTCCCGATCTCATTGCATGGTCGACTGAAAGCCTGGACAGAGGCTACATCGAACCCAACAGCATGTCCACCTTGGACATCAACTGCCACGTCAACGCGGAGCCAGGTGCCTTGACTGCTCAGGTTGCTGCTGGCGGTCAAGTCGACTTCTTCTGGCCCGACTGGCCTCACAACGTCAGCCCGGTTCTTACCTACATCGCCCCCTGCGAAGGTGACTGCGCTTTCGTCGACAAGTCGGCTCTCAGGTGGACCAAGATCGACGAAGCTGGTTACGACGGCCAGTGGGCCGCCGAGAAGCTCATTGCCAACAACTTCACATGGACAACTACAGTTCCTTCGACCATCGCTCCCGGGAACTACGTCTTCCGCAACGAGATCATCAACCTTCACAGTGGCGCCGAGCCGAATGGCGCGCAGCTGTACCCGCAGTGTGTGAACATTGAGATTACTGGCACGGGCACCGATGTCGTGAAGGGAGTGCCGGGCGTTGACCTGTACCAGGCCGACGATGCTGGCATCCTCTTTGACCCTTATGCGAAGGGAATGTCATCGTATCCGATCCCAGGTCCTGAGCTCTACATTGCCGGAAACTCTGCATCGCAGCCTATCCCGTCTCTTGCTCCTACCATTTCGCGTGTTTTGGAAGCTTCTTCTGTCGGCATTGTTACTTCTGCCACTGCCACCTTCAACAACACTGCGGGAGTTTCTGTTCCCCCCTCGGCTGCACCTACAACCTTCAGCACTCTCACGCGTTTGAGGGGCTCTCGCACCCGCGCTCTGGCCTCTCGTACCCGCACCCTGGGCTCCGCCATTCGCACACTCGAATGCGGTGCCTCTGTCTAACAGGCTCTAGCGCCTTCCACCCAAGATCGTTTGCCCTTCGCAGTAGATAGACACCATTCTTCAAAACGGCTGGCCGTTGCCAAAATTATGAGACTTTATTAGTCTGCTCGTGGTGCGTGTTTTGAGTGAGGTCACCTGGGTGCGAATTTTGAGATCCTGTCAGACTACAAGAAGAGGACTTGTACGACCCGAAGTACCTACTCCAGCCGTGTCGGTACTGGAAGCCATCTCGTGAGCTCGTGAACACCAGAGCAGATTGCAAGCCCTTCCGATGGAGGCGATGAACAGCATCGCTGCGTTGATTACCGATATTGATCAGCACGGTCTTCGAAAGACCTCGTAAGCTCCCGCAATCAGAACGCAGGGATGCCAAACCCTGCCGTTTCGAGATTCAAGGGGCAGAACAGCTGGCTTGTAGTGTCGACGGCTTGGAAATTGAGGCAGGTGGAGCTCCACTTCGGCCTCCGACGAACAGCGATGCTGACATCCATGGATGGACCAATTGCTCCGCGTCGGCGTCCGACCAACGCCGCACCAAGTTGGTAATTCATACCTGCATGTAGGAATTACCAATTGACAGAGTTTACGTCAACCGGCCTCCGATGAACAGCGAAAGAGCCATGCTGCTAGAAGCCACGAGAGCCTTACCAAACTGCAGATACCGTCTGACTCGTTCCATGCCAGGCAGAACTATGCACAAACTCATCCAGAATGGGCGCAGATACATAAGTCAAGCTTGGTGTCTTGAAGTTGCGCTTATCTCTCGCCTCACTACCTCATCCGAACAACTTACAAAGTCGTATCTCACAACACTGCAGACATCAACCACCAACATTATGTCCAAGCTTCTCACTGTCTTTGGCGCCACCGGCAACCAGGGTGGCTCCGTCATCAGGGCTGTCCTCGCCGATCCCATCCTCTCGAAGCAGTTCACTCTTCGGGGAATTACCCGAGATGCCTCCAAGCCGGCTGCCAAGGACTTGCTTGCCAAGGGTGTCGAAATCAAAACGGTACGTGTGTGTGGATGGCTCGCCCGATATCCAATATCCATTCCATCCCGTTCCACACGGGCAGTTGTGGCTTGCCTCGCTAGTCGACGAGTAGGTGCTGACCCTTCAGGCCGACCTTTCATCTGCCGAATCCGTCGCAGCAGCCATCGCCGGCTCGCACACCGTTTTCCTGGTCACCTCGCCCAACTTTTTCAACCCAAGCGCCAGTCCTGAGCTTGAGCACGGAAAAATTGTCGCGGATGCAGCCGTTGCAGCCAAGGCCCAGCATCTTATCTATTCGTCGCTGCTTAACGTCACCAAGGAGACCCAAGGTCGCCTCAGTCACGTTGTTCACTTCGACCAAAAGGCGGACGTAGAGGCATACATCCGCTCGAAGGACATCGCGAGCACTTTCGTCATCCCTGGCTACTTCATGTCCAACTTCACCGTCTCACAGATGCTCCGCAAGGGCGAAGACGGCACCTACACGCTTGCATACCCCGTTTCGGCCGAAGCCCGCTTCCCTCTCATCGACGCTGAGGCCGACACTGGAAAGTATGTTGCTGCAGTGCTTCACGACCTCAATCGCCATAAGGGCAAGCAGATACTTGCTGCATCCGGCTACTACACCCCCACACGCATCATCGCCGAATTCGAGGAGGTCACAGGCAAGAAGGCGGTATTCTACCCTATCGACGAGGACACGTACAAGAGCTACCTGCCCCCATCGATGGCACAGGAGCTTCTTGAGAACCACCTCTTCATCGAGAGCCCGGGATACTACGTGGGACAGTCGCTGGAGGAGACGCAGGACCTCCTCGCTGAGATTGGGCTCAAGTCAACTTCCTTCAAGGACTTCCTTGAGAAAAACAAGACCTTCTTTTCTTGAAGGAGGAACACTTGATTGTGCACCCTATGAGAGCCAATTGAACAAGAGGGAGTGGTTCGACACACATGATGGTTTCCCAAAACTGTTATTAGTTGCCTAAGTCTATGATGAGGCCTTCCGCTGAACTGCACATCTGCTCGGTAGGTCTTTAAAGGTCTCGTATGATTGACGCGTCGAGGTATAGATACCAGCGGGCTTTTCAGTTTTCCTGTATGTTGCACATATTCTCCCTCATAACTTCATCCAAGCTCCACGCATCGAATGTCTGGGTTGCCGACATATGTCCAAAACCAAAAGCTACTAGCCGTCGTGTTTTCCAAGCGAGAGCAAACCTGAAGAAAACTAGTTCTCATTACGTGTTTTCATCGGACGGGCTGCAAATGTTGCGAGTCTCTGGCGTCCTCAGTTTTTGTGGATGGCACTACACCTCATCACGTTGCTATCCATCAGTTCTGTCCTCAGTCGTGGATGTGTTATTCCAGACGGAGACAATCTCTCAGAAGCAATCAGGTCATCCCAAAAAATCGAGAAAGCAGAAGAATAGTCTAATTGTTTGATCCGGACATTCGGTCCAGCATTCATCAATATGTATCACTACAGGACGGCGACACAGGCGTAGGTCTGCGCCCAGAGACCGCTGCAGTCAGCCTTCACGGCAGGGTTCCACTTGAAGAAGTTGGCGAGGGTGATCTTCCGGTTGTCCAGGATCGCCTGGCACGTGGAGCCGGGAGCGACAAAATGGAATGTCTTGCAGTTCTTGACCATGCCCTCCTGGATGGGTGACGGCGTTGCGATTCCGTTGCTGGGCTGGGTGGTGGTTGGAGGGGGAGCTGTTCCGCCAATAACACCGACGCAGACGTTCACCGAAGCCCAAAGCCCAGAGCAGTCGGACTTGACGTTGGGGTTCCATTTGAAGAGCTGGGCGAGAGAGATCGAGTTGGTAGTGAGGACGTCGTTGCAAGAGCTGCCCTGCTTGACAAAGTGGAACTTGTTGCAGTTGGATACCATGCCCGGCTGGATGGGTGTAGGTGTGCTGATACCGTTGGATGGCACCGTGGTAGTCGGAGGAGGAGTCGTTCCTCCGATGATACCGACACAGACGTTGACATCAGCCCAGAGACCGGTGCAGTCAGACTTAACATTAGGGTTCCAGGAGAAAAGTTGAGCAAGAGTGATCGAGTTGGCAGCCAGGACGTCGGTGCACGAACTGCCCTGCTTAACGAAGTGGAACTTATTACAGTTCGACACCATGCCAGGCTGAATAGGTATGGGCGTGGTAACGCCGTTGGAGGGCACAGTCGTGGTGGCCGGAGCGGTCGACGTGGTGGTCGTCGGCTGAGGCTGAGGGGTGTTGGGAGCCTCGACGCAGTAGGACCGCTGGACATTGAAGTTGCCACAGGAAGAGCTAATAGAGGGGTTCTATAATGATGTGAGTTTGTTAAGTTTGATCAGGAGAGCCAGGGGAAACCTACCCATTTCAGGAAGTTCTCCAAGGTGATACCCCATTCACCGGGCATGGCAGCACAGGGGATGGTGCCATCGTTGTCATACCACCAAGTACAGGTCTTGATGGTGTTGGCGTCAAAAGCAAACAGAGGCTTCTCGTCCCGGAGCTTCAGAGAAGACCTGTCGGCATCAAGGCCACGAGGGGCAGCGATCGCCACACTGGCGAAAGCGAGGAGGGTAGAAACGAGTGTGGAGGAGATCATTCTGAACCGGTGGAAGACTGAATACCAGAAGGCTTGCTGGAATGAGTCGTGAGAAGTCGGGTGATGGCAACAGACTTATACCAAGAGAGACTCATCATTTGGACTGACAGTGCCCTCAACCATGGCTCGACCATGTCTACCTTAGCTTGTGGTAGCTCATTCCATGTCCCATTACCACCATTACATGTTGACGACTGAAACGTGTAGTATCCATGGTCTAGATTCCTTAGACCAGGCACTCTGAGTAGATTTTCTCGCGCTCGTCGGCTATGCTTTGCCGAAGCCCGACTTCTGCCATCTTACCCTCTCGAATCGACGCATGACCTATGGGGCGGGGGTCAAAACCGAAATTTTCTGTCGATAGTCAATTCTTCCACTGCTACTCTGACAGCGTCGGGAACGCTTCAGTCCGGGCCAGAACTACATCCTCCGGAGGATCTAGAAGGTCTTCACACCTCGGCCGAAGCATCATCATCTCGGCACCATGCACCATTGCAGGGCATTTTCCCGATGTGGCAGGATCTGACTGAAAAGCCGTTGCCGAATTTGAGCCCTACCCGGCCTTGGCCGTGTCTGCCGCCTAAATTCCCTGCAATGATTCCTAGGGCATTTCTGCAGTGTGACTTGGGGGCCGTCGAAGAACCGTATACAACGATATTGGTGCCTCAGCACCGTGCAGTGTCGCAGCTGGAGAACCCTGGCTGCCGAACACGGATGAAGCTCCGAGCCGTGTTGCAAGATATTGCTTAGTAGGGATAGGCCCCCGTGGGTGGCGATGAGTGCTGCGGTTCACACCAAGCCCAGTGAAGAAGGTCGGTAGCCTGAGAAAGGGACTGGAGGGAGCGGCAAGTATGGGCCCCTTCGGCATGCATGGAGCGAAAATCTGACCAAAATGAGGTGAGATAGTATTGAGCTATCATAAATGAGAAAAACTTGCACTGCACGTCGACCTTCCCCACGCCCAGCATCTATGATCTATGACCCCGGCCCGCCTCGACCACCGCCCCTTGCACCCCGTGCACCCCTGCTGCCGCTTCTACCTCGGCCGCCCCCGCGACCTCCTCTACTGGACCTGGTGTATGCCTGGGACCCTTCTAGCGACCAGGCCGAATTGAGGGTTTTCTTCTCGTGATAGAGAATCTCCACATCAGCCCTGCTATACCCGATCGGCGGATGGATATCCGTCGGCGCGCAGGCGAACAAGTTGGCCTCACCGGCGTCCGCCGATGTGCACTCGGGAAAGCCATCCCTCGCAATCACCATGCTCAGTCCCACCCAAGGCAGCAGGCTGGTCGACGTCGCTTCCGTCAGCGTATTGACGGCATGGTACCTGGCCTGGAAATCCCAAAGCTGCAGGCCCGCACGGGGCAGCTCCGTGCCGCCACCCCTGCTTCGCAGGCACGCCAAATAATGGGGATTGGGGCTTGCGCTGGCCTCGGCAAGGAGGGCGCGGCTCGGGGCAATCTCTTCCAGGAGTCCGTCCCAAAGTTCCTGGTCATTCGCCACGATGGCGGCACGGGCGACAACAGCCGTCATGCGAGGGCAAAGACGGGCCACGGCGCGGTATGTTTCGGCACAAGCCCGCGAGGGGTACCAGATGACGGACGGCAGGGCGTAGTCGGGCATGTCGGCCGTGACGCGAGACACGTCATTGTTCATAATGTAGCGGGCGTTGATGGCGGCCTGGAACTCTTCGTTGTCGGGCTGCCCCGCCCACCACCTGGCGAACATTGTGGAGTGGTAGATGCCGCGCTGGATGCAGGCGACTTCCTGCGGAAGAGGCCTTGTCGGACGTCGGAGGCGGGCGTACCGGTCGAGGTCACCTTGATAGGCAGCCATTAGGATGAGGATGTCCTTGTTGCCCTCGGGGAGGTCATGAGGCAGTGGATTCCAGAGCAAAGTGCCCATCTCTTCATTGGTGCCGGCTGTTTCGAGGTCGGCGGCTGCATCGTCCGAATTGATGTTCCAGTCTTCCGTGATGTTGAAGGCCAGCGAAGAGGTGAAAGGGGATCCACCTGACAGGGCAAGGTATCCCTTGTCGCCGAACGTCGAGAATCCACCGAGTTCTCGAAGGCTCCTCTTGATGTCAAGAGTCGACCGAACGGCCGTGTCGTCATTCAGCCCGAACCGTGCAGGCGATGGAGCATCTCCCGCCACTGTTCGTGTGTAGTCATTCATGACAAGCCATCGCACTGGTTCTTTCAAAATGGCTTCCATGATAAGCCGGCTTCCGGGGTTTGCCTGGTTGTTTCTGGCCTCCTCAGCAATCGAAATGTCTGGCAAGAGAGCTAGATCTTTCCATAGATCGAAAAAGCCTGCTGCGGCGCATGCCCTGCCGACTTGATATCGCATGCGAGGGTAACGCGCCGCCAACGCGCGATACGTGGCTTCCCCAGCGCTCTCCGGGTGCCAGATGCAATATGGCATCTCTTCGTCCGTCTCCATGCTAGGGATAATATTGCTCATGATGTCGCGGGCATGAATGGCCCGCAGGATAGCAGGGTGACTTCGAACCCAGGGTTCGCTGCGTACCGCGTTGCTGAAGCTGGCATGGTGGCGTACACCTCTGATGATGCAGAACAGCAGCGTTGGATTGACATCTGAAGAGTCCAGACTACTCATCGAAAGCTCGCCGCGCATAGCCGCAAGGGCATCTGCGTTGTTGAACTCTGGCATTTTGTCGTTAAAACAGAAGTTGGGAATGGAAATGCTGAGGAGATTGATGGGTGATCTGTGAGAAATACCATGCGCCCGACAGGTACAGGTAGGCGCGGAGGTGATGGAGGTGAGTTTGGGAGTGGAGGGGCACTGAGCGTGGGGGTGAATTCTGTACGGGGCTGCTAGTTATAGGCCTGGAGCCGAGGAAGGAATTGGCCTCACAGTGTCTGGACCCAGGGGCAGAACGGAGAGACTGGGGCGATGAGGGGCCCCTCGAGCGAACTTGAGGTCACGGCAGCCTCTGATTTCCCACCACAATATTCCATTTCAAGCGACAATTGTCTAACCAGATGCCCTGAATCTGTTACCCGAGCTTTGATCTTAGAGAAAATGAGAAACCAGGACACAGCAATCAAAGCCTTGCGCCGACATTAGGAATGCAGGCGACCTGATCTCAACCGCACCGTGTTCTGAGGGCTTGAATCCTGCTGACGACTGCCGCGTGGTTGCGGTTCGCACGAGGCTGGTTCACATTGCGGTGAATCAGTTTAGTATCGTCCCTCCAGAACATATCAATCCTTTCCGTCCACTTGGCCCGCAGGCCACCGCCCGGCTGCAGCTCCTTGTTCGCAGCCTCGGTTCCGGGAATGTCGACAACCGTGTAGCTCTTTGTCCCGCCTGACATGGTTGTGTCCTTGAACACAATGGCATCGTACTTGCCGCCGCCCGGCTTGTCATAAATGGCGTATCTGTTGTCGTTGGGGAAGGCTGACTTGAGCTCGTCGCGCAGCTTGGACTGGCTGGTGCCATCGCGCAGCTTCTCGACCTCGTTGCGCATCTCCTTGGCCTTTGGTGCGTATTTGTCAAAGGCCGCCTTGGCCTCGCCTCCCTTTGAGTTGGCTTGCTGCTCGGCGTACTCGTAGATTTCTTGCATGGCGTCGTAGAGCGCGACGAAGCCACGACCTTGGATGACGCGTGAGGGAACGATGTTGCCGGTGGCGTAGTCGAGGTCTACAATGTTCTTCGCGGCTGCCTCGACAGCGGCGGAATTGGTCACGTCCAACCTTCCGTTGGCGGCGGGGATGAAGGAGGGCCAGTCACCGACCGTTCGTTTGCCAGTAGTAACGTAGTAAATGAACTGTGGGATGTCATTCTGTCAGAGCGCTGGCCCGAAGTTCCGCTCTTCTTTGGCAGGGATGGCCTACCTCGTTGAAACCACATCGGCCTTTACCTGGCTGTCGGCACTGGTTGATCCAGGCATCATTGGGACTGTCTCTTCCATAGACATCGCCCTCGAGTATGTAGTTTGTGTAGAAGTAGATGAGCTCCTTGGCATGGACGTACTCTGACTCGGCGAGTACGTTCAGCGCCAGAAGCGCACAGAGGAAGAGGCTCCAGACTGATCTCATCTTTGCTAGGGAAAAAAGATTTGGACAGAAAATGTGAACAAGTTGTGACGGATTCCACCGCGGAATCTTGAAGAAGATGAAGCAAAGGAAGTGTGAACGCGGGGGACAGCCGACTACCCTGTCACCAGCGTCCACAAGATAGTCCATGTTCAACTTTTTTTGAAGAGGTCCAGACCCCAGCTCTGGCTTCTTCCCGATGTTACCGTATCTGCTTCTTGTCATCCGGCTGTCTGTCATCCTGTCTTCCTGCCTTCCTATCATCCCGTCTTCCGCACATCCAATCTTCCAAGGCTTCTAGGGTTTATAGCAATACTGCAGGGTGCGGTCCGGGCCAGGACTTGCTACCGCCCGCGGGCTAGATCGAAGCGAGGGATCGTGAGATTAGCCGGCAGCGAAACCCAATTCTTCACCGACCAATAATGCAATGGTAACTCCCTCATTGCGGGTGGGCTTGGTGGGCAAATGGGCGCTTATGCATGGTGCTTAGATGCTAATTCCAGACCCGGACGGGCCCGGGGTGGGTAGCGTCTGGGGACCAGGATGACTGCAGGGCTGGGGCTGCAACGGTACTCTGCTGGTGGCGCCGAAGCCCCAAGGGTTCTACAGAATGCAACCTCGTTTCTGACCCGACTTTCATGTGATGGAAATGGCGGCCCCAAGTCGCAGGGGTCAACTTCATGTCGATGAGCAGAATCGAGGTTCTAGACTGCCGGGCGGCCTGAGCATGATTCAACGGATCGTAATGCTTCCGGGATATGACAACTTTGAACCAGAATTCTACTGGCTCGCTTCTGCTTCTCGCCCTCTCTCATCCGAGCATCACCGAGCATCGCCTCGCTTTCTGTGCCTATGGTTGCCAACCTACGAACCAGACAGGGACTCAGATGACTGCATGTTAGGGACTCTCAACAGCTTCCTCGGCAAGGTACGGCCTTGGATTCGCCCCCAATCGATACTCCCTCATAATATCTGGCGCTCAGAACTTGGGGTCTTCTGTTTCCCCTTTCCATTCTGCGTGGACATCACTCCCCTTCAGCCTACCTCTCATTTAATCATTTTCTCAATTTTGTCTTGGCCATCAACCACAATGGGCGTTCATCGGGACCTGCTGTCCCTGATGGCCCTTCAGAGCTTAGGCTCTGCCTTTGCTGCCTTCCCCCAGCAGCCAAAGTTCATCACGGAGACCAATCCATGCCCGGTGTCGTGTGAGAAGTCGCCCAACGTCGCCGACTGGACTGTCTACCATGAAACCACGCGTCTGGCCGTCTGCGATCAGCCCATGCTCCTCGACTTCCACCTCTACAACCCCATCAACGACCCAAGCACCGCCATTTCTATTCGCGCTTGTACAGTGGGCAACGCCGACACCAAGGTCAACTATCTCCAGGCCATCAACTACACGGCTCCCGACGCCGAAGACTCCAACGAGCCGCTTCAGGACCTTCCTATTCCCTCGTCTACACCGTCCGCCACTGTCCTTCGCCGCCAGTCAAACTCCACAAACCCTGACTCCTGTGGTGGCAAGGTCGAGAAATCCTCTGCTGGGGCGAAGCTTTCGTGGTGGAACGCCGATGAGTCTGTTGATGAGCTCCTGACTGGCGATGCCACGGAAGCTCTCATCGCCGTCCGGAACGTTCAGGCCCGTTTGAAGGACCCCGCCAACTGCGGGCAGAAGATCATGTTCTCCTATGTCAGAGGCAATCTTGTCGGCATGTACGCAGGTCATGGCGTGGCCAAAGCCTCTACCGCCGACGGACTCGTCCAGCAATTTGCTGATGCCCTCAAGACCGATGGCATTCAGGCACGCACCGCCGTCGAGGTGTGCAAGGACGGCATGACTGCTTATGACATCACCGGCATCGTCGCCGACATCAACGGAGACCTGGCTGCCGTCCAGGACATCATCCAGGGATGGAATGAGGCCAAGTGCACCTCAGGCTCTGAGGGTTCCAAAGACTGGAAGAATGTCGCTGTCTACTCGGCCAAGGCTGCTGCTCCTCTCATTGCCGAGCGTTCGACCTTCTTCAGCAAGATGCTCTCCGCCCGAGCCGATTGTCGCTCCATCCGCGTCGATAGCGGCGATACTTGCTCAGGTACCCTGCCCGGCCGCTGCGGTATCGGTTCCGCGGCCTTCAACTCCTTCAACAAGGCCGCCTGCGCCAAGCCTCTTGCCGTAGGCCAGGCCATGTGCTGCAGCTCCGGCACGCTCCCTGACATCAGGCCGAAGCCCGGCTCCGACGGTGTCTGTGCCACCTGGACCGTCAAGTTGGACGAATACTGTGCGATGATTGCTTCAACCAACGGCATCTCGGAGGACGACCTCATGAAGTTCAACAAGCAGACCTGGGGCTGGACCGGCTGCGGTCCCAATCTTCAGGCGGGCATCAAGATCTGCGTCAGCAGTGGTGACCCTCCCATGCCGGCCTCCGTCAGCAACGCTGTGTGCGGGCCTACCGTCAAAGACACCCCGTTCCCCGGCAGTGGCAAGAATCTGTCCGAGCTGAACCCGTGTCCGCTCAAGACGTGCTGCAACATCTGGGGACAGTGTGGTACGACTACGGACTTCTGCGTCATTTCCAAGTCCGAGACGGGCAACCCCGGCACTTCGGAAAAGGGGAAGCATGGTTGCATCGCCAACTGTGGCATGGAGATTGTCAACAACGGTCAGGGCCCGGACTCGTTCCGCAAGATCGGGTACTTTGAGGGCTGGAATCTGGACCGACCCTGCTTGAACATGCACGTCGGTCGTATCGACAAGTCCTACTCTCACATCCATTTCTCCTTCGGCGAGATCTCCAAAGACTTCAACGTCGTTATTCCCGACGAGGTCAAGGATCAGTTTGCGGAGTTCAAGAAGGCCACGTCCTACAAGAAGATCCTTGCCTTCGGTGGTTGGTCCTTTTCCACCGACTTCGACACGTCGCCAATCTTCGGTCAGAGTGTGAGCGGCGGCAACCGTGCTGCGTTTGCAGACCGAGTCATTCAGTTTGCCAAGGACAACGGCCTCGATGGGCTTGACTTTGACTGGGAGTACCCCAGCGTTACTGATATCCCGGGCGTCAATGGACACCCGGATGATGGCAAGAACTACCTCGAGTTTCTCAAGCTCGTCAGGGAGAAGATGCCCCGCGAGATGTCCCTCTCCATCGCCGCTCCAGCGTCATTCTGGTACCTCAAAGGCTTCCCCATCGAGGACATGGCTAAGACGCTGGACTATATCGTCTACATGACGTACGACCAGCACGGTCAATGGGATGCTGGGAGTCTCTGGGCGAACCCTGGCTGTCCCAGCGGAAGCTGTCTCCGCTCACACGTCAACTACACCGAGACGTATAACGCTCTTTCTATGATTACCAAAGCCGGCGTTCCCTCTCACAAGGTTGTTGTTGGTGTTTCGAGCTACGGTCGCAGCTTCAAGATGAGCGACGCATCTTGCAGAGGTCCCGAGTGTAAGTTGAGCTGCCGCGGTCTTGCAGGGTCTTTAGACTAATAACATCATCACAGGCACCTTCCTCGGCGACAGACTCAACTCCCCCGCAAAGCCTGGTCGATGCACCGGCACCGGAGGTTACTTGGCCAATGCCGAGATCGAAGAGATTGTGAACGGAGGCGGCGCGCTGAAACTCTGGGGAGACGATGATGACACGAACTACGGTATGTTTGCTTCCTGCAAAGACTACAATGGCCAGAGATCACTGACTCTCATTAGTTGTGTACGAGGGTACTGAATGGGTCGCGGTACGTAACATCCAAGTCTTGCCTTCTCTCGGGGTCACTGTTTTGAGGTGACCAACCTCACGAGCTGAGATGGATTTCATGTGGAAGTGCAACGAGGACGTACTAAAAAGACTCCGCTGCAGTACATGACGGACCAAACCAAAGAAAGACGCACAGCCAAGTACAAGGAGTGGAACTTTGGCGGAACGTCAGACTGGGCTATTGACTTGCAAAAGGTGAGTGCACATGGGCCTGGTGGTCAGCATTGGGGGGCCGGAGATACTAATCTTGTTCATTCACAGATGATCGTTCGTGGTGGTGAGGCCTCTGGCTTCTCGGACAACATCGACCCTGGAGCGGACAACTGGGAGCTTCCCGAGTGCACAGGCAGCTATGAGACCCTCGACGACTTGAACAACGCCAACATCAACGCCTACTGCGGACCCCGCTTCATCATCCCGATTCTGCGCCGAATGCTCCAGAAGGCCATTGAAGACTTCAACAGCTTTGCATCGAAGGACTATGACAAGTACTTCAAGTGAGTGCACGCACGATGGCTCTGGCGCATGGAACATAGCTGACCCTTGTTTAGGCTGTACGCGGGCTATGTGGCCGAATCGGCAAACGAGGTCACGACGAATTTCTTGAAGGAGAAAGGCAAGGACTATTTCAACTGCCAGGTTATCGAAAAGATTACTTGCTGCCGTATGTTGCTCGCCACTGACGACACGTAATGAGAGAACACACAGACTAACGCATGCCGCAGGCTCTTGCTATTACCTTCACGGCGACAACTCCAAAGCTTGCCAGCACTGCTCGCTCCCGTACTGCGATGAGATTTCTTCCCCATGGGGTGAGCTTGCCAAGTGGGAGAACAGAACCGAAACCTGCCCGCCCGATCTGTCACAGCGTGGCCTGGCGCCCGACAAGGGTGTCTGGGCGCAGACGATCTTCTGGTCTCTGCGCGGCGACAAGGAGGAGGCATTCTGGGAAGACATCACGGGCGAAGTCGGTGCTCCGCGCGACAAGATCAAGCTCGGCCGGCGCGGCTCTCCCGTCAGCAGCGACATCGTGGACCGCGGGTGCACGCTCAACGGCCTCTGGTCCAAGCCTTCGTGCCACTACGAGGGCTACTGGTTCGGCGCTCCCTTCGTCCAAGGCTTCGAGGCAGGTGACGTTGTCAACCCCAAGACGGTCATCTCTTCCGCCCTGGAGAAGGTGAAGGGCATTGCGAACGACCTCGGCTCTCTGGAGACGGAGATCATCGCAAAGTCCTTCACTGGCGTGGCCGAGGACGTCGTCGATGCCGTCGCGCTGCCCGTTTTCCTCATTCAGGAATCCATCCATTCCATGACCAGGGTCATTGAGATTGGCAAGGAGATTGAGGAGGCCAACAAGAAAGAGTTTATTGCGCTATTCCGTAAGTCCCCCCAGAGAACCTCTACAAAGGCCATGGCTGACCTCATTCGCTTAGTGAGCATGGTCTTCTTCCTTGTCCCCGTGGTTGGCCAGGGTATCGCTGCCCTGGGCTTGGGCACCCTCGCGCGCGTTCTTGTCACCCTCGGCGAGGCAGCGGCTCTGGCACAGGGAATCGCTGACATTGTCGAGGACCCCGATTCTGCGCCCTTTGCCGTCCTCGGCCTCCTTCTGGGCGCTGCCGGCATCAGGGACGCCGGCAAGATCGGCCAGGCGGCCAAGATCCGCCGTGATAAGCTGACGCCCGAGGCCCTCGGCAAGCTGAGTCCCAGAGTCAAGACCAACATTGATATTATCAGCAAGCATAACAACAGGGACGCATGGCAGCCCCAGGTCTGCCGTCGGTAGATGCGGCAAGGTGACCGGCCAAATTTCAAGCACCTGTTAGACGGATGATGGCACTGGGCGGAGACATCTGTAGATGGATACATTCGGCTCAAAATGAACTCTTTTGGGCTCGGACTATTAATCATGTAGTTGACCGCGTCCATTCTACTGATGAGGCTGTGCTTCGAGAAGACGTGGTATTTCACAAATGTCAAGGCGCCCTGCTGAAACTCTGATTTTCTCCTGGCCACGTTCAGAGCCGACTGCGTGAGTTCTGTGTCCTGTGCAAGCCAAACTCCTCAGGCGACAGACAGCCCGGGGAAGTAGTCTCGATACTGGCTTTTTCCTACAAGTTTTCAAATATCTTTAAGGTGAATACTGAGACCTTTTTTTCGACATACAGCGAGGCCCGGACAACGGTCAAATGTCTATCCACCCCGTCTCCGTCTTCAGATGTTGCCATGTGTCATGTACAAGAGGGGAAATATTAGATGGTGTACCGGAAATTGGGGTCTCCCTCGATGATCTTCTTGCCCTGATCAGCGAGTTTGTTGGCTCTCCTGAAGTAGATGGTGTTGACGATGACAATGACAAGCATCAGGACGTTGCATGCGATACCCGCATAAACGCCCGGCCTGTACTGAGGTGAGTCCTGCCGACGAAAGACCAAGGACCCAGCAATGCCCCCGACACCACCCATGCCAATCAAGGTAGCTGAGCAGAAAGCTCGCTTCCAGTGGCCGCGGATATTGTTAGCTTGGTAGGCCATGCAGGTCGGAATCCCGCCAGGACCGCTGACGCAGATGAGGAACGTGCTGAAGAATCTCAGACCCGGGCTGGAAGCAAAGCCCTGCATCGTGAGCTGTCAGCGCATCGTGCAAAGGTCGACCACCTAGTAAAGATACACTTACCAGGATGGGCAAGCCGATGAGACCGAGAGCGCAGTTGATGAGTAGCAGGGGCCCGCGGATTCTGTACTTATCTCCAGCCCAAGCCACTGCGTACATGAACGCGGCGGCAACAAAGTATGGAGGAGTCGATAGACACTGTGCCTGCGCCACTGTCATGTTCATGTTTTCCCGCAAGATGATCGGCAAGAAGAAGGAGAGTGCAGAAGTCAAGGTTGTACAGCAGCTTCATTGGTGTTAGAACCGGCGCATTGTCATGGAGCTCATGAGTGATGGTCGTCGGGCGGAGCTTTGGACTCACAAGAGGCACAGACCGAAGCCCCAAATCTTGAGGTCAAGCGCTGAACGAGCCCAGGCTTTGAGGTCCCAAGGCTGGTCATCGGCGTCGCCACGGTCAGTGTTGATTCGCCTGATGACGTAGGCAATCTCTTTCCGCGACAAGAAGCGCCAATAAGTTTTGTTGACCGCTCGATCGGGAAAGTCAACCACAAAAACCCAGCCAGCAACACCAAGGAGGCACGTCACGATGCCTTCAATGATGAAGATCCATCGCCAGCCCCTCAACCCGCTGAGCCCTTCCTGTGATCAAAATTAGTCGCACGTTGGGCACAGGCGTCGTCGCAAAGTGATACTTACCATTTGTTGGAGCCCGTAAGCCAAGACGCCACCAAGGCCGGAGGCAATTGTGCCCATCAAGTAGAAGAGTGCATACCGCTTCTGAGTATCATATCGAGAGTACCACGTCGAGATGAGATAAACGCAGCCCGGAAAGAAGCCAGCCTCGAAGACACCTAGAAGGACTCGCAGGGCCACCAAAATAGACCAGTGCTTGATGAAGCCGAAACCAATCTAATTTCATCAGCAATCACGGCCGAATGCGGTCCTCACCGCCTGGGTAACTTACCATGACGACACCCCAGGCAAAGCACAGGGAAGGCAGAAAAACACGTGGGCCGATTTTTCTCGTCAAGATGGTGGCAGGGGGCTGAAAGATGGTGTATGTGACGAAGAATACCAATGCCGTTGTGGACTAGGGACAAAATGTTAATCAGTCGGATTGAATTGAGAAGTTTTCCCAAGGGCACGCACATATCGGAAGCCGACATTGAGTTCCAAGTCTGTGGTCATGCCCGCAATGGCTGCGTTGGACAGGTTTGTTCTGTCAATCAGACTGACGCAGTAGATCAGGCCAAGCATGACGACGAGACGGCGGTCGATCTGGTGGATGATCTTGCGCTGCTCTCGGGGCGTGAACTCTGGATCCTCGTCTAAGTCGCCCCGAGTGGCGACTGGTTTGTTGTCTTCGACGTTCTCAACGCCATGGCTGGTTGGTCGGGACATGGCAATTTCGTCTGTCTTGTTGGTCATTGCTGCGGGTTGATGGAAGCGTCGGTTGAATGGTTCAGAATTCAGGCAGGATCAAGGCTTGGATGGCGGATGATGTCAAAACTTGAAGCTGGGGCCCGAGACTTTAAAGCATCACCGTCGACCCCCGCCGTGAACTATGTCTTCGGGAACCCCAGGATTTGGGAACCCCATGAACGCCTTACCCTGGAGTGCTCCCCGCAACGCGGAGTGCCCATGCCCACGGAGCTCGGAAATGCTAGCCCAAAGGCTTCACAATAGCCAGGCATTTTAGCTTTGATTTGGGGCCGGCGTGGTGATTGTGACCAATCGTTACTACTTCCGAACCCCAAAGTTTCCACCACGGACCGTTCAGCTTACCCCGGACCGATGTTTCGGAGGATCCACATCACCTCCAGACCCCGGATTCATCATTTTGTGGGATTAGGGGGTGGATGGAGATGCGAGGGATGTGTTGAGTCTCCAGTACACATGGTGGAGGCTAGGCTGGACCATGTCTTACAGTCTTGTGACATCAAAACTCCTGAAGTGGTTGACTGCCAGGAAGTTATTCTCATTGGAAGAGGCCTGAAAGGGAATGTTGAGAATGACACTTTTGCTCCGGACGGGCACCTGCTAACCCTGATTATGGCTTTATTTATTTTCCCGTAGCTAGCCTTCCTGTAGAAAGTCCCCAAACATTGCGAATGGATCATTGCCGCCCCCTAAGTAGAACAGAGCATCAAGATCACTGGCCGGACAAAAGAATGGAGCCAGAGGGTCGGGCGTGGGCATGAAGGTTTGGTTCTCGAAGCTGTCGGTGAAGAGTGACTCCGTAACGTCCGTCTCTTCGGTCCCCGAAAGGCTCACGTCACCCATCTGGTCGCTTCCCTTGTTTTTCGGCCTGACCATGTTCGTAGCCTGCTCTTCCGGAGTGAGTGCGATTTCAGCTGTCCGCACCAGCCGTTTGAGAGTCTGTGACAGCTGACGCACCCAGGAGCCGCTTGCCTCATACTCTCGGAACAGTTGAAGGGCAAGCGACCAGGCCTCGTCCATCTCACCCTGTCCAACACTGGCGACCACGTCGCTTAGGGTTAGCTTAGGGTTAGCTTAGGGTTAGGGTGGGTTAGGGTCTATTTTGCCTGTCTAAGCTATCTAGCCTTATTTTTACAAAGAGAGGTATAGCTTTAGCTATCTCTTAAGGAGGAGAGAGGAGATTTCTAGGAAAGAGAGAGGGAAGTAAGAGTAAGGAAAGTAGCTTAGGTAGCTTAGTGTGGGGTTAAGTAGCTTAGCTTGGGTTTAGCTAGCTTAGGAAAGGAGAGGTTAGGAGAAGTAGGAAGATAGGAGAAATAGGAAAGGGTAGGGGTCTACCGACGGGGGATATCCCTAGCTTAGGGTTAGCTTAGGGTTAGCTTAGGCTTAGGGTGGGTTAGGGTTAGGGTGGGTTAGGGTCTATTTTGCCTGTCTAAGCTATCTAGCCTTATTTTTACAAAGAGAGGTATAGCTTTTAGCTATCTCTTAAGGAGGGGAGAGGGGATTTCTAGGAAAGAGAAAGAGAAACTAAGCGTAAGGGAAGTAGCTTAGGTAGCTTAGCGTGGGGTAGAGTAGCTTAGCGAGAAAAGAGAGATATAGGAAAGATAGGAAAAGTAGGAAAGGGTAGGGAGTCTACCGACGGGGGATATCCCTAGCGATAGAGGCCGCGGACTTCGCTTTATACCGGGTAAGGGTAAGAGCGATATTCGCGTCTAGCCAGCGGGCTGTAGGGGGTCCAAGAGCCTTCTGGAGGTTCTTATACTCCCGAGCCGTTGTTTTTTCCATTAGACCCCCCGTAGAAAAGATTAGGGGGTGAAATACAGTCCCGAGGGACTTGTACTTCCTCCTTTTCTCGTCTGCGGCTTCGGTAAGGGTCTGGAAGGCTTCCTCGCGGGCTGAGTCCTTGTTGACTGCTACGATTTGGACGTCGTAGTAGTGACGGTAGGTCCCGAGCTGTAGGGAAAAATCAGCCCGTAGGGCGGGCTGGGTAGGGGTAGGGGTAGGAGACCCAGGGGGCCCTGGGGGGGTCTTCGGGGGTAGGGACCCTGGGTTCCACCTCAAGCTCCAGGTCGGTCCGGCTAGTAAGAGCTTTTTCGAAGGCTCGGACGACTTGGTTGTGGCGGGCTATCCAGCGGCGGTTTGCGCCCCCGCAGGTGTCTTCGTGACCCAGGGTAGGGCTACGGGAGCCGCAGTAGGGGCAGGGACGGGAGGGGGGTCTAACAGGGGCTAGGAGCCTACCCCTAAGGGCTTCTATAATCTCTGGGTCTGAGAAAATATCCTGTTTGTGGAGGGGTAGGGTCCCGAGCCACTGTCTCCCTAGGTAGGAAGTCCCCTCGAGGAGGGTTCTTTTTTCCTGGGGAGATAGACCCTCCTTAAGACCCCGTAGCTTCGCAGCGTTTAGCTCAGCTAGGACCTCCTTGGGTGAGGGGGGTCTTTTTTCCCTAGGGGGGATAGGGGGTAGGGAATCCGGAAGGATACGTTCCCTAAGCCTTAGGGTGGGTTAGGGTCTATTTTGCCTGTCTAAGCTATCTAGCCTTGTTTTTGCAAAGAGAGGTATAGCTTTAGCTATCTCTTAAAGAGGGGAGAGGGGATTTCTAGGAAAGAGAAAGAGAAACTAGGGAAAGACAGTAGCTTAGGTAGCTTAGCGTGGGGTTAGGTAGCTTAGCTTGGGTTTAGCTAGCTTAGCGAGAAGAGAGAGGTATAGGAAGATAGGGGAGTAGGAAGATAGGAAAAATAGGAAAGGGTAGTCTACCGACGGGGGATATCCCTAGCGATAGAGGCCGCGGACTTTGCTTTATACCGGGTAAGGGTAAGAGCGATATTCGCGTCTAGCCAACGGGCTGTAGGGGGTCCAAGAGCCTTCTGGAGGTTCTTATACTCCCTAGCGGTTGATTTTTCCATTAGACCCCCCGTAGAAAAGATTAGGGGGTGAAATATAGTCCCTAGGGACTTGTATTTCCTCCTTTTCTCGTCTGCGGCTTCGGTAAGGGTCTGGAAGGCTTCCTCGCGGGCTGAGTCCTTGTTGACTGCTACGATTTGGACGTCGTAGTAGTGACGGTAGGTCCCGAGCTGTAGGGAAAAATCGGCCCGTAAGGCAGGCTGGGTAGGGGTAGGGGTAGGGGACCCGGGGGGTCCTGGGGGGGGTCTTCGGGGGTGGGGACCCTGGGTTCCACCTCGAGCTCAGCTTAGGGTTAGCTTAGGGTGGGTTAGGGTCTATTTTGCCTGTCTAAGCTATCTAGCCTTATTTTTACAAAGAGAGGTATAGCTTTAGCTATCTCTTAAAGAGGGAGAGGGGATTTCTAGGAAGAGAAAGAGAAACTAAGTGTAAGGGAAGTAGTTTAGGTAGCTTAGCGTAGGGTAAAGTAGCTTAGCTAGGGTTTAACTAGCTTAGCGAGAAGAGAGAGGTATAGGAAGATAGGGGAAGTAGGAAGATAGGAAAAATAGGAAAGGGTAGTCTACCGACGGGGGATATCCCTAGCGATAGAGGCCGCGGACTTTGCTTTATACCGGGTAAGGGTAAGAGCGATATTCGCGTCTAGCCAACGGGCTGTAGGGGGTCCAAGAGCCTTCTGGAGGTTCTTATACTCCCTAGCGGTTGATTTTTCCATTAGACCCCCCGTAGAAAAGATTAGGGGGTGAAATACAGTCCCGAGAGACTTATACTTCCTCCTTTTCTCGTCTGCGGCTTCGGTAAGGGTCTGGAAGGCTTCCTCGCGGGCTGAGTCCTTGTTGACTGCTACGATTTGGACGTCGTAGTAGTGACGGTAGGTCCCGAGCTGTAGGGAAAAATCGGCCCGTAAGGCAGGCTGGGTAGGGGTAGGGGTAGGGGACCCGGGGGGTCCTGGGGGGGTCTTCGGGGGTGGGGACCCTGGGTTCCACCTCGAGCTCAGCTTAGGGTTAGCTTAGGGTGGGTTAGGGTCTATTTTGCCTGTCTAAGCTATCTAGCCTTATTTTTACAAAGAGAGGTATAGCTTTAGCTATCTCTTAAAGAGGGAGAGGGGATTTCTAGGAAGAGAAAGAGAAACTAAGTGTAAGGGAAGTAGTTTAGGTAGCTTAGCGTAGGGTAAAGTAGCTTAGCTAGGGTTTAACTAGCTTAGCGAGAAGAGAGAGGTATAGGAAGATAGGGGAAGTAGGAAGATAGGAAAAATAGGAAAGGGTAGTCTACCGACGGGGGATATCCCTAGCGATAGAGGCCGCGGACTTTGCTTTATACCGGGTAAGGGTAAGAGCGATATTCGCGTCTAGCCAACGGGCTGTAGGGGGTCCAAGAGCCTTCTGGAGGTTCTTATACTCCCTAGCGGTTGATTTTTCCATTAGACCCCCGTAGAAAAGATTAGGGGGTGAAATACAGTCCCGAGAGACTTATACTTCCTCCTTTTCTCGTCTGCGGCTTCGGTAAGGGTCTGGAAGGCTTCCTCGCGGGCTGAGTCCTTGTTGACTGCTACGATTTGGACGTCGTAGTAGTGACGGTAGGTCCCGAGCTGTAGGGAAAAATCGGCCCGTAAGGCAGGCTGGGTAGGGGTAGGGGTAGGGGACCCGGGGGGTCCTGGGGGGGTCTTCGGGGTGGGGACCCTGGGTTCCACCTCGAGCTCAGCTTAGGGTTAGCTTAGGGTGGGTTAGGGTCTATTTTGCCTGTCTAAGCTATTAGCTTAGGGTTAGGGTGGGTTAGGGTCTATTTTGCCTGTCTAAGCTATCTAGCCTTATTTTTACAAAGAGAGGTATAGCTTTAGCTATCTCTTAAAGAGGGGAGAGGGGATTTCTAGGAAAGAGAAAGGGAAACTAGGGAAAGGAGGTAGCTTAGGTAGCTTAGCTTGGGGTTAAGTAGCTTAGCTTGGGTTTAGCTAGCTTAGCGAGAAAAGGGAGGTATAGGAGAAATAGGAAGATAGGAGAAGTAGGGAAGGGTAGGGAGTCTACCGACGGGGATATCCCTAGCGATAGAGGCCGCGGACTTCGCTTTATACCGGGTAAGGGTAAGAGCGATATTCGCGTCTAGCCAACGGGCTGTAGGGGTCCAAGAGCCTTCTGGAGGTTCTTATACTCCCTAGCGGTTGATTTTTCCATTAGACCCCCCGTAGAAAAGATTAGGGGGTGAAATATAGTCCCTAGGGACTTGTATTTCCTCCTTTTCTCGTCTGCGGCTTCGGTAAGGGTCTGGAAGGCTTCCTCGCGGGCTGAGTCCTTGTTGACTGCTACGATTTGGACGTCGTAGTAGTGACGGTAGGTCCCGAGCTGTAGGGAAAAATCGGCCCGTAAGGCAGGCTGGGTAGGGGTAGGGGTAGGGGACCCGGGGGGGTCCTGGGGGGGGTCTTCGGGGGTGGGGACCCTGGGTTCCACCTCGAGCTCCAGGTCAGTCCGGCTAGTAAGAGCTTTTTCGAAGGCTCGGACGACTTGGTTGTGGCGGGCTATCCAGCGGCGGTTTGCGCCCCCGCAGGTGTCCTCGTGACCCAGGGTAGGGCTACGGGAGCCGCAGTAGGGGCAGGGACGGGAGGGGGGTCTAACAGGGGCTAGGAGCCTACCCCTAAGGGCTTCTATAATCTCTGGGTCTGAGAAAATATCCTGTTTGTGGAGGGGTAGGGTCCCGAGCCACTGTCTCCCTAGGTAGGAAGTCCCCTCGAGGAGGGTCCTTTTTTCCTGGGGAGATAGACCCTCCTTAAGACCCCGTAGCTTCGCAGCGTTTAGCTCGGCTAGGACCTCCTTGGGTGAGGGGGGTCTTTTTTCCCTAGGGGGTATAGGGGGTAGGGAATCCGGTAGGATAAGCTCCCTAAGTCCCCTAGTAAGCCCCCTAGCCGCCTGGTAGAGCCCTGGAGCTAGCTCTTCGTGAAGGGGGAGGCCTAGACCCCCGTCCCTTACCGGAAGGGCTATTAGGTCCTTCTGGAGATCCCGGGGGGTCTCCGTAGGGGTCCTAGAAGCCAGGGCTACTACTACCTTCTCGATCAGGCCGTCAGCCTTACCCCAGAGGTCCTGTAGACCGTCAGGGCGTAGCTGTCGAAGTAGGTGCCTTAGGAGTAGGTGGGAGCTACCCCGTAGGAGTAGTAAGGCGTACTGCCTAGGGAGCTCTCGTAGGGTTAGCTTAGGGTTAGGGTTAGGGTTAGGGTTAGGGTTAGGGTTAGGGTTAGGGTTAGGGTTAGGGTTAGGGTTAGGGTTAGGGTTAGGGTTAGGGTTAGGGTTAGGGTTAGGGTTAGGGTTAGGGTTTAGGGTTAGGGTTAGGGTTAGGGTTAGGGTTAGGGTTAGGGTT